>CM042381.1:13367756-14627756 GCA_023634145.1 Thymallus thymallus
TGGTGCAGTGGTTGCACAGCCTTTCCTCTACAGGGAGCCAGGTTTTCCTGTGTCTACCCGTCTCAATAGCAAGGCTGTGCTCGCTGAGCCTGTACTTTGTCAAGGTTTTCCTGAGTTTTTGATCAATCACCATGGTCAGATAGTTTGCCATGGTGTACTGTCGATTTAGGGCCAAATAGCACTGCATTTTGCTTTGTGTTTTCCAATAGGTAATGTAGTTTTGTTTTAGATGTTTTGTAATTTGGTTAATTCTGATTAATTGGATGTTCTGGTCCTGAGGCTTCAGTGTGTTAGTGGAACGAGTTTGTGAACTCAGCCCCCGGACCAGTTGGATGAAGGGACTCTTATCTTTGCTCAGCTCTTGGTATTGCAGGGCTTGGTAATGATATGAGAGGGGGTCACTGTGTTTTAGGTGTTTCCAAAACTTAATTGCTCTTTTTTTAGTTTTTAATATTAGTGGATATCGGCCTAATTCTGCCCTGCATGCATTGTTTGTAGTTTTCCTCTGGACATGTAGGAGAATCTTACAAAGTTCTGCGTGCAAGGTCTCAATGGGATGTTTGTCCCAGTGGGTAAAATCTTGTTTTGTAAGTGGACCCCACACCTCGCTGCCATAGAGTGCGATTGGTTCAATCACGCATTTAATTAGTTTTTGCCAAATTGTAATAGGTATTTCAATTTGGATTTGTTTTTTTAATGGCGTAGAATGCCCTGCGTACTTTGTCTCTCAATTCATTCACTGCATTATTTAGGTGTCCAGTCTAACTTATTTTTAAACCTAAATAGTTGTATTTTGTGCAATACTCTATATGTTTTGCACCAATTGAGAACTTTGGTTTTATTCCCTCGGATCTGGAATTTGTCTGGAAAATCATTATTTTGGTCTTTTTGGGGTTTACTGTCAGGGCCCAGGTCTGACAGTACTGCTCTAGCAGGTCCAAGCTCTGCTGTAGGCCATGTGCTGTGGGTGAAAGCAGGCACAGGTCATTTGCAAAGAGCAGGCATCTAACTTCCGAATTGTGGACACTAACACCAGGGGCTGAGGACTTTTCTAGAATATTGGCCAATTCATTGATGTAAATGTTAAATAGCACAGGGCTGAGATTGCAACCCTGGCGGAGGCTTCGCCCTTGGTTAAATGATTCAGTTTGTTTCTTGCCAATTTCTATGCTACACATGTTGCCTGTATACATAGATTTTATAATGTCATATGTTTTACCCTCTACACCACTTTCAATGACTTTGTAGAACAGTCCTGTATGCCAGATAGAATCAAATGCTTTTTGGAAGTCAATAAAGCAAGAATCGAGTTTTGTCTTATTTTTGTGGACGTGTTTATCTATTAGGGTGTGTAGGGTGTAAATATGATCTGTTGTTCTGTTTTGGTATAAATCCAATTTGGCTTTTACTCAGGATATTGTGCTTATTAAGGAAGTTTAGGACTCTCTTACATTTATAATACTACAGAAAACCTTCCCCAGGTTACTGTTCACACAAATCCCTCTGTAATTGTTAGGGTCAGATTTGTCTCCGTTTTTAAAGATTGGTGTCTTTGGTTCCAGATGTCAGGGAAGTAACCTACACTCAGGATCAAGTTAAACAATTTTAATATAGCCAATTGATATTTTTCACTAGTGAATTTGAGCATCTCATTTCGGATCCCATCAGGTCCGCATGCTTTTTTTGATTTGTGGGCTTGAAGTTTTTTAAGGAGCTCCTGCTCAGTAATCTAGATTAGTAATCTAAGTCTAAAGGATTTTGGTAGTCCTTTATAGATTTTTCCAGTTTGTTCAACTTTTCATAAATTTGGCACTGTTCAGTATTATCCTGAATGTCAACAGTGTTGTAGAGTGCTTTAAAGTGTTTTGTCCAGATGTCACCATTTTGTATCGCTAATTCCTGTTTGGGTTTGTTTAGGTGAGTGTACGTTTATATGATTTTAATGTCTCACAGTACTGAAGGCGTAGTTCTCTGTTGTTTGGGTCTCTGTGTTTTTGGTTCGATACTATTCTAAGTTTTTTCCTAATGGTTTTACAATCTGTATCAAACCATTTGTCTTCTGTATTTCTGTTTGGTTTGTTTGATCCCAGCTTTAATTGTGCTGCTTTTGCTGTTTGCCTAAATATATGATTGATGTTATTTACAGCTAGATTGACACCTTCTTTACTGTGAGCGTACATTGTATCCAGAAAGTTGTCTAGGGTTGATTGGATTTTTTGGTTACTGATTGCTTTCTGGTATTCCTCTGTGCTGTTTTGAGCCCATCTGTATGAATGTTTGATGTTGTACAGCTTATTGGGCTGTGAATTTGTGGTTGCTTCTATGTCTGATCTTTTGAGGAACAGGGTAATTTGGCTGTGATCAGACAGACGTGTTAGTGGCTTAACAGTGAATGAGCTGAGAGAGAAAGGGTCCATATCTGTTATCATGTAGTCTACTGTGCTTTGGCCAAGAGGAGAGCAATAGGTGAATCTTCCTAAAGAGTCGCCCTGCAACCTACCATTGATAAAGTACAGAGCTGCAATAGGTATTTTCCATTCTTGTTGACGATGCTGTCACTGTTGTTCCTGTAGGAAAGGTTAAAAGGATTAGAGACCGCTTGGCCTGTGATATAGCTGTCCCCTCGTGTGCTCATTTGGTCAGGTAGTGTTCCTGTGCGTGCATTTGTGTCCCCACAGATGAGCACATTTCCCTGGGCCTGGAAGTGGCTTGTCTCTTCCTCAAGGGTGGAGAAGATTTCTTCTGAGAAATAGGGGGATTCTGAGGGGGGGGGGTATATATTGCATCTCTCTCTCTCTCTCCTTACTTACTTTCTCTCTTTCTCTCTGTGTTAATAATACAGCACCCATAAAGGGATATATGGGTCAGTGGGGCTTTCCTTTCCCAGTCACACACACGCATTATTCATACATCAATCAGTCAGTTCAGACTTCATAGCTGGCTGGCGCATGGGCCATGTTGGATGGTCAATGTAGTCTATGTTGGACAGTCAATATGTCATACTTCATATCAACAGGCACGCACGTGTGTGTACAGTGGCAAGAAAAAGTATGTGAACCCTTTTAGAATTACCTGGATTTCAGCATAAATTGTTCTTAAAATTCTGATCAAGTCACAGCAATAGACAAACACACTAATAACAGACAAACAATTCTGTTTTTCATGTCTTTATTGAACACACTGTGTAAACATTCACAGTGCAGGGTGAAAAAAGTATGTTAACATTTGGATTTAATAACTGGTTGACCCTCCTTTGGCAGCAATAACCTCAGACCTGCACAACGGTCAGGAGGAATTTTGGACTATTCCTCTTTACAACTATTTCAGTTCAGCAATATTCTTGGGATGTCTGGTGTGATCCGCTCTCTTGAGGTCAGGTCTTAATCGGGTTGCGGTCAGGACTCTGACTGGGCCACTCCAGAAGGCGTATTTTCTGCTGTTGAAGCCATTCTGTTGTTGCTCTACTTCTGTGTTTAGGGTTGAGTCCTGTTGCGCTGCCCAACTTCTGTTGAGCTTCAATTGGCGGCCTTACAAATGTCTTGATAAACTTGGGGATTCAAGCTGTCCAGGCCCTGAGGCAGCAAAGCAGCCCCAAACCATGATTCTCCCTCCACCATACTTTACAGTTGGGATGAGGTTTTGATGTTGATGTGCTGTCCACAGAATATTTTGCCAGTAGCATATTTTCCGTATCGTAGACTCGTCAACAGAGATGTTAGTTCCAGAGATTTCTGTAAGTCTTTAGCTGACACTAGGATTCTTCTTAACCTCCTTAAGAATTCTGTGCTGTGCTCTTGCAGTCATCTTTGCAGGACGGCCACTGCTAGGGGGAGTAGCAACAGTGCTGAACTTTCTCCATTTATAGACAATTTGTCTTACCGTGGACCGACGAACATCAAGGCTTTTAGAGATATTTTTGTAACCCTTTCCAACTTTATGCAAGTCAACAATTCTTAATCTTAGGTCTTCTGAGATCTCTTTTGACCAAGGCATGGTTCATCTTGTGAATAGCAAACTCAAATTTTGTGAGTGTTTTTTGTAGGGCAGGGCAGCTCTAACGAACAACTCCAATCTTGTCTCATTGATTGGACTCCAGGTTAGCTGACTCCTGATTCCAATTAGCTTTTGGAGAAGTCATTAGCCTAGGGGTTCACATACTTTTTCCAACCTACACTGTGAATGTTTAAATTATGTATTCATTATAGACAATAAAAATACAATTATTTGTGTGTTATTAGTTTAAGCAGACTGTTTTTATGACCAATTTATGCAGAAATCCAGGTAATTCCAAAGGGTTCACATTCTTGCCACTGTATATATTAGTGGCCTGAAGGCCCACTAGAAAGAGAACTCTTCTTCTCCCCCCTCCTCTTCCTCTAGCTCTCCCTGTGATAAAATCAATATCTGTTTTTTGGGGGGGGGGGATTGTATTTTATTAGGATCCTCATTAGCTGTTGCAAACTCTTCCTGGGGTCCACACAAAACATGAAACATTACATAATAGAGAACATTAATAGACAAGAACAGCTCAAGGACAGAACTACATACATTAAAGTGATGCAGTCAGTCTCTCCTCGACTCTTAGCCAAGAGAGACTGGCATGCATAGTATTTATATCAGCCCTCTGACTACAATGAAGAGAAAGACATGCCGCTCTGTTCTGGGCCAGATGCAGCTTAACTAGGTCTTTCCTTGCAGCACTGGACCACAATAATCAAGATTAGACAAAACTAGAGCCTGCAGAACTTGCTTTTTGGAGTGTGGTGTCAAAAAAGCAGAGCATGGGTTTATTAACTCTCCCCATCTTTTAGTTTTAGAGATGTTCAGTTTTTTACTGGCCAACCATTCCAAAACAGACTGCAACTCTTTCTTCATTATCTGTGGTTGCTGATGCTTATATGGTTGAATCATCAGCATACATGGACACACATGCCTTGTTTAATGCCCATGGCAGGTCATTGGTTAAAATAGATGACAAACAGCCAGTCATTCTGCAATGGGTACAGCGGACTCAGAGCGGATATGAAGTTAGCGAGGAATGCGGTGAGTTTTGGACTCAGGGAATAGACACATAGAGTAGGATACCTCCCCTCCATCCAGTGTATTTCCCTGCCATCACTTTGTCTTTGCTCTTTCCTATACTTTCCTTTCTTTCTCATTCTGTCTCTTTGTGTTGCTATATACACTGAGTATACCAGACATTAGGAATACCTTCCTAATATTGAGTTGCAAACCCCCCCCCAACCCTAACCCCTTTTGCCCTTGAATAGCCTCAATTCGTCGGGGCATGAACTCTACAAGGTGTCGTAATCGTTCCACAGAGATGCTGGCCCATATTTACTCCAATGCTTTCCACCGTTGTGTAAAGTTGGCTGGATGTCCTTTTGTGTGGTGCACCATTGTTGATACACACAGGAAACTGTTGAGCAAGGAAAAACCCAGCAGCGTTGCAGTTCTTGACACAAACCGGTGCGCCTTGCACCTACTACTAGGGTTGCAAAGGGTCGGAAACTTTCCGGTAAATTTCTGGAATTTACTTGCTTAAATATATCAAAAAAGTTTATAAGAGTGAACCTTTTTTTTTTTTGTGGGATACACATAAGGCAATTTTAGGTCTATTTGACAAACCAAAACAAATAAGTTCAGAAATTAAGTTATGTGTAATAATGTGAAATGACACAGGTAAAAAGTATTGAACACACTTACTGATATTTATTTAATACTTTGTACAAAAGCCTTTGTTGGTAATGACAGCTTCAAGACGCCTCCTGTATGGAGAAACTAGTTGCATGCATTGCTCTGGTGTGTCTTCAAATCTTGAAGATTCCGTGGGCCTCTTCTATGAATATTGATCTTCAATCCATAGATTTTCAATGGGATTTAAGTCAGGTGGTTGGCTGGGCCATTCTAGCAGCTTTATTTTCTTTCTTTGAAACCAATTGAGAGTTTCCTTGGCTGTGTGTTTGGGATCATTGTCTTGCTGAAATGTCCACCCTCGTTTCATCTTCATCATCCTGGTAGATGGCAGCAGATTTCTGTCAAGAATGTCTCGGTAAATTTGTCCATTCATCCTTCCTTCAATTATGTCAAGTTTGCCAGTACCATTTGCTGAAAAGCAGCCCCACACCATGATGTTCCCACCTCCAAACTTCACTTTTGGTAAGGTGTTTTTAGGGTGATGTGCAGTGCCATTTCTCCTCCAAACATGGTGTGTATTATGACATCCAAACAGTTCAATTTTGTTCTCATCTGACCACACTATATTCTCCCAGTATTTCCCTGGCTTTTCCAAATGTTGTGCAGCAAACTTTAAACGAGCTTCAACATGCTTTTTTTTTGGAGTCTTGCGTGGTGAGCGTGCATACAGGCCATGGCGGTGGAGTGCATTACTTACTGTTTTCTTTGAGACAACAGTACCTGCTAATTGCAGGTCTTTTTGAAGCTCTCCACAAGTGGTCCTTGGCTCTTGGACAACTCTTCTGATTATTCTTTTCACTCCTCTGTCAGAAATCTTGCGAGGAGCACCTGGTCGAGGCAAATTTATGGTGAAATGATTGTCTTTCCACTTCCGTATTATGGCCCCAACAGTGCTCACTGGAACATTCAGAAGCTTAGAAATGCGCCTATAACCAATGCCATCATTATGTTTTGCAACAATTAGGTTGCAAAAGTCTTGAGACAGCTCATTGCTTTTACCCATCATGAAATGTGTCTTGTGTGACACCTTGGCAATGAGACCTTTTTGTAGGCCATCAGGAACCAGCTGATATTAATTTGCACTGACGGGGCTGGATTGCTTTTTAATTACTGATAGTTTTCAGCTGTTGTCTTGGCTTTCCATGCCTTTTTGCACCTCCCTTTCTTCATGTGTTCAATACTTTTTCCCTGTGTCATTTCACATTATTACACATAACTTAATTTCTGAACTTATTTGTTTTGGTTTCTTTGTATGTATGGATTACTTGGGTTGTTACCAACATCTGGTGAAAATGTCATGTCAATAGCACGTTTTTACTGAGAAAAATGGTGACGTGTTCAATACTTATTTCACCCGCTGTATATTGGTTAAACTATCCCAAATTCAATGGAATTGCAACCCTCTCCATGAACAGTGCATTCCTCCATCACATGTGCAGTGCACTCTTCCATCACATGTGCAGCTGATTCTCAAGATCTTGCACACTAATGAGATGCTATTGAGCTGTCTGAGCCAAGGACTACATGCTTTCTGGTATGTTTTGATTACAATACTGGGTGGGATTAATATATTTTATGACATACATTATTTTTTGTTAACTAGTAAATAGTAGCCTACAGCAAAGTGTGTCTAACTTGTTAACAATTTCTGCTAGTTAGTTTTTACTACCATGTGGGTTTTAGCTAGCTTTGAGCCTGCTAACTGAGCAGTGTTAATTCACCTGTTTCCATGCCTTTCATTTTAAAACATGTATCTTACAAAGGAGTTGTTTAATCTAACTGCTTAACTATTCATCTGTACATGGAATTGTATTTGTTTTGTTTTTTACTAATTATTTTCTAATCTTTACAGGAAAATACCATGTGATCTGATGTGTGGAGACATTTCACTGCAGCTAATGTAGAAGGAAAAGCTATGTACATTTGCAAATACTGTGCCAAATCATATGTGAAGAATGCTACAAAAATTCAGAATCATCTGGCCAAGTGCATAAAGTTCCCTCCGCTCCCAACAAGCAACCTCTGACAAAAGTCCCTCTACTTCTATTCAAGGTGAAAATAATGAATCAGACACCTTATCGATAACAACAGCTCATGGTCCTGGAATAAAAATGTTTTGGGACTCAATGGAGGAACGTAGTCAGAGAAATGCTGATGAATGTCTTGCTCGAGTTGTGTATGCAACTGGTTCACCTCTGATGCTCACAGGCAATGTGTATTGGAAGAGATTTCTGAATATTCTTCGCTCAGCATACACCCCTCCAACCAGACATGCTTTATCTACTCATTTGCTCGATGCAGAGTTCAACAAAGTTCAAGTGAAAGTCAAGTAAATCATAGAGAAAGCAGACTGTATTGCAATCATCTCTGATGGGTGGTTGAATGTTCGTGGGCAAGGAATAATTAACTACATCATCTCCACCCCTCAACCAGTATTCTACAAGAGCACAGACACAAGGGACAACAGACACACCGGTCTCTACATTGCAGATAAGCTGAAGGCAGTCATCAATGACCTTGGACCACAGAAGGTATTTACACTGGTGACAGACAATGCTGCAAACATGAAGGCTGCTTGGTCTAAAGTGGAGGAGTCCTACCCTCACATCACACCCATTGGCTGTGCTGCTCATGCATTGAATCTGCTCCTCAAAGACATCATGGCACTGAAAACAATGGATACACTCTACAAGAGAGCCAAGAAAATTGTTAGGTATGTGAAGGGGCATCAAGTTATAGCAGCAATCTACCTCACCAAGCAAAGTGAGAAGAATAAGAGCACCACATTGAAGCTGCCCAGCAACACCCGTTGGGGTGGTGTTGTCATCATGTTTGACAGTCTCCTGGAGGGGAAGAAGTCGCTCCAAGAATTGGCCATATCACAGTCTGCTGATATGAACGGCCCCATCAAGAGGATCCTCCTGGATGATGTATTTTGGGAGAGAGTGGTAAGCAGCCTGAAACTCCTGAAACCTATAGCAGTAGCCATTGCACGGATTGAGGGAGACAATGCCATCCTGTCTGATGTTCAGACTCTGCTTGCAGATGTAAGAGAAAAAATCTGTCCTGCCCTGCCCACTTCACTGTTGCTCCAAGCAGAGGAAATGCAGTTCTAAAATATATCAAAAAGCGTACATGTTGGACCCAAAGTATGCTGGAAAGAGTATCCTGTCTGGTGCAGAGATCAACAAGGCCTATGGTGTCATCACTACCGTGTCTCGCCACCTTGGCCTGGATGAGTGCAAGGTTCTGTGCAGTCTGAGGAAGTATACTTCCAAGCAAGGGCTTTGGGATGGAGCAATATGTCAGTCGTGCCAACATATCTCATCAGCCACCTGGTGGAAGGGACTTTGTGGATCTGAGGCTCTTTCCCTTGTTCCCTCCATCATCCTCCAAATCCCACCAATATCAGCCGCCTCAGAGCGCAACTGGTCCTTGTTTGTGAACACACACACACACACACACACCAAAGCACGCAACAGGCTGACCAATACAAGGGTTGAAAAATTGGTGGTCATCCGGGCAAATTTGAGGCTTTTTGAGCCTGACAACAAGCCATCCTCAACAAGGTTGGAAAATGAGGCCTCAGAGTCTGATGTTCAAGAGGTGGACATTGAGGTGGTCCAGGGAGAAGACATGTAAGCCTGAGAGGAAGACAACCAAAGCTTTAGTTTCAAGACTTTTCAAGATCATTTTACAGATGTCCAGTATGTTGAAAATGTTTTTGGGAGATCGTTGGGGATCATTCAATACTCTCTTTTGTTATTCAGTGAAATCATCCCATGTGAAGAGTCAACTCATTTAATTAAAGTTAAATTCGTAATTAAATTGTTTTTTTTACATTTCTATTGGAAGGATTTAATCATTTGCAATTATGTCTACTTATGAAATGTTTATGTTTCTGTCTCCATATGATATGGTACATATATCCAATGCAAGAAACATCTACATTTAAATGGTATTAATATTGATTTGCATATATTTCCGTTAATTCCCACGGAAAGATTCCACCTCTGAATATTCCCCAAAATGTGCAACCCTACCTACTACCATACCCTGTTCCAAGGCACTTAAATCTTTTGTCTTTTCCATTCACCCTCTGACTGTCACACACACAATCCATGTCTCAAGTGTCCAATGCTTTAAAATCCTTCTTTAACCTGTCTCCTCCCCTTCATCTACACTGATTGAAGTGGATTTAACAAGTGACATCAATAAGGGATCATAGATTTCACCTGGATTCACCTGGTCAGTCTGTCATGGAAAGAGTTTTGTATACTCAGTGTATGGGTCCGTGTTCGCTATCATGCATTTGTGTGTGTATGCCCATACTTTGGCTGTGTTAATGGCTGGTGTTTTCCTCTATAGTGCTGCCCACATGCTCTCCACTGGACTTCCACTGTGACAACGGGAAGTGTATCCGCCGTTCCTGGGTGTGTGACGGGGACAACGACTGTGAGGATGACTCAGACGAACAGGACTGTCGTAAGTCACACACAGAAACGCACACACACAATTTCTGTGAATAACCAAGTAATATCTAATCTAACACACACATTCATGCACTTCAACAACCACAAGAAATCAACAGATTTATCAAGTCCCATGTTCTTAGAGAGACACTTTCTGGTGTGCAGGATTTTATTCTATCCCAGCTGATTCAGTTTCAAAAGGTTTGCCAACATGTTTATTCACGTACAACTTATGCAGCGTGCACCTGATGCACGTGCACCCGCTTACATATTAGAATATTTTAACTCCGGAAAGGGTGCGTGTCAATGCTGACATATTTAAGCCTTTATACTTGGGCATGAAAGAATCCACATACTTTCAGAAATGTCTTATATCTGTAGTCATTACCTGATCATTTATGTAGCCGTAATTATTTTTATTTTTTTATTCAATAGATTTCCATACATGATATGTCATATTCATCCTCGTATGTCTGGTAAAAGGGACCGCCGTTTGTTATAGACAATGGATACGATGGGTAAAGATTGGGTCGTCACCGTCGGTCCCTCGAAGTCCAGACCCAACGTGGTGGTAGTGTTGGTCTGTGATCCACTCCAAACTGTCAATGCATAAATCATGAATCAATATTGTGTCGATATTGCAAGAAAATATTGTCATTTCACATAACCATACCACAAGGTAGCTACTCTACCTGCTTCATTCATGACGAGAAAACTAACTGGAACAAGCTAGCTAGCCAAGTTGCTAGTTACCTAGCTAGATAACGTTCTTGATTCTAGTACTAAGATAAATAAAACATCTGAAATGAGCTACTCACTTTAGCGTTAACTTCTTTGAGTTATTTTCTGAACAGCTTCTCACTTCTTTGTTTCTCAGTTCGACCACACACCATTTATACAATCATTTGTGGCACCCAAATTCTAAAATGACAGTTGGAACTCTACAGCTGAAAATGCGTGATTACTATTGGTAGGCTACCAGTTAATGTTTTTAGCTTGCGGTTTGCGCTCCCCTTTATCCAGAGGGAATACAAAAATTATAGCTAGTGTCTGAAAGAATGATATGGATATTTGTCACATTATTGAGCAAAACTCAAATAAGCATCAGAAATTGTCCTTATTTAGCGTATAAAAATGCATATCAAGATCCTGATATACTTTACTGACTTTATTGTCCCCATTTGGAAATGTTGTTGCAGTATCATGTACACGTTTAAAGTGGCGTTTAAATACAGTAGACAATTGACAATAAAGAAATCATAACAGTTATGTACAGTATATACCAATTAAAGAGACAAGCCTGCTGGCCTTACTGGGTGGGTAGGAACATTAGCTCCAGCTGTTCAGGAGGGATATCATACCTGGCACAAATTATTGTCTAGCTCTGATTTTCCTGCCCCATACCTGCACCCAGAGGGGAGTAGTTCAAAGTCTGGGTACAGGGTGTGGCTTGGGTCTAAAAGGATTTTGTGAATCTTGCTGAGGGCCCTAACCTTGACGATTTCATCCAATCCTGTCTGTTTGACTCCAAGTACCTTGCTTGCTGTGGTGATAATCCCTTTCAGCATATTTTTCTGTCTGACAGTGTCATTGCCAAACCAAAAAATAATACAAAAAGTTTAAATACTCTCAATGCAAGATTTGTAAAACAGAGTCAGTATAGTACAGTCAACATTACAAGATCCCAGATTTTTGAGAAAGTACAGTCTCTGACTCTTTTTGTGGATTAGGTCTATACATGTACTCCACTGAAGCTTATTGTCCAAGAGGACAGTCAGATATTTGTATTCCTCTACAATCTCTATGTTCTAATCTCTGCTAGATGTTGCAGAGGTAGGGTGTGTTCACGTCCTAAAGTCTATGCACATCTCTTTGGTCTTGTTGGTATTGAGAACCAAGTGTAACTCATCACACCAGTCTACAAAGTAATTTAGGACCTGACCATGGTGTTCCTAGTCAACATGCAACAGGCTGATATCAGGATGGGAACTAGTACAACTATTAGTGTACAAGATGTACAGGAGTGGGGACAAAACACATCCCCGTGGGGAGCCTATGTTGGTGGTGCGTATGTCCAACATGTGGGGATCCACCTTGACCCGCTTGTGACCTCTGGCTCAGGAAGTCCTCAAGATGTCTATAGACATGCATGCTGACATGGTCGCCAGGTGTACGTTGTTTCCTCCGACACATTGGTACGGCTGGCTTCCGGGTTAAACGTGCATTGTGTCAGAAGCAGTGTAGCTTGGCAGGGTTGTGTTTCAGAGGACGCACGGCTCTCGACCTTAGCCTCTCCCGATAAGGTACTGGAGTTGCAGCGATGGGACAAGACTGTAACTACCAATTTGGATATGACGAAAAAGGGGTAAAAACTAAAAAACACCAGCTAATTGTTCAGCACAGTGCTTTAACACGTCCACCTATTTTGTCTGGGCCTGGGCTTTTGTGTGCATTAAATCCCCTGAACATCTTCACAACATCAGCCTGTTTAACAACCCTCTTAAATATTTGTAATGAGGCTTCCATTTGTTTTACATCTGACACAAATGTGTCTGATTCAAATCTTGAGAAGAAAACATTCAGTTCATTAGCCATGTTCTGCCCGTCATGCCTCCCAAGGTCAGCATAGATTTTTCCCCTGCCCTTGTTGGGGGCACTAGCCATGGATTTTTATCCCTTGCCAGGCCACCCTTGACTTTCCTGAGGAAAGGGTCCTCTCCACCATTTTTATTTAACCTTTATTTAACTAGGCAAGTCAGTTAAGAACAAATTCTTATTTACAATGACGGCCTACCTACAGGGTCAGCCCCTGTAGCAAGTTAGTGCCTTGCGCAAGGACACATCGACAGCTTTTCTTACCTTGTCTGCTCGGGTATTCAAACCAGGGATATTTTGGTGACTGGCCTGACGCTCTAACCGCTAGGCTACCTGATACTTTGCTTGTATGCCTCCTTGTACATCTCTTAAAGCCTGTCTGTCACCCTCAGCATAAACTGCTTTCTTCTTATTAAGTAGTGATTTTAGATTTTTTGATACCCACGGCTTATTGTTAGGGAAGATTTGACCGGTATTAGTAAGCACAACTGACTCATCATAGAAGTTTACATAGTCTGAAACACAATCTGTGAGTTAATTATTATTAAGCTGCTGTCCTCAAATACCTCCCACATAGTACAGTCAAAACACGCTCAGATCCGATGGATCTGGAAACCGTTTTCATGAAAATTTCTGCAGCATTAGTAAAGATGATCAATACATGTTGATGATTTAATTCCTCTGCTATTTGTAATTTCCCTGGTAGGTTGATTTATACGCTGAACCAGGTTGCAGGCACTGGTTACAGTTTGAAGCTTTTTCTTCAGTGGGCAGCTTGATGAAAACCAGTCAAACCCAGAAAATATAGCCCTGTGTTGATATCACATACATTATCAAGCATTTCACACGTTATCAAGCATTTCACACGTTATATTAGCTTTTGGTTGAATGTACACAATGTTAACAAACAATTCGGGGAACTCAAGGGGCATGTAGTAGGGTCGCAGTGACACAGAAAGCAGTTCAATGTCGGCGGTACAGAGTCTCTCTCTTACGAAGATCGCTTTACACCACTGGTCCTTGACAAGCAGGCAAACGCCCCCAACGTAATGTTTTCCTGTGGTCGGTCGGATCACAGTACGCTCTGACCAGTGTGAAGCTGGCCGGCTCCACTTCTGTGTCCGGGACTTTGTCATCCAGCCAAGTCTCAGTAAAAGCCAGGATATGGACCTAAGTCAAGAGCCTATGCATTGTATGTGCTGATAAAATATACTATGTAGGTGCGAACCCCAACTTTTGAATTTGGCACTCTGAAATGCACGTACTGGAATACCTTGAAAAACAGACATTTTCTCAATTTGGTATTTAAAATGAGAAGAGAACAGATAATTATCAAATATGTTTGTGAAAAATATTAGAAAAATGTATTGGTCTTGCAAATTCATTTCCAGGCAGACTACTGAGTTTTATTTCGTCACATGTTCCGAGCTGTGGCTGCCAGGCGAGCTCATTCCAGACACGCTGCCATTCAGCCAGGCAGGTACAGAACTGACTGATTAGGCGCCGCCAAACATCACATCGATAGCTAAAATGCAGGGCAAATGTAGATTCAATCCTGCCTTTTGTGCGTATGGAAAGTTTTTGGGATCTTTTATTTCAGCTCATGGGACCAACACTTTACATGTTGCGTTTTATATTTTTTTAATGTATTTTTTATTAAGTTTTTATTTTTTATTTATCCTTTATTTAACTAGGCAAGTCAGTTGAGAACAAATTCTTATTTACAATGATGGCCTACCAAAAGGCAAAAGACCTCCTGCGGGGACGGGGGATTAAACAAATAAATATACAGTGGGGAGAACAAGTATTTGATACACTGCCGATTTTGCAGGTTTTCCTACTTACAAATCATGTAGAGGTCTGTAATTTTTATCATAGGTACACTTCAACTGTGAGAGACGGAATCTAAAACAAAAATCCAGAAAATCACATTGTATGATTTTTAAGTAATTAATTTGCATTTTATTGCATGACATAAGTATTTGATACATCAGAAAAGCAGAACTTAATATTTGGTACAATTAATATTTGGTGCAATTACAGAGATCATACGTTTCCTGTAGTTCTATACCAGGTTTGCACACACTGCAGCAGGGATTTTGGCCCACTCCTCCATACAGATCCTTCAAGTTTCGGGGCTGTCGCTGGGCAATACGGATTTTCAGCTCCCTCCAAAGATTTTCTATTGGGTTCAGGTCTGGAGACTGGCTAGGCCACTCCAGGACCTTGAGATGCTTCTTACGGAGCCACTCCTTAGTTGCCCTGGCTGTGTGTTTCGGGTCGTTGTCATGCTGGAAGACCCAGCCACGACCCATCTTCAATGCTCTTACTGAGGGAAGGAGGTTGTTGGCCAAGATCTCGCAATACATGGCCCATCCATCCTCCCCTCAATACGGTGCAGTCGTCCTGTCCCCTTTGCAGAAAAGCATCCCCAAAGAATGATGTTTCCACCTCCATGCTTCACGGTTGGGATGGTGTTCTTGGGGTTGTACTCATCCTTCTTCTTCCTCCAAACACGGCGAGTGGCGTTTAGACCAAAAAGCTCTATTTTTGTCTCATCAGACCACATGACCTTCTCCCATTCCTCCTCTGGATCATCCAGATGGTCATTGGCAAACTTCAGACGGGCCTGGACATGCGCTGGCTTGAGCAGGGGGACCTTGCGTGCGTTGCAGGATATTAATCCATGACGGCATAGTGTGTTACTAATGGTTTTCTTTGAGATTGTGGTCCCAGCTCTCTTCAGGTCATTGACCAGGTCCTGCCGTGTAGTTGATCCCTCACCTTCCTCATGATCATTGATGCCCCACGAGGTGAGATCTTGCATGGTGCCCTAGACCGAGTTAGATTGACCGTCATCTTGAACTTCTTCCATTTTCTAATAATTGCGCCAACAGTTGTTGCCTTCTCACCAAGCTGCTTGCCTATTGTCCTGTAGCCCATCCCAGCCTTGTGCAGGTCTACAATTTTATCCCTGATGTCCTTACACAGCTCTCTGGTCTTGGCCATTGTGGAGAGGTTGGAGTCTGTTTGATTGAGTGTGTGGACAGGTGTCTTTTATACAGGTAACGAGTTCAAACAGGTGCAGTTAATACAGGTAATGAGTGGAGAACAGGAGGGCTTCTTAAAGAAAAACTAACAGGTCTGTGAGAGCCGGAATTCTTACTGGTTGGTAGGTGATCAAATACTTATGTCATGCAATAAAATGCAAATTAATTATTTAAAAATCATACAATGTGATTCCGTCTCTCACAGTTGAAGTGTACCTATGATAAAAATTACAGACCTCTACATGCTTTGTAAGTAGGAAAACCTGCAAAATCGGCAGTGTATCAAATACTTGTTCTCCCCACTGTATATATAAATATAGGACAAAACATACATCACAACAAGAGAGACAACACAACACTACCCAAAGAGAGACCCAAGACAACAACATAGCAAGGCAGCAACACATGACAAACACAACATGGCAGCAACACAACATGGCAGCACCACAAAACATTGTACAAACATCACTGGGCACAGACAACAACACAAAGGGCAAGAAGGTAGAGATGACAATACATCACGCAAAGCAGCCACAACTGTCAGTAAGTGTCCATGATTGAGTCTTTGAATGAAGAGATTAAGATAAAACTGTCCAGCTTGAGTGTTTGTTGCAGCTCGTTCCAGCGAACTGAAAAGACAAGCGACCCAGGGATGTGTGTGCTTTGGGGACCTTTAACAGAATGGGACTGGCAGAACGGGTGTTGTATGTGGAGGATGAGGGCTGCAATAGATATCTCAGATAGGGAGGGTTGAGGCCTAAGAGGGTTTTATAAATAAGCATCAATCAGTGGGTCTTGTGAAGGGTATACAGAGATGACCAGTTTACAGAGGAGTATAGAGTGCAGTGATGTGTCCTATAAGGAACATTGGTGGCATATCTGATGGCCGAATGGTAAAGAACATCCAGCCGCTCGAGAACACCCTTACCTGCCGATCTATAAATTATGTCTCCGTAATCTATCTAGTTTGGCAGCTGGGGTAAAAGAGGAGAAATTACGATAGAAATCCCAAGTCTAGATGTAACTTTAGCTTGCAGCTTTGATATGTGCTGAGAGAAGGACAGTGTACCGTGTAGCCATACTCCCAAGTACTTGTATGAGGTGACTACCTCAAGCTCTAAACCCTCAGAGGTAGTAATCACACCTATGGGGAGAGGGGTATTCTTCTTACCAAACCACATAACCTTTGTTTTGGAAGTATTCAAAACAAGGTTAAGGGTAGAGAAAGCTTGTTGGACACTAAGAGCATTTAACACAAAATCCGGGCAGGGGCCAGCTGAGTATAAGACTGTATCATCTGCATATAAATGGATGAGAGAGCTTCCTGCTGCCTGAGCTATGTTGTTGATGTAAATTGAGAAGAGCGTGGGGCCTAGGATTGAGCCTTGGGGTACTTCATTGGTGACAGGCAGTGACTGAGACAGCTGATTATCTGACTTTATACACTGCACTGTTTGAGAGAGGTAGTTAGCAAACCAGACCAAAGACCCCTCAGAGACACCAATACTCCTTAGCCGGCCAACAAGAATGGAAAGCTTTGGCCAAGTCAATAAAAATAGCAGCACAACATTGTTTAGAATCAAGGGCAATGGTGACATCATTGAGGACCTTTAAGGTTGCAGTGGCACATCCATAACCTGAGCGGAAACCAGATTGCATACCAGAGAGAATACTATAGACATCAAGAAAGCCAGTCAGTTGATTATTGACTGATTATTTAGTTTTTTTACACTTGATAAACCGGGCAAAATAGAAATAGGGCTATAACAGTTAGGATCAGCTTGATCTCCACCTTTAAATAAAGGACGAACAGTGGCTGCCTTCCAAGCAATGGGAACCTCCCCAGAAAGGAGAGACCGGTTAAAAAGGTCGGAGATAGGCTTGGCGATGATGGGGGTAGCAACCTTAAAGAAGGAAGGGTCTAAACCATCTGACCCAGATGTTTTTTTGGGGTCAAGTTTCAGGAGCTCCTTTAGTACCTCGGACTTAGCAACTGCCTCCAGGGAAAACTTTGTAACGGGACAGGGGAAAAAAGAGGGAGGTACATCGGGGATAGTTACATTAGATAAGAAATGTTGGACTGGCAAGGAGGCTGAGTCAAATAGGAATCCTGACTTAATGAAGTAGTGATTAAAGAGCTCAGCCATGTGCTTCTTGTCAGTAACAACCACATCATCAACTTTAAGGGACATGGGCAGCTGTGAGGAGGAGGGTTTATTCTCCAGGTCTTTAACCGTTTTCCAGAATTTCTTGGGGTTAGACTCACAGAGAGAGAACTGCTCCTTAAAGTAACTAACTTTGGCCTTCCGGATTGCCTGAGTGCACTTATTTCTCATTTGCCTGAACGAGAGCCAGTCAGCCTGAGTATGCGTGTACCGGGCCTTTCGCCAAATGCAAATCTTGAGGTGGAGTAACTCTGCAAGATCACGGTTGAACCAGGGGCTGAACCTGTTTTTTAATTCTCATTTTCTTTATGGGGGCATGTTTGTTAACAATACTACTGAAAATACCAAAAAAGAAGGTCCAAACATCTTTGACAGAGGGGATCAAGCTGATTCTATTCCACTTTACAAAAGCCAGTTCATGAAGGAAGGCTTGCTCATTAAAGTTTTTTATTAGCAAGTGTCTATGACAAATCAGGACAGGTCGTTTCACTGAGCAGCCATTACGAACACAGGCTATAGAACAGTGATCACTAAGGTCATTACATAAACACTAGACCGATACCCATCAGGATTATTTGTGAGAATAACATCAAGAAGAGTAGCCTTTTCTGGGTGTTTGGAGTCATACCTTGTGGGATTGATAATAATCTGAGAAAGATTTAGGGAGTCCCATTGCTTTAGGACTTGGTCAGGTGGTTTAAGCATGTCCCAGTTTAGGTCACCTAGCAGGACAAATTCAGACTTAGTGTAAGGGGCTAGGGGAGAGCTTAGGGCAGGTAGGGTATCGGCCGGTGCTGATGGAGGACGATAGCACCCAGCAACTGTCAACAAAGAGCTATTTGAAAGTTTAATACTTAAAACCAGCAAATCAAATTGTTTGCGGACAGACATGGTGGAGACAACAGAGCACTGAAGGTGATCCTTGGTAAAAATTGCCACTCCCCCACCTTTGGAAGATCTGTCTTGCCGAAAAAGGTTATAAACAGAAAGGTTAACATCAGTATTCAAAACACTCTTCCTTAACCACGTCTCAGTAATGACCAACACATCTAGATTGGAGCTGTGGACCCACAATTTCAGTTGATCCATTTTAGGCAATAAGCTTCTAGTATTAACGTGCAGAAAACCTTTACGAGAGCAGAAATCAGTGAAGTAGATATCAGAGCACAAATCAGAATCAGAATTGGGGCTAGCAACAGTAGATGGGTGTACAGTCGTGGCCAAAAGTTTTCAGAATGACACAAGTATTGGTCCCCACAAAGTTTGCTGCTTCAGTGTTCTTAGATCTTTATGTCAGTAGTTACTGTGGTACACTGAAGTATGATTACAAGTATTCCATAAGGGTCAAAGGCATTAATTGACAATGACATTCAGTTCATGCAAAGAGTCAATATTTGCAGTGTTGAACCTTCTTTTTCAAGACATCTGCAATCCACCCTGGCATGCTGTCAATTAACTTCTGGGCCACATCCTGACTGATGGCAGGCCATTCTTGCATGAACAATGCTTGGAGTTTGTCAGAAGTTGTGGGTTTTTGTTTGTCCACCCGCCTCTTGAGGATCGACCACAAGTTTTCAATGGGATTAAGGTCTGGGGAGTTTCCTGGCCATGGACCCGAAATGTCGATGTTTTGTTCCCCGAGCCACTTAATTATCACTTTTGCCTTATGGCAAGGTGCTACATCATGCTGGAAAAGGCATTGGTCGTCACCAAACTGTTCTTGGATGGTTGGGAGAAGTTGCTCTCGGAGGATGTGTTGGTACCATTTTTTATTCATGGCTGTGTTCTTAGGAAAAATTGTGAGTGAGCCCACTCCCTTGGCTGAGAAGCAACCCCACACATGAATGGTCTGAGGATGCTTTACTCTTGGTATGACACAGGACTGATGGTAGCGCTCACCTTGTCTTCTCCCGACAAGGTGTTTTCCAGATGGCCCAAACAATCGGAAAGGGGATTCATCAGAGAAAATGACTCTATCCCAGTCCTCAGCAGTCCAATCCCTGTACCTTTTGCAGAATATCAGTCTGTCCCTGATGATTTTCCTGGAGAGAAGTGGCTTCTATGCTGCCCTTCTTTACACCAGGCCATCCTCCAAAAGTCTTCCGTGTCCACAAAGTGTCCACAAACACCCATCTTCGGTTTATAAATCCCACTTCGTGTCGAGACACAAAGCTTTTGTTGCTATAATATGCAAAAGTGTAAACGTTCCTGTGGAGCGAGTGCGAGTTAGTTAATAGCCTACTGATCATCTGTTAATCCAAATATGTTTTGCAGGTGCAGCATAGCCTACGCAAGAGGGTAGAAGGGTTTTTCATTATGGCAAATGTTCATCTCTTTACAATTTCCCTGTTACACCTAGTGTTCGCCATAGTCTTTGATGTATTCCATAGTTTGTATAGTTTACCCACCTTTTTTTACCACTACATCACTGGACTCAACCAACCCACACCGTGTAAGGTGCAAACAATTTGTCAGACTTTGACATTGCGAGCATGGGTGAATTGGCCCTGAAGAGCCACATGAAGGGGGAAAGACAAAACGCTGCATCTTGCGCTTGCGCCAGTTCTACATTGTGACTTTTTCCCTACATGGCTTTTCACGGGGCGCACGCGATATTCCGCTTCATCTAGCAGCAGCCGTGCTCCTGTCGTTCTTCTGGCCGGTCACGTGCCATTTTCCTCACATAGCCCATCCAAGACGCTTTGTTGTAGCTATTAAGTAGTAGATTCCCAAATGCCCAATACAGTAAACAGTAATTTAGCTGGAATTGTGTAGTAATGTGAATAGGAAATGTGTTCACCAGTAGATGTCCCAAATCTCTGCTCATCACTACTCAAATTACAAAATCATCAGTACTGACTTACCACTCATGTATGTAGTAAATAAGTAGTGAAACAACATATTATTGAGTAGAACGTGTAAGGTAGTGATGAATTATTGTAATTTGTTTCATGAGGTTGTGGTGGTATACTGCCATCTAGTGGTGACTAGTAACAATTGCATAATATTAACTATTACAAATTGATGGTCTTTGAAAATAAATATTAGTCCTTAAAAAAGTACTTAAGTCCTTGAATTTGACCTGCCTGACTGTCTGTATGAACCCTGGTAGGCCTACTGTCAGTATTTGTCATCATATAGAGAAAATAAGATGTCCACATAAGCCTATCTCAGGATATCTAATGAGTCAATATCCGGCCATACCATGTATGATGTCTGGAGGGAATCCAAAAATTATGGAACCCCAAAATGTATGTAACATTTTTTAAAAGCATATCAAGATCAAGGCAGGTAGTAGAAAGGTCACTGGTTCGAATACCCAAGCCGACAAGGTGAAAAAAACCTGTCTGTGTCCTTGAGCAAGGCACTTAACACTAATTTGCTACAGGGGCTAACCCTGTAGGTAGGCCGTCAATGTAAATAAGAATTTGTTCTTAACTGACTTGCCTAGTTAAATAAAGGTTAAATAAATAAATGGACCTCATCCAAGAGAAGCATATCTGGAATCTGAATATCTTGACAGTGCTGAGAAAATCACAGATACAGTTGAAGTCGGAGGTTTACATACACCTAGCCAAATACATTTAAAGTCAGTTTTTCACAATTCCTGACATTTAATGTCTTACTTTCATCACATTCCCAGTGGGCCAGGAGTTTACACTGAGTCAGGTTTGTAGGCCTCCTTCCTCGCACATGCCTTTTCAGTTCTGCCTACAAATTTACTATAGGATTGAGGTCAGGGCTTTGCGATGGCCACTCCAATACCTTGACTTTGTTGTCTTAAAACTTAGGAAGTATGATTTTAGTCATTGTCCATTTGGAAGACCCATTTGCGACCAAGCTTTAACTTCCTGACTGATGTCTTGAGATGTTGCTTCAATATATCCACATAATTTTCCTTCCTCATGATGCCATCTATTTTGTGAAGTGCACCAGTCCCTCCTGCAGCAAAGCACCCCCACAACATGATGCTGCCACACCCGTGCTTCATGGTTGGGATGGTGTTCTTCGGCATGCAAGCCTCCCCATTTTTCCTCCAAACATAACGATGGTCATTATGGCCAAACAGTTCTATTTTTGTTTCATCAGACCAAAGGACATTTCTCTTTGTCCCCATGTGCAGTTGCAAACCGTAGTCTGGCTTTTCTTATGGTGGTTTTGGAGCAGTGGCTTCTTTCTTGCTGAGCGGCCTTTCAGGTTATGTCAATATAGGACTCGTTTTACTGTGAATATAGATACTTTTGTACCTGTTTCCTCCAGCATCTTCACAAGGTCCTTTGCTGTTGTTTTTGGATTGATTTGCACCTTTTGCACCAAAGTACATTCATCTCTAGGAGACAGAACGCATCTCCTTCCTGAGCGGTATGACGGCTGCGTGGTCCCATGGTGTTTATACTTGCGTACTATTGTTTGTACAGATGAACGTGGGACCTTCAGGATGTTTGGAAATTGCTCCCAAGGATGAACCAGGCTTGTGGAGGTCTACAATATTTTTTCTGAGGTCTTGGCTGATTTCTTTTGATTTTCCCATGATGTCGAGCAAAGAGGCACTGAGTTTGAAGGTAGGCTTTGAAATACATCCACAGGTACACCTCCAATTGACTCAAATGATGTCAATTATGCTATCAGAAGCTTCTAAAGCCATGACATAATTTTCTGGAATTTTCCAAGGTGTTTAGATATATACTTTATTGATCCCCCAGGGGGGAAATTTCATAAGGCACAGCCAACTTAGTTTATGTAAACCTCTGACCAACTGGAATTGTGATATAGTGAAATAATCTGTCTGTAAACAATTGTTGGAACAATTACTTGTGTCATGCACAAAGTAGATGTCCTAACCGACTTGCCAAAACTATAATTTGTTAACATGAAATCTGTGGAGTGGTTGAAAAATGAGTTTTAATGACTTCAACCTAAGTGTATGTAAACTTCCGACTTCAACTGTATGTGAGTTATACAGTCAGTATTTGAACAACATAAAGAGAGAAAATAGGATCTCACATATTTCAGGATAATGAATGAGTCCCAATATGGCCATAGGAATGATATTCAGAGTAATCCCAAAATCATATACAGTACCAGTCAAAAGTTTGGACACACCTACTCATTCAAGGGTTTATCATTATTTTTGTAGAATAATAGGGAAGACATCAAAACTATGAAATAACACATATTGAATCATGTAGTAACCAAAAGTGTTAAACAAATCTAAATATATTTTACATTTTATATTTTTCAAAGTAGCCACCGTTTGCATTGCGGTCAGCTTTGTACACTCTTGGTATTCTCTCAACCAGTTTCATGAGGTAGTCTGGAATGCATTTCAATTAACAGGTGTGCCGTGTTAAAAGTTAATTTGTGGAATTTCTTTCTTCTTATTATTGGTGTCCTTTAGTAGTGGTTTCTTTGCAGCAATTCGACCATGAAGGCCTGATTCACGCAATCCCCTCTGAACAGTGGATGTTGAGATGTGTCTTTTACTTGAACTCTGTGAACCATTTATTTGGGCTGCAATTTCTAAGGCTGGTAACTCTAATTAACTTATCCTCTGCAGCAGAGGTATCTCTGGGTCTTCCTTTCATGTGGCGGTCCTCATGAGAGCCAGTTTCAACCACAGCGCTTGATGGTTTTTGCGACTGCACTTGAGGAAACGTTCAAAGTTCTTGAAATTTTCCGGATTGACTGACCTTCATGCCTTAAAGTAATGATGGACTGTCATTTCTCTTTGCTTATTTGAGCTGTTCTTGACATATGGTATTTCAACAAATAGGGGTAGTATACAGAAGATAGCCCTATCTTTTCACAACACAACGCATTAAGAAAGAAAGAAATTCCACACATTTTAACAAGGCACACCTGTTCATTGTAATGCATTCCAGGTGACTACCTCATTATGCTGGTTGAGAGAATGCCAAGTGTGCGCAAAGCTGTCATCAAGGCAAAGGGTGGCTACTTGGATGAATGTCAAAAATAAAATATACTTTTTTGGTTACTACATGTTGTTTCATACTTTTGATGTCTTCACTGTTATTCTACAATGTAGAAAATATGAAAAATAAAGAAAAACCATGGAATTAGTAGTTGTGTCCAAACTTTTGACTGGTACTGTATGTCTAAAAGACACATCTAGATTCAGAATTTGCCAGGATATGGTGCAAATCCACAAAACTCAAAATATGCATTGGAAATGGTCTTTATGCTCTAGAATATCAAAAACATGTAATGTAAAGATATCCCCTAATATGGACCCTTTTCGTCCAGTGGGGTGTGTGTGTGCATGTACACTTTTAAGGAGTAGTCCTCATGAGTGAGTTGTAAAGGAGACCCCTACTCTCTTGCCATCCACTGGCAACACGTGACCACACCCTAACGGGAGGTCACTGCTCCCATGGCAACCACACCTGATTCTGAGGATGACCTTTTACCTTAACGTGCACACACTTCCTCCTATTGCCTTGTGGAACGATTAGTGTGTATGCATTTGTGTGTGTATGCATGTGTGTGCATGCGTGCACGTTCCTGGGAAAGAAAATGAAATAGGATTCAGCTAGCTGGCAGCAGTAGATGGGCATAGAGAGAGTGGGAGGGTGAGAGTGAGGAGTGTGTATTTATACACTCATATTTATATCGCCATGTACTTACACACGTCAAGTTGGTGCATATTTATACTTACATGTACTTACATGTTTCATCCCAAATGGCACCCTATTCCCTATATAGTGCACTACTTTTGAGCAGAGCTCTATGGAATAGGGTGCCATTTGGGACAGAGATATACACAGGGCACTGATGTTCCCCTATCCACTCCAGCTGTCAGTGTCAGAGTTGTTTCTGGGTTGACATGTAGTTAGTGGTCAGACTAAATGAAGACTTTGTCCAACGGGCAACCGCTTTTATCCAGAGTGACTCACTGGGTTGAAAGTGTCCCATATAATCCATGTAGAGGGCTGACTATTTCCTGATCATACTGCTATATACCCTGTTACCAGTATAGTGAGTGGATATGTATGCCGGGAAATTCTTTTCAACTATACTATGGCTCTTGAGGGAGCCTTCAAAATAATGTTCTGGATACCTTTAAATATTTTTACCTCCACACCCATTAAGTCATTCTCAGAGATCGTCACACAGATCGGAATGAGAAACTTGGCACAATTCATTTCCAACTACATGGATTTAATGTCTTGACCCAAGCTAACTCTGCCAGCTTGTACCTCCATTCATCCTTTTTTTCTGAATAACTCTGTAGATGGAGGTGAGCTCTTTCTCTCTTTCTCAGATGCTCTCGTTCCCTCCTTATTTTTTTTTTTACAGATACTATAACTCTGTATGTAGGTGGTCTCTCTGTCTCTGTCTCTGTCTCGTCTGACCCATATTTCAGGAGACAGATGTAGAATCCCGTCCTGATGGGGGGTCCAGCCATTAATTTTTCATCTTCATGCCTCGTATATTTCCCGCTCCTTGGCCTACTTATTATTTCAGGACTTTTTTCTCTCTGTCCTCCTCCCAAGTTTCTTTCCCCCCACTCTTGTGCGCCTATATCAGATTCTTACATCATACAAGCGGTGTATAGGATATTGTTCGTGTGATTTGTCCTTTGATTGACATCCCGTCTCTCTCTCTCTCTCTCTTTGTCTGTAGCTCCTAGAGAGTGTGAAGAGGATGAGTTCCATTGTCAGAACGGCTACTGCATCCGCAGCCTATGGCACTGTGATGGGGACAATGACTGTGGGGATAACAGTGACGAGCAGTGTGGTGAGTTACAAACACCTACACACAAACACACACACACCACACATTCACTCCTACAGAATACACATACATTCCGAAAATTATAGTCTTTGTCACAACTCAATCCGTTGACTTTAATATCTCTCTTTCCCTCTCTCTCATACTTTATCATACTCTCGCTCTGTCTCTGTCTCTCTCTCTCTCTCTTTGTCTCTCTCGCTGTCTCTGTCTATGTCTCTGTCTGTGTCTCTGTGCCTCACTCACTCTCACTCTCACAGACATGCGTAAGTGTTCCGATAAGGAGTTTCGCTGTACAGATGGAAGCTGCATTGCTGAACACTGGTACTGTGATGGAGACACTGACTGCAAGGACGGATCAGACGAGGAAAACTGCCGTGAGTTACCCTGTGTGTGTGTTTATATTTGTCCTGTTTCACACATGTACAAGTGTTTATTATACGCATGTGTCCTGGAAAGAGATGGAGACGTGCAGACTGTCTAAAAAGGAATAAATCAAAAACTTTAATGCAAAATAAAGATGTTTATTAAAACATCATGGTGCCCAAAAAAACATCAGTGCATAAATGAAAAGTTTGTGTTTTCACCTTTCATTCATACTCTTTTCTGATTCTTTTGGCCACCATGATGTTTTAATAATTGCATTCAAGCCTCAGTTTTGGATTCATTCATTTTTTTCTACAGTGTGTGGGTCTCCATCTCTTCCAGTATTCTTATTTTGACTCCTAGATAGATAGATAGATAGATAGATAGATAGATAGATAGATAGATAGATAGATAGATAGATAGATAGATAGATAGATAGATAGATAGATAGATAGATAGATAGATAGATAGATAGGTACTTTATTGATCCCCCTGGAACAGACACTATTCAGTAGTAAGAACCTTAAAAGAGCGCATACAGCCTTATATCATTTATATGCATGTGTGAAATGGAAATGTTTTGGTTTTTTGCATATCCCAACTCTCCCTGAGACACATACTGTACGTGTGTGTGTATCCTCTCTCTCTCTTTCTGGCGAGGGGGATTTCAATGGTATAGATAAAGGATTGGCAGCAGGATTTCAAATGGCCTCACACAGGTGTACACTCTGAGCCTTGTCTTCCCTTTTTCCCCATGGGGTGTGTATGTCGACATTCCCAACTTCACCAAACTGTCCCCACCCCTTACCTATTTTGACTGCCCTAGTGTAAAACACACTGAATTTCAGAACCACACACTGTCTTTATAGTTTATGACAGAAAGGTTTGGGGGCAAAGTGAGAAGGGGTGAAAGAGAATGTGTGTTAAATATGTACCCCTCTCTTTTTCTCCCTTTCTCTCTCCCTCTGTAGCATCTGATGTAATGACGGCTACCTGTAGTGTTGAAGAGTTCCAGTGTGCGTACGGACGCTGTATTCTGGACATTTACCACTGTGACGGAGACGACGACTGTGGAGACTGGTCTGATGAGTCCGACTGCTGTAAGTACACACACACACACACACACACACACACACACACACACACACACACACATACAGAGAGAACCTGCTGTGGCCAGGCAAAAGGTTGGAATTCTACCCAGAATGCCAAGCACCCTATTTCTCAAGTGAAATGTAAACAAAGGGGTCAGTAGGTTAGGGGCAGGGAGGATTGCAGGTGGGCTACAACCTTATTATGAGGGACGGGAGTGAGAGAGTGAAGTTCAGTGTTTGAGAGGTGCCACTGACACCCTTTCTTGTCTTTTTAAGGCCTTGTCAGGTGAAAGTAATAGTGTGTCAATACTTCCAGTCAAGTGTTTATAAAAGATAAAAGATAAGGATAGGATAGGATCGGCTGAGGTTAAACAGAATTGGTGATGGCAGGTCCAGCTGTTACCATTGTAGCTATGATCGAGCTTGAGCACTGAGCAGTGACATGTTAAATGGCTACACTGCAGAACTCTGTCTCCCTCACTCACTATGGAATTTCCTAACACAGATTCCTGGAATGCCCTGTCCCACTCTCTTTGCTGACAGCTGTCGGGCTAGAGCATGCTGCTCCGCGGTGTGTCTATGTTACGTGTGTGTGTGTGCATATCTGCGTGCGTTGGAAAACACTTCCCATCTATTTCTCTCTAACAAACACGCGAGCTAGCTAGTGTTTCGATTAGCATAGGCTATCACATTTCTCCTCATCACTCCAGAGAATGTACCCTGTTAGATTACTGCTAAGACCTCACTGCTTTCATGTCATTTCTTTCTGTTAATTTATCTCCAATTCAGTCTTTCATGTCTTTTTGCTCTCTCTCTCTCTATCTCTCTCTCTCTATCTATCTATCTATCTCTCTCTCTCTGTCATGGCAGCCCACACAAATGCCTGTGTATGGGCTCTGTTAGCAAGCATCAGACTAGGGAGTAGGATGAGAGGAGAGAGAGAGAGAGAGCAGTGATTCTCAAACTCCTCGCTTTGATGTTGTCTTTAACGGTGATAAGCCTTTATTCAAGGCTAACTTCACGACTGACTGATCCGTAAGGTCATGTTCATTGCATGTCTTCGTCCCACCTCTTCTCTTCTTCTCCTCTATCACAAGCATTTCGCTACACTCACAATAACCTCTGCTAAATATGTGTATGCGACCAATAACATTTTATTTGATAATTGCCCCCTTGCCTGGAGACATTTAGATAAAAAAGGAAAAGATGACCTTACACTACAGCTGGGAGAGGAGACATACCAGAGAGGAAAAAGACTAGCCATCCTCACACTGCATTTCTTGGCATTGACTGTATGCTGGACGCTTTGATAGAAAAACACTGGCACACTCTCAGATGGGCATGGTGCGTGTGTTCAGAATGGAGAGAGATCTGGGCACACAAAGCAGTTCAAACGATTCTCTGTGTGTTTAGTGGTGTGTGTGCATGGTTATGTCTGTGTATTCGGTGTGTGTGTGTCTGTATTTTGAGAGTTGGGCGCACACACAAGCAGATGAAATGGTTCTATGTGTGTGTGTGCATCAATGTGGACGACACGGTACCAGCTGATAAGGGGGTTTGAACATTCTCTCTCTATATATACTGTATATATATTTCTCTCTCACCACCTGGTGTTTTGATCATCCCCTCATCACACACACAGCACTGCTTTATTCTTCTCTTCTTTCTTCTCTCCCTCTCTTATGTTCTGTTGGCCCTGTTTCCTTCTCTTTTCTAACTGATAGCACTGCACACGGACGCATGCAGACACGGTGTTCTACAGCACTTGTTCTCTCATGCTTTCTCTCTTTTTTACTTTCCCTCGCTTTATCCATTCCTCACCTCTGTCCTTCTACCTTCAGGCTCATGTGAACAGGCTCTTATTGTTAGATCATGAATAAAAGTGTGTGTGTTCTCGTGTGTGTTTGTTTGGTCTTGGATAGATATGTTTGATACTTTTGCAAACATGCATGTCGTGCCCCAAATGTTTCTTTCTGTTCTGTCCCAGTAAAAGCATCTTTGTATTGCCAGGGTCCTTCAGATAAATTGTTTTACACTGTCAGGGATGATTAAAGTTCCAAAAGCATTTGCATTTAATCTCACTGTAGTGGTTGTGTTTGTGCGTGCATGTGTGTGTCCTGCAGCCTCCCACCAGCCTTGTCGTTCTGTGGAGTTCATGTGCAGCAGTGGGATGTGCATCAATGCTGGCTGGAGTTGTGATGGGGAGTTTGACTGTGATGACCAATCAGATGAGAAGAACTGCAGTAAGTATCTGCTTATGTATGTGTGTGTGTGTGTGTCTGTTTGTTTGTTTGTTTGTGTACACAATGTATGTATATTGTGTGTGTGTGTGTGTGTGTGTGTGTGTGTGTGTGTGTGTGTGTGTGTGTGTGTGTGTGTGTGTGTGTGTGTGTGTCTAACCGACCGGTCCTCTCCCTTCAGCCACCTCCATGTGTACTGCGGATCAGTTCCGCTGTGCATCGGGACGCTGTGTCAGGTTGTTATGGAGATGTGACGGCGAGGATGACTGCTCTGATGGCAGTGATGAAGATAACTGTGAGAAGACTGGTACGTGTGTGGGTGTGTGCACCTGTGCAGATCGGCATCAATCTAAACTAGACAGTACAGAAGAAATAAAAGGAGGAAAATAAATAAAGAGAGCTCCAGGGACTTAATTCTTATAGGCTTTAACAAACAATGAGCTATCTCACACCTCAGACAGGCACCCTATAGTTCAGTATCCATGACAACAGTTGCAGGACAGCTCTCCATGTTGGAAAGCATCATGGGAGAGGAAACTGTCAGAGGGAAAGCATATTGGATGATCACCCCACCCACGGTGGAGTCTAGATCCAGTCAATCTAAAGAATGTTTACCATTACCCCCCAGGCCTTTTGTGACTATCCTTCAAAAGTCAAGGTCTACGTCCCAAATGGTACCCTATTCACTATACTGTATAGTGCACTACTTTTGACCAGGACCCAAGGGGTGCCATTTGAGATGCAGCCAAAGGTGGGCGGCAGGTAGCTTAGCGTTTAGAGCATTGGGCCAGTAACCGAAAGGCCGCTGGTTCGAATACCCAAGCCGACATGGTGAAAACCATGCCGATATGTCCTTGAGCAAGGCACTTAACCCTCATTTGCTCCAGGGTCTGACCCTGTAGGTAGGCCGTGATTGTAAATAAGAATTTGTTCTTAACTGACTTGCCTAGTTAAATAAAGGTTCAATAAAAAAGTATTAAAAACAAAAAGGAGCTTTCAGATGTTGTCCATTGTTCTTCACAGCATTTTTCCTGGCCATTGAAACGTTCTCCATATATCTCCCCACCAGACACACCTCCATGTGCTCCAGATCAGTTCCTGTGTGGTAACGGCCGTTGTATTGGCCAGAGGAAGGTCTGTAATGAGGTCAGCGACTGTGGAGATGGGACGGACGAACACCCTCACCAGGACTGCCGTGAGTTATGTTTGACTATATAAGGGGAAGGGTGTGTGGGATTGCCGTGTGTGTGTGTTTGGGGGCTTATGCGGAAACTTCTGTAAGGCTCCAAATCATAACATCTCTCTAACAATTGTGTGTGTTTGAGTGTAGGCCCGCGGTCCAGCGAGGGTAACTGTAACCTGAATAACGGAGGCTGTTCTCAGAAGTGTCAGATGGCCAGAGGTCTGGTCCAGTGTACCTGTCATACTGGCTACAGACTGATGGAGGATGGCAGGGCCTGCCAGGGTGAGACTACACCCCCTGTGTGTGTGTGTGCGTGCGATGAAAAAATGTAATGTATATGAGCTCTGCTGATTTTATAATGAGTTGAAAATGTAAATATTTTAGGTGTTTACACGTTTTCTCTTACCCCCACACCACCTGTCTATATGAACCGTTCCCAGATGTGGATGAGTGTGCAGAGGAGGGATACTGCAGCCAGGGCTGTACCAACACAGAGGGGGGTTTCCAGTGCTGGTGTGTGCAGGGCTACGAGCTGAGGCCTGACAAGCGCAGCTGCAAGGCGCTGGGTGAGTCCACTCACAACCTTTCAATTTAAGACCTTTTGCTTCACATGTGGAGGGATTGCGAGCACCTGAGGAAGTTGTTTAACTGAGATGCATCAGGGTTTTTTGGTGTCTTAAACATGTTTTGACTGCATGGAATTAAAACCATTTCCCTTACTCTGCCCTGGGTAGTGGGTGACCCATATGCATCATAGTTGTGTTTAAAACATGCAAATGTGTTTAATCTGCATGTAATTGTAATCTCACTCTTAAACCCTCATTTTGCTTCTCACTACCCTCCCTCTTTCTCTCACTCTTAACCCCTCATTTTGCTTCTCACTACCTTCCCTCTTTCTCTCACTCGTAACCCCTCATCTTGCTTTTCACTACGCTCCCTGTATCTCTCACTCTTAACCCCTCATTTTGCTTCTCACTACCCTCCCTTTATCTCTCACTCCTAACCCCTCATTTTGCTTCTCACTACCCTCCCTCTCTCTCACTTTTAACCCCTCATTTTGCTTCTCACTACCCTCCCTCTTTCTCTCACTCTTAACCCCTCATTTTGCTTTTCACTACCATCCCTCTTTCCTTTCCCTCCCTCTTCTCTATACCTTATTCTGTACCCCCCCCCCCATTAGGTCCTGAGCCAGTGCTGCTGTTCGCTAACCGTATAGACATCCGCCAGGTGTTGCCCCACCGGTCAGAGTACACTCTGCTGCTGAACAACCTGGAAAACGCCATCGCTCTGGACTTCCACCACAACCAGGAGCTGGTCTTCTGGTCCGACGTCACGCTTGACCGCATCATGAAGGCCAACCTGAATGGGAGCAACGTGGAGGAAGTGGTTTCCACTGGCTTAGAGAGTCCAGGTATGAACATGGCCATTTATGGTCTCACTCTGGTCAAAACACACACGGTATAATGCATAGCAGGTGGTTTCCACCAGCATGGATACAATCACAGGTGGTCATGCTACATTCTGAACACACAATTATGTAAAGGAAAGCCCAGTTATAACTACGACCAGAATGTTTTACTACAGTTAGAACATTTATCAACATAGTATGTACAGCACTGCAACAGTCATAAGGCAAGGTTAAGGACAAATGACGAGTCAACACAATCTGGCCATGCTGAAGAAGACAAATGGATGGCATTTTCTAATCCAAAAAGGATATATTTGTTCTGTGTAACCTGTACAAGTGTGAAATGGAAATGTGTTTTTCTTGCTTATCCCACTACCCCTGAGACACCCTCAGAGAGTGGTGTCACGGCCAGAGGTCAGCCATTATTGACGGCAACCCTTGAGCAATTAAGGTTAAGTGCCTTGCTCAAGGGCAGATCAACAGATGTTTGACTTAGTCGGCTAAGGAATTTCGAACTAACAATCTTTCGGTTACTGGCCCAACGCTCTAACCGCTAGTCTACCTGCCGCCCTCTAATTCCAAATGTGAAAGAACCGGCGCTGGAGATGAGAAGCAGGTACGGGGAGTTAACATTTAATAAACACAGACATGGAACAGAACAGGACCGGAACAGCGTTAGAACCAGGTAACATAATGACATACGACAATTAATGCAGCAGCGGGGAATAAAGCTGGGGAACAGACACGTAAAGGGAAGGTAATAACAGGTGATTGAGTCCAGGGAAAAAGGTGTGCGTAATGATAGTAGCAGGGAGTGCGTAGTGCTGGGCAGCCTGGCACCCTTGAGCGCCAGGGAGGGAAAACAGGAGCAAGCATGATAAAATGTGATTTTAGCTTCTACACTTTTACCCAAAGTTTGCCCCAAACCGTAACCCCTAGATAAAAACTAGATAGCTTAACAGCTCTAATTCTTTTGCCACATTTTAATATTACCATCTGTTGACTACCTGGGTTGTGTTTATTAGGGCATGCAACACAACATGTTTTAAAACATTTTCAATGGAAAACAAAACATGTTGTTTTTAATTGGACAAGTCAAGACAGTCCCTCCCTGTTTCAGTCTGTTTGGTGCCTAAAGAACATGACCCTGCTCTCTCCCTCTAGGTGGTCTGGCTATAGACTGGATCCATGACAAGCTATACTGGACTGACTCAGGGACGTCCCGTATTGAGGTGGCCAATCTAGATGGAACCCACCGCAAGGTCCTCCTATGGCAGAGCATGGAGAAACCCAGAGCCATCGCACTGCACCCTATAGAGGGGTAAGGAGGATCTCTCTCTTCTCTATCCCTACCTGCATGCATTTTCTGTACCATACATGCAATTTCAGGTCAAAGTATGCTCGTACAAAAAGCTACCCTAAAATAAGCTTCTAAGTGGGCACATTGTGGTTTTTGACTCAATCGCAGCTGAATGGCAGCTTTCCACTTCGTCTGTTGATACCACTGATGTGTGAGGAAAAAGGGTAGGGAAAATGGAGAACGGACTGTTTGCCAAATGCATTTTCCAAAATTGTATGTGTTAGTCAAGCACATAACCAATATTATTTATAGATAGCTCCTTAGCTAAGACGTCATTACAAAACATTAAGAAGAAGCCAGTTTACATTTCCACAGACACCTATGAATTAGGGCAGCAGGTAGCCTAGGGGTTAGAGCGTTGGGCCAGTAACCAAAAGGTAGCTGGTTCGAATACCCGAGCCGACAAGATGGGAAAAAAAATGTCTGTGTCCTTGAGCAAGGCACTTAACCCTAATTTGCTCCAGCGGCCAACCCTGTAGGTAGGCTGTCATTGTAAATAAGAATTTGTTCTTAACTGACTTACAATTAGAGAAATCATTACCCCTAAATGTAACCTAGAAAAATGTGAAAGTGTCATTGAAAAATGTGAAAGTGTCATTTAAGATCACACACTGGACTACTGTGTTGGCTACATTGTTTGATATCATTTAAGACTCTAGGTTTCAGGAGATGGCAGTTACAGGTAAAAAAAAAAAAAGAAGCAAAATGCTCCTTCTCGAACTTCACAACTTTCAGACCTCTTACCTACTCAACCTTAGGCCTACATCAGAAATGCCTAGGGGAGAGCCCTGAATTGTACAATATGTAACTTTTTGCGCGACCCGACCAAATTCACATAGAGGTGCGAGTTATAGATCTATCATTCTACTTGAAAGCAAGTCTAGGAAGCGGTAGATCTGTTCTACAGTATGTGCAGAATTTCTATGCTTCCAGTTTTGTTTTTGCGTATTTTACTTTCGATTTTGTACATAAGCTTCAAACAGCTGAAACAACAATATTTGTGATTATGGAAAATAATATCATTATGTGCATTTGCCTATGATTTTAGCAGTGTGAATGTTGCACATGCGCAGTCTTGGGGTGTAGTGCTAAAGTGAAACATTCTTCAGGGTTGGCAGGTCTGAATTTGTGTCCTTGCTTATGAAACGCTCTGTTTTCTGTAGTAGCAGCCTTGAGTTTTCATTTTGATGGAAAATAAACCAGGGACTTGATCTTAGATACTTTGTATCTGGAACAACTATTTAACAGAAATTGGAGCAGATTTCACTTTTATCTCAGCCTTAAAGTACCTCGAGTGGAAATTGACTTTTTTTTTTTTTTTACTGAAAGAGGAAAGAGGAACTTACCCGTGATGTTGCACAACGATTGAAGTCAATAAGTTATAGTTTTAGTCAAAGTATGATATTTTGGGGGACTTTTTTAAATTTGCGTGTGCTTTTTTAAATTTGCGTGTGATAGTTGAGGATGATTGGTAAATTGGCTATGAATGCTGAGAGCCAATAGATGATTGTAAAACATGAAACAGGGTGGAGAACGTATCAGTGACCTTGATCAGTTCAGTTTCAAAGTTTAAAAGTTTTTCAAACAGCTGACATCAGTGGCATCTGATAACTTTTTTTTTTTATACTTTGTTTGATCGAGCCTGCATAGAGTGCCAGGTGGGCGGAATTTGCACTGGGACTACTGCATTGGTTCCATTGCGCCAGGAAAACTTGATATAGCGCAGCTAGATTATTTGAAAGAAAACAAGTACTCTTCGATCCCAGGTCTGAATGGTGCTTTTCCTATGATATGTGACCCATCATTTTGTTGAACAACGACAACCTTTCCATGACTTTTTCCACACCCCACAGCAAGATCTACTGGACGGACTGGGGTAACACTCCTCGTATTGAGTATGCCAACATGGACGGCTCCAACCGCCGCATCATTGCCGACACACACTTGTTCTGGCCCAATGGGCTGACCATTGACTACGCCGGGCACCGCATGTACTGGGTGGACGCCAAGCATCACGTCATTGAAAGAGCTGACCTGGACGGACGGAACCGCAAGGCCGTCATCAGCCAAGGTAAGGACACCAGAGAACCAAACACAGACACACAAGCCATGTTCGAAATTGTTCTTGCCTACTGCTTAATTAGTGTATACCGATCATACACTGTTTAGTAAAAATGTAAAAACGCAGTAGGCAACACATATCAACATCCTAGGCTCATCCATACTGCAAAGGCGTCATCTAATGTGCAATTGGGTTGTTAAACACCATTTATTCACACATATCATACACTCTCTCACACGCTAACTTAGTCACACAGTCCTCTCCCTGCTGACACCCTAGGTTACCTGTGTTTACCAAAAATCCCCTAAATGAATGTTTGGCCAGGAAATGAAACCCCTGTCAGCCAGAGAGCGAGAGACAGAGGCAGTAGAGAGGAAGAGAGAGAGCGTGCACGAGAGAGAGGGGGAGGAAAAGGAGGGAGGAATTGAGCATATGTTTGACAAGAGTTCAACTTGGTTTCTGATTGATCACAATGATGTTACTGTGACACGTATACAGGTTTTTAAAGAGGTAGGGTTTTTAGATGTTTTCAGAAGATGGGCAGGGACTCCGCTGTCCTGACTTTAGGGGCAAGCTTGTACTACCATTGGGGTGCCATGACAGAGTAGAGCTTTGACTAGGCTGAGTGGGAGGGCCAAGAGACCAGAGGTGGCAGAACAGAGTGCTCGGGTTGGGATGTAGGGTTTAAGCATAGCCTGAAGGTAAGGAGGGGCAGTACCCTTTGCTCCGCCATAGGCAAGCACCGGGGTGTTGAAGATTTTGAAAGCTTCGACTGGAAGCCAGTGGAGTATACGGAGGAGCGGGGTGACATGGGAGAACTTAGGAAGGTTAAACTCCAGGCGGGTCGCAGCATTCTGGATAAGTTGTAGGGGTTTGATGCAGCAATCGGGGAGCCCAGCCAACAGAGAGTTACAGTAGTCTAGAAGGAAGTGCCTGGATTAGGACCTGCGCCACTTCCTGTGAGAGGAAAGGTCTTACTCTACGGATGCTGTAGAGCATGAACCTACTAGAGCGAGTCACTGCTTTGATGTTTGCAGAGAACTGCAGGGTGTTGTCGATTGTCATGCCAAGGTTCTTTGCACACTTGGAGGGGGACACTGTGGAGTTGTCAACCGTGATGGAGAGGTCTTGGAGCAAACAGGCCTTCCCCAGGAGGAAGAGTAGCTCCGTTTTGTTGAGTTTGAAGTGGTGGGCCAACGTCCAAGCTCTGCCGGGCATGCGTAGATGCGTGTCGCCCCCATGGTGTCAGAAGGGTGGGAAAGAGAAGAGTATTTAAGTGTCATCCTCATAGCAATGATAGGAGAGACCATGTGAGGATATGAGTAAGCCGAGTGATTTGGTGTATAGAGAAAAGAGGAGAGGGCCTAGAGTTGAGCCCTGCGGGAAACCAGTAGTGAGAGTACATTTTGCAGAAACAGAATCTCCACGCCACCTTGTAGGAGCGACCTGCCAGGTAGGATGCAATCCAGGAGTGTGCAGAGCCTGAGATGCCCAACCCTGAGAGGGTGGAGAGGAGGATCTGATGGTTCACAGTGTCGAAGGCAGCAGAGAGATCTAGGAGAATTTGAACAGAGGTGAGAAAGTCAGCTTTGGCATAGCAGAAAGCCTCTGTGACACAGTGATCTCAGTTGAGTGAGCCACCTTGAAGCCTGACTGGTTAGGGTCAAGAAGATCATTCTGAGATAGATAACAAGAGAGTTGGTCAGAGACAGCACACTGGAGTGTTTTGAAAACCAAAGAAAGAAGGGATACTGGTCTTTAGTTTGAAGTCAGAGGGTTCAAGTGTTGGTTTCTTAAGGAGGGGAGCGACTGGCCATTTTGAAGTCAGAGGGGACGCAGCCAGTGGTCAGGGATGAGATGATGAGGGAAGTGGTGAATGGGAGAATATCTCCAGAGATGGTCTGGAGGAGGGGGATCAGGTCAAGTGGGCAGGTTGTTGGGTGGCCAGATATCACTAGTCGCAGGATTTCATCTAGAGAGAGCAGAGAGAAAGAGGTCAATGCCTAAGGTAGTTCTGTGTGAGTGGGATCAGTGGGTTCATGAATGAGGAGTGGATGTCGGCAGCCCTTTTTTTTTTTTCAAAGTGCTTGACAAAGTTGTTGCAAAGCGGATTAAGGAGGTTGGAGAAATGTTTCCCAGGGTTGGAGGCAGAAGCTTGAAATTTAGATTGATAGAAAGTGTCCTTGGCAGCTGATGCAGAGGAAGAGAAAGTAGAGAGGAGTAGGGATGGCACAATAATCATATAATAGTGTAACCAACAATTATGAACTAACTGGACTAAAAAACATAAATCGTCATCATTGTCTTAATACATTCATTTTAGGAGGTAAAACTTTATTTTCAAGTAGATATAGTTTACCCAATGGCAGTTAAATGTTTATATCAAGCTAGACACTTTGGTGCCCCTTGCCCATTTCAAAAATATTTTAGAGGATCAATATGATGTTGTCTGTGTTTGTTTCTGTTGAACTCTGTTTTTCTTTGTTTTCTTGAAATGTTTCTCTGTTTTGGTATGTTTTGAGATCTTTCTTCTCCAAAATGTCTGTCTGTGTGTCTAAATTGTACATGTTAACATGTTTACACAGGGCACAGCGATCTAGGTCTCAGTCTAATCTAGGTCCCTGTCAAAATAAAGTTTAAATTAAGAGGGTAAAGCAGAACTGCATGGTCAGGACTAGAAGCTTAATTTCCATTTGTTTTTGAGACAGGGGTATCACCAAAGCTGTGTTTTACTCATTAGGTACAGTATGTCATAGCTAATGTTCAAATATGCGTTGTGACACATTACAAGCTAAAAAAAAAATAGAAAATTATGACAATTAATCGTTACCCGAAATTCCACAATCGTCACAGCCGTAGAGAGGAGGGAGTGGAAGTATGATAGGTCCAACGGAAGTTTACTTTTCCTCCATTTTTGCACAGCTACCCGCAGCCCTCTTCTATTAGTACGCAGTGAGTCATTTAGCCACAGAGCGGGAAGGGAGGGTCGAGACAGCCGGGAAGAAAGGGGACAGTGAGAGTCAAATGATGCGGAAAGGGAGTAAGGTCGAAGAGGCAGACACAGGAGGGAGAAGGATTTAGCAGAAGGGAGAGAGGATAAGATCGAAGACGAGAGAGTAGTGGGAGCACGAGAGCGGTGCTTGAACATCTGTGTAGAGGCTGAGAGATGGAGAGAAAAGGAAACAAAGTAGTGATCAGAGACATGGAGTGAGATAAGTAGACGAACAGCCTCTAAGATGAGGTCAAGTGTATTGTGGGAAGTGACTGGGAAAGGGTAAGGTCAAAAGAAGAAAGGAGTGGAAAGAAATGAGTGGAAAGGAATGAATTGAAATCAGGCGTTGGGAGGTTGAACTTTCCCAGTACGAGGAGTGGTGAGTAGGGTTGCACATTTTGGGGAATATTCAGAGGTGGAAACTTTCCGTGGGAATTACGGGGATATATGGGAATTAACTGCAATATATGGGAATTAACGGGAATATATGCAAATTGATATTAATAACATTTAAATGTAGATGTTTTTTTGCATTGGATATATGTACCATAAACCTTTTACCTTATCATAAGTAGACATAATTGCAAATTATTAAATGCTTCCATTAGAAATAAAAAAAAAACATTTAGTTACGAATTTAATTTTAATTAAATGAGTTGACTCTGGGATGATTACACTAAACAACAAAAGAAAGGGAATATTGAATGATCCCCAATGATCCATACAACTGTAAAATGATATTCTACAAACTAAAGCTTTGGTTATCTTCCTCTCAGGCTTCCATGTCTTCTCCCTGGACCTCCTCAATGTCCGCCTCTTGAACATCAGACTCTGAGGCCTCATCTTCACTGTCACTTTCCAACCTTGTTGAGGATGGCTCGTTGTCAAGCTCAAAACGCTTCAAATTTGCCCGGATGGCCACCAATTTTTCAGCCCTTATATTGGTCAGCCTGTTGCGTGCTTTGGTGTGTGTGTGTGTGTGTGTGTGTGTGTGTTTCCAAACAAGGACCAGTTGCGGCTGATGTTGGTGGGATTTGGAGGATGATGGAGGCAACAGGGGAAAGAGCCTCAGATCCACAAAGTCCCTTCCACCAGATGGCTGATGAAATATGTTGGCACGACTGCCATATTGCTTCTCCATCCCAAAGCCCTTGCTTGGAAGTGTACTTCGCCAGACTGCCAAGAACCTTGCCCTCATCCAGGCCAAGGTGGCAAGACACGGTGGTGATGACACCATAGGCCTTGTTGATCTCTGCACCAGACAGGATGCTCTTGCCAGCACACTTGGGGTCAGGCAGAAGTCCTCACGCTTTTTGATGTATTTCAGAACTGCAGTTTCCTCTGCTTGGAGCAACAGTGAAGTGGGCAGGGCAGTTCAGATATATTCTCTTACATCTGCAAGCAGAGTCTGAACATCAGACAGGATGGCATTGTCTCCCTCAATCCGTGCAATGGCTACTGCTATAGGTTTCTGGAGTTTCAGGCTGCTTACCACTCTCTCCCAAAATACATCATCCAGGAGGATCCTCTTGATGGGGTTGTCCAATTTTGGCAGACTGTGATTTGGTCATTTCTTGGAGAGACTCCTTCCCCTCCAGGAGACTGTCAAACATGATGACAACACCACCCCAACAGGTGTAGCTGGGCAGCTTCAATGTGTGGCTCTTATTCTTCTCACTTTGCTTGGTGAGGTAGATTGCTGCTATAACTTGATGACAGCCAATGGGTCTGATGTGAGGGTAGAACTCCTCCACTTTAGACCAAGCAGCCTTCATGTTCGCAGCATTGTCTGTCACCAGTGCAAATACCTTCTGTGGTCCAAGGTCATTGATGACTGCCTTCAGCTCATCTGCAATGTAGAGACCGGTGTGTCTGTGCTCTTGTAGAATACTGGTTGTGGGGTGGAGATGATGTAGTTAATTATTCCTTGCCCACGAACATTCGACCACCCATCAGAGATGATTGCAATACAGTCTGCTTTCTCTGTGATTTGCTTGACCTTCACTTAAACTCTGTGGAACTCTGCATCCAGCAAATGAGTAGATAAAGCATGTCTGGTTGGAGGGGTGTATGCTGGGCGAAAAACATTCAGAAATCTCTTCCAATACACATTGCCTGTGAGCATCAGAGGTGAACCAGTTGCATACACTGCTTGAGCAAGACATTCATCAGCATTTCTTTGACTACATTCCTCCATTGAATTAAAAAATGTCTGATTCCAGGAGGACCCTGAGCTGTTGTTATCGATAAGGTGTCTGATTCATCATTTTCACCTCGAATAGAAGGAGAAGGACTTTTGTCAGAGGTTGCTTGTTGGGAGCGGAGGGAACTTTATGCACTTGGCCAGATGATTCTGCATCTTTGTTGCATTCTTCACATATGATTTGGCACAGTATTTGCAAATGTACACAGTTTTTCCTTCTACATTAGATGCAGTGAAATGTCTCCATAATGTTCTCATAGCACTATGAGAAAGCACAGAACTTTGGATCGAACTCCCATCAAGAAGAGCTATACAGAATCTATAATAATTGGTTACTCCTTTTTGTTTTGTGTACGTTTGTGACCCAGTTACAAACGTGGCATTTTCCTGTAAAGATTAGAATAAAATGAGTAAACAAAACTCAAATACAATTTCATATACAGTTAAATAGTTAAGCAGTTAGATTAAACTCCTTTGTAACATAAATGTTTTAAAATGTAACATGTATGGAACAGATGAATTAACACTCCTCAGTTAGCAGGCTCAAGCAAGCTAAAACCCACATAGTATCAAAAACTAACTAGCAGAAATTGTTAACAAGTTAGAAATGATTTAAACACACTTTGCTGTAGGATACTAAAATAAGTATATTCACCCCTCCAGTATTGTAATCAAAACTTACCAGAAAGCATGTAGTCCTTGGCTCAGACAGTGCAGTAGTTTGGGCTCAATAGCATCTCATTAGTGTGCAAGATCTTGAGAATCAGCTTGTCACGGCGTGAAGGCAGGACCCGAGGCGCAGAGCTATAGTGGGTAGACTTTCCTTTTTATTTTAAAGACAAAAATAACAAAGGAGAGAATGCAACCATGAACCGATGTGCACCATGCACAAAACAAAGATCCACAATGCAGGTGGGAAAATCATGAACTTTAAATAGGATCCCCAATTAGAGACAACGTAATGCAGCCTAAAGGCCTCTCTACAGTCAGGACCTGACACAGCTGTACATGTGATGGAAGAATGCACTGTGCATCCAGAGGGTTGCAATTCCATTGAATTGGGGATAGTTTAACCAAAATATGCCACAAGACCTAGAATTGCCTTATGTGTATCCCACAAAAATAGGTTCACTGTTATAAGCTAACTTTTTTGATGAATTTAAGCAAAGTTCCCAAAATTCCAGAGCATAACTTCCCATGGAAACTTTCCGGGAAAATTACGGAAATTTACTGGAAAGTTTCCGACCCTTTGCAATCCTAGTGGTGAGCCATCGTCGGGAAATTAGCTTATCAAGGTGTCAAGCTTATTGAGGAACTCTCCAAGGGCACCTGGTGGGTGATAGATGATAACAATGTTAAGCTTGAGTGGACAAGTGACAGTGACCGCATGGTTTTCAAATGAGGAGATAGACAGGTGAGAGAGGGGGAAAAGAGAAAATATAAAATTTAGAAGAAATTAGTAGCCCTGTGCCACCACCGCGACGACCACATGCTCTCTGACTATGAGAGAACACATAGTCAGATGACAAGAGAGCAGCTGGAGTAGCAGTATTCTCAGGGGTGATCCATGTCTCCGTTAAGGCCAAAAAGTGTAGGGACTGAAGGACAATATACGTAGGCTTAGATTAACTCACCTTATTGACGGCATATCGGCAGTTCCAAACGCTGCCGGAGACTAGGAATTACACATGGGTTGTGTGCGCAAGGTACACTAAATTAGAAGGGTTGCAGCCATGTGGTGGGGAGCGTCTGTAAAACCTACAGGGACAGGAGCGAACAGGGATAGAAAACACACATATAGTTGACAAAGCTACAAAAGAGCAAAATTAGATCATTTGAAAATAACTAGATAAGATACTCATCTGTGAGAGTGGCCTGAAGCCTTTTGCTCTTTCCATTTTTTGGTGGTAATTGGATGTGTCTATCGGCCACTCGATTCTGACATAACTAGTTTTAGAGATATCCTTGCATCAACCTTGGATTTGATTAATAATGAAGATACAATTTGTTTTCTATTGGGTGATTACAACACTCACTGACATCTGACTTTTTAAATACTTTGTACTCCAGCTATTTGAATCGCTCATCTGTAAGCCTACACGAGTGACCAGTTCATCTGCCACCCTTATTGATCATATTTTTCCAAATTCTTTGAATAATGTGGCTGATAAAGGTATATTTTATACTGACATTTCTGACCACTTCCAATTTTCCACTTCGCTTTGGCAGCTGGAAATGAACCGATGGGAATGATTAGTAGCATTAAGGGTAGAATATTTAACTAAGGTAATTTTGAGCGCTTTAAGATGTTGCTTGATGATATTTAATGGGAAAATGTTTATAATCAGGCCAATGTGGAGTCTGCTTACCAGACTTTTCTCACATCTTTCAATTCTGTTTTTCACCACTGCTTTCCCTTAGTTAAATCAAATAAGAGAGCAGCAGATTGGTTCAGGAAACATCGGTTTACAACCGCTCTCAAAAAAAACTAGTTGTATAAAAAGTTTCTCACACATCCCTCTCTCCTGAATTCTGCAAATTACAAAACGGTTGAATAAGAAAAAGGCATCTACAACTAATCCATCTAAATGTATTGTTGAAAATAAGACCTGTAGTGATGTTATTTCAAGTGCATTTAATAACTTTTTTTGTGAATGTGGGTTCCTCTCTGTCAAAGAAAATAGAGAAAACTGATAGAAAACCCTTGGAATACATTAAGTGACATTTCCCTTCTCTGCTTCAGTTTGATCCTCATGATGGAGGTGATGGAGGTAATTGGTAACTTAAAGGTATCAGCAGCAGGTCATGATGAGATTGGTGCCTCTTTGGTGAAATCATTGTCTTCCTCAATTACTGAGCCTCTAATGTATATCTTCACCAAATCAATGCAAACTGTTATTGTTTCTAAATATTAGAAAAAAAGTTATCCCCCGATATAAATCTGGGAATCAGATATTTTACAAATTATCGCCCAATATCAGTACTACCATGTTTTTCAAAAATCCTAGAAAAATGTATGATGAATCATTTAAATCAACACTGTATTCTATATGAAAAACTACTCCACAACTACTCTCGGCATCTTTTTAAATGTATCCAAAGCATTTGACACGGTTGATCATGAAATATTACTTTCTAAATTGCATTATTACGGTTTTCATGATAATACATATAATTGGCGATATAGTTATGTTTATGATAGAGAACAATTTGTTTATGCAAACGGCTGTGCATCTACCAGGGCCAAGATATCCTGTGGCATGCCACAGGGTTCGATAATTGTACCTTTGTTATTCCTAATCTACAGTGGGGAGAACAAGTATTTGATACACTGCCGATTTTGCAGGTTTTCCCACTTACAAAGCATGTAGAAGTCTGTAATTTTTTATCATAGGTACTCTTCAACTGTGAGTGACGGAATCTAAAACAAAAATCCAGAAAATCACATTGTATGATTTTTAAGTTGTATGATTTTTAAGTAAATATAGGACTTGTTTTTTTTACTGTGAATATAGATACATTTGTACCTGCATCTTCACAAGGTCCTTTGCTGTTGTTCTGGGATTGATTTGCACCAAATCAAAGTATGTTCATCTCTAGGAGACAGAAAGCGTCTCCTTCCTCAGCGGTATAAATGATGCATGTTGTTTATACTTGCGTACTATTGTTTTTACAGATGAACGTGGTACATTCAGGCGTTTGGAAATTGCTCCCAAGGATGAACCAGACTTGTGGAGGTCTACAATATAGGTCTTGGCTGATTTCTTTAGATTTTACCATGATGTCGAGCAAAGAGGCACTGAGTATTAAGGTAGGCCTTGAAATACATCCACAGGTACACCTCCAATTGACTCAAATTATGTCAATTAGCCTATCAGAAGCTTCCCCAGACCTCAACCCAATAGAGTATCTTTGGGATGAGATGGAACGGTCTGTTTGCATTATAAATGTACCACCGTCCAATCTGCAGCAACTGCATGATGCCATCACGTCAGCATGGATCAACATCCCTGTGGAACGTTTCCGACACCTTGTAGAATGACCTGAAGAATTCAGGCTGTTCTGGAGTAAAAGAGGGGTCTGACCCGGTAGCTAATAAACTGGCCGGTGAGTCTGCTAAATTACTAAAATGTAAGAAGCCTCCACAAACACAACTCCGTAAGACTAAACTTCGAGTGGCTTATGGGTCCATCAAAGTGTTTGTTGGGATATGTTTAAAAATGGAAGAGAAGTGAGGTGTTTTTCAGAGGGGAGGATGAATAGAAGGAAGGGCTTTTAGGAGAGGAAAAGGAGGGGTACCCACTGCCCTGGGTGAGTGTTTGATTAGAGGAGGAGGGATGTGTGAGGGGGGAGGGGGAAAGGGGTGTAGAGGGTACCCGTCCAGCCCTGTGTGAGCAGCCCTTAATCATGTGTGCTCTCTGGAAAAAAAAACTGTAATTGGCCCTGTACCTCCACTAGGCCCTCTGTTTGCTCAGACAACAGGCAGAACAAATGGGACGCGTGTGTGTGCGTGTGTGTGCGTGTGTGTGTGTGCGTGTGTGTGCGTGTGTGTGTGTGTGTGTGTGTGTGTGCGTGCGTGTGTGTGCGTGCGTGTGTGTGCGTGCGTGTGTGTGCGTGTGCGTGTGTGCGCACATGCATGCTTTAATGTATGTGTGTGTGTGTGTGTGTGTGTTCGTTTGAGAAACATTTGGAGGCATGCCAGCTCCTTTGTCATGGTATATGGTGAGTGATGTGGGTGACACCCTTATCCTCTGAGCACACCTGTGTACCTTCAGGGGTGAGGAGGGGGGTGAGGGGGGGGGGGGGGGGCAGTAAAGGAGACAATAGGAGAGCGGGGTATAGCAAGGCATGTCATGGGGATATGGAGGGATGGAAATGTGGGCTTTTTTGGTGGGTGAAAAGGAGGTAGGGGAGAGACAGAGAAGGACACAATAGAGCGAGTGAGGGAGATGAGAAGAGCGGGGACAGAGAGGGGAGAGGTTACATTTGGGTGGAGGATAGACCCCCATGGAAGGTTCCCGTTGCCCTACTGCTGCTATCCCAGCTGCTGCTATCCCAGCTGTCCCTTAGGCCAGAGAGAAAACTGAGAGACAGAAAAGAGAGAGTAAGCCCACACACCACCAGTGTTCCTGCTAGCTGCCCTTGAAAGAGAGAAGCGAGGGTCAACCCAACTCTATGACTCCCCTTCACACTCATGTCTAACCATGTGTCTCCTTGAAGATAACATCAGTAACACACACACACACACAAAAACTAAGTATCATATTACAGACACCTGGAGACCTAAAGAAAAAGATAGACAGATGGCGAGACAGGAGAGAGAGAAAAAATACCAATCTTTCCCTGAAGCTAATGTTATTTCTTTTTTTTCTGAGGGGTATGATACTTTAAGTATGTATCTGAGTATTAATTTACATCAAGAGTTAGGTCATATCTTGGAGAGAGAGAGAAAATAATCACATCAACAGAAATAAACGAGGGGGAAAACTATGTTCTTTCCATCCATCAGTTGAGCGTATTCAAAATATGTGGTTCTCTGTGCTTTGCCAAAAATGTAGACAATCTGGCCAATAGGGCCACTTCAGCTGCGCTAATGAATGAATGGAGGGACGATGGTATGGAAGTGTTCCACACATGCTCTCCACCAAAGACTGTGGCTCCATTTAAATAACCAAATCATTGTTCCCTTCCTTCCTTCCTTCCTTTCTTTGACCAATCCCTCCCTTATTGCTTCAAGTATTCAAACAGGGACTTCTTCTCAGAAGAAATCTATAGAGCTAGCACTTAACTCCCCAAGCTTATATCATTAGCGAGGGGCAAATAAGAAACAGGCTAACTCCAACCAGCTCTGATTAAGCCTGAATACAATCGGAGACACTGTGACATCTGCCAGAACCACTACTCTGTTCGGCATACTTTTTGCCTTGTGTCACTAAATTGAAAGACAACAACATTAACTCATCCTCATTTAACTTTGTGCTATTTTGCTTTGAAGATAATTGTTCCTTTACTTCAGATTTGTTTTAATTGGTGTTTTGTGTGTGGCTGTGTGTTGTTTTAGTTGCTGCTCCAATGGGTGCTTGTTGTTTGAAATGATGTAACCCCTCTCCTTCTATACCACTTGGTCTAATTCCTTTAAAGGGTCAACGAGAAGGTTCCAATGTTGTTTTTGTGTTTCAGAAATAAAGACAAAATATGCTTCTTTCAATACAGATATTTGTCTCTCTATTGCTCTCTCTGTCATTCTCTCTGTCTTAATCTCTCTCCATCCAGGCTTGCCCCATCCATTCGCCATCACGGTATTTGAGGATAGTCTGTACTGGACAGACTGGCACACCAAGAGCATCAACAGTGCCAACAAGTTCACGGGCAAGAACCAGGAGATCATCAGAAACAAGCTGCACTTCCCCATGGATATACACACCCTACACCCGCAGAGACAGCCCGCCGGTCAGTCAGACACACACACACACTGATATGCATGCATGAACGCACACACAATCTAATACACACATGCTCTGTCATGCGCACACACACACACACACACACACACACACACACCACCCACAGATGCACTCTGTTAGTCAGTAACACACCTGCACACTCAGTCACTCACTCACTCACTCACTCACTCACTCACTCACTCACTCACTCACTCACTCACTCACTCACTCACTCACTCACTCACTCACTCACTCACTCACTCACTCACTCAATGCTTCTAACCTCTCCCCCCTCCTCTCTTCTCCAGGTGGGCGTAACCGATGTGGGACCAACAACGGGGGCTGCAGCCACCTCTGTCTCCCTGGCAACAAGACCTATACCTGTGACTGCCCCACGGGCTTCAAGAAAGTGGACCAGCATAACTGTGCCCTGAGTGAGTATATTTACTGGCCTACAAGAACACACTCTAGGTAGAATACTAGAAAAATGTTTAATGTGATGATTTAGAGTTGTAAATCCTTTTGTGTTAATTTAGTCATTATTTTATTCTAAATATAAACTCAATGTTTGCTAAGTACATTTTCAGTCCAGTTAGCTGATGTTAAAGGGCAACTCCACCCCTTTTAAACCTCTTTTTCATTATCTCCAGCACAAAACCAGTGTCTACATATGTGAACATTTTATAGGAAAAAATATAACATTTAAAAAAACAGTGATTTTCAAACACTATGAGATTCGCAGTGATGTGGGGAGCTAGAAAATACCCTCCCTCTGGCTAGAAACTCTTTTTGAAAATCACAGTGTTTCTTACTTTAAATACTACCCTGTGAAGTCACAGAGAATATTTTTTTAGGACCTTTCTTCTTATCTAGCTGTTTTCACGTATGTAGACACTGGTTTGGTGCTGGAGATAATGAATATCAGGTTGAAAGGTGTCGGAATTGCCCTTTAATAGCATGTGTTAGTTTAGTTAGGTTCACACTAGAATTCCCAATACATTGCTTAATTCTAAGGGGTACGCTAGAGTGGACAATTGGAACAGAGCCTTGGTGTATGTTGTTGTGTTGTGTGTGTGTGTTGTGATGACCCCGTTGTTAAACCTAGAGCACTGACAGAAGACCTTTGGTCTTTGATCAGGTCTTGACAAGTTCCTGCTTTTTGCCCGAAGGACGGACATCCGACGAATCAGCTTCGACACAGAGGACATGTCGGATGATGTCATCCCGCTGGCCGACATACGCAACGCTGTGGCACTGGACTGGCATGCTGAGGAGGGCTTCATCTATTGGACAGACGTCACCACCGACTCCATCAACCGGGCCCAATGGGACGGCTCCAAGCAGGAGGTCAGTTAGTAATTTAGCAGATGCTCCTATCCAGAGCCACTTACTGTAAAAGGGAAGGTGCATTCAACTAAAGTCGGTGAAACAACCACCCATTTAAGATGCTTACTAGTCAAATAAATCGTTATTAATAGAGAAGATAACAGTTTTTAGTGTTATAGTGGTTGATGCTTTGTCTAATCCTTGATAAGGTACAATTGTTTGGGAGAATCATTTTAGTTGATACTTTTAACCAAATGTTGCCACCTATTGATGGGTGTTTGGTATCACAGTTCGTTTTACAGCTGTTTGACTTTGTTGCTATGGGGGAGTATTTCATTGAAGTTACTGCGGTGTATTGTAATGAGTTGTTATTGTGTGTGTCAGGTGGTGGTGGACACCAGTCTGGAAAGTCCAGCCGGTCTGGCTATTGACTGGGTGACCAACAAACTCTACTGGACCGACGCAGGTAAGAAACATTAACTGTACCGGTGTTCTAGATTTAAATTACTATTGGGTAGTGGTATAGGGCTTCCCAAGTGGTGCAGCGCTAGCTGCATTGCTACAGATCCTGGTCTGTAGATAGTACTAGGCTAGTCTCTCAACCTTCGCCTCTCCCGAGTCCGTACGGGAGTTGCAGCGATGGGACAAGACTGTAACTACCAATTGGATATGACGAAAATGGGGAGAAAAATTGGTAAAAAAATGTAATAAAATACAAATATGTCAGCTATAGACTACCAGGAAGTCTTTATTGACTAGTCTTTATTGAGTAATTTGTTGTACAAACAATAAATAATTGTGTGTGTTTGTGTGAGATCAGGTACAGATCGTATCGAGGTATCTAATGCAGACGGGAGCATGCGTACCGTCCTGATCTGGGACAATCTGGACCGACCCAGGGACATCGTGGTTGATCCAATTGGAGGGTGAGTCAGAGGTCAAGGGTCAATATCAGGCGTCAGATGTCAAATGACACCTCTGACAATAGTTTACAGAGTATCGTGTAAACACACCTTTTTTTTCCAGCAAGTAGGTAAAATATTACTGATGGAAATATCAGGTAGATTCCTCCCAAAAGGTTAGCGCTACATGGATTTACCACAGACACCTAATCTGAACATACATTATACAGATGACTTTTGCATACCACATACATGTACAGTTTACTGATGCATGATTTTCCCTGTGTACCATAGATACATGTACTGGACAGACTGGGGTGTGAGTCCTAAGATAGAGCAGGCAGGGATGGACGCATCCAGCCGTATCGTCATCATCTCTTCCAACCTGACATGGCCTAATGGATTGGCAATTGACTACCAAACACAGCGCCTGTACTGGGCCGACGCCGGGATGAAGACCATCGAGTTTGGCAACTTTGACGGCTCAGACAGACAGGTGGGTGGTCTTGAAGGGATAGTCTTTTAAAGATTTTGCTTATTTTAAACTTTTTTTTGTTTGTTGGATGGATATAAATCAGACTGCTGGCTAATATTTTTATTCCCCGCCCCTCTCCCCTCCATTGGTGTCCAGGTGTTGATTGGCAGTCAGTTGCCCCACCCCTTTGGGCTGACTCTGCATGAGGAGAAGATCTACTGGACGGACTGGCAGTCCAAGAGCATCCAGAGTGCCAACAAAATGACTGGCCTGGGACGACAGACACTCGCCGAGAACCTGGAGAACCTCATGGATATTCACATGTTCCATCACTACCGCACCACAGGTGTGTGTGTGTGTGTGTGTGCGTGCGCGTGCGTGCGTGCGTGCGTGCGGCCTGTTGGCCCTCTGAGTAGTTTGTGACAAGATACTAGACCCCAACACCAGTGTCCCTCACTGTCATTAGGGGCCAGGTAAACTGATCCTAGATATGTGGTTCAGAGGGCAAAAGCACCTGGGGCTCATACCAGGCTGAAGCAGCACTGATCAGAGTAGGGATGTCAAACGTTCAGCCTGCTGCACAGACCCCATGGAGGTTCTAGTCTAGAGCACCCAGTTAAATCATTGTTTAACTCTCAACTGTTAAATGAGTGAGAAATGGATATCATTGTTGCAATAGTTTGTGAGTGGGCAACATATACTGTCATCTTACATTTACATGTTGAATAATTTTATATTGCGCTCTCTCTCCCCTCTGTCCCTCTCTCTCTAGTGTGGACCCCCTGTGCAGTGAATAATGGGGGCTGCAGTCACCTGTGTCTGTTGGCCCCACCCCCTAAAGGCTCCAGCTGTACCTGTCCTACTGGCATCAACCTTCAGCTGGACGGAAAGACCTGCACACACGGTAGCATAGCAACAATATTATATTATTATACTACCAGCACCCATTGTACAACAACCCATGGTACATTGAATGTTTTAGTGCCTCTGGGGCAATTTAGACACCTGATTGAGGACCTTATTACTGATAAATGTGTTTATGTTTTGTGACCTTGTTCTGTTTCTGCTTGCATTTCGTATTTTCTGAAATTCAGGGACCTTGGGCTCAGTATGACTACCTGGTAAAATAAAGGATATAAAAAAAACACAACAAAAACAACACTATACCATTATATCTCATCACCTTAACACAATGAACTACAGAGATATTGATGTGTGTAAATAAACTATGCCTTCCAAGATACCACAAGTAGATTAATAACAATGGTTCATTGATATAACAAAATATTGTCTCATCCTTGATTTTAAGGAGAGAAAGAAAAAACATATGTTGTTCATTAGTTCGCTGTTGATATGGTCCCAACAAGTGTGCATGTCAGCAGTAAAGTTTTCAAGATGGAGCACTTAGTAAAAATCTAAAAGTGTGATGATAATGTGTTTTGCATTATCATGACACTGCTTTGTACTGTAAGTGCTCTCTCTTGAAAACGTTTCTGCTGACGTCCCTTAAATTACTACCGTCAATCCAAGCTGTAATACAGTATTTACAGCCCATTGATTCCTAAAGAATATCACCTACAAATGCCTCATAAGCTTAGTTTAACTGTATAACCTCATCATAACCTTAAATATATTGTGGTTTATTCCATGCCCTGCACTCTCCATACTGATAGTGTTGTGTCTCTTGGTTGTAGGTATGAGTAGTTTCCTGATTTTTGCACGGCGGACCGATATCAGGATGGTCTCTCTGGACATTCCCTACTTTGCTGATGTGGTACTGGCTGTTAACGGATCCATGAAAAACACCATTGCCATCGGGGTGGACCCCAAAGAGGGTGTGTATGTGTGTGCGTCTGTGCTTGTGTTTCAGATTTTCTGTGATCTCAGTGTGGTATGAACAGGAAAATTAGGAAGGTCTGCACTTTTTGCAGTAAAAATAAATAAAAATGTATTCCATCTTTCAGACCAGACGTTTCACCCAAAAGGGCTTCATCATCAGTGTCCTTTGACAAAAAAAGTAAAATTGTTTCATTGTGATCCCTGATTTAATTCATCCAGCTCAATGTATCATCGATAGGTTTAGGCTACTACATGATATAAAAATGTTCCCAATAACCATCATGAGGTTGCTACAACCTATCCTACAAATGAAAGTTTACTACGTACGTGCACAGGTTGAGATAAATGTTTTAGTAATCAAGGTGACAGACAGTGAATGACGCATTCAATACTGCATACTCTTCCCCACATCTAGCTGATCTAACGTGTAATCATTAGTCCAACAGTTGCAAACGAGAGTTTCTATTGGACAAATTCCATTTAAGTAACGTTTTTCAACAGAATCGGCTTAATGAATACACCCCTGATCACCCGCACACACAGTTCACTTTCATAGCAGCCACATACAATCAGTATGATCACTTTGCTCGTTGTATAATTCCTTCTCGCATTTACGCTGTCCTACTCTCTGCTTTTCCCTTCGCTTGTGGACTTCATTATACAGCACAACAACTGTCTGTGACCAGGCGAAAAAACCTTTCCAAGCCAAACCTTCATACCATAACAGCTAACCACTACACACAGTCTGTTACCATATTAGCTAATGTCATAGTCAACATAGCTACTACAACTAACGCGTTAGTAAACCTGCTACAATCATGCAGTACAGTGTACAGCAAGCAGTTTAGCAGTTACCCCGGTGGCAATAAATTAATAAAAACAAAAGCTTATCTTGACTTGGAAGAGTTCCAGTGTTGGGTAGCTGCATTCATTAGCTAAGTAAGTGAAAAAAATACAACAAAATATAGATAGCTTGCTCTTTCTTGCTTCTCTTCCTTTTTGAATGTATTTGTTCTCTGATGCTTTGATTGGGTGGACAACATGTCAGTTCATGCTGCAAGAGCTCTGATAAGTTGGTGGGCGTCCTCCGGAAGTTGTCATAATTACTGTGTAAGTCTATGGAAGCTGGTGAGAACCATGAGCCTCCTAGGTATTGTATTGAAGACAATGTACCCAGAGGAGGACGGAATCTAGCTGTTCTCTGGCTACACCATGGTACTACCCCAGAGAGTGCTGTTGAGGCTACGTTTCAATTAATTATTTGGTGACGTCAATATAGTTACAGTTTTATCAATTAAGGATAGCTTTTTAATGTTTCACTATTAAAATGTTTATGATATTCATTGAGGATGATGGTCCTCCCCTTCCTCCTCTGAGGAACCTCCACTGATGTGCACACGCTGTTCCATTTGCACGCACTAACAGTAAACAATGACTAACAGAGTCTTTGTAACCTTGATGTGTGTGTCTACTGCGTGTCTACTGCCCCCTGCAGGTAAAGTGTACTGGTCAGACAGCACACTGAAGAAGGTGAGTAGAGCTAACATCAATGGGACGGCTCATGAGGATATCATCGCCACAGGTGAGGGAAATAATCAATCAACTTTATTTCATGAAGCAAAACATATCTAAATCATATTACAGATAGTACTAGGCTAGTGTCTTTTTTGTCTTTCTGCTGTATTACAGAGGAATATCCATCTTTATTGTAAAGCAAATTACCTGTAGCACTGAAATATTTAAACTTCTTTACTTCTACAATCCCTTCTTATCACTCCTTTCTCTCTCACTTCCTTTAATCCTCTCTCTTCTCCCTATCTCCTTTCACTCCTTTCTTTCTTTTCTTTCTTTCTTTCTTTAATTCTTTCTTTCTTTCTTCTTCCTCTCTCTTTCTCTCGTTCTCCAGGTCTGATGACCACTGATGGTCTGGCAGTGGATGCAGTGGGTCGAAAGATCTACTGGACTGACACCGGAACGAACCGGATCGAGGTGGCCAACCTGGACGGCTCCATGAGGAAGGTTCTGATCTGGGAGAACCTGGACAGCCCGCGAGCCATCGCCCTCTACCACGAGATGGGGTAAGGAGTTAGAGTTTGGCTGTCAGTCAATTAATATATTCAACCCCAGCAATTTACCTTCTAAACAGCCTATATTGGACAATAGTTAGCCCTCCTTTGTCGGTCTGCTAACGACTTGCTAACTTTGATATCTGTGTGACATTATTTTCTCTTTCTCTCTCTCCTCCAGGTATATGTACTGGACAGACTGGGGGGAGCATGCTAAACTGGAGCGGTCAGCGATGGATGGCTCGGACCGTTTGGTTCTGATCAGTAACAACCTAGGCTGGCCTAACGGACTGGCCATCGACAGTGCCGGCTCACAGCTACTGTGGGCCGACGCGCACACAGAGGTCAGTCACCCCGTCCGAAAAGCTAAAGCAAGAGGTCAACCAATCCTGAGAGCTACAGAGTGTTCAGGCTTTTGTTCCAGCCCAGCTCTACCACAGCTTGGTCATGTTTAAAGTAGGACACACCATAGTAAAAGCATTTTGCCACTGACATGACAATTTTGTGTTCTTATTGGAGAAGAAGAGTGGAGAATCTTAATTGAAATAGTTTTTAAAATCCAGGACTAGGCTTATTCTGTGTCTGGCCTATTGAGTCCGTGAAATAATAAAGTTTTACCCTCCCATAGCGCATCGAGGCGGCAGACCTGAACGGGCTGAACCGCCGTACCCTGGTATCCCCGGTCCAGCATCCATACGGTCTGACCCTACTAGGACCACACATCTACTGGACCGACTGGCAGAGCCGCAGCATCCAGCGGGCTGACAAAACCACCGGTGCCAACACCATCACCGTACGCAGTAACCTGCCCGGGCTCATGGACATACAGGCCGTGGATAGAGAGAAGCCACTGGGTGAGTGTATCAACGGCACACTGGCCTTGAAACAGCAGGAAGGTGTGGGTAGGGGCTATTGCGCACGTCGCATAAAAGCCTGGTACATCAGTGATTCAAAGTTGGCCTTAGTGGGAGTGACCATAGAATTCTATGGGAGTGACCTTACTTGTCATCATTTAATTTTTGAAAATCACACAAATTTGGTTGGTGTGTGTTTGGAATTGTGTGGCACTTACCCATTTGCTATCCTCTCTTTGTCACCTTTATTTTCTATTTATTGTTTATCTTCCCTCTCTCACTTCACTTTCAATGGAATCAGTTGCCTGTATGTAATGGGAATGTAATGAAACCCTGTAAATATACTGCTGCTAACCCTATTTGTGTACCTGCAACAAAAGTCTGACTTGGTTTGCTTCTTTATCATTCTCTCAATTACACACCATCTATCCCTCCCTCCCCCTCTCCAGGTTTCAATAAGTGTGGTAGAAGGAACGGAGGCTGTAGCCACCTGTGTCTGCCCCGCCCCAACGGTACTTCCTGTGCCTGTCCCACCGGCATCCTCCTCAAAGGGGACGCCAGGTCATGTGACGACTCCCCTGAGACCTACCTGCTCTTCTCCAACCGGGTCAGCGTGCGACGCATCTCCCTGGACACAAATGACCACACAGACGTTCATGTGCCCGTGCCCGAGCTGCACAACGTCATTTCGCTGGACTACGACAGCGTGGACGGGAAGCTGTACTACACCGATGTCAGCCTGGATGTTATCAGGTATGCTAAAAAGACACGCTCACACACAATATACACTGAGTGTACAAAACATTAGCAACATATTGAGTTGCATCCCCTTTGCCCTCAGAACAGCCTAAATTCATTGGGGCAAGGACTCTACAAAATGTCAAAAGTGTTCCACAGGGACGCTGGCCCATGTTGACTCCAATGCTTTCCACAGTTGTGTGAAGTTGGCTGGTAGTGGATCTCTACACCAAATGGATCATCCCATGGATGCTCAATTGGATTGAGATCTGGTGACTGGGCAGGCCACTGCAGTAATCTGAATTCACTGTCATGTTTGTGGAGCCATTCCTGGACAATCCTAGCCTTATCCAGCTGCCATGAAGGGATGCACCTGATTGGCAATGATGTTCAGATATCCTGTAGCATTCAAACATTGCTCCACTTTTATCAAGGGACCCAATGTCTGCCATGAAAACACATCACACCACCACCACCAGCCTGCAATGTTGACACGCAGCATGATGGATGCATATACTCATGTGGATTTCTCCATACCCTAGTCCTCTCATCAGCGTAAAACGGCAGGAACCGGGATTCAACAGACCATCCAATGTTTTTCCAATCCTCCAGTTTCCAGTGTTTTCGTTCCTGAGCCCACTGCCACTGCAGTTTCTTGTTTTTTGCTGAAAGAAGTGAAACTCTAAGGTCATCGGCTGCCATACCCCATTCGTGTCAGCCTCCTTTGTCCTCTTTCATCAATTACCTGTTTTTGACCAATGGCCTGCTGTTGGCTGGATGTCATTTGGGTGGTGGACCAATCTTGATACACACATGAAACTGTTGATTGTGAAAAACCCAGCACCGTTGCAGTTCTTGACACACTCAAACCGGTGTGCCTGGCACCTACTACCGTACCCCGTTGGCCATTCACCGTCTGAATGGCACACGTACACAATCCATGTCTCAATTGTCTCAAGGCTTAAAAATCCATCTTTAACCTTTCTCCTCCCTTTCATCTACACTGATTTAAAGTGGATTTAACAGGTGACATCAATAAGGGATCATAGCTTTCACCTAGATTCACCTTGTCAGTCAATGTCATGTAAAGAGCAGGTGTTCCTAATGATTGTACACTCAGTGTATACACACACACACAATATGTACATTCTCACTAACACACACACATGCATGCATTCCCACACAGGGAATTCTTCCTTGTCACTGTCACTTTTTCTTTTAACTCTTTGCATTTAATGTATTTGAGCAATAGAAAGGCACTGCACCAATAAGATTTGATTTAATAATTTATATAATTGATTGATTTGTTGATTGATTCATTGATTGACTTTTCTCCTGTGCTGGTCAGACGGGCCAACCTGGATGGTACAGGAATGGAGACAGTGATAAGCCAGGGTCTGAAGACCACTGATGGTCTGGCTGTGGACTGGGTGACCAGAAATATGTACTGGACGGACACAGGTCGCAACACCATCGAAGTGGCCCGACTGGACGGGACCAGCCGTAAAGTACTAGTCAACAACAGCCTGGATGAACCCAGGGCCATCGCTGTGTTTCCCAGCAAAGGGTGAGATCGGGGAGAGGAGGAGGCATAGAGGGGGGAAACCGTTAAGGTTGAGGGAAGAGGGTGGAAGGGTGTAGTGGAAGAGATTGGTTTTGTGGGGGTTTGTACGTGCGTGTGTGTGTGGGGGGTGGGATGTGGGAACTGGATTGTAATTGTTTCATTGTTCTCCCTAGATACCTGTTCTGGACAGACTGGGGTCACATTGCTAAGATCGAGCGGGCACACCTAGATGGATCAGACCGTAAAGTTCTGATTAACACAGACCTGGGCTGGCCCAACGGACTCACACTGGACTACGACACACGCAGGTTAGAAAGAGTGAGCGGGAGGGAGGGAGAGCGAGAGTGGAAGGGAGGGGGATGGAGACAGGGAGAGAATAAGGGAATGAATGACAGACAGAGATACAGGAGAGAGAGAGGGAATGGTAGGGAGGGAGTGAGGGAGCGCAGGTTAGTGTTTTTCATAATAAATCCTGTTCCGGAGGCAGGCTTGCAGGACAAGACTCATCCCAATAAATGTCAACCTGCAGAGGGAGCGGGAGAGAATGTGACAGTCAGAGACAGGCAAAGAGGGAGAGAAAGACTAAAAATATTAGCATGCAAAGCAGATCTCAGCTGAGAAAATCAAATTATTTTCTGCAGAACATCCTGTTTTGTGTAGTAAATCATAGTACAGTACAGGGGCTTTCTGGACTCACAATAGAATAGCTTTGATGTCAATTCCTGTTAAATCCTAATATCTCTGTAAATAATTTGTGTGTGTGTGTGTGTGTGTGTGTGTGTGTGTGTGTGTGTGTGTGTGTGTGTGTGTGTGTGTGTGTGTGTGTGTGTGTGTGTGTGTGTGTGTGTGTGTGTGTGTGTGTGTGTGTGTGTGTGTGTGTGTAGGATCTTCTGGGTGGATGCTCACCTGGACCGCATTGAGAGTTCCGACCTAAACGGAAAGCTCCGTCAAATCCTTGTCAGCCCTGTGTCCCACCCCTTCGCCCTCACACAGGTACCCGCCAGCTGTCAATCAACCTCCTGACCCCTCCCCCTGGCTGCCACATCCACTCACTTGCTCTCTCACTCCTCCTCCACTCACTTGTTTGTTCACTGCCTCACTTGCTCTCCCTCCTCCACTCATTCTGAACCATAAAACTGAACCATTCTACTTCCCTTCATCTCTGACCTTCATTTTCTTCCTCCCTCTCTCTCTTCCTCCTTGTTTGTGTTTCTTTCTCCTCTCTTTTTCTCTACCTTGTTCCCCCAGTTGAAGCCGGTGTCCTCCCCTCTAACCCCTTTCTCCCGACTCTCGCAGCAAGACCGTTGGATTTACTGGACGGACTGGCAGACTAAGTCCATCCAGCGTGTGGACAAACACACTGGCCGCAGCAAGGAGACGGTGCTGGCCAACGTGGAGGGCCTCATGGACATCATCGTAGTCTCGCCACAGAGGCAGAGCGGTAAGGGAGCATGGTGAAGTTGCGTCTAGACACTGATCTTGGGTCATTTTAGCATTTTCCAGACTAATGGTTAAGGTTAGGATTGGGGAGAGGAAGCTGATCCTAGATCCGTAGCAAAGGAAAAACTTCACCCTTGAGCGAGTGGTAAATTGCTCCTAACTACTGATACCGGTTCAAGTATTTCTTAATCTTCTTATGGCGAAGGTTAGGATTGAGGGTAATCTGATCCTAGATGATTAGAGACATCTTCTACCTTCAACCCCCATTGTGGTGTTGCCACAGTGACTGAGTGGTAACGAGGCATTTATGGAATTAACAAAAAAAACAACGTATTTAAGCTTTCACCTTATGTAATACATCCCTTGTTTAGAGCTGAGGTAAACATACAGTGGGGAGAACAAGTATTTGATACACTGCCGATTTTACAGGTTTTCCCACTTACAAAGCATGTAGAAGTCTGTAATTTTTATCATAGGTACTTTTCAACTGTGAGTGACGGAATCTAAAACAAAAATCCAGAAAATCACATTGTATGATTTTTAAATAATTAATTTGCATTTTATTGCATGACATAAGTATTTGATACATCAGAAAAGCAGAACTTAATATTTGGTACAGAAACCTTTGTTTGCAATTACAGAGATCATACGTTTCCTGTAGTTCTTGACCAGGTTTGCACACACTGCAGCAGGGATTTTGGCCCACTCCTCCATCCAGATCCTTCAGGTTTTGGGGGTGTCGCTGGGCCATATGGACTTTCAGCTCTCTCCAAAGATTTTCTATTGGGTTCAGGTCTGGAGACTGGCTAGGCCACTCCAGGACCTTGAGATGCTTCTTACGGAGCCACTCCTTAGTTGCCCTGGCTGTGTGTTTCGGGTCGTTGTCATGCTGGAAGACCCAGCCACGACCCATCTTCAATGCTCTTACTGAGGGAAGGAGGTTGTTGGCCAAGAACTTGCGATACATGGCCTCATCCATCCTCCCCTCAATACGGTGCAGTCATCCTGTCCCCTTTGCAGAAAAGCATCCCCAAAGAATGATGTTTCCACCTCCATGCTTCACGGTTGAGATGGTGTTCTTGGGGTTGTACTCATCCTTCTTCTTCCTCCAAACACGGCGAGTGGAGTTTAGACCAAAAAGCTCTATTTTTGTCACATCAGACCACATGACCTTCTCCCATTCCTCCTCTGGATCATCCAGATGGTCATTGGCAAACTTCAGACGGGCCTGGACATGCGCTGGCTTGAGCAGGGGGACCTTGAGTGCGCTGCAGGATTTTAATCCATGACGGCGTAGTGTGTTACTAATGGTTTTCTTTGAGACTGTGGTCCCAGCTCTCTTCAGGTCATTGACCAGGTCCTGCCGTGTAGTTCTGGGCTGATCCCTCACCTTCCTCATGATCATTGATGCCCCACGAGGTGAGATCTTGCATGGTGCCCCAGACCGAGGGAGATTGACCGTCATCTTGGACTTCTTCCATTTTCTAATAATTGTGCCAACAGTTGTTGCCTTCTCACCAAGCTGCTTGCCTATTGTCCTGTAGCCCATCCCAGCCTTGTGCAGGTCTACAATTTTATCCCTGATGTCCTTACACAGCTCTCTGGTCTTGGCCATTGTGGAGAGGTTGGAGTCTGTTTGATTGAGTGTGTGGACAGGTGTCTTTTATACAGGTAACAAGTTCAAACAGGTGCAGTTAATACAGGTAATGAGTGGAGAACAGGAGGGCTTCTTAAAGAAAAACTAACAGGTCTGTGAGAGACGGAATTCTTACTGGTTGGTAGGTGATGAAATACTTATGTCATGCAATAAAATGCAAATTAAATATTTAAAAATCATAAAATGTGATTTTCTGGATTTTCTGTTTTAGATTCCGTCTCTCACAGTTGAAGTGTACCTATGATAAAAATTACAGACCTCTACATGCTTTGTAAGTAGGAAAACCTGCAAAATCGGCAGTGTATCAAATACTTGTTCTCCCCACTGTATATATTTTTTTACTCAACAACAGTAAAAGTGTTTGCTGTATTGCGAATTTCTACAAACTCTACTTCATCTGTTGAGTAAACCTGGCATGTACACCTGCTAAACAATGGCCGTTCAGCTTAAGGGGTATCCATTCCGTCAATTACGAAAAAATAAAAAATAAATGACATACCATTTGAAAGCTACAGCAATTGTCTTTTTGGAACTCTACCTCAAATCCCTTCCCCACCTAGCTGTCTTAAGATGAATGCACTTGATATACGTTGCTCTGGATAAGAATGTCTGCTAAATCTGGATAAGAGCGTCTGCTAAATGACTAATTCATTACCTTGCATGTATTCTCCAGTATGTACCATTGCTATATTTGACTTGTTTACTATGGGGAAATGTTATGGGAAAATAAGCTGGACGTTTCCTTGCCTGTCTGTGCGTTATTTAAAAAAATAATAACTTGAAAGCCCCAATCGCTAGGGTCATTTTAAGATGTCAGGTGTCAAAATCCGTTCAGTCATTTAACACTGAGCTCATTGCCCAACTGGACACATCTGGTTTCAAGTTGCCAGGAGACGTCATGTGATCTTCAACTTCTATTTTGCAGACGAACTGGGAATCAGACAGGAGGTTTAGTGTATATTAGTGGAAAGGTAGCAACGTCAGTTTTCTTCTCATATGTATGTTATTCCTGTACGTTGAAAAATGGAGGCGTGGCACGTTGCACAAGCCCTGCAGTTTTCAAATGGCTGTGTTCCTATGGGAATTTGTGCATGTTTGTAGCGCCACCATTAGGTAAAAGATCTGACTATTTTTATTTTATCCTTTTGGAACAGTAATTAGTGGTATATTTTATTTCAAACCTAGACTTTCAAAACTCTTACTTCCCTTTGCCTGCTGTTGCTCTGGCTCTGTAATAGCCACGTTGTTGCTGACTATTTCTAATAGTAGTTAGCATGTGTTGGTTGAAATTTAAATGTCTTTCAAGAACCATTAAATATATGCGCCGTTGTGAAAATGCCACAAGAGGGCGTCAGAGTTTAACAGGTTAAAGTAAGCCTTTTCTCTTTCCTGCAGGCACTAACCACTGTGGGGTGAATAATGGAGGATGTACTCATCTCTGCTTTGCTAAAACAAACAGCTTTGTGTGTGCCTGCCCTGATGAACCAGACAGCAGGCCCTGCTCCACCAGTGAGTTTCTGTGTGGGTGTGTACTTGCGTGCGTGCGTGTGTGCATGCGTGTGAGATTTTGATATTTTGATAAACAAGATTCAAACTTTGTGTGTGATCTGTTTATGTATCTTTAAAACACTAATCATTGTTCCTCTGTTTAGTCTCAGGTTATGTGCCCACCTCACCAGACAGAGAGAACACCACCACCCGAGCCCCCAGCAAGATCCCCAAAGCCCCCACAGACGACACGCCTCAGCAAGGACCCCCACTGGTCAAGTATGTCAACTACAGGCCTGACATTTTACCTCATGACTTGATGGGATCCTATTGATACATAATGAGTGCTGTCTGATATTAATATTGATTAAATACCTTGTATCACAATGCTTTACCTTTATATCTTCAGTTTGTGAGAAAGTATAGGCTCAGTTTGATGGTTAATGTTCTATTTTCTACTTCCTGTTTTGTAGCTGCACAGACAAGAGCCTAGGTGTGGAGGGCTGCTTACAGAGCAATGTGGTGACGGCTCCTCACGGTACGATAAAGATCAGTCAGCTTCATCACCATAATCATCATCATTATCATGATTATTACCCTGAGTAGCATCTTTATCACACTTTGCACGATCATTACTATCATCATCATAATAAATTATTCACTTTCAAATGTACAGTGTTTATAGGCTATATCTAATAGTTTAGATGTCATAGCAGTGTAATCCACTCATTGGATGATGTTAATCTGCAACACGTCTTTCACAGGGGAGGGGCTTCATATTAGCTATGTGATTGGAGGAGCATTGACCATTCTGGCCATCCTGATACTCATCACTGCCTTCATTATTTACAGGTAAGTCCTCTCTAAATGCTCAAAGCGATTTACAGTTAGTACATTAATCTTAAAGTAGCTAGGTGAGACAACCATATCAGTCATAGTAAGTCAAATGTTCCTCAATTAAGCAGTCATCAACAAAGTTAGTGCTAGTAATAAAATAAATATGTCTATATGTCTATTCTCCATCCCTTTATCTGCCCAGATCTGAAATAAGTGATTAGGTGAAAACAAATTGAGCATCAATAGATTTGGCCAATGTTACTGTCAGGTAATTTATCGTTTCCTGTCAGTGCAGACAAAGAACACACAGAGAGGAAGCTACATTAGACCTGTGACATTTGTCTGTTGTGGTAGCTAACCTAGATAGCCACCCCATGGACAGTTTTAACCACTAGACTGTGTGCACAATGTGTTTTCCCATCTTTCCCATCTTTCTATCCTCAGACACAAAAAGTCAAAGTTTGCTGACCCCGGGGTGAGCAACCTGACCTACAGTAACCCCTCATATAGGACGTCAACGCAAGAGGTCAAGATCGAGACCGCTCAAAAGCCGCCCATTTACAACCAGCTACGATATAAGAAAGAGGTAACTATCCAGGCCTATTTAGTATTTTCAATAATTTTTGCATGTGCAGAGTTTGCAGCAGTTATTTTTCTGGAGGGACTAAAGCATAAATGTGAATTGAAGGTGAGATCGCGATTTGAAGGTAAAATGTAAATGTATGTTATTCTTTTATAATAACGTGCAAAATCTGCACTGGTGCAAACATTTACTGAATCTCGGCCTTATTCTCATCAAAGTCGGAGGTGAGAGATAAGAAAGTAACTAATGTTTAATAGAGGAATGGATACATTTGATGTGAATCCATTGGATTTCTGTATACCTATTATGACCGAAGGGTTTCAAATGGTATGGCTGGAAGTAACCATTGAGACAAATACCAGTTTTCAATGTTTGGCTCTATCTCCTATGGTGTAGATGGATTCCTTTTACAGTAGTTTTATTATAACCAAACATGAAGACGCACAAGTGGTGACCAACCCCTCCACTCATCTCTCCTTTCTTCTCTCCCCCCTCTCCTTCACTGCAGTTCTCTCATCCTTACAACAGCCTCTCTCCTTTATTCTTTTGACCTGTTTTGTCCTGCAGAGAGGTAGTCACACACTGCATGGGGGAATCCCTCCAATCAATCAACCTATCACTCTCTCTCACTCCTTCATCTCTCTCTCTCTCTCTCTCTCTCTCTCCTCTCTCTCTCTTTCTCTCTCTCTCTCTCTCTCTCTCTCTCTCTCTCTCTCTCGTCTCCCCCTTCACCTTGCATTTGTACATGCTCTCTCTCACGTGTCCTCTGCTTGGTCATGCATGACAACTGACCCTTTCTGTTTCTGATGACTGACTTAACCAATGATTTAACAAATGTAGAAACATATACAGTGCCTTCAGAAAGTATTCACACCCCTTGACCTTTTCCACATTTGTTGTGTTACAGCCTGAATTAAAAATTTATTACATTGAGATTGTGTGTCACTGGCCTACACACAATACCCTATAATGTCAATGGAATTATGTTTTTCATCATTTTTACAAATTTTAAATGAAAAGCTGAAATGTCCTGAGTCAATAAGGACTCAGTTGCCTTAACCTTTGTTCTGAACACCACCAAAACAAAGGTAATGTGGTTTGGTATGAAAAAGGCCCCTCTACTCACAAGTTTTCAACTTTTTTTGGCAAGCTTAAATAAGTTCAGCAGTAAAAATGTGACTAGTTTCAGGAAACTAGCCGTATGTCGCGGGTCACTACTTCACAGGAGAGCCATTTGAACGTAAACAGAGATGAGTTTGGATTGGTCTGCCATATACAGTAGCACGCTTCTGTCTATTTGAGCTGGTCAGTATATGTAGGTAATCCTGTCTAACGCAGCTTTAAAAATATAAATATACAGTGGGGAGAACAAGTATTTGATACACTGCCGATTTTGCAGATTTTCCCACTTACAAAGCATGTAGAAGTCTGTAATTTTTATCATAGGTACTCTTCAACTGTGAGTGACGGAATCTAAAACAAAAATCCAGAAAAACACATTGTATGATTTTTAAGTAATTCATTAGCATTTTATTGCATGACATAAGTATTTGATACATCAGAAAAGCAGAACTTAATATTTGGTACAGAAACCTTTGTTTGCAATTACAGAGATCATACATTTCCTGTAGTTCTTGACCAGGTTTGCACACACTGCAGCAGGGATTTTGGCCCACTCCTCCATACAGACCTTCTCCAGATCCTTCAGGTTTTGGGGGTGTCGCTGGGCCATATGGACTTTCAGCTCTCTCCAAAGATTTTCTATTGGGTTCAGGTCTGGAGACTGGCTAGGCCACTCCAGGACCTTGAGATGCTTCTTACGGAGCCACTCCTTAGTTGCCCTGGCTGTGTGTTTCGGGTCATTGTCATGCTGGAAGACCCAGCCACGACCCATCTTCAATGCTCTTACTGAGGGAAGGAGGTTGTTGGCCAAGATCTCGCGATACATGGCCCCATCCATCCTCCCCTCAATACGGTGCAGTCGTCCTGTCCCCTTTGCAGAAAAGCATCCCCAAAGAATGATGTTTCCACCTCCATGCTTCACGGTTGGGATGGCGTTCTTGGGGTTGTACTCATCCTTCTTCTTCCTCCAAACACGGCGAGTGGAGTTTAGACCAAAAAGCTCTATTTTTGTCTCATCAGACCACATGACCTTCTCCCATTCCTCCTCTGGATCATCCAGATGGTCATTGGCAAACTTCAGACGGGCCTGGACATGCGCTGGCTTGAGCAGGGGGACCTTGCGTGCGCTGCAGGATTTTAATCCATGACGGCGCAGTGTGTTACTAATGGTTTTCTTTGAGACTGTGGTCCCAGCTCTCTTCAGGTCATTGACCAGGTCCTGCCGTGTAGTTCTGGGCTGATCCCTCACCTTCCTCATGATCATTGATGCCCCACGAGGTGAGATCTTGCATGGTGCCCCAGACCAAGGGAGATTGACCGTCATCTTGAACTTCTTCCATTTTCTAATAATTGCGCCAACAGTTGTTGCCTTCTCACCAAGCTGCTTGATTATTGTCCTGTAGCCCATCCCAGCCTTGTGCAGGTCTACAATTTTATCCCTGATGTCCTTACACAGCTGTTTGATTGAGTGTGTAGAGTCCGTTTGATTGAGTGTGTGGACAGGTGTCTTTTATACAGGTAACGAGTTCAAACAGATGCAGTTAATACAGGTAATGAGTGGAGAACAGGAGGGCTTCTTAAAGAAAAACTAACAGGTCTGTGAGAGCCGGAATTCTTACTGGTTGGTAGGTGATCAAATACTTATGTCATGCAATAAAATGCAAATTAATTATTTAAAAATCATACAATGTGATTTTCTGGATTTTTGTTTTAGATTCCGTCTCTCACAGTTGAAGTGTACCTATGATAAAAATTACAGACCTCTACATGCTTTGTAAGTAGGAAAACCTGCAAAATTGGCAGTGTATCAAATACTTGTTCTCTCCACTGTACGCCTAGTTTCCTGAAACTAGTCACATTTTTACTGCTGAACTTATTTAAGCTTACCAAAAAAAGTTGAATACTTGTGGGTAGAGGGGCCTTTTTCATACCAAACCACATTACCTTTGTTTTGGTGGTGTTCAGAACAAAGGTTAAGGCAACTGAGTCCTTATTGACTCAGGACATTTCAGATTTTCATTAAAAATTTGTAAAAATGATGAAAAACATAATTCCATTGACATTATAGGGTATTGTGTGTAGGCCAGTGACACACAATCTCAATGTAATACATTTTTAATTCTGGCTGTAACACAACAAATGTGGAAAAAGTCAAGGGGTGTGAATACTTTCTGAAGGCACTGTATATGTTTCTACTGGAACTGTTGGGGTGTTAGGACCTAGTTTAACAATTATGCATCCATCCGTGAGTAACTCTGGTCCGTAATCACTCATTCACTCAGGACTTATTTATTCATTCAGGTCTGTATATACATACTCATGTACAGTTGTTATATCATATCACGTGCAATATTGCTAGTAATTCTTGGACCTAACTTACGTAGGCATTCACTCAGGAATGCATATTAGTATCCTGTCAGTTGCACCTTTTCTCATTGCTTTTAGTATATCGAATGTGCAATACATGCAGTTGTCTGTAATTAAACCCTGCGCACCAAGGACTGTATTTTAAGGGAATTACTATTATTGCCCCAAATTATATCATACACACATTTAGCTATTAAAGTATCTCTTCCTTTCATTTACCTGTACAGTTTGTGTAACCATGCAAGTTTTCACTTATCTGTAAATATAACTATATACTTACCTGTACAGCTAATTTAACCATGCAAAATGTTCACTTACCTGTTCATTTAGCCAGTCTGTCTATTAAGTAAACTATTTTTATCCTCGCTCATATCATACGCATTTTTAGCTACTGAAGTATATCTCTGCCATCGACCTGTATAGTATAGTTAACCATCCAACATCCACCAATGTATAGTGTACATATTCAGCCAACCACCCATACTATGCAATGTCTTTTTATAGCTTTTTTTTTTTATTTTTTTTTTGCACTCCAGATATCTTGTATTTCTATACTTTTTCATACTGCCGCTCTACGTATCATGTACCGTGTATCTGTCTTTTGTGTACTTTCGTTGTGGCATTTTGCACCTGCCCTGTGTTTTGTTGTAGCTACTTGACAATGAAATTTCCCCCCCGGGGGATAAATAAAGTATCTATCTATCTATCTATCTATCTATCTATCTATCTATCTATCTATCTATCTATCTATCTATCTATCTATCTATCTATCTATCTATCTATCTATCTATCTATCTATCTATCTATCTATCCTGAGCCCAACTCTAACCTTTTGATTACCTGGAGCCGCTTCAGTATATTGTTTACCCTCCAGTTACAAAAAATCTAATAAATTGTTTCTCCACAAATGCAGTAAAGAGATGACACATTTGAGATTCCATAGTTTACCCACTCAACACATGGCCACTGATGACAAAACTAATTGAAAGATCAGAGGACATCTCACTGAAAAGCAAACTACTACTTTGCATGGGTAGAGATTTACAACAACATCCTGCTCTGGAGTGTTTGCAGTTGTTTTCTGATGAATTATAAAAAAATGGCTGCTGTCTAACCAATGATACAGGCTTAGTTTTCCACTAACTACTTATGCAGGGTCAGATATTCTTCATTCATGGGGATATCATGATCATCTTACCCTAGATCTGTGATTATGGGTGATGTTTACGTTGTGCACTAGGATAACACAGATAACCCTTCTACTAGATAACCCGTCTTCTTTCTCCTTCCTACTTCCTCAGGGGGGCGGGGACAGCGGCTACACCAAGGAGAAGATCCGCATTGTGGAGGGCGTATGTCTCCTCTCAAGTGAGGAGCTGTACTGGGAGGACCTGAAGCAGCTGAAGCCGTCGCGCGGCGGTCTGCACACATGCATGCGCACGGACACTGTGTCCCTGCAGGCCAGCAGCGCCTCACTGGACGACGGTGAGACGGAGCAGCTGCTCCAAGAGGAGACGTCGGAGTGCTCGTCCATAAACACGCTGACCCCCGCCACCACCACACCTCAACGCCACCCCCAACACAGCCTGCCCGACACCGGCTGGACCCCCGTGCGCAAACCCTCCACAGAGAGCGAGGTGTAAGGGAGCCCTCTCGCTTCACTGCCTTCCTACTCCTCCTCTTCCCCCTTTGACCTGACCCCTTCAACTACACACCCTTATACACACACACACACACACACACACACACACATACACACCTGTATACAATATACACATACATACAGTAGTTATATGTAAACGGTACGTACTTACACTTCAGACCACAGTGAGTCATACACAAACTGACATTCACACAGATAGGTGGTACATACAAACACTACAGCCAAATACATACTTCATGCTACACACACATTTATGCATGCATACAAACCTGGCATCTCCTCCGCCCTCTGGACTTCGTCCTACACACACACACATCTGCACTCTTACCACTACCCTCTCACAACCACAGACTGACTCACTGCTACCCTCTTCAGGCAACAGACTGAATGACAATTTACAAGCATGCTGGAAAAAGAAAGCAAAATAAGACACTTTAAGAAAGGAAATGACAAAGAGAGAATGAAATGACATTTGGAGCCTTTTTAAAGAATGCAACCCCTCAAGGTGAGGGCCGCTTGGTTGTGTATAACATTGCATTTTTTGTGAACTTTTTGACAACGCTAAAAATGATATACTCCCGCAGGAGACTATGTAACAAACTGCTTTCTCTCTATAATGCCACTCATCATATACCATGTCCTTATGAACTCTATTTATGAACTTGTTGTTCTTTGAATGGGTTTTTGCTGATTTTAGAGAATGGTGAGAGGATTGTGTAGAACTGTATTACAGTATGACCCAGTCATTCAAACGTCTATATTTATGACAGTGCCAAAGGCTGGAGCTTCGCTACGTCTACATCTACACTAGACGAAAATTGTATGGGATATGTGCCACGTAAAGGACGGACAGACAGACAGTTACCTATGGGAGAGCACAGCAATGGGATGATCTGTTTCAGACATGTTTCACATTGTATACCTCCTCTTCTAAAACCAACCATGGACTTATCTATCTAGTCTGTCTTAACTGGTACTCTAGACTGGTACTGGAAACTGCTACTCTGGACTGGTACTGGAAAATGGTACTCTAGATTGGTACTGGAAATGGGTACTATAGACTGGTACTGTAAACTGGTACTTTAGACTGGTACTGGCAACTGCATTAGCAATCGTTGAAATCCATCAATTTAAAAAATCTAAAGTAAACTGCAAGTAAACCATTTCTGGTCCTCTGGGAATAGCAGTGTTGATGAAGTATAAGTGCCAAACCTTTTAAAAAAAAAATGTTTTTCCTCAGTTTTATATTTCTTGGAGGTTGTAAAATGTGCTTGGCATTCTTTTAGCTGATTAAAGCAGATCTCTGTCATCGCTGAACCTGTAAAGCACTGTGCACTTAGTGTCCACTGTTCTAGTCTAGACTGTAGAATAGGCTTCAGTGTATTATGTCATTTGACAAGGTTGCCCTCTGTGAAATATCAAACACATACAGTATATGAGATTACCATGAACCATAAATCACAGAGGTGTTACCTTAGACAAAAAATATACAACTGACAACTTATTCATATTATTCAAGTAAAAACAATATACAGTGCTTTCGGAAAGTATTCAGACCCCTTGACCTTTGCCACATTTTGTTATGTTACAACTTTATTCTAAAATTGATTAAATGAATTGTTTTCCTCATCAATCTACACACTGAGACTCGAAATTGAGCTCAGGTGCATCCTGTTTCCATTGCTCATCCTTGAGATGTTTCTTTAACTTGATTGGAGTCCACCTGTGGTAAATTCAGTTGATTGGACATGATTTGGAAAGGCACACACCTGTCTATATAAGATCGCACAGTTGACAGTGCATGTCAGAGCAAAAACCAAGCCATGAGGTCGGAAGGAATTGTCTATGGAGCTCCGATACAGGATTGTGTCGAGGCACAGATTTCTGCAGCATTAAAGGTCCACAAGAACACAGTGGCCTCCATTATTCCTAAATGGAAGAAGTTTGGAACCATCAAGACTCTTCCTAGAGCTGTCCGCCCGGCAAACTAAGCAATCGGGGGAGAAGGGCCTTGGTCAGGGAGGTGACTAAGAACCCGATGGTCATTCTGACAGAGCTCCAGAGTACCTCTATGGAGATGGGAGAACTTTCCTTAAGGACAACCATCTCTGCAGCACTCCACCAATCAGGCCTTTATGGTAGAGTGGCCAGATGGAAGCCACTCCTCAGTAAAAGGCACATGACAGCCCACTTGGAGTTTGCCAAAAGGAACCTAAAGGACTTTGACCATGAGAAACAAGATTCTGCAGAGAAGAATGAGAGAAGCTCCCCAAATACAGGTGTACAATGTTTGTAGCGTCATACACAAGAAGACTCAAGGCTGTAATCAATGCCAAAGGTGCTTCAGCAAAGTAATGAGTGAATACTTATGTGAATTTGATATTTCTGTCTTTTTTTATACATTTGCAAAAATGTAAAAAAAAACGTTTTTGCTTTTTTATTATTAGGTATTGTGTGTAGATTGATGAGAGGGGAAAACTATTTAATCAATTTTAGAATATGGCTGTAACGTAACAAAATGTGGAAATTGAAGGAGTCTGAATACTTTCCGAAAGCACTGTATATTGCACTAAGGACTAGATTCAATTTGTAGTGCTGAAGATCCACTTTCTAGCGCAATTGAAATGTAAAGGTAATTTCCGATTGAGCCGACATATGCAGCGTTTACAGTGAATGCAATCTATGCGAATGTGGGAACATTGCCTTTAAATTTAAATCGCACTGTAGTGCGGATCTTCAGCGTTACGAATTTATTCTAGCCCTTGTTTGGACTGTTCTGTCTGTCATGGAAATACAGAGGGTGGGCATTGGAGCGTTGCTCTGAACAGATATCAGTTTGAGTTCTCAAAACCATGTATCTTGAAGTAATTTTAACAAGTTCAGCTACATGCTGATTTGCTGCTAGACGGGAATTCCACAGCACTGATGCCATTGAGAGAAAGTCTTGGCAGCTACTTTACCTGAGGTCTCTGATGGTTGGCTCACAGACGCATCAATCTGAGGAACGCTTCAATCATTAAATACGCTAACACACAGAATCCCACCCATTCAGCGACGGTTGCTAAGCTGTACAGATTTTACAATGCATTTTAAGTAGATAAATTGTCGAAGATATTGTGTTGATTTTATTGTATAGAGTCTTTTGTACAAAGGGATTTCATGATTGTTTTGACTTGTATTAATATTACTCACTGGAGAAGAACATTTTGTTTTGCTGGATTATTTAACCACTGTTTCCAAACCTTGTAAATGATAGGGTCGCTGCCAGTTATTTAATAATGCTCTATTATGTTACACAATATTGATCACATGTAACTGTTGTAAAGTTAACTAAAAGAGATATTTATGGTTTCTTTGTTTGGTTGTCACTTAATGTCTAAATATGAATAAGACTGTATACAGTATGTATTTCCTGCAGTACTAACAAGCTGTGTTGTGTGATATAGGGAATTATCCCTTTGCTATCTTTTAATATAAAACTGCATTTGCATTTTAATGGGAATGTGACTTTTTTTTTTTGTTGTCTCACAACTTTGAAGCAATGGATCTTCCCCTCTGCAGATCTTACGGAAGCCCTGAAGCGGACTTAATTGTTATTTTGTCTAATTAGGCCTCATCTGTTGTGCAGCTTGTCAGACCGTGTAATGGTTACTGCAGCCATTCAGTCACTGTTTCTATCCATTGATATGATTATTCATTGGCAATTCTTTAGGCCTATTCGTTTGTAATTACTTAGCCTACCCCACGCATAGTAGCCTATATCTAGTTTCTATTCTACTTTCTAACATTAGGATATGTAGTTTCTATTTTGAAGGACTTCAAATGTATTAACGGATGTTTTAGGTAGGCAATGCATAGGCTTCTGTAAAATGCATTTTAGTTTTTTGGGGGAATAGAAACACCATAATATAAATCAATTTAATTAAGCTAAAATATCAGTAATACAATGGTAAATAATACGATATTTTCATAAATAAAAGGGAATAAGTAATGTCAAACTGCAGCGGTCAAATGATTTGCGCACCGACGCAAGCACCAACAAGCTTCACATGTGCATTGAGCGTGTGACTACAAAATAATTTATTATTGTTATTAATAGAACAACAGAAATTACACATGTAAAGGCTTAATGACATAAAGGAATATTATGGGAATATAGCCATAATATAAACAAGAGAAAGGAGAATGGAATATATTTGAAAAGTTTCAAATAAAAAAATACATTCTAAAATTGATTAAATTAATGCTTTTCCTCATCAATCTACACACAATTCCCCATAATGACAAAGATAAAACAGGTTTCTAATTCTTTCTGGTCAGGGAGGTGACCAAGAACCTGATAGTCACTCTGACAGAGCTCCAGAGTTCCACTGTGGAGATAGGACAACCATCTCTGCAGCAATCCACCAATCAGGCCTTTATGGTAGAGTGACCAGATGGATGACACTCCTCAGTAAAAGGCACATGATAGCTTGGAGTTTGCCAAAAGGCACCTAAAGGACTCTCAGACGATGAGAAATAAGATTCTCTGGTCTGATGAAACCAATATTGAACTCTTTGGCCTGAATGCCAAGCGTCACTCATGGAGGAAACCAGGCACCGGTCATCACCTGGCCAATACCATCCCTACGGTGAAGCATGGTGGTGGCAGCATCATGCTCTTTTTCAGCGGCAGGGACTGGTAGAGTATTAAGGATCGAGGGAAAGGTGATTGCAGAGATCCTACTCCAGAGCACTCAGGACCTCAGACTGGGTCAAAGGTTCACCTTCCAACAGGACAACGACCCTAAGCACACAGCCAAAACAACGCAAGAGTGGCTTCGGGACAAGTCTCTGAATGTCCTTGAGTGGCCCAGCCAGAGCCCGGACTTGATCCCGATCGAACAACTCTGGAGAGATCTGAAAATAGCTGTTGCAGCAACGCTCCCCACCCAACCTGACAGAGCTTGAGAGGATCTGCTGAGAAGTATGAGAGAAACTCCCCAAATACAGGTGTGCCAAGCTTGTAGTCTCATACCCAAGAAGACTCAAGACTGTAATCGCTGCCAAAGGTGCTTCAACAAAGTACTGAGTAAAGGGTCTGAATACTTATGTAAATGGGATATTTCAATTTATTTGTAATACATTTGCAGAAAAATCAAAAAACCAGTTTTTGCTTTGTCATTATGGGGTATTCTGTGTAGATTGATGTGGAGAAAAAAACTAAGGATGTGGAAAAAGTGAAGGGGTCTGAATACTTCCTAAATGAGATGAAGCCGCCCATGTGTGTGGATGCTATTTCTCAAAAATCGATTACATTAAAGTAGGGACCGGCACAGAGCCCAGTAGGACAGTGTCACAAGGCTACATAGTCATAGGCCTACACTTCACTGCTGGAGGGCATACACAGCTGTCTTTGATTGTTAGCTAGAATTAAATGTTGAATGAAATGTGTGTGTCGTGGTAAACAACGGTTTTCGATCAATAGAATTAATGTAGGGAGGTAACATGATATCATAAGGGAATCGCTTAGACTGCACTTACTGGTTGGACTACTTATCTCATACATTCTAGCAGAGAAGTAACCTATGTGAGCGCTTTAACATTAGCCTAAACGTACAGTTAGTGTCCATCACAAATTAATTAATTAACTTCAGAGATGATAGACTGGTTTATGCTGCGAACAACATGCTTTAATTAGCCTACCAGAATTGCCTATAAAAAGGTTTGTGATAGGCCGTCAATTGAAAGGTTTTAGTTATAACCTACAGTTCACAGCAAGGTTATAATTTGTTTTTATTTTTATATCTATTTGTTTTAATATATAAATAAACATACTGTATATATAAATACAGTATACAGTGGGGAGAACAAGTATTTGATACACTGCCGATTTTAAAGGTTTTCCTACTTACAAAGCATGTAGAGGTCTGTAATTTTTATCATACACTTCAACTGTGCGAGACGGAATCTAAAATCCAGAAAATCACATTGTATGATTTTTAAATAATTAATTTGCATTTGATTGCATGACATAAGTATTTGATCACCTACCAACCAGTAAGAATTATGTCTCTCACAGACCTGTTAGTTTTTCTTTAAGAAGCCCTCCTGTTCTCCACTCATTACCTGTATTAACTGCACCTGTTTGAACTCGTTACCTGTATAAAAGACACCTGTCCACACACTCAAACAAACGGACTCCACACACTCAATCAAACAGCTGTGTAAGGACATCAGGGATAAAATTGTAGAACTGCACAAGGCTGGGATGGGCTACAGGACAATAATCAAGCAGCTTGGTGAGAAGGCAACTGTTGGCGCAATTATTAGAAAATGGAAGAAGTTCAAGATGACGGTCAATCTCCCTCGGTCTGGGGCACCATGCAAGATCTCACCTCGTGGGGCATCAATGATCATGAGGAAGGTGAGGGATCAGCCCAGAACTACACGGCAGGACCTGGTCAATGACCTGAAGAGAGCTGGGACCACAGTCTCAAAGAAAACCATTAGTAACACACTACGCCGTCATGGATTAAAATCCTGCAGCGCACGCAAGGTCCCCCTGCTCAAGCCAGCGCATGTCTAGGCCCATCTGAAGTTTGCCAATGACCATCTGGATGATCCAGAGGAGGAATGGGAGAAGGTCATGTGGTCTGATGAGACAAAAATAGAGCTTTTTGGTCTAAACTCCACTCGCCGTGTTTGGAGGAAGAAGAAGGATGAGTACAACCCCAAGAACACCATCCCAACCGTGAAACATGGAGGTGGAAACATCATTCTTTGGGGATGCTTTTCTGCAAAGGGGACAGGACGACTGCACCGTATTGAGGGGAGGATGGATGGGGCCATGTATCACGAGATCTTGGCCAACAACCTCCTTCCCTCAGTAAGAGCATTGAAGATGGGTCGTGGCTGGGTCTTCCAGCATGACAATGACCCGAAACACACAGCCAGGGCAACTAAGGAGTGGCTCCGTAAGAAGCATCTCAAGGTCCTTGAGTGGCCTAGCCAGTCTTCAGACCTGAACCCAATAGAAAATCTTTGGAGGGAGCTAGAAAGTCCGTATTGCCCAGCGACAGCCCCGAAACCTGAAGGATCTGGAGAAGGTCTGTATGGAGGAGTGGGCCAAAATCCCTGCTGCAGTGTGTGCAAACCTGGTCAAGAACTACAGGAAACGTATGATCTCTGTAATTGCAAACAAAGGTTTCTGTACCAAATATTAAGTTCTGCTTTTCTGATGTATCAAATACTTATGTCATGCAATAAAATGCAAATGAATGACTTAAAAATCATACAATGTGATTTTCTGGATTTTTGTTTTAGACTCCGTCTCTCACAGTAAAGTATACCTATGATAAAAATTACAGACCTCTACATGCTTTGTAAGTAGGAAACACTGCCGATTTTGCAGGTTATCAAATACTTGTTCTCCCCACTGTATATATTTATATATACAAATATACTGTGTATAAATATGTATGTACAGTACCAGTCAAAAGTTTGGACACAGCTACTTGAATAATAGTAAAGACATCAAAACTATGAATTAACACCTATGGAATCATGTAGTAACCAAAAAAGTTTTAAACAAATCAAAATATATTTTATATTTGAGATTCTTCAAAGTAGGCACCCTTTGCCTTGATGACAGCTTTGCACCCTCTTGGCATGCTCTCAACCAGATTCATGAGGTAGTTACCTGGAATGCATTTCAATTAACAGGTGTGCCTTGTTAAAAGTTAATTTGTGGAATTTCTTTCCTTCTTAATGTTTGAGCCAATCAGTTGTGACAAGATAGCCCTATTTGGTAAAATACCAAGCCCATATTATGGCAAGAACAGCTCAAATAAGCAAAGAGAAACAACAGTCCATCATTATTTTAAGACATGAAGGTCAGCCAATCCAGAATATTTCAAGAACTTTGAAAGTTTCATCAAGTGCAGTCGCAAAAACCATCAAACGCTATGATGAAACTGTCTTTCATGAGGACAGCCACAGGAAAGGAAGACCCAGAGTTACCTCTGCTGAAGAGGATAAGTTCATTATAGTTACCAGCTCTTTGTGAAACGCAGAGTAGGTGAACGGATGATCTCCACATGTGTGGTTCCCAACGTGACGCATGGAGGAGGAGATGTGATGGTGTGGGGGGCTTTGCTGGTGACTGTCTGTGATTTATTTAGAAATCAAGGCACACTTAAGCAGCATGGCGACCACAGCATTCTGCAGCGATACGCCATCCAATCTGGTCTGCGCTTAGTGGGATTATCATTTGTTTTTCAACAGGACAATGACCCAAGACACCTCCAGTCTGTGTTAGGGCTATTTGACCATGTGGGAGAGTGGAGTGCTGCATCAGATGACCTGGCCTCCACAATCACCCGACCTCAACCCAATTGAGATGGTTTGGGATGAGTTGGACCGCAGAGTGAAGGAAAAGCAGCCAACAAGTGCTCAGCATATGTGGGAACTCTTTCAAGACTGTTGTAAAAGCATTCCAGGTGAAGCTGGTTGAGAGAATGACAAGATTGTGCAAAGCTGTCAAGGCAAAGGGTGGCTACTTTGAAGAATCTCAAATATAAAATATATTTTGATTTGTTTCACATGTTTTTGGTTACTACAATGTGTTATTTCATAGTTTTAGTATGTATGTCATAGTATGTCTTTACTATTATTCTACAATTTAAAAATAAAGAAAAACCCTTGAATGAGTAGGTGTGTCCAAACTTTTGACTGGTACTGTATATCACCAGTAGTTCATTTACCGTTAATTGCTATAATTGTGTGTGTTACTTTGGTTACGCCATTTCTTTTAATGCATGTAATATTATTATTCCAGTCTTCCTGTTCTCATTGTCAGAGTGAACATATTGTTTGCAGAGTGCACAACCTAGAATACACTTGTGAGAAACAAGTTTTGGTTTATTTAATTCCATTTACGAGTTCAATTTAGTCATTGTCTTTTGTTTGGAGCGCTCCTGTCAGTGTTGAGTAAGGACGTGCACGCATAGAAGTAGGCCTATAGGCTACCTGGCCTGCGCTCAAATGTAGGCATATAAATGTGCTCATTTGGGGATCTGATAGTATTTCTGATTGGTTTAACACACCACCAATAATGACCTGTGGAGCTTCTCAAAGTAATGTTTTCTTCACCTCAAACAGCAAGCAAACTGTTTTTACATCCATTGAGAATACAATAGTTCCTCCATGTATTTGAAATATCTAGTACTGTTTATATTTAGGTGCAGGTGCTCCACAATACTTTTGAGCTAATATTCTATAAGAGGAACAGGAGCTATCAGAGTGGTGATGACATGGAAAACGTACACTACTTTTTAGGTTTGTATAATTTTAATTTAGATTTGGATGTTTTTGAGATATAGTTTTGAGATATGAAGACGTTATTATAAATTATCTGATTATCTGCATATGAAAACCACAACTGGCACGCAGATCGGTAGAAATGGCTGGTCTCAGACGATCCCGCAGGGGAAGAAGACGGATGTGGAGGTCCTGGGATTGCGTGGTTACATGTGGTCTACGGTTGTGAGGTCGGTTGGATTTACTGCCAAATTCTCTAAAACAAAGTTGGAGGCGAGGCGGCTTATGGTAGAGAAATTAACATTCAGTTCTTTGGCAAAAGCTCTGGTGGACATACCTGCAGTCATGCCAACTGCACTCTCCCTCAAAACTTGAGACATCTGTGGCATGTGTGACAAAACTGCATATTTTAGTGTCCTTTTATTGTGTAATGATCATGCTGTTTAATCAGCTTCTTGATATGCCACACCTGTCAGGTAGATGGATTATCTTGGCAAAGGAGAAATGCTCACTAACAGGGATGTAAACATAGTGCACAAAATTTAAGAAAAATATGATTTGTGTACGTATGAAACATCTCTGGGATCTTTTATTTCAGCCCATGAAACATGTAGCGTTTTTATTTTTGTTACGTTACTGTCAGGCTCTGGCCATAGAGAAGCAATAGGCATCTCTATGTAGCTATGGTCAGAGTCTGACAGTGTCGTTTTTTTCTGTTTCTTTGTGGGATTTGGGTGGATCTCTAATTAGAGGCAGCTGCTAACCGTTGTCTCTAATTGGGGATCCAATATATGTTGAGTCTGTCCCTCACGCGGGTGTGGGTTGTTATCGTACATGTCGAGGTATATGTCGCAGTCACGGGTGAAGTAAGTGTGCTTTTGGTTACGTTAAACTGTCGTGTGTTGTTTTAACGTAACGTTGTAAATTCGTGTTTTGGTTTCGTTTTGTAGTTCGTCATTTGTGTTTCTTTAGTACATTGAGAAAAGAAAACATAGTAAAATAAAGAGAAATGTCGAACTACTATCCCTGCGCTGTGTCTTGGTCTCTCCAAACCCCATTGCGTGACAGAACAACCCACCACTACGAGACCAAGCAGCGTAACTGGGGAGAGAGGGAGAGAGAGGAGGTGCCGCCGCGTTATGCGCGACGCGCAAGAAGAGGCAACGCCCGCAAACAACCCCAAGGTAATCTTGGGGGGAGGCTATGGGGGTTGTCTGGCTATAGGGAGGAGGAGCCAACACCACTCCCCATGTGGACCATAGAGAGGCCGAGGTACCAATGGGGGGCTCAGAGCAAGGAGCAGGAGGAATATTTGGAGTATTATGGAGGTGTGTTGGAAGAATGGGTGGAGATAGAAAGGGAGGTCGAGAGGGAGATGGCGGAGTGGTCCAGTCCGGATCCGGTCGTCTACTCCACTCCCAGGCCAGAGCAATCCGCCCCACCGGTGCTCAGTCCAGGTCCGGTCGCCATCTTCACTCCCATCTTCACTCCCATCTTCACTTCACTCTCACTCCACGCATCCGACCTCTGGTGCGCCTCCTCAGTCTGGTACGACCCGTGCCGGCTCCCCGCACCGGACCTCCAGTACGTGCGCCTAACCAGGTGCTTCCTGTGCCAGCTCCACGCACCCGACATCCGGTGCGCCTCCCCAGCCCTGAACCTCCAGCGAGGGTCAGCGCCCCTGAACCTCCTGCGAAGATCAGCGCCCCTAAACCTCCTGCGAAGGTCAGCACCCCAAAACCTCCTGCGAAGGTCAGCGCCCCTAAACCTCCTGCGAAGGTCAGCGCCCCTAAACCAGAGCAGTCCGCTCCACCGGTGCCCATTCCGGGTCCAGCCGTCTGCTCCGCCTCAGTGCCAGAGCAGTCCGCTCCACCAGTACCCAGTCCGGGTCCAGCCGTCTGCTCCGCCTCAGGGCCAGAGCAGTCCGCTCCACCGGTGCCCGTTCCGGGTCCAGTCGCCTGCTCCGCCTCAGCGCCAGAGCAGTCCGCTCCACCGGTACCCAATCCGGGTCCAGCCGTCTGCTCCGCCTCAGCGCCAGAGCAGTCCGCCCCACCGGTGCCCAGTCCGGGCCCGGTTGTTTTCCCCGCTCCATGGCCGGATCCGTTTGCCCCACCGGTGCCCAGTCCGGGCCCGGTTGTTTTCCCCGCTCCATGGCCGGAGCCGTTTCCCCCACCGGTGCCCAGTCCGGGCCCGGTTGTTTTCCCCGCTCCATGGCCGGAGCCGTTTACCCCACCGGTGCCCAGTCCGGGCCCGGTTGTTTTCCCCGCTCCATGGCCAGAGCCTTTTGCCCCACCGGTCCACAGCCCGGGACCGGTGATAAGGAAGGGGCACGGGACAAAACTGTCCACATCGCCGGAGCCGGAGCCGCCCCCGATGGACTAGTTTTCCCTCCAAACCCCATTGCGTGACAGTTACAGCCTTATTGTAAAATGTATTAAATAATTGTTTCCTCATCAATCTGCACACAATACCCCATAATGACAAAGCAAAACAAGGTGTTTAGACATTTTTGCAAATGTATTAAAAATAAAAACAGATATCACATTTACATAAGTATTCAGACCCTTTACTCAGTACTTTGTTGAAGCACCTTGGCAGCGGCAGCTAAACCTTACAAAAAAGGGCTACAATATGACCGCTGCTTTCCGAAAAGCGGGTGTTTCCAGGAATGCCATGGACGCCACCACTCCCATTGCTGGGCTCTTCTGTAAACAACTCACAGATCTGGCATCATTATGCATAGAAGAGATGGCCACGCAGTCATGGGTGAACAGGGACAGCAAGAGGGGGCTAAGGCCCCTGTTTAGAGGATTAGCATGGTGGATGTGTTGTTGCCTACCCTTACCACCTGGGGGGCGGCCCGTCAGAAAGTCCAGGGTCCAGGATCCAGTTGCAGAGGGAGGTTTTCAGTCCCAAAATCCTTAGTTTAGTGATGAGCATGGAAGGCACTTTGGTGTTGAACGCTGAGCTGTAGTCGATGAACAGCATTCTCACGTAGGTGTTCCTTTTGTCCAGTTGGGAAAGGGCAGTGGTGAGAGATTGTGTCATCTGTGTATCTGTTGAGGTGGTATGCAAATTCAACTGGGTCCAGGGTGTCTGGGATGATGGTGTTGATGTGAGCCATGACCAGCCTTTCAAAGCATCTCATCTCATATCTATTTTATTCTACCATATTTTAGCCAATGCCACTCCGACATTGCTCGTCCTAATATTTATATATTTTGAATTCCATTCTTTTACTTTCAGATTTGTGTATTGTTGTGAATTGTTAGATGCTACTGCACTGTTGGAGCTAGGAACACAAGCATTCTGCTAAATATGTGTATGTGACCAATAAAATGTGATCTGTTTGAAACATGTAGGTATTACAGACTGGGTTAGGGAGAGGTTGGAAATGTCTGATGCTTCACTGGGCAGCTTGCGTCTGAGTTTACCTTTGTAATCCATGATAGTTTTCAAGCCCTGCCACATTCTACTAGCATCAGAGCCGGTGTAGTAGGATTCGATCTTAGTCCTGTATTGACGCTTTGACTGTTTGATGGTTTGTTGGAGGGCGTAGCAGGATTTCTTAAAAACGTCTGGATTAATGTCCCATTCCTTTAGCTCAGTGCAGATGTTTCCTGTAATCCATGGCTTTTGGTTGGGATATGCACGTACAGTCACTTTGGGGACGATGTCGTCAATGTACTTATTAATGAAGCCGGTGACTGATGTGGTAAACTCCTGAATGCCATTGGATGAATCCCGAAACATAATTCAGTCTCTGCTAATCCAGGACCAGATCCAGAGGAGCTTGCACTGGGGGCTGAGGTGGAGTGCGAAGGACCAGGGAAGTGGCGGAGTGCCTCGTCGGAGGTCCCCGGTGAAGTCAGGGGGCTTAGAGACGTAAAATGGTTTGAGAGCCGCAGGTCTGGAAGAGAGGGCAGTTCCTGCTCTCTTATCTATTAAGAAATTTCCCCCCCGGGGATCAATAAAGTATCTATCTATCTGTCTATCTATCTATCTATCTATCTATCTATCTATCTATCTATCTATCTATCTATCTATCTATCTATCTATCTATCTATCTATCTATCTATCTATCTATCTATCTATCTATCTATCTATCTATCTATCTATCTCGATTCCACTTTGCCTCCGATGATGTAGAGCTAGACACAGTAGTCGTTAAAGATGTTAATACAGGAAAATGTTCCAAGGCAGTATCCTTAGTGGCTACTAGAGGAGCCCAATCTCTTACAGCACCCATAGGTCATTTAGAATTGACGCATCAAAAATAGCATGCAATCTTGAAGTCTCCATAGCCAGAGCGAGACACTCTTTTATGATCCTGTTCTCTTCTAGTAGTTCAATGATCCAGACTTTTGAGGCAAGGAGTTGTTTACCCTCTTCATGAATCAGTAAATTCTTTCACTATGGTGAACATTTCCCAGGTCTCACATTTGATGGCTTTACCGTCCATCTCCGGATCCAACTCTAAATCAGAGGAATCCGACATGCTTATACTCAGGTCAGTAACAGTGGTCCCGGCTACAAGAGCCAACCATGACGTGAGATAAGCTTTACTGGTGATAGCCAGGTAACCTAGCTAATCAGAGCTAGCTGGGGCTAGCCTGCTAAAGTTAGCTCCAGGAGACTCAAATCCAGCTGGAGCCGTTTGTCCCACCGGTGCCCAGTCCGGGCCTGGTTATTTTCCCCACTCCATGGCCGGAGCCGTTTACCCCACCGGTGCCCAGTCCGGGCCCGGTTATTTGCCCAGCTCCATGGCCGGAGCCATTTACCCCACCGGTGCCCAGTCCAGCCCGGTCATAAGGAAGGGGCATGGGAGGAAGCTGTCTACTTCGCCGGAGCCAGAACCGCCACCGACAAACTAATCTTCCCTCCCTAAAACCCCCCCATGTATTTGTGTTTTTGGTTGGCATTCGGGAGTCCGCGCCTTGGATGGGGGGGGGGGGGGGTACTGTCAGGCTCTGGCCATAGAGAAGCTTATTGCTTCTCTATGTAGCCATGGTCAGAGTCTGACAGGTCTAATATTTCTGTTTCTGGTGGTGGTTTGTGTTGGATCCCTAATTAGAGGCAGCTGCAGTGGATTGTCTCTAATTAGGGATCCTACATATGTTTGTATGTTCCACACCTGATATGGGTCATTATTCTCCAGTCACGGTGAAAGTAAGTGTGGTACGTTTGTTATATCGTGTTTTTGTTTGCTAGTTCGTCATTTTTGGAAGTGTTATTATATAATAAAATGTTGAACTATTACTGCGCTGCGCCTTGGTCTCTCCATGCACCCTCTCCTGACAGCCATTCAGAGGGTGAATGGGCAAGACAAAATATTTAAGCGCCTTTGAACGGTGTATGTGTGCCAAGAACTGCAACGCTGCTGGGTTTTTCACGCTCAACAGTTTCCTGTGTTTATCAAAAATGGTCCACCACCCAAAGGACAAAGGTCAACATGGGCCAGCATCCCTGTGGTACTTTTTCGACACATAGAGTACATGCCCTGACGAATTGAGGCTCTTCTGAGGGCAAAATGAGGTGCATCTCAATATTAGGAAGGTGTTCTTAATGTTTTGTACACTCAGTGTATAATGAATAACTGTATCCCTACGATACTCATGAGGTACAGCCTTCTCACTCATCATGAATAATAATCAGTGAGAATTTTACAAAGGCTACAACAAAACAGGTTAATCTCTCACCATTACCAATAACAGGGGTTAGCATTTTGGGGGTTATGATCTTTGTGCCTTTCTCACTCATCATTATGCACTACTCATTCATGATTATCCATAATCATGGTAGCATTCACATTAATGTAGAAGTGTTCAGAAACATATTTTCTTCTTTAATAAAAGAGACTCCAAAATAACAAAAAACACAACCAAAACAAACTGCAAATGCATCCAATAGATTTGTAGTCAAAAGCTTGGTGTAGTCATTGAGTGCAAGGACTATTGGACCAAATACTACACTTTTGACTACTTTAATACACTATATTTATCCAAACACTAATGACACTTTCAAATGGGAGGGCCTAGAGACACTACCGTTCAAAAGTTTGGGGTCACTTAGAAATGTCCTTGTTTTTGAAAGAAAAGCACATTTTTTGTCCATTCATGTGTAGACATTGTTATTGTTGTAAATTACTATTGTTGCTGGAAACGGCAGAGGTTGAATATCTACGTACATAGGCGTATAGAGGCCCATTATTAGCAAACATCACTCCTGTGTTCCAATGGCACCTTGTGTTAGCTAATCCAAGTTGGTAATTTTAAAAGGATAATTGATCATTAGAAAACCCCTTTGGCAATTATGTTAGCACAGCTGAAAACTGGCAGCTTCATTAAATAGTACCCGCAAAACACCAGTCTCAACTTCAACAGTGAAGAGGCGACTCCGAGATGCTGGCCTTCTAGGCGGAGTTGCAACGAAAAAGCCATATCTCAGACTGGCCAATAAAAATAAAAGATTAAGATGGGCAAAAGAACACAGACACTGGACAGAGGAAGATTGGAAAAAAGTGCCAGCCTCTTCACTGTTGACGTTGGGACTGGTGTTTTGCGGGTACTATTTAATGAAGCTGCCAGTTGAGGACTTGTGAGGTGTCTGTTTCTCAAACTAGACACTATAATGTACTTGTCCTCTTGCTCAGTTGTGCACCTGGTCCTCCCACTCCTCTTACTATTCTGGTTAGAACCAGTTTGCGCTGTTCTGTGAAGGGAGTAGTACATAGCGTTGTACGAGATCTTCAGTTTCTTGGCAATTTCTCGCATGGAATAGTCTTCATTTCTCAGAAGAAGAATAGACTGACGAGTTTCAGAAGAAAGTTCTTAGTTTATAGCCATTTTGAGCCTGTAATCGAACCCACAAATGCTGATGCTCCAGATACTCAACTAGTCTAAAGAAGTCCAGTTATATTGCTTCTTTAATCAGCACAGCACAACAGTTTTCAGCTGTGCTAGCAAAAGGTTTCCTAATGATCAATTAGCCTTTTAAAATGATAAACTTGGATTAGCTAACACAACGTGCCATTGGAACACAGGAGTGATGTTTGCTGATAATGGGCCTCTGTGCGTCCATGTAGAGGTTCCATAAACAATCAGCCATTTCCAGCTACAATTTATAACATGAGCAATGTTAACACTGTATTTCTGATCGATTTTATGTTATTTTAATGGACAGAAAATGTGCTTTTCTTTCAAAAACAAGGACATTTCTAATTGACCCCAAACTGTTGAATGGTAGTGTACATAGTGCTTTTAGTACACATTGACCATTTTTTATTTGTATTTATTATGGATCCCCATTAGCTGCTGCCAAGGACAAGGTCCAGTAAAATTAAGGCAGTTAGTTATACAATTAAAAAAAACATACATTCACAACAGATTTCACAACACACTAAGTGTGTGCCCTCAGGCCCCTACTCCACTACCACATATCTACAACACAAAATTCATGTGTACTTGTGTGTATAGTGCGTATGTTATCGTGTGTGTGTATGCATGTGTCTATGTTTGTGTTGCTTCACAGTCCCCGCTGTTCCATAAGGTGTATTTTAATAAAATATTACTGCTTGCATCAGTTACTTGATGTGGAATAGAGTTCCATGTAGTCATGGCACTATGTAGTACGGTGCGCCTCCCATAGTCTGTTCTGGACTTGGGGACTGTGAAGAGACCTCTGGTGGCATGTCTTGTGGGTTATGCATGGGTGTCCAAGCTGGTTGTGCATGTTGTGCACAGCTCGGTGCATTCAACATGTCAATACCTCACAAAATTACAAGTAGTAATGAAGTCAATCTCTCCTCCACTTTGAGCCAGCAGAGATTGGTATGTTAGCTCTCTGTGTACATCCAAGGGCCAGCCGTGCTGCCCTGTTCTGTGCCAATTGCAATTTTCCTAAGTCCCTCTTTGTGGCACCTGACCACACGACTGAACAGTAGTCCAGGTGCGACAAAACTAGGGCCTGTAGGACCTTCCTTGTTGATAATGCTGTTAGGAAGGTAGAGGAGCGCTTTATTATGGACAGACTTCTCCCCATCTTAGCTACTGTTGTATCAATATTTTTTTACCATGATAGTTTACAGTCCAAGTTTACTCCAAGCAGTTTAGTCACCTCAACCATTATGTTTGATTTGTTCAAATATATCCCTAAATGTAAGAAAATACTTTCTGGTATTTTGGGGTAGCTGATTTGGGTTGTTTCTGGTATTTGTGGGTTTGTATGGGGTAATTGGTAAGCTAAGGCTATAGAGTAGAGCACAGTCGAGTTATAATAATCATAATAATGACAGGACACCACAGATGCTGCATTGAACATTTTAAATAAAAATACAATTCACACTTAAAAATAAATAAATGAAATAAGAATTTCAAATACTGTAGTATGAATTGGTACAGTGTAACTGTTGTAATTACAATATATTTACTTATATATGGCATATCTGTACACTCTTTATAACCTTTGTTTGGTTTCCTCATAGTGGCTAGAATGACTGTTTGGGGACTGAAAATAGTAGTAGTCTCAGAGAATGTCTCAAAATCAGGCATGATTCAATCAGATCTGCCTTAATCAGCGATAACCGACAAACTGCATATCAGATAATTGTTTTTGTTTAGGCGATGTCACAGGTGGAGCTGTCAAATTGTGAAAGGCTGTTTTTGAGGTAATTGTCACGAAGTCACACCCGTCCCACCCGTGCTAGAAGTTATGAATGAGAAAGTGCAGGCTATATCAAGATAATGACACTCATTGAAAATCGGATTTTATCAGCCTAATGGAGGTGTAGATTACAACACGAAAAAAACAAAAACGATTACAGTATATGCTATGCAGTTATTTTAAGGCAGATCTGATCTGAATCTAGACCTTTAATTTCTTGGCTCAGAAGAAAAATATGAATAATGAAGATAAAATGTTAACTTGTGACTTGGAAATACATAGGAAGATGCTTGATAGGTGGTAGAATTAATGTGGTTTTATATCCCATGCTTTCATAAATTAGACACCCATTTGACAATCATTCCTTCTCACACTGTTTTAAATGTTCAGTTAATTACAGTTCTTAGAACAATACATTGTGTTACAAGTTCTTGTTAGAATGTAATTCTGTGTCAGTCGCACGAGAAATCACTATTTAAAAGCCACATAATTCAATTATTTGCCCTTTCCCCTAATCCTTACGCCTTCTGTGATTGCAAATTTGAAGACTGGAGAGGTGTAAGCAGTATGGGGATGGCTCCACCTAGCCTTCCAGTGAACTTAGGGTGGTTTCCCGCATATAACAAACACCTATGGTTCTATCAGAATCTACAAGCACCAAATGAGTAGGAGCGATTGGCTGATTTCAGACCAGGCCATTGTATCCAAAAACAGACCTCTGGCCATGGGTTGGACATTTTGAGGTGAGGTCCTCTCTTATTATGTTGAACCTTGATCTAGTCTTACTTTACTCTATTCTTACCATCTCAACACAGTCATGATATATCCTCAACAAAAACAGCCTGTTTTTAACCTCTCCTATCAACACACCTTGTGGTAAATCTAAATGACATAGCAATAACCACAATGATCCTTCAAAGAGGCACTACTTGTCAAATACACCAGTCTCCCCCTGCCTTGTACTTCCTAGTCAGTCAGCACCTCTGTAATAGACTGAGGATTTCCTTTCAAACTACATCTCCCATCTCCTACACACTTCACCTTCCATGTCCTTTCTGTGAGGGTCAGAGGTAATTCCGTTTTATGTTACCAGGGTAACAGCTTGAGTAAGCATCCTTATCATATAACCAGTTATCTGAATGGCAACCCTATCTGAACTGTCAATATGAACTCTCATTTAATGTTGAAACTGAACATGAGAAGAACTATGAGGGAGTCCACAGTGACCCTATCTGCAAATCAGATGCTTTTAAGCTAGTTTTAGTCATGGTGGTTGACTGGAAACTCTGTAGTCCATCTCTTTGTTTCTGGTAATGGAATTACAATACTGTAATTCAATTAAGGAGTGTACCCTTAATGATTTAACAAGAATCAGTCTTCCCACAAATCAAAGAATAACTAGGGTCATGTTCAGCACAAACAAAAGGAAGCATTTTCATACAGAAAAGAATGTGAGTGCTTTTATTCGTAGGACCCTCTGTTTTAAAGGTTTCTTCTTGATTCCTTAATGTGAATATATTTCAGGGATCAAAGAGTGTACTAGAGAGAATACCAAAGACCTCCATTTGCTCTTACCCTAGCAACTACTAGTCTGTCTGGGGTTCATCGAAGTCTACAAAGCCCAGTGTTCTACCTGGGATTCAAGCTCCAAGTCTAGAAAGCCCTGTGTTCTACCTGGGATTCAAGCTCCAAGTCCACAAAGCCCAATGTTCTACCTGGGATTCAAGCTCCAAGTCCACAAAGCCCAATGTTCTACCTAGGATTCAAGCTCCTAGTCCACAAAGCCGAATGTTCTACCTGGGATTCAAGCTCTAAGTCCACAAATATTAGTCTTAGACTACTCCAGTCTAGGTCACAATGATCTGAGCATTGTGCTTTGAGTGGACAGCCTGAGGACACCATAGGCACATTAACTTCTCATCAGTGGCTCCATTTTGCATATTTTGCGACCCCCTCTTCAACATCTCCACTATGTTTGGATCAATTACTTGTTCAATCTTCATACTGTTTAACATCTTTGGACACACAGTAGACACCAGTACCTCTCCTTCTTTTTGTCAGATGTATTAGTTCATATTTTTTTGTCTGTCATGCAACATTATGTAATGATACACTGTATTGTACAGGGTCGTGGTGGAAGGTGGGGCGGGTGCTATTCCAAGTAAATATCCTCTGTCGGACAGGAGTAATCTACAAATTCCTTATAGTATAACTGGAAGGCTTTCCTGTAGAAGAGACAAGAGGGGAGAACAGATCCGGGGGGTAGATAAAAAAAAATAAAAATACAGGTTATTCAATCACTCAGTTTCTTACCTGACAGGTATGACAGAAACATACACTCAGTGGTCAGTTTATTAGATACACCCATCTAGTACCGGGTCGGAGCCCCCTTTGACTCCAGAACGGCCTTAGTTATTCGGGGCATGGAAACGTTTCTCAATTGGTATCAAGGGACCTAACTGGTGCCACAAAAACATTTCACACACCATTGCACCACGCTACCAGCCTGTACCGACGACACCAGACAGGATGGGGACATAGACTAATGCTGCTTACGTCAAATCCTGACTCTGCCATCAGCATGATGCAACAGGAACCGGGATTCATTACACCACCTTGATGTTTTCCACTCCTCAATTGTCTAGTGTTGGTGATCGTGTGCCGTCTGGCGCCACTTCTTCTTGTTTTTAGCTGATAGGAGTGGAACCCGGTGTGGTGTCGTCGTCTGCTGCAATAGCCCATCCGTGACAAGGACAGTCCCCGCTGTTCCAGCCGTTATTAGCCTGTGGCCTGCCTTTTAGCCTGCACGATTCTTGACATTCTCCTTCGACCTCTCTCATCAACGAGCAGTTTTTGCCCACAGCACTGCCGCTGACTGGATGTTTTTTGTTTGTCGCACGATTCTCTGTACATTCTCGGTGCGTGAAAAGCCCAGGATGTCCTCTGTTTCTGAGATACTGTAACCGGCGCTTGGCACAGATGATCATACCGTGCTCAAAGTTGCTTAGGTCACTCGTTTTGCCCCATTCTAACGTTCAATCAAACAATAACTGAATGCCTCGATTCCTGTCTGCCTGCTTTATATAGCAAGCCATGTGACTCACTGTCTAGGAGCAAACCATTTTTGTGAACGGGGTGGTGTACCTAATAAACTGGCCACTGACTGTACTGGTTCAATTGCAACCAACAAGCACAATTTAGCGCTGGACTTCTTAAAACGCTACTAACAGGAGATTACATGCATATTCGTGTTAAAACACTTGCTTGCAACCAAAAACCTGCAAGACTAAACTAGAAGATAAGTTGATATCATGTTGTTACTGTTTCAAAAGAGTTAAATGTCAGAAAGCTGTGTCTAGGTTCTCTACTCCTGGCCCAATGAAATATCGGGAACATTACAAAAAATAGCAAGGCTGGTAAATAATAACAAATATTTATTATTAGAATATATAGACCCAATGAATTTTAAGAAACTTGAGTACAGTAAACTCGAGCAGAGTATAGTTCAGTACAGTACAGGAAAGGAGAGTTGAGTATAGTTCAGTACAGTTGAGTAGAGTATAGTTTAGTACAGTACAGGAAAGTAGAGTTCAGTACAGTACAATACTCTACTGTACTTAACTATACTGTACTGAACTATATTGTACTGTACTGTACTATACTCTACTCGAGTTTACTGTACAGTAAGGTATGGTAGAGTATAGTTCAGTACAGTAGAGTACAGTGTAATATAGTGTAGTACAGTATAGTTCAGTACAGTAGAGTACTGCACTGAACTCTACTGTCCTGAACTCTACTCTACTTTCCTTTCCTGTACTGAACTATACTCTACTCACATTTGCTGTACGGTACAGTATAGTACAGTACAGTACTGTACTGAACTCTTCTCTACTTTCCTGTACTGAACTCTACTCTACTCGAGTTTACTGTATAGTAGAGTGCAGTAAAGTACAAGAAAGTACATTACAAATATCTATGTTTGGGCCACAGAATATTATTTGTAATTTGACATACCTTGATTAGACTATAATTACTGAAATATAGATTATATTAACTTAATCATGATTGGCTGGATTAAGTTACCAATTTTAGATGTAGACAGTCAAGGAATACTTTATTTTCTCCTTTTAATAAGAAATGACCATACTGTATTAAGACAAGTCTTTATTAATGGATTAAATAAATTAGAAATGAAAAGTAAACCAACACAAGCTTTACATTATTAAAGTGTGTAGAGTAAAGTAGATTCTGTGTGTTAAAGAGGAAATACCTAATTTCAGAATGATTATCAAATAGTAAAATCTCTGCTTAGTCTGCTCTAATATTAGGTTAATTTTATACCGAAGATAATACCCACCAGAGTGCTAAATAGTCTTGAAAATCTTTATAAGCAAACAGGACTTAAAGGTCAACTACCCCTTAGAACCATACTTCTCTGGGTTTAAACGGCTTAAGTGGCATAGATATGAGTCAGAAACATTTATTATAGTGTCAAAATTGACTACAAAGTGTAAATAGGATAATTTTGGTCATACAGTCAGTCTCGTCCAAAACAGGGTTTTGTAAATTAGTTTGTTACGACTTACTGGAGGGTTGGGTATGGATTAATGCATGCCCACTTTTGGCAATGATGGCCAACGTGTTGTGGTCTGTATCCAGCTGTTATGTGGACATTTGTTGTCTAGTCTGCAAATGGGTGCAATGCACGCACATTTTGCACAGCAAAAAGGAGTTAAAATTGGCTTCCATAAAGTTGGTGCAAACTTCCAATACATTTGAACAATACTGCCAGATGGCCAGGAATTAATTATCTGACATGGCCACTTCTGCTGTTAGCAAACCAGGCTAGCTATGATACCACATATGAAAGGGGAATGATACTGTAGCTAGCTAAATACAGTGCCTTAAAGTATTTACACCCCTTGATTTTTTCCACATTGTTATATTACTGACTGATTTAAAATGTATTAAATTGAGGGTCACTGGCCTACAAAAAATACCCCATAATGTCAAAGTGGAAATATGTTTTTCATAAAAAATTCAATGCTGAAATATCTTGCTATGGCAAGCCTAAATAAGTTCAGGAGAAACAATTTGCTTAACAAGTCACATAATAAGTTGCATGGACTCTGAATGAGTACCTCATCTCTGTACCCTACACATACATACAATTATCTGTAGTCGAGCAATGAATTTAGAACACGGATTCAACCACAAAGACCAGGAAGGTTTTCCAATGCTTCACAAAGAAGATAACCTATTGGTAGATGGGTAAAACATGTTTAAAGCAGACATTGAATATCCCTTTGAGCATTGTGAAGTTATTAATTACACTTTGGATGGTGTATGAATACACCCAGTCACTACAAAGATATAGGCGTCCTTCCTAACTCAGTTGCTGGAGAGGAAGGAAACCACTCAGGGATTTCACCATGAGGCCAATGGTGACTTTAAAACAGTTACATAGTTTAATGGCTGTGATAGAAAACTGAGGATGGATCAACAACATTGTAGTTACTCCATGCTCCATAGTTACATTAAAAACTGTAATATCTTTTTTTTCACGGGGTCGTGGCTGAACGACGACATGAATAACATACAGCTGGCGAGTTTTAAGCTTTTTCGGCAGGATTGAACAGCGGCCTCTGGCAAGACAAGGGGCGGTGGTCTATGTATATTTGTAAAGAACAGCTGGTGCACGAAATCTAAGGAACTCTGTTAAATGTGCAACCAGAGGGGAAAAAAACTCAAGACCACCTTTACTCCAAACACAGAGACGCGTATAAAGCTCTTCCTCGCCCTCCATTTGGCAAATCTGACCATAATTCTATCCTCCTGATTCCTGCTTACAAGCTAAAACTAAAGCAGGAAGCACCAGTGGCTAGGTCAATAAGAAAGTGGTCATATGAAGCAGATGCTGAGCTATAGGGCTGTTTTCCTAGCACAGACTGGAATATGTTCCGGGATTCTTCCGATGGCATTGAGGAGTACAATACAACAGTCACTGGCTTCATCAATAACCCCAGAGGGTAGTGCGTACGTACCAGTACATCACTGGGGCCAAGCTTCCTGCCATCCAAGACCTCTATACCAGGCGGTGTCAGAGGAAGGCCCTAAAAATTGTCAAAGACTCCAAAAATCTTAACTTCTTAAAGCATTGTTGGTTAAGGGCTTGTAGGTAAGCATTTCGCTGTAAGGTCTACCTACACCTGTTGTATTCGGCGCATGTGACTTTAATTTGTAATGTTGAACAATCTAGGTGTTCAAAGCTCTTAGAGATTTACCCAGAAAGAAACAGCTGTAATCGCTGCCCAATATTATTATAACATGTATTGACTCAGGGTTTGAATACATATGTAAATAAGATATTTCTGTATTCCATTTTCAATAAATTTGATTTTAAAAAACATTTTATAATTTTGGGGATTATGGGGTATTGTGTTAAGATGGGTGTGAAAAAAATCTATTTAATCCATTTTGAATTCAGCAACATGTGGAATAAGTCAAGGGGTATGAATATTTTGTGAAGGCACTGTACTTTAAGCTAATGTGTAATGTGCATGTAAGAGGAAGATGTGCATAGCTCACGTTAGCTAGCTTTAACTGTAGCACATTGGGATTTAGGGTCAATACAGGGCAGCCATGTGGATGCTAACCTGATAGTTAATCATAGGATGTATTGAGTATGATTTCAATAATTCGAACTGGCTAGCTAACGTTAGCTTGCTAGCCAACTAATTTAAACTATATATATAACTAACAAGTTAGGTAGCTAGCTAGCATTTGGGGGCTTTGTCTGCTAACCCGAAACAACATGCCTGTTCTCCTAAAAGTTTATTGTGTATTTTCTAGGGCAAAAATAAATGAAGGATGGTACTTGTCTACTACAAAAATAGCTATGGCTCCGGCAGCAAATAGCAGAAGGTATCAGAAAGCATTCAGCAATGTACACAGCTGGTTGCAAAGTAATGGTGCCTGAATGTATTCTGTAGTTACAGTCCCTCTATTAGCATATACGTTTTATTTCATTCACAGCCTACGTACAAAACCTGGTGGATTAGTCAGGATCGAGGGAAAGATGAACGAAGCAAAGTACAGAGAGATCCTTGATAAAAACCTGCTTCAGAGCACTCAAGACCTCAGATTGGGGCGAAGGTTCACCTTCCAACAGGACAACGACCCTAAGCACATTGCTCGTTATACTATTTCTATATTTCTTAATTACTTTATTTTTCTGTTTTGGATTTGCTTGTATTGTTAGTATATTGTTAGTATTGTTACTGCACTGTTGGAGCTAGGAACATAAGCATTTTGCTACACCCGCGATAACATCTGCTAAATATATGAGACCAATGCAAAGTCCTCAACTTCAAAACATAATTCTCTCCATAGCAAAGCTATCTTAGCTTACCTCGCTGTACTCATTACTGCACTTGTTTGTGGTGATTGAATGACAAAGACACATCCAAGAAACACCCACATCAAACCACGCCCCAAGACAACTCTCGTATGCCTTCAGCATTTCTTAATGGGCATTGATGAAAAACGAGGCCAAATCACAAAGTGCAGTCGTCCTTTAAACACTGACAGCTTTAGGGAGCGATAATATAATGGCCAATAGTTGTTGCAATTGAGATCAGCTGTGCGGGTGATCTTAAAGCATATTGGTGGTTTAATAAGAGATCACCTCGTGTTGAAGCAGTGCTCAATGTTGCTTTTAATTGGCCAACTATGGCTAAGAACCTCTTGAATCCTCTGACAATATAAAAGAGAGTGACAAAGAGGAAAAGAGTGACAGGATATATTTTTTTTTAAAGACAGAAACAAAGTCCTCAATCCTCACCCAACAGACTCTGCCAGGGGTTTAGTAGAATCTTCAGACACAAACACATGACAGGCAAATCTCTGGTCAGCTGGGTGTTTTGTGATGAAGCCAAAGTACCTAAGGGAAACCACACATAGGTAAAAAAAGGAGCGAAAGCCCAGAGGGAACCAGGTTGCAGGAGTAAAATAATTTTGACATGCAAAAATGCAGATTTTACAATGGAGAGTGATTCTGTTTCTCCATTTCCTCTGCTGCCTGCACTATGTCTCTCCCAAAAAGCACATTTTTATTTGAATACAGTGAGCAATTTCATCCAGGTCCAGATACTTACTTGCTGTTCTTAGGGTGATAGCCACAGAAGGAAACATTCTTCAACTGGAAGAAGTGGCTGCACTGGTTACTCTGTAATGACAGACACACATACACACACACACACACACACATCTGTATTATAATACCGTAAGCCGGATTTGCATCCTTACATTTTGAACTGACTTGTGCTCAAAATAAGCTCATCGTCTAGGACCATGGTGTAGGCTACTTTAGATTCCATTCCATTTTTTGGGGGGGGGAGGGGTCAGTAACATTGGGCAACTGTGATGTCACAATGCACACTACTGATGTAATTGTAGGCCAATTTAATTTGGAAACTAGAATGACTACATAACCCATAATGCTCTAGATACAGTATCTGGTTCCATGTGCTGTCACATTAATGCATCATAATTATTTGGTACAAACCTCATTGACCAAATTCTATGGCTCTGAAAAACAGGTGTTGGGGGTAAAAAGTATCCACCCTCCATGTTAACAACTGCATTTCTCATGGAATTTGCTATCTGCTCACACCACATTATCTGTAGGAACTGTAGCTAGTGATTGGACAATTAGATTAGATATTAAAACAAATCATAACCTTAATGTCAACAAAGAACGCACTGATGATTACATAGCTTGACTTTAGTTTAGGTGGACACCGCTGTTGCCAAATAAAATTCTCACTTGCCTCTTACAGTACAATTGGATTGTTATGTCTGGACTGCAATACCCTGTAGTGCCCACACTAGGGCTTTATCAACCTTCTTTAATGGGAATACTTCCCTCAGTGTGATCTTGCTGGTCAGAGGTTTGGATAAAAAGCCTCTATGTATCTAATCTAGCAAGCCAGACTCAAAGTCTTGTAGTCGTACTTTGGTCCAAACTAAACTGCTGTCTTTCTAACATGCGCTGAAGTAGTGCCTTAAGAAGTGTGTGTCTGTGATGCAAATGCATGTGTAGTGTGTACATGTGTGTGCATAAATCTGAGTCTGTCTGTGTGTGTACCTGTCCTGTTTGTGTGGTGTGTGTATGTGTGTGTGCATGTGCTCTGGTATGTGTACAGTGTGTGTGCATTTGAGTGTGAAAGTCTTACTCTGTCAGAGCCATAGTAGTCATCCTGGACTAGGAGCTTCACACCCTTCACATCGATCTCAAGGATACAAGACGAAGGTGGGTTATACTGCACTGTCATCCTCCTATTAGTGGCAATCTGGTGGCAATAAAAACAGCATCAGCATCCTTTGACAAAAGCAGCAGCTGAAACGTCAGGGCTGGTTTAGATATTGAATTTAAATGTATAAAAATAACTTGTGCACACTTGTTCTACTAATTGGAATTTAAAACATGAACAGAGAACTGAGACATAGGAAAGAGGTGGGTTATTGGTCTTAAAATTCTAGTGGCATATCAGCTAGAAATATACACTATATATACAAAAGTATGTGGACATCCCTTCAAATTAGCGGATTCAGCTATTTGAGCCACACCCGTTGCTGAAGGTGTATAAAAACGAGCACATAACCATGCAATCTCCATAGACAAACATTGGCAGTAGAATAGCCTTACTGAAGAGCTCAGTGACTTTCAACGTGGCACCGTAATGGATGCCACCTTTCCATCAAGTCAGTTCATAAAATTTCTGCCCTGCTAGAGTTTCCCCAGTCAACTGTACATGCTGTTATTGTGAAGTGGATACATCTAGAAGCCCTCTGTACTCTGGAAGCAAAATCAGCACAAGAACTGTTCGTCGGGAGCTTCATGAAATGGGATTCCATGGCGGAGCAGCCGCACACAAGCCTAAGATCACCATGCGCAACGCCTATCGTTGGCTGGAGTGGTGTAAAGCTCGCCACCATTGGACTCTGAAGCAGTGCAAAAGCGTTCTCTGGAGTGATGAATCACACTTCACCATCTGGTAGTCCGACGGACGAATCTGGGTTTGTCGGATATCTGCCCCAATGCATAGTGCCAACTGTAAAGTTGGGTAAAGGAGGAATAATGATCTGGGGCTGTTTTTCATGGTTTAGGCTAGGCCCCTTAGCTCCAGTGAAGGGAAACCTTAACGCTACAGCATACAATGACAATCTAGACGATTCTGTGCTTCCAGCTTTGTGGCAACAGTTTGGAGAAGGCCCTTTCCTGTTTCAGCATGACAATGCCCCCGTGCACAAAGCAAGGTCCATACAGAAATGTTTTGTCGAGATTGGTGTGGAAGAACTTGACTGGCCTGCACAGATACTTGACCCTAACCCCATCGAACACCTTTGGGATCAATTGGAACGTCGACTGCCCGACCTCACTAATGCTCTTGTGGCTGAATGGAAGCAAGGCTTTCCACTAGATGTGGACCACAGCAATGTTCCAACATCTAGTGGAAAGCCTTCCCAGAAGAGTGGAGGCTGTTATTGCAGCAAAGGGGGGACCAACTCCAAATTAATGCCCATGATTTTGGAATGAAATGTTCGACAAGCAGGTGTCCACATACTTTTGGTCATGTAGTGTAGCTATGAGCAATAGCTAATATCTCTTTTCAAACTGCCTCTGTCTTCTTTTCTTTTCTATCATGTTTTAATGATTTCATGTCTTCTAATTTGTAATCTCAGATTCTTCTGTCAATGCTTGTTTGTGTAATGCAGAGTTGCGAATTGCTCTTTAATTCCAATTCTATTCTTAAATTTGAAAAGATTTTTAATTGGCCACATTCCATAGGAAACAGACTTTGAATTGAATTCAAATTTCTAATTTATTCTACACATCACTACAAAAATATATATATTTTTAAATCATGTATGGTAACCAATACTGTGTTTAAGATACAGTGTGGTTGTATCAAAGGAATGACACTTTCATGTCTTAGTTGATTTGCTTTGAATGAATTGACTTCCTTTAATTTAAAATGTAATTACAATTGTGCTTCCTGTGGGATGTGTCCAATTCAAATTAGATTTTAAATTCATGCGTTGAATTGAATTAAATCCAAAAGTCTGACCCTAGCTCTGCTGTAATACCATACAATTTTCTATACTATACTATACTGTTTACCTCTCACTCTTTCTCCCCCATTATTTCCCATCTTACTCATCTTCCTACTCCCTGTCTCTTAATCCATCGGTCTCTTCCTCCTCCTCTCTCTCAGTTAAAGTTGATGGTTTCCATTGGTAACGTGTCAGTTGACATCTCTCTCAAACTCTTTTTATCCTCACTCTCTCTTGCACAAGCACACACACAGCACCTCCCATACCTTCTGCATAGCTGCACACAGAACATCATTGCCTTTGTGGTAGGGCACTTGGACCGAGCCCAGGAATTTCATGCGGTATCTGTCTACCCATTCACTGCTCTTCACTGTGGGAGAGAGAGATAGAGAAACAATAGAAACTACATTTAAATGCATAATATGTAGAAATAGCTCCACCATTTCCTGGTTTCTAATGACAAAAGCAATATATCATGTAGAGAATCAATGTACCATCAATAACTGTCATGGACCGCATAAAGATTTACCCTCACCTGTTTTCATATATTAGCTTAGTAACTAGTAACCACTTAACTATCCTCAAAGTAAGCAACATTCTATCCTTCACCATCCTGTAACTAACATCATCTGTAAGTATTCCTATTCCTTGTTAATGTGTGTACTTCTCATTATTTCACCATTTATTACTTTTTATGATGTTAAAAAGATCGCTAGCTAAAACGGGATTAGCCAATCCTATTGAAATGTATGGTGTTAAGCTTGGCGGTTAGCTAGCCTCATTGCTATTAATGTTTCTTCTTTAATTGTCATGCTAACTAATCAGTATGGCTGTGTGTGTATACAGATGTGTCTTTGTGTTAATATACTCACCTGTGTCCTACCTGTTTGGTCTATTTCAGTTCATCCTGGATGTTCAGCTCCCTGTAAAATGCCCTATCTACAAAGGACTTGGAGCCTATACCTACCTTGTGAGACCTGTAAATCATTATTCTCTCCTGCCGTTGTCCCAACATGTGATGTGTAACTGTTTATCTTTAATACAGCCAAATCTGTATCTATATGTTAGAATATTATACTTAACTTTTGGCATATAGTTTTTATGCTTACAGTTTTAGACTTCTGGAATTAAATCTTCATATCTGCAGCCTGGTTCTTGGAGGATTAGTGTTAAGAAAAGTTTAGCTGGCTATCTAGCTAAAGAAACGCTCATTGGAGCATGCCCTTATTGAGAACAGCATAATAACAAAAAATAATATATTTTCAGCAGTTTGAAGCTGGTGTACAGAACTGAAAGCAAAAAGACACAAAAATGAAACTTATAGAGAAATGTTGTATATAGAACGGGTCTACTGCTTCTCAGAATTGCTTTCGATGGGAATTACATATTTATAACTCCCATTTCTATGTGAAATATGTTCTTCCACAAAGCTACATAATGGACCTTTAAAGTGCTCTGAATGACGACGGGTCAGCATTTAAAAACTGCAAACATAATAATGGGTTAGTGCTGGACAAGGATGACTCAGTACTTTTAGCCCTTCCCTTATGTTCGATTCGGCCTACACTGTTTATGTTCCGGGTCAATTTGATCAGTACAGTAAGTACAATAAATACATCAAGGACACAAATATAGAATTTTAACCTGCCAACATGTATTTTCTAGTAGCTTAGAGTGTCCTCTTTCAAATACTTTCCCCCTAAGTTGATGGACCCAACTGTTCAAAAGCAATTTTTTTGCCAAACTTCAGATCACTGTCCCTTGGCCTGATCAGATCCCCCCCAGATTCCAATGGTGTTGGGATTCTCTTGGCTCCAACGTCACAACCCCCTCATTAACTGGGTCATGGGGGCGATTATGGGCTGGAGTCTGTTCTGCCTCGGTCGTTGTTTGAAGTCGGTGCAGCCTTCCCCGGGACGACTCCCCCGGACCTCTCTGTCATTCCCACTGAGTACCAGGACCTCCAGGAGGCATTCAGTAAGGCCCGGGCCACTTCCTTTCCGCCGTATCACCCCTATGACTGCGGGATTGACCTTCTCCCTAGCACCACGCCGCCCCAAGGACGTCTGTACTCGTTGTCAGGATCAGAGACTAAGGCGATGGAGACCTACATTGGGAAATCCCTAGTGGCAGGATTTATCCGTCCCTCGTCCTCGCCTGCCGGCGCAGGGTTTTTCTTAGTGGAGAAGAAGGACAAGACCCTGTGCCCGTGCATCGACTACCGGGGGCACAATGACATTACAGTGATGAACCGTTACCCGCTACCACTCATTTCCTTGGCCTTCGAGCTGCTCCAGGGGGCCACCGTGTTTTCCAAGTTGGATCTGCGGAACGCCTACCATCTGGTGCGGATACGGGAGTGGGACGACTGGAAGACCGCATTGATTTCAAACTCTGGGAAGGGTTGGTGCAATGCCTTTATGTCAGGCTCTGGCCATCGAGAAGCCTATTTGCTTCTCTATGTAGCCATGGTCAGAGTCTGACAGTTTCTATTCCGTTCTGTTTCTGTGTGGGTTTTGGGTTGGATCCCTAATTAGAGGCAGCTGCACCGCATTGTCCCTATTTAGGGATCCTATATGTGTCTGTATGTCCTACACCTTTGTGTGGGTCGTTATTCCTCCAGTCACGGGTCAAGTAAGTGTATTCCGTTTGTTGTTTCGTGTTTTGTTTTGGACAGTTCGTCATTGTCATTATTGATTTGTCGTAACATTAAAATGTCGAACTATCACTGCGCTGCGCCTTGGTCTCTCTCACTACCCTCTTGTGACACTTACACTAGTGCTGTAATGTGCATCAATATCTTCACCTATGGAGCTGTCAACACAATAGTGTTCTTTAAAGGGGCGATTGATTACACACCATGGCAAAGAAATATTCCTTTACTTACAATGTCGTGCTTGAATCATTTGGTTATGAGGATCAAACTATTTAATATTTGTGTTCCTTAAAGGGGCAATCTGCAGTTGTTACATAATTGTTTTGACTTTAAAATTAATGACATACTGTAGACCCATTGATTGTTGAAGAATATATATATACAGTATATATTTCTCATGGGCTTAGTTCAAAACTATCAGCTTGTTTTACTCCACTGTGTGTAAACAGTTGAATTATAAACAGTTACATAGCCAATTACATAGCCTTAAAACATGGTAAAAACTATAATTTTGATATCATGAATGGTCAGTCCTTGCATCCATAGCTCTGATGAGTGGTTACATTTCTCCAGTCCCATCCCTCAGTTTTTTACCAAACCAGTGGTGGGGTGTTTGCTTTGTTATTGTTTGAACTACAGATTGCCCCTTTAAAGCACTGCAAATACTAATTTAGCATTTTAGCACTGTGTAAATAAGCAGGGATCAAACCATTGCACCTTTGAAGCTCTCTGGCTCCTTGGCGACCTCTATGGCGTAGTAAGCAGGGAAGATGCCGTGGGTGCCTGTACGCATGTTGTAGCCTTCGTACCAGTAATCCTCAGCTTGTACCTCCACGAGTAGAGGGTCATCCACCTCCAACTCCAGCTCATCGTCATGGCGAGGGACAAACCTGTAGTCATCACAGAAACAGGGACAAACAACCAGGCAGAACCACACGTCAGATTTTCAAACCTGTTCATGCTTAGAGAGACTATTTTTATATTCTGTAAAGTCTACACTTGTGTACTTTGGAGGGTAACAGATAGAGTGCACTCAGCTTCACTGATATACTACTGAACTGCGTATAGTGCTCAAACACCATAGCTAAGAAATATTCCTGTACTTACAATGTCATGTGCTTGAGGAGGATCAAACTGTTTAATATTTGTGTTCCTTAAAAGGGGAATCTGCAGTTGCTACATACACTACCGTTCAAAAGTTTGGGGTCACATAGAAATGTCCTTGTTTTTGAAATTCCACCCGGACTCCGAGTCATCCCGGAAGTCCCTGATGGTCACGTAGCCGAGAGGACCCGAGAGTTCCCGACCTTCCCTGAGTGTCACTGAAGGTGGTCGAGTCACCGCTTCCCGAGCTGATGTAGCTAGGCAGAGCAGGTCTGTCACTAGCGGAACGGCAGTACAGGACCAGTACTAAGAGGTGTCTGTACTGCGGGACTCTTGGTCATTTTGTGTCCGCCTGCCCGGTAAAAGACCCGGCCCACTAGTAGGAGCGAGTACTCTGGTTGGCCATATGGAGACTTTGTCCAATTCCCATACTAGCACCCCTTTTCATGTTATTCTGTGGTGGGGAGACCAGTCCAAATCGCTCCGGGTCCTCATTGACTCTGGGGCTGACGAGAGCTTCCTGGACGTCACCCTGGCTGCCGAGCCGAACATCCCCACTCAGCCCCTCTCCATACCCATGGAGGTTAGAGCACTGGACGGGCGATCTATAGGGCGGGTCACCCATAACACCACTTCCATCAACCTACGGGTGTCAGGGAATCACAGTGAAATGATGCAGTTCCTGCTCATCAGATCCCCCCCCAGATTCCAATGGTGTTGGGATTCTCTTTGCTCCAACGTCACAATCCCCTAATTTATTGGGCCATGGGGGCAATTATGGGCTGGAGTCTGTTCTGCCCTGCTCATTGTTTGAAGTCGGCGCAGCCTGCACCGGGACAACTCCGCCGGACCACTCTGCCATTCCCGCTGAGTACCAGGACCTCCAGGAGGCATTCAGTAAGGCCCGGGCCACTTCCCTTCTGCCGCATCGCCCCTATGACTGCGGGATTGACCTTTTTCCCTAGCACCACACCGCCCCAAGGACGTCTGTACTCATTGTCAGGATCAGAGACTAATGCGATGGAGACCCTAGTGGCAGGAATTATCCGTCCCTCTTCCTCGCCCAGCCGTGCATTGACTACCGGGGGCTCAATGACATCACAGTGAAGAACCGTTACCCGCTTCCACTTATTTCTTTGGCCTTCGAGCCGCTCCAGGGGGCCACCGTGTTTTCCAAGTTGGATCTGCGGAACACCTACCATCTGGTGCGGATACGGGAGTGGGACGACTGGAAGACCGCATTCAACACGGCCAGCAGACACTACGAGTATCTGGTCATATCTTTTGGTCTCACCAAAGCCCCTGCCGTGTTTCAGGCCCTGGTGAATGATGTCCTCCGCGACATGTTGAACCGGTTCGTCTTTGTCTACATAGATGACATCCTCGTCTTCTCCCGCTCTCCGCAAGAGCACGTGCTCCACGTCTGACAGGTTCTCCAGTGGTGTTGGAGGAGTGGAGGCACAGGCTGGAAGGGGTGAAACATCCGTTTGGGGTGTGGACCGACCACAAAAATCTGGAGTATCTCCACACCACCAAGCGCCTCAACTCCAGGCAAGCTAGATGGGCCCTGCTGTTCCCGGTTCAATTTTTCCCTCTCCTACCGGCCGGGGTCCAAGAACATTAAGCCGGATGCCCTGTCTTGCCACTATAGCCCCACGGGGACCAATCTGGAGCCCGAGACCATCCTTTCCACCTCGTGCCTGGTGACGGCACTCAGCTGGGGTATAGGGAAAGAGGTCCGGGAGGCACAGCGGTCTCAGCCAAACCCTGGAGGGGACCCAGATAGCCGGATGTTTGTTCCTGACGCGGTCCGCTCCGCGGTCCCGGTGTGGGCCCATTGCTCTAGGCTTGCCTGCCATTCAGGTTCCCGCCGGACCCTGGCCTTTGTGCGTCAACGCTTTTGGTGGCCTACCACTGTCGGCCGTTCTCAAGACCACCTCCAGGTATCGATGACAGGTGGACCGCCACTGGACTCCAGCTCCCAGGTATCGGGTAGGGCAGAAGGTTTGGCTATCCACCAGGTATCTGCCCCTCCAGGTGGAATCTCGCAAGATGGCCCCCCGATTTATTTGCCCATTCCCCATTTCTAGTATTATTAGCCCCTCTGCTGTACACTTTCTGTTGCCCCGGATCCTTCGTATTCATCCCACCTTTCATGTGTCTAGAGTAAAACCTATGTCTCACAGCCCTTTGTCTCCTGTATCCAGGCCTACCCCTCTTCACCGGGTCATGGACTGTGAGGCATCTAATGAAGGTTCGACCTCGATGTAGGGGATTCCAGTACCTAGTTGACTGGGAAGGGTACGGCCCGGAGGAGAGGTGCTGATTTTTGGAACATTAGCGAGTCTTTATTCATATAAAAAATCTGATTTATAGACTTGTCCATGTGGTCTACTTAAAATATCAAAGGGCAGCAAAATGTACTCTATTTGTGGAACGCCGCAACGATACATAGATTTTTCTGCTCTACTGATTCCAAGAGACCCATTTGGCCTGTCAAATCTATATGTCATGGATAATAACTTACAAGTCACATTACTAAATGCTACAAAGCAAGGCTAAAGTGTAAAAGGTCAATTACTTTAGTGGTTAGGATTACCTAAGTGCTATGAATTGGGTTCAATTCTCACATCAGCTATAGTGGGGAGAACAAGTATTTGATACACTGCCGATTTTGCAGGTTTTCCTACTTACAAAGCATGTAGAGGTCTGTAATTTTTATCATAGGTACACTTCAACTGTGAGAGACGGAATCCAGAAAATCACATTGTATAAGTATTTGATCACCTACCAACCAGTAAGAATTCTGGCTCTCACAGACCTGTTAGTTTTTCTTTAAGAAGCCCTCCTGTTCTCCACTCATTACCTGTATTAATTGCACCTGTTTGAACTCGTTACCTGTATAAAAGACACCTGTCCACACACTCAATCAAACAGACTCCAACCTCTCCACAATGGCCAAGACCAGAGAGCTGTGTAAGGACATCAGGGATAAATTTGTAGACCTGCACTAGGCTGGGATGGGCTACAGGACAATAGGCAAGCAGCTTGGTGAGAAGGCAACAACTGTTGGCGCAATTATTAGAAAATGGAAGAAGTTCAAGATGACGGTCAATCTCCCTCGGTCTGGGGCACCATGCAAGATCTCACCTCGTGGGGCATCAATGATCATGAGGAAGGTGAGGGATCAGCCCAGAACTACACGTCAGGACCTGGTCAATGACCTGAAGAGAGCTGGGACCACAGTCTCAAAGATAACCATTAGTAACACACTACGCCGTCATGGATTAAAATCCTGCAGCGCACGCAAGGTCCACCTGCTCAAGCCAGCGCATGTCCAGGCCCGTCTGAAGTTTGCCAATGACCATCTGGATGATCCAGAGGAGGAATGGGAGAAGGTCATGTGGTCTGATGAGACAAAAATAGAGCTTTTTGGTCTAAACTCCACTCGCCGTGTTTGGAGGAAGAAGAAGGATGAGTACAACCCCAAGAACACCATCCCAACCGTGAAGCATGGAGGTGGAAACATAATTCTTTGGAGATGCTTTTCTGCAAAGGGGACAGGACGACTGCACCGTATTGAGTGGAGGATGGATGGGGCCATGTATCGCGAGATCTTGGCCAACAACCTCCTTCCCTCAGTAAGAGCATTGAAGATGGGTCGTGGCTGGGTCTTCCAGCATGACAACGACCCGAAACACACAGCCAGGGCAACTAAGGAGTGGCTCCGTAAGAAGCATCTCAAGGTCCTGGAGTGGCCTAGCCAGTCTCCAGACCTGAACCCAATAGAAAATCTTTGGTGGGAGCTGAAAGTCCGTATTGCCCAGCGTCAGCCCCGAAACCTGAAGGATCTGGAGAAGTTCTGTATGGAGGAGTGGGCCAAAATCCCTGCTGCAGTGTGTGCAAACCTGGTCAAGAACTACAGGAAACGGATGATCTCTGTAATTGCAAACAAAGGTTTCTGTACCAAATATTAAGTTCTGCTTTTCTGATGTATCAAATACTTATGTCTTGCAATAAAATGCAAATTAATTACTTAAAAATCATTCCATGTGATTTTCTGGATTTTTGAAGAGTACCTATGATAAAAATTACAGACTTCTACATGCTTTGTAAGTGGGAAAACCTGCAAAATCGGCAGTGTATCAAATACTTGTTCTCCCCACTGTATATACTGAAAGTATGTGTTTAATAAGTCAATTTGTATAAATGCCTGCAAAATGTAATTAGCAGTAGTGCAGGTGACGATGATGGTGACCAAGACAATGATGATGATAATAAAGGTTTATCTCACCTGTAGACGGCTCTGTGACTCTGTTCCCTCTCCTCCCCATTTATGACGCAGGAGAACAAGCCAAACGACTCTGCACCTGAAGAAGTCGGGAGTAAAAGAGGATTAGTTTTTATTCTGAAGTACTGTTTCCAAATTATACCTAACAGAATACACACTGTACTTGCAACAATCACTTTTTTTCATTTATCCTTTATTTAATAAAAGGTGTCCCGCAAGGGTCTACTCTGGGTTCAGTACTTTTTAATGTACTGTAAATATTGTACTGTAAATATTTTTCACTTTGTCATTATGGGGTATTATGAGTTGATGGGTGAGAAACATAAACATAATGACAAAGTGAAAAATATTTGTAGACATTTTAGCAAATATATTGAAAATTAAATGCAGAAATATGTTGATTACATAAGTATTCACACCCCTGAGTCAATACTTTATAGATGCACCTTTGGCGGCGATTACAGCTGTGAATATTTTTTGTTAAGTCTCTAAGAACTTTGCACACCGGGATTGTGCAATATTTGCTCATTATTCTTTTTAAAATTCTTCTTCCTTCTTTTCATTTTGTCATTTAGGCTAGTACTGTGGAATAACTACAATGTTGTTAATCCATCCTCAGTTTTCTCCTATCACAGTCATTAAACTCTGTAACTGTTTTAAAATCACCATAGGCCTCTGTGAAATCCCTGAGCAGTTTCCGTCCTCTCCGACAACTGAGTTAGGAAGGATGCCTGTATCTTTGCAGTGACTGGCTGTATTGATACCCCATCCAAAGTGAAATTAATAACTTCACCATGCTGAAAGGAATATTCAGCGTCTGTTTTTTTTTACACATATAATAATCGTTGCCCTTCTGTGTGAGACATTGAAAAACATCCCTGGTCTTTGTGGTTAAATCTGTGGTTGAAATTCACTACTCGATTTAAGGGACCTTACAGATAATTGTATGTGTGGCGTACAGAGATAAGATAGTCATTAAAAAATAATGTTAATCACTATTATTGAACACGGATGCAACTCATTATACGATTTGGTAAGCATATTTTACTCCTGAACTTATTTAGACTTGCCATAACAAAGGGCTTGTATACTTATTAACTCATGACGCAAACTTTTTATTAATAAAAATGAAAATATACAAACAAAATTCCACTTTGACATTATGGGGTATTGTGTGTAGATCATTGACACAAAATCTTAATTTAATACATTTTAAATTCCAACTGTAACACAACAAAATATGTAAAAGGTTGATAAAGGAATTTGTATGTTTAATGTTAATGACTAAGATGTTTCACCCTGAAACGTTGTAATGTGTGAGATGTATTAGAATTACAAGATTATGATTCTAAGAATGTGCGAACATAGACAATGTTCAGACCAGGTTAGAATGTTACCATTTGGTAGAGGAGTCAGGATGTGGTTAAGACAATGAAGGAGACGGACCATTTGGGAAGGCTGTTAGACCTGCAGGAGATTATGCGGCCATAAAAGTTCACAGGGCCCCATCCATCAGGATTGGGGCCTGGTCTTCGAGGTGTGAGTAAACATTAGCAACTGAAGAGGGTCTTTGAAGGTAGATCCTGAGAACTTGCAGGCCATAAAACAGGGTGGAGACTTTGCTGACTGGATTTTATAAAAGGTTCTGTGTTTTTTCCTTTCGGCAGAGCTCTCTGAATAAACAAATGATCTGTTGCAGACTGAGACTTTGCTTAATTCTTTATTAACCAGAATCTTACAACCTCTGGGAATTAATCAAAGCTAGAGTGATAGTTCATTTAGAACATTGAGACAGAAATTCTCGTGACAAAGGTCAAGGGGTGTGAATACTTTCTGAAGGCACTGTATATCAGGGGTTTCAAGCTGAAAAAGTTTAAGAACCCCTGGTCTACATTAACAATATTGGGTTGTCTGTGGAAAAAATTGTAAACTGCACCTGTACGCGGGTGATACTGTTGTGCATTCTATTGCCCCCACTGTGGACCAGGCACTCTGACCTACAGACTGCTTTCATTGTCTTACAAACACACTTATTGACCTTAAATGATTATTGAATGCGGGAAGTACATGTTGTTTTCTAGAGCGCACAATACTGACTCTAAAGATTTAAGCATCTGTACCTTGGATTGTGCCCACATTGATCGTGTCCCTGCTTGGGCATTTGGATAAGACAATAAGTTGTCTTTTAAAAAACATATAATCGAGTTAACTAAAAAGCTGAGAATAAGAATGGGCTTCTTCTATAGAAATAGATCATTTGTCTCGCTTAATAGTAGAAAGCAGATCATTCAGTCGACATTCATACTGGTCCTAGACTATGGTGACATCATCTACATGAATGCAGCTGCCACTTTATTTAAGCTGTTAGATGCGGTTTACCGTAGCACACTTCTTGTTATCAGGGGCGACAGGTTTTCTCTATCAAAAAGTAGACTGGGCCTCTTTGACGTCACATACTGTAGGTCGAAACATTGCATTCTGTTAATTTATAAAGCCCTTATGCAAAACTCATTAATAACCTATATAAGTATGAGATACCATACCCGGTCACAGTCTTGAAATTCCTTCTGTCACTACAGATTTAGGTTTTTTTGCACCTAATTTATGTAACAATCTTCAGAATACTCTGCAATTGGATGCATTGGTGCCTTTCGGGTAATTCAGATTGTTGGTTGAGGACCTCTTCACTGAGGAATGTGTTCATTCTTTATGATTGTGTTCTTTTTTTTCTTTGTGTTTATTATGGTTCCCCATTAGCTGCTGCCAGCAAAATAAAGGCAGTTCATACAATTTTTTAAACATTACAATATATTCACACATTTCACAACACACTGTGTGCCCTCAGGCCCCTACTCCACCACCATGTGTATAGTGCGTATGTTATCTGTGTGTATGCATGTGTCTGTGCCTATGTTTGTGTTGCTTCACAGTCTCCGCTGTTCCATAAGGTGTTTTTTAAATCTAATTTTACTACTTGCATCAGTTACTTGATGTGGAATAGAGTACCATGTAGTTATGGCTCTATATTTGGGGACTGTGAAGAGACCTCTTGTGGCATATCTTGTGGGGTATGCATGGATGTCCGAGCTGTGCGCCAGTAGTTCAAACAGACAGCTCGGTGCATTCAACATGTCAATACCTCTCATAAATGCAAGTAGTGATGAAGTCAATCTCTCTGCCATTTTGAGCCAGGAGAGATTAACATGCATATTATTAATATTAGCTCTGTGTACATCCAAGGGCCAGCCGTGCTGCCCTGTTCTGAGCCAATTGCAAGTCCTTCAGTAATGTAATCTGATTACATTACGTTACTTTTAGATTACTTTCCCCTTAAGAGGCATTAGAAGAAGACAAAAATGTATGTTACCAATTAAACTACATCTATTGCAGGATAAATCAATGTTAAAGTTTACAAAGCTGGCCATATATGGATGTTACATTTTACTTTATGCGTTGGTTATGTGGGCTTCTTCTAAACCATCGCTTTCTACTACATATACTAATAATACGATTAAATTCAATCTTGACAATAAATACCAAAGTCTATCAGAATTCCAGTCCTTCTAATAAATGTTATACCCCTTGATCTTGGAAATATGGATGTAGAGATTAACCAAATTGTTTAACCTGAGCAAGACCCCAAAACTAAGGACTTATTAGCCAGCCCTACTCTGTTGTTTATGATTTTGTTGTCATGGAGGACTGAATGGGCTCATTGATTTGAGTTGAAAAATAAATGCTGCACTCATGGAATGGCATGCTTTGCCAAGAGTGTGCTGTCAAGGGTGACAAAGGGTTTGGTTACTACATGATTCCTTATGTGTTATTTCATAGTTTTGATGTCTTCACTATTATTCTATAATGTAGAAAATAGTATGTTCCTTTGAATGAGTAGGTGTGTCCAAACTTTTGACTGGTACTGTATTTATAATCTATATATCCAAAAACGGATGTAGCAACTACAGATTGCCCATTTAGGTCCATCAAAAGTGTACAAGTTTTAGCATATGTCCATTAGGCCTATGGATTTGATTTATTTTTATCAGCATGAATTAGATTGAGCAATAAAAGCCCCACTTTTATTCCATAGGCTTGGATCCGCACTATGCAGCAAGAGCGCATTTTTCACTGGCTGTCCACTGGTTTGAAAAACAATGATTGATAGGCATCTTAAACTTCTTGAATTTAATCATTATTGGGTTTAAATACACATTTAGATTTGTGAAAAGCTATCCACAACAACCACAATCCGTAAGGCGCAAATAGCTAAATGAGAGAGCAGCAGTGTGATTCACATCAATGCGCTATGTAGATATCAATAATAAGTGATATCCGTATCGCCGTAGACTAAACCACTGCTGTCATCCTTACCTCCAAGCACTTATTCAAGTTGGATAATATTTGGATGCCGACAGCAGTCGCACCATTGGAAGACATAGCTTGGACTGTAGCCTACAAAAGCCTATTCCTGCTCTTTTTCCGCAAACATCCTATCTGAATAAAAAATAATCCTCAAAGTAATCATCTAGTTTTTCAAAAGTATCTGTAATCTGATTACAATATTTTTGCTGGTAACGTAACGGATTACAGTTACCGTTTTTTTGTAATTCCTTACATGTAATCCGTTGCTCCCCAACCCTGCATACTATGATCGATAATCAAAAGCTGCACTGAAGTCTAACGAGACAGCCCCCTCAATCATTTTTTCATACATTTTTCTCAGCCAATCACCAGTCATTTGTGTAAGTGCTGTGCTTGTTGAGTGTCCTTCCCTATAAGCGTGCTGAAAGTCTGTTGTCAATTTGTTTACTATTTAATAGCATTGTATCTGGTCAAACACAATTTATTAGAGAAGTTTACTAAGGGTTGGTAACAGGCTGATTGGTCGACTATTTGAGCCATTAAAGGGGGCTTTGCTATTCTTGGGTAGAGGAATGACTTTAGGCCTGAGGGCACACACTTTCTAGTAGGCTTAAATTGAAGATATGGCAAATAGGATTGGCAATATCGTCCCCTGTTATGCTCAGTAATTTTTCACCCAGACTGAAGCCACTCCTCAGTAAAAGGCACATGACAGCCCGCTTGGAGTTTGCCAAAAGGCACCTAAAGACTCTCAGACCATGAGGAACAAGTTTATCTGTTCTGATGAAACCAAGATTGAACTCTTTGCCCTGAATGCCAAACGTCACATTTGGAGGTAACCTGGCACCATCCCTATGGTGAAACTTGGTGGTGGCAGCATCATGCTGTGGGGATGATTTTCAAGTAAGATGTTAGTAGCCTAAACCTATCGATGTTACATTGAGCTGGGTCAATGGAATATGAATGACAGTCATCCAATATTCTGTAATAGAAATAAGACCATGTTCATGAAAAAAATTATCATCCTCCCTCATCTTAAACGGCACCGACCGCCACCGATTGAGACACAAAAATATATCTCTAGCTTAAACTGATGGATTTTGATCGGGATTTGTTTTATTATGTTACTTAGATTGACGCACAGGACTCAGACTCTTAAGGATTTTTGATGACGTCATCGGTAGAACTTTTTAACTTTATATTTGTTTCTACAAAACTATGTTGACACTGGTATTGTGCTGGAGGAAATGAAAATGAAGTTGAAAAGTGATGGAGTTGCCCTTTAAGCCTAATGACTGCCTAGTTAAATAAAGGTTACACAAGCCTAATGTAAGAAACTGCAGTGTCTGAACACAAGATGGTGTCCTTGTGTTTCAGTGGTGGTACCTACTGGAGGATCGTGACCGTCCGTTCATGAAGATGTTGAGGAACTTCTTAGAGAAGTGCAGGTTCGCCTCTGGGGTGGAGTCCTCTGACAGACAGGCGGTGGCCTCTCTCCTCACCCTTCCCACTCTCGCGCTCTCCTCCTCCTCTTTCTCTTCTTCTTCCTCCTCCTCCTCTTCCTCCTCATACTCCTCCCCGATGGCCGACTCGTAGGGCGACGAGACGCAGTTGTCGTAAACGGTCGCAGAGTCGCTGTCGTCGCTGTAACATTGGTAACATTGCCGAAGACTCACCAGTTCGAGCTGCGCGTGTTCGTCCACGACAAGTGTGTACTTCACAGAGTCGTAGGACAGACCACTCGCTTCCGAGCTCATTAAAGTCCTCGGGGGGACACCACAGCCGCCACGTCCCGAATACCGCCTGCCTCCCACATCCCTTACCCTCTCATCCTCAGCCTCACCCTCTCCCCCAAATGTCTCATCCTGGGCATCTACATACTCCACCCCTGCCCCTGCCCTCACCACTGCCCCTGCTCCTCCTTCCCTCAAGTTGAGGTCCAGGACTAAGGCTGGGGGTTCACTGGGGGGGGCGGTAGAGGGGTGGGTGAGGAGAGCCTTCACACAGGAGGCGTAGGAGGGAGGAGGCACATACACCTCATCCTCCTCACAGATGGAGGGGTTGGTCCGGTCGGGTAGAGGCTGGTAAGGGGGCGGGCCCTCAGTGTCAGAGCTGATTGACATGCGTCCGTGTTCTGGCTGCTGGGACAGGAATGGGCGGTCCTGCTCGGAACGGTGCACAGGAGTCAGATAGATCTCCACGGTGGGTTCTAGGTGTACGTCTGTGTGATAGCTGATCTTCTCTCTGTGTGTCCCCCCCTCGCCCTTCCCTAGGGGGCCCAGAGGTATGGGTGTGTAGTTTTGGGGAGGCGGGGGTGCTGGGGGCTTTTCCTGCAGTTTGGAGCGTGTCCCCGCTGTGGAGCTGTGGGTGTGTCCAGAGGTGTGTTTGTGTCTACAGGGACCATCAGTGGATGTGCCACAGTCCTTCGTCTGTGTCCCACCTCCCTGATGCAACTTGTCCTCGTCACTCAGACAGCTGTGCTCATGGGGAGAGGTCAGCCCGCCTGGGGGAGGGAGACAGACACAGACCCAGGCATACACAGACACACAAGCAAACATACACAAACAAGTAGACATACAGTGCATACAAGCAGACACAAAGACATACATATCCACACAGGCACACATGTACACATTCACATAGAAAATACACAAACACACACAAGGGCACATAGCACATAAAAACCCATATGAAAACATATGCAGCAGTTCACATACAGTACACATAGACAACACACACACACACAACAAAAAACCCACAGATCAACAGCAACATGCACAGACAAACACACACAAATATCAGAAACGTCTAGTTGGTTAGGTAACACTGGGATTACAAGCTAATTCCACATTACTCATTTTCAGTGGGCAACAAATAGAATGTGATTGACCTTGTGTGTTATAATCCACAATCAAAAATCCCAGCACAAATTCACTGTAAAAAAAAAAATTAGAGCCTTGCAGGGACATTAGCTATTCACCATGCTGTCACTGCTATCAGAGTACACTAATACATGCTTTGAGAGCAATGTATAAAAGGATTTTCATAAATTAATTGATATAATATCACTACCCAATTATTTCGACCATTACCAATGATTGGGGGTGTGAAGCAATGAACAGAGACAGATATTGTCATTATAAGGAGACAAATGTATCCTGGAGAGTATGTAGTTGGCCAATACAGATTATTTTACCAGGAAGTGCCATTGGAATGGAGAACTATATTTTTCAAGAGATACAGTGGGGAGAACAAGTATTTGATACACTGCCGATTTTGCAGGTTTTCCTACTTACAAAGCATGTAGAGGTCTGTAATTTTTATCATAGGTACACTTCAACTGTGAGAGACGGAATCTAAAACAACAATCCAGAAAATCACATTGTATGATTTTTTAATAATTAATTTGCATTTTATTGCATGACGTAAATATTTGATCACCTACCAACCAGTAAGAATTCCGGCTCTCACAGACCTGTTAGTCTTTCTTTAAGAAGCCCTCCTGTTCTCCACTCATTACCTGTATTAACTGCAGCTGTTTGAACTCGTTACCTGTATAATAGACACCTGTCCACACACTCAATCAAACAGACTCCAACCTCTCCACAATGGCCAAGACCAGAGAGCTGTGTAAGGACATAAGGGATAAAATTGTAGACCTGCACAAGGCTGGGATGGGCTACAGGACAATAGGCAAGCAGCTTGGTGAGAAGGCAACAACTGTTGGTGCAATTATTAGAAAATGGAAGTTCAAGATGACGGTCAATCTCCCTCGGTCTGGGGCACCATGCAAGATCTCACCTCGTGGGGCATCAATGATCATGAGGAAAGTGAGGGATCAGCCCAGAACTACACGGCAGGACCTGGTCAATGACCTGAAGAGAGCTGGGACCACAGTCTCAAAGAAAACCATTAGTAACACACTACGCCGTCATGGATTAAAATTCTGCAGCGCACGCAAGGTCCCCCTGCTCAAGCCAGCGCATGTCCAGGCCCGTCTGAAGTTTGCCAATGACCATCTGGATGATCCAGAGGAGGAATGGGAGAAGGTCATGTGGTCTGATGAGACAAAAATAGAGCTTTTTGGTCTAAACTCCACTTGCCGTGTTTGGAGGAAGAAGAAGGATGAGTACAACCCCAAGAACACCATCCCAACCGTGAAGCATGGAGGTGGAAACATCATTCTTTGGGGATGCTTTTCTGCAAAGGGGACAGGACGACTGCACCGTATTGAGGGGAGGATGGATGGGGCCATGTATCGCGAGATCTTGGCCAACAACCTCCTTCCCTCAGTAAGAGCATTGAAGATGGGTCGTGGCTGGGTCTTCCAGCATGAAACACACAGCCAGGGCAACTAAGGAGTGGCTCCGTAAGAAGCATCTCAACGTCCTGGAGTGGCCTAGCCAGTCTCCAGACCTGAACCCAATAGGAAATCTTTGGAGGGAGCTGAAAGTCCGTATTGCCCAGCGACAGCCCCGAAACCTGAAGGATCTGGAGAAGTTCTGTATGGAGGAGTGGGCCAAAATCCCTGCTGCAGTGTGTGCAAACCTGGTCAAGAACTACAGGAAACGTATGATCTCTGTAATTGCAAACAAAGGTTTCTGTACCAAATATTAAGTTCTGCTTTTCTGATGTATCAAATACTTATGTCTTGCAATAAAATGCAAATGAATTACTTAAAAATCATACAATGTGATTTTCTGGATTTTTGTTTTAGATTCCGTCACTCACAGTTGAAGAGTACCTATGATAAAAATTACAGACTTCTACATGCTTTGTAAGTGGGAAAACCTGCAAAATCGGCAGTGTATCAAATACTTGTTCTCCCCACTGTATCTGATCAAGAAAACAGCTATATAAAGCACTAAACCAAATTGCGACTAGTGGGCCTAAAGCAGATACGGTTATATATTAGAGAGACAGATGTTACTTTAAAATAATGGTTTATGTGCTTCAAGAATAAAAAGTCAACCATTTTCTATTTGATTCTGTTATCCTTTCTGTCCATACACATTTAGTGACAGCTAGGCTAATAAGAGCTACATAGTTGTGCACCATCGGTCATCTTTTTAACATCTGAGTCGGCGGTGCCAGTCTGTAACTCAACACACTCACTCTCTGCTAGTTTTACATTTAGAGCAGAGAGGCCATTCTAAGACCTGTAATAGCGCTGGGCTGCAAGCTAAGCAATAGCAGACTGTTCAATATGTCTAGCCTAGATTACACTGACATTGTCATTGTCACTGACGCTAATGAGCCACTGACAGATTCATCCACAGACAGATTCATCCACAGACAGATTCATCCACAGACAGATTTTGGACAATGTTACAATGGATAATAGGAAATATGTATATAGTTTTAGTGGCAGTGGTTGATTCTGCAGTTACTGCTGTGTTGCCTGATTATATCTACTAAATCAGCAAAATCACCAACCCCCTAAAAGATTCAACTGGTGGTATGTGCCAGCAGTCTCCTGTAAAGTGAAGTGGTGGTGGAACAGCTCACCTGTTTTGAGGGGGGAGGATGAGCGCGAGACCTTCTCCTGCCAGCTGTACTTCTTACCAAATGAGTTGTTGTTTAATGTGTCCTGAGAGGGGAAGAGAGAGAGAGAATGGTAAAAAAAAAAAAAAGACAGATGAAGCGAGAGAGAATTACACGGCAAAAGATAGAGATTGGAGAGATTGTGAGTGAAAGAGATTTGGATGCACAAAGTCAATGTACATCTCTTTCTCTCTCTACCCTACCTCTCTCTCATTCACTCACTAACTGACTCACTCACTCACAAAGCTTTTATTCTGTTGAATGACCAGGGATTCTTTTGTCTGTGCTCCGTGGTGTGCATTTAAATGGACCCAAAGTCCCTTTCCCAAGCTTGTGAAACACACACACACCCACAGAGGGGGCATTGTTTTTAGAAGCTAGTGGGCTGATACTGTAGCATGGGGGCCAACAGCTCCCCTGTCAGACATCCAGAACCCTCACTGATTCCCCTCATCTCCCTTCTCTGGTTTGGGGTAGAATCTCTCTCTCTCTCTCTCTCTCTCTCTCTCTCTCTCTCTCTCTCTCTCTCTCTCTCTCTCTCTCTCTCTCTCTCTCACTCACTCACTCACTCACTCACTCACTCACAAGTACTTATCCACCAGCTTCTAGAATGGTACTCGATCCAGACAGATATCAATATCATTACATTTATATATATTTTTTTTTTTCTTCAGACACCCTTATCAAACTGCTTGCCTGAACATCAAACGTGGTCTCGTGCTGCCAGCCTTAGGAATAATTGAGAATTGCATTACCATCGTTTTCAAACATTATCAAAAGTAAAGGGTGTCTGAAGTAGTAATTACTCATAATTGCAATATATGAGTTATCATTTTATTAATTGTATCATTTATAAATAGTTCAATGGTTAAATAAAACATTGCTCTTAGAACTGTAAGACTGACATCTTTTTGGGGAAATAGGGAAAACCAGAGTAGGCTTACACCCCATCTAATGGGTGCAAACTCCACAGGAAAGGCTGAACAGTTCAACATGATAAAATACAATCAGTTTGGGAACCCAGGGGAGCGTTTTGACCCTATTTTAATCCGGAGAATATCTCCTTTCTAATAGGATTACATAACATTAAGAACACCCCACCTCTTTTGCCCTCCGAACAGCTTCATTCGTTGGGGCCTGGACTCTTCAAGGTGTCAAAAGCATTCCACAGGGAACTTGGCCCATATTGACTCCAACGCTTCCCACAGTTGTGTAAAGTTGGCTGGATGTCCTTTGAGTAGTGGACCATTCTTCTTCTTTAGGGGCTCCCGAGTGGCACAGCTGTCTAAGGCACTGCAATCTCAGTGCTAGAGGCGTCACTACAGACCCTGGTTTGATCCCGGGCTGTATCACAACCGCCTGTGATCGGAAGTCCCATAGGGCGGAGCAAATTGGCCCAGTGTTGTCCAGGTTAGGGGAGGCCGGGGTAGGCCGTTATTGTAAATAAGAATTTGTTCTTAACTGACTTGCCTAGTTAAATAAAGGTTAAATAAACAAATTAAATAAAACAATTCCTTATACACACGGGAAACTGTTGAGTGTTCTTGACACAAACCAGTGCGCCTGGCACCTACAGTGGTTCTTTCTTTAAAAGGTGTGTCGTACTGCAGCACAGCTTGCGGGCTGCCGCAGAATTCTATGGCATGTTATTTAAGAGTCAGCCATTGTTGCCATTAATGCTAGTTAGTGCTAGTTTGACCACCAGATGGCATCTTTGAGAAGCTAAGTTATTGAAATGACATGGAGCTGTAGGCTTAAGAGACCTGTTTACAAGTCATCCATGTCTTTAAATACAGTGAAGGATTTTAGTTATAAAACAAAATAACAAAGGGAGCCTTGAATAATTAAACAATTATTCATTAAATAATTATTCAATGAATAAACCAACTAAAGCTATTTAATTCACAAATGCATTTGACTGTTTTTAATATTGGCTGTACTAGAGACTTTAAAACCTTTTTTTGTTAGAACATACTATATGGGATAGATTTTTTGAAATGTAGCTTAATTAATTTGATGAATATTATGGTGTTTCTATTCCAAGAAAAACTAAAATGCATTTTACAGTAGCCTATGTAGGCCTCAGGGTTTCCATTAGGAAAATATTGCACATTTCCACACCCTAATTGGAGGCTAACAAATACTCAAACAGAGATTCAGTGAAAATAAAAATCGGATTGATTTATCAAAACCAGTCCTCATGCTTTTCTCAGAGCAGAAATAGTTGACCACACACAGGTAGGCTATTGCTTCAAATCCTATTATAACAATTGGATGACTTTGGGTGTTTCAGTAAGCAACAATTTGTTGCCCTCATTAGCCTACTTCATTCCAATATTTCTGTCATTCAGTGATATTTATTCCCATAGTAATTTGTTATTGATCCATCCAGATTTGGTTAGAAAACAGTGCATTTGGTGGGCTATGCAAAAGTGATGGGAGAAGTGACATGCCTCGCAAACATCCATTAATACATTGATTAATACAGGATGCTAATGGCGCCCGAGGGGATGGCTGCCATTTTTTACGGGCTCCTAACCAACTGTGCTATTTTATAAAGAAAATTGCGTTGTTTGTAACTAATTATTTTACTTATTTTGTATAGAATGTTGCTGCTACCGTATCTTATGACCGAAAATAAGATTACTCACCTCAAACTGGACAAAGATTTTTTCTTTAACGAGTCCGACGCTGTCACGAGAGGGTGCATACACAGACCAAGGCGCAGCGCAGGGATAGTAGTTTGATATATTTATTATACTATGTACCTATTTATATATATACTATGTATAATAAAACACATATGACGAACTACTGAACAAACAATTACTGTATTACCAACGTAACAACAAAGCACACTTACATTCACCGTGACTTGCGAAATATACGACAACGACCCACATCCCCGGTGTGGAACATACAAACCTATGTAGGATCCCTAATTAGAGACGATGCACTACAGCTGCCTCTAATTAGGGATCCAACACAAACCACCACCAGAAACAGAAAGAAAAGAACTGTCAGACTCTGACCATGGCTACATAGAGAAGCAAATAGGTTTCTCTATGGCCAGAGCCTGACAGACGCAGAGGATATAATGCTTTCGCAGGAACGGGCCCAAATCCCCGTCATTTGCGTGAAGAAAATACATAGATCAGGCTGCCTTTTGAGAATTCGTAGGCGAGTGAGTTCCACTACCATCCGTTCTATTGGCCAATGTGCAATCATTGGAAAACAAAATGGATGATCTACTATTAAGACTATCCTACCAACGGGACATTAAAAACTATAATATGTTATGTTTCACTGAGTCGTGGCTGAACTACGACACAGAGCTGGCTGGGTTTTTCTGTGCATCGGCAGGACAGAGAAGCTACGTCTGGTAAGACGAGGGGTGGGGGTGTGTGTCTATTTGGTAATAACAGCTGGTGCACAATGTCTAATATTAAAGAAGTCTTAAGATATTTTGCTCGCCTGAGGTAGAGTACCTTATGATAAGCTGTAGACCACACTATCTACCAAGAGAGTTCTCATCTATATTATTCGTAGCCGTCTATTTACCACCACAAACCGATGCTGGCACTAAGATCGCTGTATAAGGCCATAAACAAACAAGAAAATGCTAATCCAAAAGCGGCTTCTCCTAGTGGCCGGGGACTCCTAGTGCAGGCAAACTTAAATCCGTTTTACCTAACTTCTACCACCATGTCACATGTGCAACCAGAGTAAAAAAAACTCTAGACCACCTTTACTCCACACACAGAGACGCATACAAAGCTCTCACTCGCCCTCCATTTGGCAAATCTGACCATTATTCTATCCTCCTGATTCCTGCTTACAAGCAAAGACTAAAGCATGAAGTACCAGTGACTCGCTCAATACAGAAGTGGATGCTACACTACAGGACTGTTTTGCTAGCACAGACTGGAATATGTTCTGGGATTCATCCAATGCATTGAGGAGTATTCCACCTCAGTCATCGGCTTCATCAATAAGTGTATCGATGACTTCATCCCCACAGTGACCATACGTACATGTCCCAATCAGAAGCCATGGATTATAGGCAACATCCGCATTGCGCCACTCGGGAGGCTACTACACCGGCTTTGACGCTCGTCGGATGTGGCAGGGCTTGCAAAGAATTACGGACTACAAAAGGAAACCCAGACGCGAGCTGCCCAGTGACGCAAGCCTACCAGATGAGCTAAATGCCATTTATGCTCGCTACGAGGCAAGCAACACTGAAGGATGCATGAGAGCACCAGCTGTTCCAGACGACTGTGTGATAATGCTCTTGGTAGCCAATGTGAGCAAGACCATTATACAGGTCAACATTCACAAAGCCACCGGGCCAGACAGATTACCAGGACTTGTTCTCAAAGCATGCATGGACCAACTGGCAAGTGTCTTCACTGACATTTTCAACCTCTCCCTGACAGAGTCTGTAATACCTACATGTTTCAACTTGAGCAAGATAAAGTAGCTGATCGTGGACTACAGGAAAAGGAGGGCTGAACACGCCCCCATTCACATCGGCAGGGCTGTACTGGAGCGGGTTGAGAGTTTCAAGTTCCTTGGTATCCACATCACCAACAAACTATCATTGTCCAAACACACCAACATAGTCGTGAATTGGGCACGACAACACCTTTTCCTCCTCAGGAGACTGAAAAGATTTGGCATGGGTCCCCAGATCCTCAAAATTTTATACAGCTGCACCATCAAGAGCATCCTGACCGGTTGCATCAGAGGAAGGCCCAAAAAATTGTCAAAGACTCCAGTCACCCAAGTCATAGACTGTTCTCTCTGCTACCGCACGGCAAGCGGTACCAGAGCGCCAAGTCTAGGACCAAAAGGCTGCTTAACAGCTTCTAACACCAAGCCTGCAGTTCGCATACTAGCGCAACATCGGGTGGATGATGCTATCATCTACCTTCTGCAGAGGGCCTACTCTCACCTGGACAACGCAGGTTGCACTGTGAGGGTTATGTTTTTTGACTTCTCCAGTGCCTTCAACACCATTCAGCCCCTGCTACTGGGTGAGAAGATGAAAAGGATGAAAGTGGAAGCACCCTTAGTGTCCTGGGTCACGGACTACCTGACCGGTAGGCCACAATTAGTGTGACTACAGAGCTGTGTGTTAGAACGGGCAGTGAGCAACACAGGGGACCCCATGGAACGGTCCTGTCCCCCTTCCTGTTCACCCTCTACACCTCGGACTTCAGATATAACTCTGAAACATGCCACCGGGGCCCTGTACAAAAAGGGCCAGAGCCGACTCTACTTTCTGAGGAGGCACAGGTCCTTCAACGTGTGCAGTAAACTACTGCATACCTTCTACCAGCCAGTGCCATCTTTTTTGCAGTGGTGTGCTGGGGAGCCAACATAAAAGCCGGTGATGCTTCTCGGGTAAATAAGCTGCTCTGTCCTGGGGATGAGCCTTGACACTCTAGAGGAGGTGGCGGAGAGACGGATCCTGGCCAAACTGCTCGCCATCATGGACAACGTCACCCACCCTCTGCATGCCATGGTTATGACGCAGAGGAGCACCTTCAGTCACAGACTGATCCCACCACGGTGTGCCAGAGAGCGCTACAGGAGGTCCTTCCTGCCGGCGGCTATTAGACTATATAATGCCTCATCGGGGTCCCGTGTCGTCGGCAACACAGACCTGGAACTGTTGGGGTGCTAGGACCTAGTTTAACAATTATGCATCCATCCGTGAGTAACTCTGGTCCGTAATCACTCATTCACTCAGGACTTATTTATTCATTCAGGTCTGTATATACATACTCATGTACAGTTGTAATATCATATCACGTGCAATTTTGCAAGTTATTCTTGGACTTAACTTACGTAGTCATTCACTCAGGAATGCATATTAGTATCCTGTCAGTTGCATCTTTTTTCATTGCTTTTAGTATATCGAATGTGCAATACGTGCAGTTATTTGTAATTAAACCCTGCGCACTAAGGACTGTATTTTAAGGGAATTACTATTATTACCCCAAATTATATCATACACACATTTAGCTATTTAAGTATCTCTTCCTGTCATTTACCTGTACAGTTTATGTAACCATGCAAGTATTCACTTATCTGTAAATATAACTGTATATTTACCTGTACAGCTAATTTAACCATGCAAAATATTAACTTACCTGTTCATTTAACCAGCCTGTCTATTAAGTAAACTATTATTACCCTCACTCATATCATATGCATTTTTAGCTTTTAAAGTATTTCTCTGCCATCGACCTGTATAGTATAGTTAACCATCCAACATCCACCAATGTATAGTGTACATATTCAGCCAACCATCCATACTATGCAATGTCTTTTTATAGCTTTTTTTGCACTCCAGATATCTTGTATTTCTATACATTTTCATACTGCCGCTTTATGTATCATGTATTGTGTATCTGCATGATGGTTTAAACAATTCGAAATGGGGATAAACATACCTCAATTTGTCCAATAGAAACTCTTGTTTGCAAATGTTGGACTAATGATTATACCCTAGATCAGCTAGATGCAGGCAAAGCGGTGTTGACTGTGTCACTGTCTGTCACCATTTACTGAGGTCACTGGTGTGAAATTTAGTTATTTTATATTTATAGGCCTACATTTTTACTTTGGGTGTGTGTGCATTGCTCTGTCTACCTGGAATCTGCTCGCCCACTTGTTGGCTCAATGGTTGATCCTTTGCTCTCGCCAACTAGAGTGCCTGCTGCTCTTATTCTCACAGAAACTTTAATTGATAAGACAGCAGTTGATGCTCTGTAGATGGTACCATTGTCAAATAACACAATGTGCTGTAGGATCGATGACATCATTGCTCAAGTGGTGGAAAATAAAAATAATTCTGGTCCATTTTCTTTGGAATTGGATGAATCAACGATGTCAGTAGGGAAGCCCAGTTGATTGCATTTGTGCGATTCAGAGACATTTTGGAAATTAATTAGCACATTTTGTTCTGCAAGAAGCTAACGGGGAGAACTTCAGGTGAGGATATGTTTCACGTTATTGACAACCTTTTATTCAGAGCCCAATCTGGATTGGAAATCCTGTGTTCATGTGTGCACGGATGTGCAGCATCAACGCCTGGGAGAGTGAAAGGATGAATTGTTCACATAAAGAAGCTAAATCCCAATGTTGAATGGAATCACTGTATCATTCACAGGGAGGCATTGGCCACCAAGAGAATGAGTCCTGAGTTACATGATGAATGACGCAGTGAAAGGGATTCCCCATTCCAGGCCTCTGAACGACTGTTTGAAAGGCTCTGTGATGACAGTGGGACTGAGCACCAGCAGTGCTAGCTACTGCTTCACACCGACGTTCGTTGGCTATCCAGAGGGAAAACGCTACAGAGGCTTTTTGAGCTGCGCATTGAAGTAAGTGATTTTCTGTCTGAACACTCACATCCCCTTGTGGCTGTGTTCAAGGACACAGACTGGGTAGCCTGCCTTGCCTATCTTGCTGATGTGTTCAGCAAACTGAACAACCTGAATCTAACTATGCAAGGTAAAGACACACACATTCTAAACATGTATGCCAAAGTGTCTGTATTCATGAGGAAGATCAAACTATGGGAGAGGAAATGTGAAGATGGGGATATAAGTTGTTTCCAGCAGCTTGACACCTACAGTCCCTTTCTACAGGTGATGTTGACAGAGGATCTGGTGCAAATAGTAAGCTCACATTTACCCAAAATCAACAGTGAGTTCAACTCCTACTTCCCTGAGATTGAAGTCTGCCAAACTTCACTGAGTGCGCAATCCTTTCATGACTGACAGTACCAAAAACAACATTCCTACCAGACTGCAGAAAAATCTTCTGGATGTGTCCTCAGACCTTGACCTGAAGATGAGGTATTCAGAGATAAGACTTTCACAGTTCTGTAATGTGGAGAAGGAATATCACCTTGTCGGCTTGGGGATTCGTCTCAACGCTCTGACCACTAGGCTACCTGCCGCCCTATACTGCTGCCCTTTGGATCTAAATACTTATGTGAAGTGACATTTTCATATATGACCCTGATCAAGACCAAGTACAGGAACAGACTGGACTTGGAGACGAACCTGATCACCGCTATTGCCACCCTGCTCGCAAGACTGACAAAGCTTATGAGTGAGAAACAAGTTCAAGTTTCTCATTGATTGGTGAGTCCTCATGTGTCATACACAAGTCTAGAAATATGGGTTACATGTACTAGGAGAATGTGTATAACATTTTATCTTTGTTGTTGTATAATTTGTCTGGACACTTGAAGATGTGAACAAATCCTATAAAAAAGTTGATGTTAAGAGTACATGAGCGTTATTATAGTAGTAAATTATCATTATTTGCAGTTAAATGACAGACATAGACAAATAATGTTGATATTAAACCACATTTTTGTCCAATTTACACCTAATCTAGGAATCACACCAGTAACCAAAAAAGGTTGGGAACTACTGAGCTAGATTGTAGCAACCTCATGATGGGACATTTTTCTATCATGTAGTAGCCTAAATCTATCGATGTTGCATTGAGCTGGGGGAATGGAATATGAATGACAGTCTTCCAAAATGCTGTAATAGAAATAAGGCCATGCTCATTAAAAAAATATCATCCTCCCACATCTTAAATGGCACCGACCCCCACTGATACACAGTCACACGCCTCAGTCACACACATACACAGTCGTCACACACAAAAGGAGACGGGTACCAAAAAAACACTCTCTCTCTCCTGACAATCCCAGCCATTGTTTCGACCAGCATAACACACCCACAGAGAAAAACATACATGGTGTCTAGGGGGTGACATCATCACAGCTTTTCCCCCACTGATTTTATACACAGATATATACTGCATATATAGACTATATACAGTATCAGCTTTATCCTCACATTCTCATACATTTTACTCTATAATTTCATTCTTCCACCCCTCCATCCTTCCAGCTATCAGTATTCACTTAGCTGTCGCAAACAGAGATTAACAAGGAAGAAAGAAGAGGGGACAGTGAGCGGGGTCAGCCAGGAGAAGGAGGGAGGGGGGTGAAAGAAGAGTAATGAAGCGATAACGGAGGGTTCATTTGAACTCACCTGAGAGCGTGGCACCATGGGGAAAAGGTTAAGGGTCGTGGGTCTCTTGGGCCGGTATATATCCATGGTTACTAGAGGGGGGTCCTCGGTTACTGGCAGGGGTGCTGTGGAAGATGGCTTAGATAACTCCTTGTCGTCGTGGTAACCATCGGCCCCGTCGATCAGATCCAAATGGAGCATCTCCGACTGGAGCTGGCCGACAGCGCCCAGCTCCGCCTTTCCCACCACACTACTGGTCCCCCGTCTCACACAGCCCTGCAGGGATTGGACGATACTCACGTCAGTCCAGAGAGAGAGAAAGGCAACGGGAGCTACAAGCAGAGACACACAAAGGGAGATAAAGATTGAGAGAGAGACAGAGGAAATGGAACAAGATGAGAAGGTAGAGGTAGAGAGAGCAAGGGATGGAGGAAGGAGAAAATAGGGGGGATGGGGGATTGAGTTGGCCAATTAGAGGCTGATCACTGTCACTGCCAATGCTGAGCCACTTATAACAGGGAGAGAAAAAGAGAGAGGGGAAGAGCCAAATGGAGAGATCAAGGCTGAGAGACTATTCATAGCAGCAGTTTGTTTACTGACTGTATCTACATAAACATAAATGGATTGATGGACATGAATGCCACTACTTGTAGAGCTCAACATTACTCTTTCTCTGAGGTGCTGGAAATAACAGAATGTGCACACGCACACACACACACACACACACACACACACACACACACACACACACACACACACACACACACACACAGCATCATGTAAAGTATAGTGCATTGTGGGTAAATGTTGTGGACAAGGAAATAATTGTGTTTTTAATAGTATTGTAATTCCACCCCACAGAATACCTTACTGTACCTTTTGCATGATATTGTTGTTTCTGGCTCATTTACATATTTTGAGACGTGCCTTGAAAAAGGCTTTATCTGTTACATGCGTTAGTCAGAGTGCAGTACCAATTTAACTGATAGTAGTGCCCTATCAATTTAAAATGTATAGGGGACAGATTGGAGTGGCTGCAGGTCATGGTTGAGCATTTTGCCATGTCCTTTTGTTATGTTTTGCCCTTTAGTCACTGCCCGTTTGGATGCCTTTGCTAAATGCCCAGTTCAGTCAAAATTATGTTTTTGTTGTGTTTTGTATCATATTGTACAACAGCTGATGAAACTAGCACTGTAAAAAGTGTGTTATCAGTGTTATTTCCTGATAATTGCTGGTTGAATATACAATCTACACCGGGAGTTTCGTAAATTGGTTAATAGACCAATAACAAAGAGAGTTACAAACCTCTGCCAATAACAGAAATTGATCAGTTTTCCCGTCCCCACTAAGACCACTCCCAGAAAGTCCTAGCAAAGTTTTTGCTTGAAAAATATTTTTTTGCTTCAAAGATATTTTTGCCCATTTTAATGGAAATGTATTACAGTAAGGTACTTAATTGTTACCCAGAAATTATTTGATATTGATATAAAATGGCTGCATCTAGAAGTGCAAGTGATATAAAAAAATATATATATATTAATTGATATATTTACCAACTCGTTGTCTTGTGGTTTGAGTGTCCGCCCTGAGATTGGAAGATTGGGAGTTTGATCCCTGGCCGAATCATACCAAAGACTGTAAAAATGGGACGCAGTGAGCCTCTGCATGGCACTATATATTGGGGGTAAGGCCCTGTGATATGCTAGCATCCTGTCCAGGGGGTGTATTTGTTAACCAAGCTAAATCACTCTACAGAAACAGGAGATAGGCTCACGCTCACACAAGCCAAGGCTAGTGCAAGGCTACCTACTTATTCAATGAGATACTGTAATTAATATGTAAACACATTACCTAGCAGCAGCAAACCTGCTTGCACCAATCACGTATAATTACAGTAAAATACTGTAATATACAAACCACATCTCCCTTTAATGAATTGAGTTAATACATTAATAAATTCAGATTACAGTAACATTAATTTTTACATTTTGCCGGTTTGTACTGTGTGTCGTTGCTCTGATATTATAGAACAGGCAGGCAGCTAATGGCAAGTAAATCACTGTGAATATTACAGTAACCCCTTTACAGTGTACATTGAAATGATTCCTCAGTATACACATTTGTGTACAAATAATAATCTATTGATGTTGATAAATGTAACAGATTGGGACGGTTGCAGTAGTGTGCCCTTAACCAGAGCATGCAGTTATCAGGAGTAAGTATTATATAAAGTGATTGAAATAGTACTGCAAAACTGTATAACATTTGAGTTTGCAATTACCTGGAAGTGTACTTGTCAGGCGTTGACTGTAAACCTAAAGGGCAGTCTGTATTTATGTCTGCCTCAGTGTTGTTTTGAAAAACAACAAAATGTTGTCCCTAACGCCTCTTTTGGTCATAGGACGTGCTCCAGATGTATGGTAGAAAATTACGAGATTATGTTTTAATACTGTTTATACATCAAATAAGGTTTCTCAGTACTCCCTCATCTGTGTCTGAGTGAACAAACCTCTGGGGTTTGGACTAGCAAATGATTTATGATGGTCTTGTCCTCTCTCAGAGCCTTAGATTGAATTGGTATGGATAGCTGATAAGAAGAACCTTGCTATCTGGCTGGGGGATACTCCTTTATCACATACCATACCTCACCTTTTGACCCATTCCACACATCTGTTGTTTGCCATGAAGAGGTTGCATCATTGCTATAAAGGTTGTAACCCAACTCTGTTTCATTGGGTTCTGAGTGATCTACCGGGGAGGGGTGGAACCAGCCATGTCTAAGCATTTTTGGTCTACTATATATTTTTGGTATTGTTGAGCTCTCGGTCCTACACTCAAGAGTGTGGGGTCGACCAGCTTCATTATTGCAATTCTTATTAATAAAGATGATTGTTTGAAGAAATGACAAAGTCTCTCTCACTTGTTAGAATTTCCACACTGAGCTTTACACCACTCCAGCCGGCACTTGCATTGCGCATGGAGGTCTTAGGCTTGTGTGCGGCTGCTCGGCCATTGAAATCCATTTCATGAAGCTCCCGACAAACAGTTATTGTGCTGACGTTGCTTCCAGAGGCAGTTTGGAACTCGGTAGTGAGTGTTGCAACCGAGTACAGAACATGTTTACGCGCTTCACCACTCGCCGGTCCCGTTCTGTGAGATTGTGTGTCCTACCACTTCCTGGCTGAGCCGTTGTTGCTCCTAGACTTTTCCACTTCACAATAGCACAACAGCGCTTAACTGTGACCGTGGCAGCTCTAGCAGGGCAGAATTTTGACAAACGGATTTATTGGTGTGTATGACCAAACACAAATAAGTTTTTAAGTAAAAGTGAAGTATAAGGTAAACAATAGATAAGTATAGAAAGAAAAAGCAGTAAAATGATAGTAGCGGGGCTATATACAGGTGGTACTGGTACGGAGTCAATGTGCGGGCGGCACCGGTTAGTCGGGGTAATTGAGGTAATATGTGCATGTAGGTATAGTCAAAGTGACTATGCCTCTAATTAGGGATCCTACATATGTTTGTATGTTCCACACCCTAGGTGTGGTTCATTTTCTACATGTCCGTACAAGTAAGTGTGTTACGTTTCTTGCATCGTTGTTCTTTTGTTTAGTTTCATCATTGAGTGTATACTTTATTAAAGTGAGAACTATTCCTGTGCTGCGCCTTGGTCTGTTAAAACACCCAGTCGTCACAGGTACCTCTGCGGTAGCAGAGAGAACAGTCTATGACTGGGGTGGCTGGAGTCACTGACAATTTTTAGGGCCTTCCTCGGACACTGCCTGGAATAGATGTCCTGGATGGCAAGAAGCTTTGCCCCAGTGATGTACTGAGCCGTACACACTGCCCTCTGTAGTGCCTTGCATACATAAGGAAGGTTTTTCATCATAATGCTAGAAGGTTTTTGAAATAGAAGATACCAGTGGAATGTCTGTCATGTTCTATATTCTATTATGAACTGGGTGGTTCGAGCACTGAATGCTGATTGGCTGACAGCCGTGGTATATCAGACCGTATTCCACGGATATGACAAAACATTTCTTTGTACTGCTCTAATTACGTTGGTAACCAGTTTATAATAGCAATAAGGCATCTTGGGGTTTTGTTGTATATTGCTAATATACCACGACTAAGGGCTGTATCCAGGCACTCCGCGTTGCATCGTATTTAAAAAGAGCCCTTAGCTGTGGTATATTGGCCATATGCCACACCATCTCGGGCCTTATTGCTTAATTCTATTATTTTCTCTTTTCTGAACATCAGGGAGGGGTGTATCAACAGAACAGGCCTGCTGCTACTCCACTCTTTTACAACCTCTGTGTGTGTGTGTGTGTGTGTGTGTGTGTGTGTGTGTGTGTGTGTGTGTGTGTGTGTGTGTGTGTGTGTGTGTGTGTGTGTGTGTGTGTGTGTGTGTGTGTGTGTGTGTGTGTGTGTGTGTGTGTGTGTGTGTGTGTGTGTGTGTGTGTGTGTGTGTTCCAATGCTGCATATATTTTCACCAGTGAAGCTTGCAGTAGATGAGATAAAACTGTTGCCATGGAGATATGATTCCTTTTCCTCCTTGTCCTTTGGTTGGCTCATGCACACCCATACTCCACCGATACGCCCCCTTCCTCTCTCCTCCATCACACCCCCTCCCATGTCCCTCCTTCTCTTCATCTTCTCTGTTCCCTCATTCTCCCTCCCTCCCTCCCTTATCTCTGCTCCCTTTATTTTGCTGTTTTCTCTAAAACAAAGAGGTCTCTCTGAGGAATAACAAGTCAGCTGTTTGTCCTCTTAGCAGTGTGTGTGTGTGTGTGTGTGTGTGTGTGTGTGTGTGTGTGTGTGTGTGTGTGTGTGTGTGTGTGTGTGTGTGTGTGTGTGTGTGTGTGTGTGTGTGTGTGTGTGTGTGTGTGTGTCTGTGTGTTCAGGAATGATGTAGAGAAAGTAAATGTAATTACTCTGTCCAATTGCCCTGCACTTTAACGAGTAAAGGCTTACCCACACACCCACACGTACATGTGCATGCACAACAATATTTAAACAGAATTCAAAAATGTATTGAACTTAGTAGAAAGTGAATTAAATGTTTTAAACTTAATTAACATAAGACATTAAAAGAACGCAACAGTGATTCTAATTTCGTGCATGCACACACACACACGCACGTGTTGTGTGTTTCTTGGTATTTATCCTTTATTTCAGTGGTACTAATTTCTTTAGACACAGCGTCTCTTCCCTGTCTCACTCCAAATTATCAAACCCCTCACAAATAAGAAGTTAGCTCACAAATAAGAATTTAAGCACAAAGAAGAATGATAAACTCCATAACAAATGCAACCTCTCATTTGTTGTATAGGCAACTTTTTGCTACACTGCTAATATTGGCCCCTAGCTGTGTGATATATCCAGTAGATTAAAACAAAAACTCTATTCTGTGCGGGGTGAGACAAGAAGAAAATACTCAGTAATTGTAGCAGGATATATAGGACAAGTAAAACTATTTGATAGGAGTCTCAGACAAGAATGCATTTTTTTCCTGTCATGCTCTAGGCCGAATAGTTAAATTGGCTAGATAGGAATGCAAAGCATTTTACAAGTAGTGACACATTTCTCTCGCAGAGACAGTAGGCTACCACATTTGTAACTGTAAGTAGGCCTTTTGATGAATCTGTCTGATATAATTAATTGAGCAGCCAATATTAGCAGTCAGTATGAGGCCAATATTAGCAGTCAGTATGAACGTGAGAAACATTGCTTTGATAATCATAATTTTATGCTGACTTTGCTCCACTGTTTATATCAGTGTTTCCCAACGTCCTCAAGTACTCCTAACAGTACACATTTTTATTGTAGCCCTGGACAAGCACAGAAGTTAGATGTTAAAAGATTATGATATCAGAGCAATTAAGAATATAATTTGATTTTGTGAGCCCCAAAACCTCTTCTACGATCAATAGTGCAGCTCTCCCAAATCAAGTCGCATACACATATTTAGTAGATGTTCTTGTGGGTGTAGCGAAATGCTTGTGTTCCTAGCTCCAACAAGGCAGTAATATCTAACAATACACAATAAAAGTAAAATAATGGACTTAATAGGCAGTTTTATGACTTTACGACAGGTAGAGCCTCTCTCTTCCGTTGGACATCAAAATGGAAGTTTGAACATCCCTTTGTTACAACAGAGAAAGACTTCGCAGTATGGTAACATCAAAAGGTTGGATAATTAAACTATATTTCTGTAATCCAAACAATTGGAATGGTCGTGGAAAATCCAAGAACAACCCTGTCAATTGTGTTTCATTTTGTGACATCATGAAAGACATTAGGACAACATAATTGTACCTTTGAAAGTCTACATTCCTCAGTTATTAGCTTTCAATCTGAATGTTGTATAAAAAAAAGCTAATGGTTTTCATGTCCGTTTGCCCACTAACTAAGCCACGCCCCTAATGTGGTCAGAAGATGATGGGACCTTATGGAGGTACATTTGTTTTTTAAATAAATGTACCTCCATAGAACCACATCTATGACAAGAGTGCTTAAAAGGACTCACTAAGAATTTAAGTACCAGTCCAGAAAGAATGTGAGAGCTTGCTCCACACGTTTGAAATGGTTGAAACAAACCCTCACCACTGTGAACAAACCCTCACCACTGTGAACAAACCCTCACCACTGTGTGACACTTTGATGTACAGTGGGGAGAACAAGTATTTGATACACTGCCGATTTTGCAGGTTTTCCTACTTACAAAGCATGTAGAGGTCTGTAATTTTTATCATAGGTACACTTCAACTGTGAGAGACGGAATCTAAAACAAAAATCCAGAAAATCACATTGTATGATTTTTAAATAATTAATTTGCATTTTATTGCATGACATAAGTATTTGATCACCTACCAACCAGTAAGAATTCCGGCTCTCACAGACCTGTTAGTTTTTCTTTAAGAAGCCCTCCTGTTCTCCACTCATTACCTGTATTAACTGCACCTGTTTGAACTCGTTACCTGTATAAAAGACACCTGTCCACACACTCAATCAAACGGACTCCACACACTCAATCAAACAGCTGTGTACAACCCCAAGAACACCATCCCAACCGTGAAGCATGGAGGTGGAAACATAATTCTTTGGAGGTGCTTTTCTGCAAAGGGGACAGGACGACTGCACCGTATTGAGGGGAGGATGGATGGGTCCATGTATCGCGAGATCTTGGCCAACAACCTCCTTCCCTCAGTAAGAGCATTGAAGATGGGTCGTGGCTGGGTCTTCCAGCATGACAACGACCCGAAACACACAGCCAGGGCAACTAAGGAGTGGCTCTGTAAGAAGCATCTCAAGGTCCTGGAGTGGCCTAGCCAGTCTCCAGACCTGAACCCAATAGAAAATCTTTGGAGGGAGCTGAAAGTCCGTATTGCCCAGCGACAGCCCCGAAACCTGAAGGATCTGGAGAAGGTCTGTATGGATGAGTGGGCCAAAATCCCTGCTGCAAACAAAGGTTTCTGTACCAAATATTAAGTTCTGCTTTTCTGATGTATCAAATACTTATGTCATGCAATAAAATGCAAATTAATTACTTAAAAATCATACAATGTGATTTTCTGTATTTTTGTTTTAGATTACCTATGATAAAAATTACAGACTTCTACATGCTTTGTGAGTGGGAAAACCTGCAGAATCGGCAGTGTATCAAATACTTGTTCTCCCCACTGTAATTTAATTAATAAAGCCGCAAACAAACATGGTCTCTTTTTTGCTTTCTTGAGTAAGGCAGCTCCAAAATGCAGGTGTTTAAGCCTACCTCAGTGCTTTCTGTGGTGGTGTGGCAGCCAGAGGAAAATATGAAGCGTAGGTGTTGATCTCTAGTAGGTGTTGGTCTCTAGTTGCGCCGTGATTGGCTCATTGTTCTGTCACTCATGGGGACACTACGTCACCGCCAAGTCTAAGGGTAGAGCACGAAAATTCAAGCCCCTTGGGTGCTGCCATAGAGTTACATTAGAAGTGCCCATCCAAGAACGTTCAAGATCAGATAAAATGATGTCAAATCACGTTATAGCTACAGTAGCTTTGATTGGACTGATCATGTCAACATCATACTTTCAGAATCTTAGCTAGCAGTAATCATCATGAATCAAGTCGAGAATCTACTGGCAAATCCTTTTTAATCCTTAATCCTTAATCCATTGGACATAAACATTACACAACAAGTTGGAAATCGTAAATTTAACAATTAGTGGTTTGTAAGGAATAAGTGGCTAACTGCAAGAACTGCAAAGCAACCACTAGCCTACTATTCAGTGGAGTGGCTGTGTGGTCCCAAGTCTGGGGTTCTCTTTTCCAAGTTTAAAATTATAAACATTCAACATTGGCCACTCTCAAAACAACTGTTAACTCGGAACTGAGAAATCAAGACAACTGGGAACTCTGAAAAATCGAGCTCAGACTGGGAAAATGCATTTTGAACGGTCATCCAACTCGGATTTGTAAATCCGGAACTCTGGCCTCTTTATAGAGCTACGACCTGAAGATCACTGACGTCATCATGATTCGACCTTGTTTTTTTTCAGAGTTCCCAGTTGTCTTGAAAGCACCATAAATCCAGACAATGCCAGATTTTGATGACAAAGTTTGATGACCAAATTTGCCCACGAAGGACCGCCGCGCCACCTTCCTGTTCAAGTGAGCAAGTGAGTCCAAAATTATATTGTATGCTGCTGCATAAATTGTAATATGCCAGGGAGATATGTATACTGTAGCTAAGAAAGTATTACTAAGTGTATGTTGTGTAGTAAGCTGTTTGTAGCCCATGTGCCTCACCCTAATACTTCGGTCTATTCTCCCCTCTTAATTTCACTTACTATTTTGACTTGGTGGTGCACATTGTAAGAGCTTTCATTGTCTGCTTATATGCCCCTTTATTTATCCTACAGTTCTGACAGTGTACAGGGAGAACACTAAGAACGGCCCATGTTCTGAATTCTGTCGCTGTACACTTCAATAAAGTTGTTTATTTAAGATACTGTTTGAAGAGGTAGGGTTTCAGATGTTTTTCAGACTCTGCTGTCCTAGCTTCAGGGGGAAGCTGGTTCCACAAAAGGAGGCTGCCTGGACAGAGAAGAGCTTGGACTGGGCTGAGCAGGAGATGACCTCCCGTAGGAAGGTGACAGAACGGAGTGCTCGGGTTGGGGTGTTGGGTTTGAGCATAGCCTGAAGGTAGGCAGGGGCAGTTCCTCTTGCTGTTCTGTAGGTGAGCACCATGGTATTGTGGTGGGTGCAAGCTTTGACTGGAAGCCAGTGGACTGTATGGACGAGAGGGGTGACATGAGAACTTGGGAAGGTTGAAAACCAGGCAGGTTGCAGCATTCTGGAGAAGTTGCAGGAGTTTGATGGCACAAGCAGGGAGCCCAACCAACAGCAAGTTGCAGTAGTCCAGGAGAGTACAAGTGCCTGATTCAGACCTGCGCAGCTTCCTGTGTGAGGTAGAGTCGTACTCTACGGATGTTGTAGAGCATGAACCTGCAGGAGGAAGTCACTGCTTTGACATTTGCAGAGAACGACAGGGAGTTGTCCACAGTCACGCCAAGGTTCTTTGCACTCTGCAAGGGCGATACTGTCAACTGGGATGGAGGTCTTTCAGCAGGCAGGCCTTCCCCGGGGGGAAGAGCAGCTTCGTCTTGTCGAGGTTGAGCTTGAGGTGGTGGACCGACATCCAAGCTGAGATATCTGCCAGGCACGCAGAGATGCGTGTCGTCACCTGGGTGTCAGAAGGGGGGGAGGAGAAAATATGTTTGTAGGCAATGATAGGAGAGACCATGTGAGGATATGACAGAGCCGAGGGACTTGATGTATAGAGAGAAGAGGAGAGGGCCTAGAACCGAGCCCTGGGGGAAACCAGTAGTGAGGGTACGTGGTGCAGACACAGATCCTTTCCACGTTACCTGGTAGGAACGGTCTGCCAGTTAGGATGCAATCCAAGATTGTGCAGAGCCTGAGACACCCAGCCCTGAGAAGGGGGCGAGGAGGATGTGATGGTTCATGGTATCGAAGGCAGCGTATAGATCTAGGAGGATGAGAACAAAGGAGAGAGAGAGTCAGTTTTGGCAGTGCGGAGAGCTTCTGTGACAGAGAAGAGCAGTCTCGGTTGAGTGACCAGTCTTGAAGCCTGACTGGTTAGGGTCAAGAAGATTGTTCTGAGAGAGATAACGAGAAAGCTGATCAGAGACAGCACGCTCAACTGTTTTGGAAAGAAAAGAAAGGGATACAGGTCTATAGTTTGACGTCAGATGAGTCGAGTGTTCTTGAGGAGGGGAGCGACTCTGGCATTTTGAAGTAAGAGGGGTCCGGGATAAGTTGATGAGGGAAGTGAGAATGGGAGAAGGTCTCCAGAGAAGGGAGGAGTGGGATGGGGTCGAGCGGGCAGGTTGTCGGGCGGCCAGACCTCACTAGTTTCAGGATCTGGAGAGAGAGGGGAGAAAGAGGTCAAGACGTAGGGTAGTTCTGTGTGAGTGAGACCAGTGGACTCAATAGGCTGAGTGAATGAGTAGCTGATGTCAACCTTTTCAAAGGGGTTGACAAAGTAATCCGCAAAGCGGGAGGAGGAGTGGGTGGAGGATTAAGGAGGGAGGAGAAGGTGGAAAAGAGTTTCCTAGGGTTAGAGTGGTAGAAAGTGGCTTTAGAAGCAGATACACAGGAAGAGAAGATAAAGAAGAGGGAGTAGAAGGAGAACAGCAACAAGAGTGTTCAAATCAGTGCTGGTCCCAAGTCGTGGAAACCAAAGTTTTCCTCTTTTCCCTCTCTCTGTATCTGACGGGGCACTGCCTGCTGAGGGAGGTCTGGACCTATCACCGGGAGCAGCGGGCATACGTTATTCTGCTTCTCGTGGGCCTGTGGAAGGCTCAACAACTTTTGTGAGGGGTGGGAATGGGAGGATTTCTCAATTCCCTTCTCCGGCCATTGTATTGGGGAGTTCAATGGTGAGAAATGTCTGTCCCTGGAGCAAAAACGTTGTGCTATCCAGGAGCATGAGTACAGGACATCAATAAACTGCTTGCAAACATTTAAAACCAACATCAGGACATTGAGTCCATCATAGTTTATGTGGGATGCAAGGACATTAAGGGCAGCTCAGAACAGCTGAAGATGGATTTTAAAGAACTGATTGGGTCACTACTTTACAACAAACACACCCATAATATCTGGCCCTCTGCCCTCCCTAAATCGTGGCATTGAAAGGGTCAGCAGACTTGTAGCCCTCCATAACTGTATACGAGACTATTGCAGCTCTGTGGGTGTAACATTTATTGACAATTTTGATACCTTCTGGAAATCTTGATACCCAAATCATTTGGGTTCCTGGATCCTTTCACAGCATTATTTGGCAATAGCAGCAGCTACTCTTCCTGGGGTCCACACAAAACCTGACATAATACAGAACATTAATAGACAAGAACAGCTAAAAGACAGAACTATATAAAACATTTTTAGAGGCACATGTAGGCTACTTATCAATACATACACAAATGATCTAGGTCAAATAAGGAAGAGGTGTTGTGTCGTGAGGTGTTGCTTTATCTGTTTTTTGAAACCAGGTTTGCTGTTTATTTGAGAAATATGAGATGTAATGGAGTTCCATGTAATAACAGCTTTATATAATACTGTACTCTGTGTGTGTCAGAGCTGTGTGTAAGTTGACTATGCAAACAATTTGCGATTTTCAACACATTGTTTTTTTTATAAAGAAGTGATGCAGTCAGTCTCTCCTCAACTCTTAGCCAAGAGATACTGGCATGCATAGTATTTATATCAGCCCTCTGATGACAATGAAGAGCAAGACATGCCGCTCTGTTCTGGGCCAGCTGCAACTTAACTAAGTCTTTCTTTGCAGCACTCGACCACACGACTTGACAATAACCAAGATAAGACAAAACTGGAGCCTTCAGAGTGTGGTGTCAAAAAATCAGAGCATCTCTTTATTACAGACACCTCTCCCCATCTTTACAACCATTGAATCTATACATTTGGCCATGACAGTTTACAGTCTAAGGCAACGCCAAGTAATTTAGTATCCTTAACTTGTTCAACAGCCACACCATTCATTACCAGATTCAGCGGAGTTCTAGACAGAGCCAGTCCTGACCTCCCTGGGGCCCTAAGTATAATTCTGCTAAGGTGGCCTCCTACCTGACCCGTGAGCCATGTAAACTATTTGCCATTCCCACACAGTCACACCTGACACCCCAGTGCTCCCACTACAATCCTCCCTCCTTTAAAACAGTTTGCTCCATCTGTCGGTCTAAGAATAAGTAGACCTATACAGAACAGAATGGGGTATAAACAATATTTATTGAATAGAACATTTTCCATAGTATCTTAAGATAAGTTAATATTAACATGAATAAGAAATTGTAGATATATACAATTTAGAAAATTATATAATATAAACACTGAGCTTTGGCTCTACTGCCTGGTAATTAGTCCAGTCCTCACAATATTATACAATTAGCTTTGTCTATACAATGTAAACATAAGCCTATAGGCTATGGCTGCAGCTATAGGTCTCAAAATAGTCAAATACAACCTATACAGCTGTGTGATTAACTTTAGTTCCCTCTACAGCCTGGGCATTTTCAGCATCAGCATGGGCACCAATCTATTTGGACTCTGGAAGAAATTGAGAATGAGAAAGTATGTCACATAGTTAGTTAAGCAGTAATTTACACATACGCACTTCTGCCATACAATCTTAAAATGATAATAAGTGTGTAAACATTTTAATTAAAATTTTACCATCAAAATTTACTCTTCTGCACTTTCTTGAGGCAAAATCATCAATGATGTCATCATAGGACATGTTTCCCCACGTCATGATGTATGCTCATGATGGCCAGACCACTCAAACGTTCCTGTGACATGGAAGACCTCAGGTAGCTTTTGATGAGCTTTCATTTTGAAAAGCTCCTCTCTGCCGATGCTACTGTTACTGGTAGGGTGACTGCAATTCTTAGGGCTATCCAAAAAGGTTAGGATAGAGTTCCTCCAGGTTTTTCTCACAGAGAAAGTAAAGCAGCTCAATGGCAGTCATCTTATCTGATGGCAGATCAGGTAAATTCTGAATCTCGTGTGCCAGATCCATTCCACTGATGTCACAGTCATCTCTGAACGTTAGTGTTTTCAACATCCATGCAGTGAGCCTTTAAAGATTTACTGGACATCTGAGAGGCAGTTCTGAAGTTCAGCAGCACTCCATATTTGGTTTTCACCTGGTTGAGTGTTTCAAATCTCTCATCCATGGATGTCACAGCAGAGTCGACCACAATGTTGAAGTAGTTGACTTAAAGGTTTTTCAGTGCATCAGTTCATCAGGAGCCTCATAGCTGAAATGCCTCTTGCTGTTTCTCAGGTCTTCTCTTTCAGAACAGCCTCAACATTAATTTGTTCACAAATGCTCCAGTTTCCCGGTATGTAGTGAGGGAGGCCTATGCATTTGAGATTAAATTCACTACGATATCCAACTGCATTGAAGCGGATTGGAGGAGCTTGTTCACCTTGTTTGTCATTATCAGTATCTCACACCATACGCAAATCAAGTGGTAGGACTCAACTTCCTCTGCAGGTTCTTGTGCCTCCACTTTGGCCACAGGATCGTTGATCGTCTGTCTGGCTTCCAGTAATGCCTCCCGAACCTCAGAAGCCTGATTGCATGAACACTTTGGAGCCTACTCTCCCATCTTGTGTCACTCCATGACTATGTTCACGTGTTTCCTCAAAACACTCCATCTTTGTGTACCAGCTGAAAAGAAGGTGAAGAGCTTTTGCACATGCCCAAAAAACCCAACTGCATCTTTTGAAGATTTGGCAGCATCTGCAATGACAAGGTTTAGAGTATGTGCTCCACATGGGACGAACACAGCTCTGGGATTTCTTTTGAGCAGTCTGTCTTGTACTCCTTGGTGCTTGCCCTTCATGTTGGCCCCATTATCATATGCTTGCCCTCTGCAATCTTCAAATGGAATCTTCAGCTTGTTCAGCTTATCTAAGATGACAGTGGACAGATTCAAGCCTGTTGTAACCTCAACATTCGCAAAGCCGATGAAGTGCTCCTTGATCTCTGGCTTTCCCTTTAAAGCCACGCTTCTCAGAATAATGGACATTTGCTCCTGGTGACTAATGTCAGGTGTACAGTCCAAGATAATGGAGAAGTGCTTTGAGGCTCTTACTTGAGTCACTATTCCTTCCAGAATCTTGTCACTCACAATTTGTATCAGCTCATTCTGTGAGCGCTTCCCAAGGTAATGAGCATGTGTCTCTCCATTTTTAATTTTGCTGAGATGATTTTCCATAACGGGGTCAAATTTTGCCTTGTAATTCAACCTCTTTTAGGAAGTTTCCATTATCTGGTTGGAAGAGTTTGTCTGATGAACTCCTGAATGCTAGGTTTCTTTCAGCCAGAGACTGGGTGATACTTAAACATGTAAGGACATCCCGCCATCTCTTTCTTTCAGCCTCAAATTGTCATTTGTATCTGGTTAAGAGTCTGTCCCTGGTTAAGAGTTCTCTCCACTTAATCATATTGTTTGTGTGTTCAGGACTACCCTCATGGTGTTTCAGAATGGTATTGATATTTGACCAGTCATTTACGCCTTCCTTTATTATTTTGTAGTCTTTTGTAGAAAAGAGCTTACAGCAAAAACAATACACAGCATTGTTTTTTATTTGAGTATGAAAGCCAGCTCCTGGTCATCTTTTCCCCATTTGACAGCTGTCTCTGTAATAAGCCTGAATGGGAACCTCTTCTAGACTTGTCTTTAGGGTAAGAAAAATCCAGTCCTTGTTTGAATGGACCTCTGTGCACTAACTCAGTCCTCATAAAGTCTGTTAAGACTGGGGGCCAATCTGCTGGGTCATTTGGTGGAGCAGCAACTGTTCTATTACGGTCTGAGCTGCTTGTATCTGATGCTGGCTGTACACCTCTGGTTATGCCAGTATTGGCTGAGGCTGCCTGTACTTCACCTGGGTCTGTGTTAGTACTTGCTGAAGACTGCTGTATTGGGTCTGTGTTAGTACTTGCAGAAGCTGCCAGTACTGGGTCTGTATTAGTACTTGCTGAAGCTGCCAGTATTAGGTCTGTGTTAGTACTTTCTAAAGCCGGCTGTACTGGGTCTGTGTTAGTTCTGGCTGAGGCTGGATGTGGATCAACTGAGTCTGTGCTTGTACTGGCTGATGATCTAGCATGTCATCTACTGACAAACTTAAGCATAGCACCTGGGGCGGCAGGTAGCCCAGTGGTTAGAGTGTTGGGCCCGTAACCGCAAGGTTGCTGGATCGAATCCCTGAGCTGACAAGGTAAAAATCTGTTGTTCTGCCCCTGAACAAGGCAGTTAACCCACTGTTCCTAGGCCGTCATTGAAAATAAGAATTTGTTCTTAACTGACCTGCCTAGTAAAATAAAGGTAGAAAAAAAATTATAGATAACAATACAATTATTAATGTTATCAGCTGCATCAGGCCCATTTACTGGCTCCCCCAGATTTCCTTTTATACATTTTCCAATATAAAATACTCTTTATAATATTGCTTGGCTGAATACTTGGTTATTATTTACTGAGAGATGTGCATCCATATTGCCCAGTATGCCCAGCTAATCAACATTTAAAATTCACTGTCAATATCAATCCATTGCTTTCCATCTTGCATTAGTTCTGAGTTGTAACTAAACCTTCGCTGAGAGACTAGATAATCATTGTCTTGATTTTAAATTATGTGCGCCTATGAGGAGTGCCATCATGCCCATATATTGTCTGGACTGGTCTCCACAGAGGTTGCTGCTGGAAAGCATGAGTTTCATTTTGTGCATAAAAACCGTTGCCCGTTGGCGTTTATCAAACGTAATAAATAGATGGATTTCACTCTCACTTTTGTCAGGCACAAGTCACAGAACACACCCTGGAAGTGGCTGGCAAGCAAGCAAGACAGACAGACCAAGAGATGCACTGCCCAGCTAGGTTAGCAAGACAGACAGACTAGAGAGAGATGCACTGAAAGCTAGCACATCAACTTAATGTTACTGTCATTTGCTGACATCAAACTTGGAGAGGAGAGAACACAAGTTTACCTGATTGCTGATCCCGCAATTCACTCTCATGGTGTTTTTTTCCACCTCTTTTCGTGACTTGAAGGATAGTTCCGCTTCATCCTCTCATCGATGTTGTAAACATTGACACCCGCTTTGACACAAGGGGGAGGCGTAATTTGCAGGGCCCTACTTACGTAGTGAGCGTATAGGGCCGCTCGGCTCTGGTTCTAGAACTTAGGGAATGATTTGTACCAAATACAATGCTGTTAGGTTTTAGAGATGTTCAGGACTAGTTTATTACTGGCCACCCATTCCAAAACAGACTGCAACTCTTTGTTAAGGGTTTCAGTGACTTAATTAGCTGTGGTTGTTGATGCGTATATCGTTGAATCATCAGCTGACACACATGCTTTGTTTAATGCCAATGGCAGGTCATTGGTAAAAATAGAAAAGAGTAGAGGGCCTAGAGAGCTGCCCTGCGGTACACCACACTTTACATGTTTGACATTAGGAGAGGCTTCCATTAAAGAAAACCGGTTGAGTTCTATTAGATAGATAGCTCTGAATCCACGATATGGCAGAGGTTGAAAAGTCATAACATATGTTTTTTCAATAATATCAAAGGCTGCACTGAAATCTAACAGTACAGCTCCCATAATCTTCTTATTATAAATGTATTTCAACCAATCAGCCATTTGTGTCAGTGCAGTACATGTTGAGCGCACTTCTCTATAAGCATGCTGAAAGTCCGTTAATTTGTTACCAGAGAAATTGCGTTTTATTTGGTCAAACACAATCTTTTCCAACAGTTTGCTAAGAGCTTATAGGTCTGCTATTAGTACAAGTAAAGGCTGCTTTACCCCTCTTGGGTAGCGGAATTACTTTGGCTTCCCTCCAGGCTGAGGACAAAGACTTTTCTCTAGGCTCAGATTAAAGATATGACAGATACGAGTGGCTATTGAGTCAGCTACCATCCTACCACCATCATTGATCTTGGCTTCATAATACAGTTTCTTCTTTTTGTAGAGTTTCTCAATTTGCATTAAGTCAGCCAGTCAGATGTGCAGCCAGACTTAGCCACTCCTTTTGCCCCATCTCTTTCAACCATACAGTTTTTCAATTCCTCAAATCAACCCATGGAGCCTTTTTTAAAGGAAGATGCTTGGCAAATTTTGTGGTGCCGAATGGTACTCCCAATCACAGCCGGTGGTGATAAAGCCTGGATTCAAACCAGGGTGTCTATAGTGACGCCTCTAACACTGAGATACAGTGCCTTAGACTGCTGCGCCATTTGGGAGCCTAAACAGTTCTAAGAGTCAGTTAACAGGTGCATGTTTATCAATAATTGGAAGAAGCCATTTCATAATTTCATCAAGTGCAGCGTCTGGATGCCTCTTATTAATGAACTTTGGTTTTCCTGGATATAGCCACTATATTGGGATCATTGCATCCAATGGGTACGGATACAGCTGTAGAACAAAGTTTGCAAATGCAAATTAATTACTTAAAAATCATACAATGTGATTTTCTGGATTTTTGTTTTAGATTCCGTCACTCACAGTTGAAGAGTACCTATGAAAAAATTACAGACTTCTACATGCTTTGTAAGTGGGAAATCCTGCAAAATCGGCAGTGTATCAAATACTTGTTCTCCCCACTGTATATACAGACCTGAATGAGTGAATGAGTGATTACAGACCAGAATTACTCACAGATGGGTGAATAATTGTTAAACTAACACCCCAACAGTTCCAGGTCTATCTTGCCGACGGCACAGCACCCCGGTGAGGCATTCTAATAGTCTAATAGCCGCCGGAAGCCGCCGCTGCAGATCTGTAGTGCTCTCTGGCACACCGTGCTGGGATCAGTCTGTGACTGAAGGTGTTCCTCTGCGTCATAACCATGGCATGAAGAGGGTGGGTGACGTTATCCATGATGGCCAGCAGTTTGGCCAGGATCCGTCTCTCTGCCACCTCCTCTAGAGTGTCAAGGCTAATCCCCAGAATAGAGCTAGCCTTCCTGATCAGCTTATTTACCCAAGAAGCATCACCGGCTTTTATGTTGGCGCCCCAGCAAACCACTGCAAAAAAGACTGGTAGAAAGTATGCAGTAGTTTACTGCACACGTTGAAGGAACTGAGCCTCCTCAGAAAGTAGAGTTGGCTCTGGCCATTTTTGCACAGAGCCCTAGTGTTACCAGCCCATTCCAGCCTGTTGTCCATATGGACTCCCAGGAACTTGTATGACCCAACCATTTCCACATCCATCCCCTGTATAGGGACTGCAGTCAGTTGTGCCTTGGTTCTCCTGAAGTCCACCACCATCTCCTTTGTTTTGCTGATGTTGATCTGAAGGTGGTTCTGCTCACACCACCCCTGATGCACCCTACAGTTGCGGAGTCACCAAGAACTTCTGTAGGTGGCATGTTTCAGAGTTATATCTGAAGTCCGAGGTGTAGATGGTGAACATGAAAGGGGACAGGACCGTTCCCTGGGGGTCCCCTGTGTTGCTCACTGCCCGTTCTGACACACAGCTCTGTAGTTGTACAAATTTTGGCCTACCGGTCAGGTAGTCCGTGACCCAGGAGACTAAGGGTGCTTCCACTTTCATCCTCTTCATCTTCTCACCCAGTAGCAGGGGCTGAATGGTGTTGAAGGCACTGGATAAGTCAAAAAACATAACCCTCACAGTGCAACCTGCGTTGTCCAGGTGAGAGTAAGCCCTCTGCAGAAGGTAGATGATAGCATCATCCACCCCGATGTTGCGCTGATATGCGAACTGCAGGGGTCCAGTGATGTACACACCAGGGGTCTGAGGTGAGCGAGGACTAACCATTCCAGGGTCATTATGATGTGGGATGTTAGCGCTGCAGATCTGAAGTCATTCAGGACAGTGGGATGCGCCTTCTGTGGATGTTTTCCACAGCACAGGGACCCTTACTAGGCTCAGGCTAAGGTTGAAGGGGTGCTGGAGTATTCCACACAGTTGGTCAGCTCAGACCCTAAGCACCCTTGGGCTGATGCCATCAGGGCCCAACGCTTTCCACTGATGTAGTCTCTCCAGCTCTACCTTCACTTTGTTGGTGGTAAAAGCCAGCCCAGGTGGGGAGGTGGGGGGAAGGGGTCAGTCCAGAGGGAGCAGGGCCGGAGGTGGGGAGGGGGTCGCTGATTGTCTCAACAGAGGTGTTGTGAGCAAAGTGGGGGTGGGACAGCCGTGAGGGTGTGTGGCCTGGGGAGCTGGAGGGGAGGTGGACAGGGCCAGCATTGAACCTTTTAAAAAATTGGTTCAGCTCATTGGCTCTGTCCTGGGTCCCCTCCGTCTGCCCACTGTTTGACTTTTTGAAGCCAGTGATATTTCTCATACCCTTCCACACCTCTCTCACCTGGCTCTGCCTCAGCTTGTCCTCCATCTTCTCCTTATACCCTCTCTTCCCCTCAGCAATCCGCAACTCCCTCTGGACGCATTTCAATTTGTCCTTGTCTGCCTCCTTGAAGGCCCTCTTCTTCTCATTCAGAAGGGACTTCAGGTCGCTGGTGACCCAGGGTTTATTATTTGGAAAACAGCATACCTCCCTGGTGGGTACAGTGTTGTCTACACAAAAATGTATATAGTCCGTTATGCAGTCAGTAAGTCCATCGATGTCCTCCCCATGAGCCTCAAAGAGCATATCCCAGTCTGTTGTTTCAAAGCAGTCCTTACCTCATTCTCCTAATGGTCCTAGTGGTCGCAGGCTGCTGTTGGACCATAGGCCTTTAGAGTGGGGTGAGGTGGACAAGGTTGTGATCCGATCTACCGAGGGGAGGGAGTGCAGTGGATGCATCCTTCACATTACCATATAACAAGTCTAGAGTTTTATTATTCCTTGTTGGGCACTTCACGAACTGTTTGAACGTGGGCAGCGTTGAAGACAGAGATGCATGGTTAAAATCCCCCAAAATGGCAAAGAAAGCACTGGGATGCGCTGTCTGTAACCTCGCGATAACAGAGTGGATGACGTCACACGCTGTGTTTGCATCAGCGGAGGGCGGGATGTAAACAATAACAGCAATGGCCGCCGTGAATTCCCTTGGCAAATAGTAGGGTCTCAGGCTAACGGCTAACAGCTCAATGTCCGGGCTACAAAACTGTTCCTTAAGAGTAACATGTCTCGGATTACACCATCTGTTGTTAGCTAATAAAGCCAGCCCCCCTCCCATGCTCTTACCGGAGGAAACGCTATCCCTGTCCGCTCTGATGGTCCGGAACCCGCCGATAGTGACGTTCTCTATGGGGATGTTCAGCCAAGTCTCAGTAAAATGCAATAGGCTTGCTTCCCAATAGTCTCTTTGTCCAAGAACAAAGCCCTGAATCTCGTCCATCTTGTTATGTAGCGATCTCACATTGCCCATAATTATAGACGGTATAGCCGGCTTGTACTTCCTCAGCTTTGCCTTACACTTCAATCCCGCCCTACGTCCACGGCGTCGCCTTTTCAACTCATCTGGAATATCGAACTTTTCCCTGGGGTGCAGCTGAGCTGCGAGTGCTAAATCCAGCAGCTGGGCTCGGTTGTAAATAATAATATATATTTTTTTTTTTTTCACAATATTTTTTATTGAACAGGTAGACAGTAGTGACAATGAAAACTCAGCACTCAGAGAGTAGACCACTGCTCAGTTTTTTTCTTTAACCCTATCCCCCATCATTCCCAGTAAACCCCACACACACATACACATACACATACACAAACAGACTACATACCTAAAAACGAGGACCTGGAAAACATAAGGCACGAGAAAACCAACACAGTACAAAGTAAGAAATAAATGGCTGCCATTTTTTTGTAAAGTTGAAAGTGGAGCCCCTTATTGAAAATTTAATTTTTTCCAGTTGCAAGAAAAACATAACATCCCTAAGCCATTGAGAGATGGATGGGGGGTGGACTGACTTCCAATCCAAAAGTATTCTACGTCTGGCCAGTAAAGAAGTGAATGCAACCACCTCTGCCCGTCTGTGGTTCAAGGAGGACAAGTCAGCAGGGATGCCAAACACTGCTAACAGAGGGCACGGCCGCAAGGCCACACCCAGCACCTCAGACAGTACCTTGAATATAGAGTCCCAATAGCTATTTAAGGCAGGGCATAGGGCAAACATATGAGTGAGATCACAGGGGGAGGCATGGCATCTATCACACTCATCCTTTACGTCAGGGTAAATACAAGCCAGTCTGGCCTTGGAGAAGTGCACCCTGTGTACCACTTTAAATTGGATAAGACCCAGGCGAGCACAAGGTGTCGTGGAGCGTATCCTGTCTATTGCCTCACTCCACCACTCCTGCGTAAACTCAACCCCCATCTCCCGCTCCCAAGCCGACTTGATTTTATCAGTGGAATGCACATCAAGAGACATAATGCACGAGTAGATTTGAGAGATTAGCCCACTTTGATGGGGCAGAAGAGATAGCACAACATCCCAGGGTCTACTTGGGGGCGGGGCAGGAAAGCCTGGGAACTGGGAGGAAACAAAGTGGAGTACCTGAAGGTAGCGGAAAAAGTGAGATGGAGGCAAGGAGCGCTTAGAGACAAGATCAGGAAAACCTGCTAAGGTAGATGCAGAGGAGAATTTAAAGTGCCGTCGAAACTGGTACCAGATCTTAAGGGTGGAGAGTACCACAGGGTTGCCAGTATAACGGGAAGGTGCTATTGGGAGGGAAGAGCAGAGCAGGGCAGGGAGAGAAGTAGAGATGCAGGAGCGTGACTCAAGGTGGCACCATTGGGAGTCTGAAGCATGTAGCCAGAATGGCAGTTTCTGAAAATTGGCCGACCAGTAGTAGTATAGAAAGTTGGGTAAAGCCAGACCGCCACTAAATCTGCATCTCTGAAGTAGAGCTCTACTGACTCTGGGTACCTTACCCGCCCATATGAAAGATGTGATGGCCTGGTCAATTGACTTGAAAACGTTCCTCGGCAGAAAAAGGGGAATAGACTGAAAAAGATAGAGGAATTTAGGCAGACTATTCATCTTAACTGCATTAATCCTTCCTATGAGTGTAAGAGGTAAATTACCCCACCTCTGAAAATCAGACTTCATCTGTGTGAGAAGGGGAGCAAAGTTCGCAGAGAAAAGAGAGGGAAAAGACCGAGTCACATTCACTCCCAGATATTGAAAGCCAGAGCGGCTGAGCTGGAAAGGCAAGTCAGACTGACGTAGCTGGAGTGCCGCCGGGTTTACTGGAAAGCATTCGCTCTTCTGGAGATTTAATTTGTAACCTGAGAAAGACCCAAAGTTGTCCAAAATAGAAAGAATAGAGGGCAGGCAAACCACCGGGTTACTGACATAGAGCAGCAAATCATCGGCATACAACGACAACCTGTGCTCAATCCCCTCCCGTGAAACACCCTGAAACATGGGAGATGCTCGCAAGGCAACAGAAAGGGGCTCAATCGCAATGGCGAACAGTAGGGGGGACAGAGGACAACCCTGCCTAGTGCCGCGTCCCAGGGCAAAATAGTTGGAACGGGTGTCGTTGGTGCAGACACTGGCCTGAGGGGATGCGTACAGTAGGCGGATCCACGAGCAAAACTTGTCCCCAAACCCAAAGCTTCCAAGAACCGCAAAGAGAGTCCCACTCAATTCTATCAAAAGCCTTCTCCGCATCCAGAGAGATTACCAGCTCAGGGCACTCAGAGACTTCCTTGGAATAAATAATATTAAACAAAGTCTGAATGTTGAAAAAAGAATGTCTCTCCTTGATAAAGCCAGTTTGCTCCTCCGAAATGATTCCCGGTAGGACCGTCTCCAAGCGTTGTGCGATAAGCTTCGCAAGCACCTTAACATCTACATTAAGGAGGCTTAAGGGCCTATACGAAGAACAGGAAGTGGGGTCTTTTCCTTTTTTAAGAAGCAGCGCTATGGATGCCTAAGGTCAGGGGCAACGTGCCGCGTTCAAGCGACTCGTTGTATACAGATAGTAGTAAGGGTGCTAACTTGACCTGGAATTTCTTTAAAAAACTCAGTGGGAAAGCCGTCAGCCCCGGGGCCTTGCTACTCTGCATTGATTTAATAGATATAACCACTTCCTCAAGGGTGAGAGGGGAATCAAGGTGAGCCGTAGAGTCAGCGTCAACCACAGGGGTGTCCAATGAGTCCAGAAATTGTTTCATTTTGGACTTGTCTGTCGGGGACTCTGACGTGTATAGGGAGGAGTAAAAGGATGTAAAGGTGTCATTGATTCCTTTAGGATCCAAGGTCAAAGTTTGGGAGGCATCTGCAATTTGGGGAATCAGCCACGTAGCAGACCGTCGTTTCAATTGATGTGCCAGCAGGCGAGTGGCCCTGTCTCCATGCTCAAAATAGGTAGCACGTGAGCGTAAAAGCAACCGCTCAGCATCCTTAGTAGAAACAAGGTTGAATTCAGACTGTAAGTTTAAGCGCTGTTTATATAGCTCAGGAGAAGGGGCCAAGGCATATCGTCGGTCCAAGTCAAGGATGGCCGAGGAAAGCTCCTCAAGTTTAGCCCTACGGGTTTTGTTTAAATAAGAAGAGTAGGAGATAATAACCCCCCTCAGGTAGGCTTTGAGCGTCTCCCATAAAAGAGAGTGAGACGTGGAATCTGTCTGGTTGGAAAAGAGAAAGTTATCAATGGAGGTGGAAATGAGATTACAGAAGTCTATGTCAGAAAGGAGAAGAGAATTGAATCTCCAACAGGGAGGAGAACGAGGTTGCACTGACAGAACAATATCCAGGGCTAGCGGGGCATGGTCCGAACTTACAATGGGTAAGTATTCAGAAGAGGTCACATTTGGAAGCAGCGCCTGATCAATAAAAAAATAGTCAATACGAGAAAAAGAGTGGTGCACATGTGAAAAAAAAGAATATTCTCTTGCCTGGGGGTAAAGAAATCTCCACGGATCAGTACACCCATTCTCAACCATAAAATCAGAAAAGGCTTTAGACATAGCAGAAGGAGAGGCATTCCGTGGGTTGGAGCGGTCCAGAGCTGGACTAGCAACGCAGTTCAGATCCCAGCCAAATATCAAACGGTGGGTATCCAAGGAAAGGATTTTCCCCAGCAAGTAGTTGGCAAAACAAACGTCATCAAAGTTTGGGGCATACACGTTAACCAGCACCACAGGCGTGTGCCAGAGAGTGCCGGTTATGATTAAATATCTGCCATTGCTGTCAGAGATAACATTGGACACAGTAAACTGTACTCTGCTGCTAACCAAGATTGCAACCCCCCTTGCTTTGGAGTTAAAAAGGGAGTGAAAAACTTGGCTATATCTAGAGTTTTGTAACCTTGAGTGGTCATTAATGCGAAGATGTGTCTCCTGTGAGAAAACCACATCCGCTCCAAGCTTTTTCAAATGAGAGAGGACCCTAGACCTCTTAACTGGGGTGTTCATCGATTTTACGTTCCAAGATATGAACTTAATAGGTGTAGGCGCTCTTCCACCAACACTACTGGAGCTAGCCATGTTAACTATTTAAAGAGGAGAAATTAAGAGACCGGCCAAGCTTTAGTGAAAAAAACAGAAAAAACAAAAAAAGGAAAAACAGAAAAGAGAAAGGGAGAGAACACAGATCTAATAGACAAAAAAAGACAGACGTAGCTCCCGTGCATATTAAGCAGTGAACGTGGGAGACGCCGTCGCACATATACAACTTAAAATAACTCTATGCATTTAGCAATTTAAACAATGTGTTAGAACACAGCAACCTAACTATACATCACCAACAGAAATTACACACAAAGGTGCTTATACTTGCAAGCATGTCTACATAAACAAACCAACATGAGCACAAGGAATAATTTCTAAACATACAGGCAGCCAGAAGCGCACACACATTGAGACCATAAGACACATGATCACATATTGTACACAAACACACACAAATGGATACGCAGCCACCACCAAACCCAGCCACAAGCCCACACACAAACTTTTAAGATGTACACACACACACACACACACACACACACACACACACACACACACACACACCCATGCCTACATACATAGTGGTCAAAAATAAAATTGAAATAGAAAATATGTATATATGATAAAGTTCTGTGAATATATAAACACAATACCCCAGGCAAGTATGTCTATAAAAATCTATACATACATTTATTTACCAATACAGATTAGACGAAAAATATTAATAATAATAACATTTAAAAAAAAAAAAAAAAAAAACAACAACCTCTAGCTAGGAAGAGGGATATCTGTATCCAAGCCTATATGGGAGTAAAAATTTATAAAATAAATAACAAATTAACAATCCAATTAGCCAGTCAAAAAATTACAAAATAGTAATAAAAATGAAATTAAACATGAATTGCTAATTTGAAATAGACACACTGTAGTGGGCTTAGTTTTTTTTCCCCAGAGACAGGCGTACCTAAGATGTAGAGGAGTGGCTGGGCCTTCAATGAGAAGGCTGGCAAAGATGTAGACTTACAAAATCAAACATTTCGGCCGAGCCAGGCTTTTGCCTCTTCAGGAGAATCGAACCGAAGGTTCTCACCGTTGTGGTCGACATGCAGCTTCGCTGGGAAACGCAAGGAGAACCGGACTTTCTTCTCGTAGAGAATGCGTTTCACGTCGAGAAACTCTGCCCTTTTCTTGGCCACAACAGACGTGAAGTCCGGGAAGATGTGGACTTTCTTGCCGCGGAAAAGTAGTTGTTCCTTCGCGGGCCTGCGGATGATTGCCTCCTTGTCCCTGAAGTTGTGAAACTTCACGATCACCACTCTCGGTCTTGCGTTGAAAGCGTTGCCCGTGGGAGGGGGGCCGAGGCGATGAGCTCTGTCCAGCTTCATGGGGGAGGGCGCAAGAGAATTGCAGAGGACCTCCGTAAAGAAAACGGACATGAAGGCCACTGGATCCGCCCCCTCCACTCTTTCAGGGATACCCACAACACGCAGGTTGCAGCGACGCGATCTCGACTCGAGATCGTCTATCTTGTCAGCCATCTGCACGCATTCAGAGTTAAGGCACGTGACAGCTAGCTCTAGAGTGATGACCCGGTCGCTGTAGTCGGATAGACCCCGCTCGAGGTCAGAGATTCGGCGACCCTGTGCCTCGACAGCGACCCTAAGGCTGGGCTGAAGAGATGGGACCCAGAGCCGCGTCAATAGCCGGCTTCAGAACCGCCTCGATAACCGACTGCACCTGGATAGCAATCAGGGCGAATATAGCTACCCGAAAATCATGGAGGTCTGCGCGAGTGATCGCTTGAGAGCCGGGACCAGAAGCCGCGCCATTATTATGGACACTATCTGCCATGCTAGGAGCCACTTCTGCCGCACGTTTGGACTTCAAAGACCGAGACATCCGACACGAAAAGGTAATTAAACAACACTTAAACAAAGACAAATTAAACGAACAGACAATACGCTGTGACAGTGCGGATTGAATTAAATGCAAATTGCAAAAAGGAATAGTAAGTGCAACGGAGCTGCCCAACACACAACTCACTCGCTCTCCATGACACCCGGAAGTCCCGTAAATAATAATTGAGGACTCTCGTAGACATTCAGCGCTGAGAAAAATAAAAAGTGCCTCAGTGATAAAAAGGACCGTTAAAACCTTCCTAAAACCATAGCACTCCATAATCCTGAACTATTATAATTCAACTGTTGCAAAAAAAACATACTAAAACAAAAATGTATGCACAAACAATGGGAGCTGCTTAACAGGTGACCACGCAGGGCGGCGCCAATCATCAACATAACCTGAAAGACCGCTCTGCAAGGAATAAGCCACTGCTCCAAAACCGCAATTAGAAAAGCCAGACTGCGGTTTGCAACTGCACATGTGGACAAAGATCTGACTTTTTGTCTGATGAAACAAAAATAGAACTGTTTGGCCATAATGACCATTGTTATGTTTGGAGGAAAAAGGGGGAGGCTTGCAAGCCGAAGAACACCATTCCAACCGTGAAGCACGGGGGTGGCAGCATTATGTTGTGGGGGTGCTTTGCTGGTGCACTTCACAAAATAGATGGCATCATGAGGAAGAAAATGATGTGGAGATATTGAAGCAACATCTCAAGACATCAGTCAGGAAGTTAAAGCTTGGTCGCAAATGGGTCTTCCAAATGGACAATGACCCCAAGCATACTTCCAAAGGACAACAAAGTCAAGGTATTGGAGTGGCATCACAAAGACCTGACCTCAATCCAAATTTGTGGGCAGAACTGAAAAAGCATGTGCGAGCAAGGAGGCCTCCAAACCTGACTCAGTTACACCCGTTCTGTCAGGAGGAATGGGCCAAAATTCACCCAACTTATTGTTGGAAGCTTGTGGAAGGCTACCCGAAACGTTTGACCCAAGTTAAACCGTTTAAAGGCAATGCAACCAAATACTAATTGAGTGTATGTAAACTTCTGGCCCACTGTGAATGCGATGAAAGAAATAAAAGCTGAAATAAATCACTCTACTATTATTCTGACATTTCACATTCTTGAAATAGTGATGATCCTAACTGACCTAAGACAGGGAATTTTTACTAGGATTAGATGTCAGGAATTGTGAAAAACTGAGTTTAAATGTATTTGGCTAAGGTGTTGAAGCTACGAACCCATAGGGTTGGCTCTCTCTTCCCTTCCAGGCAGATCACAGTGAAGATTGAAAACAACAAACAGCAGGGATCTAGACAGCCACAAACCCGGGCCAATCCACAGTCCCAGCCACAATGGATAACTGTGTCGCCTTCAAGAAAACCCTGCTAAGTTGACAGGAAGCTAGCAGCTAGGCAAGCTGCTACACCAAATCGCTCCTCAAATCTCCAGACCATTTTGTGTGTGTGTGTGTGCGTGTGCGAGTGTCATAAAGCAACTGCAGGTTTGAAGTGCTCCCTTACCTTAATCTCCAGGCCATTGCAGTTGAGACTCATCCCACACTCATCTGTGATCTCAGTGATCTCAGACAGGTCTTCATCCTCAAACTCATTCAGGCTGATGTCATGGGTCAACCTGGGGGGGGTTGGGGTGGAGAGGGAGAGGGAGGTGGCAGATGGGGAGTGGTGGGAGATTGGGAATGGGGTGGGATTGAGTGAGAAGACACAGGGAGAGGAAATGTTAAACTGTCTGAACCCTCCAAAGCGCAATATATTTTCCCCTCTAAATCTGTACAATCTGTCGGATCAATCTAACTGGATTAACCTTTGTCAAAGAACTTTGACATCTTCATTGATAGCAACTGTCGCTAACCACCATGATGGACAATGTTTCAAAACAATTCCCATCTATGTGGCAGGCTGGGCACATGTGGCAGGCTGGGCACATCACCAGTTGTACTGTGTTTCCTCTGACACGTTGGTGAAGCCGGCTTCTGGGTTAAGTGGGCAGTGTGGCTTTGCAGGGTTGTGTTTTGGAGGACGCATGGCTCTCGACCTTCACCTCTCCCAGGTCCATACGGGAGTTGCAACAATGGGACAACACTAACTACCAATTGGGGAGAAAAAGGGGCTAAAAGTAAGAAAAATATGAAATGCAGAGCGTGTTGTAGTATTTACACTACAACCGCCGCAACGGTAATTTTGACCTTTGACAAACCAGGTGGTTTTCACTCGTGACTTTTCCTAAATATGTGACATTGTTAGAAACTAAATAACACGCTTTTACCCAGTTCATTTTGGCCAGTAAAATGCATCATTGTGAATGGTGCATGTATACAATCTGCAACATGTTCATATTACATTTTTAATACATGAAAAAACATACAATATGACATCATCCAATGCGAGAGTGCTATCGACAGGTCAGTTGGAAAAAGTTATGATGGACTACTTTCTGCACATGCCACGGTCAGTGTGAACCGGAGTGACTTGACACAACGTTGGCCTAACAACATGTAGCTACAAACAAGAGTTAAATGGTTCCAGTCTGCCGTGAAGAGTTCATCCACGTATACGGGTAAGAGTCTAGCTACATTTTCAAATATTATACTTTTCTAAAATTTTGTCAGAAAGTCGTTTCAAGTTAAAGCGCACTGTTCGCTAGCTAGCGAACGTTAGCTTGCTGGTTCACTAACTAATGTTACATGTATGATCTGTGTAGTAATATTATTTGAATCAGAAACCCATTTGCATTGCTAGTTATAGCCTAATTTTAGCTAACATTAAACCTAGTTGGTTAGCTTTAACTACCTGCAGATTCATACTACAGCTATGACAATCAGTTTGTATTGGTAGTAGTATGACTGGGGATTATGCCAGTTCATTGTTCTTTAGCTAGCTACATGTCTAAACAAAAGACTTCACTTTGCCAGATGATTAGACGGCCCGTGGTTATAGCATTTCTTTCACATGACCCATCAATTTAGATGAGTCTTGGTAAGCATCATCTCATAACTAGTATATGTATTTACTTATTTAACTAGGAACGTCAGTTAAGAACAAGTTATTATTTACAATGACGGCCTACATCGTCAATAAGGAAAATGGACACCGTTTTTGATATTGCTACTATGCAAATATGCAAGTAACTATTTACAGTATCGTTTCCATTTACAGCTTCTGTATCAAATTAACCACTGAATAAAAACATGCTGGTTATGGAAACAATTCCATAACCAGCATGTGTTTAACCAGTGGCAGTGTCTATATATGCAGAAGTGTTTTTTACACAAAAATAATTGATAGGACAGTATTTGTGTTTTAGTTGACAGTCTCACTTGATAGGACAATATTGATATACAGTGGGGAGAACAAGTATTTGATACACTGCCAATTTTGCAGGTTTTCCTACTTACAAAGCATGTAGAGGTCTGTCATTTTTATCATAGGTACACTTCAACTGTGAGAGACGGAATCTAAAACAAAAATCCAGAAAATCACATTGTATGATTTTTAAATAATTAATTTGCATTTTATTGCATGACATAAGTATTTGATCACCTACCAACCAGTAAGAATTCCGTCTCTCACAGACCTGTTAGTTTTTCTTTAAGAAGCCCTCCTGTTCTCCACTCATTACCTGTATTAACTGCACCTGTTTGAACTCGTTACCTGTATAAAAGACACCTGTCCACACACTCAATCAAACAGACTCCAACCTCTCCACAATGGCCAAGACCAGAGAGCTGTGTAAGGACATCAGGGATAAAATTGTAGACCTGCACAAGGCTGGGATGGGCTACAGGACAATAGGCAAGCAGCTTGGTGAGAAGGCAACAACTGTTGGCGCAATTATTAGAAAATGGAAGAAGTTCAAGATGACGGTCAATCTCCCTCGGTCTGGAGGGAGATTCAGCCCAGAACTACACGGCAGGACCTGGTCAATGACCTGAAGAGAGCTGGGACCACAGTCTCAAAGAAAACCATTAGTAACACACTACGCCGTCATGGATTAAAATCCTGCAGCGCACTCAAGGTCCCCCTGCTCAAGCCAGCGCATGTCCAGGCCCGTCTGAAGTTTGCCAATGACCATCTGGATGTTCCAGAGGAGGAATGGGAGAAGGTCATGTGGTCTGATGAGACAAAAATAGAGCTTTTTGGTCTAAACTCCACTCGCCGTGTTTGGAGGAAGAAGAAGGGTGAGTACAACCCCAAGAACACCATCCAAACCGTGAAGCATGGAGGTGGAAACATCATTCTTTGGGGATGCTTTTCTGCAAAGGAGACAGGACGACTGCACCGTATTGAGGGGAGGATGGATGGGGCCATGTATCGCGAGATCTTGGCCAACAATATCCTTCCCTCAGTAAGAGCATTGAAGATGGGTCGTGGCTGGGTCTTCCAGCATGACAACGACCCGAAACAAACAGCCAGGGCAACTAAGGAGTGGCTCCGTAAGAAGCATCTCAAGGTCCTGGAGTGGTCTAGCCAGTCTCCAGACCTGAACCCAATAGAAAATCTTTGGAGGGAGCTGAAATTCCGTATTGCCCAGCGACAGCCCCGAAACCTGAAGGATCTGGAGAAGTTCTGTATGGAGGAGTGGGCCAAAATCCCTGCTGCAGTGTGTGCAAACCTGGTCAAGAACTACAGGAAACGTATGATCTCTGTAATTGCAAACAAAGGTTTCTGTACCAAATTAAGTTCTGCTTTTCTGATGTATCAAATACTTATGTCATGCAATAAAATGCAAATTAATTACATACAATGTGATTTTCTGTATTTTTGTTTTAGATTCCGTCACTCACAGTTGAAGAGTACCTATGATAAAAATTACAGACTTCTACATGCTTTGTAAGTGGGAAAACCTGCAAAATCGGCAGTGTAACAAATACTTGTTCTCCCCACTGCACTTTTATTTGTATTTGTGTTTTATTTCACTTTTGTCTAGGTAGGTTAATTACAGGTTTTTATTAACTAAGATGGCCCTCACGGAGGCATCTAAACTAGGTAGTGGTGTACATGTTAACATATATTCTGATTCAGCATACGCGATCGGTGTTTGCCTACCATGGGTAGGGGTTTGGAAAAGTAGTGATTTTATGAATGCATATGGAAATGTTAGGAAAAAATAATACGTTACAGGTTGAGGCCATGCTGGAAGCTATGTTGCTCCCAGCTAGGTTGGCAATTTGAAGGTGTGTGTCCACACAGGCAATTAAAACAACATTAGCTTAGGTAATAAAGTTGCTGCTGAAAGTGTGACGGTGGATATATAATGGAGAGCCAGGCGCAGGAGATAGCGTGGAACAAGGTATAATTTAATACCAAAGAAGTAATTCTCAACTGAACAGACAAAATATAACTATTCCAGTAATCACGAAAGGTGTACAAATAACTAGGCATAGCCTAGACACACACTTTGTGTAAATACACAATCACAAATAAACAATAACCGACAAGGACATGAGGGAACAGAGGGAACATATATACATGAAGTAATTGGGGTGAAATGAGAACCAGGTGTGCGTAATGACAAGACAAGACTAATGGATAATGAAGGAGGTAGCGGCAGTGGCTAGAAAGCCGGTGACGACGATCGCCGAAGCATGCCCGAACAAGGGGGTGAGGCAACTTCGGATGGAGTCGTGACAGTACCCCCCCCCCTTGACGCGCAGCTCCAGCTGCGTTCTGACACGACCATGGGGACGACCCGGACGGCGAGGCGCCGGGCGATCTGGGTGGTGTCGATTGAAGTCTCGTAAAAGGGAGTGGTCGAGAACATCCCCCCTCGGCACCCAGCACCTCTCCTCCGGACCGTACCCCTCCCTCTCCACGAGGTACTGCAGGCCCCCCGCCCAACGTCTCGAATCCAAGATGGAACGGACAGAGTACGCTGGGACCCCCTCGATGTCCAACGGGGGCGGAGGGACCTCCCGCACCTCAGACTCCTGGAGTGGTCCAGCCACCACCGGCCTGAGGAGAGACACATGAAACGAGGGGTTAATACGGTAATCTGGAGGGAGTTTTAACCTGTAGGTAACCTCGTTGACTCTCCTCAGGACTTTAAATGGCCCCACAAACCGCGGGCCCAGTTTCCGACATGGCATGCGGAGGGGCAGGTTCCGGGTCGAGAGCCAGACCCGATCGCTCGGTGTGAACACCGGGGCCTCACTGCGGTGACGGTCCGTGCCGATTTTCTGCTGGCGTACCGCTCGCTGGAGACGAACATGCGCAGCCTCCCATGTCGCCTCCGCGTTCCGGAACCACTCGTCTACCGCAGGAGCTTCGGTCTGGCTCTGATGCCATGGTGCCAGAACCGGCTGGTAACACAACACACACTGGAAAGGGGTTAGATTCGTGGAGGAGTGACAGAGGGAATTTTGAGCCATTTCAGCCCATGGCAGGAACACTGACCACTCCCCCGGCCGGTCCTGGCAGTATGACCTTTGGAACCTACCAACATCCTGATTAACCCTCTCCACCTGCCCATTAGATTCGGGGTGAAACCCAGAGGTAAGGCTGACGGAGACCCCCAGCCGTTCCATGAACGCTTTCCATAGGTAAGGCTGAGGTAATGTTGACGGACCCCCCTTTAACAGTGAGGTGATGGGAGTCGCCACTTTGCCAAAGCCCCGGATAAACCTCCTGTAGAAATTGGCAAACCCTAAAAATCGCTAAACTTCCTTTACCGTGGTGGAAGTTGGCCAATTGCGCACGGCAGAAATGCGGTCACTCTCCATCTCCACCCCAGAGGTGGTGATGTGGTATCCAAGAAAGGAGACTGACTGTTGAAAAAACATAAATTTTTCTGCCTTGACATACAGGTTATGCTCCAGCAGTCGCCCAAGTACTCTGCGGACTAGGGAAACATGCTTGGCGCGTGTAGCGGAATACACCAGAATATCATCGATGTATACCACTACACCGCAACCGAACATGTCCCTAAAAATATTGTTCGGGAAGACCGATGGAGCATTCATCAACCCGTATGGCATGACTAGATATTCATAGTGACCAGAGGTGGTACTAAATGCTGTTTTCCACTCATCTCCATCCCGGATACGAACCAGATTGTACACACTCCTGAGATCTAATTTAGTGAAGAAGCGCGCAACATGCATTGATTCAATCATAGATGACATGAGAGGCAGAGGATAACTATACCTCTCTGTGATCTGGTTAAGAGCACGGTAATCAATGCATGAGCGTAGACCTCCATCCTTCTTCTTCACAAAAAAGAAACTTGAGGAAGCGGGTGAAGTGGAGGACCGTATGAACCCCTGTCGTAGGGACTCAGAGACGTATGTTTCCATAGCCTCCGTTTCTACCTGCGACAGGGGATACACATGACTCCTGGGAAGTACAGCGTCTACCTTGAGGTTTATCGCACAATCCCCTGGGCGATGAGGTGGTAATTTATTTGCTTTTTTCTTAGAAAAAGCTTGAGCTAAATCTAGGTATTCAGGGGGAATGCGCACGGTGGGGACATTCTCTGGACTTTCCACTGTGGTCGCACCAACGGAAACACCTATACACCTACCTGGACACTCTGATGACCACCCCGTGAGAGCCCTCTGTTGCCACAAAAAGGTGGGATTGTGACTACTTAACCAGGGCATACCTAATACCACCGGAAATGCAGGAGAATCAATAATTAAAAAATGCATTTTCTCCTTATGATTCTCCTGTGTGATCATTACAATGTCTCCGGTGGTTTCTCTGATATGCCCAGACCCTAATGGTCGACTATCTAACGCGTGAATGGTAATGGGGATGGATATGGGCGTAAGCGGAATCCCTAATCTAGTTGCGAAATTACTATCCATAAAATTTCCAGCCGTGCCTGAATCTACTAGCGCCTTACACTGGGGAATGGCACAAAATTCTGGAAAGGAAACAGAAAGGTAGAGGTGTGTAACAGAGGGCTCTGGGTAAGTGTGGTGCGCTGTTACCTGGGGTGACGCCAGAGTGCCCTGCCTGCCGCCTCTAGACCCAGCACTCTGAAAACAGCGGGTCGCCGAATGTCCTTGGCGGCCGCAGGAGGCTGGTGATGACTCCAGCCTGATGGCCATATCTACGAGCTGGTCGAGATTCAACTGGGCATCCCGACAGGCTAGCTCTCGACGGACGTCCTCGTTCAAACTACATCTGAAATGATCTATAAGGGCCCGCTCATTCCGGCTGCCAAAGTCCGGAACTCCAGTGCAAAGTCCTGCGCACTCCTCGTCCCCTGTCTTAAGTGAAAAAGGTGCTCCCCCGCCTCTCTTCCTTCTGGTGGATGTCGTCCAACGCTGTTCCCTCTCTCCATGTAGCATTGGCCCACTCCAGGGCTTTCCCAGTCAGACAGGAGACGAGGGCGGACACTTTCTCCCTGTCAAATGGAGGAGGAGAGATCGTACTGAAAGCCAGCTCCAATTGTAGGAGGAACCCCTGGCACTTAGCAGCGGCTCCGTCATATTCACGAGGCAGGGAAATGTGGATTCCACTAGTGGGTATGGTTGGGATGTTGGGACCCTCAGTAGTCGGGACCATACTCGCTGATGGAGAGGCTCCATTCTCTGGTCGGTTGTTCTCCAGTCGTTGGACTGCCCGCAGAACCTGATCCATCGCCTCTCCTAGATTGGCGAGCATGGTGGAGTGCTCTACTACTCTCTCAATTACCCCGGTCATTCCTGTTGCTCCTGCTGGCTCCATGAAATGGTTGGTTATTCTGTGACGGTGGATATATAATGGAGAGCCAGGTGCAGGAGATAGCGTGGAACAAGGTATAATTTAATACCAAAGAAGTAATTCTCAACTGAACAGACAAAATATAACTGTTCCAGTAATCACGAAAGGTGTACAAATAACTAGGCATAGCCTAGACACACACTGTGTAAATACACAATCACAAATAAACAATAACCGACAAGGACATGAGGGAACATATATACATGAAGTAATTGGGGGGAAATGAGAACCAGGTGTGCGTAATGACAAGACAAGACTAATGGATAATGAAGGAGGTAGCGGCAGTGGCTAGAAAGCCGGTGACGCGATCGCCGAAGCATGCCCGAACAAGGGGGTGAGGCAACTTCGGATGGAGTCGTGACAGAAAGGTTTCACACCCATTTTGTGTATCTGGCTTCTGCTGTGGCCTCGCCTGTTGTTGAGTTGCAACAACAACAGGGGACTGACCATATGTCTCACTCCCTTTGGGGGGTCAGAGGTTGCTCCCGGGGCCCTGATGGCCTCTGGAGACCACGCCTTTCAGGTACATTTGTGTTGCCAGCGCAGCTCATTCCATAGGTTTGCCGAATGGCTCATGGTTTGTGAGTCATTCGTCTAGAGGGAATATGGTACATAAGGTATGAGGGTTTTTTATGAGATTGGTTCTGCCCAAATTTAGCAGAACCCCCAAATTTAAAAGAACATAGGAAACATAGTTTTAGAATATGAGATTGTTTTTTAATATGCGTTATGTGCATTTAATATAACATTGCCAAGGGGACGCCTCTTAAACCAGGTAATTTTACTTAGTGGTTTATTTACACACATTGCAATGGACTTTATTGATATGATTGAGAGAAAGGAGAGAAAGTGCTTTTGTCTAGTGATAAGTGACAGATTTATTTGAGGGGTATTCCCGCTGTGATGCCAACACAGTAGCTAAAAGTCTGGTAAGGGAAATATTCCCTAGATTCGGAATCCCAGAAACCTTGTCTGCAGACACACGGCACCCATGTCACAGAAGATATCGTAGCCCAAATTGCCCGTATAATGGGAATAGATCAGAAATTTGTATGTGTCTATCACCCAAAAAGTTATGACTAAGGCCTGCCACTTAAAAGGTTGAACCTGAGTAGAATGTATACCTCTTGTGCTGATGAGAATGTGAAGCAGCCACAACAGAGGTACTGGGTATAGCCCTCATGAGATGTTAACAGGCTGTCCCATGAATGTTTCGTATCATAGGCCCATGACTTACAAACAGACTGACCTGACTAGATTGGAAGATGATCTATTAAATTATATGAAGAAACTAACTTCTCTTGTTAGGTTTTTGTATTCTCATTTTTAGGAAAACCCAGGAGGTCCCAGCCAGAGAGGACAGAGACGAAATCCCTGTCCAGATCGGACAAAGCTGAGGGTCTTCAGGAGGAAGTAGGTCAGAGATTAAGTGTTATATCTAGAAGGGATGAAGAAGAGTCGGGAGGAGGTAATGAGGAAGTAGAGAAAAGAATGGGTGTGTTTAGAGAGATAGTACAATGTCTTGTGGAAGAAAGGAGGGCAGCAGATGCTTAATGGGTAGGAAGGGATCTAAGGCCCAGAACAGATATAAAATGACCTAAACGGTATGTAACCTTTCTTTTGGTGTTGGTAAAAGGAACCCAGATGCAATTTGAACGCTGGGGTTGTCAGGACCTGGAGGGCCTGGTGAGCAAACTGCCTAGCATCCATGATGGGGCCGGTAAATGGATTGGAGTGAACAATGGGGAAAACGCTGGCGGTGGGAGACCTGAAGGCATTGCTGGTAAGAGTGCTGGGGATGGCCAAAATGGAGGACATATTGCAGAGGTGTGGCTTTGGACGAGCGGTACATGAGGGGGGACTGGATGGACTGACATGTGACCAGTTCAGACAGGAGCTGTGGGGAATCCTGAAAACAGAGTATCCAGCCAAGGTAAACCCCAAAGCATTGGGGGGGGGGGGGGGGGGACCACTGGGGAATACTGAAAATCCAGCAAGCTATCTGCGTGAACAGCTGAAAAGATGGCAACAAGAAACAGAAAAGGACTACGAAGGGGACCCCCTGATGACAGCCATGTTCAGGACATCACTTCTGGAGGTGAGGCCGACACCAGTCAAGAACAGACTGGAAGATGTGGTGGGACTACATTCAAAATCCCACTGAGAGTTCTGTGACAATGTCATCCATGCAGTGGAGAAACACAGAAAGGACGAACAAAAGTTGGCAGAACAGGGGAGAGACATTCAGAGAAAGCTGACACAACTGCAACTGGAGGAATATACATGACAGGACAAAATGAAAACACAAGCCTCATTGACTGTTGAACCAGCATCTGAAGAGGTCACCATGGTACCTGTCACCCAGGGAGGTCTGCAACCACCACCTCAGCCACAAGGCCTAAGGTCAACCACCACACCAGTAGTGAATGTGTACACGCAGCCACCACAGGGTAATTGGCAAGGAAATGGTCCCACCTCGGATGCATGGCAGCAATCTCAAACACAGGCTCCACAGGGACCAGTGAACCACTGGGGAAGACCAAATTAAAGAGAGATGCCCAGAGAGTCCTAAAGGGGAGGGTCAGTTTACAGCAATAACAATGCAGGCTGATGAAGAACCTATGCTGCAGGTTCAGGTGAATGATAGAGGCACACCCATGATGTTAGATACTGGAGCAACGTATTCATGTGTAAGTCAAAATTTTGCCTCACCTCTCCATGTCGTGTAAATTTGCTTTAGGATTAGGAATTAGGATTTTCGGGACAAACGCAGCTAATTCCTATGACAGCACCAGTAAAAATGTAGAAGCAGGAAGGAAAACCGCCTGCATACCGAAATGTGTAATTAGAACATATTTCAGTAAATTTTTTAGGGAGGGATGCACTAGGTAGAATGGGTATTTAAATTAAATGTACATTAGAAGGGGTGATAATAGACAGGGAAGGGACAGGACAATAAGTGGTGATGACTACAGAACAGGCAGAAAAGGTGCATTGGATAGGAGAAATAGAAGAGCCAGTACAGGAAGTGTTAGATAAATGGGGTAAGCTTATTATATTTAAATTATACAAAATTTAAAGATTAAACGACCAGAGTTAGAATTTTATTGTACATTACAATATGACCCATACCCAAATGCTATGTTGGAACAAATATGGCTAGATCCACATGATTGAGTAGCAGAATCATTGACATTTCCCTAATTACGACCAGGTTTGTTGTCAGTTCCAATTCTAGGTGCGACTGGAGAGTTGTTTGTGGATGCATCTTGTTTTTAGGAAAGAGCAGGAGTGGGTGAGCAAAATGTGTGTTGTAGGAGAGGGGCAGTACAGGATGTAAATAGACTATGGAGAGCACAGGAAGGACCAACGCTTATGTATTTAAACATTGTGCACGGGGGGATGTGTGTGTTGAAAAATTGAGAAGCAAGGTTTTTGGTCTCCATACATGCAGGCAACAGTAGATGCACAGTTAGCAGAGTGTGAAACATGTGCCAAGAATAATATCAGGAAGGGGTTAACATTACCAATTGGACATATTCCGGTACCAGAAGTACCATTTAAACACCTGGCAATGGACTATGTAGATATGATAAAATCTATCTGTGAGAGAACAATTGGGTGGATGCTTTGCCTCTGGCACTAATGAGTTATTGCATGCAAACTAATCGAATAACACATGCATGAAATTTTTACGGTTTGACCCATGCCAGTGTCAGTTCTTAGAGGACCTTATGATGGTCCACCCTTTAGAGTAATTGGAAAGAGAATTGAAAGAGTACATCAGACTACTAACTGCTATGCATAAAGTTGTTTATCTACAGGAGAAAAACAGGGTTCCAGAGCCGGAGGTGGACCCACCTCGAGCGGTCGAGCCAGGGGACAGAGTGTACTTCAGGGACTTCCGGAGGAAGGGGAACGAACCGAGACAAGAGAGTCACTACACGGTCACTCAGGCCACTCCAACAGCTGTTCGAGTAGAGGGAAGTTCGGCCTGGTGCCATCTCAACCACTGCACCAGAGTACCACGATCCGATGATAAGGGAGCAGAAGCTGCTGAAATCTCATCCGGGGACAGAGATAAAACGGGGACAGAAGACAAAGGAGAGGGGGAGGATGCTCAGGCAGAATCACCACTCTCTGCTGAGACTCCGGCGATGCGGGACACTGGCAATGAGAATGTTGCTGCTGAGCTATGTGCTCTGGTTGATGCCTACAGTACAGGGCCAGACACAGATGAACCCCAAAGCAACCACCATTGAGACCCATCAAACCATTCAGACTGATCAGACCTACACACACCAGAACATCCAGAACTCCAAGATCTCCAAGACCGCCCAGACTCTGCAGACGTCGAGGGGATTGGAGATTCTTTGATTTAGCAACCATTAACTTCGCAGACATCACATGATCAGAATGAATAAGTAGAGGTGTCAACACCTCAACAGGTGTCAACAGCCTCACTGGACAAATGGACACAGGACAATTCGAAACTAGAAGAAAGACAATCACTGGTTCTACCCAAGGTGCTACAGAGCAGATTATTAACTGTCAGGCTCTGGCCATAGGGAGGCCTTTGGTTCCTCTATTTAGCCATGGTCAGAGCCTGACAGATCTAGTATTCCTAGATCTAGGTATGTTTTGTGTTTGGATCCCCAATTAGAGGCAGCTGCTATGCGTTGTCTCTAATTGGGGATTCTATTTAAGGTGTGAGGACCCACACCTTTGTGTGGGTCATTATTCATTCAGTGTCATTGGATGTACCAGGAGTGTCTAGTATTAGTAAGTACACGTTTCTTGTTTTGGTTGTATCAATACTAGTTTGAGTTAATAAACTATGTTCCAGTGCAACTCCGCAGCGTCTTGTTCCCTCTACACCCCACTCCGTGACATTAACAGGCATGAGAGGGTCAAGTGGGTACCATGGACTAATAAACAACAAATTAATGACAGAATTTCTATAGATATAAGAGGGAAGGGATAATGTATTCTGCTGATTTGATTGACAATAGTACATCAGTCTCTGCATCTGCTGAGGTGTCAATAGAAGTGAGTGAATGGATGTGGAAAAAGCACTGAACAATGGCTGGTACAAATGGGCTAAGTACACAGCTACGAGACATCAGATGGACAATTGCGTACTGTGTAGTAAATCTCCCACAGGAAAGGTGGTAATTGTGCCAGAACCTGCAACCTATGAACAATATGCTATATGGCAGAATACAAGATGTGACATAAAGACATGTAAATACCCGTTGTGTGAAGCTAAATGTAGGGGAATTTTGGGAAGTTCAATTGGCAGGAAGAGATTAAACATGAGTAGAAGCAGAAGTGAGTGTAATATCTTTAAGATATCTACTAAATTATTAAAACCACCAATTGGAACCTATGATGTTAGTAAAAATGAGTATGAATGTTTTTATAGTTATACAGGCTTAAACTTAGTAGGGAATACCACAGTTAAATGTAATGTGACATGGATCCTAGGATGGAGTCCTAGTTCAGGAAGAAGTGATTATTTACCAAAGGCAAGATGACTTATTCCTGTCCGTCATTGACATATCATAGACTACAAGATGTTGGAGTAGCAGATAATTACTGTATGTGTGGAAGAAACAAACTATTTAATGTTCTTACAGCTAGATAAACTGGACTTTAGTTAGTACAGTACATCAAGTGTCAATTATTTGAATAGATCGGGAGGTTACCAAAAGCATAGAGGGAGAAGAACATATCAAGATGGAGGCTATAGGTCAGCCCAGAGGAATCCCTAATAAGTTTAAAGCTAGAAGTTAAATCTTAGCTGTTTTTAATTTAAATTCATACATTCCTCCTGAATATTTGACTTGCTTTGTGTCTGTAACTTAGGGGTGCCATGTTACAGTTATCTAAGGATAATGCCCTTATCTTTATAGCAGGTTTTAGAGCTTACACTAAAATAGTTGCTGGAGAGGGTGTTAGCATAAAGGGCCATGTTTTTGCGTGTTGTATTCAGGATGTTGTTATAAGGGTTTTATAGTACACACTGTTGATTTCTTCTGATGTTATAAGTAACTAAATAATAATGGTTAAATGAAGTTAGGTCTTCCCCAGTGTAATATTTCAGTAGTATATGTACATGGTGATGGGTATCCAACTATAAATGTCTATTGACAGGCTCTTAATCCCCTATGCAGGATTCTCTTCAATTCGGGAAAGGTTGCTAGGGAGGTGTCCGAGAGGGAGAGCATGCATAACTACATCTCATATTACATTGGGGAAGGGGTTTTTAGGTATGGGAAAGTGTATTAGAAACGTATATTGGAAACGTGTATTGGAAAAGTATATTGAAAACTTATATTGGACATATGTATTGGGAGGTGTCCGAGAGGGAGAGCATGCATAACTACATCTCATATTACATTGGGGAAGGGGTTTTTAGGTATGGGAAAGTGTATTAGAAACGTATATTGGAAACGTGTATTGGAAAAGTATATTGAAAACGTATATTGGACATATGTATGTCCAATATAAGTTTATATTACTCTATTGGAAACAACACTATGCAAGGCTTTGAAGTGCATGCACATGCTTACTGTCAGGCTCTGGCCATAGGGAGTACCTTTATGGCCATGGTCAGAGCCTGACAGATCTCGATCTCTAGATCTATGTGTTTTTCATTTTGTGTTGAATCCCCAATTGGAGACAGCTGTGAGACGTTGTCTCTGATTGGGGATTCTATATAAGTTGCTCAACCCCACACGTTTGTGTGGGTCATTGTTCCTTGATGTCAGTTCAAAGTAAGTGTGTTTTCATTTGTGATATCTATATCTTCTTTGTTATTTTGTATAGTTCCGACGAAGTATAGTTTTAGGTTAAATAAAACCTGTTCAAAAATCGGTCTTATGTAGCAAAAATTTTAAATTGTGTGTTTTACACTGGATAAAAGTAGAGACTCAGAGCTACAAAATGGTATATCATTTACTGCATTTGAGGAACAATGGGAAAGTTATTCTGCTTTGAAAGTTGAACTTGTAAACTCACTTTTGAGAAAATGGCCTTTGAATGTTTTGGTACCTACTGTTCACACCCTCTTAAGCCAGCCCCACCCATCTCTTTACTGATTCACATGTGAGGTCATGTGCTAAACAGTGAGTAGTGTAGTAAAGATTAAGACTAAAAGTGGTAAAAGTAGTAGCCTACAATAAGGAAAAATTCCAGGTAAACAGAAAGAATGAAGATAAAAATATTTAATAAATATTTGATGACGCTTACCCAGACACGCTGGGTCATGTGAAAGATTGGGCTGGTTTTATGACTCTTAACACCCGTTCATAAATAGTTTGCAGCAGAAAACTCCTTTTGGTCTCTAGTATTGGAAGACTGAAGATTTACTTGCCGCAGTCAGTTCTATTTAAGTTGCTCAACCCCACACGTTTGTGTGGGTCATTGTTCCTAGATGTCAGTTCAAAGTAAGTGTGTTTTCATTTGTGATATCTATATCTTCTTTGTTATTTTGTATAGTTCCGACGAAGTATAGTTTTAGGTTAAATAAAACATGTTGAACTATAACTACGCCTTGTCTTGGTCTATGAACACACACGATCGTAAATGCCAAAAGTTAGAGCAGTCAGTGATGCCCAAGAGAAGATGATCATATGGTTTTATGGGGTATACCTAGACACACATTAGCTATAAAATAAGGACTAGAATGGTTGAATAGAACAGTGTCTGCATTGTGCTGTGGTTGTAACAGGCACTAAGAATTTGGGTCCATGTATGTTAAGATTTATGAGTGTGTGTCTGGTGGCCTTCATGGGTGAATGTGTTTATCTTTGCACCATTACCATTACTAAGGGGTTGCTATTATGGTTTCACAGTTTCATATCTTGAAGTTTTATTGCCAATGGGGAGTGTTTTATATTTTGAAGGTTTAACTGCTGACAGGAAGAGGAGGTACCAGAGTTGAAAGGTTTTGAAACAATAGTGGAAGACGGTTAGAGGTGTTAATTAGCCTACCCGTGAGGGAGGTGTTATGTATGCTATGTGACCACGAATGTATATAAAAAGCGCAGAGGAGTCTGGGAAGATCGGAAGTCTCCGGGGGCTCCTCTGCTTTTGTTGCTTTCGTAATAAAAGTATGTTACTTTTCCAAACTTTGAAAGTGCTTTATTTTTAAGAGAAAGCAGTAGATTCTGCTACTACGGTGTCTAGCAAATTGTTTAAAGAGGTTCAGCGTTAAAGGTATAGAATTGTGTGTATGAATATTTTACCTAGCAGAAGTATTGTGTTAATTGAAGGACGAGGTCACCAAAGATGATAAGCTGAGGGTTAATATGTAGTTTGATGGAGTGATGAGAATGCCAGCCTTGAACCTGTAGCCAAACTGAGCTCCCACACACATGCATTATGTCCTTCTCCTTCTTCATGACAAAGTCTGATGACAAAGTCTGCATTTAGAGTCTTGCTAAATGTTTTATTTATTTTTGGACAGAATTTTATAGAATATCTTTACCTGAAAGCCACTCCTCAGTAATGGGAGGTGAAGCGGGCACATGACATCCCGCTTAGAGTTTGCCAAAAGGCACCTAAAGTTCTCTTAGACCATGTGAAACAAAATGATCTGGTCTGATGAAACCAAGATTGAACTCTATGGCCTGAACCCTGACACCATCCCTACGGTGAAGCATGGTGGTGGCAGCATCATGCTTTGGTGAGGTTTTTCAGTGGCAGGGACAGGGAGACTAGTCAGGATCGAGGGAAAGATGAACGGAGCAAAGTACAGAGAGATCCTTGATGAAAACCTGCTCCAGAGCGCTCAGGCTGGGGCGAAGGTTCACCTTCCAACAGGACAATGACCCTAAGCACATAGCAAAGACAACGCAAGAGTGGCTTCGGGACACTGCTCTGAATGTCCTTGAGTGGCCCAGCCAGAGCCCGGACTTGAACCTGTGTGTGTATGTATGTATGTGTGTGTTGGGAGTGCCATTGTAGTATGTGTGAAGGTAGAGTCCGGTGAGTGACTATGCATGCTTGTGCATGCTTGTTTAGCAACAAAAACACGTTTATATTGGGTCCTTCACAGTTTTGTTTGCCTGTTCTTAAACGGTAACCGGTTTCCGTTGCAAGATGTAATGAATATACCCCAGGCCAGGGATAAAAGGTAACGGGAGGGTGCTTACTTTCAAACTGACCACTTGTTGGGGATAAACAATTATTTTATTGACTTGATAAATTTGTGAGCTGGTTGATTAAAACAAACTTCATTTTTGGACTGATCTGGGTTGTAATATTAGTTGAGTTTAGCTATGACCTGATCAATAACAAAATATTAATTAATATTCTGTAATATATAATTACCTAGCAGCCAACCTGCCTGCACCAATCCCATGTAATGAATGTGCTTGCTGAAAGTAAGACCTGTCTAGAAATCTTACATAGTCATATTATTTGACTTCTGCCAGCTCTAGCGCTTAACCTGCTTCAGCTATCAACATGAAACCAACTTTCAAATTTGCAGACTGCCCCAACTAAGTTTCCTTGAGAAAATATTTTTGATACCATTTATACTACAACCATATTTATGACCGACCGGCTCAAAAATCGGTCTTATGTAGCAAAAATTTTAAATTGTGTGTTTTACATTGGATAAAAGTAGAGACTCAGAGCTACAAAATGGTATATCATTCACTGCATTTGAGGAACAATGGGAAAGTTATTCTGCTTTGAAAGTTGAACTTGTAAACTCACTTTTGAGAAAATGGCCTTTGAATGTTTTGGTACCTACTGTTCACAACCCTCTTAAGCCAGCCCCACCCATCTCTTTACTGATTCACATGTGAGGTCATGTGCTAAACAGTGAGTAGTGTAGTAAAGATTAAGACTAAAAGTGGTAAAAGTAGTAGCCTACAATAAGGAAAAATTCCAGGTAAACAGAAAGAATGAAGATAAAAATATTTAATAAATATTTGATGACGCTTACCCAGACACGCTGGGTCATGTGAAAGATTGGGCTGGTTTTATGACTCTTAACACCCGTTCATAAATAGTTTGCAGCAGAAAACTCCTTTTGGTCTCTAGTATTGGAAGACTGAAGATTTACTTGCCGCCTAAACTAAAATGTAAAAAGATTTAACATTATTTCTGGGATCTGAAGAATAATCATGTCATATTGTTGATTATTTTGTGATGTCATTAAGGATGTATAACTAAATAACTAACTCTGAAAGTATACACCTATTTATCAAGTTTACATCTAAATGTTGTATAACATGATTAAGTCAGAGTACATTTGTGAAGATAGCAATGTGATTTTAAATTAGATAATTGTATGTCATAAACTTTTACTTAGTCAGTAACCCCGCCCAAGTGAGCACAGACATTGTGTCGGCGTGATATATCGCCCTCTTTTTACCCGAGGATAAAAGCCTTGGTAACTAAATTTACATTAGACCAGCAGACGTGTAGCGCGAGCTGGACTTTACAAATGGTTGAATCAATAAGGTTAGGGTTCTTGCAGATATCAAGGAGTATGCGACGTTCAGAATGAGACTTATGATTAATTAAGTGACTGTTAGATATATCTATACATCTTCTAAGAGTACGTCGGGAGATGGTAACTCGTTAAACTTTTCCCATGGTGTCCCAAATTCCTAATGGATTAATTGTTACATAATTTAGTCGAGTAACAATTAATTAGTTAATAGATTTGATAAACAGTCATAACATTAATGAAATTCACATCACAACAATTTATTTATTTCATTTAACTAGGCAAGTCGGTTAAGAACAAATTCTTATTTACAATTGCAAGCTTTCCTACAGGGTCAGCCCCTGTAGCAAATTAGGGTTAAGTTCCTTGCTCAAGGACACAGACTAAACCCAGGGCCTCATACAAGCAAAGCAAGACAAAATCCAGGTGGTGAGTCACATTTATAGACCACCTAAGCCATCTGATCTGTTTTTATTTGAACTGTCCTCATTAACGGCTTCTGTCTGTGCCATGTCTCCCAATGTACTGCTTGTAGATGATTTTAATATTCACATTGATGCTACTGCAAATGTACTTTTGCTGCTGTCTTTATGTTCTCACTTGATATCATTCAAAACAAACTCCTCTGATCTTCTGAGCCTTATTATTAAATACCCCAGTCCTGATTCCCAGTAACCTTCTGACCTCACGCACTACAATGACTGCCTTTCCTCCTCCCTGGATACCCTCGCTCCCTTCAAAACCCATTCAGTCTCCTTCACGCACACTGCTCCCTGGTACACCCCGGAACTACGCCTGTTAAAAGCCAGTGGACGGCATCCCAAGCGTTTGTACAAGAGGAGTGGTCTAGTAGTTCACTCAAGCATACACAGATCACCTGTTAAAATAGCAGAATGCCATCTCAGCTGCAAGAACATCCTACTACTCCGACATCAAGACTTCTTCTCCACAGTGAACTGCCTACTTCAGCCTCCTGACAACTTCCCTTCAGACTCTTCCCCCGAAAAGTGCAATATGTTCTTGAACAACTTCTGTCCAGGCTCAAACCTTCCCTTCCTCTCCAAAATACTGGTGCGGATTGTGGCCACTCAACTACAACAACATCTCCATAACCGTCATGAACCATTCCAGTCTGGTTTCCGCTCCAAACACAACACTGAAACAGCCCTGGTCAAAATCAGTAACAACACCCTCCATGCAGCTGACTCAGGGCTGCTATCCATCCTCATCCTCCACGACCTGAGTGTAGCCTTCCATACCATCTCCCATCCACTCCTCATGAAACGTCTAGCTGGTGTTTGTGTCATGGGTGTTGCACTCTTTCCTCCTACCTCACTAACTGCTAACAGTTTGTGCAACTGAACAAAAATAAAAAAATATATAATAATCACAGATCAAGGTGCGTGGCTGTCTCACAGGGTGTCCCTCCAGGGGTCAGTGTTGGGTCCACTCCTTTTCATTATCTACCTCCTACCCCTGGGAAATATGCAACATCAAAGTTCACTTCCATTGCAATGCAGATGATACCCTAGCTCTACCTCCCACCAAACCCATCCCTCCCACCTCCCTCATCAGCTGCCTTCAAGATTCGGAGCTGGATGAGCATGAACCTCCTAAAACTTAAGAGCAACAAGACAGAGGTCATGCTCATCAACTCCAAATCCACTCTGTGCCTATACTATAACATTGATAGGTTTAGGCTACTACATGATACAAAAATGTTCCCTATACCCATCATGAAGTTGCTGCAACCTAGCCTTTGAATTAAAGTTTACAATGTAGGTGCACAGGTAGTAATCAAGGTGACAGTGACACATTCAAACCTTGCACACTTGTGCCTGCATCTGGCTGATCTAGGGTGTAATCATGAGTAAAACAGTTGCTATGAGCCTCCTAGGTTTTGTATTGAAGTCAATGTACCAAGAGGAGGACGGAAACTAGCTGTTCTCCGGCAACAGTATGATGCTATCGAGCAGAGTGCTGTTTAGACTACTGTAGAATTTCAATGCGAAACAGTGTTTTAATAAATTATTTGGTAAAAAGTTTTTGTAATGTTTCACTATTTCACTACATTTTTATGAAATTCACTTAGGAGGATGGTCCTCCCCTTACTCCTCTGAGGAGTCTCCAACGATTAACATATAACTAGGAATAAACTGACATAAAACAGTAGCATAAAAAGTTAGTGCAAAATGGGCCAATGCAGATAGTTAAACAACCAAATAGCTACCTGAACAAACTATTTAGCAGTCGTATGGCTTAGGGGGTAGAAGCTGTTCAGGAGGCTTTTGGTCCCCGACTTGGCACTCCGGTACCGCTTGCTGTGCGGTAGCAGAGAGAACAGTCTATGACTTTGGTAACTGGAGTATAGAGGTCCTAGATGGCAGGGAGCTTGGCCCCAGTTATGTACTGAGCCGTACGCACTACCCTCTGCCGAACAGTTGCTATACCAAGCGGTAATGCAGCCAGTCAAAATGCTCTCAAAGGTGCAGCTGTATAACTTTGAGGATCTAAGGGGCTATGCCAAATCTTTTCAGCCTCCTGAGGGGGAAGAGGCATTGTCGTGCCCTCTTCACAACTGTGTTGGCGTATTTGGACCATGATGGCATGTTATGAAGCTATTTGATCAAGCTTATAAACAGGAGTCATTCAATAAAAGGAGGCAAGAGGACCACATGCTGGAACCCAAGCCAGTAGCACACAGTTGCTGTTCCTGATTACAGGGTGTGTCAATTTGTGTGAATGAATTGTTTCTGCACTTCAATGTGCCATCAGTATGCAGTTTTACATATTCATAAATTTGGTCAAGTTGTCAGAATTTTTTTTCATCATAACAATTATCAGATTATCTTGAACCGTCATCTTAACATGGCCTGTCCATTGTTACACAATTAAACCCTCACATTATTGTAAAGTTAATCATTTTTACTGATAAGTCTTTACAATATGAGTAGAATAACTTTGCCTGTAAAAAAAGGCTGTCCTGCTCCGCTCTACCTATGGACCTCAGTTGTTAGGCAGTTCCGCCTTAGTTGTTAGGCTCGCAGTCTCTAGGCATAGTTGGCCCACAGCTCCTTAGCTCACCAGGTTGAGAGCCTCCTGCCCTGCTAAGCCACAAGTTACCTTTGCTAGGTTCTCAGTCCTCAGCCCTCATCTGCCCTCAGTCCCTAGCACTAGGTCATTGGTTTCCAGCTGCACTAGGTCTGTTGTCTCCAGTTCTAGTTGGCCCTCAGTCCACTGCGCCGCCAGGCTATAGGTTCTCTGCCCCACTAGGTCTGCAGGATCTGCCCTCAGTTGGTCAGCAGCCCCAAGCCTCCGTCAGTTTCCTAGCACTAGGTCATTGGTTTCCAGCGTCACTATGTCTGTTGTCTCCAGCTTTAGTTGGCCCTCTTTCCCTAGCCCAGGTGGGTCATCAGGCTCCTGCCCCACTAGGCTCAAAGGTACAGTTTCTCTAGTAGGCCCAGAGCTCTATTATTTTCCAATTCCAGTGTCAGTTTTCCCTGTCAAGTCTAAAGTTATCAGCACTAGGCTCCCAGCCTTCAGCCATTCTAGTTTCGCTCTCTCCAGCTCTAGTCGGCCCTCAGTCCACTACTCCACCAGGCTATAGGTTCTCTGCCCCACTAGGTCTGCAGCATCTGCCCCTAGTTGGTCGGCAGCCCCAAGCCTCTGTCGGCGAGCAGTCAGCTCCCTCAGTGCTACATGCCAAACCACTTGCCCTAGTTCTAGGCCCTGGGTTTCCTGTCCCGCTAGACCCAGAGTTATCTGCTCGTCTAGTTGTGCAGTAAGACAGTTCGCAGCCCTCAGCCTGCACCCAGTCACCTATACTAGTGCTAGACTATACGTTCCATGCATGGCTACGTTTGCAGCCTCCGACCATTTGTATTTGTATTTATTAGGGATCCCCGATAGATAGATAGATAGATAGATAGATAGATAGATAGATAGATAGATAGATAGACTAAAGACAGATACACGATACATGATACATAGAGCGGCAGTATGAAAAAATATTAAAAAACAAGAAGTCTGGAGTGCAAAAAAAGCTATAAAAAGACATTGCATAGTATGGGTGAATGACTGAATATGTACACTATACATTGTTACAGAGTGTTAGGTGAATATTTTTTTCTTTTTTTAATGAAAAAAATATTGCAAGTTAATATCGATAAATAAGGAGTATTTGCATGGTTAACTATACTATACAGGTCGATGGCAGAGAAATACTTAAATAGCTAAAAATGCATATGATATAAGTGAGGTTAATAATAGTTTACTTAATATACAGACTAGTTAAATGTACAGGTAAGTGAATATTTGCATGGTTACATTAACTGTACAGGTAAATGACAGGAAGAAATACTTAAATAGCTAAATGTGTGTATGATATCATTTAGGGTACTAATAGTAATTATCTTAAAATAAAGTCCTTAGTGCAGGGTTTAGTTACAGATAAATGCACTTATTGCACATTTGATAAACTAAAAGGGATACTAATATGCATTCCTGAGTGAATGACTACGTAAGTTCAGTCCAAGAATTACTTACATTATTGCATGTGATATGATATAACAACTGTACATGAATATGTATATACAGACCTGAATGAATAAATAAGCCTGAGTGAATGAGTGATTACAGACCAGAGTTACTCATGGATGGATGCATAATTGTTAAACTAGGTCCTAACACCCCAACAGTTCCAGGTCTATGTTGCCGACGGCACGGCACCCCGGTGAGGCATTAAATAGTCCAATAGGCAGGAAGGACCTCCTGTAGCGCTCTCTGGCACATGTGGTGAGATCAGTCTGTGACTGAAGGTGCTCCTCTGCGTCATAACCATGGCATGCAGAGGGTGGGTGACGTTGTCCATGATGGCCAGCAGTCTGGCCAGGATCCGTCTCTCCGCCACCTCTAGAGTGTCAAGTCTAATCCCCAGAACAGAGCTAGCCTTCCTGATCAGCTTATTTATCAGAGAAGCATCCCCGGCCTTTATGTTGGCACTCTAGCACACCACTGCAAAAAAGATGGCACTGGCCACAGACTGAAAGAAGGTATGCAGTAGTTTACTGCACACTTTAAAGGACCTGAGCCTCCTCAGAAAGTTGAGTCGGCTCTGGCCCTTTTTGTACAGAGCCCCGGTGTTACCAGCCCATTCCAGCCTGTTGTCCATATGGACTCCCAGGAACTTGTATGACCCAACCATTTCCACATCCATCCCCTGTATAGGGACTGTAGTCAGTTGGGCCTTGGTTCTCCTGAAGTCCACCACCATCTCCTTTGGTTTGCTGATGTTGAGGTGGTTCTGCTCACACCACAACACAAAGTAATTGATTGTGCTTCTGTACTTCTCCTCCTGCTCACCCCTTATGCACCCTACAATAGCAGAGTCATCAGAGAACTTCTGTAGGTGGAATGTTTCAGAGTTATATCTGAAGTCCGAGGTGTAGAGGGTTAACAGGAAGGGGGACTGGACCGTTCCCTGGGGCGCCCCTGTGTTGCTCACTGCCCGTTCTGACACACAGCTCTGTAGTCGCACAAATTGTGGCCTACCGGTCAGGTAGTCCATGACCCAGGAGACTAAGGGGGCTTCCACTTGGTGGTGAAAGCCAAACCAGGTGGGGAGGTGGGGGGAAGGGAGGTGTTGCACATCAGTCCAGAGGGAGCAGAGGTGGGAAGGGAGTTGCTGATTGTTTCCTGTAGTTCTTGACCAGGTTTGCACACACTGCAGCAGGGATTTTGGCCCACTCCTCCATACAGACCTTCTCCAGATCCTTCAGGTTTCCGGGCTGTCGCTGGGCAATACAGACTTTCAGCCCCCTCCAAAGATTTTCTATTGGGTTCAGGTCTGGAGACTGGCTAGGCCACTCCAGGACCTTGAGATGCTTCTTACGGAGCCACTCCTTAGTTGCCCTGGCTGTGTGTTTCGGGTCGTTGTCATGCTGGAAGACCCAGCCACGACCCATCTTCAATGCTCTTACTGAGGGAAGGAGGTTATTGGCCAAGATCTCGCGATACATGGCCCCATCCATCCTCCCCTCAATACGGTGCAGTCGTCCTGTCCCCTTTGCAGAAAAGCATCTCCAAAGAATGATGTTTCCACCTCCATTCTTCACAGTTGGGATGGTGTTCTTGGGGTTGTACTCATCCTTCTTCTTCCTCCAAACACGGCGAGTGGAGTTTAGACCAAAAAGCTCTATTTTTGTCTCATCAGACCACATGACCTTCTCCCATTCCTCCTCTGGATCATCCAAATGGTCATTGGCAAACCTCAGACAGGCCTGGACATGCGCTGGCTTGAGCAGGGGGACCTTGCGTGCGCTGCAAGATTTTAATCCATGGCGGCATAGTGTGTTACTAATGGTTTTCTTTGGTCCCAGCTCTCTTCAGGTCATTGACCAGGTCCTGCCGTGTAGTTCTGGGCTGATCCCTCACCTTCCTCATGATCATTGATGCCCCACGAGGTGAGATCTTGCATGGTGCCCCAGACCGAGGGAGATTGACCGTCATCTTGAACTTCTTCCATTTTCGAATAATTGCGCCAACAGTTGTTGCCTTCTCACCAAGCTGCTTGCCTATTGTCCGGTAGCCCAGCCTTGTGCAGGTCTACAATCTCTCTGGTCTTGGCCATTGTGGAGAGGTTGGAGTGTGTTTGATTGAGTGTGTGGACAGGTGTCTTTTATACAGGTAACGAGTTCAAACAGGTGCAGTTAATACCGGTAATGAGTGGAGGGCTTCTTAAAGAAAAACTAACAGGTCTGTGAGAGCCGGAATTCTTACTGGTTGGTAGGTGATCAAATACTTATGTCATGCAATAAAATGCAAATTAATTATTTAAAAATCATACAATGTGATTTTCTGGATTTTTGTTTTAGATTCCGTCTCTCACAGTTGAAGTGTACCTGTAAAATTACAGACCTCTACATGCTTTGTAAGTAGGAAAACCTGCAAAATCGGCAGTGTATCAAATACTTGTTCTCCCCACTGTACCCTCTCTTCCCCTCAGCAATCCACAACTTCAGCTCCCTCTGGACGCATTTCAATTTGTCCTTGTCCCCCTCCTTGAAGGCCCTCTTCTTCTCATTCAGCAGGGCCTTCAGGTCGCTGGTGAACCAGGGTTTATTATTTGGAAAACAGTGTACCTTCCTGGTGGGTACAGTGTTGTCTACACAAAAATGTATGTAGTCCGTTATGCAGTCAGTAAGTCCATCAATGTCCTCCCCATGAGCCTCACAGAGCACATCCCAGTATGTTGTCTCAAAGCAGTCCTGTAGGGCCTCAGGGGACCATCTCCTAATGGTACTAGTGGTTGCAGGCTGCTGTTGGACCATAGGCCTGTAGAGTGGGGTGAGGTGGACAAGGTTGTGATCCGATCTACCGAGGGGAGTGAGTGCAGTGGAGTTATATGAATCCTTCACATTAGCATATAACATATCCAGAGTTGTATTATTCCTGGTTGGGCACTTCACAAACTGTTTGATTGTGGGCAGCATTGAAGAGAGAGATGCATGGTTAAAATCCCCTGAAATGGCAAAGAAGGCACTGGGATGTGCTGTCTGTATCCTCGCGATAACAGAGTGGATGACATCACACGCTGTGTTTGCGTCAGCGGAGGGCGGCATGTAAACAATAACAGCAATGGCCGCCGTGAATTCCCTCTGCAAATAGTAGGGTCTCAGGCTAATGTCCGGGCTACAAAACTGTTCCTTAAGAGTAATATGTCTCGGATTACACCATCTGTTGTTAACTAATAAAGCCAGCCCCCCTCCCTTACTCTTACCGGAAGAATTCCTGTCCGCTCTGATGGTCTGGAAACTGCCGATAGTGACGTTCTCTATTGGGATGTTATCATTCAGCCATGTTTCAGTAAAGCACAATAGGCTAGCTTCCCGGTAGTCTCTTTGCCTATGGACCAGCCCATCAAGCTCGTCCATCTCGTTATGTAGCGATCTCACGTTGCCCATAATGGCTGGCATTTCCTCAGCTTTGCCTTACACTTCAATCCCGCCCTGCGTCCAAGCCGTAAGCCTTTCCAACTCGTCCGGAATATCGAACTTTTCCCTGGGGTGCAGCAGCGCTGCGTGTGCTAAATCCAGGAGCTGGGCTAGGTTGTAAATAATTGAGGACTCGTGTGTACGTTCTGAGCTGAGAAAAATAAAAAGTGATAAAAAGGACAGCTAAAACCTTTGTAAAACAGTAGCACACCACAATCATTAACTATTATAGTTCAACTTTTGCAAAAAAACTCACGAGAAACTGCCGAAAAAATACTAAAACAACAATTAACGCACAAACAATGGGAGCTGCTTAACAGCCGACCACACAGGGCGGTGCCAAATAAATATTAGCTGCTACAAAGGCAGAAGCTACTCTTCCTGGGGTCCAACACATTAAAGCACTTACATTACATATAAAACTACAGATAACAGTGCATCATATTACATAACTACATTTCCACAATACAACATTTTTAATACCACCATTCAACAAAATCACATTGTGTGCGTATGCATGTGTCTGAACCATTGTCTTCACAGCCGCCATTGTTCCATAAGGTATATTTTTACCTGTTTTTTTTAATCTGATTCTACTGTTTGGATCAGTTACCTGATGTGGAATAGAGTCCCATGTAGTCATTGCTCTATGTAGTACTGTGTGGCTCCCATAGTCAGTTCGGGACTGTCCAGACACCTCTGGTGGCATGTCTTGTGGGGTATGCGTTGGTGTCTGAGCTGTGTGCTAGTATTTTAAACAGACAGCTCGGTACATTCAGCTTGTCAACACCTCTTACAAAAAAAGTCAATCTCTCTTCCACTTTGAGCCAGGAATGTCATTAATGTTAGCTCTCCGTGTACTTTTAAGGGCCAGCCGTGCTTCCCTGTTCTGAGCCAACTGCAATTTTCCTAAGTCCCCCTTTGTGGCACCTGACCACACTACTGCACAGTAGTCCAGGTGTGACAAAACTAGGGCCTGTAGGACCTGTCTTGTTGATATTGTTAAGGTAGAGCACCGCTTTATTATGGACAGACTTTGCCCCATTTTAGCTACTGCTGTATCAATATGTTCTGACCATGACAGTTTACAATCCAGGGTTACTGTATGTTAATGTATGTATGTATCAACAATGACAAGCCCCCTGGGTCTGACAACTTGGATGGAAAATTACTGAAGATATTGCCACTCCTATTTTCCATATCTTTAATCTAAGCCTACAAGAAAGTGTGTTCCCTCAAGCATGGAGGGAAGCTGAAGTCATTCTGTAAAGCCTCCCTTTACTGGCTCAAATAGCCAACCAATCAGCCTTGGTACCACCCTTAGTAAACTTCTGGAACAAATTATATTTGACCAGATACAATGTTATTTTATAGTAAACAAATTGACAGACTTTTTGCATGCTTATAGGGAAGGGCATTCAACATGCACTGCACTTACACAAATGACTGATTGGCTGAGAGAAATTGAAGATTAAAAGATTGTGGGAGCTGTTTTGTTAAACTTCAGTGCGGCTTTGACATTGTCTGCTGCTGGAAAAACGTTTGTTATGGCTTTCCACCCTCTGCTATATTGTGGATAAAGAGTTACCTAACAGAATACAGATGGTGTTCTTTAATGGAAGCCTCTCCAACATAATCCAGGTAGAATCAGGCATTCCCCAGGGCAGCTGTATAGGCCCCTTACTTTTTTCAATCTTTAACAAAGCCAGTGTGTCTACGTATGCGGATGACTCAACACTATACAAGTCAGCTACTACAGTGAGTGAAATCCCTGCAACACTTAAGAGCTGCAGTCAGTTTCAGAATGGGTATACAAGAAATAAGTCATTCCTAAATATTTCTCAAACTAAAAACATTGTGTTTTGGACAAATCATTACTAAACCATAAAATCTTGTAATTAATCCTTTGGAAATGGGGATCCTTAATAAATACAAATGACAGGGCTATTCAACTATATTCTCTATGGAGGCCAAATCAAAAAAAAAAATGGTCACACTCCCTTCTAATGTGTCCTGCGTAGTCTGTGCAACATCATAGAGGGGAACAGGAGGCGTGTCCATGTTTCAGAGTGTCTTAGCTTTCAGGCATGGGTTTACAACAGTTTATAGGCCAAACAGTTGAAACGCTAGAGCCAAATTCATAGGTAGGACCAGATCTATAATCTGTAACTAGCTCTGGTTCAGGGCGTTAGTGTGATGCGCATATACCGGTTTTCACACTAGCTCTGGTCCAGGGCATAGCTAATAGCTAGATAGCTCTGGTATGCACTAACTAGCTCTGGTCCAGGGTGTAGCTAGTAGTTAGCTATGGTCCACACGTGTTCTGGTCTAGCTTTGGTTTAGTGCGTAGCTAGCTAGCTCTATTCCGCACTAGCTCTGGTCAAGAGCATAGCTAGTCTCTAGCTAGCTCTGGCCCATGGCGTAGCTAGTAGGAGTAGCGTAGCTATTTCTATGTAATTTCACCACCTGTGCTGTTAAATACACACACACCCAGACATAGAAATGCTTGCACGCAAACTCAGGCCAAAAAAACTAAAGTATGCAAACAAAGACTCACACAGCCACACACACACAGCTATCAACACTGACACAGCACATCAGGAACCAGGCCAGAGATCTTCCTAAACGGTTATAGGAGAGGGGGGAAGTAACAAGGACAAAATAATGGTGTTTGTGTATGTTACTCTTCAATACAGAGCCCTACAGTATGAAGGACAAAATTACCTTAGTCAATGCACTGGATTAAAAACAATGGACCTGGATATCTCACCACACTTGACTGAATTGCAGAGATCTGGTACTAAAAAAACATTGTTCACAAACTGTATAGAATAAGTCTCCCACCCCCCCATGTACCAATGTCAAATACTGCAATGAGGTTATAATCATCTGTGTGAAGCTTTATAATTGTTTTATCTCTCTTGATTAACACTGGGATTGCTTTATGCCTTTCTCTCATGTCAATATGCATTGTCTGTTGCTGTTTAGGTTAGTTCTTACTGTTCTATTTCACTGTAGAGCCCCCAGTCCCGTTCAACATGCCTCAGATAGCTCCTTTGTCCCACCATCCACACACACAGAGACCTCACCTGGCTTAACTGGTGCCTCCAGAGATGCAACCTCTTTCATCGTTACCCAACGCCTAGATTTACCTCCACTGAACTCACATCCTACCATATCCTTGTCTGTACATTATGCCCTGAATCTATTCTACCACGCCCAGAAATCTGCTCCTTTTATTCTCTGTACCCAACGCACTAGACAACCAGTTCTTAAAGCCTTTAGCCATACCCTTATCCAACTCCTCCTCTGTTCCTCTGGTGATGTAGAGGTAAACCCAGGCCCTGTAGCTCCCAGTACTACACCTATTCCCCAGGTGCTCTCATTTGTTGACTTCTGTAAACGTAAAAGCCTTGGTTTCATGCATGTTTACATCAAAAGCCTCCTCACTAAGATTGATTTATTCACTGCATTAGCACACTCCGCCAACCCTGATGTCCTAGCCGTGTCTGAATCCTGGCTTAGGATCTACTGCAGAGATAGGCTGCAGAGTTCTGTCATACTATCCATGTCTGTGCCCAAACAGTTTGAGCTTATACTTTAAAAAATATACCTTTCCAGAAATGTCTCTCACTGTTGCCGCTTGTTACAGACCCCCCTCAGCCCCCAGCTGTGTCCTGGACACCATATGTGAATTGATTGCCCCCCATATGCTGGCTTTCACCACCAACCAAGTGAAGAGAGAGCTGGAAATGGTTGGTTCATACAAGTTCCTGGGAGTCCATATGGACAGAAGGCTGGAATGGGCTGGTAACACCGGGGCTCTGTACAAAAAGGGCCAGAGCCGACTCTACTCTCTGAGGAGGCTTAGGCCCTTCAACGTGTGCAGTAAACTACTGCATACTTTCTACCAGTCTGTGGTGGCCATATCTGAATTGATTGCCCCCCATATGCTGGCTTTCACCACCAACCAAGTGAAGAGAGAGCTGGAAATGGTTGGTTCACACAAGTTCCTTTTTTGCAATGGTGTGCTGGGGCGCCAACATAAAGGCCGGTGATGCTTCTCGGGTAAATAAGCTGATCAGGAAGTCTGCAAATTTTACTTATTTATCTATAACAACTTGCAATATTTGTATAATTTTTTCACCTAACATATTCAGCCATTCACCCATACTATGCAATGCCTTTTTATAGCTTTTAGCACTCCAGACTTCTTGTATTTTTTATACTTTTTCATACTGCCGCACTATGTATCATTTATTGTGTATCTGTCTTGTGTGTATTTCATTCTGGCATTTTGCACCTGCTCTATCTATCTATCTATCTATCTATCTATCTATCTATCTATCTATCTATCTATCTATCTATCTATCTATCTATCTATCTATCTATCTATCTATCTATCTATCTATCTATCTATCTATCTATCTATCTATCTATCTATCTATCTATCTATCTATCTATCTATCTATCTGTCTTCAGAGTTCATACTGTTAGGTGACCTAAACTGGGATATGCTTAACACCCCGGCCATCCTACAATCTAAGCTAGATGCCCTCAATCTCACACAAATCAAGGAACCTACCAGGTACAACCCTAAATCTGTAAACATGGGCACCCTCATAGATATCATCCTGACTTACTTGCCCTCCAAATACACCTCAGCTGTCTTCAACCAGGATCTCAGCGATCACTGCCTCATTGCCTTAGTCCGAAATGGGTCCGCGGTCAGACGACCACCCCTCATCACTGTCAAACACTCCCTAAAACACTTCAGCAAGCAGGTCTTTCTAATCGACCTGGCCCATGTATCCTGGAAGGATTTTTAAATTATTTTTTAAATTATTTTATTATTATTTATTTAACCAGGGGGGAAACACATTGAGACCTAGGTCTCATTTACAAGTGTGCCCTGGGAACACAACCAAACAAATGGCACACATACATTCAGAGCATCACAGATTAATAGACATACATAGTTAGTTAAAACAAACACATTCATCAGAATATTACCACAAACCGACCCATAGGCACTAAGGCATCCAAACAGAGTATCGACTGGAAGGGAGTCATTAAAGTTAACCATGCATGTGACCTAATATTAAAATCAGGGACTCTAACCTTCAACAGAGATGACAAATACATTGGAAGTTTATGGAGAAGGGCTTGGACAAACAAAGAGTAGTGCAATAATCTACAGGTTTTTATGTAGATGTAATAAAACGAAAGGCACTATGATTGTCACGAATCAAGCCTCTGTGGTTCCTCCTACTCGCCCTCTCCAGAATATTGACATTACCCATTTAGACTCCATTTCCCATGACCCCGTGCCTGTTTCTGATTATCTGCCCACCTGCCACTTATCACCCGGACTGATTATCTGCACACCTGCCACTCATCATCCGGGCTATTTATACAGCCTTTCTCCACTGCTTCAGTGCAAAGTCTTGTTCTGCCCTGGCTAACATTTCTGAGTGGTTTCCCTTGTTTCCGCATTATTGACCCTGGACTGTTTTCATTCGGATCGACCCTTTGCTTCTTGCCTTTGTGACTCTGCTTAGTTTGCCTGGATATTCACTACTCTGTCTGCTGCCTGCCCTGATACTCTGCCTGCCTCTTGACTACGTTTGTGTTTTGCCTTGGATATCTCTCTTGCTGGTGTTTGACCGCTGCCTGTTGGTTCTACGTTTTATTGCTGTTCAATAAATACTGCACATGGATCTCAACGCCGCTGCCTCTTCCTTACAATGATAAACAGAGTCGAGGTCTCATAAGGTGGTTGTTCTATTCAATAGACCTCATCCTGTCAGTAGAGGATGCCTGGTTGTTCTTTAAAAGTGCTTTCCTCACCGTCTTAAATAAGCATGGCCCATTCAAAAAATGTAAAACTAAGAACAGAAATAGCCCTTGGTTCACTCCAGACTTGACTGCCCTTGACCAGCACAAAAACCTCCAATCCAAAATTAAATCTCGCATCGGCTTCCTATTTTGCAATAAAGCTTCCTTCACTCATGCTGCCAAACATGCCCTCGTAAAACTGACTATCCTACCAATCCTTGACTTCGGCGATGTCATTTACAAAATAGCCTCCAACACTCTACTCAGCAAATTGGATGTAATCTATCACAGTGCCATCTGTTTTGTTATCAAAGCCCCATATACTACCCACAACTGCGACCTGTAGGCTCAGGTTGGCTGGCCCTGACTACATATTCGTCGCCAAACCCACTGGCTCCAGGTCATCTATAAGTCTTTGCTAGGTAAATCCCCGCCTTATCTCAGCTCGCTGGTCACCATAGCAACACCCACCCGTAGCATGCGCTCCAGCAGGTATATTTCACTGGTCATCCCCAAAGCCAACACCTCCTTTGGCCGCCATCCCTTCCAGTTCTCTGCTGCCAATGACTGGAACGAATTGCAAAAATGTCTTAGCTTTCAGAGTGTCTTAGCTTTCAGGCATGGGTTTACAACAGTTTATAGGCCAAACAGTTGAAACGCTAGAGCCAAATTCATAGGTAGGACCAGATCTATAATCTGTAACTAGCTCTGGTTCAGGGCGTTAGTGTGATGCGCATATACCGGTTTTCACACTAGCTCTGGTCCAGGGCATAGCTAATAGCTAGATAGCTCTGGTATGCACTAACTAGCTCTGGTCCAGGGTGTAGCTAGTAGTTAGCTATGGTCCACACGTGTTCTGGTCTAGCTTTGGTTTAGTGCGTAGCTAGCTAGCTCTATTCCGCACTAGCTCTGGTCAAGAGCATAGCTAGTCTCTAGCTAGCTCTGGCCCATGGCGTAGCTAGTAGGAGTAGCGTAGCTATTTCTATGTAATTTCACCACCTGTGCTGTTAAATACACACACACCCAGACATAGAAATGCTTGCACGCAAACTCAGGCCAAAAAAACTAAAGTATGCAAACAAAGACTCACACAGCCACACACACACAGCTATCAACACTGACACAGCACATCAGGAACCAGGCCAGAGATCTTCCTAAACGGTTATAGGAGAGGGGGGAAGTAACAAGGACAAAATAATGGTGTTTGTGTATGTTACTCTTCAATACAGAGCCCTACAGTATGAAGGACAAAATTACCTTAGTCAATGCACTGGATTAAAAACAATGGACCTGGATATCTCACCACACTTGACTGAATTGCAGAGATCTGGTACTAAAAAAACATTGTTCACAAACTGTATAGAATAAGTCTCCCACCCCCCCATGTACCAATGTCAAATACTGCAATGAGGTTATAATCATCTGTGTGAAGCTTTATAATTGTTTTATCTCTCTTGATTAACACTGGGATTGCTTTATGCCTTTCTCTCATGTCAATATGCATTGTCTGTTGCTGTTTAGGTTAGTTCTTACTGTTCTATTTCACTGTAGAGCCCCCAGTCCCGTTCAACATGCCTCAGATAGCTCCTTTGTCCCACCATCCACACACACAGAGACCTCACCTGGCTTAACTGGTGCCTCCAGAGATGCAACCTCTTTCATCGTTACCCAACGCCTAGATTTACCTCCACTGAACTCACATCCTACCATATCCTTGTCTGTACATTATGCCCTGAATCTATTCTACCACGCCCAGAAATCTGCTCCTTTTATTCTCTGTACCCAACGCACTAGACAACCAGTTCTTAAAGCCTTTAGCCATACCCTTATCCAACTCCTCCTCTGTTCCTCTGGTGATGTAGAGGTAAACCCAGGCCCTGTAGCTCCCAGTACTACACCTATTCCCCAGGTGCTCTCATTTGTTGACTTCTGTAAACGTAAAAGCCTTGGTTTCATGCATGTTTACATCAAAAGCCTCCTCACTAAGATTGATTTATTCACTGCATTAGCACACTCCGCCAACCCTGATGTCCTAGCCGTGTCTGAATCCTGGCTTAGGATCTACTGCAGAGATAGGCTGCAGAGTTCTGTCATACTATCCATGTCTGTGCCCAAACAGTTTGAGCTTATACTTTAAAAAATATACCTTTCCAGAAATGTCTCTCACTGTTGCCGCTTGTTACAGACCCCCCTCAGCCCCCAGCTGTGTCCTGGACACCATATGTGAATTGATTGCCCCCCATATGCTGGCTTTCACCACCAACCAAGTGAAGAGAGAGCTGGAAATGGTTGGTTCATACAAGTTCCTGGGAGTCCATATGGACAGAAGGCTGGAATGGGCTGGTAACACCGGGGCTCTGTACAAAAAGGGCCAGAGCCGACTCTACTCTCTGAGGAGGCTTAGGCCCTTCAACGTGTGCAGTAAACTACTGCATACTTTCTACCAGTCTGTGGTGGCCATATCTGAATTGATTGCCCCCCATATGCTGGCTTTCACCACCAACCAAGTGAAGAGAGAGCTGGAAATGGTTGGTTCACACAAGTTCCTTTTTTGCAATGGTGTGCTGGGGCGCCAACATAAAGGCCGGTGATGCTTCTCGGGTAAATAAGCTGATCAGGAAGTCTGCAAATTTTACTTATTTATCTATAACAACTTGCAATATTTGTATAATTTTTTCACCTAACATATTCAGCCATTCACCCATACTATGCAATGCCTTTTTATAGCTTTTAGCACTCCAGACTTCTTGTATTTTTTATACTTTTTCATACTGCCGCACTATGTATCATTTATTGTGTATCTGTCTTGTGTGTATTTCATTCTGGCATTTTGCACCTGCTCTATCCTATCTATCTATCTATCTATCTATCTATCTATCTATCTATCTATCTGTCTTCAGAGTTCATACTGTTAGGTGACCTAAACTGGGATATGCTTAACACCCCGGCCATCCTACAATCTAAGCTAGATGCCCTCAATCTCACACAAATCAAGGAACCTACCAGGTACAACCCTAAATCTGTAAACATGGGCACCCTCATAGATATCATCCTGACTTACTTGCCCTCCAAATACACCTCAGCTGTCTTCAACCAGGATCTCAGCGATCACTGCCTCATTGCCTTAGTCCGAAATGGGTCCGCGGTCAGACGACCACCCCTCATCACTGTCAAACACTCCCTAAAACACTTCAGCAAGCAGGTCTTTCTAATCGACCTGGCCCATGTATCCTGGAAGGATTTTTAAATTATTTTTTAAATTATTTTATTATTATTTATTTAACCAGGGGGGAAACACATTGAGACCTAGGTCTCATTTACAAGTGTGCCCTGGGAACACAACCAAACAAATGGCACACATACATTCAGAGCATCACAGATTAATAGACATACATAGTTAGTTAAAACAAACACATTCATCAGAATATTACCACAAACCGACCCATAGGCACTAAGGCATCCAAACAGAGTATCGACTGGAAGGGAGTCATTAAAGTTAACCATGCATGTGACCTAATATTAAAATCAGGGACTCTAACCTTCAACAGAGATGACAAATACATTGGAAGTTTATGGAGAAGGGCTTGGACAAACAAAGAGTAGTGCAATAATCTACAGGTTTTTATGTAGATGTAATAAAACGAAAGGCACTATGATTGTCACGAATCAAGCCTCTGTGGTTCCTCCTACTCGCCCTCTCCAGAATATTGACATTACCCATTTAGACTCCATTTCCCATGACCCCGTGCCTGTTTCTGATTATCTGCCCACCTGCCACTTATCACCCGGACTGATTATCTGCACACCTGCCACTCATCATCCGGGCTATTTATACAGCCTTTCTCCACTGCTTCAGTGCAAAGTCTTGTTCTGCCCTGGCTAACATTTCTGAGTGGTTTCCCTTGTTTCCGCATTATTGACCCTGGACTGTTTTCATTCGGATCGACCCTTTGCTTCTTGCCTTTGTGACTCTGCTTAGTTTGCCTGGATATTCACTACTCTGTCTGCTGCCTGCCCTGATACTCTGCCTGCCTCTTGACTACGTTTGTGTTTTGCCTTGGATATCTCTCTTGCTGGTGTTTGACCGCTGCCTGTTGGTTCTACGTTTTATTGCTGTTCAATAAATACTGCACATGGATCTCAACGCCGCTGCCTCTTCCTTACAATGATAAACAGAGTCGAGGTCTCATAAGGTGGTTGTTCTATTCAATAGACCTCATCCTGTCAGTAGAGGATGCCTGGTTGTTCTTTAAAAGTGCTTTCCTCACCGTCTTAAATAAGCATGGCCCATTCAAAAAATGTAAAACTAAGAACAGAAATAGCCCTTGGTTCACTCCAGACTTGACTGCCCTTGACCAGCACAAAAACCTCCAATCCAAAATTAAATCTCGCATCGGCTTCCTATTTTGCAATAAAGCTTCCTTCACTCATGCTGCCAAACATGCCCTCGTAAAACTGACTATCCTACCAATCCTTGACTTCGGCGATGTCATTTACAAAATAGCCTCCAACACTCTACTCAGCAAATTGGATGTAATCTATCACAGTGCCATCTGTTTTGTTATCAAAGCCCCATATACTACCCACAACTGCGACCTGTAGGCTCAGGTTGGCTGGCCCTGACTACATATTCGTCGCCAAACCCACTGGCTCCAGGTCATCTATAAGTCTTTGCTAGGTAAATCCCCGCCTTATCTCAGCTCGCTGGTCACCATAGCAACACCCACCCGTAGCATGCGCTCCAGCAGGTATATTTCACTGGTCATCCCCAAAGCCAACACCTCCTTTGGCCGCCATCCCTTCCAGTTCTCTGCTGCCAATGACTGGAACGAATTGCAAAAATCATTGAAGCTGGAGACTACCATCTCCCTCAATTACTTTAAGCATCAGCTGTCAGAGCAGCTTACCGATCACTGCACCTGTACACAGCCCATCTGTAAATAGCCCACCCAACTACCTCATCCCCATATTGTTATTTTTGCTCATTTGCACCCCAGTATCTCTATTTGCACATCATCATCTGAACATCTATCACTCCAGTGTTAATGCTAAATTGTAATTATTTCGCCACTATGGCCTATTTATTGCCTTACCTTCCTAATCTTACCACATTTGCACATACTGTATATAGATTTTCTATTGTGTTATTGACTGTACGTTTGTTTATCCCGTGTGTAACTCTGTGTTGTTGTTTTTGTCGCACTGCTTTGCTTTATCTTGGCCAGGTCGCAGTTGTAAATGAGAACTTGTTCTCAACTGGCCTACCTGGATAAATAGAAAAATGTAATTAAAAAATGCTGATACTATTTTGCGCAATGACGCTATCGGTGTGATCAAGGTGTTAGATCCATGATTGAATCATTAATGCAGCCACATCTGCCTGCCTCTCTCTCCTGCTAATTTACATCTTAATCCCAAATCAGGCATTAATAGGCTGCACACAACATTACATGTTGTGCATCGTATGGACAGTCCCATCTAATGTGTCACCTTTACATCCAACACCGTATGACAACAGAGTCAGCAAGTCTGTGCTTTCAACATACCAGCATCCTGTTGATATCACCATATTCTGTATTCTTCTCCCAATAGTTAAATTACATGTGTCCTATATGATAAAAGCTGCTACATCTACCTCTACTGCAACCTCCACTCTCTCTGTCTCTCTCCTATGCATCCTCTCTACTTCAAGGGCATCCCTGTCCTATGCTGCAACACTGAGTGAAGCATAGGGAGCGACAGATTTTCAGCAGTTACATAAACACACACAAGGTTACCCAGCCGTACATTAGCTTTCTGCCAGTGTGGTAAACACCTAGCATAGGAAAGAGAGATGCCGTGTTGCCCTACCATTTCTCCCACTGGTCTTCCATCCACCCTTCCTCTCTTTCCCCTCCGGAGTCCATGCTGCAAGTGAGGGCATCCACAGAGGAGAGGAGAAGGAGAAAAGGGGGAGGAGGAGGGGTGCTCAGCTAGGTCGATAGGATAGGCATACGATTCAAAGCCCTGCTCTGGTTTTCCCTCCTTCCTCCTGTCGCCCTAATCGTTCCTGAGCCCAGAATGGGAATATAGTAGTATTGTCGTTGCAGCGGCAGGAGCAGTCAGCGCAAAGTGCTATTAGATAACCAAGTCCTTTCTTCTCCTCTCTCACCGAGAGCCTTTATTCGAGTCATCAGTGTTTACACTGTCCCGGATGTGCATCAGATTTACTATGCGAGAGGTGCACTGCAGGAAACTGCTGCCCTGTGTCACAAGCAGGAGTAGAAAGAGAAATAATTGTAGGAGAGCTGTGCTTGGCTGAGAACAGACCTCCAAAACACAGCCCTCCTCAATTATTCATGGAGCAGATCGATATTTCTTGAGTTATTCGCATCTTCTCTCTCTCATTATCCCTCTCCCTTTACTCTCTTCCTTTATCTCTAAACAAGACGGATGAAAGGAGACAGGAGGATCTGCTTCATCTCCTGAAGGTGGTGGGGTATACACTCCATTAACCCTGACCTTCATGCCACCTTCATGCCTTCTACAAATCTCTCTCCCCCCCCCCCCTCTCTCTCTGCATGTATAGTAAACAAACAGAGTTAAGGTTAGGGTTAGGGAAAATAGGATTTAGAATGGGACTGAATTGTGTGTCCCCACAAGGTTAGATGTACAAGACTGTGTGTGTGTGTGTATATTCTATTGAACACAGAAGGCATACCAAGCACCATGTATATTGTTGAAATATGACATCTTGTGTATATGTACCTGATGATTGATTTAATATTTTGGTTATTAATGTGCCTTAGTGTACCTTAGTATATGGCTCCCCCTTTTGCCCATTCATTGCACTGTGGCAAGTATTAAATAAATGTAGGAAGTTAGGCCTTGTATAGGAGGAGTCCTAGCTAGACGCAGGAGCAGCATTGTCTTGTGTGGCAGGTAGCCTAGCGGTCATAGCGTTCGGCCTGTAACCAAAAGGTTGCTTGTTCGAATACCCGAGCTGACAAGGTGAAAAACCTGTCTGTGTCCTTGAGGAAGGTACTTAACCCTCATTTGCTCCAGGGACTGATCCTGTAGGTAGGCTGTCATTGTAAATAACAATTTGTTCTTAACTGACTTGCCTAGTTAAATAAATACATTTAATTTTGACAATTTAATTTAAAATAATCTATGATCTAAAATAGTCAGAGAATACTTTAAAGGAAGAAAAATACTATTTTTGTTGCACCATATCCCTGGATCTCCGTGACTGCTCTTTGCCTTTTGAGAACTTTTAATGTAGACTATGTATCAGAAACAACCGCGGTTCAGCTTGGGCAGTGACTATGATAGCAAGGTAAAGAAGACACTACAATCAAGTCAAAATAATCCTAAAAGGATATTAATCGGAAGGAAGCTCCGCTACGGACACCTGCTGGATACAGTTCTAACTTTCCATTGCATTCGGACCACAAGGACCACTCAATGGAAGGATTTCAACTCCTAGATTTTGCTTGCCAGAAGATACCGACCCTACTGTCAGTGAAGGGAAGATACCGACCCTTCACTGAGCTACACTGGGGTTGAAACGCAATCATGGTTACATTAAGACAGCATGGAGCCTGCACGAGATATGGGTCCAAAAACGTACCTTAATGCCAGGGTTTATTCTGCCATTGAAACCCTTGGGCGGGCCATTAAAAATATATATTATGTACCCTTTATTTAGCATGTACTACCCTTAAACACGGCGACATTTATCTCGCCACCGAGTCTTACGATTTACTCCCGTATATGACTGGTCTCTCTTTTCCCCATGATTTTCCATAACCACTGCACTACAATGCCCTTCATGTTAATGAACACACATTTTCAAGGTAATTGTAGGTTTGGCAACCCCAATGCTGGCACCTGACCCAATTGCTTTTTCAAAACTCTACAAACATTTACTCACAATATTACTATTACTCCGCTCCAATTTCCCATGACCCCTCCTCCCTTTCGTCAATTCTATAAATCTATTTCAGAATAAGACAAAATAAGATTAAGATTAAAAGCCCCTAGGGTTTTCCTGAGTCTGTGAGAAGTGTTTGTTCATGACAAAGAATGCATTGTTCCTACTCGATGAAGTGTAATGTGCTTTGTGACTTCCGAAATTGACCGGTCGTCTGCCCTGCTCCAGTTCTGGAGCAGTCCGCCTCACCGGTGCCCAGTCCGGGGCCGGTCGTCAGCCCGTGACCGGTCGTCGGGTTCTCCCACACCAGGGTCCAGTCAGGAATTGGTGGGTCGCGGGAGTACTGAGGGGGTGTCCATCGCGCCAGGGTCCGGACAGGATTGAGCATGCAACGCGGAGGCAGGGAGGGAGCTGCCTTCAATGCCTGCGTCATGCCTGAAGCCGGAGCCCCCACCAACAACCTCCCCAGTACTCCGCCCTTTCCCCCCTTTTTTGTGTTAGGATTTTGTGTTTTTTGGTTGGGGGGAGTACTGTAAGGGCCTGACTGAGGCCAGGTCTCTGACTCCCTCTAGAGGGAGTGGGATGGCCACAGTCAGGTCCTGACAATCACAGGGTTGGTGTTGGGTTTTTGGCGATCTCAAATTAGAGGCAGCTGTCTTGAATTGTCTCTAATTGGGGATTCTATTTATGTTCACATTTTGTCAACCTGTGCCGTGGATCATTGTCTGTTTGTGTAGTGCGTTGTCTGTGTGCTCGACACAGGTCACGGTTTACGTTTGTTGTTTTGTCCATATTTGATATACAATAAAACATATTTTTTTAGACCTTGTTGGAAGGTATGAATATGTCTCATAGTCGCTCCTATAATCTCAACAAAAAGTACTTCACAGCCTTCACAGCTGATGCCTGCAGGACTGTTTGGTTATATGGTATTTCTTTCTGTTTAACTATCAGGCCTCAGGTCCTGTGTGTAGTACATCACTTTTTCTAACTGACCCTCTTTGTCCATTCATCTCCATTACCCGTCGTTGTCTTAGCTCTCTTAATTAACTTATCTTTTATTTTATTTTTTGCCCCTTTCTTATTTCAATATGCCTTGTCTTTTGCTGTTCAGGCTAGCTATTATTGTTTTATTTCACTGTAGAGCCCCCAGTCCTGCTCAACTGGCCTCTGATAGCTCCTTTGTTCCTCCCCCCACACATGCGGAGACCTCACCTGGCTTAACTGGTGTCTCCAGAGATGCAACCTCTCTCTTCATTACCCAACGCCTAGGTTTACCTCCACTGAACTCACATCCTACCATACCCTTGTCTGTACATTATGCCCTCAACCTATTCCACCACGCCCAGAAATCTGCTCCTTTTATTCTATGTAGCCAACGTACTAGACGTCCAGTTCTGAAAGCCCTCAGCCGAATATTGATTCTATTACTCCTCTGTTCCTCTGGTGATGCAGAGGTAAACCCAGGTCCTATAACCCCCAGTACTACACCTATTCCCCAGGCGCTCTCATTTGTTGATTTCTGTAACCGTAAAAGCCTTGGTTTCATGCATGTTAACATTAGAAGCCTCCTCCCTAAGTTTGATTTATTCACTGCTTTAGCACACTCCGCCAACCCGGATGTCCTAGCTGTGTCAGAATCCTGGCTTAGGAAGGCTACCAAAAACTCCCTGGACTCCATATGTGAATTGATTGCCCCCCATCTATCTTCAGAGTTTGTACTGTTAGGTGACTTAAACTGGGATATGCTTAACACCCCGGCTGTACTTCAATCTAAGATAGATGCCCTCAATCTCACACAAATTATCAAGGAACCCACCAGGTACAACCCAAAATCCGTAAACATGGGTACCATTATTGATATCATTCTGACTAACTTGCCCTCCAAATACACCTCCTCTGTTTTCAACCAGGATCTCAGCGATCACTGCCTCATCGCCTGCGTTCGCAATGGGTCAGCGGTCAAACGACCACCCCTTATCACTGTCAAACGCTCCCTAAAACACTTTTGCGAGCAGGCCTTTCTATTAGATCTGGCCCAGGTATCCTGGAAGGATATTGACCTCATCCCGTCAGTAGAGGACGCCTGGTTGTTCTTTAAAAGTGCTTTCCTCACCATCCTAAATAAGCATGCCCCTTTCAAAAAACGTAGAACTAAGAATAGATATAGCCCTTGGTTCACCCCAGACTTGACTGCACTAGACCAACACAAAAACATCCTGTGGCGCACTGCATTAGCATCGAACAGCCCCCGCGATATGCAGCTATTCAGGGAAGTCAGGAACAAGTACACACAGTCAGTTAGAAAAGCAAAGGCCAGCTTTTTCAAACAGAAATTTGCTTCCTGTAGCACTAACTCCAAAAAGTTCTGGGACACTGTTAAGTCCATGGAGAATAAGAGCACCTCCTCCCAGTTGCCCACTGCATTGAGGCTCGGAAACACTGTTACCACCGATAAATCCACGATTATCGAAAATTTCAATAAGCATTTTGCTACGGCTGGCCATGCTTTCCACCTGGCTACCCCTACCCCGGCCAACAGCTCTGTACCCTCGGCAGCTACTTGCCCAAGCCCCCCCCGCTTCTCCTTCACCCAAATCCAGACGGCTGATGTTCTGAAAGAGCTGCTAAGTCTGGACCCCTACAAATCTGCTGGGCTAGATAATCTGGACCCTCTCTTTCTGAAATTATCAGCCAAAATTGTTGCAACACCTATCACTAGCCTGTTCAACCTCTCTTTTGTATCGTCCGAGATCCCTAGAGATTGGAAGGCTGCCGCGGTCATCCCCCTCTTCAAAGGAGGAGACACTCTAGACCCAAACTGTTATAGACCAATATCCATCCTGCCCTGCCTTTCTAAAGTTTTCGAAAGCCAAGTTAACAAACAGATAACTGACCACTTCGAATCCCACCGTACCTTCTCTGCTATGCAATCTGGTTTCCGAGCTGGTCATGGGTGCACCTCAGCTACGCTCAAGGTACTGAACGATATCATCACCGCCATCGATAAAAGACAGTACTGTGCAGCCGTTTTCATCGACCTGGCCAAGGCTTTCGACTCTGTCAATCACCCCATTCTTATTGGCAGACTCAAAAGCCTTGGTTTCTCAAGTGACTGCCTTGCCTGGTTCTCTAACTACTTTGCAGACAGAGTTCAGTGTGTCAAATCGGAGGGCCTATTGTCCGATCCTCTGGCAGTCTCTATGGGGGTGCCACAGGGTTCAATTCTTGGGCCAACCCTTTTCTCTATATACATCAACGATGTCGCTCTCGCTGCTGGTGACTCTCTGATCCATCTCTATGCAGATGACACCATTCTGTATACATCTGGCCCCTCTTTGGATACTGTGTTTACTAACCTTCAATCAAGCTTCAATGCCATACAACACTCCTTCCGTGGCCTCCAACTGCTCTTAAACGCTAGTAAAACTAAGTGCATGCTTTTATATCGTACGCTGCCAGCACCCGCCCACCGGACTATCATCACTACTCTCGACGGATCCGAATTAGAATACGTGGACACCTACAAATACCTAGGCATCTGGTTAGACTATAAACTCAACTTCCAGACTCACATCAACCATCTCCAATCCAAAATTAAATCCAGAATTGGCTTCCTATTTCGCAACAAAGCCTCCTTCACTCATGCTGCCAAACATGCCCTTGTAAAACTGACTATCCTACCGATCCTTGATTTCGGCGATGTCATTTACAAACTAGCCTCCAACACTCTACTTAGCAAATTGGATGTAGTCTATCACAGTGCCATCCGTTTTGTCACCAAAGCCCCATACACTACCCACCACTGCGACCTGTATGCTCTCGTTGGCTGGCCTTCATTATATATTCGTCGCCAAACCCACTGGCTCCAGGTCATCTACAAGTCTTTGTTAGGTAAATCCCCGCCCTATCTCAGCTCACTGGTCACTATAGCAACACCCACCCGTAGCATGCGCTCCAGCAGGTATATCTCACTGGTCACCCCCAAAGCCAACACCTCCTTTGGCCGCCATTCCTTCCAGTTCGCTGCTGCCAATGACTGGAACGAATTGCAAAAATCATTGAAGCTAGAGGTTCCTATCTCCCTCAATAACTTTAAGCATCAGTTGTCAAAGGTGCTTATCGATCACTGCACCTGTATATAGCCCTTCTGTAAATAGCCCACACTACTACCTCATCCCCATATTTATTTTTGTTTATTTTTCACTAATCTTGCACTCCAGTATCTATTTGCACATCATAATTTGCACATCCTTCATTCCTGTGTTAATGATGATAATTCTGTAATTTATTTCACCACTATAGTCTATTTATTGTCCTACCTCCTAACCTTACTGCATTTTTGCACTACATTTTGCACTCTGTATATAGATTTTCTATTGTGTTTTTGACTGTTTGTTTAATGTGTAACTCTGTGTTGTTTTTTTGTCGCACTGCTTTGCTTTGTCTTGGCCAGGTCGCAGTTGCAAATGATAACTTGTTCTCAACTGACCTACCTGGTTAAATAAAGGTGAAATAAAAAAAATACTACACCAGTTTGAGTTTGAACTTGGGTTTGAACATGATTTTAGACCACGTTCATGGAAAAATGTTTAAAAAGCCAAAAGTGGCTAATACAATCAATCATTCCAGTGTTGTACAAGTTGAATTGCTGAAAATTCCTGAAAACATGATTTTAGACCATGTCCATGGAAAACTATTAAAAAATATTGTTATCTGTAAAAACGCAACTTGGTTCTCTCATATTGTCTATTTCATCTCTCCAACTAGCAGTACACTTTATTTTGTTTGAACATTAAGTTAATCATGATTTTACACCTTGTTGTAAAACTGTTTGAAACATAACTACATTGTCTCAAATCGTCTCATCATCTCTCTTACCAGTACTACACTAGATTTAGCATGACCATTGCCTGAAACATGATTTTACACCTTGAACAAGGATATGACTGAATATGTCTCATTGTCGCTCCTATAATCTCAACTACCATTACTTAACTAGTTTTAGTTTGAACATGGGGTTGAACATGATTTTAGACAATGTTCATGGAAAAAATATTAAAAAGCCAAACGTGGCTCCTACAATCAATCATTCCAGTGTTGTCCTGTGTTGTACAAGTTAAATTGTAGAAACTTCCTGAAGACATGATTTTATACCATGTTCATGGAAAACAGTTTAAAAAGCCCCATAGTGGATCAACAATCAATCATTCCATTGTTGTACAAGTTGCATTATGGAAAACCTCCTGAAAACATGATTTTACACCATGTCCATGGAAAACAATTAAATAATATTGTTCTCTGCAAAAACACAACTTGGTTGTCTCATAGTGTCTATTTAATCTCTCCAACCAACAGTACACTTTATTTTGCTTTAACATTAAGTTAAACATGATTTTAGACCATGTTCATGGAAAACTGTTTAAAAAGCCAGATCGTGTCTCCTATTTTCAATAATTCCAGTGTTGTATTGTGGCATTGTGCAAGCTTAATGAAAACATGATTTTAGAACTTGTTTAAAAACTCTTTGAAACATAACTAAATTGTCTCAAATCGTCTCATATCCTCTATTACCAGTACTACACTAGATTTAGCATGAACATTGCCTGACACATGATTTTACACCATGAACAAGGAAAATTCTGAATTTGTCTCATAGTCATTCCTATAATCTCAACTACAAGTACTTCACTAGTTTTAGTTTGAACATGGGGTTGAACATGATTTTAGACTATGTTCATGGAAAAATGTTTAAAAAGCCAAAAGTGGCTCTTAAAATCAATCATTCCAGTTTTGTACATGTTTAAATGTAGAAACTTCCTGAAAACATGATTTTATACCATGTTCATGGAAAACAGTTTAAAAAGCCCCATAGTGGATCAACAATAAATAATATAGTGTCTCCTATTTTCAATAATTCCAGTGTTGTATTTTGGCATTGTGCAAGTTCTAATACAAACATGATTTTAGACCTTGTTGTAAAACTTTTTGAAACATAACTAAATTGTCTAATTATCTCTCTTACCAGTACTACACTAGATTTATCATGAACATTGCCTGACAGTGCGCTCAGGAGTAACAAGTTCTTGTTTTTCTTTGGGAGGTAGGACACTAGAGCGGTGGTGGGCGTGAAGGCGAACTTGGAGGAGAAGAGGAGCCTTTCCTTTGAGGCCGTGCCGACCACGGTGACGTTCCTCATCAGCAGGAGCTCGTAGGAGGTGAAGAAATTGTCGCACGTGACATTGTGACCCCTGAGTCCCTGCGTCAAATCGAGCACCACCCGCATCCCCTGGTTCTTCTCTGGGCCTCCGGCAGTGGGCTTCCCGGTGTAGGCTTGCATCTTCATTGTGTAGCTGGATTTGGAGTCGCAGGCGACCCACGACTTGATGGGTGGCCTGCGACTTGATGGGTGTATTTCGCTGGCTTGCTGGGAATATACTGACGGAAAGGACAGCAACCTTTTTTTTTTGTTTGTTTTATTGTCGTCGTTTGTGTGTGTTTGGAGGAGAGAAGAAATAGAGAAGAGAAGGAAAAAGAAGTGATTAGCAATAGGCGGTGGTGGTGGTGATGATGGAACGAATGCCAGGCATTTCTTTTTTCTGTTGTGTTTTTATTTTACTACAGATGTGTGAGAAAATGACTTGTACACCCCAGCCCACCTCTGAACGGGACCAGTTGCTCGTCCACGGTCACGTCGGGCCCGGGGTTGTAGAGGAGCGGCAGCCGCTCCATCCCCCATCCCCAGACCTCTCTCACGGCCGCCAGTTTGTCGGGTCTGGTCTGGCGGTCGTCGAATCGAAGGAGTCTCGAGTAAGCGTGGTGGACTAGCGGCGGCCTCGCCTCGGGACCTGTACACTCCGGCTAGGATGAGCAGCCCTACGTAGGTGCGCAGGTCGGTGGCGTCCAACCCTTTCCAGCCACCGCTGCCACCGTCGTCTCCGTATTTTCGAACGCCCTCCAGATTGGTAATCTCCAGGATGATTTCTTCTGTCTCCGGTGTCGAGAGGAACGTCGAGAGGATGTCACGGGCCTGGCCGACAGCGTGCCTTGTAGACCCTGGCCTCATCTCCTCGGGCACTGCCGCCACTGGCCTATTATTATTTTCTGCCACCCTGCCGCCCCGACTGTTGTCGCAGGGCACCGAGGACCATTCGATTTGGCCATTTCTTGACACGGTCTCCTCGCTCTTCTTCTTCTTCTTCTTCTCCTCGTTCTCCTTCTTCTTCTCCTCGTTCTCCTTCTTATTCTCCTTCGGCAGTGTCATCCTCGTCGTCCTCGTCCTCGTCGTCTGGGTTGTATTCCTCACCGTCCTCCACTTCCTCTTCGCATTCAAAGTCATTGGAAAATATCTGTTCTAGGACCTGTTTGGCGGTGGAACAAACACTCATGGCTTCGGAACCTTGGACTTGGAGAGCCCCAAGACCGCACGTCGGGACGTGTCTGGACCTGCCACCGCGGCAATATTAGTAGTATCTTGTTTACTACAGCTTACCTGGCCTGGCCTGGCTGTACCCCCACAAAAGGGACACCACTTTCACTCACTTTTGCTTACGCTGGCCTCGGTGGTGGTGCTCTAGGACTTGCTAAAGCCTCTGGCTCTTACTTAGTTAGCGGCGGGGCAGGACAGACGGAGGGGCTCACAGCCTCTTGCTCACAGCCTGGGTCATTTTGACCCCGGGAAGACTGGCGGAGGGTTGTCGCACTATGGCCACTCGCTCTAACACATCGCCTGGGTCATTTAGACCCCAAAAAGGACAGGCCCCGGGTTGTCTCATTACAGCCGCTCGCTCTAACACATTGCCTGGGTCATTTTGACCCCAAAAAGGACACGCCCCGGGTTGTCTCATTACAGCCATTCGCTCTAACACATTGTCCGGGTCATTTTGACCCCGGGAAGACTGGCGGAGGGTTTGTCGCACTATGGCCGTATGGCCACTCGCTCTAACACATTGCCTGGGTCGTTTTGACCCCGGGGAGGACTGGCGGAGGGTTGTCGCTCCACAACCACTCGCTCTAACCTTCTAACGGGAGGGTTATCTACAACCTATCGTTTTTACAGCTGTCCTATACAGACATCTAGTGGTCCCTAAAGGTAAGGTAATGGGTGCACGAAAACAAACCAACTTGCCACGCCTAAAGGCCAGGGGTGCTTCCCCGGCTTGTGGACTGTGATTTTGGGTGATTTTGTAACAAGTTGTCTGTAAGAATTTGTCGGTGAAAGAACAGTTGAATGCAAGCTAGATTAGGCTTCTTTGAGCCTCGCGCTCATCGTGAGCACATTTAACTCGGTGTGCTCGTTTGTGTGCCTTCTCATCATCTCCCCCTACCGTTCCTATATCATTAGCATATTTAACTCAGTGTGCTTGTTTGTGTGCCTTCGCATCATCTCCCCATACCGTTCCGTTTCTATTGTGTCCTGAGCTATTCCGGCCTAGGTAATGGTGGCTGCAATGATTTGACACAGTGTAATCACTATGCTATTCGGAATATGATAGTAATGAGTCAGAGACAGATAAACATAATCAATGAAATGAGAGACACAGACTTGTTCAATGGCCTTTTCAGTTGTTAGTTTTATTCGGTTTCATTGCCATAATACATGCTGTAAGGGGTAGTGGGGTTTGGGATTAGAGATGTGGCTCAGCTGTTGCTAGACAGGGTCAAGGAAATCTCATGGGGTTGGTTGTTTCCGAAGATGGCTGTTGCCGCTATCATCTGCTTTACTTTTAGGCTTCTGATGCGTGGACGACGACTCGCTGCGGTGCTGCAAATTGCACGTGTCTCACGGGATAGTCCGACAAGCTTTTCACTGACAGGTCGACGTAGCACGCAAGCATGGCTAACAGAGAGTCGAGATGGTGGTATTGAGTCAACTCTACGTACATGGGTCTTGTGAAGGGAATGTCCTTGGATCCTATCATTACATCGACTCCGTCGAGGCTGACGGATTTCACGTTGACACGGTCCAGAGTTTCCTTCTCGTGATCTGTCAGGGTCCTGTTCTTCAAGAGGAGACAGTTGTACCAGGCGGCCATTGTGTTAGTTGATTCTGTGGGTGATCCTGGTGTAGATTGCGGGTCGCCAGGGAGAATAGTATAGGAGGTCTGCTTCGGTTATCCGAGGTGGGTTTGACGAGAGTGCGGAGCGAGTTGTTGTCAGAGTGACCGACTGGGCAGAGTGTGCTGTGCCGAGATAAGGTTTCCCAAGAGGAGCGCTCAGTGACACGCGTTCTCGAGCTTAATCCGTATATAGTTCCTCATGCGGTCCCGGTGAAACTCGTCTAGACATCTAGATATTGAGGGGTCTAACCGACTTATCCTCCTTCGGAACCTTTCGGTATTGGCTGTGAGCCAGGTCCAATATAATGAGCGTGCCTCCCTGGAGTCTTCCGACATGGATACGAACTGTCCCTGGGCTATGGGGTTGCTGAAATGTACACTGTGGCGTTGTTGTTTCTTGTTGTTTTTCTCATTCACAATCGTCTCCACTTGTTCCTCGCCCCGTACCCGGTCACGTCTACGTCTGCCACGGCGTCTGCGTCGCGGACACTTGAACACTCGTTTAGGATGTCGCACAGGGCATTGTGTTGGAATGCGGTGGAGGTGTGGACTGACTCAGTCGAGAGCTTGTGATTGTCGTGCTCCTTCTGCCCTGAGTAGCATCTCACCGTAATTGGTCTGTGTGTATCGATATTGGACTCGTGAGACATGTATTCTGTTTGAAACCCTTTGACTCGTTTATAGGCCAGGCTGATTATACTCTGGCCTCTATGGGATACGTGTGTGTGTGTATACAGTTAGGGAGTGTGGGATGTGTTAATGTGTGCCACTTGCATGTAAATATATACTTCGCTCGACACTGCACGCTTAAGCCTCTAGTGAATGTCTGGGGACAGTCTACCACTGTCATATCCACAACGCTTCTCTGCTTGTGGTAATGAAGTGATGTGACGTGCGTCAGTCATATGTACCGACCAACAGTACGGTTTCATATTAACCCTAAACCTGTCAATGTTTTCTATGTTCCTATTCATAGTCTTTTCTGTTACACTCTTGAACCTGTGTCAATAAAAGATACACCAGAGTCTGAGACAATTTGTTCCTTGTAATTTATTCACATGCATACCACATGTTGATACACCACATATACATCTATATCGCTGTGATAGGTGAGAGACACACAGGAGGATATTCTGATATTTGGACACTTGTTGTGTCGAGTGTAATGTTCAGTTCAAACAATTGATTAACAAAAGGACAATAAAGACAACATGTGTTAAGTTACAACTCATTGTAAGGAGACTTAGAGGCTATCCAGGAGGGACCGCTTCAACATTGTTTGCATGTCTTCTGAAGCCAAGGGTCATGTAGCCAGATTTGTGTGTTGACGATGCAGCTCTTGACACCCGGACCTGTAACCATAACACACAACACCCAACACACTCAGGGTTCCTTGAAAATAGTATAATAGCCATACCAAACTACTCATCGTCTCATGAGGACCGTAGGCCTTTCAGACATTTAGGGAGTGGGGTTTGGGTGCGGTCCAGCTCTACTCTCCCCATGTTTCTTAGCTCAGACAGAGGTGGAGATGACAGAGAGGATGGATTTGTGAATGGCAGCAGTTTATTTGTCTCAGTTTATTTGTCAATGTTTCTACTCCACACGATAATACATAGGCTCCGATATACTGAATCTCCACTTGCTAAACAGAGTCAAACCTTTATATTATAAAAGACAATGGACATATACATTTACAAAAGATGACATAATAACTGCCTATCACAGAGAAAGACAGTCCGTCCATGGGGGTTTGTGGAGCTATAGCACTTCAGCCCAGTTCTGTAGTCTTCTGAATGTGTCAACAATCATCGGCCAGCAACCTAAGCAACATCTCGGACAGGCCAACGGGATACACATACTCCTCTTCCGGCTCTGATGTCGGCGGCCTGGGGATATCACAGCCCCACATCGGCATCATGTAGGTCTGGCTAGTCTGGGGATGGGCCCCATGCCCACGGTGGTGTTGGTAGAAGCAATTTGAGCCGAAGCGGCAAGTTCCACGAACTTCATCGAAGTATCGGCACGGTTTACTCACCATGTAATCCTTGTATCTCTGGATCAGTTTCTGCTTGTCGTCTTTATCTTCGACCCAGTAGTCACTCGGGATGTAAAAGTGCGATCTGGTTCGACACGCTGGGCACAATTTAAGGTGTTTGACATCGAGACATTTCACACTCCTCCATGTGCGGATGCACTCCAGACAATAACAGTGGCTACAGTTGGGCAGAATGCCGAATCGACGCTCCCTCGGATTGTCCTTGTTAAACACAACATCCAAGCACACACAACACACCTTGTCTCTACTGCGCTGGATGGCAAGCGGGATCCACTCGTGAGCCTCGGCGTGTGCCTCTGAGAGCTGTCTCTCCACGTTCGCCAGCTCACTCCGACCACGGTAAGGTTATCCCAGACCAAACTCTGCAACCTTTACCCAGTCCATCGCCTCTGGCCCCGTGGATGATGCTACTGCTGCCTTTGCCGTTGCCATCTGTGGTGATTAGTCTGGCTGATGTGCACAGTACCACTGTTAGTGGTAATAAAGAAAACAATTGTCTCCAACCATGGACCGGTTATCACAACATGCTAACACAGAGAGTGATGTTGTCTATTGCGTGCTATAACATTGGCTAAGGTCTACATAGTCCATTGTAACAAACAGAAATGTAATGTTCCATACAAACGTCATTGGTACACACTAGTATTAGGTGTCAGTGTTTAACTTTTGTTACGTTTACATGTTTTACCCCATCAATATTCGTCCTCACTCTCCACGTTTGAATCGCAGCACCCTTTGCTAAAAACACTCTTTGTTTTTGGTTTACGTTCCAGGCCGTTGAAAGGTTTGGCGTGTGCCGGTCTCTATATCGGTGCTCTGTCAGGTCTGGATAAAATTGTTTGTTGCGTTGCAACTGTAGCCGTTGATCCTTCTGCTTGGTGTAGTCCATCTCTCGAGTATACTCTCGAACCGACTGTGGTGGCTGATGCTGTAGTGTCTGCTGCTGTAGTGCCTGCTGATTTATTGCCTGCTGCTGAAGGGCATACTGCTGAAGCGGTGGATACCTATGATTGTCTAGAGGTTGAGGAAGCAGCTGAAGCTGCTGCTGAGGTGGCTGCTGAGGCGGCTGCTGGGGAAGATAATGGGGGATCCTGCTAATGAAGTTGCCTTCTGGGATAGGTGGAGCAGAAGGGTAGGTGGTAGACACTTTAGTCTCGAGCCAGCCCCGGGGTACATCCACTAAGGGAGCTGAGTTGTTCTTGGGTTCACATGGAGACACGTGGATCAGGCGGTTAGACATGAAGCCCTGCTGGTTGTATGGCCCAGGGCCCGCTGAGCTAATGCAGTAACGAAACAACAGATATATGTACTATCTGGAGAGTTTGCGAGCCTCCAATAGTATCGGATCTGGGATAGGAGTTTCGTGACACGCCGTGCTACTGCATTCCATGCGGTGGAGTGATTCCAGATCAGCTCTGGGAATGTACAAGGTATCGGCTCTCTGCCACATATCTCGCAAGACCCGCAAGGTCATCTGGAGAGAGTCTCCGTCTTTGAACGCTGTATATTGCAGCAGCCCAGTAGCTGGAGCAGTAGCTGGAGCACCTCTCCATACAACACCCCAACATCCTGCGCACATTCGGAGGTTTCTGGTGCGACATTCCCGGCTACCAGTTGGGAGGTAGAGCTGTGCTAGTCATGGAACTCTTCTTGCTGCAGGAGTTCATGTGGCGTATAAAGGACACCTCTGTCGTACCCGCGATCAAACTGGACACCCTACGAGGGCTGGAACCATCCAGCACAGAGACTTCACTTACAGGAACGTCTTGGTATGTTACCAGCCGGATAGAAAACCATTACCCTTCGCTTTCAAGATCAGCGACTTTGGCACGTTGTGCAACTTCTCTACCCCAGATCAGCCTAGGGGCAACCGGACTAACATGGCTCCCGAAGTGCTGTGGTGCTTGAACTCCAGCCACCGGGAGCGACATATTCAGTTGGTACTGTGTGATGTTGGAGTTACGCAGCTGCTTGCCCCTGGTAAGCATTGTAAAATGACATACGCTGATAATCTATCCAAGCTGGTCGGGGTTTACAGCCCGGAAAAGGATGTAACATTCGAGCTCAGCCACATTAAGCGATCAATGCTCGCGCCCTTCACGCGAAACACAAAAACAAAAGGCCTACCGTAAAGACGATACTAGACAACCTCCATCACATGGGACGTGCCATAGCGGACAGGACTTTTGTCTGTATGGGAGTGCTTTGCATTATGCTGTTCCCTCAAGAGAGATGGTCCCCTTCCCAACTGCTGAACCTCACTCGATTCCAGTGTTTGAGTTTGGATATCAGCGACGCACAGTTGCCTTCTGAACAGATGCCGTTGTCCGTACAGTTAGGGGAGTATAGGTCGACCGACATCATAGTCGGCGACAACTGCGTCCCCGAGGGACTCACTAAATTGGTGTCAGAGGGATCTGCGGCGGGATCCACAATTTCAGTGATCACGTCCGACCCAAAAGTGTACTACGGGATAGACTTTCTGAGGTTGGCTCCTGATATTATCCAGCCTTACACCTGGTACTCGAAGAAGGTCAAAGCTCTGGAAGCAAGTATAACAAACGCAAGGCTGGTGATACCGACAACCTCGATGACGAAAGGCAGTCGAAGATGGCTCCCGGGGGTAACGTAGACGATTCAAGCGACGAGGGTACTTTGCGGGTCCTCTACCGAGGACAACAGGTTCCTTTTCAACCAGCCGTCACCGATGTGACACAGACATCCCAACCGGAGGATGAGCTGCTGCCCGTACGACACAACCAGGCTCATGGCGAGGAAAGAGCTATTGGAAATACTGCAGTACCCCTCCTCGATTCGAATGACCTACAATGCAGCAACAACTCGGTAGACATGTTGAACTGTAGTGATCCGGGTGATGAGATATTCACCGGTGGCGATGCCAATATGTCTTTGGTGAGCGATAACGCAAACAGGGCTCTAGACACGGCCAGCGGTCAACTGAGATCCGGTGTGGAACCCCTCATAGGCGGCGGGGTCCAAGGGAACGACATTGACACGAGTCTCCAAGACGCACTAGAATCACCCAGAGAATCGACCGAGGAGCCAGTCCCGGGAGCCGTTCAGTCATTTTGCAAGGTAAACAGATTGACGGGGAAATAGACACTACCATGGTCGTTCTCAAGAGCCACAACGAGAAGGAAATAGCACGTTTCACAGACAACGTAGTCCTCCAGTCACAGCAAATTATCTGAATGCACCCTCTTATATTCGCTGGTCCCCGAGACGGATTGTGTAAGTGCTCTAGGAGCAACAGCATGTTCATCTTCCAATACGCGCAGTTCTTCCAGGGGCGCAAGCAGGTCTTCAACTGGAAAGAGTCGGAATCACTTAACTCGGTACACGCCTTCCTGCTACAAGTGTTTCTCACACTAAAGGCAGCCTTAGACATGAAGCTGGTGCCCACTCATATGACCGAATGGAGGGATGTCCTGATCGGTAAAGGAGCCGTGATGATCGACATTGTCCCTTATCTCAGCAGGAACTTCAACAAGCCCCAGTCCTCGATGTTTGGCCAAGAATGTAGGAGCTTGGTCATTCTCTGTACTACTATGGTGGCAAAGCACTTACCCAACTCGAATCTGTGCAAATGGCTTTGCAACCTGAGCGCCGGGACGTCGTCCTCGCATGTGCTGACCAATGTGATCCAGTGGTGGAGAGCATTCGATCACATCGAAATGGCGTACTTGTTGACCCTAGACGGTAACTGTTTCACGTTCAGGGATTATTCATCCAAAATACCCAACTGGCTGACACACCTGGGCGAGGAAGAAGAAGAAGCTGGTAATAGAAGCAGCTCCAAACTCCTGGTGTACGGAGACCCGAAGCCTTCCAGAGGCAACCAGACAGCAGAGGGTGTGGGTGATACCAGGCTGAATGGACTGGTTAGGAACATAGTGCTGAGGATGAGAGTCAAGATATTCGGCTCATCGAGGCTCCAAGTGACGACACTGGATTGCACGCAGGGTTTGGCGAAGGTGACTCTCAACAACTCTGCACTCTCTGGGATTTCCAGCGTAGATCAACTGGACCGGTCGAGGTTACTCAACCACAACGGCGTATGTTTTACACATGACGCAGTTTCGCAGAGCGAGTCCAAGTGGGCCCCAGTCGTAATGTACACGGTGTAAGAGACAGGGACCTGTGCAGGAGTAAACTGTCGAATATTACAGGATGACGATCCTCATGGTTCTACTGAGCCAGCATGGCTCGGTGAGATCTCTCAGAGAGCTGTTCCAGAGCGTGGTGATGTTCAGCGTGACAGACTATTAAGTGCAAAGACAAACAACCTAGGATGTGCGTGTTGTCACGTCATCATCCCCTTGTAGGTCATCCCCTTGTACAAAACCAGTCATTACCATTACACTAACTAGTCTACATCGTTCTACCAAGCCTGTTGACTGCTGCACTGCTCTCGAGAACTCCATGTCCACCTTCTGCCATGCGTGGCTTGATCAATTACGGGACCTACTGCAGCATCAACAGCGTTGTCCAGTGCCTGTACGGGACACGTGAGGTGCGGGATCTCATTCGGCAAGTCGACAGGTATGATTACAGGGCTCCTAATAATACAGTGGCCGCAAGGCTCAGGCGTCTGATCTATGAGATGACCAAAGACAACCTGTTACCGTGCGACCCGAGCATTCTCATAGACTCGATGAGAGAGTACAGCGGAGTGTCATTTGACGTTCAGGAAGACTCGGACGTGGTCTTCAAGTGTATCATCAACGCTCTAGCGGACGCTAAAACGATAGGGAAATTGTGTGACATCGAGAAGGAGGACCGCGTGCGATGCCTCCGTTGTAACACAGACCAGTCTATACGTAATAAGTCTAACATAATCCCTGTGTTCATCGAGGACAATCTCCCTAACGAGCTCCAGGAATATATCAAACAGTACTGTGACAACACGCTCACGACGTGTGACTATAATTGCGCACAATGTCACAAGATCGAAATCGCCAGCAAGGTATTGTCATTACCCCAGGTTGTGTGTATGATAATTGGCCGGGTTAGAAACATTGGCAGAGATACCGCTCACATAGTGAAGGTAGAGAAGCGCTTCTCTTTCCCGGGGACTTTGGATCTGAAATACATCATGAAAGAACAACCCGAAGCGGCTCTATACGAGCTGTACGCAGTTGTAGCTCACCGTGGTACACCCTACTGTGGACCTTACACAGCTACGTGGGGGAAGATGAGAGTTGGTATCTTGCAGATGACACTCGTGTAAGGTTGTGCTCTTTGGAGGATGTCAAGACAACCTACAAAGCAGCCTCTAACGTCTACAATGGGGTAGCTTACATGCTGATGTACCACAGGAAGCACAGCGTCGTGCAATGAACCTCTTGTGACAAGACAACCCTGTACAAATGTGATACTATTGTTGATGTACCATCATGTGTTTCATAGTTTCATATATGTCTCTGAAGTAATAAATGCTTTAAGTCTAATTATTATGCCTCATTGTTATCTCATATAAGGTTGATGATGCATGCATGCATGCAGTTATAGAAGAAATAGACAGAGACAATCAAAGAGATCTTGATACATGTACCTGTGTTTAGCTTCATTTTATTATCTCATACAGGGCTGGGTATACAAGTTGGGTTATACAAGGCTGGGTTATACAAGCTGGGTTATACAAGCTGGGTTATACAAGCTGGGTCACATACAGCCACACAGGTATAGAGCATTGCGCGCTAAGGTAGATATCACGCTAAGCAATCTGTATCACTTCTTAACAAAATAACTATCCAGAGTATTAAGAACACCCTTAGATGTCTCTGCCTTGTACTCAGGAATCGAATACCTGGATGACAGTACTACAGATGTGCAAGGTTCTAACTGAGACACACAAACAGCCCCTCTAAATATCGTATCATACAAGCACTTTGGGGCCCAGGTACAGACTGCTTCTTTTTCATCGTATGGAAAGACATGATAGCAAATATTACATAGAAACAAGATATTCGTTCTCGCCGAAGTCCGATTCAGGGTCTTCACTACACTCTGTCCTTTCGGGACTTTTGTCTAGTCTATCGTTAAAGTCAGACTCGAAGTCAGGATCCTCCTCCTCTGACTCTGCAGCAGATGTAGCCTTGACAGGATGGTTGTCCTCTCTGTGTAGCCCTTGCTCCTCACAATCCAACGCCCTCTCTCCCTCGTGATCGGTTGACTGTTGTTGAAGGGTGTCACTGGGCCACGCAGCTTGATCGGTGAACTTGGTCACGTTTGCAGCCTCTCCGCTCAACTCCCGCCTCTTGGACTGTGAAAGACAAGGACTCTGATGTGAAGATGTAGAGCCGGGGTGGTTACTGAGGTCTTGCTTTTTGAGAGCCTCCTGCTGATTGAGGGACCTCCCGGCCTCAGTCTTTCCCTGTTTCTGTCTGGGTGTATTGTCACACTTGCCCCCTTTAGTCTTCTTGCACACTCTTCTATCCTCCTGCTCAGAGTCAGTGTCGATGACGGGAGAGCGAGTGCATTGTATCTTGGAACGATTTGCCCCTTTTATACATAGGCCACATTTCTCCTCCCTTTCGTCGTAGTCATCAGTGTCCGAGGAGAGCTTGTTTTTGTATAGAGGGGAATCTCGATTGTGGGTCCCTGTGTTCTTAGCAGGCCTTACTCTTTCACACCTCTTGTCAGACTTGTCCTGTCTCTTTTTAGCACAAGTCTTATCTTCCCTGTCAAAGGGCTGGATAGATGTCTCTTTGTTGACCACCTTGGCACTCTTGCTAGGTTTCTCCTCACTCTTGTCAGACTTGCGGTTTGCCTTTGTACGTTTGACGCGCTTCGCATCTGGCTTGATTGACTCCTCCGAGTCTGATTGCAGTGCTCGCTTATACCCCAGACCTTCATCATTCATACTACTACAGGTAGCCTCAGGCGAGTACTGGTCTTCTTCGGACTCTGAAGAAGACACAAGCCTATACTTGCGTCGCCGATTAACATTGCTTGTCTTACACTTAGCCTTCTTCGCCCTGCTTTGAACCTGAGCACAGAACGCCTCCTCATCCTCCTCCTCGCTGCTGTATTCCTCCTCTGTGGATGTGTCGTCGTCTATGAAGTCGTCGCTGTAATCGTATTCATCAGGCATCTCGCGCTTGTCATAGTTCATCGTAGCCTCCAAACCTTCACCCAGGGTCTCATGTTGATCTTCAAAAACCTCCTCAAGACACTCATCCTCCTCCTCTTCACTGTTCGCTTCCTCATCCTCGCTCAGCCAAGGGTGGTCGTCGTTGTGACTGTACCTGCAGCGCGAGCTGTGTGCTGGCACATCGCGGGCCTTCTTGCCACTCTTGGGCCCAGATGCCTTAGAGGCTGAAGACTTATTTGACTTTGAGGCTGAGGGCCCTCGCTTTGGGGTGGTGGGAAGGTGCTTGTTTCTTAGCACGTTTGCCAGCGCTCTTGCTACGCATATCGCTTTTACTACCTTGGGCGATAGGGTTCATCTTGGTAGACCGTGGTGGAGAGACCAGCAGGTCCGAACGCTCCCCGGGATTATCCCGGGTACGCTGGAAAGATAACAATACCTTGCGTCTCCAGTTGTCGGTGGACGTAGACTCTATGCACTCCACCAGAGCTTTGCTAAGTCTATCCTGCAAGCCGTAAGTCTTGAGTATATTGACAACGGTCCGGTTGTTAATGACCCAATCACGAAGGATGTTACCGTATCTGCTGTCCAGCAGAATGTTATCCAATCCCAGGATAGTACAAACGGCTTCTCTCCTGAGAGAGGGTTCGCTCAGCAGCAGAGTTGACATGTTCTTGATCCATGTCGAAATCGGAATTGATTCCGGTGTGACAATAGAGTAAAGACTGTCATGTTTCTCACTGACACCAGCCGTATTAGCCTCATCTTTGCTGTGCTCCTCGACCTCAGCCAGACACTTAGAGGACACATCGCCGTCTTGCGCTTCGGTAGAGGTTGGGGAGGCTGATCCGCTCTCTGTATCACAACGCTCTACTTCTCCTACCTTCAGAGCTTTCTGATAAGTGCGGAGTTTTAGAAAGAGTACCTTGGCTGTGGCGTACAAACTCCTTGTCCTTGGTCTTGCCTGTATCATGTTTGATCAGGGCGTGCCACATCCTCTGGGCTTTGGCTACGTTGTCCCCGGTCTTTGAACTCTTCACACGCTGAGACCATTTCGATGTTCCCACCATCACCATATCTCTTTCGACCGTACCTGGAGACTATTTCGGCCAAGGCCACCCAGTCCATTCTCATCTGCTCCTCCACCATACTGATACGCTTCTTTGTTACTGTCGTGTGAATGATGCTGTCAGAGGAGTGCACGTTCCAAAACGTCAGGTATTCTCGCACTTTGTCGAGTGGGCAATATAGCAACTCAGCCACTGCGAACGCACTGGGGATCTTGTTTTCCATTAATCTAATGGCCAATTCAACCACCTCGACAATGATAGGATCCGTAATCATACTCTCCACGTGCTTTGGTATATAATTGCACCAGCTGTTTGGATTCACACGTTTGATGAACGCTGTCAAGGCGGGATTGTGTATCGCCTGATACATGTCATTTCCTGTGATAAACGTCTCCCTCTCCAATTCCTTTAGCGTGTCATTCCAACAGCTCATCAGCTCCCCGTTGCCCTTCACGCAACATTGCTTCACGGCCCGGCAGAACCTCAACGTCGTAGACACGTACAGCTCCGGAGCCTGAGCCTGACCCTTTCTCAAAACGACAACCGGTAGCAGGTTCACTCGCTTGCCATACAGGAACTTACCGCTCCTTCTAAAGTAGATGGTACGAGTGTCACCGGTATCGTAGTGGAAGTGCTTCAGGTCACATATCACTTGGTTTTTGGTGAACCAATCGGAGCTGGCCTCACGCTTTTTCTTCTCTTCTCGTGCCTAGCACGCAGCACATGAGGGTTATTTCTTCCGTTGTTCTGGGTAGAGGGGGTTTTGTCCTCAGTGCGCAACAACTGCACTGGCTGGATTTGTTGAAAGGACGGAGTAAGAGCTGTGGAGTGCGTGGGCACCTCGAGTGTCATGTCCCAAAATTCAAACCTGTCACCGGTGACCCCTTTCAGCAACTCGAGGCTCTCGAGTCCTGGGACAAACAGCACCTCTTGCACGAAGTACGACTTAATGTTGCCTTTCCCGGTCGTCGGGATGACTACTGTGTAGGTTCCGACCATTGACCTGCTGCTGTCGTAGTACACAAAGTTTGTCAGATTACTGCGTGACCACCGGAATCACCTTCTTGCCGTTGGCGACTGTTAGCTCTTTAGTCGGTATATAGAAGGTCTTGTAATTACCGTATGCAAACAGCACGTTTTGAGACCAGCCTTGTCTACAGTTGCCATAGACTCAAAGTTGTTCCCGCCTTCAACGTCCACTAGGTCAATCAGCGCAAGCAGCAAGGAGCGTGAAGGTTTTTGCTGTATAGTGTCAGCGTCCGGGATCGCCATGTTCCTGATAGTCTTGTAGATATTTTTCGGTTTGTATCTTTTCTCTCTTTCCGATCACCTACTCTTGCTTGCATATCATCAGGTCGACCACTTTATCAAACAGTCCTTGTGTACTTTCACAGGTAAAACCATCTTTGTTATCAGAGGTCAAATACCAAGGAGGGCGCTCTGTCACGATGTATGTCGTTGTTATATCCTCCATTGTGTTGTATGTCGTTCAATAAAGGCACTTGGTTTCGAATGAGAATGTACCATGTTGCGTTTTATATCAACCAGCCTGTACACAACACTAAGCGCCCTGTACTCTACCGTTGTAGAATGTGAGCCAGTCAACCACCTCTCAGAATCCTCACAGGCTGTAATGTCGATGTTGGTTGTGTAAGGGCTTATACATGCCAGACTTTGAATGAGATCACCTACCATTGGTTGGCTCAGGTTAACCACAGTATACTCAACACTGTTTAGATGTACAACCATGGCTGATACATCAGCGAATGACTCAAACATCCAACCCTGTCTCATACATCCAGCCGTGTGTCATACATCCAATCAGGGCTGGTTTGTCCGACCAGGGATGGTGCTCTGAAATTCACTATGGTGACTTGTCCAACCATTGCTATAGTATCCACCCATGCCTGAAACGTCCAGCCATTGGTACTGTTCTATATCAGTACTGTTACGCTGTTATGCTGCCATCATGTGGTGGTTTATATCAAAGACACACTGACACTGACATGAATGTCCAACAATGGGGACTTGACCACTCATGCCTGAATTGTCCAACCATAGGGACTTGTCCACTCATGCCTGAATTGTCCAACCATAGGGACTTGTCCACTCATGCCTGAATTGTCCAACCTTGGTGACTTGTCCACTTATGCCTGAATTGTCCAACCATGGGGACTTGTCAAACCATCCAACCATTGGTACTGTTATATATCAGTACTGTTACTCAGTATGCTGCCATCATGTGGTGGTTTATATCATTGACACTCTGACACTGACACTGACATGAATGTCCAACCATGGGGACTTGTCACCGGGACTCAAAGTTAGTGTAGGGGAGGCTCACGGGGCTCAAAAATTCCAAGTGTGTTTAGGAGAGGCTCGCAGGGGCTCTGAGTTCGTGTAAGGGAGGCTCACAGGGCTACGCCTGGTTGTATATTCTAGGCCTGGTTGGACGTGTCAGCCCTGGTTGTATATTCTAGCCATTGTTGGAGACCCTAAGTTGGATGTTAACTTTATATATATAGGAGCAAGAGAGCAGCACACTTGAAGGTTAACACACTGTTACAGCCTTAGGATCCCATACCAGTACAGATTGACAATACACAGTCCGCTACAGCCATGAGCAACACCGAGACACCTCAAGATCCTCCCAAAGTCACTGTCTATGATGGCTGTGTCAATGGATGTTCTGCTCACCAACATGAACAGCAAGGAGGGCTTGGTCGGCTTGGTCGGCTTGGTCCTGTATGAGAATATGATAATTGAAGGTGATTTCACGACCGTAATTCATCCAAACCTCCACAAAACACAAGCTTACCAGTGCACCCTAGATGACAAGATTGAATCATCCAGCACGGATCTTGTCATATCAAGAGATGGTACATCCGCTTTGGGGAGTATGACCATATGACATCAAAGGGCAGAGTGCTCATTTCCAGGGGAGATGGTTTATTGGTCCTGGCTCGCACGGTTTATTGGTCCTTGCTCCTAACTTTACGCTTGCCCAAGACAAAGAAGACACGCCAGTCCTGAGTATGGACAGAAGCGGTTATATCAAGATCAAACCTGATGCCAACGGGGGTATAAGCAACATACATGTCAAGGGTTCCATGATCGTCGACCAATATATTTGCGTCAACAAATTCATCGCAGGCTCCACGGGAGGCTGGTTCTTTGGGCCGCACTCAGGCCAGTGGTTCCAACGACCCAAGGAGATCGTGATACCTGAGAAGCAAACCGAACTGGCGATTGTCGAACCTGGCGACTTGGTGATCTCGAGGGGAAAAGCTTAAGTGCTGTTGCGCTCAGGCGGAGGAGTCGTCGCGTCCAGGGGATGTATCAGTTTTACTGATGCCAGTTCGTCATTCACGCGAAGATCAGATCGAGACCAAGACTGTTGTCGTATTTCAATGACTTTGACTTTCTGATCTGAATAAACATCACTTGTGACACAGGAGCCGTACATACTTTGCAATTCATGTGTATATGTATACATGCTGTATGGTGAAATAAATAAAGCTGTGTAATCACAACACCTTGTTTCAAACTCGGTTATGTTTCTAACCCTAAATACCTTCCCTCCCTCCTCTCCCAGCATCCTAGTTTACAAACACAAGGACACATAGAATCTTTGCCATGTAGGACATTTATTCAAGCATACCAGGACAAAGGTATGTCGTCAACATATACTCAACATATACACAAATGTACAAGAAGGGTGCTGGTGTTGTCTATAACATTTTAGACCTTCTCTTTACATAGTTTGTGAGCACAACACCCCTTCCGCTGCCGCCACCACCACATCCTCCAAAGAAAAACATGTACCGATCCCCACTGATAGCGCAGTACACCAAGCCATGAGTATAGCTACAGAGGTCCATATGGCCACATCACTGGCAAATCCGGAAAGCCACCCTCCGAAAGTCACCCTGCTAGCCGTCATGTTATCGTACTTCCTGTTATGTTCTCTAGGTCTTTGCGTACGTCGATGAGCTTTACGCTGGTGTTTATGGCTTGCAGCAACTCCATTGTTGACATTTCCGGGATGTCGTCTTTCAGAAGATCTGAGAAAGACACGAGTCCGTCTGATATGTGAGGTCTGGAGAACGGTTTGAGTGGAGGAGACTCTATCTCTACCGTGGCGGAACCCTCCATCGAAGTGACTTTCTTATCCTGGTAACAAATACCTCGGTGACAAGGGGCGCACACTGTCTTGCACTCGCATCGGGCTTGTGACAGTACTTGCCGTAACAATTGGACGGTTCATAATACCTGCCATCTATCAACCACACTTTGTAGTCTGGCCAGCAAGGGACTCCGTCCGTGCTCATCTTGGGCATGGGTATGACCCCTTTGACTACGGTCTTCTCAACGGTGCCGGGGGTAAAGTGTACTATGAAAAGCTTTCTGTCTTTGTACAGGGCCGTGCCGACGGTCGGGAACTCGGACAGGCCGGGGTGTTCCCGCATGACTGTCATGCCGCTGGGGCAGCTCCCTGAACACTTTGACGCTATCTGCCTCAGACAGTTTTCCACTCCTCTGGTCATGAATTTAGTGTGCATCGGGGCCTGCATCATCTGATGGGTGACGCTCTGCATCTGAGCGTACCACATTTGATAACTGGCCATGACCGAGAACTTGATGTTGGTGTCACGCAAAGCCGCCTCCGTGTTCCTCATCATGGCGTCCCTCATCATGGCAAAGTTGCTGTTGACGATCTCGTTGTTCTTCTGTATCTTCTTCTCCTGGTCGTCGATCCTACCATTGACCAGGCCTATGTTGGTGTCGAGCTTGTTGCTCACTTCGACTAAGGTGTTCGTCACCGACACGTAAGAGTTCTTCAGGGAGTCCATTTGATCCTCCAAGCCGTCCACCCTATAGGAAACGTGCCAGGCGAGCCCCAAGGCCGCCACTCCTGTACAGCCAACTCCTCGAGACCTTCCCTCATCAGCTCTCCGTAGTCTATGCCCGGGGTAAAGTTGGAGACGAAATGAACGGCTTCTACCGGTTTCACTATCACCCCGTGCGCGGCTTCAACCACCGGGGTGTCGACCGTGTAACCGTCGTCCACAAAGACCACGTTCATGCTGTGTGTGGTCTTGCCAGTGTTGTAGGAGGTGCACACCTTGTTCACGGGAGGCACGTACTCCACAACTCGTTCCGAATCCAGGATGCCTACCATGTAGTGGTTGCGGTCCGTCGTGGGGATGAGGGTGTTGATGTTGACTGCGATCTGTGGAGCCTTTGTGGATACGGTGGCCCTTTTGCTGGGTTCTCCCGGGGTGCAAGACTCAAGCTTGTACATATCGTCTATGTAGATTTTATCATAGCTGGTGCTGTACAACTCCTTCTGGGGCTCCTTGAATATACACACCGCGCCGTGAGCAGCTATGAGCCCGGGACACACGGCCGTGTTACTCAAGCCTATGTTGTACTGGGGGTCCAGACAGTTCTTGGAGCCTGAGGCTGGGTCCTTGTATTGGGTTTCGGGGATGTTTACGACCACGTCGTCCAGCTTCACCTCCACCCCAGGGTTGTCTGAATCCGAAGCGGCGCGCCTGCTTCTACCGTGAGGCCTTGTCGCGACAGTGGATATGCCTGCAGCTGTCTGCTGTCTCTTCCAGTCTCTCAGCCTGTGAGACGCTGCCCGAGAAGACTATCAGAGGACCTTTCCCGGGTCCTTAGAAGAGAGCCAGGCAGCACAACATCCTCTCGAGTAGCTCCACGTTTATCAGACCGTACTCGTCTACGATCAGCACGTTCACTCCCAGGAATGGAGGGGCGTCCTCCATGGGTGCCAGTTCCGCGGGGTTCTTAGACACCCTCAAGCGCTCAAGCATTTTACTGCACACCGCACACGACTCTGGTCTCAGTTGTCTACACGAGTGTCGTCTGATCCCCTCGTCTCGTTCTCGGGGCAAGTGGGACTGGTGCAGTGTATTGAAACGAGATATCACGTTCCAGTAAACTCTTCAAAGCGAAAGCTTGTCGTCCAACAGTTCCTTCTTGAACCCCATCATGTTGTGGAATGTGTAGACGCGGTCCAGGCTGCAGGATTCCATCAGGGTGCCTGCGGCCTTGTTGGTCATGGCGCTCACAACCACGCTGATGTTCATGCTCTTTAACCTTTTCTCCAGCAGTGATATGGCGTACGATTTGCCGCAGCCAAGCAGAGCCAGTTTCATACGCTCGCCTCGGACATGTGCAGCTTGACCATTGTCCTCACCCAATGATCCTGGCAGTATCTAGACATGGCCAACATTGCTTTCATTCTCAGGTCCTCCTCCTCTTCCAGACACCGTCTTTTGCTATCAGACTCACCCACCACTAGCTCATCTCTGCGTTGCTCACCACCCAAATTATCACCGCCGATCTGAAGTATTTGAGTTTCTTTGGTAATGTCAGACAACCCTTCAGTGTTACACGTAACCCTTTCCGTACCAACAGTTGCCCCAAACGTACCACCTGTCACCTCTGCTTTCACAGCAACCTCATTACAGCGCTCTGTGGCTGAGTCCAGACCTTGTATAGCCTCTTTGTTATAGGTTGAATAAATCTTGAATGAACTGTAATACCCACCCAATGTAATAGAGCTCACAAATGCTTAACCCCACATACAGTGGGGAGAACAAGTATTTGATACACTGCCGATTTTGCAGGTTTTCCTACTTACAAAGCATGTAGAGGTCTGTAATTTTTATCATAGGTACACTTCAACTGTGAGAGACGGAATCTAAAACAAAAATCCAGAAAATCACATTGTATGATTTTTAAATAATGAATTTGCATTTTATTGCATGACATAAGTATTTGATCACCTACCAACCAGTAAGAATTCCGGCTCTCACAGACCTGTTAGTTTTTCTTTAAGAAGCCCTCCTGTTCTCCACTCATTACCTGTATTAACTGCACCTGTTTGAACTCGTTACCTGTATAAAAGACACCTGTCCACACACTCAATCAAACAGACTCCAACCTCTCCACAATGGCCAAGACCAGAGAGCTGTGTAAGGACATCAGGAATAAAATTGTAGACCTGCACAAGGCTGGGATGGGCTACAGGACAATAGGCAAGCAGCTTGGTGAGAAGGCAACAACTGTTGGCGCAATTATTAGAAAATGGAAAAAGTTCAAGATGACGGTCAATCTCCCTCGGTCTGGGGCACCATGCAAGATCTCACCTCGTGGGGCATCAATGATCATGAGGAAGGTGAGAGATCAGCCCAGAACTACACGGCAGGACCTGGTCAATGACCTGAAGAGAGCTGGGACCACAGTCTCAAAGAAAACCATTAGTAACACACTACGCCGTCATGGATTAAAATCCTGCAGCGCACGCAAGGTCCCCCTGCTCAAGCCAGCGCATGTCCAGGCCCATCTGAAGTTTGCCAATGACCATCTGGATAATCCAGAGGAGGAATGGGAGAAGGTCATGTGGTCTGATGAGACAAAAATAGAGCTTTTTGGTCTAAACTCCACTCGCCGTGTTTGGAGGAAGAAGAAGAATGAGTACAACCCCAAGAACACCATCCCAACCGTGAAGCATGGAGGTGGAAACATCATTCTTTGGGAATGCTTTTCTGCAAAGGGGACAGGACGACGGCACCGTATTGAGGGGAGGATGGATGGGGCCATGTATCGCGAGATCTTGGCCAACAACCTCCTTCCCTCAGTAAGAGCATTGAAGATGGGTCGTGGCTGGGTCTTCCAGCATGACAAGGACCCGAAACACACAGCCAGGGCAACTAAGGAGTGGCTCCGTAAGAAGCCTCTCAAGGTCCTGGAGTGGCCTAGCCAGTCTCCAGACCTGAACCCAATAGAAAATCTTTGGAGGGAGCTGAAAGTCCGTATTGCCCAGCGACAGCCCCGAAACCTGAAGGATCTGGAGAAGGTCTGTATGGAGGAGTGGGCCAAAATCCCTTCTGCAGTTTGTGCAAACCTGGTCAAGAACTACAGGAAACGTATGATCTCTGTAATTGCAAACAAAGGTTTCTGTACCAAATATTAAGTTCTGCTTTTCTGATGTATCAAATACTTATGTCATGCAATAAAATGCAAATTAATTACTTAAAAATCATACAATGTGATTTTCTGGATTTTTGTTTTAGATTCCGTCACTCACAGTTGAAGAGTACCTATGATAAAAATTACAGACCTCTACATGCTTTGTAAGTGGGAAAACCTGCAAAATCGTGGCCACGCTTTTCTCTACCGTCTTCTCAGCCGCTTCGGTTTTGCTGAAAGATGCTTCTGCGGAAGCCTTTAGTCTAACAAAAGACGCACCAACGTGTCCCGACATAGAACCCTTTGAACCGTCACTGTCCATTAGTGAGGACTTCCCTGAATTGCCTTTTTTATGGTACTTGGTTGCCTTTACGCACTTAATAGCCTTGTGGAACCTCACCGTTCCGGGTACAGTGAACTCATTTTGCTATTTACATCTCTTCAAGAAACTAGACAGGGATATCATCTCCATCTGTCCAATGCCATAGGCTGTTATGAAATGGCCTAAGGGGAAAGTGTAAACAGAAACCGAAGTGTCACAGTAAGCCATCAGGCCCCAGTCCACCAAGGTGAGGAGTCCGAAGCTCAGTCCCGAAGCCAAGGTTATTACCGCGATTGTGATCAGACATACAGTGGGGAGAACAAGTATTTGATACACTGCCGATTTTGCAGGTTTTCCCACTTACAAAGCATGTAGAAGTCTGTAATTTTTATCATACAGTGGGGAGAACAAGTATTTGATACACTGCCAATTTTGCAGGTTTTCCTACTTACAAAGCATGTAGAGGTCTGTAATTTTTATCATAGGTACACTTCAACTGTGAGAGACGGAATCTAAGAGTAACTATGATAAAAATTACAGACTTCTACATGCTTTGTAAGTGGGAAAACCTGCAAAATTGGCAGTGTATCAAATACTTGTTCTCCCCACTGTAGGTACTCTTCAACTGTGAGTGACGGAATCTAAAACAAAAATCCAGAAAATCACATTGTATGATTTTTAAGTAATTAATTTGCATTTTATTGCATGACATAAGTATTTGATACATCAGAAAAGCATAACTTGACCAGGTTTGCACACACTGCAGCAACCTTCAGGTTTCGGGGCTGTCGCTGGGCAATACGGACTTTCAGCTCCCTCCAAAGATTTTCTATTGGGTTCAGGTCTGGAGACTGGCTAGGCCACTCCAGGACCTTGAGATGCTTCTTACGGAGCCACTCCTTAGTTGCCCTGGCTGTGTGTTGCGGGTCGTTGTCATGCTGGAAGACCCAGCCACGACCCATCTTCAATGCTCTTACTGAGGGAAGGAGGTTGTTGGCCAAGATCTCGCGATACATGGCCCCATCCATCCTCCCATCAATACGGTGCAGTCGTCCTGTCCCCTTTGCAGAAAAGCATCCCCAAAGAATGATGTTTCCACCTCCATGCTTCACGGTTGGGATGGTGTTCTTGGGGTTGTACTCATCCTTCTTCTTCCTCCAAACACGGCGAGTGAAGTTTAGACCAAAAAGCTCTATTTTTGTCTCATCAGACCACATGACCTTCTCCCATTCCTCCTCTGGATCATCCAGATGGTCATTGGCAAACTTCAGACGGGCTTGGACATGCGCTGGCTTGAGCAGGGGGGCCTTGCGTGCGCTGCAGGATTTTAATCCATGACGGTGTAGTGTGTTACTAATGGTTTTCTTTGAGACTGTGGTCCCAGCTCTCTTCAGGTCATTGACCAGGTCCTGCCGTGTAGTTCTGGGCTGATCCCTCACCTTCCTCATGATCATTGATGCCCCACGAGGTGAGATCTTGCATGGTGCCCCAGACCGAGGGAGATTGACCGTCATCTTGAACTTCTTCCATTTTCTAATAATTGCGCCAACAGTTGTTGCCTTCTCACCAAGCTGCTTGCCTATTGTCCTGTAGCCCATCCCAGCCTCGTGCAGGTCTACAATTTTATATCTGATGTCCTTACACAGCTCTCTGGTCTTGGCCATTGTGGAGAGGTTGGAGTCTGTTTGATTGAGTGTGTGGACAGGTGTCTTTTATACAGGTAACGAGTTCAAACAGGTGCAGATAATACAGGTAATGAGTGGAGAACAGGAGGGCTTCTTAAAGAAAAACTAACAGGTCTGTGAGAGCCGGAATTCTTACTGGTTGGTAGGTGATCAAATACTTATGTCATGCAATAAAATGCAAATTCATTATTTAAAAATCATACAATGTGTTTTTCTGGATTTTTGTTTTAGATTCCGTCTCTCACAGTTGAAGTGTACCTATGATAAAAATTACAGACCTCTACATGCTTTGTAAGTAGGAAAACCTGCAAAATCGGCAGTGTATCAAATACTTGTTCTCCCCACTGTACTTTCTTCGGTATATTACAAATACACTGAATCACACAAGGTCCCTGGTTTTCACAATCGCTGCCATGAGACAGGTTTTGTGTAGTCAGTTCCATCTGGAGTATTTCATTTCCATGCGGAACATCAACCGGTTGCCCGACCGTAAGGGAATTGTAAAGACTCCTGAAGATATTGCGAACATGTGGACATACTCAGTGGAATGGCTATACAATATATACGTTGTGTTGTAAATATTTGTAAGATACATTGTAAACACTACTCAGATATGTGATGACCTGGTAACAATAAACAACTGTGGACAACTCACTTTGTTGACAATGTTGCATTTATTTATACATCCCCATGTAATACAAGCTGATTCCTTTCAATGGCATCTACAGTGGTATGTGTGGGGTTGGAAACACTGGGACCTAGACATGAACCATTGGATATATGTACACAACAACAGTGTTCTTTGTGTGGCTGAAACTGTGTTGCAAATGGTAGCTTTGCAAGGTTGTATGTGTAGGAACTGTCGACTTTGACAGATAGCAGGTAGTAAGAGCTCCCTGTGTGGCCTTTGTATACTATGATAGTATACAAACACGTGTTCTTGTGGACATGTCCATATACCTCGTGTTCCCCCCCTGGACTCCAACATATAAAAAGTGTACATTTCAGTCTCTCGGAGATCACTTCCATCTGTGTACAATGACAGGAGCTTAGTGTAACTTCAGAGCGAGCCTCGACTTCATCTTCCTTGACTTGTAACACACCCAATAGAGTACGAATAGGGCTAAGGGCTAAGTTGATGATCTTGACATCACTGTGTATACTCAAGCTTGCTATGTACTCTGGAATGGGTATCCTGACATTGGTATCATGTTCACGAAGTTCAATGTCGAAGGTGTGAACCTCACTGTGCCCACCGACATGTTCCTGGATTGAAGAACCCCAATTATCTGGTTGTGGTAGCACTTCACACCGGTCCTTGTGCACTTGTGACCTGAAGTTGAATTTAGGATTCAACTCTTGTTTTTCAGACTTGACACTGTGTCCAGGTTTCACTTCGGGGTTCACGTCACGCTTGTTCTTAAGTGTGTGGGGGGGTAGTTGTCAGATGCGCCACTCTCACTATGGCAAGGTTTTGATACGTCTTTGCCGTGTAGTATAACAGCTCGCCTCCATGGGTGTATGCTTTGAACTCAATGTTTCTATTATTTTGCGTATCTGACTCTCATACTCTTTGAACATCTGACCTGTGTCGACCAGAGTGTCCATCTGGTTTTGTTCTCGGTGATCATCATCATCGTCATCGACCTTAATTACCTGAATGCACATTCGTCTAAGCACCTTCTCGATCCTTTCAACCGAGGCATCTTTCTGAACCTTGATTCTATCTAGTGCTGTTTTATGATCACACTGGTAGATGTCAACAACACCGAACAACTGCTCTAGTGAACACAATATAGCATTTTTATACATAATCAATTCCTTGATCCTATTATCCAGGATGTATATTTCCTGGGTAAGTGTTTCCACAGTCCCGCTGAGCTCTTTTTCGCTGTCTTCACGCATGGCGATGGTGCGCATAAGCTCCTTGACATAGCCTTGCTGCTTAGACAGATTGTCCTTTGTCACACTTGTTTCACGTTGAGCGTTATCTATCGCTTCATTGTATCTAATCTCGGCCTCTCGCATATCACTCTTTAGCTTTGACAAGGACTGTGTCAAGTTCTCCTCACACTCTGTCAGACTCATGATCCGCTGTTGAAGTTCACTGTGTGCTTTGAGGTGTTCCTTCTGCATCCTCTCAATTATGGAGTCCTTTGTGGCTATCTGATTGAACTTATCTTCAAGTGTCGCACTCCACTCCAACCTGTCTTTATCGTGTGCAATTGTGATTAAGCTCACATTCCTTTCCAGTTCCTGGTATGCGACTTGAGTGTTGTTACACAACTCTTGTAGGTCACTGATACGATTGCTAGTCTTGAGGCACTTCCTCTCGGTATCTTCTTTTGACATTTCTGACGTAGCTGCCACTTGTTTCATGGCAAGATGATCACGTTCCAGTTAATCCAAGGATGTTTTGCCTTTGGCACACTCAAGGTGCAACCGGGATATTTCTTGCCTAGCGGCCGTCAATTCGTTCTGATGTTGTGTGCACCCATCTCTCGCACAGAGAATCAGGTTCCGGATCATCGAGACGAGAGCACGTCCTAGCTCGAGTACAAGGCCACATTGCACCTTTACGGCCTCCTCGATGTGGATCGCCTGTGTCATGAGCTGTGTCATGAGATAATTTCTGGACAGTGTTCTGTAGGGTGTTGAATCCCGGGTCGTTTGCGTCGGTGAATACGAGCAACAGACCCTCCAGGAGAGTTTTCAATTCACCGTTCACGCTTCCCTTTAGAATACCCACAATGTACTTCAGCGCTTGGTCCGCGTGTTGGACCTGCTGTGCGCTTTGTATAAAGCTACACTCTCCAAATGTGTCTCGTAGACCATTCCCCAGTCTACGGATGACGAGATTGTAACAGCCGCACAGTTCCATAGCCAGATCGAACCCTATGACGTTCCGAGCTCTCGTACTCTCAAACGATTCAAACCACTTAGCCAGGTCTTCGAAAGTACTCTCCAGCGCCTCAACTGCTACTAAGGTCTCATCCAGGGCGCTGGGCTCGGGAGATCCTGCGACCGGGGCTGTGGAGCCACCGTCAGGCTCTGTGCTAGATGTTGAGGGGTCCACCTTGATAGCCAAAGGGAACAGTTTGATATGATATCGAAGAACGTGGCACGAGAATCGCTTCCAATATCCGATCGAAGTGGAGGATCTACAGTGTTCGTCTCCCCAGTGTTGTGATCCTGAGAGGTAGAGCTCCCAGAACCTGTGTTTGCGGACAGTTTGCCTATCGGTGCTGCACTCGCTTCTCTCATGTTGTCTCTGTCAACAGTCCTTCTGCCATGACCACCAGCCTTGGTCTGGGTCTTGTTCGGCCCCTTTCCTTCTTCTCTTTCGCTTCGGTCTAGATCGCTCTTGGTCTTCTCCTCCCCTGTACGTTGAGAGCATTTGCCTCGGTCTGTATCTTTGTCGCTCTTCTTCTCTTTCTTCTCCTCTTTCTTCTTCTCCTCTCCTGTACGTCGAGAGCATTTGCCTCGGTCTGTATCTTTCTCGCTCTTCTTCTCTTTCTTCTCCTCTTTCTTCTTCTCCTCCCCTGTACGTCGAGAGTATTTGCCTTGGTCTGTATCTTTGTCGCTCTTCTCCTCTTTCTTCTTCTCCTCCCCTGTACGTCGAGAGCATTTTCCTTGGTCTGTATCTTTGTCGCTCTTCTTCTCTTTCTTCTCCTCTTTCTTCTTTTTCTTGTCCCCAATAGCACCTTGATCCGTCCTCCCACCACGTGGCGATCTGGTTGGTTCTGGCTCTTTTCTCACACGGGGAGAGGACTCTTGAGCTGGAGGTTTGGAAGTCTTCTTCTCCTTGACTTTGGTCGGCTTCTCCTCTTTCTCTCCAATGTACATCTTCTTCTCCCTTCCACTTTTCGAGTTCCCATTTTTCATCACAGCTCGAGCTGTAGACCCGCCGGTGATTGAGGCAATATCTACGCTCCCGTTCTGCTCGACCTCGGTTGTTTGGAAGGTAACATGCACCTGGTCACTTCTAAACCCATGTACGTGAGCCTCACGATCAACCACTGAACCGAAGACGGGACTGGTGACAGGTCCGTGGGTTGGATAACAGTTGCGCGTGAGAGAGTGCCTAGGTCGGTGTCCAACTGCCACAATACATAGGTCCCCCAAAGCGCGCATTGGGGATCAGCTATCGTGGGGATCTCACTGCAAGCGCTCCAGGGTTAGCCTGCTCTGCTCGTGTAACACCTTGAAGGCAAGCGGAGCCCCGAGTGCGGACAGCGTCTTGCATACCAATTGTGAGGCCAGAGTATCTCTTTCTGTAGAGTCCGGGGTGTACGAGGTACACACAAAGGTGTTGTGGGCGTAACGGTTCATACTGGCGTATATCCTAGAGACGAGCATCTCGGGTTGGTACCCGCAAACCGAGTCCCCTGTGAAAGGGTAGGTCAAGTGGCTCACTGCCGTATTGGGAGGTGTGTTCATCTTCACCCAGGCTCTGGCTAGAACGCTGATCCTTTTCACCTTGTGGCTCTTGGTGTCGGTGTATGTGTTGGAAAAGTGTTTGGCTGTAACGAGACCGTAGATGTCTCCGCAGTGCGTGTATACAGCCTGGAGAAGATATAACGCGTACTGGGGATCACATCGGACTCGACGGGTATGCGAAAGACGCCGTCAAGCCCTGGCTCCGTCAGAGTTTCGGTATCCGTTTCTCTATATCGAACATATGCACCCAGGTGTACTCTATACGACTTATAGCATCTATGTCGTCAAACCTTAGGGTTATGTGCCGGGTAGAGCTCCAGTCGCCTCTCTGACAGCGCTCCATGGTGAGCCGCACTGCGCTAGGGGGAGGAGGTGAGCAAGCCCGTTGGGGAGAAGGGGACAGGAGACAGACATGAGACAGACTTGCGTTTGAAACAAAATGTTTTTATTTCCAGTGTTACAAGCGACAACAAAATGAGACAACTCTGTCTATAGTATGACAATCACCAACTCTACACAGAAAAGAAGGAATGGTCACTAGTCGTCAATGATAACTTTAGGCTTCTCGACAGTCTTGTCTTCCAATACACCCTGGCACCCCCCAGTATCGCTGCCTTGTGTCAAGTCACCTTGGACTGGTGCAGGCATGGAGCGCTGATCGTCCTGCTCCGAACAGCAGTCGCTCCTCTCGTATTCGCAGTCCACATCGGAACAGTCTTCGCTGCCGTAACACTCCACGTCCCCGATGTCGAGGCAGCAGCTACGAGTGGTATTACATTTGAAAGCCTCCGGATACTCGCTCATATCCTCAGGAACTCTGGTGCTGAGCGGTACGTTTACCAGCACGAAGAGCAGAATTTTATTTTCTAGAAGTCAAATTCAACGTCGATGTTTCTCGGGTTGCCTTTCACCTCGGACGAGTGGAAGTCTGATTCTTTAGACATCTCGAGCACCTCAGGTCTCCCTCCTGGCGAGGAGGCTGGCTGCCGGGTTGCCCGGGTATGAGGAGTATCCGCCTGTGGTTGTGGTCCACCCAGTTGATGTGGCAGTTGAGCACGGCGTATAGCAGCATCTGACACTCAAGCTTTAGTTCACTCAGCTTCTGAAAATGCTCACTATGGATAATGTTGACCGCTTGGCGCAGTTCAGGTAGACACGCCGCTGCCATCTCCAGCAGCTGATCCGTGGTGTACGCGACGGCTAGCTTGTAGTAACAACTCAGGCCCCATTCGGAATTGAGCGTAAGCATAGGGTGCCCGAATAACTGAATGTCGACCACCTTATGGAACCCTTCCAGCATCTGCCGCGTTCGACAGACTGCGAGCAGAGTTTGGTCTTGCGACGATTCTCATTCATCTTACTCTTATTCTTAGTATTCAATTGACCCTTGTCGCACTTGCTCTTACACACCGAAGATCCACAAGGTACGTGGTTCAGTTTACGTTTCTTGCAAAGCCCTTTGGCTCTCGGCCCCGTTCTGAGACGTCATCGTCACAGCTGCCTCATGCAGACTGAGAGACGGATAGGCCTCTGGGTTTCGAGCGGGCAGGGCGTCCCCTACAACACGTTCCTTTGGTTGTACGGACGAGTCGTGATCGGACAGCTCTACCGTAGTTGGAGGATGCAGCTGTGGCTGGTTAGAACAGACAGGGTTGTATGATTCAGCTGTGGGTGGGTTATTCAGCCACGGTTGAATACATGCACTCTGGTTGTATACTGTGCTCGTGGTTGGTAGGGTCGGGCATCTAGTCCCTTTGTGAGGAACCCCAATGCCTTGGCTCTAATCGCACACAATTTCTCCGTTGACTCCTCCTTATTTAAAGCCAGATCTTCTTTTTGGTACCTATAAAAATCAGTGTCCCTGCATCTGAGCCAACTCGTCCTTACTTGGCAACTCAGCACTCGAGCCTTGTGATTCAACTAGGGCCAAGGACAGTTCATCCCACAACCCCAGACAAAAGTCGAAAGTGTCTCTGCATTCTGACATCTTCACTAGTTTTGTCTGCATTCTGGGTGTAGATCCGTTATCTCTCTGTTTAGAATGGCACACTGTGTTAAGGCACTCCAAGTAAGCCTGCAACAGGATGGATTTTGCATAGCGACGGGACCAGACGACTCCGGCATCCTCTACCCCTGCCCCGCCAACCCGTTGGCTCCGGTGCTTCTCAAGTCTCCCGTGGTGTTGCATCTCCATTGTCCAAACCTCTTCCCCGACGAGGTCCTGAAAATGCACGCGGAACACCTTCTTGGCTTTACAAAGCGTGCCTCTGATAAACAGAGAATTCGAAACGGACGCTGTTCCTGGGACTGTGCCAGGTCTTCACTCGGGAGAAGGTCCTCTCCCTGACTGATGACGCTCTGCAACAAGAAGTTGTTGATGTAACCTCCAAAGACAAGGGTGGAGATGACGCCTACTCAAGTGTGTTTGTCAAGTTCCACAAAACCAAAGCAGGTCAGATTGTGTCTTTACTGCGCAACTTGCTGGAGCTGTTCGATGTGGACGAGCTTCGCGATAACGATCTAATATACGAACGCGGAGAGGAGCCTCAGCACATGCTGTTCCTATACCTGATTCAGCTGCTGTCACAAGTGGGTAGTGGGAGAGACCAAAGTGCAGCGCAGGAATAGTAGTTTGACATGTTTACTTTATTAATTCTCTTCGTTAGGTAAACTTAACACAATGACGAACTCTATAAAACAAACACGACATAAACAAACAAAATACACTTACTTCACCCGTGACTGGAAGAATAACGACCCACACAAAGGTGTAGGATATACAAACATATATAGGATCCCTAATTAGAGACAATGCGGTGCAGCTGCCTCTAATTAGGGATCCAACCCAAAACCCACACAGAAACAGAAATGAATAGACACTGTCAGACTCTGACCATAGCTACATAGAGAAGCAAATAGGCTTCTCTATGGCCAGAGCCTGACAGTACCCCCCGGCGCGGACTCCCGGACGCCAACAACAAAACACAACTACATGGGGGGGGTCAGGGAGGGAAGATTAGCTCACCGGTGGCGGTTCTGGCTCCGGCGATGTCGAGAGTCTCCTCCCATGTCCCTTCCTTATGCCCGGCCATGGAGCTGGGAAATTTACCGGGCCCGGACCGGGCACCGGTGGGGCAAACGGCTCCGGCCATGGAGCGGGACCATTAACCGGGCCCGGACTGGGCACCGGTGGGGCAAACGGCTCCGGCCATGGAGTGGGGAAAACAACCGGGCCCGGACTGGGCCCCGGGGGAGCGGACTGCTCTGGCTCAGGAGCGGAGCAGACGGTTGGACCCGGAATGGACTGTCTCCCCGATTATATACACAGGTCGCTGAATATGATCGGGGACACAAAAAGAGAGGTCATGAGGATCATGTCGGAGAAGAACGTGTCCTACAACAGGGTGTTGTTCATGAGCGAGATGGGCGTGATGAAATTCGCCTGTGTGTTCGCTAACGCCGAGCACATGATCCACGTGCCCATGATGGTGATGTCTAGCATGAGGACATTCTCCAACACCAACAACAGCTACGGATCTGCCAAGCTGTGTAGGCAGGGTTGTTACTACCCTGTGCAGGTGTTCAGCAAGAGGTGCGTTGACACGACACTGTACAGTTCCCAGGGGGGTAAGTAAAGACTTCAGCTGTCTCGCTGTTGAGAAGAAGACCACGATCGATGAGATGGTCGAGAGGATCAAGAGAGGGGTGTCCTGTGTGTTGCCCAGGATAGACGTGAACCGTATCAAGATGATGACCCCTGGGCTGAATGAAACAGCGTTTGGCTTACTAGTGTCGGCCGTTAAGAATAACAACATCGAGGTGATTGGACAACAAGAGGAATCTCCATATTCTTCTTCAGCAGCGTCTTGTTCTACATCATCACAAGGGAACAACCGTGTTTCGCCTGACCATTGGCTCGGTATGAAACGAGCTAGAGAGGAGCTTGGCGGTAGCCCCGAGAAGAGGACGATGAAGAAGAAGGCCAAGGTTGACAGCGAACTGACAATATTTGAAACCGATCTGGACTTTGGGTTTGACGACTCTGACTGAGGGTTGAGTTTGTGTGCTGCACATGTAGAGAGTGCATGTTTGCTGTATCTACCCTATATGTTGTACTGCTACGGTGTGTTATGGGTATGAAAAAAAAATCTTAAGACACATTGTCTACGTTGTACAGTTCCTTCCTTTATTACATATATAACAATCTTAAGACACATTGTCTAGTTGTACAGTTCTTTTTATTACACAAGTTCCCGGAGGTGAGACCTCTGGCAGGATAACACAAGCCCCAACTTTAGGAATATATGAAATGAAGCATGTGTAGGTGTAACATTTCAACTAAAACCATCATCTGCCTGTAAGCACACCCGATGGTGTGCAGGTCCTCTCTCACGGTGAAAATAAATTGATTCTCCATGCTGCTGATTGTACTCCCCAAGTTCCCCTTGTACACTCTCGGTACCCTCATTTTACTCTGTTGAGTCTAGCAAACTCCTCCGTTGCCCTGTGGTAGTCTGACTCTCCGCAGCGAGTGAGCTCTAGCTCCCCGTGTTCGATCCGGGCGCTGATGAGCGGATTGAGTATCCCGCTGACCGAGATGAGCCAATGACAGTTTGTGTTAGAGTTGTCCTCTGGACAGGTGATCTTGGTAAACTTGCAACTAAGAGGCTCTCCCTTGTGGTGTGAGATCCTCGCCACATTGGGTGGGTCAAAGGAACACATTCCATATATGTTCATGAAGTCATAGGAGGCGGACACCGTGCTCATTTTTTCCACGTGCTCTCTCACCAGAGCCTTTATGTCTGAGAGTGCTTTACTCCTCAGTTCACAGTATAGTCGTCTGTACTCCACGTCGATAGTGTCACAAGCGTTGCTCTCGCTGTACAGAGTCTCTCCCTTCGTTCTGTAATCTTGGTCTTTTTTCTGGTGAAGGGCGGTTGTCCCCCGACAGCCCCGTCTTCTCACTCGAGTCCTCCCAACAAGGCAGCTTCCCGTAACACGCTTTAATGGCAGTCACTACGAAGAAAAGTTCTGGGATACCATTGCCTGACCCGGCGGTCGGATGCCCTGGTCCGCACGTAGACATAATAAGGTACGATATCTTTGTTGACTACCTAATGGCCGAGCTGGAGTGTACTACCTCGACCGAAGCGCAGCTCTCCAGTGAAGCCTTAATAGAGTGTCTGGTTAAGCACCGAGAGCTGATCTCAGGCCCTAACGTTTGGTCTCCTAGAGCTCGAGCCTACGTTCACTTTGAGCAGCGCACCCACGGAACGTTTGTAGTTCTAAAACCCAGCGGCACGACGGTGGTTCAGTTACTGGGAAAGTTACTGCCCGTGCTTATTGTCGGAATGTCATGACCGGGCCAAGGCTGCGGCACAGGCTTTGCTGGTGCGTCTGACAGGATCCAGGGGGGAGGTTGCTGAATTTGAAATCAGAGCCCTGGCCTACCTGATAGATAACCTCTCGGCAACACCCCCCTCTGAATTAGGGTACGTGTGTCAGTCATCTGACGTTTCAGAGACCAAGATCGCTGTGGAGCTCCTCTGGTGTCATTTGGTGCTAGTGTACGCTGGCAATCGCAAGCTCCTGCTGTGCAACCTGGAACTCTTCTTCACCAGACCCGAAGACTCCCTGAACCTGTGTCCGAGCGAGCTTAGGGCTGCGCTATTTCTGCACGGTAAACAAGACCCATTGTCTCAGCGCAAGGACCGATGCCGAAGACAACGGGTGTCTTACACGAGAAAGTGTCCCGTTCTTCCGCTCGGCTCAGACCCCAGGTCTAAACTGGACACTTCTAGATCCAGACTCACCGCTGCCAACCAACTATACGAGTCTTGAGTGTCCCGCATGTGCTGGCTGGGGGCCCTGTGGATCCTTGACATCGAGTGCAACAAGGGCACCCTTCACTGGCTTTACAAACCTGAACCGTACAGAGTGTAATCCGAACATGATCAGTCGACCGGAGTCGAGGCCACACTACTACAGCTCCCTAGCCTGTTCCGAAGGAACAAATGAGACGCTCAGGGTCAATCAGGGGTTCAGTGCAACCGTATTCTCTAACCATCTCCGAAAGTACGCTCAGATACAGTCCAACACCACTAAGACCAAGCTGCTCAGCAGACTGAGGTTTGTGTCAGACAAGAAGAGGCTGTGCTCTCAACACGGCTATAAAAACACCCGCATAGTGTTCTTGTCCAACCCCAGCCGCAGTGCCAACTACACCTCCAACGTCAAGTACTTGCTACAGCCCTACTTCAGAGGGCTGTTCGAGACCATCTCCTTATCGCAGGGAACCTGCATGGTGTCAACTAAACGCTTCAAGGTTAGCAACGAGAACCTGACCTGTTACATATACGGAGTGGCCAACCCTTTGACAGTTGTGATCCGCATGAAGGACACAAAGAAACTTTTCCACACACCCTTCTTCTTCTCCTCAATCAACGTGGCCGGAGAGGAAACCAGACACCAGCTCTTCTCGTCGATGTCTATCAACGTAGCAGAGGAGCTCCCGAAGGCCCTGGGCAAAGTGGCCAAGCTGGTGGAGCTACACATACATCTCAACAGGCTGTGCTGCGAGCTGGCTCAGGAGCGGCGCGGCATGCTGACGTCTCAGGAGAAGGTCTGTCTGGTCGACCGCAGCCACGCAAAGTACTGGCCTGGGTACAGCGAGGCCGTGAGAGGCGCATTCGTTGAACGGTACCGTAGCAATCTGTCTTCGTTCCAGGATAAGGTTCTCAACAATTACCATCTGAAGAACCCGGAGTTCATCAACTTGGTCCCGTGGCTCCTCGACAATCCGAGCGATCTGCACGAGAAAATGATATCGTGCACGATGCCTACCTGCGAGAGGAGGGTAAAGTGAACGCCAGAGTGGAGCTGATCGCCACGGTCGACAATCACGTCAACCAAAACCCTGAATGCTGCCCGCCCCACCAATTCCCCAGTTTCAAGGACATTGATTTCAAAGACCTCGGGTACAGCAAGCAGACGCTTCAACACGCCTTAAGTAAATCTCGCTGCCCCACGACAACCCAAGCGTTCTCTAACGTCAGCAAACGCATCGACTCCTCGTTGGCTAGAGTGCTCGAGACCAGGAAATCTCACACGACACATACTTAAGAAGAGAGGGAGTGTGACATGTAGAGTGGAGCTAGCCTTTGGCAACAGCAACAATGTCAACTGAGAACTCGACCATCAGCTGCCGGGTAGCACCCTCGGCTGATTCTAGAGCGTTGATTCTAAGGGTATGGGATATAGTGAACAAACACTTTGCATTGTTACTATCGACAGCAGAACGGTCTGACACCAAGACCAGGGCTGAGCAAAACATACAGTCTCAGGTGAAGGAGCTGCGAGACCTAATGGGAGAGTGTAGCAGGAGGCTGAAGACCGTAGAGGCTTACATATCGGAATTGCAGACACAAGAGACTGGTGCTCTGAACAACAACATCCCGTATCGACAGGCTCCGTCCTCGGAACTTGCAGGAGAATGGCATTTTCTGTACATGGACGATAACAGTGTTTTCGGCTACATGAAGTTGGTTCCAGAAACGGTCTCGGTTACTAGGGAGAACGGCCACGGGAAAGGATCTACCTCTGTCAAGAGAGCCCAATTCACTATCCCATCCAGGGTGCTGAGAGAGGCGAATGGGGCCTTGGATGATGTCGATTCCACTCAGCTGAACGGCTGTTGCGACTACGCACTGTGTCCCTGTTGTCAGATATCTTTCAAGGCCTCTGAGTTTTGGAAGCACGCGTTGTTTGAGATTGCGGAGAGGGGTAGCAGAGTGCTAGCCTGGCAGTCCTTGGATCGCTCAGAGACACCAAGGTGGATAGTGGAGGAGAGTGCTGGCTGGAGCAACCCTATTTACAGACCCCGAGGTTTAGAGGGTATGTGCGAGATAGGACAAAGTCTCGCAGAGCTAAACCTCAAACACTTCCTCTCAGACTACGACTTCTCTCGAGCACTCGACAGCACATTTGAGTGTTACAATGAAAGATGCAATACACCAAATTTTAATCGTGGAATGCAAACAAGGATGAAGTCGAGACAATGTCAACATGTCAAAAGAGGAATGAACTCCATGTACAATAAAATGTCTCTACAACAATCCAAACCTGGGCTCCCTTCACCTCCAAGACAAAGGACAATCGCCTGCGTCTCATTTGCGTGTCCCTAGATGGCACCCGCAGCAAGCGTCGGCCTCTCAGGAGATCAGGTCCCAGGTCGAACCTTCTGCTGTTGCAGCTCCTTCTTCTCCCGATCACCATCGGACTTCGCAACGGAGCCCCGATGAGTCGACGAGCCCTCGCGTCTCTGCTGCAGTGGAGCATCGTGTCGGCCACCCCGACTCAGCGTCTCCCTTCTGTAAAGATCTTGCCAATTGTAAAACCAAGATCTCCTTTACGATCTCAGCCCGCCGAGCCTCAACAGAACCCAGTTCCTCCGCGACAAACGGCCGAGGGTCCGAGGAATCAGGGTTGCTCGCTGATGTAGCCGAGAGCAGCCCCCCGATAGAATCCGCGTCAACAGCCCCCTGATCATGCTCCTGCTCCTTTTTTGCATCTTCGCATTTCACATCGGAAGGCCTGAGACCTAGCTTGTTGGCCAATAATAACCCCTACGCGGTCGGAGAGTCACTCGTGAGCATAATGTCGTTGACCGTGAGCGAAGTGTCTGGCTTTCTCCCGGATAAGCTGTCTGCGAATGTTACCCCCGACCACGCTGAGGGCCACGCTGACAGAAGACGGGTAGTTGCACACGAGCTTAACGTCGGACCCGACCCAACATTGCCTTCCACCGAAGGTCCCGTGCGCTGCTGCTCTCCTCGGGATGAAACCATCACGTCGGCCAGGTGCGTCAAAGAGGAGCGCTCCACGCCTGTGCTGGTGTATATGTGTCTGGTAGAGGGAATGGTCAGCCCCTGTATGATCTTGCGAAATAGAGTAGCCCAGCTCTTGACCGTCAGATGAGCTCTCTTGGACAACGACGACAGATTGGAACTCCCTGACCAGCAACTGTCCCACATGGAGATGTGCCTGTAGAGGACCCCGTCCACAGCGGTCGTAACAAGGTCCGTCTCCCTGTCGTAGAAGGCAAGACAGGTCGAAGCTCTGCACTCGGGTATGACCGGGCACCGGCTGTGCTCGAAGGTCTTCATCACACGCCACAGGGCCACGGTTGCCATCTTCAGCTCTGTTTCCTTGATTGGATCTCGCTTGAGCTCCACGTCTCGGTCGACCCAGTCTCTGATGATCTTGCACACCACGGCGACCTGAGTCTCAGGGACAGAACGGCTCATCAGCAGTTTCAGCGTGTCCGCAAGTTGATCGAGCGGCACATCCAACACCGAAGGCAGAGCCCTCTCGTGAGCCTCTCGTTCCTGCACGGCTTCGGACGCGGCGTCCGGGGGAGTGAGACCGTCCCGAACAGTCCTGAAGCAAGGTCCGTGCTGCTTGTGGCTACCCTTACCGACGAAGTGATCCCCTAGGGCTACGTGACCAGACCTCCGCTGTCTCTCAGGCCTCTCAATTCTCCTCAGTTTACTTCGGTTATACCTATCATCATCATCATCATCATCATCCCACTGCCTCCCTGTGGACTGCCGGGTTGGAAGAGACTAGGTTGGTTACGGTTGCTTTTCCCGATAACCCCAGGCCGAGAGCTCTGAGTTTCTTCCAAGGCAAGAAAATGCAGGGCACAAAGCCTGCGGATCATGTTCCTCAGGGTTGTCTTGATGTGTTCGCACACGTGGTTGGAGGAGTAGTAGTTGATGAGGTACCGCACCAAGCAAGTGGCGCTCTCGCTGTTGCTCCCCAAGATGTTGTAAAGTAGCATCTCCACAGAGAGAGCTGGGCTGAATGTGTTGACAATCTCCTCTATCACTATGGCTTTCGCGTTGACAGCACTCTCTTTTTCTGAACATGTCTACTCCGTGGGAGCTCCCTCAGTCTTCCAACGTGACCTAAGCCAGCTCCTTCTCGCAGCGGATCAGCTGCTCTCTGGACACGCTAGTCGCAGCTCTCTTCATCTCCCTTAGCGGTCCGATCGGGCTGCACAAAGACTCTATCCTATCAGGCGTTGATGTCTGGTTTACGATACCAACGTGCTTTCTCGTATACTTACAAAGTTCCCAGCCTAGGGGATGAGTCTCAGAGATGTTCTGGATGCTGTTCAGAGCCTTCTGTTGTCTGTGTAGCAACAGGCAGAGCCCGAGTAACCTGAACCGAGGTGGTGGTTATTACCACTACTACCAGGACGACAGCGACGATGACAGCGACGACGATGAAGAATACACGGACGCCAAGGTCCGGGCTCGTGTGGTCCAGCTCTCCAATCTCAAACGCAAGGCCATCGACGTGACCACAGATGTGATTGTCGCGGAACACCTGCTGAGACGACACGGTGACGACCCGAGTTTACTAATGTACCATGAAAAGTGCTCCAACGAGATGCAACGAGCTCTCGATGAGCTCCCGGGAACGTCTAACGGAGCGCAAGTCAAGAGGCCTCCTAGGCTGTGCCACAAGGGTATGCGTTACACTCGAGACATTCTGTAACTGTAAAAATTTACATCTTAGCACTGCACTCTGTGTGCCCGTCTTGAGATTGGCTCTATCTCGGCTATAGCTAAAACAGGGTGCCTGCGAGTCCGTGTAATTCAATCGACTAGAAAGGTCCCGACATTGGCAGCATCATGAGTGTGGTAACCATGGACCCGAGCAGCTACACGCTGAAACCAATAGAGACTGTCGCGCGTTTGGTGAAAGCTCCCAACTTCCTGGTCGCTCCGAACAGCACATTCGCTGAGTACATGACCGATAACATAATCAGAGCCTCGGCCACCAACAGTTCCATCTCAGCCGACGCCACGGTCGTGATATCGCAGGCTCACATGGGAGTTACCCTGTTCAGACAACAGAGAGAGACGAGTCGCCTACTCGCTGGCTTTGTGTACAAGATGCTGGTCCCCGACGAAGTGGTTCCCACGGGTACGAGATTCTGCAGGCGCTACAGGATCACGGACCAGCGCGAAGCTCAGCAGGGCACGTACGACACAATTAGCAAACCAGCCAAGTGTTCCAGCATACGTCCAAGGTGGTCACGATGCAATTCGGAAGCCTCCTGAGTGTTACAGTGCCCTCGGTGGCAAGGGATCTGATCAGAAGATAGTTGGACAGCACTTCCTGGGAGCTAACTAGGAACATTGAGGTGCTCAGATATTGCGCCGCTCAACCCACCTTGACAGACAGTCGCGCAAAGGACCAAGACCTCCAGTCGAGCCGAGAAATTGGACTCTGTATTGGTGATGGCGGAACTCATGTGCGGTATGATCAACACACAGCCCGCACTGGAAAACGCTCTGAGGATACTGGGGAGTGATAAACCTGGGTGACACGCTGTTCCACGTCATCTCCCAGAGAAACTTGAACGGCGTGATATGGTCTCAGATCGGCAGCGAGGAGACCAAGATCACCCCGGAGTTCTCAGTGTACACCATGTCCAATGAGCAGGGTAGAATCGGGGTAGGCTACGAGTTCACCATGCAACAGGTCACCCAGCACGCTTTGGGTTACAAGGACCTACCCTTCACCAACGAATCCTGCTTCCAGGACAACTCTATAGACATGAAGGTAAACTACATTTGAGTCGGAGGAGGCCCCACAGATAAGATCCCGATTGTGCAGGTCGACGGGGTACAGATGGAGCACGGTGAAAACAGAGACACTTCAACTGAACACAAGGCATTCTGTAACTTAGAAGTGTTCAAGTGGGAGTACTTCACGGTCGGCTGCACGCCTCCTGCTCTGAATCAAATCAACCCCTCACATGTCCACTCCGCCACAGACGCCGACGACATTAACTACAGACAGCTTGCTCAGCGATCACGCTCCACCTCGTACCTCCACCAGTACGACGGAGCCGTCGCAGCAGTCAGTCTTCGTAGCCTACACCCTGTGGGTAACCCGAAAGAGCTCTTCACTCACGAGCGTAGGATGAGACTGCAAAATGATGTCAACTCATTGATGAGAGGTGATCCCAACACCATTCCTGTACAAAACCTGGCCTGTCTCGGGCACAGTAGAGACTGGTACAGTAATATCAAGAACCCAGCGTCCATACTCGAGTTCGACGCCCGCAACATGGTGGTACCTCGGCCACGGGACAATAGTGATAGAGAACACCGCGTGCCCGAGCGCTGGGTTGTCAGGCCCCGGGTGGCACTTTTCAACTCATCGGCCATGAACAACATCGACAACGAAATCGCTCAGATCGGCAGCAAGTTGCTCACTCACTTTGGCGATACAGAGCACCCCAAACGACTGGGAGATAACTTGATATAACAACCTAGCCAAGGTGTTGCTGGGGATGCATTACAGCACCCTGTTGACGCACAATGTCATACGTGATCACTATGACACAAGATACTACTCGGGCATGTCCTACCTACTGTTCAGAGGTGTACGTTTCACGGGATGCGGCGCCTCCCTCTTGCAACAAAAGTCTGCACTATACACGCTGGGCACCGAGATCGTCTGCAAGCCCACGTCTCACAATACGCACCAGGTGCACACCGTCAACCAATAATGCAAGTCTGTTGTGATACCAGAGACCCTAGAATCCCCCGGGGTGTACATCCCCAACCTGTACATGAAAGACGTGCGAGGAGGAGACGTGCACATAAACACAGGTGGTATTCAATGGGTTCTGCCCAGAGTCCGATAGCGTGAGCGGCTACCGCAGACCTTACATCTTCACGACCGGCCGCTCCGAAAGACTAAACTGGTCTGTTACACTCGACCCTATGATGCGAGCCGAAGCTTACACTTGTATGCCAACTCTACTCCATCCCTTCAGCTCAGTGCTCAGGGTTAGAAACAAGCAACACAGCAGACGCCGCAACAACAAGGAAAATAATAATAAGCTCTTCTGCAACACTCTTCACATTGCAGACTTTGAGAAGGGTGTACTCGACCCCATAGGAGATCCCTTCAAGAGTGAACGGAGATAAGCGTACCACAGACATAATGCAGCCAATGCTTGGGGTGGCCTTCTGCGGTACTTACAGTATAGGGCTGACATCTGACAAGAAGCTCATGTGCGTCACCGATGCAACTCGGGAAACTCTGGTCGATAGGCTGGCCCCTATAATCAGCGGAACGGGTATATTTGCCTGCAACCCCATCCAGACAACCTCTCGCTTATTCAAGCCCATATTTAACAGGATATTCGAGAGCACCCGGTACTCTCGTGTCCTCCAGTGTTAAATGGATACTTGTCTTAGATGTAGTACAACCAAGATGTAGTACGTATTTGCCAGACATGGTTTTATTTTGCAAAATAAAATATATAACGGTGTTCATACAAACTGGTCACACATAAACAAGTATACAAGGTAACAATACATCACACGATATAGACGTTCAGTATAAATGGTATAAAATTGCAAACATATCAAATGTCCACCCTCAGTATAAGTATATTGTATAAATCACGGAATGTACAAACATTTGTACCATACAGTCTAGAATATAGCAGCAGACTATAACAGCATAGATAGAATAGCAGTATAGCGTAATAGCAAAACACCATGTCCCTTTCATATGTAAACAATGTACAGGAACAATTCACAGACACAATTGTAGATGCAACCTGAACCAGAAGCACCGAAAGTTGCTCAAACATGTATGTATACTGAGGTACCGATATACAATGTGCACAGTGTACACACAGTGCTGATACCATTTAAAGGAAACTGTAATGCTCTGTGGTAGTACATATACGTGTAAGACCGATACCATTATCCCCACTGTTGTGGTAGTAGTTAAACTCCTCAACAATGTTGATGGGATTCCCTACTGCATTGCCATCAGCAGGGTAAGTAAACAAAGTGTTAGCATTCAGGAGGTTAAAACTGTAGTTCATATCATCTTTGGGCCGCTGCTGGGAGAGTTGAGGGGTTACTTTGTACATCCCACTCCTCGAGGCCAACAGAGCTATAGATAGATAGATAGATAGATAGGTACTTTATTGATCCCCCGGGGGGGGGAATTTCATAAAATGATATGGACCAAAGTAGAACCTTCAGAAGGTTTGCAATCCAATACCACCTTGAGCTGCCTGTCTGTTGGTGACACATACTCAGCTGTAAACGTCCTAGATAGAAAGAACACCATACTTCTAAACTCTATGCTTGTGGTAAGGTTTCTCACCGCGGTATCAACAAGTGTGAATACCGTAAACTGCCCTCTGCTGGACACAGAAGTGTACCACATAGCCAAGATTATTGATTCTTTTAAACAAAACAGCACCAGTGAAATCTATACGAGCCAAGGAACACATTGAACAATCTTGGCAAGTAGTCATTAGGACCGATCATCTTCTCCGTATTGGGCGGAGGACAGGTTCCCACAAGAACGTGATCCCAGAACCCCAGTACATGAGGGATGCAGACATACAGTGGGGAGAACAAGTATTTGATACACTGCCGATTTTGCAGGTTTTCCCACTTACAAAGCATGTAGAAGTCTGTAATTTTTATCATAGGTACACTTCAACTGTGAGAGACGGAATCTAAAACAAAAATCCAGAAAATCACATTGTATGATTTTTAAATAATTAATTAGCATTTTATTGCATGACATAAGTATTTGATCACCTACCAACCAGTAAGAATTCCGGCTCTCACAGACCTGTTAGTTTTTCTTTAAGAAGACCTCCTGTTCTCCACTCATTACCTGTATTAACTGCACCTGTTTGAACTCGTTACCTGTATAAAAGACACTTGTCCACACACTCAATCAAACAGACTCCAACCTCTCCACAATGGCCAAGACCAGAGAGCTGTGTAAGGACATCAGGGATAAAATTGTAGACCTGCACAAGGCTGGGATGGGCTACAGGACAATAGGCAAGCAGCTTGGTGAGAAGGCAACAACTGTTGGCGCAATTATTAGAAAATGGAAGAAGTTCAAGATGACGGTCAATCTCCCTCGGTCTGGGGCACCATGCAAGATCTCACCTCGTGGGGCATCAATGATCATGAGGAAGGTGAGGGATCAGCCCAGAACTACACGGCAGGACCTGGTCAATGACTTGAAGAGAGCTGGGACCACAGTCTCAAAGAAAACCATTAGTACACTACGCCGTCATGGATTAAAATCCTGCAGCGCACGCAAAGTCCCCCTGCTCAAGCCAGCGCATGTCCAGGCCCGTCTGAAGTTTGCCAATGACCATCTGGATGATCCAGAGGAGGAATGGGAGAAGGTCATGTGGTCTGATGAGACAAAAATAGAGCTTTTTGGTCTAAACTCCACTCGCCGTGTTTGGAGGAAGAAGAAGGATGAGTACAACCCCAAGAACACCATCCCAACCGTGAAGCATGGAGGTGGAAACATCATTCTTTGGGGATGCTTTTCTGCAAAGGGGACAGGACGACTGCACCGTATTGAGGGGAGGATGGATGGGGCCATGTATCGCGAGATCTTGGCCAACAACCTCCTTCCCTCAGTAAGAGCATTGAAGATGGGTCGTGGCTGGGTCTTCCAGCATGACAACGACCCTAAACACACAGCCAGGGCAACTAAGGAGTGGCTCCGTAAGAAGCATCTCAAGGTCCTGGAGTGGCCTAGCCAGTCTCCAAACCTGAACCCAATAGAAAATCTTTAGAGGGAGCTGAAAGTCCGTATTGCCCAGCGACAGCCCCGAAACCTGAAGGATCTGTATGGAGGAGTGGGCCAAAATCCCTGCTGCAGTGTGTGAAAACCTGGTCAAGAACTACAGGAAACGTATGATTTCTGTAATTGCAAACAAAGGTTTCTGTACCAAATATTAAGTTCTGCTTTTCTGATGTATCAAATACTTATGTCATGCAATAAAATGCAAATTAATTACTTAAAAATCATACAATGTGATTTTCTATATTTTCGTTTTATATTCCGTCACTCACAGCAGTTGAAGAGTACCTATGATAACAATTACAGACTTCTACATGCTTTGTAAGTGGGAAAACCTGCAAAATTGGCAGTGTATCAAATACTTGTTCTCCCCACTGTATCTTTAGGCCACATCTTCTTGCATGGCTTCGTTTTTCGAGTACTTGAAGGACATACTGTCGTTAGCGGTGAGGAGATGTTTGAACGCTGCTTGGAGGAAACAAAACATACTGTCAGTTGAAGGTATGTGTTCACAAGGATCGTAATAGGACTACAACATAGATATATATAGTAATGTACCTACCGGTTTGCAACTGCTGGACATCAGGGGCTTGCTCCTCACTCATGATCTTCAGCACATGTCTGTTGGCTTCTTCATAAGTCTTGAAATGGTCATGGATATCGAGTTTCGAGATCCCAGTCTCCTAGATTCTCCAGATCAGGGCAACTGGCTAGGGTGTTGACTGTGGTGTTGACAGCGCCTCGTGTGGATGATAGTTTGTGCAAGCGGCACCCTCCTTGTCCACGGTAACAGAGTGTGCAAAGTACACTGCCGCACGCACATTGGATGGGTCTGTTGAGCTGAATCAAGTATTCATGACAGATCGCGGCCCTGTTGAAGGTGTTATTACAGGTGGAACATAGGATTGATCGTTTCACAATATCCAGCAGTGGTGTGCTCATGGATGTCACGGTAGCCCCGTGACTGTCCAAGGGCCGTCGGGTGATATCTGGGGTGAGGTCCTGATGGGTGACAGCTAGCTCTGATTGATGTGGCTCAGATTGAGGTGGCGTGGGGAATAATGACTGTTGCAACTGCAAAGAGGTTACTGGCTGGAGGCTGTACATATTGCATTTGCGGTCATCGTGATGCAGATGGGATCTGTTACGCACTTGAGGTGGTGGCTGTTGGGGTTCTAGGAACACCGGAAGCTGGGGCTCTAGGAACCCTGGCTGCTGCTGGGATGGTGGTATAGGCTGCTGCTGGGGTGGTGGTATAGGCTGCTGCTGGGGTGGTGGTATAGGCTGCTGCTGGGGTGGTGTAGACACCTGTTGTTGTTGGTATTTTTGATGAACATGGAACTGCGGCGGGGCCTCTAGAGGCTGCTCAGACTGGTTTCGTTGAAGAATATACTCACAGACGCTTTCTATATCAAACATTCCGTTGTCAGGGTAAACGGGATAGAGGTGTCTACCATACAGGATTCTATTGTCATCTCTGTAGGTCGGGATGCCACATCAGGGATGGTGCTTGGAGCAGCAATCAGGGGATCTGGACAAGGTTCAACATTCATCACAGTGGCCATAGTTACATGCGGCTCAGAGATATAAGACTGAGACACCTCACAATCTTAGAAAGTGTTTGCATAATCGACATCATTCAGCATTTCTTCCAGAGAGCTCTGGCTACACCTGTAACAACAGACAGACAGAACAATTCACCACTACATTATTCAATTGCAACAAATTACTATTTCTTCTGAGAACAGGATATGTGTGATATAAGTACATACCGTAGACATGGTGGACATGGGATGGTAACCGGAGCTGCTGCAAACTCTTCTGAGGTATCACACACGGAATTGGTTATGATCCCATTCACAGCAGATGTTGCAGACACCGCCTCCTCAACGGTAGACAGATTCCCGGGTGCAGCAGATACAATCTCAGGTTCAGCTGTAGATCCAGGCACATTGGTAAACATTGCACACTCTGTTTCAGCTGCAGACGGGCATTGGTCTCGACAGAAGCAACCTCCACATCTGTAGACGGGTTTCGTTCTCAGTAGAAGCAACCTCTTCATTTGTAGATGGTGCATTGGTTGCAGCAGAGACGATCTGAGTCTCAGAAGACGAAGCATCCTCTACGCACTGAGTCTCATGGGTCTCAGGCTCGGCAGATACACATGGTTCAGTGTACGCATCTGGTTTGACCCCAGCCACTCTGCTATTCTTTTGCTTAGAGGTGACACTTTGTTCGATCTCCTTTTGAACTGATAACGTCTTTTGAACCGATGACGTATGCCAGACCTTCTTGGAACCACCGCTGTGCGAATCGTCATCACTGATATCAGAGTCACTTGAGCTACTTGAACTGCTGGAGCTGCCGGAACTGCTGGAACTGTCGCTGTCATCAACGCTATCATCTTCACCAGTTACGTTATGAGAGTGGGCCTCCTCATTGGTATCCCTGACAGGTTCTAGACTCGCTGATGTGCCCTTGTCTACATCTTCACTGCCGTTCGGTCTCGTGTTGATCATCCAGGATCTCTTTCTGTAACTACCTTTAAGGGCTGAGTGAGAGCCACACAGCTTGTAGGAATTGTCGACAGAGGTATTCTTACCATGGTCCTCCGCCACCCTTTTCTTATGTGTGGCAGTGGACGGGTTATGCGACCTAGGCTTACTGTGGCTGTGTGAAGCAACCTTGTTGTCATCATATCTGCCAACCTTTGCTTGTGGGGGGCTGCTGTCAGCACCACCCCTAAGGCTGCTGGAGACTACGGGCCTCACATCGAGTACTTTAGGTGTTCTCTTGTATTCTTCACTTCTCCTAGGGTTTACACAACTCTCGTGCTTGTATCTGCCGCCGCTGGTCATCTGAAGGCTGCTGGACCTGTCATGAGGTCTGTGTCTCTCACCAGGCCTGCTTTGCTTGTTGACTGGTTGACCTGTGGAGGGTTGCAGTATCCATTCTTGAGGTATACGACGTTTCACCTTTGCAGCAGAACTAGCAGCAGAAACTTTGGTCCTTCTGTAACCGGGTTGATGTCCGGGTTGCTGTCCGGGTTGCTGTCAGGGTTGATGTCCGGGTTGCTGTCGGGGTTGCTGTCGGGGTTGCTGTCTGTTGTAACTCTTGGTCTTGCATGATGGTCCTATTACATGACTAGGTTGCTGAACCCCGTGTCTAGATCGATATCTACCATCAAACGCCTGGGGGTGTCTCGGGTAACCAGGTACATTGCGTGCAACCAGAGTGTCTCGGCCATACACACTGTAATCTTCTGTTTTGTTAGGCCTGTCAATAGAGCCTCTTTCATGCCACCTTCTCTGCTGTATGTTGCGCAAGGGAGAAGGTGTGGATTCTCTCAGCTCAGTATACTCTTCAGGTCTTAGGTCCATACCGTTACATCGGTAATATAACACCTCGCACTTGTTGTGTTTAGGGAAATATCCTTCAGACATATAATCTTTTTTTAAGTCTCCCATTCTTGTAAGACATTGACACTGTCATTGGCCCATCTTCATGGTTCAGTTGCAATGTGTACACTGAGTTTAGCACTGTCTGTGTAACTAATCTTTTATATACATCCTCCTAGAAACCCTTCAAGGCCGTTTGAAATAACCCCCCCCCCCCCCCCGATTAGTCATCTAAAGAGACTACATGAATGTTGATGTCTTCAATGGTGGGCCTATGGGACCTCAAACATCCGACCATAGCTACATCTTCCACACACTGCTGAAAGGGCCGATATCTCTGTGTTACTCAACCACGGCTGACATATCCAACCAAAGTTAATACTATGTGAGCTTACAACATGCAACCATAGCTACCCAACCACGGCTGACATATCCGACCAATGTTAATGCTATGTGAGCTCACAACATGCAACCGTAGCTACATCCTCCACACACTGCTAAAACGTCCGACCCTGCAGAATCATCACTGTTGTGCCTATGGCTGTGTTACCCAGGCACGGCTGACACTTGAGGGGACAAGTGATAAGCAGTGCTCTTGTGAGTCGTTAGCATCTTGTTGTTCTGTGGACCAGGGAAACGAAATATCGGACGAAGCCAGCGTCTTTCCTTTTGTACACAACGACCCTGAGAAACCCTGCAGTAAAAGGACAAGAAGGGGCGGAGCGAGAGATGGGAAGAAAGGTTGTTCCGGGTCTACCACGAGAACCCTGTGGGCCTACGAAATCGACAACGTAGTCACGGCGTACAGGTGGCAAAATCAAAGCCGTAAGTACCCCAAGTGCTGCGACGCTGTGATCGTTTATCAGCTTGGCAAGCCGCAGAGTCTCCCGCCGGGTCTGTATGTCTACAGGACTCAACCGTCTCACTTTGGATGCACAGCGGAGAGACCCTTGACGGTCGTGGATCAGTTCAACTTTGTCAGTCAGGCGAACCAGTTCAGAATCTGGGAAGGGCTGCCCAGAACCATTACCATCGAGATGTTTCCAGTGCGTGAGAATTTCAGCGCCCTGTACGTGATAATCCGCAAGCTTTCCATCCATTGGTCGGATAACTGTGAATGATCATCGGGGTGACATCTCGACCGACTGCGGACGACACCGCCACCATTGAAACTTTCTACCCTGACCTCGCCGGAGGAGGTACGCCGACAACAGCCGGGAGATATGGTGACATAAGTTGGCACCTCACGCACAACGAACACACGGTCAATTCCGAGGGTTTCTACAGCGGCAGGAACGACCTCTACATCCAGGAGAATGATGACAGTTCCAGACCGGTTCCGGACTTGCCTTTGATTCTGGTTGATTATTTCAAGGATCAGATGATGGACCATAAGATGGTGTATGTCCAATGTTACAGCGTCACTATAGCTAGGTTGAAGGATATGACGATTCAACAACTTCTCCAAATTGCCAGGCCCATAACTGATCCTTGTGCCCGAGCCGCCAAAGTGCAAAGGGTGGGTGACACCAAACACTCTGACTCCCGTGGTAGTAGGCGTGCTACGCAAAGATCCTGGGAATAATAAACTAAGTTGGCTGATTGGAGTTGAATCTGCTTTACAGCGCCATAGCCTACTCTGCTACTCTAAGCGCCTGGTCTACAACAAACAGATTCCTTCAAGTACACTCAGCTGCAAGACAAACCCCCAAATGTACAACAATGTGAATCTAGGGACACCTCCCCATAATGGCTTTAAACACGTGGAGCTCATAATCAGTGAGTTCCCGACGTTGACTAAGGAAGATGTACCTAAACTGCTGATGAAACCTCAGAGACCTTTTACCTGGGAGATGTCTGCACCATCCACAACGTCACCGGGTTGTTGGTACACAGGGTTTTTGCTCAGAATGAGCTTTTACAGGATATCTTGGACATGCACACCGCTCTTCAGGTTCACCCGTTCGTCCCCAGGACGTTCACCCTGCAGCTGATGACGACCCCGTTTATACACACTTCTGTGGTAGGGATGTTTGTAGGTGAGGCAGCAGGAGTGTGGAACCTAGGCTGTGTGTACGGTGTCTCCGAGACTGAGAAGGTCACCATGGCCTATCATGTCATGCAGTGCCTTTTACGAGCACAGATCCTAGCTCTCCTGGTCCTGGGCTTCACTATGAAGTGTATACAACCGGCAAGGATATGGAGATGGGGTACTGGATTCAGAGTGGACTTCATTGGGTGCCTGGCAGACACCATACACACATAGAAAGTTGGGGATCCAGTTTGGGGAGGATCACACGCCTTAGCTACCATTCACAGTACAATGCAACAATTGGAATTACTCAACTATTTGCCACACTTGGTGAGAAAAACATTGTTGGAAAGCTACGTAACTGCCGGCTGTACGGAAGGAAGGCAGAGAGTGAGAACACAACCCCGTCCTGATCAGTCCCAGACCCAGTCTGTCCCCGCCGACGAGCACCTACTCCACCGGGTGTACAACCTGTGCGGATTCACAAATGAAGACACGTCTGTCGACAGTAGCTTAGAGACTTTACTAGGCTCTGAGCAGTACAAAGAGATCGATCTGCACACTGTGGGCTCCATCCTTAGGCCCTACGGTCCTTTCTACATACAGATACACAACCAGTGTTTCAGGTGGAACAAGGTCATTATCGTGGAGCCCGGTCTCTATACGATTCCAGAACTGGCTCATGTATTACGTGTGTTCAAGGGTAACACTCGCGATGTGCAGGCATCGGGTAGGCGAGTTGCAAAGTCAAGAGCAAATATAGTGTCAAGTACCACCAACAGCCTCGGTCACCAGAACAGAGACCCAGCATCAGCTTTCCCAAGTCCAGGGTTGGAGGCTGCAGCTGATGATGCTGTTGATGATGATAGTATAGATCCTAGGGACGCCGATGGCGACGACGATCTCAATCAAACCCCAGGGATGTCAGTCCACAGCTTTTATTACCCTTTGGAGTGACATGTATAGACCATACCTTTGTAATACCTGTGTCCTTGTTTGCATATATCCTTTGCATGCTTATATATTTGTTTACCTTTATTTCTAATACTTGTGGCTTATGATACATCACCTGCTATTTCTACTTATAACTAACTGTGACTTATTGTATATACATCAACTGTAGTCCATTTGTAGTCCATTGTTTATAATATGTACTTGTGTATAGAAATAATAAAAACCCGCAAACTAAGTATATGTCTCCATGTGTTTTTATTGTACATGAAACAGATAGAAGGCAGCAATGTGGACAATGATAATGATGATTGTGGTCTTGAGACACATATTGAGAGACGCTGTGGTGATTGTACCCAAGAGGAGCGTGCCATGACAAGGGGTGTCCTGGGGACGGTTCAGCTGAGGATCAGTAAGACGTCGGCTCCGAGTGGCTATATAACGGAATGGTTCCCGCTCGGTTGCTCTACGTTTAGAGTCGAAAGGGGTATCCCGGGCGTACCTCCTGCTGTGATATGTTGCGACCTCGACGGAGATGACGAACACGGGCACCTGCCGAAAGCTCGTTCCTCGGGCGAGGTGCCGACTCTGCACGTCCTCAGAAGTTCAGAGTATCACAGGGTCCTACCGACAGGGTTCAGGTCGAGCAGTTACCTCTTCAATCAATCTGTATGCCTGTTACCGGGGACCATGGACATCGTTGCCCCGCGGGTGTTACGTTTTTTTTGGGTTGTGTAGCTATCATGTACGCCTTCGATGTTTTGAGGCAGCTAAGTGTGGAAGAATCGGAGCTCACTAGCAGCCCCGTCCAGCTGTCGTTCCTGTGTCTGAAGGAAGCTTTTGTCGCCTCGGAGAAGAGCTGTGTCAAGTTGACGGTGAAATCTCATTTGATTTTATCAGAACTCAGAAAGATCGTCTCGGTCAACCCTAGGGTACACTCTGGGCTCGTGGGCTTGGAGCTTTCGGGTCGAGAGCAGGTAATGAGCAAGGATCTGGAAGATGAGATATTGCAAATTCAAGACGGGTTAGCCGGTGAGGAGAGCGAGGAGGACACCGACTGGGAGGAAGGTGAGGAAAGGGAGGAAAGCGAGGACTCCAGCGAGGACTCCAGCGAGGACTCCAGCGAGGACTCCAACGAGGGAGAGGCTGAAGACGACAACTGCGAGATTAAGGGAGATGACGAGGAGGAAAGCGAAGACACATGTGAGGATGAAAACGAGTACGCCGGTGATGAAGCAAGTCAGGGCTCTAACTCCGACTGCGAGTCGGAGTATGACACAGACTATGAAGATCGAGTCATAGCGAACATATCCACAGCCATCCGCACCGTACCCAGAATTGGACAGCGAACGGGACATTTGGTCCTGTTTGGGCGCGGGTGAGGTTGCGAGGCAGGTTTCAAGTGGATCCAGATCGGAATACGGACGCTTGGTCTGGTCAACTTGAAAATATTGAGAGCTTGCGGTGTGTTCAACGCCAAGCACGGATAAAGCAGAGCCATGTTGAAGATCCCGAACACGGACGGAGTTGTACCCGAACCACGCTGGTTAGGGAAACCCACATTGCTTACGGAAGACTTGTGCGTCATCGTACCGAACAAAAGACCCAACGCCCTGCCTAGGCCATTGATCGATTGCAGTGACTGCTTCTTTCAACTCAATTACTCTCCCAAGACCGCAAAGACGAAAAGCGATTCGGGAGCCATCGCAGAGGGGGGTATAGTTGTAGAGATGTCAAGGACAGAGCAGGCGATATGTAGCGAGAACGCCAGAGGCTACGAGGAACAGAAACTCTCACGTCTCTTCAAGACCTGTCGCAGGAAGATGCAGCAGTGCCTGTTCGACGTTGCGGTCGACAACCCTGCGATCGCAGACCCTGGATTCAAGGAGCCGCTGTACAAGTGAGCTTGGCTTGAGTTGCAAAGGCGAAAGCTGGCTTCCTCTACGGCTCCCTCGACCATAGGAGATGGAGAGTTCTTCCCTTCCATAGAGATAGCGAGAGAAACCGATTTGGAGTAGAGTGAAGAAGACATGCTATCCTACCCCCTGTCGGAATACAATCTCAACCTCACGATAAAACCTTCCCCAAATCGGTACTCCATGTTTAGGGCAGACAGGCCCAGGGGTGAATGCGGCTCCGTGTACGAGGCGTGCTTAGACGAGGCCGTGCTACTGGGACACTGCGCCAGAGTCTTTGTCACATGGGGTGCAAAGAAGAACTTTGACGTGAGCGCCTGTCTGACCTGGTTCTACAGAGCAGTACACCCCTGTGTGCTGGACATGACCGTCGGAGACGTGATGCTCGACCACGAGTTCACCCTGCATGGCAGCAGGCTCTCCTGAGCCATTTGGCGTAAAGCTGCAGGGTCAACTGCTTCCCTGTGTGCAAGTTGATCACCCTAAGTAAACACAGAGGCGCATCGGTGTGGACCAGGGGTACGGACGCGCCGGTCCACTCTCAGAGGCTGAGGACGAACACAATCGGGGCCTTCTTGTGCGTTCAGGATCACAGGCTAGCGCCTCTGCTGTCGAGGTGTTGCAACCCGAAGCCCGTACAGCCCTCCGAACTCAGGGAAGGTTGCGAGCTGTTGCCTCGCGGAGACGAAGAGGAGCTCCTCTTGCGAGCCTACTCTAGGACGCTCGGTCCCGTGTTCGAGTTTGAGAAGGTAGAGAGTTTCCCGAGTAAGGTCAGGACCAGTCTGGGGGATTGGACGTTCATGCGGCTAGCGAGCAGGTCCTACGGTGTCAACCGCTACCCGGGCACCACGGTGGTAGATGGTTACACTATAGCGTTCGCTTCCGAGTCCCCGCTCTTCTACCTGAGGGACAAGGGTCCCTTGGTGTAGAAGCTGGAGTCGGTGGCGGTGGTTGTAGAGAGCAGCTCGCTGTACAGAACGCAACGTGTTGAAGAAAGAGGACAACGAGTGGCCAGGTCCTGATCCGATAGACGGGCGAGAACGCATCAAGTGTAAGAACAAGAGCGCAGTAATCGACGAGATGTTCATTTGCAGCGGAGGTCGGAATCCCTTAGAGGGGTACGAGGTGAACGACAGGTCTTGGACCAAACTCATAGGCACCCGGTGGACGTTCAAAAAGGCCCAGAGTGAGGCGTATCAAGAGCAAGACTGGGAACTGGAATACCCCATCTCTGAGAGCCTGACTGCGATAGGGGGCTTGGGTTCTAACATCGCTACTGCACAGTGGCTCTGTGCCGCTTCTCCTGTCAGTTTCTCTTCGGGACTAAAGAGTTCTCGAGGCAAACGGGTGAGTGAAATGCTCGCACCGCTCAGACGTGTGGAGATAGACTCTAGGACGGCTCGGATCCGAGACCCTGTCGCATGGTGAGGCTTCGACTCCTTGTGCTCCCGCGCGCTTACGTGCCCTACCGAAAAGGTGTGGACCAGAGGCATTTGTAAGGTGGTGAACAAAGGACTGAACACGTTCAAACGCGACGCTCTGGTGCCGATCACAAACCTGATCGTGATAGTCGAGCCCGGAGATTGGTGTCCATGTCCACATCGATGATGATGATGACACCAAGCGGGACGTTCCGGTTGACCAGAGTCTGATTGTCCACAACGAGGTGTGCTCAGCTTTGGAGTTTGTCCTGGCCCTAGCGTGTAGAATGCTCTCGGGAGAGGTGCACGAAGAGCTGGAGATAAAATGCCTAAGACGCGGCGTGTACAATTACCTGCAGCGGGCACTGGCCTGGTTCGCGGGTGCCACGGGACCTTTCAGATCGCGGACGGTGACTGTCTTCACGCCCGAGGCGGACTCGGTGACAGAATGTTGGACTCACACTTTACCCCCGGGTTTAGACGTTCTGAAAACATGTTGCACGGGGTACCTGGTATCCTGCATAGGGCCTTGTCGCAATAGAGATGATGTGACCGTTCTGCTCTCCAAGTCTAAAGGAGTCATTCACGTCAACTCCGGTGGCAACCTGGTGTTACATTCAAACCCAGAGACCTTGAAAGTGCTATGCAAGGGGATCCAGGGGTGCACACTGTCATCAAGACTCCAGTGGACAGTGCCAAAGGCGGGGAGAGTGACTGCAAGGAGGTGCACGTTCGTTGCAACCGTTCGCTGAGGGAGTTCTGCAAGCTGCTCTGCCTAACCAAGGGAATTCGAGGCCCCGAAACCTGGCAGAGACCCTTACCGTGGTCAAAGAGGGACCCGGGTACCTTTTGCTCCAAGGTGTCCGAGTTAAAGTACAGATGGGAGTCGGGGAGGACTGATTTCACAGAGGCGCTCGCTCGAGACTCTACGGGGTGTTTTTGGTACGCAAGCAGCTGCAAGACTGGAAGAGGTGCTCTGATGGGACACTGATACCTAGGCGAGAGAGGTTTTGGTACCTGATAGACTACAAGGAGTCCTTCGCTAGACAAGATCAAACTGAAGTTGTGAGCTCCGATGAAAGTGAACCGAGTTGTCTGACAGCGACGGAGAGTCCTCGGGTGGGGATGTTGACGAAGAAAGCGGATCTGAGGGGAGTGATGACTTCTAACCTCGCATGGTTCCAGGTGCTCGCAGCGGTCTCGGGGAGTCTGACTGTGAGACATAGTACTGTCGTTGTCAGAGTAGCTAGCGTCCGAAATGTACTTTTCCAAGGTGGCCGTGACCACAGCTGGCAGGGAGCTGCCGAGATCGCTGTTGGACAGCACCCCTTTTACAAACTGGTTCACGTGCAGGTGGATATGCGTGGAGAGTGTAGACCACTGGTTGTGTCTGGTGCGTGTCTTGTCAAAGCACATAATCACCAATGTCCTGTTGTTAAATAGTTCGCTCAGTACACAATGCTTTAAATATGGGAAAAGACATAACGCTAGCATGACCACCATGGTATAGAAGTCAGCTCTTTTGGCGTGTTTGTCGTTGTACTTGCACGTCACTTTCTTCATGAAGCGGTTGATCTTATTGTTGCGCGAGTTGAACAGCGTTGATATATACCTCCTCTCCCTAGCTGTATTGGTCTCTCTCTCTCTCTTTCTCTCTCACAGGTTATGGCCCTAGAGGAACTGGAGATTCGCGATTTGGATCAAGTTACTCGAGTCTACGCTGCTCTGCTAAGCGCTCACATTAGACTACTGAAACTGATGCCCAGAGTGATGTGGAAAGAGGTACCTGTGGTGATGGTATTTGAACAAAACACCTACGTTAACGCACTGGTCGATGTCAAAAATCTAATCGAGCACTCGCTAGTACGCTCCGGGTTCAAGGTTCTGTTCTACAGCAAATGGTTGCATATCAACAACAAGTACATGCTAGGGAAGCACGTAGGCTCCAAGACCAAACTCGCTATGGTTCTCAGTACGGTGTCGGCAATCAATAGAGAAACGCTCTATTACTGTGACACCATAATGTCCCTGGGATGGGCAGTGTTATCCGAGGCCACCAAGAAAACTTGGATGCTCGAGTTAACCATAGGAACCTCCAAGGGTGCGGGCTCTAGCAACAAGATGGGCTCCAATATGGACGTGTTCATGTACAGGCGCTCTCAAAAGGGAGTCAATTTGGCCACTGATATCACGGCAAGTCTATTGGAGACGCGAGACATCATAGCTCACTGACAAGGCTCACGCCGAACAAGGGAAACTGCTACTGGGGAAATTGTGAGAAGAAATGGCCATGGTCACTATCACTGAGGCCGTGAAATGTAGTACCGTGATTACTGGGGGCAAAAAGTCTGTAGACGGAGAGTACACCAGAGACGACATGCTGTTAGCGTTCTTACTTCTATGTCACACCAGAGACGAGATACACACCAGTGAAAGGTCTATTAGACTAAGCGGTGAGTTATATGCAATATTGTAAGTAATTATTGGACACATGCAATATTGTAAGTAATTATTGGACGTAGGCATTCACTCAGGAATGCATATTAGTATCCTGCCAGTTGCACCTTTTCTCATTGCTTTTAGTATATCGAATGTGCAATAAGTGCAGTTGTCTGTAATTAAACCCTGCGCACTAAGGACTGTATTTTAAGGGAATTACCATTATTACCCCAAATGATATCATATATCATACACACATTTAGCTATTAAAGTATCTCTTCCTGTCATTTACCTGTACAGTTTGTGTAAACATGCAAGTATTCACTTATCTGTAAATATAACTGTATACCTAACTGTACAGCTAATTTAACCATGCAAAATTTTCACTTACCTGTTCATTTACCCAGTCTGTCTATTAAGTAAACTATTATTACCCTCGCTCATATCATACGCATTTTTAGCTACTGAAGTATTTCTCTACCATCGACCTGTATAGTATAGTTAACCATCCAACATCCACCAATGTATAGTGTACATATTCAGCCAACCACTCATACTATGCAATGTCCTTTTATAGCTTTTTTTTGCACTCCAGATATCTTGTATTTCTATACTTTTTTCTATACTTTTTCATACTGCCGCTCTATGTATCATGTACCGTGTATCTGTCTTTTGTGTACTTTCGTTGTGGCATTTTGCACCTGCCCTGTGTTTTTGTTGTAGCTGCTTGACAATGAAATTTCCCCCGTGGGGGATCAAGAAAGTACCTATCTATCTATCTATCTATCTATCTATCTATCTATCTATCTATCTATCTATCTATCTATCTATCTATCTATCTATCTATCTATCTATCTATCTATCTATCTATTACAAGTAGCATACCGGTATGTATGTATATATGTATGTATGTGCTTATTGGTCCTGCACTTGTGTCTTATACTTGTGTCCTGTACCTGTGACTTCACCCAATAAAGAAATACACAAGTATACAAATTGTATGGACTCTCTTTTATTAAGGACAATTGGAGAGGAGGGTTACAGAAAGACCACTGTATACACAGGTACACATCGATTCTCTACTATAAGCAATAAACAGGAGGAGGTTAGGTTATACGGTGTAAGCACAAGGTTGACAAATTCAATCGGTATCTTCAAACACAACTCCTTTGACTTGTCGATCGACCTTGATGTATCCACCCGGTTTATGCCAAAAGCCTCCGTCTCTTTGTTGTACATTCAAAGGTCTTCATCGTCAGCCTCCCGGTGACTGGGTACAGTGAGAGGTGTGGCACCGTTCTCAGCTTGTGAAAAAGTAAGACTGGTAGTACTCCCCGTGGTTGAGGTGCTGGTATGGGGCTGGGTTGGAGCTGAGACTGGGGCTGTGGTATAGTCCATTTCAGCTGCCCATAGCGGAGTCGTGTAGATCAAGGTCTCGGCTGAGCGTGTGAGCAGCGAAGCACCTCTGGAATGGCTTTAACTCACATAAGGTAGACAGGTTGGCTGCTGAAGGGTGAGTCTGAACCAAACGATTGGGAGTTGAGTCTGCTCTCAAATCAGATATGGACTAACAAAGTCAATGTGTCAATCCAGGTCTGATTTCATCCCGGTTTTATACAAGTAAAAAAAACTCTGGTCGGATGAATGAGATATCTGCTAGTCTGACTAACCGTGTCTCCTACCGCCGTCTGAATGGTTCCATGTTCCTGTTGGTTTAATATTCCATCTCACCCCAAAGATGCTCTATTGGGTTGAGTTCTGGGGACTGCGCAGACCAGTAAACTGAACTCGCTCAGGGACTGTGACTCTGAACTCGACGTTTCACGTCAGACCTCAGCTGCGCGCACATGTCCTTACTCGCATCGGACCTCAGCCGCGTATCAATTCTCCAGTCGAAGCTCAGCTGCTGTTGGCTTTGAGATTGCTTAGCACGGCGTGCTTGGGGACTCTGCTCCCTTACATGAGGTGTAGATCTCTCAGAGTTTCTGCAGCAATTCTCCCCGAGCTAGGGTTGATACGTGGCAAACACCGTGTCAGCTGGGACGGCTGGAGTGTGATACGCACACTCCGGGCTTTTGGAGCGCGGGGTGACACCACTGTGCTGCTGTGACTGTCGTGTACCGTCCTTCTCTCGTTGCTTCTGTTGAAAGTGTTGCCGCTGAAATGGACCTCTCTTCTGACGTTGCAGCTGTTCAAGATATGTGCCCTTCCACCTTTGCTTGGTGTTCTCTACCAGTTGTTTATGGTCGCGTATGAATTTGTCGGTAACACCCATGGCGTCTAGAGCGTTCCCGGGCATAGCGAAAAACACTAGAAAGGGCATTCCCAGGAACTTGGAACTCTCACTCCTATGCTCGTACTGATTTAAGAATTGTTTGACACTCGTGTCCATGTTCTCCATCGTGAGGCGTTTCGGGTGTGCGATATAAAGCAGCTTGTTCATAGTTAATATCAGAAAAGAAGGGTGCTGTGGAACGTATCATTTGACATTAATCCTGGCCAACCTCAGTAGGTAAGCAGCTAGACTACTACAAACTAAGGTTCTGGGTGTGGTATGTTATGAGGTAGCTGGCCTCGGTTCAGGTCCTCTTGAAGCCTCAACTCCATGATCTGTGCTGTGAGTTGATCGTCAATCTCCTGGGCGTAGAATCTCTCCTGCTCCTCACATTCGTACCCGTCACCACCGGCTCCAACGATTCGGCAGTTGTACTGTCTGCTGTCGAGTGAACTGTGCTATCTAGTATCCCCGACTCCAGCCATGACATTTATGGTGTTCACGGACTCCGCGTACGTCATGAGGATCCTCGTGATCAGCTCGCAGTGCCTTGAAGCGAACTCTGCACCAAAACCTTGAGCTTCTCGGGATGTGTGGTGGAAAAACTCTTCCCAAATACTTAAAAAATAAAGCACTTCTGGAGTTTGTAGAATCAAGATGGACTTTATTACAACAGACAATAAAGCCGAGTTGGCCTGCAGGAACAACTGAACTTACATCTCTCTGTTCTTGGCTTTTATACAGTTCTTAAATGATTATTCATAAGGCACATTTAACTCCTCCTTCTAGTTCTATTTTCCTCCACCATTGTCTCAAAACTCTGATGTTCCCCCTCTTTTTCTCCTTATTTGGAGACAACGGTGGCGCAACCAAAGTTTCTTCTTAAAATTAAATAGAGCCACTTATTGGCTCTTCATCACTTTTACAACAGGATCCATCACTTTGACAATAGGATTACATTTCCCAGTAGTGAACCTACTTGCTTCCTGTAAATGGGGTCTTCTAAAGTTGAGGTACATCTAAAGTTAACTGATCCTAAGTGCATTCCACTAGGGGTACATCTGAAGTTGAAATCACCCCTCCTGTGATTTATATTATTGCTAATACTAAGTGCAAAACTCCCTAACTGTGATTTATATTATTGCTAATACTAAGTGCAAAACTCCCTTCCCTAACTGTGATTTATATTATTGCTAATACATTCTAAGTGCAAAACTCCCTAACAATCCCCCCTTTGGGACTTAACAAGTCCCACTAAAACCTACATCAAATTACACTAATATTACAGGTACAGTAATACATAGGGAGTACATAGAAGTGTGATGTTTAACATAGGAATATATATTGAGGTACAGAAGTTGTGTAAATGTAGCATTAACCTCAGGTGTATACATTAAAATACATTAGAAAACATTGCTTAAGCATTACATTACATGTTTATCTGTATAAGGCATCTTGCATAGCGTTACAGATATATATTATTTCCTTTTGACTTAGTTTCCCTCATTCATTGTACTAAGTTGGCTACCAGCCACCTAGGAACTTTCAACCATTCTTACTGTCCATCATTCATATATATATTACCGTTACCCTTAACCCACTTTCTATGTATGATAACAGATCTAGATATGTACTCTCCCTTGCGGAACACATCCCAAACAACCTTTTCCGAATTTAAGCGGAACCTGTTTTGGGGTTAAGAGCAATGTCCGTGGACACTTGTAACCGGATAATCCCTTTATATAGGTATCATGACAAGAAGGCCTATTTAACTTCATTTAATAATCACTTTTTTAAACATCATTCTCATAGTATGCTATTTCTGCCATTTCTGTTCTGTCCTGATGTTTGACTCCTGATCTGGGAACTCCTGATCTGGGAACCAATCATCTATGTCAACATAATTTGGAACAGGATATAAATCCGGGAGATTAACATCTCCTTGTTCAGTCACCTTCAACAGCTGATTGCGTTTGTAGTCATGACATAACCATCCTCCTCCTCCAATCACTCCATACAGGCATTCTGGGTTACCAAATGGGCAGTCCAGTGGTCCTCCTCTGATGTTGCATGGCTTTCCTCTTATGGTTGTGTAGTGTCCTGGTTGTCCTGGGACAGGGATCACCTCCTTGGGTGTCCGATTCAAGTCCCAATCCGTTAGAGTCCTCACAGTTGCCCTTCTTACAGTAATTTGCTTTACTGTGGTTTGAATCAGAAAATACTTAAGCACAGGCAACACACAGCAAAATACTAATCCCATCACTACCAATGCTACTCCTGCTATTATAGCTATTTTTGCCAGCATCGCTCCCCATCGTCCAAAGGCATTTTCCAGCCAATCCCATTTGCCAGCATCAAAACCAGCATTGTCCTTCATCTCTTGACGTAGTCCTTTCAGCTTGGCCATGGCTCTGGTAAATGAGCCGTCTGGGGCAGTGTTGTTGGGTATGAAGGTGCAACATTCGTCTCCAAAGATTACACATACTCCTCCTTTCTCTGCCAATAGCCAGTTCAAAGCCAGTCTATTCTGCCAGGTCATTCTGCTTGTAGTCTGTACTTGTTCCCCCAATGCTGTTAGGGCAGAGTCTATGTAATTAATGAATCTTTGCTGGTTATAGTAGATGTAGTTTATCCATTCTAGGTTTTTATTGGGTGTTATCCACAGGAATATTGATTCAAATCCTCCTGAAATCGCACTTCTGGCTTTAAATTCATTAGGGATCCCTCTTGGTTGTCAAATTGCATCCAGATAAACTCTTGGGTCAGCCTCATATGCTCTTTTCACTCTCCTTTGAGTGGGATCGTGTTTATTAGTCTTCCAAGGGTCCCAATCCATTATCACCGCTTGTTGTACTATCTGTACCCTAGCACAAAGTCCTTTCCAGTTCATTGGCAAAGTTGCTTTTAGTTCTTGTCTTTCGCAAATCCAGAAGAAATCTGCCACTGCCACCGACTGATCCTCATATGGAGCAATCAGGGGCAATGCCAGGGTCTGATTCTGACAGTGTTCTGGCGTTATCACTGATTTTCTACTGGTTCCTGCTGCTTGGTATATAGATAGATAGATAGATAGATAGATAGATAGATAGATAGATAGATAGATAGATAGATAGATAGATAGATAGATAGATAGATAGATAGATAGATAGATAGATAGATAGATAGATAGATAGATAGATAGATAGATAGATAGATCGATAGATAGATCGATAGATAGATCGATAGATCGATCAGGTCGATGGCAGAGAAATACTTCAGTAGCTAAAAATGCGTATGATATGAGCGAGGGTAATAATAGTTTACTTAATAGACAGACTGGGTAAATGAACAGGTAAGTGAACATTTTGCATGGTTAAATTAGCTGTACAGTTAAGTATACAGTTATATTTACAGATAAGTGAATACTTCCATGGTTACACAAATTGTACAGGTAAATGACAGGAAGAGATACTTTAATAGCTAAATGTGTGTATGATATCATTTGGGGTAATAATAGTAATTCCCTTAAATACAGTCCTTAGTGCGCAGGGTTTAATTTCAGAAAACTGCACGTATTGCACATTCGATATACTAAAAGCAATGAGAAAAGGTGCAATTGACAGGATACTAATATGCATTCCTGAGTGAATGCCTACGTAAGTTAGGTCCAAGAATTACTAGCAATATTGCACGTGATATGATATAACAACTGTACATGAGTATGTATATACAGACCTGCATGAATAAGTAGGTCCTGAGTGAATGAGTGCTGACGGACCAGAGTTACTCACGGATGGATGCATAATTGTTAAACTAGGTCCTAGCACCCCAACAGTTCCAGATCTATGTTGCCGACGGCACGGCACCCCAGTGAGGCATTATATAGTCTAATAGCCGCCGGCAGGAAGGACCTCCTGTAGCGCTCTCTGGCACACCGTGGTGGGATCAGTCTGTGACTGAAAGTGCTCCTCTGCGTCATAACCATAGCGTGCAGAGGGTGGGTGACGTTGTCCATGATGGCCAGCAGTTTGGCCAGGATCCGTCTCTCCGCCACCTCCTCTAGAGTGTCAAGGCTCATCCCCAGGACAGAGCTAGCCTTCCTGATCAGCTTATTTACCCGAGAAGCATCCCCGGCTTTGATGTTTGCTCCCCAGCACACCACTGCAAAAAACATGGCACTGGCCACCACAGACTGGTAGAAGGTATGCAGTAGTTTACTGCACACGTTGAAGGACCTGAGCCTCCTCAGAAAGTAGTCGGCTCTGGCCCTTTTTGTACAGGGCCAGCCCATTCCAGCCTGTTGTCCATATGGACTCCCAGGAACTTGTATGACCCAACCATTTCCACATCCATCCCCTGTATAGGGACTGCAGTCAGTTGTGCCTTGGTTCTCCTGAAGTCCACCACCATCTCCTTTGTTTTGCTGATGTTGAGCTGAAGGTGGTTCTGCTCACACCACAACACAAAGTTACTGATTGTGCTCCTGTACTCCTCCTCCTGCCCATCCCTGATGCACCCTACAATAGCAGAGTCATCCGAGAACTTCTGTAGGTGGCATGTTTCAGAGTTATATCTGAAGTCTGAGGTGTAGAGGGTGAACAGGAAGGGGGACAGGACCGTTCCCTGGGGGGCCCCTGTGTTGCTAACTGCCCGTTCTGACACACAGCTCTGTAGTCGCACAAATTGTGCGGTCAGGTAGTCCGTGACCCAGGAGACTAAGGGTGCTTCCACTTTCATCCTCCTCATCTCACCCAGTAGCAGGGGCTGAATGGTATTGAAGGCACTGGAGAAGTCAAAAAACATAACCCTCACAGTGCAACCTGCGTTGTCCAATCATCTACCTTCTGCAGAAGGTAGATGATTGCATCATCCACCCCGATGTTGCGCTGGTATGCAAACTGCAGGGGGTCCATTGATGTGCACACCAGGGGTCTGTGGTGAGCGAGGACTAACCTTTCCAGGGTCTTCATGATGTGGGATGTTAGCGCTACAGGTCTGAAGTCATTCAGGACAGTGGGGTGTGCCTTCTTGGGCACTGGGACGAGGCAGGATGTTTTCCACAGCACAGGGACCCTTTCTAGGCTCAGGCTAAGGTTGAAGGACCCTATTTGGTGTATTTGCATTCCAGTGAGAGTTCCTTGTTAGATGCCATATAACTCCGCACTCACCCCTAAATAGTCCCAAGATGTTCTCCCCCTGTGTTCTATTGAAACATTCATACTTTTGTGTGAAGTCTATGCGGTAATTTTCAGGAGTTTCTGTTTTACTGGGATTTATTTTTATGTCCAACTTTTTGCACCAGTATCCCCATCCGACTTGATTGTAGTGAGTTTGATATTCAGGATTTCCTAGATATGACAAACATTCTGCTGGGCAGTATGGTCTCTCCTGTTTCTTCATATGGCAGAAGTTTCGGTTGAAATCTGCATAACTACCAGTTCCTTCAAGGGAGAGGGTGTGCATGCCAGACAATTTTCTTTCCTTAGGTTTTTTACCGCAGTATACCTTATCCACTTATACCATCCATTGTCCTGTGCTGCTTCCCATATCCTATCTTCCTCACCCATCGGATCCTTAGTGTGAGGGTTTGATTGGGGTTAGGCCTCTGACTCCCACCAAGGGGAGTGGTAGGACCACAATCAAGCCCTCACACCCTAACTAGGGGAGTAATGATCCTCAATCAGAGACAGCTGTACAGGGTTGTCTCTGATTGGGGATTGTATTTAGGCTCCCCACACATCCACCTGTGTGTGGATCATTGTTTGTGCCTGTCTACACTGCGTCACAGAGAAGTAAGTCACTTTGTTTGTTATACTCTCCTGTTTATTGTATGCCTTGTGATACCACCTCATTCAATAAACAAGGATGACACTTCACCAACGCTCCATTTACCGTCCCATTACTACAACATGTGACACTTAGTAGGTAGCTCGGCACTTAGTCCCCACGGAATAATTATTTCAGTTGTGATATCCGGGTATTTGGTACTCACGAGGACCACCTCATATTGTTTGTCTGGTTCTTGGGCTGTTGCTTTTATGTTTATAGTCCATTTATCTCCTTTGATTATTTCCATATCGCAGTCACCATCTGTCTTTTGTTGCCCCCCTTATTCACCACATATTTTGCTCATATAGTCCTGCTCTTTCTTGCATCCTCAGTATGTCATTTATTTCAGAGCATTTATTGCTTGAATTGCCATTTTGCAATTTGACACTATTTTATCTGCCTCATCTGCTGCATTGTTGCCTCTAGTAACGTAGTCATTACCTTTTTGTGTGCTTGACATTTAACAATGGCTACTCATTTTGGCTGCATTAATGCATTCATTAGTTCCTGTATTTGTGTATAATGCAAAATTGGACTGCCATCTGTTTTCCTAAATCCCCTTTGTTTCCATACAGCCCCAAACAGGTGGCATACCCCTTGTGCATAAGCTGAATCAGTGTAGACATTTATCACTTTATCTCTTCCCTCTCTGCAAGCTGCTGTTAATGCTTTTAGTTCTGCCAATTGGGCAGAGCAAGGTTGATCACAACTTTCACTCACTATAGTATGAAATTGATCATCTGCTCCTTTTCTCACCACTGCATAGCCAGCATGATTACCTTCATAGTCTCTAAAACAGGACTCATCTACAAACAGGTCGTCTGTAGCATCTAAGATTGGAATTGACAACAGGTCAGGCCTTAATTTAGTAAATGTCAGAGATTCTGCCACACAATTATGTGGATCCCCTGGATTGACTGTTGTGCATCGTTTTATGGTTATATCTGGGTACGTCAACAGTGTCAAGTGGTCCAGAAGTCTTGCATTTGTTAACACAAATTTCCCTCGTTCTATCATTTCAGTTATCTTGTGGTGAGTGTAAATTATCACAGGGTATCCCATTGTAATTGTGGATGCTTTATCATATGCATATTGTACTGCTGCCAGTCCTTGATAGCATGGTGGATAGCCCTGAGCTACTGAGGCCAGTTTAGTGCTGTAAAAGGCTATTGGCTGCTTTCTTCTCCCTGCACATGTTTCCTGCATTAGTACTGCTGTTGCATAGCCCTGACAGCGGTTTGCTACATACAGTAAAAAGGGTTTTGTGTAATCTGGAGTTCCTAATGCCGGAGCAGTTTGCATGTCCAGTTTTATTGTTTCAAATGCTGCTAATGCATCACTATTCCATCTTATTTTTGCCCTTAGATCTGTTATTCCTGCATTCTTCATTATTTCTCTCAGTGGAGCTGTTTTTACTGCATAGTCTTCTACCCAGTCTGAACAAAATCCTGTCATCCCTAGAAACGTCATCATTTGTCCCACTGTCTGCGGCATTGGGGCTATGCTTAAACCTTCTAATTGAGAGGGCGCAATTGCCTTTGTTTGTTGGGCTATTGTCCTACCTAAGTATTCAACCTGTGCCTGACAGTACTGTAGTATTTTCTGTGACACTTTGTGTCCCCCCTCTGCTAGTTTTTGCAATACTTTCACTGTGTCTTGGTGACATTGGTCTAGCGTGGTCGAACATACCAGTAGGTCATCTACATATTGTATCAGAGTCCCCTGTAATGTCAAGTCTTCTAAATCTGTTCGCAATACTTGATTAAAGATATGAGGTGAGTACTTAAAGCCCTGGGGCATCCTACTGTATGTAAATTGGTGGCCTTTGTATGTAAATGCAAACAAGTGTCTACTTTCTTCAGCTAGTGGTGAAAAATGCTCCACATAAGTCTATAACTGAAGCATCTGGTGGAATATTTGTTAGCAGTGTGTGTGGATTGGGTACCTCTGCTTGGTAGTCCTGCACCACCTCGTTTATTGCTCTCAGGTCATGAACCAGTCTCCATTTTTGTTTGTCTGCCTTTAATACTGGTAACAGTGGCGTGTTGCTGTCGCTCTGGGTTTCGATCAGTACTCCTGCTTCCACCAATCCTTCTACTGTAGGCTGTATTCCTTCTTCTGCTTCAGGCTTCATTGGATACTGTCGTTTCCACGGGGGTCTTGTGTTTGCTTTAACCTTAATGCAAACTGGATTGGCAGATTTTACTAATCCCACATCTGTATCATGCTTTGACCATACTTGTTCTGGGATCATGCTCAACATTTCTTTCTTTAATAGATCATGCTTTGTCTCTTCATTCATATTCATCTGTTTTTCTTCAGATATTTTCCACCTCTTTAGGTTCTCCAACCATTTCTGCAAAGCAGAGGACTTTAATCAGGTTTTTGTCACTAGATTGAAAAACCAATGGATTTTCAGTTTTTTCCAATTTTACAGTCTTATCTCTCTTCATCATTGGTCCTAAGTCTTTTGCTTGATATCCTTCAGCCACCATCAAGGTTATGTGGGGCTCTGATCCTGGTACCTTAAACCAATTCAGTATTGTATCAAAATCAGGGTTATCCTGTATGTCCATTGCTGCTCCTTGCTTCCCTATTACAAAGTACTGTGACCTAATAGGAGCTATTTTATCTTCCATTTCTGTTAGCCATACTTGTTCCAACACAGGATTTTGGTATGGGTCATGCTGTAATGTACAATGAAATTCTAACTCTGGTCATTTAATTTTGGGATTTTTTAAACTTACCCCATTTATCTAGCACTTCCTGCACTGGCTCTTCTATCTCTCCTATCCAATATACATTTGCTGTCTGTTCTGTGGTCATTGTCATCTGTGGGTGTGTACCTTGTTGGTCTATTATTATCCCTTCTGATGTACATTTGATCTGAATGCCCAATTTCCTAATAAATTAACTGGAGTTTGGTCTGACACTAGTATAGGTATGCAGGCGGAACTTCCACCTGCTTCTAGGTGAACTGGTAGTTGAGTTTATAGGAGACACTATGAGACATATTCATATCCTTGTTCATGGTGTAACATCATGTTTCAGGCAATGTTCATCCTAAATCTTGTGTAGTACTGGTAAGAGAGATAATGAGATGATTTGAGACAATTTAGTTGTGTTTCAAACAGTTTTACAACAAATTCTAAAATCATGTTTTTATTAAGCTTGCACAATGCCACAATAAAACACTGGAAATATTGAAAATAGGAGACAATATCTGGCTTTTTAAACAGTTTTCCATGAACATAGTCTAAAATCATGTCAGGCAATGTTCATGCTAAATCTAGTGTAGTACTGGTAAGAGAGATGATGAAATGATTTGAGACAATTTAGGTTTGTTGTTTCAAACAGTTTTACAACAAGGTCTAAAATCATTTTTTCATTAAGCTTGCACAATGCCACAATACCACACTGGAAATATTGAAAATAGGAGGAGACAATATCTGGCTATAAAACAGTTTTCCATGAACATAAGTACTTCACTAGTTTTAGATTGAATGAAGTGTTGAACATGATTTTAGACCATGTTCATAGAAAACTGTGAAAAAGCCAAAAGTGGCTCCTACAATCAATCATTCCAGTGTTGTACAAGTTGCATTATGGAAAGCTCCTGAAATAATGATTTCACACCATATTAATGGATATGACTTATGTATCATAGCGTCTCAACTACAAGTACTTCACTAGTTTTAGTTTGAACATGTGGTTGAAGATGCTTTTGGACTATGTTGATGGAAAAATGTTTAAAAAGCCAAAAGTGGCTTATTCCTAGTGTTGTACAAGTTGAATTGTTGAAACTTCTTGAAAACATGATTTTATACCATGTTCATTGAAAACAGTTTAAAAAGCCACATTGAGGATAAAAAACCAATCATTCCATTGTTGTACAAATTGCATTGTGGAAACATCCTGAAAACATAATTTTAGACCATGTCCATGTAAAACTATTAAATAATATAGCTCTTTGCAAAAGCACAATTTGTTGTTCCATAGTGTCTATTTAATCTCTCTTTCCAGCAGAACACTTTATTTTGCTTGAACATTAAGTTAAACATGATTTTAGACTATGTTCATGGAAAACTGTTTAAAAAGCCAGATATTGTCTCTTATTTTCAATATTTCCAGTTGTTTATTGTGGCATTGTCTCACTTATCTCTCTTACCAGTACTACACAAGATTTAGGATGAACATTGCCTGAAACATGATGTTACACCATGAACTAGGATATGAGTGAATATGTCTCATAGTCATTCCTATAATCTCAACTAGCAGTACTTCACTTGTTTTAGATTGAATAAAATGTTGAACATGTTTTTAGACTATGTTCATAGAAAACTGTGAAAAAGCCAAAAGTGGCTTTTTCCTAGGGTTGTTCAAGTTGAATTGTGGAAAGCTCCTGAAAACATGATTCTACACCATATTAATGGATATGACTTAATATGTCTCATAGCGTCTCCTATAATCTCAACTACAAGTAATTCACTAGTTTTAGATTGAACATTAGGTTGAACATGATTTTAGACCAAATCGTGTCATCATCTCTCTTACCAGTACTACACAAGATTTAGGATGAACATTGCCTGAAACATGATGTTACACCATGAACAAGGATTGAATATGTCTCATAGTGTCTCCTATAAACTCAACTACCAGTACTTCACTAGTTTTAGATTGAATGAAGTGTTGAACATGATTTTAGACCATGTTCATAGAAAACTGTGAAAAAGCCAAAAGTGGCTCCTACAATCAATCATTCCAGTGTTGTACAAGTTGCATTATGGAAAGCTCCTGAAAACATGATTTCACACCATATTAATGGATATGACTTATGTGTCATAGCGTCTCAACTACAAGTACTTCACTAGTTTTAGTTTGAACATGTGGTTGAAGGTGCTTTTGGACTATGTTGATGGAAAAATGTTTAAAAAGCCAAAAGTGGCTTATTCCTAGTGTTGTACAAGTTGAATTGTTGAAACTTCCTGAAAACATGATTTTATACCATGTTCATTGAAAACAGTTTAAAAAGCCACATTGCGGATAAACTACCAATCATTCCATTGTTGTACAAATTGCATTGTGGAAACATCCTGAAAACATAATTTTAGACCATGTCCGTGTAAAACTATTAAATAATATAGCTCTCTGCAAAAGCACAACTGTGTTGTTCCATAGTGTCTATTTAATCTCTCTATCCAGCAGAACACTTTATTTTAATTGAACATTAAGTTAAACATGATTTTAGACTATGTTTATGGAAAACTGTTTAATAGCCAGATATTGTCTCCTCCTATTTTCAATATTTCCAGTGTGGTATTGTGGCATTGTGCAAGCTTAATGAAAACATGATTTTAGAATTTGTTGTAAAACTCTTTGAAACACAACTAAATTGTCTCAAATCATCTCATTATCTCTCTTACCAGTACTACACAAGATTTAGGATGAACATTGCCTGAAACATGATGTTACACCATGAACTAGGATATGAGTGAATATGTCTCATAGTCATTCCTATAATCTCAACTAGCAGTACTTCACTTGTTTTAGATTGAATAAAATGTTGAACATGTTTTTAGACTATGTTCATAGAAAACTGTGAAAAAGCCAAAAGTGGCTTTTTCCTAGGGTTGTTCAAGTTGAATTGTGGAAAGCTCCTGAAAACATGATTCTACACCATATTAATGGATATGACTTAATATGTCTCATAGCGTCTCCTATAATCTCAACTACAAGTAATTCACTAGTTTTAGATTGAACATTAGGTTGAACATGATTTTAGACCAAATCGTGTCATCATCTCTCTTACCAGTACTACACAAGATTTAGGATGAACATTGCCTGAAACATGATGTTACACCATGAACAAGGATTGAATATGTCTCATAGTGTCTCCTATAAACTCAACTACCAGTACTTCACTAGTTTTAGATTGAATGAAGTGTTGAACATGATTTTAGACCATGTTCATAGAAAACTGTGAAAAAGCCAAAAGTGGCTCCTACAATCAATCATTCCAGTGTTGTACAAGTTGCATTATGGAAAGCTCCTGAAAACATGATTTCACACCATATTAATGGATATGACTTATGTGTCATAGCGTCTCAACTACAAGTACTTCACTAGTTTTAGTTTGAACATGTGGTTGAAGGTGCTTTTGGACTATGTTGATGGAAAAATGTTTAAAAAGCCAAAAGTGGCTTATTCCTAGTGTTGTACAAGTTTAATTGTTGAAACTTCCTGAAAACATGATTTTATACCATGTTCATTGAAAACAGTTTAAAAAGCCACATTGCGGATAAACTACCAATCATTCCATTGTTGTACAAATTGCATTGTGGAAACATCCTGAAAACATAATTTTAGACCATGTCCGTGTAAAACTATTAAATAATATAGCTCTCTGCAAAAGCACAACTGTGTTGTTCCATAGTGTCTATTTAATCTCTCTATCCAGCAGAACACTTTATTTTGCTTGAACATTAAGTTAAACATGATTTTAGACTATGTTTATGGAAAACTGTTTAATAGCCAGATATTGTCTCCTCCTATTTTCAATATTTCCAGTGTGGTATTGTGGTATTGTGCAAGCTTAATGAAAACATGATTTTAGAATTTGTTGTAAAACTCTTTGAAACACAACTAAATTGTCTCAAATCATCTCATTATCTCTCTTACCAGTACTACACAAGATTTAGGATGAACATTGCCTGAAACATGATGTTACACCATGAACTAGGATATGAGTGAATATGTCTCATAGTCATTCCTATAATCTCAACTAGCAGTACTTCACTTGTTTTAGATTGAATAAAATGTTGAACATGTTTTTAGACTATGTTCATAGAAAACTGTGAAAAAGCCTAAAGTGGCTTTTTCCTAGGGTTGTTCAAGTTGAATTGTGGAAAGCTCCTGAAAACATGATTCTACACCATATTAATGGATATGACTTAATATGTCTCATAGCGTCTCCTATAATCTCAACTACAAGTAATTCACTAGTTTTAGATTGAACATTAGGTTGAACATGATTTTAGACCAAATCGTGTCATCATCTCTCTTACCAGTACTACACAAGATTTAGGATGAACATTGCCTGAAACATGATGTTACACCATGAACAAGGATTGAATATGTCTCATAGTGTCTCCTATAAACTCAACTACCAGTACTTCACTAGTTTTAGATTGAATGAAGTGTTGAACATGATTTTAGACCATGTTCATAGAAAACTGTGAAAAAGCCAAAAGTGGCTCCTACAATCAATCATTCCAGTGTTGTACAAGTTGCATTATGGAAAGCTCCTGAAAACATGATTTCACACCATATTAATGGATATGACTTATGTGTCATAGCGTCTCAACTACAAGTACTTCACTAGTTTTAGTTTGAACATGTGGTTGAAGGTGCTTTTGGACTATGTTGATGGAAAAATGTTTAAAAAGCCAAAAGTGGCTTATTCCTAGTGTTGTACAAGTTTAATTGTTGAAACTTCCTGAAAACATGATTTTATACCATGTTCATTGAAAACAGTTTAAAAAGCCACATTGCGGATAAACTACCAATCATTCCATTGTTGTACAAATTGCATTGTGGAAACATCCTGAAAACATAATTTTAGACCATGTCCGTGTAAAACTATTAAATAATATAGCTCTCTGCAAAAGCACAACTGTGTTGTTCCATAGTGTCTATTTAATCTCTCTATCCAGCAGAACACTTTATTTTGCTTGAACATTAAGTTAAACATGATTTTAGACTATGTTTATGGAAAACTGTTTAATAGCCAGATATTGTCTCCTCCTATTTTCAATATTTCCAGTGTGGTATTGTGGCATTGTGCAAGCTTAATGAAAACATGATTTTAGAATTTGTTGTAAAACTCTTTGAAACACAACTAAATTGTCTCAAATCATCTCATTATCTCTCTTACCAGTACTACACAAGATTTAGGATGAACATTGCCTGAAACATGATGTTACACCATGAACTAGGATATGAGTGAATATGTCTCATAGTCATTCCTATAATCTCAACTAGCAGTACTTCACTTGTTTTAGATTGAATAAAATGTTGAACATGTTTTTAGACTATGTTCATAGAAAACTGTGAAAAAGCCAAAAGTGGCTTTTTCCTAGGGTTGTTCAAGTTGAATTGTGGAAAGCTCCTGTAAACATGATTCTACACCATATTAATGGATATGACTTAATATGTCTCATAGCGTCTCCTATAATCTCAACTACAAGTAATTCACTAGTTTTAGATTGAACATTAGGTTGAACATGATTTTAGACCAAATCGTGTCATCATCTCTCTTACCAGTACTACACAAGATTTAGGATGAACATTGCCTGAAACATGATGTTACACCATGAACAAGGATATGAATATGTCTCATAGTGTCTCCTATAAACTCAACTACCAGTACTTCACTAGTTTTAGATTGAATGAAGTGTTGAACATGATTTTAGACCATGTTCATAGAAAACTGTGAAAAAGCCAAAAGTGGCTCCTACAATCAATCATTCCAGTGTTGTACAAGTTGCATTATGGAAAGCTCCTGAAAACATGATTTCACACCATATTAATGGATATGACTTATGTATCATAGCGTCTCAACTACAAGTACTTCACTAGTTTTAGTTTGAACATGTGGTTGAAGATGCTTTTGGACTATGTTGATGGAAAAATGTTTAAAAAGCCAAAAGTGGCTTATTCCTAGTGTTGTACAAGTTGAATTGTTGAAACTTCTTGAAAACATGATTTTATACCATGTTCATTGAAAACAGTTTAAAAAGCCACATTGAGGATAAAAAACCAATCATTCCATTGTTGTACAAATTGCATTGTGGAAACATCCTGAAAACATAATTTTAGACCATGTCCATGTAAAACTATTAAATAATATAGCTCTTTGCAAAAGCACAATTTGTTGTTCCATAGTGTCTATTTAATCTCTCTTTCCAGCAGAACACTTTATTTTGCTTGAACATTAAGTTAAACATGATTTTAGACTATGTTCATGGAAAACTGTTTAAAAAGCCAGATATTGTCTCTTATTTTCAATATTTCCAGTTGTTTATTGTGGCATTGTCTCTCTTATCTCTCTTACCAGTACTACACAAGATTTAGGATGAACATTGCCTGAAACATGATGTTACACCATGAACTAGGATATGAGTGAATATGTCTCATAGTCATTCCTATAATCTCAACTAGCAGTACTTCACTTGTTTTAGATTGAATAAAATGTTGAACATGTTTTTAGACTATGTTCATAGAAAACTGTGAAAAAGCCAAAAGTGGCTTTTTCCTAGGGTTGTTCAAGTTGAATTGTGGAAAGCTCCTGTAAACATGATTCTACACCATATTAATGGATATGACTTAATATGTCTCATAGCGTCTCCTATAATCTCAACTACAAGTAATTCACTAGTTTTAGATTGAACATTAGGTTGAACATGATTTTAGACCAAATCGTGTCATCATCTCTCTTACCAGTACTACACAAGATTTAGGATGAACATTGCCTGAAACATGATGTTACACCATGAACAAGGATATGAATATGTCTCATAGTGTCTCCTATAAACTCAACTACCAGTACTTCACTAGTTTTAGATTGAATGAAGTGTTGAACATGATTTTAGACCATGTTCATAGAAAACTGTGAAAAAGCCAAAAGTGGCTCCTACAATCAATCATTCCAGTGTTGTACAAGTTGCATTATGGAAAGCTCCTGAAAACATGATTTCACACCATATTAATGGATATGTCTTATGTCTCATAGCGTCTCAACTACAAGTACTTCACTAGTTTTAGTTTGAACATGTGGTTGAAGATGCTTTTGGACTATGTTGATGGAAAAATGTTTAAAAAGCCAAAAGTGGCTTATTCCTAGTGTTGTACAAGTTGAATTGTTGAAACTTCCTGAAAACATGATTTTATACCACGTTCATTGCAAACAGTTTAAAAAGCCACATTGAGGATAAACAACCAATCATTCCATTGTTGTACAAATTGCATTGTGGAAACATCCTGAAAACATAATTTTAGACCATGTCCGTGTAAAACTATTAAATAATATAGCTCTCTGCAAAAGCACAACTGTGTTGTTCCATAGTGTCTATTTAATCTCTCTATCCAGCAGAACACTTTATTTTGCTTGAACATTAAATTAAACATGATTTTAGACTATGTTCATGGAAAACTGTTTAATAGCCAGATATTGTCTCCTCCTATTTTCAATATTTCCAGTGTGGTATTGTGGCATTGTGCAAGCTTAATAAAAACATGATTTTACAATTTGTTGTAAAACTGTTTGAAACACAACTAAATTGTCTCAAATCATCTCATTATCTCTCTTACCAGTACTACACAAGATTTAGGATGAACATTGCCTGAAACATGATGTTACACCATGAACTAGGATATGAGTGAATATGTCTCATAGTCATTCCTATAATCTCAACTAGCAGTACTTCACTTGTTTTAGATTGAATAAAATGTTGAACATGTTTTTAGACTATGTTCATAGAAAACTGTGAAAAAGCCAAAAGTGGCTTTTTCCTAGGGTTGTTCAAGTTGAATTGTGGAAAGCTCCTGAAAACATGATTTTACACCATATTAATGGATATGACTTAATATGTCTCATAGCGTCTCCTATAATCTCAACTACAAGTAAGTCACTAGTTTTAGATTGAACATTAGGTTGAACATGATTTTAGACCAAATCGTGTCATCATCTCTCTTACCAGTACTACACAAGATTTAGCATGAACATTGCCTGAAACATGTTACACCATGAACAAGGAAATGAGTGAATATGTCTCATAGTGTCTCCTATAAACTCAACTACCAGTACTTCACTAGTTTTAGATTGAATGAAGTGTTGAACATGATTTTAGACCATGTTCATAGAAAACTGTGAAAAAGCCAAAAGTGTTTCCTACAATCAATCATTCCATTGTTGTACAAATTGCATTGTGGAAACATCCTGAAAACATAATTTTAGACCATGTCCGTGTAAAACTATTCAATAATATAGCTCTCTGCAAAAGCACAACTGTGTTGTTCCATAGTGTCTATTTAATCTCTCTTTCCAGCAGAACACTTTATTTCTTGAACATTAAGTTAAACATGATTTCAGACAATGTTCATGGAAATCAGTTTAATAGCCAGATATTGTCTCCTCCTATTTTCAATATTTCCAGTGTTGTATTGTGGCATTGTGCAAGCTTAATGAAAACATGATTTTAGACCTTGTTGTAAAACTGAAACACAACTAAATTGTCTCAAATCGTGTCATCATCTCTCTTACCAGTACTACACTAGATTTAGCATGAACATTGCCTGACATGATTTTACACCATGTTCATTGAAAACAGTTTAAAAAGCCACATTGAGGATAAAAAACCAATCATTCCATTGTTGTACAAATTGCATTGTGGAAACATCCTGAAAACATAATTTTAGACCATGTCCATGTAAATTTATTAAATAATATAGCTCTTTGCAAAAGCACAATTTGTTGTTCCTTAGTGTCTATTTAATCTCTCTTTCCAGCAGAACACTTTATTTTGCTTGAACATTAAGTTAAACATGATTTTAGACTATGTTCATGGAAAACTGTTTAATAGCCAGATATTGTCTCCTCCTATTTTCAATATTTACAGTGTTGTATTGTGGCATTGTGCAAGCTTAATGAAAACATGATTTTAGACCTTGTTGTAAAACTGTTTGAAACACAACTAAATTGTCTCAAATCGTGTCATCATCTCTCTTACCAGTACTACACAAGATTTAGCATGAACATTGCCTGAAACATGATGTTACACCATGAACAAGGAAATGAGTGAATATGTCTCATAGTGTCTCCTATAAACTCAACTACCAGTACTTCACTAGTTTTAGATTGAATGAAGTGTTGAACATGATTTTAGACCATGTTCATAGAAAACTGTGAAAAAGCCAAAAGTGTTTCCTACAATCAATCATTCCAGTGTTGTACAGGTTGCATTATGGAAAGCTCCTGAAAACATGATTTCACACCATATTAATGGATATGTCTTATGTCTCATAGCGTCTCAACTACAAGTACTTCACTAGTTTTAGTTTGAACATGTGGTTGAAGATGCTTTTGGACTATGTTGATGGAAAAATGTTTAAAAAGCCAAAAGTGGCTTATTCCTAGTGTTGTACAAGTTGAATTGTTGAAACTTCCTGAAAACATGATTTTATACCACGTTCATTGCAAACAGTTTAAAAAGCCACATTGAGGATAAACAACCAATCATTCCATTGTTGTACAAATTGCATTGTGGAAACATCCTGAAAACATAATTTTAGACCATGTCCGTGTAAAACTATTAAATAATATAGCTCTCTGCAAAAGCACAACTGTGTTGTTCCATAGTGTCTATTTAATCTCTCTATCCAGCAGAACACTTTATTTTGCTTGAACATTAAATTAAACATGATTTTAGACTATGTTCATGGAAAACTGTTTAATAGCCAGATATTGTCTCCTCCTATTTTCAATATTTCCAGTGTGGTATTGTGGCATTGTGCAAGCTTAATAAAAACATGATTTTACAATTTGTTGTAAAACTGTTTGAAACACAACTAAATTGTCTCAAATCATCTCATTATCTCTCTTACCAGTACTACACAAGATTTAGGATGAACATTGCCTGAAACATGATGTTACACCATGAACTAGGATATGAGTGAATATGTCTCATAGTCATTCCTATAATCTCAACTAGCAGTACTTCACTTGTTTTAGATTGAATAAAATGTTGAACATGTTTTTAGACTATGTTCATAGAAAACTGTGAAAAAGCCAAAAGTGGCTTTTTCCTAGGGTTGTTCAAGTTGAATTGTGGAAAGCTCCTGAAAACATGATTTTACACCATATTAATGGATATGACTTAATATGTCTCATAGCGTCTCCTATAATCTCAACTACAAGTAAGTCACTAGTTTTAGATTGAACATTAGGTTGAACATGATTTTAGACCAAATCGTGTCATCATCTCTCTTACCAGTACTACACAAGATTTAGCATGAACATTGCCTGAAACATGTTACACCATGAACAAGGAAATGAGTGAATATGTCTCATAGTGTCTCCTATAAACTCAACTACCAGTACTTCACTAGTTTTAGATTGAATGAAGTGTTGAACATGATTTTAGACCATGTTCATAGAAAACTGTGAAAAAGCCAAAAGTGTTTCCTTACAATCAATCATTCCATTGTTGTACAAATTGCATTGTGGAAACATCCTGAAAACATAATTTTAGACCATGTACGTGTAAAACTATTCAATAATATAGCTCTCTGCAAAAGCACAACTGTGTTGTTCCATAGTGTCTATTTAATCTCTCTATCCAGCAGAACACTTTATTTTGCTTGAACATTAAGTTAAACATGATTTTAGACTATGTTCATGGAAAACTGTTTAAAAAGCCAGATATTGTCTCTTATTTTCAATATTTCCAGTTTTTTATTGTGGCATTGTCTCTCTTATCTCTCTTACCAGTACTACACAAGATTTAGGATGAACATTGCCTGAAACATGATGTAACACCATGAACTAGGATATGAGTGAATATGTCTCATAGTCATTCCTATAATCTCAACTAGCAGTACTTCACTTGTTTTAGATTGAATAAAATGTTGAACATGTTTTTAGACTATGTTCATAGAAAACTGTGAAAAAGCCAAAAGTGGCTTTTTCCTAGGGTTGTTCAAGTTGAATTGTGGAAAGCTCCTGAAAACATGATTTTACACCATATTAATGGATATGACTTAATATGTCTCATAGCGTCTCCTATAATCTCAACTACAAGTAATTCACTAGTTTTAGATTGAACATTAGGTTGAACATGATTTTAGACCAAATCGTGTCATCATCTCTCTTACCAGTACTACACAAGATTTAGGATGAACATTGCCTGAAACATGATGTTACACCATGAACAAGGATATGAATATGTCTCATAGTGTCTCCTATAAACTCAACTACCAGTACTTCACTAGTTTTAGATTGAATGAAGTGTTGAACATGATTTTAGACCATGTTCATAGAAAACTGTTTTATAGCCAGATATTGTCTCCTCCTATTTTCAATATTTCCAGTGTGGTATTGTGGCATTGTGCAAGCTTAATGAAAAAATGATTTTAGACCTTGTTGTAAAACTGTTTGAAACAACAAACCTAAATTGTCTCAAATCATTTCATCATTTCTCTTACCAGTACTACACTAGATTTAGCATGAACATTGCCTGACATGATTTTACACCATGGTCATTGAAAACAGTTTAAAAAGCCACATTGAAGATAAAAAACCAATCATTCCATTGTTGTACAAATTGCATTGTGGAAACATCCTGAAAACATAATTTTAGACCATGTCCATGTAAAACTATTAAATAATATAGCTCTTTGCAAAAGCACAATTTGTTGTTCCATAGTGTCTATTTAATCTCTCTTTCCAGCAGAACACTTTATTTTGCTTGAACATTAAGTTAAACATGATTTTAGACTATGTTCATGGAAAACTGTTTAAAAAGCCAGATATTGTCTCTTATTTTCAATATTTCCAGTTGTTTATTGTGGCATTGTCTCTCTTATCTCTCTTACCAGTACTACACAAGATTTAGGATGAACATTGCCTGAAACATGATGTTACACCATGAACTAGGATATGAGTGAATATGTCTCATAGTCATTCCTATAATCTCAACTAGCAGTACTTCACTTGTTTTAGATTGAATAAAATGTTGAACATGTTTTTAGACTATGTTCATTGAAAACTGTGAAAAAGCCAAAAGTGGCTCCTACAATCAATCATTCCAGTGTTGTACAAGTTGCATTATGGAATGCTCCTGAAAACATGATTCTACACCATATTAATGGATATGACTTAATATGTCTCATAGCGTCTCCTATAATCTCAACTACAAGTAATTCACTAGTTTTAGATTGAACATTAGGTTGAACATGATTTTAGACCAAATCGTGTCATCATCTCTCTTACCAGTACTACACAAGATTTAGGATGAACATTGCCTGAAACATGATGTTACACCATGAACAAGGATATGAATATGTCTCATAGTGTCTCCTATAAACTCAACTACCAGTACTTCACTAGTTTTAGATTGAATGAAGTGTTGAACATGATTTTAGACCATGTTCATAGAAAACTGTGAAAAAGCCAAAAGTGGCTCCTACAATCAATCATTCCAGTGTTGTACAAGTTGCATTATGGAAAGCTCCTGAAAACATGATTTCACATCATATTAATGGATATGACTTATGTCTCATAGCGTCTCAACTACAAGTACTTCACTAGTTTTAGTTTGAACATGTGGTTGAAGATGCTTTTGGACTATGTTGATGGAAAAATGTTTAAAAAGCCAAAAGTGGCTAATTCCTAGTGTTGTACAAGTTGAATTGTTGAAACTTCCTGAAAACATGATTTTATACCATGTTCATTGAAAACAGTTTAAAAAGCCACATTGAGGATAAACAACCAATCATTCCATTATTGTACAAATTGCATTGTGGAAACATCCTGAAAACATAATTTTAGACCATGTCCATGTAAAACTATTAAATAATATAGCTCTTTGCAAAAGCACAACTGTGTTGTTCCATAGTGTCTATTTAATCTCTCTTTCCAGCAGAACACTTTATTTCTTGAACATTAAGTTAAACATGATTTCAGACAATGTTCATGGAAATCAGTTTAATAGCCAGATATTGTCTCCTCCTATTTTCAATATTTACAGTGTTGTATTGTGGCATTGTGCAAGCTTAATGAAAACATGATTTTAGACCTTGTTGTAAAACTGTTTGAAACACAACTAAATTGTCTCAAATCGTGTCATCATCTCTCTTACCAGTACTACACAAGATTTAGCATGAACATTGCCTGAAACATGATGTTACACCATGAACAAGGAAATGAGTGAATATGTCTCATAGTGTCTCCTATAAACTCAACTACCAGTACTTCACTAGTTTTAGATTGAATGAAGTGTTGAACATGATTTTAGACCATGTTCATAGAAAACTGTGAAAAAGCCAAAAGTGTTTCCTACAATCAATCATTCCAGTGTTGTACAGGTTGCATTATGGAAAGCTCCTGAAAACATGATTTCACACCATATTAATGGATATGTCTTATGTCTCATAGCGTCTCAACTACAAGTACTTCACTAGTTTTAGTTTGAACATGTGGTTGAAGATGCTTTTGGACTATGTTGATGGAAAAATGTTTAAAAAGCCAAAAGTGGCTTATTCCTAGTGTTGTACAAGTTGAATTGTTGAAACTTCCTGAAAACATGATTTTATACCACGTTCATTGCAAACAGTTTAAAAAGCCACATTGAGGATAAACAACCAATCATTCCATTGTTGTACAAATTGCATTGTGGAAACATCCTGAAAACATAATTTTAGACCATGTCCGTGTAAAACTATTAAATAATATAGGTCTCTGCAAAAGCACAACTGTGTTGTTCCATAGTGTCTATTTAATCTCTCTATCCAGCAGAACACTTTATTTTGCTTGAACATTAAATTAAACATGATTTTAGACTATGTTCATGGAAAACTGTTTAATAGCCAGATATTGTCTCCTCCTATTTTCAATATTTCCAGTGTGGTATTGTGGCATTGTGCAAGCTTAATAAAAACATGATTTTACAATTTGTTGTAAAACTGTTTGAAACACAACTAAATTGTCTCAAATCATCTCATTATCTCTCTTACCAGTACTACACAAGATTTAGGATGAACATTGCCTGAAACATGATGTTACACCATGAACTAGGATATGAGTGAATATGTCTCATAGTCATTCCTATAATCTCAACTAGCAGTACTTCACTTGTTTTAGATTGAATAAAATGTTGAACATGTTTTTAGACTATGTTCATAGAAAACTGTGAAAAAGCCAAAAGTGGCTTTTTCCTAGGGTTGTTCAAGTTGAATTGTGGAAAGCTCCTGAAAACATGATTTTACACCATATTAATGGATATGACTTAATATGTCTCATAGCGTCTCCTATAATCTCAACTACAAGTAAGTCACTAGTTTTAGATTGAACATTAGGTTGAACATGATTTTAGACCAAATCGTGTCATCATCTCTCTTACCAGTACTACACAAGATTTAGCATGAACATTGCCTGAAACATGTTACACCATGAACAAGGAAATGAGTGAATATGTCTCATAGTGTCTCCTATAAACTCAACTACCAGTACTTCACTAGTTTTAGATTGAATGAAGTGTTGAACATGATTTTAGACCATGTTCATAGAAAACTGTGAAAAAGCCAAAAGTGTTTCCTACAATCAATCATTCCATTGTTGTACAAATTGCATTGTGGAAACATCCTGAAAACATAATTTTAGACCATGTCCATGTAAAACTATTAAATAATATAGCTCTTTGCAAAAGCACAATTTGTTGTTCCATAGTGTCTATTTAATCTCTCTTTCCAGCAGAACACTTTATTTTGCTTGAACATTAAGTTAAACATGATTTTAGACTATGTTCATGGAAAACTGTTTAAAAAGCCAGATATTGTCTCTTATTTTCAATATTTCCAGTTTTTTATTGTGGCATTGTCTCTCTTATCTCTCTTACCAGTACTACACAAGATTTAGGATGAACATTGCCTGAAACATGATGTTACACCATGAACTAGGATATGAGTGAATATGTCTCATAGTCATTCCTATAATCTCAACTAGCAGTACTTCACTTGTTTTAGATTGAATAAAATGTTGAACATGTTTTTAGACTATGTTCATAGAAAACTGTGAAAAAGCCAAAAGTGGCTTTTTCCTAGGGTTGTTCAAGTTGAATTGTGGAAAGCTCCTGAAAACATGATTCTACACCATATTAATGGATATGACTTAATATGTCTCATAGCGTCTCCTATAATCTCAACTACAAGTAATTCACTAGTTTTAGATTGAACATTAGGTTGAACATGATTTTAGACCAAATCGTGTCATCATCTCTCTTACCAGTACTACACAAGATTTAGGATGAACATTGCCTGAAACATGATGTTACACCATGAACAAGGATATGAATATGTCTCATAGTGTCTCCTATAAACTCAACTACCAGTACTTCACTAGTTTTAGATTGAATGAAGTGTTGAACATGATTTTAGACCATGTTCATAGAAAACTGTGAAAAAGCCAAAAGTGGCTCCTACAATCAATCATTCCAGTGTTGTACAAGTTGCATTATGGAAAGCTCCTGAAAACATGATTTCACACCATATTAATGGATATGACTTATGTATCATAGCGTCTCAACTACAAGTACTTCACTAGTTTTAGTTTGAACATGTGGTTGAAGATGCTTTTGGACTATGTTGATGGAAAAATGTTTAAAAAGCCAAAAGTGGCTTATTCCTGGTGTTGTACAAGTTGAATTGTTGAAACTTCCTGAAAGCATGATTTTATACCATGTTCATTGAAAACAGTTTAAAAAGCCACATTGAGGATAAACAACCAATCATTCCATTGTTGTACTAATTGCATTGTGGAAACATCCTGAAAACATAATTTTAGACCATGTCCGTGTAAAACTATTAAATAATATAGCTCTCTGCAAAAGCACAACTGTGTTGTTCCATAGTGTCTATTTAATCTCTCTTTACAGCAGAACACTTTATTTCTTGAACATTAAGTTAAACATGATTTCAGACAATGTTCATGGAAATCAGTTTAATAGCCAGATATTGTCTCCTCCTATTTTCAATATTTCCAGTGTTGTATTGTGGCATTGTGCAAGCTTAATGAAAACATGATTTTAGACCTTGTTGTAAAACTGAAACACAACTAAATTGTCTCAAATCGTGTCATCATCTCTCTTACCAGTACTACACTAGATTTAGCATGAACATTGCCTGACATGATTTTACACCATGTTCATTGAAAACAGTTTAAAAAGCCACATTGAGGATAAAAAACCAATCATTCCATTGTTGTACAAATTGCATTGTGGAAACATCCTGAAAACATAATTTTAGACCATGTCCATGTAAATCTATTAAATAATATAGCTCTTTGCAAAAGCACAATTTGTTGTTCCTTAGTGTCTATTTAATCTCTCTTTCCAGCAGAACACTTTATTTTGCTTGAACATTAAGTTAAACATGATTTTAGACTTTGTTCATGGAAAACTGTTTAAAAAGCCAGATATTGTCTCTTATTTTCAATATTTCCAGTTTTTTATTGTGGCATTGTCTCTCTTACCAGTACTACACAAGATTTAGGATGAACATTGCCTGAAACATGATGTTACACCATGAACTAGGATATGAGTGAATATGTCTCATAGTCATTCCTATAATCTCAACTAGCAGTACTTCACTTGTTTTAGATTGAATAAAATGTTGAACATGTTTTTAGACTATGTTCATAGAAAACTGTGAAAAAGCCAAAAGTGGCTTTTTCCTAGGGTTGTTCAAGTTGAATTGTGGAAAGCTCCTGAAAACATGATTCTACACCATATTAATGGATATGACTTAATATGTCTCATAGCGTCTCCTATAATCTCAACTACAAGTAATTCACTAGTTTTAGATTGAACATTAGGTTGAACATGATTTTAGACCAAATCGTGTCATCATCTCTCTTACCAGTACTACACAAGATTTAGGATGAACATTGCCTGAAACATGATGTTACACCATGAACAAGGATATGAATATGTCTCATAGTGTCTCCTATAAACTCAACTACCAGTACTTCACTAGTTTTAGATTGAATGAAGTGTTGAACATGATTTTAGACCATGTTCATAGAAAACTGTGAAAAAGCCAAAAGTGGCTCCTACAATCAATCATTCCAGTGTTGTACAAGTTGCATTATGGAAAGCTCCTGAAAACATGATTTCACATCATATTAATGGATATGACTTATGTCTCATAGCGTCTCAACTACAAGTACTTCACTAGTTTTAGTTTGAACATGTGGTTGAAGATGCTTTTGGACTATGTTGATGGAAAAATGTTTAAAAAGCCAAAAGTGGCTAATTCCTAGTGTTGTACAAGTTGAATTGTTGAAACTTCCTGAAAACATGATTTTATACCATGTTCATTGAAAACAGTTTAAAAAGCCACATTGAGGATAAACAACCAATCATTCCATTATTGTACAAATTGCATTGTGGAAACATCCTGAAAACATAATTTTAGACCATGTCCATGTAAAACTATTAAATAATATAGCTCTTTGCAAAAGCACAACTGTGTTGTTCCATAGTGTCTATTTAATCTCTCTTTCCAGCAGAACACTTTATTTCTTGAACATTAAGTTAAACATGATTTCAGACAATGTTCATGGAAATCAGTTTAATAGCCAGATATTGTCTCCTCCTATTTTCAATATTTACAGTGTTGTATTGTGGCATTGTGCAAGCTTAATGAAAACATGATTTTAGACCTTGTTGTAAAACTGTTTGAAACACAACTAAATTGTCTCAAATCGTGTCATCATCTCTCTTACCAGTACTACACAAGATTTAGCATGAACATTGCCTGAAACATGATGTTACACCATGAACAAGGAAATGAGTGAATATGTCTCATAGTGTCTCCTATAAACTCAACTACCAGTACTTCACTAGTTTTAGATTGAATGAAGTGTTGAACATGATTTTAGACCATGTTCATAGAAAACTGTGAAAAAGCCAAAAGTGTTTCCTACAATCAATCATTCCAGTGTTGTACAGGTTGCATTATGGAAAGCTCCTGAAAACATGATTTCACACCATATTAATGGATATGTCTTATGTCTCATAGCGTCTCAACTACAAGTACTTCACTAGTTTTAGTTTGAACATGTGGTTGAAGATGCTTTTGGACTATGTTGATGGAAAAATGTTTAAAAAGCCAAAAGTGGCTTATTCCTAGTGTTGTACAAGTTGAATTGTTGAAACTTCCTGAAAACATGATTTTATACCACGTTCATTGCAAACAGTTTAAAAAGCCACATTGAGGATAAACAACCAATCATTCCATTGTTGTACAAATTGCATTGTGGAAACATCCTGAAAACATAATTTTAGACCATGTCCGTGTAAAACTATTAAATAATATAGGTCTCTGCAAAAGCACAACTGTGTTGTTCCATAGTGTCTATTTAATCTCTCTATCCAGCAGAACACTTTATTTTGCTTGAACATTAAATTAAACATGATTTTAGACTATGTTCATGGAAAACTGTTTAATAGCCAGATATTGTCTCCTCCTATTTTCAATATTTCCAGTGTGGTATTGTGGCATTGTGCAAGCTTAATAAAAACATGATTTTACAATTTGTTGTAAAACTGTTTGAAACACAACTAAATTGTCTCAAATCATCTCATTATCTCTCTTACCAGTACTACACAAGATTTAGGATGAACATTGCCTGAAACATGATGTTACACCATGAACTAGGATATGAGTGAATATGTCTCATAGTCATTCCTATAATCTCAACTAGCAGTACTTCACTTGTTTTAGATTGAATAAAATGTTGAACATGTTTTTAGACTATGTTCATAGAAAACTGTGAAAAAGCCAAAAGTGGCTTTTTCCTAGGGTTGTTCAAGTTGAATTGTGGAAAGCTCCTGAAAACAAGATTTTACACCATATTAATGGATATGACTTAATATGTCTCATAGCGTCTCCTATAATCTCAACTACAAGTAAGTCACTAGTTTTAGATTGAACATTAGGTTGAACATGATTTTAGACCAAATCGTGTCATCATCTCTCTTACCAGTACTACACAAGATTTAGCATGAACATTGCCTGAAACATGTTACACCATGAACAAGGAAATGAGTGAATATGTCTCATAGTGTCTCCTATAAACTCAACTACCAGTACTTCACTAGTTTTAGATTGAATGAAGTGTTGAACATGATTTTAGACCATGTTCATAGAAAACTGTGAAAAAGCCAAAAGTGTTTCCTACAATCAATCATTCCATTGTTGTACAAATTGCATTGTGGAAACATCCTGAAAACATAATTTTAGACCATGTCCATGTAAAACTATTAAATAATATAGCTCTTTGCAAAAGCACAATTTGTTGTTCCATAGTGTCTATTTAATCTCTCTTTCCAGCAGAACACTTTATTTTGCTTGAACATTAAGTTAAACATGATTTTAGACTATGTTCATGGAAAACTGTTTAAAAAGCCAGATATTGTCTCTTATTTTCAATATTTCCAGTTTTTTATTGTGGCATTGTCTCTCTTATCTCTCTTACCAGTACTACACAAGATTTAGGATGAACATTGCCTGAAACATGATGTTACACCATGAACTAGGATATGAGTGAATATGTCTCATAGTCATTCCTATAATCTCAACTAGCAGTACTTCACTTGTTTTAGATTGAATAAAATGTTGAACATGTTTTTAGACTATGTTCATAGAAAACTGTGAAAAAGCCAAAAGTGGCTTTTTCCTAGGGTTGTTCAAGTTGAATTGTGGAAAGCTCCTGAAAACATGATTCTACACCATATTAATGGATATGACTTAATATGTCTCATAGCGTCTCCTATAATCTCAACTACAAGTAATTCACTAGTTTTAGATTGAACATTAGGTTGAACATGATTTTAGACCAAATCGTGTCATCATCTCTCTTACCAGTACTACACAAGATTTAGGATGAACATTGCCTGAAACATGATGTTACACCATGAACAAGGATATGAATATGTCTCATAGTGTCTCCTATAAACTCAACTACCAGTACTTCACTAGTTTTAGATTGAATGAAGTGTTGAACATGATTTTAGACCATGTTCATAGAAAACTGTGAAAAAGCCAAAAGTGGCTCCTACAATCAATCATTCCAGTGTTGTACAAGTTGCATTATGGAAAGCTCCTGAAAACATGATTTCACACCATATTAATGGATATGACTTATGTATCATAGCGTCTCAACTACAAGTACTTCACTAGTTTTAGTTTGAACATGTGGTTGAAGATGCTTTTGGACTATGTTGATGGAAAAATGTTTAAAAAGCCAAAAGTGGCTTATTCCTGGTGTTGTACAAGTTGAATTGTTGAAACTTCCTGAAAGCATGATTTTATACCATGTTCATTGAAAACAGTTTAAAAAGCCACATTGAGGATAAACAACCAATCATTCCATTGTTGTACTAATTGCATTGTGGAAACATCCTGAAAACATAATTTTAGACCATGTCCGTGTAAAACTATTAAATAATATAGCTCTCTGCAAAAGCACAACTGTGTTGTTCCATAGTGTCTATTTAATCTCTCTTTCCAGCAGAACACTTTATTTCTTGAACATTAAGTTAAACATGATTTCAGACAATGTTCATGGAAATCAGTTTAATAGCCAGATATTGTCTCCTCCTATTTTCAATATTTCCAGTGTTGTATTGTGGCATTGTGCAAGCTTAATGAAAACATGATTTTAGACCTTGTTGTAAAACTGAAACACAACTAAATTGTCTCAAATCGTGTCATCATCTCTCTTACCAGTACTACACTAGATTTAGCATGAACATTGCCTGACATGATTTTACACCATGTTCATTGAAAACAGTTTAAAAAGCCACATTGAGGATAAAAAACCAATCATTCCATTGTTGTACAAATTGCATTGTGGAAACATCCTGAAAACATAATTTTAGACCATGTCCATGTAAATCTATTAAATAATATAGCTCTTTGCAAAAGCACAATTTGTTGTTCCTTAGTGTCTATTTAATCTCTCTTTCCAGCAGAACACTTTATTTTGCTTGAACATTAAGTTAAACATGATTTTAGACTTTGTTCATGGAAAACTGTTTAAAAAGCCAGATATTGTCTCTTATTTTCAATATTTCCAGTTTTTTATTGTGGCATTGTCTCTCTTACCAGTACTACACAAGATTTAGGATGAACATTGCCTGAAACATGATGTTACACCATGAACTAGGATATGAGTGAATATGTCTCATAGTCATTCCTATAATCTCAACTAGCAGTACTTCACTTGTTTTAGATTGAATAAAATGTTGAACATGTTTTTAGACTATGTTCATAGAAAACTGTGAAAAAGCCAAAAGTGGCTTTTTCCTAGGGTTGTTCAAGTTGAATTGTGGAAAGCTCCTGAAAACATGATTCTACACCATATTAATGGATATGACTTAATATGTCTCATAGCGTCTCCTATAATCTCAACTACAAGTAATTCACTAGTTTTAGATTGAACATTAGGTTGAACATGATTTTAGACCAAATCGTGTCATCATCTCTCTTACCAGTACTACACAAGATTTAGGATGAACATTGCCTGAAACATGATGTTACACCATGAACAAGGATATGAATATGTCTCATAGTGTCTCCTATAAACTCAACTACCAGTACTTCACTAGTTTTAGATTGAATGAAGTGTTGAACATGATTTTAGACCATGTTCATAGAAAACTGTGAAAAAGCCAAAAGTGGCTCCTACAATCAATCATTCCAGTGTTGTACAAGTTGCATTATGGAAAGCTCCTGAAAACATGATTTCACATCATATTAATGGATATGACTTATGTCTCATAGCGTCTCAACTACAAGTACTTCACTAGTTTTAGTTTGAACATGTGGTTGAAGATGCTTTTGGACTATGTTGATGGAAAAATGTTTAAAAAGCCAAAAGTGGCTAATTCCTAGTGTTGTACAAGTTGAATTGTTGAAACTTCCTGAAAACATGATTTTATACCATGTTCATTGAAAACAGTTTAAAAAGCCACATTGAGGATAAACAACCAATCATTCCATTGTTGTACAAATTGCATTGTGGAAACATCCTGAAAACATAATTTTAGACCATGTCCGTGTAAAACTATAAAATAATATAGCTCTCTGCAAAAGCACAACTGTGTTGTTCCATAGTGTCTATTTAATCTCTCTATCCAGCAGAACACTTTATTTTGCTTGAACATTAAGTTAAACATTATTTTAGACTATGTTCATGGAAAACTGTTTAATAGCCAGATATTGTCTCCTCCTATTTTCAATATTTCCAGTGTGGTATTGTGGCATTGTGCAAGCTTAATGAAAACATGATTTTAGACCTTGTTGTAAAACTGTTTGAAACAACAAACCTAAATTGTCTCAAATCGTGTCATCATCTCTCTTACCAGTACTACACTAGATTTAGCATGAACATTGCCTGACATGATTTTACACCATGTTCATTGAAAACAGTTTAAAAAGCCACATTGAGGATAAACAACCAATCATTCCATTGTTGTACAAATTGCATTGTGGAAACATCCTGAAAACATAATTTTAGACCATGTCCATGTAAAACTATTAAATAATATAGCTCTTTGCAAAAGCACAATTTGTTGTTCCATAGTGTCTATTTAATCTCTCTATCCAGCAGAACACTTTATTTTGCTTGAACATTAAGTTAAACATGATTTTAGACTATGTTCATGGAAAACTGTTTAATAGCCAGATATTGTCTCCTCCTATTTTCAATATTTACAGTGTTGTATTGTGGCATTGTGCAAGCTTAATGAAAACATGATTTTAGACCTTGTTGTAAAACTGTTTGAAACACAACTAAATTGTCTCAAATCGTGTCATCATCTCTCTTACCAGTACTACACAAGATTTAGCATGAACATTGCCTGAAACATGATGTTACACCATGAACAAGGAAATGAGTGAATATGTCTCATAGTGTCTCCTATAAACTCAACTACCAATACTTCACTAGTTTTAGATTGAATGAAGTGTTGAACATGATTTTAGACCATGTTCATAGAAAACTGTGAAAAAGCCAAAAGTGTTTCCTACAATCAATCATTCCAGTGTTGTACAGGTTGCATTGTTGAAACTTCCTGAAAACATGATTTTATACCACGTTCATTGCAAACAGTTTAAAAAGCCACATTGAGGATAAACAACCAATCATTCCATTGTTGTACAAATTGCATTGTGGAAACATCCTGAAAACATAATTTTAGACCATGTCCGTGTAAAACTATTAAATAATATAGCTCTCTGCAAAAGCACAACTGTGTTGTTCCATAGTGTCTATTTAATCTCTCTATCCAGCAGAACACTTTATTTTGCTTGAACATTAAGTTAAACATGATTTTAGACTATGTTTATGGAAAACTGTTTTATAGCCAGATATTGTCTCCTCCTATTTTCAATATTTCCAGTGTGGTATTGTAGCATTGTGCAAGCTTAATGAAAAAATGATTTTAGACCTTGTTGTAAAACTGTTTGAAACAACAAACCTAAATTGTCTCAAATCATTTCATCATCTCTCTTACCAGTACTACACTAGATTTAGCATGAACATTGCCTGACATGATTTTACACCATGGTCATTGAAAACAGTTTAAAAGCCACATTGAGGATAAACAACCAATCATTCCATTGTTGTACTAATTGCATTGTGGAAACATCCTGAAAACATAATTTTAGACCATGTCCGTGTAAAACTATTAAATAATATAGCTCTCTGCAAAAGCACAACTGTGTTGTTCCATAGTGTCTATTTAATCTCTCTTTCCAGCAGAACACTTTATTTCTTGAACATTAAGTTAAACATGATTTCAGACAATGTTCATGGAAATCAGTTTAATAGCAAGATATTGTCTCCTCCTATTTTCAATATTTCCAGTGTTGTATTGTGGCATTGTGCAAGCTTAATGAAAACATGATTTTAGACCTTGTTGTAAAACTGTTTGAAACACAACTAAATTGTCTCAAATCGTGTCATCATCTCTCTTACCAGTACTACACAAGATTTAGGATGAACATTGCCTGAAACATGATGTTACACCATGAACTAGGATATGAGTGAATATGTCTCATAGTCATTCCTATAATCTCAACTAGCAGTACTTCACTTGTTTTAGATTGAATAAAATGTTGAACATGTTTTTAGACTATGTTCATAGAAAACTGTGAAAAAGCCAAAAGTGGCTTTTTCCTAGGGTTGTTCAAGTTGAATTGTGGAAAGCTCCTGAAAACATGATTTTACACCATATTAATGGATAGGACTTAATATGTCTCATGGCGTCTCCTATAATCTCAACTACAAGTAATTCACTAGTTTTAGATTGAACGTTAGGTTGAACATGATTTTAGACCAAATCGTGTCATCATCTCTCTTACCAGTACTACACAAGATTTAGGATGAACATTGCCTGAAACATGATGTTACACCATGAACAAGGATATGAATATGTCTCATAGTGTCTCCTATAAACTCAACTACCAGTACTTAACTAGTTTTAGATTGAATGAAGTGTTGAACATGATTTTAGACTATGTTCATGGAAAACTGTTTAATAGCCAGATATTGTCTCCTCCTATTTTCAATATTTACAGTGTTGTATTGTGGCATTGTGCAAGCTTAATGAAAACATGATTTTAGACCTTGTTGTAAAACTGTTTGAAACACAACTAAATTGTCTCAAATCGTGTCATCATCTCTCTTACCAGTACTACACAAGATTTAGCATGAACATTGCCTGAAACATGATGTTACACCATGAACAAGGAAATGAGTGAATATGTCTCATAGTGTCTCCTATAAACTCAACTACCAGTACTTCACTAGTTTTAGATTGAATGAAGTGTTGAACATGATTTTAGACCATGTTCATAGAAAACTGTGAAAAAGCCAAAAGTGTTTCCTACAATCAATCATTCTAGTGTTGTACAAGTTGAATTGTTGAAACTTCCTGAAAACATGATTTTATACCACGTTCATTGCAAACAGTTTAAAAAGCCACATTGAGGATAAACAACCAATCATTCCATTGTTGTACAAATTGCATTGTGGAAACATCCTGAAAACATAATTTTAGACCATGTCCGTGTAAAACTATTAAATAATATAGCTCACTGCAAAAGCACAACTGTGTTGTTCCATAGTGTCTATTTAATCTCTCTATCCAGCAGAACACTTTATTTTGCTTGAACATTAAGTTAAACATGATTTTAGACTATGTTCATGGAAAACTGTTTTATAGCCAGATATTGTCTCCTCCTATTTTCAATATTTCCAGTGTGGTATTGGGGCATTGTGCAAGCTTAATGAAAAAATGATTTTAGACCTTGTTGTAAAACTGTTTGAAACAACAAACCTAAATTGTCTCAAATCATTTCATCATCTCTCTTACCAGTACTACACTAGATTTAGCATGAACATTGCCTGACATGATTTTACACCATGGTCATTGAAAACAGTTTAAAAAGCCACATTGAGGATAAACAACCAATCATTCCATTGTTGTACTAATTGCATTGTGGAAACATCCTGAAAACATAATTTTAGACCATGTCCGTGTAAAACTATTAAATAATATAGCTCTCTGCAAAAGCACAACTGTGTTGTTCCATAGTGTCTATTTAATCTCTCTTTCCAGCAGAACACTTTATTTCTTGAACATTAAGTTAAACATGATTTCAGACAATGTTCATCGAAATCAGTTTAATAGCCAGATATTGTCTCCTCCTATTTTCAATATTTCCAGTGTTGTATTGTGGCATTGTGCAAGCTTAATGAAAACATGATTTTAGACCTTGTTGTAAAACTGTTTGAAACACAACTAAATTGTCTCAAATCGTGTCATCATCTCTCTTACCAGTACTACACTAGATTTAGCATGAACATTGCCTGACATGATTTTACACCATGTTCATTGAAAACCGTTTAAAAAGCCACATTGAGGATAAACAACCAATCATTCCATTGTTGTACAAATTGCATTGTGGAAACATCCTGAAAACATAATTTTAGACCATGTCCATGTAAAACTATTAAATAATATAGCTCTTTGCAAAAGCACAATTTGTTGTTCCATAGTGTCTATTTAATCTCTCTATCCAGCAGAACACTTTATTTTGCTTGAACATTAAGTTAAACATGATTTTAGACTATGTTCATGGAAAACTGTTTAAAAAGCCAGATATTGTCTCTTATTTTCAATATTTCCAGTGTTTTATTGTGGCATTGTGCTAGCTTAATTAAAACATGATTTTAGAATTTGTTGTAAAACTCTTTGAAACACAACTAAATTGTCTCAAATCATCTCATTATCTCTCTTACCAGTACTACACAAGATTTAGGATGAACATTGCCTTAAACATGATGTTACACCATGAACTAGGATATGAGTGAATATGTCTCATAGTCATTCCTATAATCTCAACTAGCAGTACTTCACTTGTTTTAGATTGAATAAAATGTTGAACATGTTTTTAGACTATGTTCATAGAAAACTGTGAAAAAGCCAAAAGTGGCTTTTTCCTAGGGTTGTTCAAGTTGAATTGTGGAAAGCTCCTGAAAACATGATTCTACACCATATTAATGGATATGACTTAATATGTCTCATAGCGTCTCCTATAATCTCAACTACAAGTAATTCACTAGTTTTAGATTGAACATTAGGTTGAACATGATTTTAGACCAAATCGTGTCATCATCTCTCTTACCAGTACTACACAAGATTTAGGATGAACATTGCCTGAAACATGATGTTACACCATGAACAAGGATATGAATATGTCTCATAGTGTCTCCTATAAACTCAACTACCAGTACTTAACTAGTTTTAGATTGAATGAAGTGTTGAACATGATTTTAGACTATGTTCATGGAAAACTGTTTAATAGCCAGATATTGTCTCCTCCTATTTTCAATATTTACAGTGTTGTATTGTGGCATTGTGCAAGCTTAATGAAAACATGATTTTAGACCTTGTTGTAAAACTGTTTGAAACACAACTAAATTGTCTCAAATCGTGTCATCATCTCTCTTACCAGTACTACACAAGATTTAGCATGAACATTGCCTGAAACATGATGTTACACCATGAACAAGGAAATGAGTGAATATGTCTCATAGTGTCTCCTATAAACTCAACTACCAGTACTTCACTAGTTTTAGATTGAATGAAGTGTTGAACATGATTTTAGACCATGTTCATAGAAAACTGTGAAAAAGCCAAAAGTGTTTCCTACAATCAATCATTCTAGTGTTGTACAAGTTGAATTGTTGAAACTTCCTGAAAACATTATTTTACACCATGGTCATTGAAAACAGTTTAAAAAGCCACATTGAAGATAAAAAACCAATCATTCCATTGTTGTACAAATTGCATTGTGGAAACATCCTGAAAACATAATTTTAGACCATGTCCATGTAAAACTATTAAATAATATAGCTCTTTGCAAAAGCACAATTTGTTGTTCCATAGTGTCTATTTAATCTCTCTTTCCAGCAGAACACTTTATTTTGCTTGAACATTAAGTTAAACATGATTTTAGACTATGTTCATGGAAAACTGTTTAAAAAGCCAGATATTGTCTCTTATTTTCAATATTTCCAGTTGTTTATTGTGGCATTGTCTCTCTTATCTCTCTTACCAGTACTACACAAGATTTAGGATGAACATTGCCTGAAACATGATGTTACACCATGAACTAGGATATGAGTGAATATGTCTCATAGTCATTCCTATAATCTCAACTAGCAGTACTTCACTTGTTTTAGATTGAATAAAATGTTGAACATGTTTTTAGACTATGTTCATTGAAAACTGTGAAAAAGCCAAAAGTGGCTCCTACAATCAATCATTCCAGTGTTGTACAAGTTGCATTATGGAATGCTCCTGAAAACATGATTCTACACCATATTAATGGATATGACTTAATATGTCTCATAGCGTCTCCTATAATCTCAACTACAAGTAATTCACTAGTTTTAGATTGAACATTAGGTTGAACATGATTTTAGACCAAATCGTGTCATCATCTCTCTTACCAGTACTACACAAGATTTAGGATGAACATTGCCTGAAACATGATGTTACACCATGAACAAGGATATGAATATGTCTCATAGTGTCTCCTATAAACTCAACTACCAGTACTTCACTAGTTTTAGATTGAATGAAGTGTTGAACATGATTTTAGACCATGTTCATAGAAAACTGTGAAAAAGCCAAAAGTGGCTCCTACAATCAATCATTCCAGTGTTGTACAAGTTGCATTATGGAAAGCTCCTGAAAACATGATTTCACATCATATTAATGGATATGACTTATGTCTCATAGCGTCTCAACTACAAGTACTTCACTAGTTTTAGTTTGAACATGTGGTTGAAGATGCTTTTGGACTATGTTGATGGAAAAATGTTTAAAAAGCCAAAAGTGGCTAATTCCTAGTGTTGTACAAGTTGAATTGTTGAAACTTCCTGAAAACATGATTTTATACCATGTTCATTGAAAACAGTTTAAAAAGCCACATTGAGGATAAACAACCAATCATTCCATTATTGTACAAATTGCATTGTGGAAACATCCTGAAAACATAATTTTAGACCATGTCCATGTAAAACTATTAAATAATATAGCTCTTTGCAAAAGCACAACTGTGTTGTTCCATAGTGTCTATTTAATCTCTCTTTCCAGCAGAACACTTTATTTCTTGAACATTAAGTTAAACATGATTTCAGACAATGTTCATGGAAATCAGTTTAATAGCCAGATATTGTCTCCTCCTATTTTCAATATTTACAGTGTTGTATTGTGGCATTGTGCAAGCTTAATGAAAACATGATTTTAGACCTTGTTGTAAAACTGTTTGAAACACAACTAAATTGTCTCAAATCGTGTCATCATCTCTCTTACCAGTACTACACAAGATTTAGCATGAACATTGCCTGAAACATGATGTTACACCATGAACAAGGAAATGAGTGAATATGTCTCATAGTGTCTCCTATAAACTCAACTACCAGTACTTCACTAGTTTTAGATTGAATGAAGTGTTGAACATGATTTTAGACCATGTTCATAGAAAACTGTGAAAAAGCCAAAAGTGTTTCCTACAATCAATCATTCCAGTGTTGTACAGGTTGCATTATGGAAAGCTCCTGAAAACATGATTTCACACCATATTAATGGATATGTCTTATGTCTCATAGCGTCTCAACTACAAGTACTTCACTAGTTTTAGTTTGAACATGTGGTTGAAGATGCTTTTGGACTATGTTGATGGAAAAATGTTTAAAAAGCCAAAAGTGGCTTATTCCTAGTGTTGTACAAGTTGAATTGTTGAAACTTCCTGAAAACATGATTTTATACCACGTTCATTGCAAACAGTTTAAAAAGCCACATTGAGGATAAACAACCAATCATTCCATTGTTGTACAAATTGCATTGTGGAAACATCCTGAAAACATAATTTTAGACCATGTCCGTGTAAAACTATTAAATAATATAGGTCTCTGCAAAAGCACAACTGTGTTGTTCCATAGTGTCTATTTAATCTCTCTATCCAGCAGAACACTTTATTTTGCTTGAACATTAAATTAAACATGATTTTAGACTATGTTCATGGAAAACTGTTTAATAGCCAGATATTGTCTCCTCCTATTTTCAATATTTCCAGTGTGGTATTGTGGCATTGTGCAAGCTTAATAAAAACATGATTTTACAATTTGTTGTAAAACTGTTTGAAACACAACTAAATTGTCTCAAATCATCTCATTATCTCTCTTACCAGTACTACACAAGATTTAGGATGAACATTGCCTGAAACATGATGTTACACCATGAACTAGGATATGAGTGAATATGTCTCATAGTCATTCCTATAATCTCAACTAGCAGTACTTCACTTGTTTTAGATTGAATAAAATGTTGAACATGTTTTTAGACTATGTTCATAGAAAACTGTGAAAAAGCCAAAAGTGGCTTTTTCCTAGGGTTGTTCAAGTTGAATTGTGGAAAGCTCCTGAAAACATGATTTTACACCATATTAATGGATATGACTTAATATGTCTCATAGCGTCTCCTATAATCTCAACTACAAGTAAGTCACTAGTTTTAGATTGAACATTAGGTTGAACATGATTTTAGACCAAATCGTGTCATCATCTCTCTTACCAGTACTACACAAGATTTAGCATGAACATTGCCTGAAACATGTTACACCATGAACAAGGAAATGAGTGAATATGTCTCATAGTGTCTCCTATAAACTCAACTACCAGTACTTCACTAGTTTTAGATTGAATGAAGTGTTGAACATGATTTTAGACCATGTTCATAGAAAACTGTGAAAAAGCCAAAAGTGTTTCCTACAATCAATCATTCCATTGTTGTACAAATTGCATTGTGGAAACATCCTGAAAACATAATTTTAGACCATGTCCATGTAAAACTATTAAATAATATAGCTCTTTGCAAAAGCACAATTTGTTGTTCCATAGTGTCTATTTAATCTCTCTTTCCAGCAGAACACTTTATTTTGCTTGAACATTAAGTTAAACATGATTTTAGACTATGTTCATGGAAAACTGTTTAAAAAGCCAGATATTGTCTCTTATTTTCAATATTTCCAGTTTTTTATTGTGGCATTGTCTCTCTTATCTCTCTTACCAGTACTACACAAGATTTAGGATGAACATTGCCTGAAACATGATGTTACACCATGAACTAGGATATGAGTGAATATGTCTCATAGTCATTCCTATAATCTCAACTAGCAGTACTTCACTTGTTTTAGATTGAATAAAATGTTGAACATGTTTTTAGACTATGTTCATAGAAAACTGTGAAAAAGCCAAAAGTGGCTTTTTCCTAGGGTTGTTCAAGTTGAATTGTGGAAAGCTCCTGAAAACATGATTCTACACCATATTAATGGATATGACTTAATATGTCTCATAGCGTCTCCTATAATCTCAACTACAAGTAATTCACTAGTTTTAGATTGAACATTAGGTTGAACATGATTTTAGACCAAATCGTGTCATCATCTCTCTTACCAGTACTACACAAGATTTAGGATGAACATTGCCTGAAACATGATGTTACACCATGAACAAGGATATGAATATGTCTCATAGTGTCTCCTATAAACTCAACTACCAGTACTTCACTAGTTTTAGATTGAATGAAGTGTTGAACATGATTTTAGACCATGTTCATAGAAAACTGTGAAAAAGCCAAAAGTGGCTCCTACAATCAATCATTCCAGTGTTGTACAAGTTGCATTATGGAAAGCTCCTGAAAACATGATTTCACACCATATTAATGGATATGACTTATGTATCATAGCGTCTCAACTACAAGTACTTCACTAGTTTTAGTTTGAACATGTGGTTGAAGATGCTTTTGGACTATGTTGATGGAAAAATGTTTAAAAAGCCAAAAGTGGCTTATTCCTGGTGTTGTACAAGTTGAATTGTTGAAACTTCCTGAAAGCATGATTTTATACCATGTTCATTGAAAACAGTTTAAAAAGCCACATTGAGGATAAACAACCAATCATTCCATTGTTGTACTAATTGCATTGTGGAAACATCCTGAAAACATAATTTTAGACCATGTCCGTGTAAAACTATTAAATAATATAGCTCTCTGCAAAAGCACAACTGTGTTGTTCCATAGTGTCTATTTAATCTCTCTTTCCAGCAGAACACTTTATTTCTTGAACATTAAGTTAAACATGATTTCAGACAATGTTCATGGAAATCAGTTTAATAGCCAGATATTGTCTCCTCCTATTTTCAATATTTCCAGTGTTGTATTGTGGCATTGTGCAAGCTTAATGAAAACATGATTTTAGACCTTGTTGTAAAACTGAAACACAACTAAATTGTCTCAAATCGTGTCATCATCTCTCTTACCAGTACTACACTAGATTTAGCATGAACATTGCCTGACATGATTTTACACCATGTTCATTGAAAACAGTTTAAAAAGCCACATTGAGGATAAAAAACCAATCATTCCATTGTTGTACAAATTGCATTGTGGAAACATCCTGAAAACATAATTTTAGACCATGTCCATGTAAATCTATTAAATAATATAGCTCTTTGCAAAAGCACAATTTGTTGTTCCTTAGTGTCTATTTAATCTCTCTTTCCAGCAGAACACTTTATTTTGCTTGAACATTAAGTTAAACATGATTTTAGACTTTGTTCATGGAAAACTGTTTAAAAAGCCAGATATTGTCTCTTATTTTCAATATTTCCAGTTTTTTATTGTGGCATTGTCTCTCTTACCAGTACTACACAAGATTTAGGATGAACATTGCCTGAAACATGATGTTACACCATGAACTAGGATATGAGTGAATATGTCTCATAGTCATTCCTATAATCTCAACTAGCAGTACTTCACTTGTTTTAGATTGAATAAAATGTTGAACATGTTTTTAGACTATGTTCATAGAAAACTGTGAAAAAGCCAAAAGTGGCTTTTTCCTAGGGTTGTTCAAGTTGAATTGTGGAAAGCTCCTGAAAACATGATTCTACACCATATTAATGGATATGACTTAATATGTCTCATAGCGTCTCCTATAATCTCAACTACAAGTAATTCACTAGTTTTAGATTGAACATTAGGTTGAACATGATTTTAGACCAAATCGTGTCATCATCTCTCTTACCAGTACTACACAAGATTTAGGATGAACATTGCCTGAAACATGATGTTACACCATGAACAAGGATATGAATATGTCTCATAGTGTCTCCTATAAACTCAACTACCAGTACTTCACTAGTTTTAGATTGAATGAAGTGTTGAACATGATTTTAGACCATGTTCATAGAAAACTGAAAAAGCCAAAAGTGGCTCCTACAATCAATCATTCCAGTGTTGTACAAGTTGCATTATGGAAAGCTCCTGAAAACATGATTTCACACCATATTAATGGATATGACTTATGTATCATAGCGTCTCAACTACAAGTACTTCACTAGTTTTAGTTTGAACATGTGGTTGAAGATGCTTTTGGACTATGTTGATGGAAAAATGTTTAAAAAGCCAAAAGTGGCTAATTCCTAGTGTTGTACAAGTTGAATTGTTGAAACTTCCTGAAAACATGATTTTATACCATGTTCATTGAAAACAGTTTAAAAAGCCACATTGAGGATAAACAACCAATCATTCCATTGTTGTACAAATTGCATTGTGGAAACATCCTGAAAACATAATTTTAGACCATGTCCGTGTAAAACTATAAAATAATATAGCTCTCTGCAAAAGCACAACTGTGTTGTTCCATAGTGTCTATTTAATCTCTCTATCCAGCAGAACACTTTATTTTGCTTGAACATTAAGTTAAACATTATTTTAGACTATGTTCATGGAAAACTGTTTAATAGCCAGATATTGTCTCCTCCTATTTTCAATATTTCCAGTGTGGTATTGTGGCATTGTGCAAGCTTAATGAAAACATGATTTTAGACCTTGTTGTAAAACTGTTTGAAACAACAAACCTAAATTGTCTCAAATCGTGTCATCATCTCTCTTACCAGTACTACACTAGATTTAGCATGAACATTGCCTGACATGATTTTACACCATGTTCATTGAAAACAGTTTAAAAAGCCACATTGAGGATAAACAACCAATCATTCCATTGTTGTACAAATTGCATTGTGGAAACATCCTGAAAACATAATTTTAGACCATGTCCATGTAAAACTATTAAATAATATAGCTCTTTGCAAAAGCACAATTTGTTGTTCCATAGTGTCTATTTAATCTCTCTATCCAGCAGAACACTTTATTTTGCTTGAACATTAAGTTAAACATGATTTTAGACTATGTTCATGGAAAACTGTTTAATAGCCAGATATTGTCTCCTCCTATTTTCAATATTTACAGTGTTGTATTGTGGCATTGTGCAAGCTTAATGAAAACATGATTTTAGACCTTGTTGTAAAACTGTTTGAAACACAACTAAATTGTCTCAAATCGTGTCATCATCTCTCTTACCAGTACTACACAAGATTTAGCATGAACATTGCCTGAAACATGATGTTACACCATGAACAAGGAAATGAGTGAATATGTCTCATAGTGTCTCCTATAAACTCAACTACCAATACTTCACTAGTTTTAGATTGAATGAAGTGTTGAACATGATTTTAGACCATGTTCATAGAAAACTGTGAAAAAGCCAAAAGTGTTTCCTACAATCAATCATTCCAGTGTTGTACAGGTTGCATTGTTGAAACTTCCTGAAAACATGATTTTATACCACGTTCATTGCAAACAGTTTAAAAAGCCACATTGAGGATAAACAACCAATCATTCCATTGTTGTACAAATTGCATTGTGGAAACATCCTGAAAACATAATTTTAGACCATGTCCGTGTAAAACTATTAAATAATATAGCTCTCTGCAAAAGCACAACTGTGTTGTTCCATAGTGTCTATTTAATCTCTCTATCCAGCAGAACACTTTATTTTGCTTGAACATTAAGTTAAACATGATTTTAGACTATGTTTATGGAAAACTGTTTTATAGCCAGATATTGTCTCCTCCTATTTTCAATATTTCCAGTGTGGTATTTTAGCATTGTGCAAGCTTAATGAAAAAATGATTTTAGACCTTGTTGTAAAACTGTTTGAAACAACAAACCTAAATTGTCTCAAATCATTTCATCATCTCTCTTACCAGTACTACACTAGATTTAGCATGAACATTGCCTGACATGATTTTACACCATGGTCATTGAAAACAGTTTAAAAGCCACATTGAGGATAAACAACCAATCATTCCATTGTTGTACTAATTGCATTGTGGAAACATCCTGAAAACATAATTTTAGACCATGTCCGTGTAAAACTATTAAATAATATAGCTCTCTGCAAAAGCACAACTGTGTTGTTCCATAGTGTCTATTTAATCTCTCTTTCCAGCAGAACACTTTATTTCTTGAACATTAAGTTAAACATGATTTCAGACAATGTTCATGGAAATCAGTTTAATAGCAAGATATTGTCTCCTCCTATTTTCAATATTTCCAGTGTTGTATTGTGGCATTGTGCAAGCTTAATGAAAACATGATTTTAGACCTTGTTGTAAAACTGTTTGAAACACAACTAAATTGTCTCAAATCGTGTCATCATCTCTCTTACCAGTACTACACAAGATTTAGGATGAACATTGCCTGAAACATGATGTTACACCATGAACTAGGATATGAGTGAATATGTCTCATAGTCATTCCTATAATCTCAACTAGCAGTACTTCACTTGTTTTAGATTGAATAAAATGTTGAACATGTTTTTAGACTATGTTCATAGAAAACTGTGAAAAAGCCAAAAGTGGCTTTTTCCTAGGGTTGTTCAAGTTGAATTGTGGAAAGCTCCTGAAAACATGATTTTACACCATATTAATGGATAGGACTTAATATGTCTCATGGCGTCTCCTATAATCTCAACTACAAGTAATTCACTAGTTTTAGATTGAACGTTAGGTTGAACATGATTTTAGACCAAATCGTGTCATCATCTCTCTTACCAGTACTACACAAGATTTAGGATGAACATTGCCTGAAACATGATGTTACACCATGAACAAGGATATGAATATGTCTCATAGTGTCTCCTATAAACTCAACTACCAGTACTTAACTAGTTTTAGATTGAATGAAGTGTTGAACATGATTTTAGACTATGTTCATGGAAAACTGTTTAATAGCCAGATATTGTCTCCTCCTATTTTCAATATTTACAGTGTTGTATTGTGGCATTGTGCAAGCTTAATGAAAACATGATTTTAGACCTTGTTGTAAAACTGTTTGAAACACAACTAAATTGTCTCAAATCGTGTCATCATCTCTCTTACCAGTACTACACAAGATTTAGCATGAACATTGCCTGAAACATGATGTTACACCATGAACAAGGAAATGAGTGAATATGTCTCATAGTGTCTCCTATAAACTCAACTACCAGTACTTCACTAGTTTTAGATTGAATGAAGTGTTGAACATGATTTTAGACCATGTTCATAGAAAACTGTGAAAAAGCCAAAAGTGTTTCCTACAATCAATCATTCTAGTGTTGTACAAGTTGAATTGTTGAAACTTCCTGAAAACATGATTTTATACCACGTTCATTGCAAACAGTTTAAAAAGCCACATTGAGGATAAACAACCAATCATTCCATTGTTGTACAAATTGCATTGTGGAAACATCCTGAAAACATAATTTTAGACCATGTCCGTGTAAAACTATTAAATAATATAGCTCTCTGCAAAAGCACAACTGTGTTGTTCCATAGTGTCTATTTAATCTCTCTATCCAGCAGAACACTTTATTTTGCTTGAACATTAAGTTAAACATGATTTTAGACTATGTTCATGGAAAACTGTTTTATAGCCAGATATTGTCTCCTCCTATTTTCAATATTTCCAGTGTGGTATTGGGGCATTGTGCAAGCTTAATGAAAAAATGATTTTAGACCTTGTTGTAAAACTGTTTGAAACAACAAACCTAAATTGTCTCAAATCATTTCATCATCTCTCTTACCAGTACTACACTAGATTTAGCATGAACATTGCCTGACATGATTTTACACCATGGTCATTGAAAACAGTTTAAAAAGCCACATTGAGGATAAACAACCAATCATTCCATTGTTGTACTAATTGCATTGTGGAAACATCCTGAAAACATAATTTTAGACCATGTCCGTGTAAAACTATTAAATAATATAGCTCTCTGCAAAAGCACAACTGTGTTGTTCCATAGTGTCTATTTAATCTCTCTTTCCAGCAGAACACTTTATTTCTTGAACATTAAGTTAAACATGATTTCAGACAATGTTCATCGAAATCAGTTTAATAGCCAGATATTGTCTCCTCCTATTTTCAATATTTCCAGTGTTGTATTGTGGCATTGTGCAAGCTTAATGAAAACATGATTTTAGACCTTGTTGTAAAACTGTTTGAAACACAACTAAATTGTCTCAAATCGTGTCATCATCTCTCTTACCAGTACTACACTAGATTTAGCATGAACATTGCCTGACATGATTTTACACCATGTTCATTGAAAACCGTTTAAAAAGCCACATTGAGGATAAACAACCAATCATTCCATTGTTGTACAAATTGCATTGTGGAAACATCCTGAAAACATAATTTTAGACCATGTCCATGTAAAACTATTAAATAATATAGCTCTTTGCAAAAGCACAATTTGTTGTTCCATAGTGTCTATTTAATCTCTCTATCCAGCAGAACACTTTATTTTGCTTGAACATTAAGTTAAACATGATTTTAGACTATGTTCATGGAAAACTGTTTAAAAAGCCAGATATTGTCTCTTATTTTCAATATTTCCAGTGTTTTATTGTGGCATTGTGCTAGCTTAATTAAAACATGATTTTAGAATTTGTTGTAAAACTCTTTGAAACACAACTAAATTGTCTCAAATCATCTCATTATCTCTCTTACCAGTACTACACAAGATTTAGGATGAACATTGCCTTAAACATGATGTTACACCATGAACTAGGATATGAGTGAATATGTCTCATAGTCATTCCTATAATCTCAACTAGCAGTACTTCACTTGTTTTAGATTGAATAAAATGTTGAACATGTTTTTAGACTATGTTCATAGAAAACTGTGAAAAAGCCAAAAGTGGCTTTTTCCTAGGGTTGTTCAAGTTGAATTGTGGAAAGCTCCTGAAAACATGATTCTACACCATATTAATGGATATGACTTAATATGTCTCATAGCGTCTCCTATAATCTCAACTACAAGTAATTCACTAGTTTTAGATTGAACATTAGGTTGAACATGATTTTAGACCAAATCGTGTCATCATCTCTCTTACCAGTACTACACAAGATTTAGGATGAACATTGCCTGAAACATGATGTTACACCATGAACAAGGATATGAATATGTCTCATAGTGTCTCCTATAAACTCAACTACCAGTACTTAACTAGTTTTAGATTGAATGAAGTGTTGAACATGATTTTAGACTATGTTCATGGAAAACTGTTTAATAGCCAGATATTGTCTCCTCCTATTTTCAATATTTACAGTGTTGTATTGTGGCATTGTGCAAGCTTAATGAAAACATGATTTTAGACCTTGTTGTAAAACTGTTTGAAACACAACTAAATTGTCTCAAATCGTGTCATCATCTCTCTTACCAGTACTACACAAGATTTAGCATGAACATTGCCTGAAACATGATGTTACACCATGAACAAGGAAATGAGTGAATATGTCTCATAGTGTCTCCTATAAACTCAACTACCAGTACTTCACTAGTTTTAGATTGAATGAAGTGTTGAACATGATTTTAGACCATGTTCATAGAAAACTGTGAAAAAGCCAAAAGTGTTTCCTACAATCAATCATTCTAGTGTTGTACAAGTTGAATTGTTGAAACTTCCTGAAAACATGATTTTATACCACGTTCATTGCAAACAGTTTAAAAAGCCACATTGAGGATAAACAACCAATCATTCCATTGTTGTACAAATTGCATTGTGGAAACATCCTGAAAACATAATTTTAGACCATGTCCGTGTAAAACTATTAAATAATATAGCTCTCTGCAAAAGCACAACTGTGTTGTTCCATAGTGTCTATTTAATCTCTCTATCCAGCAGAACACTTTATTTTGCTTGAACATTAAGTTAAACATGATTTTAGACTATGTTCATGGAAAACTGTTTTATAGCCAGATATTGTCTCCTCCTATTTTCAATATTTCCAGTGTGGTATTGGGGCATTGTGCAAGCTTAATGAAAAAATGATTTTAGACCTTGTTGTAAAACTGTTTGAAACAACAAACCTAAATTGTCTCAAATCATTTCATCATCTCTCTTACCAGTACTACACTAGATTTAGCATGAACATTGCCTGACATGATTTTACACCATGGTCATTGAAAACAGTTTAAAAAGCCACATTGAGGATAAACAACCAATCATTCCATTGTTGTACTAATTGCATTGTGGAAACATCCTGAAAACATAATTTTAGACCATGTCCGTGTAAAACTATTAAATAATATAGCTCTCTGCAAAAGCACAACTGTGTTGTTCCATAGTGTCTATTTAATCTCTCTTTCCAGCAGAACACTTTATTTCTTGAACATTAAGTTAAACATGATTTCAGACAATGTTCATCGAAATCAGTTTAATAGCCAGATATTGTCTCCTCCTATTTTCAATATTTCCAGTGTTGTATTGTGGCATTGTGCAAGCTTAATGAAAACATGATTTTAGACCTTGTTGTAAAACTGTTTGAAACACAACTAAATTGTCTCAAATCGTGTCATCATCTCTCTTACCAGTACTACACTAGATTTAGCATGAACATTGCCTGACATGATTTTACACCATGTTCATTGAAAACCGTTTAAAAAGCCACATTGAGGATAAACAACCAATCATTCCATTGTTGTACAAATTGCATTGTGGAAACATCCTGAAAACATAATTTTAGACCATGTCCATGTAAAACTATTAAATAATATAGCTCTTTGCAAAAGCACAATTTGTTGTTCCATAGTGTCTATTTAATCTCTCTATCCAGCAGAACACTTTATTTTGCTTGAACATTAAGTTAAACATGATTTTAGACTATGTTCATGGAAAACTGTTTAAAAAGCCAGATATTGTCTCTTATTTTCAATATTTCCAGTTTTTTATTGTGGCATTGTCTCTCTTATCTCTCTTACCAGTACTACACAAGATTTAGGATGAACATTGCCTGAAACATGATGTAACACCATGAACTAGGATATGAGTGAATATGTCTCATAGTCATTCCTATAATCTCAACTAGCAGTACTTCACTTGTTTTAGATTGAATAAAATGTTGAACATGTTTTTAGACTATGTTCATAGAAAACTGTGAAAAAGCCAAAAGTGGCTTTTTCCTAGGGTTGTTCAAGTTGAATTGTGGAAAGCTCTTGAAAACATGATTTTACACCATATTAATGGATATGACTTAATATGTCTCATAGCGTCTCCTATAATCTCAACTACAAGTAATTCACTAGTTTTAGATTGAACATTAGGTTGAACATGATTTTAGACCAAATCGTGTCATCATCTCTCTTACCAGTACTACACAAGATTTAGGATGAACATTGCCTGAATCATGATGTTACACCATGAACAAGGATATGAATATGTCTCATAGTGTCTCCTATAAACTCAACTACCAGTACTTCACTAGTTTTAGATTGAATGAAGTGTTGAACATGATTTTAGACCATGTTCATAGAAAACTGTGAAAAAGCCAAAAGTGGCTCCTACAATCAATCATTCCAGTGTTGTACAAGTTGCATTATGGAAAGCTCCTGAAAACATGATTTCACACCATATTAATGGATATGACTTATGTCTCATAGCGTCTCAACTACAAGTACTTCACTAGTTTTAGTTTGAACATGTGGTTGAAGATGCTTTTGGACTATTTTGATGGAAAAATGTTTAAAAAGCCAAAAGTGGTGTTGTACAAGTTGAATTGTTGAAACTTCCTGAAAACATGATTTTATACCATGTTCATTGAAAACAGTTTAAAAAGCCACATTGAGGATAAACAACCAATCATTCCATTGTTGTACAAATTGCATTGTGGAAACATCCTGAAAACATAATTTTAGACCATGTCCGTGTAAAACTATTAAATAATATAGCTCTCTGCAAAAGCACAACTGTGTTGTTCCATAGTGTCTATTTAATCTCTCTATCCAGCAGAACACTTTATTTTGCTTGAACATTAAGTTAAACATGATTTTAGACTATGTTCATGGAAAACTGTTTAATAGCCAGATATTGTCTCCTCCTATTTTCAATATTTCCAGTGTGGTATTGTGGCATTGTGCAAGCTTAATGAAAACATGATTTTAGACCTTGTTGTAAAACTGTTTGAAACAACAAACCTAAATTGTCTCAAATCGTGTCATCATCTCTCTTACCAGTACTACAGTAGATTTAGCATGAACATTTCCTAACATGATTTTACACAATGTTCATTGAAAACCGTTTAAAAAGCCACATTGAGGATAAAAAACCAATCATTCCATTGTTGTACAAATTGCATTGTGGAAACATCCTGAAAACATAATTTTAGACCATGTCCGTGTAAAACTATTAAATAATATAGCTCTCTGCAAAAGCACAACTGTGTTGTTCCATAGTGTCTATTTAATCTCTCTTTCCAGCAGAACACTTTATTTCTTGAACATTAAGTTAAACATGATTTCAGACAATGTTCATGGAAATCTGTTTAATAGCCAGATATTGTCTCCTCCTATTTTCAATATTTCCAGTGTTGTATTGTGGCATTGTGCAACCTTAATGAAAACATGATTTTAGACCTAGTTGTAAAACTGTTTGAAACACAACTAAATTGTCTCAAATCATCTCATTATCTCTCTTACCAGTACTACACAAGATTTAGGATGAACATTGCCTGAAACATGATGTAACACCATGAACTAGGATATGAGTGAATATGTCTCATAGTCATTCCTATAATCTCAACTAGCAGTACTTCACTTGTTTTAGATTGAATAAAATGTTGAACATGTTTTTAGACTATGTTCATAGAAAACTGTGAAAAAGCCAAAAGTGGCTTTTTCCTAGGGTTGTTCAAGTTGAATTGTGGAAAGCTCCTGAAAACATGATTTTACACCATATTAATGGATATGACTTAATATGTCTCATAGCGTCTCCTATAATCTCAACTACAAGTAATTCACTAGTTTTAGATTGAACATTAGGTTGAACATGATTTTAGACCAAATCGTGTCATCATCTCTCTTACCAGTACTACACAAGATTTAGGATGAACATTGCCTGAAACATGATGTTACACCATGAACAAGGATATGAATATGTCTCATAGTGTCTCCTATAAACTCAACTACCAGTACTTCACTAGTTTTAGATTGAATGAAGTGTTGAACATGATGTTAGACCATGTTCATAGAAAACTGTGAAAAAGCCAAAAGTGGCTCCTACAATCAATCATTCCAGTGTTGTACAAGTTGCATTATGGAAAGCTCCTGAAAACATGATTTCACACCATATTAATGGATATGACTTATGTCTCATAGCGTCTCAACTACAAGTACTTCACTAGTTTTAGTTTGAACATGTGGTTGAAGATGCTTTTGGACTATTTTGATGGAAAAATGTTTAAAAAGCCAAAAGTGGTGTTGTACAAGTTGAATTGTTGAAACTTCCTGAAAACATGATTTTATACCATGTTCATTGAAAACAGTTTAAAAAGCCACATTGAGGATAAACAACCAATCATTCCATTGTTGTACAAATTGCATTGTGGAAACATCCTGAAAACATAATTTTAGACCATGTCCGTGTAAAACTATTAAATAATATAGCTCTCTGCAAAAGCACAACTGTGTTGTTCCATAGTGTCTATTTAATCTCTCTATCCAGCAGAACACTTTATTTTGCTTGAACATTAAGTTAAACATGATTTTAGACTATGTTCATGGAAAACTGTTTAATAGCCAGATATTGTCTCCTCCTATTTTCAATATTTCCAGTGTGGTATTGTGGCATTGTGCAAGCTTAATGAAAACATGATTTTAGACCTTGTTGTAAAACTGTTTGAAACAACAAACCTAAATTGTCTCAAATCGTGTCATCATCTCTCTTACCAGTACTACAGTAGATTTAGCATGAACATTTCCTAACATGATTTTACACAATGTTCATTGAAAACCGTTTAAAAAGCCACATTGAGGATAAAAAACCAATCATTCCATTGTTGTACAAATTGCATTGTGGAAACATCCTGAAAACATAATTTTAGACCATGTCCGTGTAAAACTATTAAATAATATAGCTCTCTGCAAAAGCACAACTGTGTTGTTCCATAGTGTCTATTTAATCTCTCTTTCCAGCAGAACACTTTATTTCTTGAACATTAAGTTAAACATGATTTCAGACAATGTTCATGGAAATCTGTTTAATAGCCAGATATTGTCTCCTCCTATTTTCAATATTTCCAGTGTTGTATTGTGGCATTGTGCAACCTTAATGAAAACATGATTTTAGACCTAGTTGTAAAACTGTTTGAAACACAACTAAATTGTCTCAAATCATCTCATTATCTCTCTTACCAGTACTACACAAGATTTAGGATGAACATTGCCTGAAACATGATGTAACACCATGAACTAGGATATGAGTGAATATGTCTCATAGTCATTCCTATAATCTCAACTAGCAGTACTTCACTTGTTTTAGATTGAATAAAATGTTGAACATGTTTTTAGACTATGTTCATAGAAAACTGTGAAAAAGCCAAAAGTGGCTTTTTCCTAGGGTTGTTCAAGTTGAATTGTGGAAAGCTCCTGAAAACATGATTTTACACCATATTAATGGATATGACTTAATATGTCTCATAGCGTCTCCTATAATCTCAACTACAAGTAATTCACTAGTTTTAGATTGAACATTAGGTTGAACATGATTTTAGACCAAATCGTGTCATCATCTCTCTTACCAGTACTACACAAGATTTAGGATGAACATTGCCTGAAACATGATGTTACACCATGAACAAGGATATGAATATGTCTCATAGTGTCTCCTATAAACTCAACTACCAGTACTTCACTAGTTTTAGATTGAATGAAGTGTTGAACATGATGTTAGACCATGTTCATAGAAAACTGTGAAAAAGCCAAAAGTGGCTCCTACAATCAATCATTCCAGTGTTGTACAAGTTGCATTATGGAAAGCTCCTGAAAACATGATTTCACACCATATTAATGGATATGACTTATGTCTCATAGCGTCTCAACTACAAGTACTTCACTAGTTTTAGTTTGAACATGTGGTTGAAGATGCTTTTGGACTATTTTGATGGAAAAATGTTTAAAAAGCCAAAAGTGGTGTTGTACAAGTTGAATTGTTGAAACTTCCTGAAAACATGATTTTATACCATGTTCATTGAAAACAGTTTAAAAAGCCACATTGAGGATAAACAACCAATCATTCCATTGTTGTACAAATTGCATTGTGGAAACATCCTGAAAACATAATTTTAGACCATGTCCGTGTAAAACTATTAAATAATATAGCTCTCTGCAAAAGCACAACTGTGTTGTTCCATAGTGTCTATTTAATCTCTCTATCCAGCAGAACACTTTATTTTGCTTGAACATTAAGTTAAACATGATTTTAGACTATGTTCATGGAAAACTGTTTAATAGCCAGATATTGTCTCCTCCTATTTTCAATATTTCCAGTGTGGTATTGTGGCATTGTGCAAGCTTAATGAAAACATGATTTTAGACCTTGTTGTAAAACTGTTTGAAACAACAAACCTAAATTGTCTCAAATCGTGTCATCATCTCTCTTACCAGTACTACAGTAGATTTAGCATGAACATTTCCTAACATGATTTTACACAATGTTCATTGAAAACCGTTTAAAAAGCCACATTGAGGATAAAAAACCAATCATTCCATTGTTGTACAAATTGCATTGTGGAAACATCCTGAAAACATAATTTTAGACCATGTCCGTGTAAAACTATTAAATAATATAGCTCTCTGCAAAAGCACAACTGTGTTGTTCCATAGTGTCTATTTAATCTCTCTTTCCAGCAGAACACTTTATTTCTTGAACATTAAGTTAAACATGATTTCAGACAATGTTCATGGAAATCTGTTTAATAGCCAGATATTGTCTCCTCCTATTTTCAATATTTCCAGTGTTGTATTGTGGCATTGTGCAAGCTTAATGAAAACATGATTTTAGACCTAGTTGTAAAACTGTTTGAAACACAACTAAATTGTCTCAAATCATCTCATTATCTCTCTTACCAGTACTACACAAGATTTAGGATGAACATTGCCTGAAACATGATGTAACACCATGAACTAGGATATGAGTGAATATGTCTCATAGTCATTCCTATAATCTCAACTAGCAGTACTTCACTTGTTTTAGATTGAATAAAATGTTGAACATGTTTTTAGACTATGTTCATAGAAAACTGTGAAAAAGCCAAAAGTGGCTTTTTCCTAGGGTTGTTCAAGTTGAATTGTGGAAAGCTCCTGAAAACATGATTTTACACCATATTAATGGATATGACTTAATATGTCTCATAGCGTCTCCTATAATCTCAACTACAAGTAATTCACTAGTTTTAGATTGAACATTAGGTTGAACATGATTTTAGACCAAATCGTGTCATCATCTCTCTTACCAGTACTACACAAGATTTAGGATGAACATTGCCTGAAACATGATGTTACACCATGAACAAGGATATGAATATGTCTCATAGTGTCTCCTATAAACTCAACTACCAGTACTTCACTAGTTTTAGATTGAATGAAGTGTTGAACATGATGTTAGACCATGTTCATAGAAAACTGTGAAAAAGCCAAAAGTGGCTCCTACAATCAATCATTCCAGTGTTGTACAAGTTGCATTATGGAAAGCTCCTGAAAACATGATTTCACACCATATTAATGGATATGACTTATGTCTCATAGCGTCTCAACTACAAGTACTTCACTAGTTTTAGTTTGAACATGTGGTTGAAGATGCTTTTGGACTATTTTGATGGAAAAATGTTTAAAAAGCCAAAAGTGGTGTTGTACAAGTTGAATTGTTGAAACTTCCTGAAAACATGATTTTATACCATGTTCATTGAAAACAGTTTAAAAAGCCACATTGAGGATAAACAACCAATCATTCCATTGTTGTACAAATTGCATTGTGGAAACATCCTGAAAACATAATTTTAGACCATGTCCGTGTAAAACTATTAAATAATATAGCTCTCTGCAAAAGCACAACTGTGTTGTTCCATAGTGTCTATTTAATCTCTCTATCCAGCAGAACACTTTATTTTGCTTGAACATTAAGTTAAACATGATTTTAGACTATGTTCATGGAAAACTGTTTAATAGCCAGATATTGTCTCCTCCTATTTTCAATATTTCCAGTGTGGTATTGTGGCATTGTGCAAGCTTAATGAAAACATGATTTTAGACCTTGTTGTAAAACTGTTTGAAACAACAAACCTAAATTGTCTCAAATCGTGTCATCATCTCTCTTACCAGTACTACACAAGATTTAGCATGAACATTTCCTAACATGATTTTACACAATGTTCATTGAAAACCGTTTAAAAAGCCACATTGAGGATAAAAAACCAATCATTCCATTGTTGTACAAATTGCATTGTGGAAACATCCTGAAAACATAATTTTAGACCATGTACGTGTAAAACTATTAAATAATATAGCTCTCTGCAAAAGCACAACTGTGTTGTTCCATAGTGTCTATTTAATCTCTCTTTCCAGCAGAACACTTTATTTCTTGAACATTAAGTTAAACATGATTTCAGACAATGTTCATGGAAATCTGTTTAATAGCCAGATATTGTCTCCTCCTATTTTCAATATTTCCAGTGTTGTATTGTGGCATTGTGCAAGCTTAATGAAAACATGATTTTAGACCTAGTTGTAAAACTGTTTGAAACACAACTAAATTGTCTCAAATCATCTCATTATCTCTCTTACCAGTACTACACAAGATTTAGGATGAACATTGCCTGAAACATGATGTAACACCATGAACTAGGATATGAGTGAATATGTCTCATAGTCATTCCTATAATCTCAACTAGCAGTACTTCACTTGTTTTAGATTGAATAAAATGTTGAACATGTTTTTAGACTATGTTCATAGAAAACTGTGAAAAAGCCAAAAGTGGCTTTTTCCTAGGGTTGTTCAAGTTGAATTGTGGAAAGCTCCTGAAAACATGATTTTACACCATATTAATGGATATGACTTAATATGTCTCATAGCGTCTCCTATAATCTCAACTACAAGTAATTCACTAGTTTTAGATTGAACATTAGGTTGAACATGATTTTAGACCAAATCGTGTCATCATCTCTCTTACCAGTACTACACAAGATTTAGGATGAACATTGCCTGAAACATGATGTTACACCATGAACAAGGATATGAATATGTCTCATAGTGTCTCCTATAAACTCAACTACCAGTACTTCACTAGTTTTAGATTGAATGAAGTGTTGAACATGATGTTAGACCATGTTCATAGAAAACTGTGAAAAAGCCAAAAGTGGCTCCTACAATCAATCATTCCAGTGTTGTACAAGTTGCATTATGGAAAGCTCCTGAAAACATGATTTCACACCATATTAATGGATATGACTTATGTCTCATAGCGTCTCAACTACAAGTACTTCACTAGTTTTAGTTTGAACATGTGGTTGAAGATGCTTTTGGACTATTTTGATGGAAAAATTTTTAAAAAGCCAAAAGTGGTGTTGTACAAGTTGAATTGTTGAAACTTCCTGAAAACATGATTTTATACCATGTTCATTGAAAACAGTTTAAAAAGCCACATTGAGGATAAACAACCAATCATTCCATTGTTGTACAAATTGCATTGTGGAAACATCCTGAAAACATAATTTTAGACCATGTCCGTGTAAAACTATTAAATAATATAGCTCTCTGCAAAAGCACAACTGTGTTGTTCCATAGTGTCTATTTAATCTCTCTATCCAGCAGAACACTTTATTTTGCTTGAACATTAAGTTAAACATGATTTTAGACTATGTTCATGGAAAACTGTTTAATAGCCAGATATTGTCTCCTCCTATTTTCAATATTTCCAGTGTGGTATTGTGGCATTGTGCAAGCTTAATGAAAACATGATTTTAGACCTTGTTGTAAAACTGTTTGAAACAACAAACCTAAATTGTCTCAAATCGTGTCATCATCTCTCTTACCAGTACTACACAAGATTTAGCATGAACATTTCCTAACATGATTTTACACAATGTTCATTGAAAACCGTTTAAAAAGCCACATTGAGGATAAAAAACCAATCATTCCATTGTTGTACAAATTGCATTGTGGAAACATCCTGAAAACATAATTTTAGACCATGTACGTGTAAAACTATTAAATAATATAGCTCTCTGCAAAAGCACAACTGTGTTGTTCCATAGTGTCTATTTAATCTCTCTTTCCAGCAGAACACTTTATTTCTTGAACATTAAGTTAAACATGATTTCAGACAATGTTCATGGAAATCTGTTTAATAGCCAGATATTGTCTCCTCCTATTTTCAATATTTCCAGTGTTGTATTGTGGCATTGTGCAAGCTTAATGAAAACATGATTTTAGACCTTGTTGTAAAACTGTTTGAAACACAACTAAATTGTCTCAAATCGTGTCATCATCTCTCTTACCAGTACTACACTAGATTTAGCATGAACATTGCCTGACATGATTTTACACCATGTTCATTGAAAACAGTTTAAAAAGCCACATTGAGGATAAACAACCAATCATTCCATTGTTGTACAAATTGCATTGTGGAAACATCCTGAAAACATAATTTTAGACCATGTCCATGTAAAACTATTAAATAATATAGCTCTCTGCAAAAGCACAACTGTGTTGTTCCATAGTGTCTATTTAATCTCTCTTTCCAGCAGAACACTTTATTTTGCTTGAACATTAAGTTAAACATGATTTTAGACTATGTTCATGGAAAACTGTTTAAAAAGCCAGATATTGTCTCCTATTTTCAATATTTCCAGTGTTTTATTGTGGCATTGTGCTAGCTTAATAAAAACATGATTTTACAATTTGTTGTAAAACTGTTTGAAACACAACTAAATTGTCTCAAATCATCTCATTATCTCTCTTACCAGTACTACACAAGATTTAGGATGAACATTGCCTGAAACATGATGTTACACCATGAACTAGGATATGAGTGAATATGTCTCATAGTCATTCCTATAATCTCAACTAGCAGTACTTCACTTGTTTTAGATTGAATAAAATGTTGAACATGTTTTTAGACTATGTTCATAGAAAACTGTGAAAAAGCCAAAAGTGGCTTTTTCCTAGGGTTGTTCAAGTTGAATTGTGGAAAGCTCCTGAAAACATGATTTTACACCATATTAATGGATATGACTTAATATGTCTCATAGCGTCTCCTATAATCTCAACTACAAGTAATTCACTAGTTTTAGATTGAACATTAGGTTGAACATGATTTTAGACCAAATCGTGTCATCATCTCTCTTACCAGTACTACACAAGATTTAGGATGAACATTGCCTGAAACATGATGTTACACCATGAACAAGGATATGAATATGTCTCATAGTGTCTCCTATAAACTCAACTACCAGTACTTCACTAGTTTTAGATTGAATGAAGTGTTGAACATGATGTTAGACCATGTTCATAGAAAACTGTGAAAAAGCCAAAAGTGGCTCCTACAATCAATCATTCCAGTGTTGTACAAGTTGCATTATGGAAAGCTCCTGAAAACATGATTTCACACCATATTAATGGATATGACTTATGTCTCATAGCGTCTCAACTACAAGTACTTCACTAGTTTTAGTTTGAACATGTGGTTGAAGATGCTTTTGGACTATTTTGATGGAAAAATGTTTAAAAAGCCAAAAGTGGTGTTGTACAAGTTGAATTGTTGAAACTTCCTGAAAACATGATTTTATACCATGTTCATTGAAAACAGTTTAAAAAGCCACATTGAGGATAAACAACCAATCATTCCATTGTTGTACAAATTGCATTGTGGAAACATCCTGAAAACATAATTTTAGACCATGTCCGTGTAAAACTATTAAATAATATAGCTCTCTGCAAAAGCACAACTGTGTTGTTCCATAGTGTCTATTTAATCTCTCTATCCAGCAGAACACTTTATTTTGCTTGAACATTAAGTTAAACATGATTTTAGACTATGTTCATGGAAAACTGTTTAATAGCCAGATATTGTCTCCTCCTATTTTCAATATTTCCAGTGTGGTATTGTGGCATTGTGCAAGCTTAATGAAAACATGATTTTAGACCTTGTTGTAAAACTGTTTGAAACAACAAACCTAAATTGTCTCAAATCGTGTCATCATCTCTCTTACCAGTACTACACAAGATTTAGCATGAACATTTCCTAACATGATTTTACACAATGTTCATTGAAAACCGTTTAAAAAGCCACATTGAGGATAAAAAACCAATCATTCCATTGTTGTACAAATTGCATTGTGGAAACATCCTGAAAACATAATTTTAGACCATGTACGTGTAAAACTATTAAATAATATAGCTCTCTGCAAAAGCACAACTGTGTTGTTCCATAGTGTCTATTTAATCTCTCTTTCCAGCAGAACACTTTATTTCTTGAACATTAAGTTAAACATGATTTCAGACAATGTTCATGGAAATCTGTTTAATAGCCAGATATTGTCTCCTCCTATTTTCAATATTTCCAGTGTTGTATTGTGGCATTGTGCAAGCTTAATGAAAACATGATTTTAGACCTTGTTGTAAAACTGTTTGAAACACAACTAAATTGTCTCAAATCGTGTCATCATCTCTCTTACCAGTACTACACTAGATTTAGCATGAACATTGCCTGACATGATTTTACACCATGTTCATTGAAAACAGTTTAAAAAGCCACATTGAGGATAAACAACCAATCATTCCATTGTTGTACAAATTGCATTGTGGAAACATCCTGAAAACATAATTTTAGACCATGTCCATGTAAAACTATTAAATAATATAGCTCTCTGCAAAAGCACAACTGTGTTGTTCCATAGTGTCTATTTAATCTCTCTTTCCAGCAGAACACTTTATTTTGCTTGAACATTAAGTTAAACATGATTTTAGACTATGTTCATGGAAAACTGTTTAAAAAGCCAGATATTGTCTCCTATTTTCAATATTTCCAGTGTTTTATTGTGGCATTGTGCTAGCTTAATAAAAACATGATTTTACAATTTGTTGTAAAACTGTTTGAAACACAACTAAATTGTCTCAAATCATCTCATTATCTCTCTTACCAGTACTACACAAGATTTAGGATGAACATTGCCTGAAACATGATGTTACACCATGAACTAGGATATGAGTGAATATGTCTCATAGTCATTCCTATAATCTCAACTAGCAGTACTTCACTTGTTTTAGATTGAATAAAATGTTGAACATGTTTTTAGACTATGTTCATAGAAAACTGTGAAAAAGCCAAAAGTGGCTTTTTCCTAGGGTTGTTCAAGTTGAATTGTGGAAAGCTCCTGAAAACATGATTTTACACCATATTAATGGATATGACTTAATATGTCTCATAGCGTCTCCTATAATCTCAACTACAAGTAATTCACTAGTTTTAGATTGAACATTAGGTTGAACATGATTTTAGACCAAATCGTGTCATCATCTCTCTTACCAGTACTACACAAGATTTAGGATGAACATTGCCTGAAACATGATGTTACACCATGAACAAGGATATGAATATGTCTCATAGTGTCTCCTATAAACTCAACTACCAGTACTTCACTAGTTTTAGATTGAATGAAGTGTTGAACATGATTTTAGACCATGTTCATAGAAAACAGTGAAAAAGCCAAAAGTGGCTCCTACAATCAATCATTCCAGTGTTGTACAAGTTGCATTATGGAAAGCTCCTGAAAACATGATTTCACACCATATTAATGGATATGACTTATGTATCATAGCGTCTCAACTACAAGTACTTCACTAGTTTTAGTTTGAACATGTGGTTGAAGATGCTTTTGGACTATGTTGATGGAAAATTGTTTAAAAAGCCAAAAGTGGCTTATTCCTAGTGTTGTACAAGTTGAATTGTTGAAACTTCCTGAAAACATGATTTTATACCATGTTCATTGAAAACAGTTTAAAAAGCCACATTGAGGATAAAAAACCAATCATTCCATTGTTGTACAAATTGCATTGTGGAAACATCCTGAAAACATAATTTTAGACCATGTCCATGTAAATTTATTAAATAATATAGCTCTTTGCAAAAGCACAATTTGTTGTTCCTTAGTGTCTATTTAATCTCTCTTTCCAGCAGAACACTTTATTTTGCTTGAACGTTAAGTTAAACATGATTTTAGACTATGTTCATGGAAAACTGTTTAATAGCCAGATATTGTCTCCTCCTATTTTCAATATTTACAGTGTTGTATTGTGGCATTGTGCAAGCTTAATGAAAACATGATTTTAGACCTTGTTGTAAAACTGTTTGAAACACAACTAAATTGTCTCAAATCGTGTCATCATCTCTCTTACCAGTACTACACAAGATTTAGCATGAACATTGCCTGAAACATGATGTTACACCATGAACAAGGAAATGAGTGAATATGTCTCATAGTGTCTCCTATAAACTCAACTACCAGTACTTCACTAGTTTTAGATTGAATGAAGTGTTGAACATGATTTTAGACCATGTTCATAGAAAACTGTGAAAAAGCCAAAAGTGGCTCCTACAATCAATCATTCCAGTGTTGTACAAGTTGCATTATGGAAAGCTCCTGAAAACATGATTTCACACCATATTAATGGATATGACTTATGTCTCATAGCGTCTCAACTACAAGTACTTCACTAGTTTTAGTTTGAACATGTGGTTGAAGATGCTTTTGGACTATGTTGATGGAAAAATGTTTAAAAAGCCAAAAGTGGCTTATTCCTAGTGTTGTACAAGTTGAATTGTTGAAACTTCCTGAAAACATGATTTTATACCATGTTCATTGAAAAAAGTTTAAAAAGCCACATTGAGGATAAACAACCAATCATTCCATTGTTGTACAAATTGCATTGTGGAAACATCCTGAAAACATAATTTTAGACCATGTCCATGTAAAACTATTAAATAATATAGCACTCTGCAAAAGCACAACTGTGTTGCTCCATAGTGTCTATTTAATCTCTCTATCCAGCAGAACACTTTATTTTGCTTGAACATTAAGTTAAACATGATTTTAGACTATGTTCATGGAAAACTGTTTAAAAAGCCAGATATTGTCTCCTATTTTCAATATTTCCAGTGTTTTATTGTGGCATTGTGCAAGCTTAATAAAAACATGATTTTAGAATTTGTTGTAAAACTGTTTGAAACACAACTAAATTGTCTCAAATCATCTCATTATCTCTCTTACCAGTACTACACAAGATTTAGGATGAACATTGCCTGAAACATGATGTTACACCATGAACTAGGATATGAGTGAATATGTCTCATAGTCATTCCTATAATCTCAACTAGCAGTACTTCACTTGTTTTAGATTGAATAAAATGTTGAACATGTTTTTAGACTATGTTCATAGAAAACTGTGAAAAAGCCAAAAGTGGCTTTTTCCTAGTGTTGTTCAAGTTGAATTGTGGAAAGCTCCTGAAAACATGATTTTACACCATATTAATGGATATGAGTTAATATGTCTTATAACGTCTCCTATAATCTCAACTACAAGTAATTCACTAGTTTTAGATTGAACATTAGGTTGAACATGATTTTAGACCAAATCGTGTCATCATCTCTCTTACGAGTACTACACAAGATTTAGGATGAACATTGCCTGAAGCATGATGTTACACCATGAACAAGGAAATGAGTGAATATGTCTCATAGTGTCTCCTATAAACTCAACTACCAGTACTTCACTAGTTTTAGATTGAATGAAGTGTTGAACATGATTTTAGACCATGTTCATAGAAAACTGTGAAAAAGCCAAAAGTGTTTCCTACAATCAATCATTCCAGTGTTGTACAGGTTGCATTGTTGAAACTTCCTGAAAACATGATTTTATACCACGTTCGTTGCAAACAGTTTAAAAAGCCACATTGAGGATAAACAACCAATCATTCCATTGTTGTACAAATTGCATTGTGGAAACATCCTGAAAACATAATTTTAGACCATGTCCGTGTAAAACTATTAAATAATATAGCTCTCTGCAAAAGCACAACTGTGTTGTTCCATAGTGTCTATTTAATCTCTCTATCCAGCAGAACACTTTATTTTGCTTGAACATTAAGTTAAACATGATTTTAGACTATGTTCATGGAAAACTGTTTTATAGCCAGATATTGTCTCCTCCTATTTTCAATATTTCCAGTGTGGTATTGTAGCATTGTGCAAGCTTAATGAAAAAATGATTTTAGACCTTGTTGTAAAACTGTTTGAAACAACAAACCTAAATTGTCTCAAATCATTTCATCATCTCTCTTACCAGTACTACACTAGATTTAGCATGAACATTGCCTGACATGATTTTACACCATGGTCATTGAAAACAGTTTAAAAAGCCACATTGAGGATAAACAACCAATCATTCCATTGTTGTACTAATTGCATTGTGGAAACATCCTGAAAACATAATTTTAGACCATGTCCGTGTAAAACTATTAAATAATATAGCTCTCTGCAAAAGCACAACTCTGTTGTTCCATAGTGTCTATTTAATCTCTCTTTCCAGCAGAACACTTTATTTCTTGAACATTAAGTTAAACATGATTTCAGACAATGTTCATGGAAATCAGTTTAATAGCATGATATTGTCTCCTCCTATTTTCAATATTTCCAGTGTTGTATTGTGGCATTGTGCAAGCTTAATGAAAACATGATTTTAGACCTTGTTGTAAAACTGTTTGAAACACAACTAAATTGTCTCAAATCGTGTCATCATCTCTCTTACCAGTACTACACAAGATTTAGGATGAACATTGCCTGAAACATGATGTTACACCATGAACTAGGATATGAGTGAATATGTCTCATAGTCATTCCTATAATCTCAACTAGCAGTACTTCACTTGTTTTAGATTGAATAAAATGTTGAACATGTTTTTAGACTATGTTCATAGAAAACTGTGAAAAAGCCAAAAGTGGCTTTTTCCTAGGGTTGTTCAAGTTGAATTGTGGAAAGCTCCTGAAAACATGATTTTACACCATATTAATGGATAGGACTTAATATGTCTCATGGCGTCTCCTATAATCTCAACTACAAGTAATTCACTAGTTTTAGATTGAACGTTAGGTTGAACATGATTTTAGACCAAATCGTGTCATCATCTCTCTTACCAGTACTACACAAGATTTAGGATGAACATTGCCTGAAACATGATGTTACACCATGAACTAGGATATGAATATGTCTCATAGTGTCTCCTATAAACTCAACTACCAGTACTTAACTAGTTTTAGATTGAATGAAGTGTTGAACATGATTTTAGACCATGTTCATAGAAAACTGTTTAAAAAGCCACATTGAGGATAAACAACCAATCATTCCATTGTTGTACAAATTGAATTGTGGAAACATCCTGAAAACATAATTTTAGACCATGTCCGTGTAAAACTATTAAATAATATAGCTCTCTGCAAAAGCACAACTGTGTTGTTCCATAGTGTCTATTTAATCTCTCTATCCAGTAGAACACTTTATTTTGCTTGAACATTAAGTTAAACATGATTTTAGACTATGTTCATGGAAAACTGTTTAATAGCCAGATATTGTCTCCTGCTATTTTCAATATTTACAGTGTTGTATTGTGGCATTGTGCAAGCTTAATGAAAACATGATTTTAGACCTTGTTGTAAAACTGTTTGAAACACAACTAAATTGTCTCAAATCGTGTCATCATCTCTCTTACCAGTACTACACAAGATTTAGCATGAACATTGCCTGAAACATGATGTTACACCATGAACAAGGAAATGAGTGAATATGTCTCATAGTGTCTCCTATAAACTCAACTACCAGTACTTCACTAGTTTTAGATTGAATGAAGTGTTGAACATGATTTTAGACCATGTTCATAGAAAACTGTGAAAAAGCCAAAAGTGTTTCCTACAATCAATCATTCTAGTGTTGTACAAGTTGAATTGTTGAAACTTCCTGAAAACATGATTTTATACCACGTTCATTGCAAACAGTTTAAAAAGCCACATTGAGGATAAACAACCAATCATTCCATTGTTGTACAAATTGCATTATGGAAACATCCTGAAAACATAATTTTAGACCATGTCCGTGTAAAACTATTAAATAATATAGCTCTCTGCAAAAGCACAACTGTGTTGTTCCATAGTGTCTATTTAATCTCTCTATCCAGCAGAACACTTTATTTTGCTTGAACATTAAGTTAAACATGATTTTAGACTATGTTCATGGAAAACTGTTTTATAGCCAGATATTGTCTCCTCCTATTTTCAATATTTCCAGTGTGGTATTGGGGCATTGTGCAAGCTTAATGAAAAAATGATTTTAGACCTTGTTGTAAAACTGTTTGAAACAACAAACCTAAATTGTCTCAAATCATTTCATCATCTCTCTTACCAGTACTACACTAGATTTAGCATGAACATTGCCTGACATGATTTTACACCATGGTCATTGAAAACAGTTTAAAAAGCCACATTGAGGATAAACAACCAATCATTCCATTGTTGTACTAATTGCATTGTGGAAACATCCTGAAAACATAATTTTAGACCATGTCCGTGTAAAACTATTAAATAATATAGCTCTCTGCAAAAGCACAACTGTGTTGTTCCATAGTGTCTATTTAATCTCTCTTTCCAGCAGAACACTTTATTTCTTGAACATTAAGTTAAACATGATTTCAGACAATGTTCATCGAAATCAGTTTAATAGCCAGATATTGTCTCCTCCTATTTTCAATATTTCCAGTGTTGTATTGTGGCATTGTGCAAGCTTAATGAAAACAAGATTTTAGACCTTGTTGTAAAACTGTTTGAAACACAACTAAATTGTCTCAAATCGTGTCATCATCTCTCTTACCAGTACTACACTAGATTTAGCATGAACATTGCCTGACATGATTTTACACCATGTTCATTGAAAACCGTTTAAAAAGCCACATTGAGGATAAACAACCAATCATTCCATTGTTGTACAAATTGCATTGTGGAAACATCCTGAAAACATAATTTTAGACCATGTCCATGTAAAACTATTAAATAATATAGCTCTTTGCAAAAGCACAATTTGTTGTTCCATAGTGTCTATTTAATCTCTCTATCCAGCAGAACACTTTATTTTGCTTGAACATTAAGTTAAACATGATTTTAGACTATGTTCATGGAAAACTGTTTAAAAAGCCAGATATTGTCTCTTATTTTCAATATTTCCAGTGTTTTATTGTGGCATTGTGCTAGCTTAATTAAAACATGATTTTAGAATTTGTTGTAAAACTCTTTGAAACACAACTAAATTGTCTCAAATCATCTCATTATCTCTCTTACCAGTACTACACAAGATTTAGGATGAACATTGCCTGAAACATGATGTTACACCATGAACTAGGATATGAGTGAATATGTCTCATAGTCATTCCTATAATCTCAACTAGCAGTACTTCACTTGTTTTAGATTGAATAAAATGTTGAACATGTTTTTAGACTATGTTCATAGAAAACTGTGAAAAAGCCAAAAGTGGCTTTTTCCTAGGGTTGTTCAAGTTGAATTGTGGAAAGCTCCTGAAAACATGATTCTACACCATATTAATGGATATGACTTAATATGTCTCATAGCGTCTCCTATAATCTCAACTACAAGTAATTCACTAGTTTTAGATTGAACATTAGGTTGAACATGATTTTAGACCAAATCGTGTCATCATCTCTCTTACCAGTACTACACAAGATTTAGGATGAACATTGCCTGAAACATGATGTTACACCATGAACAAGGATATGAATATGTCTCATAGTGTCTCCTATAAACTCAACTACCAGTACTTCACTAGTTTTAGATTGAATGAAGTGTTGAACATGATTTTAGACCATGTTCATAGAAAACTGTGAAAAAGCCAAAAGTGGCTCCTACAATCAATCATTCCAGTGTTGTACAAGTTGCATTATGGAAAGCTCCTGAAAACATGATTTCACACCATATTAATGGATATGACTTATGTCTCATAGCGTCTCAACTACAAGTACTTCACTAGTTTTAGTTTGAACATGTGGTTGAAGATGCTTTTGGACTATTTTGATGGAAAAATGTTTAAAAAGCCAAAAGTGGTGTTGTACAAGTTGAATTGTTGAAACTTCCTGAAAACATGATTTTATACCATGTTCATTGAAAACAGTTTAAAAAGCCACATTGAGGATAAACAACCAATCATTCCATTGTTGTACAAATTGCATTGTGGAAACATCCTGAAAACATAATTTTAGACCATGTCCGTGTAAAACTATTAAATAATATAGCTCTCTGCAAAAGCACAACTGTGTTGTTCCATAGTGTCTATTTAATCTCTCTATCCAGCAGAACACTTTATTTTGCTTGAACATTAAGTTAAACATGATTTTAGACTATGTTCATGGAAAACTGTTTAATAGCCAGATATTGTCTCCTCCTATTTTCAATATTTCCAGTGTGGTATTGTGGCATTGTGCAAGCTTAATGAAAACATGATTTTAGACCTTGTTTTAAAACTGTTTGAAACAACAAACCTAAATTGTCTCAAATCGTGTCATCATCTCTCTTACCAGTACTACACTAGATTTAGCATGAACATTGCCTGACATGATTTTACACCATGTTCATTGAAAACAGTTTAAAAAGCCACATTGAGGATAAACAACCAATCATTCCATTGTTGTACAAATTGCATTGTGGAAACATCCTGAAAACATAATTTTAGACCATGTCCATGTAAAACTATTAAATAATATAGCTCTTTGCAAAAGCACAATTTGTTGTTCCATAGTGTCTATTTAATCTCTCTATCCAGCAGAACACTTTATTTTGCTTGAACATTAAGTTAAACATGATTTTAGACTATGTTCATGGAAAACTGTTTAAAAAGCCAGATATTGTCTCCTATTTTCAATATTTCCAGTGTTTTATTGTGGCATTGTGCTAGCTTAATAAAAACATGATTTAACAATTTGTTGTAAAACTGTTTGAAACACAACTAAATTGTCTCAAATCATCTCATTATCTCTCTTACCAGTACTACACAAGATTTAGGATGAACATTGCCTGAAACATGATGTTACACCATGAACTAGGATATGAGTGAATATGTCTCATAGTCATTCCTATAATCTCAACTAGCAGTACTTCACTTGTTTTAGATTGAATAAAATGTTGAACATGTTTTTAGACTATGTTCATAGAAAACTGTGAAAAAGCCAAAAGTGGCTTTTTCCTAGGGTTGTTCAAGTTGAATTGTGGAAAGCTCCTGAAAACATGATTCTACACCATATTAATGGATATGACTTAATATGTCTCATAGCGTCTCCTATAATCTCAACTACAAGTAATTCACTAGTTTTAGATTGAACATTAGGTTGAACATGATTTTAGACCAAATCGTGTCATCATCTCTCTTACCAGTACTACACAAGATTTAGGATGAACATTGCCTGAAACATGATGTTACACCATGAACAAGGATATGAATATGTCTCATAGTGTCTCCTATAAACTCAACTACCAGTACTTCACTAGTTTTAGATTGAATGAAGTGTTGAACATGATTTTAGACCATGTTCATAGAAAACTGTGAAAAAGCCAAAAGTGGCTCCTACAATCAATCATTCCAGTGTTGTACAAGTTGCATTATGGAAAGCTCCTGAAAACATGATTTCACACCATATTAATGGATATGACTTATGTCTCATAGCGTCTCAACTACAAGTACTTCACTAGTTTTAGTTTGAACATGTGGTTGAAGATGCTTTTGGACTATTTTGATGGAAAAATGTTTAAAAAGCCAAAAGTGGTGTTGTACAAGTTGAATTGTTGAAACTTCCTGAAAACATGATTTTATACCATGTTCATTGAAAACAGTTTAAAAAGCCACATTGAGGATAAACAACCAATCATTCCATTGTTGTACAAATTGCATTGTGGAAACATCCTGAAAACATAATTTTAGACCATGTCCGTGTAAAACTATTAAATAATATAGCTCTCTGCAAAAGCACAACTGTGTTGTTCCATAGTGTCTATTTAATCTCTCTATCCAGCAGAACACTTTATTTTGCTTGAACATTAAGTTAAACATGATTTTAGACTATGTTCATGGAAAACTGTTTAATAGCCAGATATTGTCTCCTCCTATTTTCAATATTTCCAGTGTGGTATTGTGGCATTGTGCAAGCTTAATGAAACATGATTTTAGACCTTGTTTTAAAACTGTTTGAAACAACAAACCTAAATTGTCTCAAATCGTGTCATCATCTCTCTTACCAGTACTACACTAGATTTAGCATGAACATTGCCTGACATGATTTTACACCATGTTCATTGAAAACAGTTTAAAAAGCCACATTGAGGATAAACAACCAATCATTCCATTGTTGTACAAATTGCATTGTGGAAACATCCTGAAAACATAATTTTAGACCATGTCCATGTAAAACTATTAAATAATATAGCTCTTTGCAAAAGCACAATTTGTTGTTCCATAGTGTCTATTTAATCTCTCTATCCAGCAGAACACTTTATTTTGCTTGAACATTAAGTTAAACATGATTTTAGACTATGTTCATGGAAAACTGTTTAAAAAGCCAGATATTGTCTCCTATTTTCAATATTTCCAGTGTTTTATTGTGGCATTGTGCTAGCTTAATAAAAACATGATTTTACAATTTGTTGTAAAACTGTTTGAAACACAACTAAATTGTCTCAAATCATCTCATTATCTCTCTTACCAGTACTACACAAGATTTAGGATGAACATTGCCTGAAACATGATGTTACACCATGAACTAGGATATGAGTGAATATGTCTCATAGTCATTCCTATAATCTCAACTAGCAGTACTTCACTTGTTTTAGATTGAATAAAATGTTGAACATGTTTTTAGACTATGTTCATAGAAAACTGTGAAAAAGCCAAAAGTGGCTTTTTCCTAGGGTTGTTCAAGTTGAATTGTGGAAAGCTCCTGAAAACATGATTCTACACCATATTAATGGATATGACTTAATATGTCTCATAGCGTCTCCTATAATCTCAACTACAAGTAATTCACTAGTTTTAGATTGAACATTAGGTTGAACATGATTTTAGACCAAATCGTGTCATCATCTCTCTTACCAGTACTACACAAGATTTAGGATGAACATTGCCTGAAACATGATGTTACACCATGAACAAGGATATGAATATGTCTCATAGTGTCTCCTATAAACTCAACTACCAGTACTTCACTAGTTTTAGATTGAATGAAGTGTTGAACATGATTTTAGACCATGTTCATAGAAAACTGTGAAAAAGCCAAAAGTGGCTCCTACAATCAATCATTCCAGTGTTGTACAAGTTGCATTATGGAAAGCTCCTGAAAACATGATTTCACACCATATTAATGGATATGACTTATGTCTCATAGCGTCTCAACTACAAGTACTTCACTAGTTTTAGTTTGAACATGTGGTTGAAGATGCTTTTGGACTATTTTGATGGAAAAATGTTTAAAAAGCCAAAAGTGGTGTTGTACAAGTTGAATTGTTGAAACTTCCTGAAAAAATGATTTTATACCATGTTCATTGAAAACAGTTTAAAAAGCCACATTGAGGATAAACAACCAATCATTCCATTGTTGTACAAATTGCATTGTGGAAACATCCTGAAAACATAATTTTAGACCATGTCCGTGTAAAACTATTAAATAATATAGCTCTCTGCAAAAGCACAACTGTGTTGTTCCATAGTGTCTATTTAATCTCTCTATCCAGCAGAACACTTTATTTTGCTTGAACATTAAGTTAAACATGATTTTAGACTATGTTCATGGAAAACTGTTTAATAGCCAGATATTGTCTCCTCCTATTTTCAATATTTCCAGTGTGGTATTGTGGCATTGTGCAAGCTTAATGAAAACATGATTTTAGACCTTGTTTTAAAACTGTTTGAAACAACAAACCTAAATTGTCTCAAATCGTGTCATCATCTCTCTTACCAGTACTACACTAGATTTAGCATGAACATTTCCTAACATGATTTTACACAATGTTCATTGAAAACCGTTTAAAAAGCCACATTGAGGATAAAAAACCAATCATTCCATTGTTGTACAAATTGCATTGTGGAAACATCCTGAAAACATAATTTTAGACCATGTCCGTGTAAAACTATTAAATAATATAGCTCTCTGCAAAAGCACAACTGTGTTGTTCCATAGTGTCTATTTAATCTCTCTTTCCAGCAGAACACTTTATTTCTTGAACATTAAGTTAAACATGATTTCAGACAATGTTCATGGAAATCTGTTTAATAGCCAGATATTGTCTCCTCCTATTTTCAATATTTCCAGTGTTGTATTGTGGCATTGTGCAAGCTTAATGAAAACATGATTTTAGACCTTGTTGTAAAACTGTTTGAAACACAACTAAATTGTCTCACATCGTGTCATCATCTCTCTTACCAGTACTACACTAGATTTAGCATGAACATTGCCTGACATGATTTTACACCATGTTCATTGAAAACAGTTTAAAAAGCCACATTGAGGATAAACAACCAATCATTCCATTGTTGTACAAATTGCATTGTGGAAACATCCTGAAAACATAATTTTAGACCATGTCCATGTAAAACTATTAAATAATATAGCTCTTTGCAAAAGCACAATTTGTTGTTCCATAGTGTCTATTTAATCTCTCTATCCAGCAGAACACTTTATTTTGCTTGAACATTAAGTTAAACATGATTTTAGACTATGTTCATGGAAAACTGTTTAAAAAGCCAGATATTGTCTCCTATTTTCAATATTTCCAGTGTTTTATTGTGGCATTGTGCTAGCTTAATAAAAACATGATTTTACAATTTGTTGTAAAACTGTTTGAAACACAACTAAATTGTCTCAAATCATCTCATTATCTCTCTTACCAGTACTACACAAGATTTAGGATGAACATTGCCTGAAACATGATGTTACACCATGAACTAGGATATGAGTGAATATGTCTCATAGTCATTCCTATAATCTCAACTAGCAGTACTTCACTTGTTTTAGATTGAATAAAATGTTGAACATGTTTTTAGACTATGTTCATAGAAAACTGTGAAAAAGCCAAAAGTGGCTTTTTCCTAGGGTTGTTCAAGTTGAATTGTGGAAAGCTCCTGAAAACATGATTTTACACCATATTAATGGATATGACTTAATATGTCTCATAGCGTCTCCTATAATCTCAACTACAAGTAATTCACTAGTTTTAGATTGAACATTAGGTTGAACATGATTTTAGACCAAATCGTGTCATCATCTCTCTTACCAGTACTACACAAGATTTAGGATGAACATTGCCTGAAACATGATGTTACACCATGAACAAGGATATGAATATGTCTCATAGTGTCTCCTATAAACTCAACTACCAGTACTTCACTAGTTTTAGATTGAATGAAGTGTTGAACATGATTTTAGACCATGTTCATAGAAAACAGTGAAAAAGCCAAAAGTGGCTCCTACAATCAATCATTCCAGTGTTGTACAAGTTGCATTATGGAAAGCTCCTGAAAACATGATTTCACACCATATTAATGGATATGACTTATGTATCATAGCGTCTCAACTACAAGTACTTCACTAGTTTTAGTTTGAACATGTGGTTGAAGATGCTTTTGGACTATGTTGACGGAAAATTGTTTAAAAAGCCAAAAGTGGCTTATTCCTAGTGTTGTACAAGTTGAATTATTGAAACTTCCTGAAAACATGATTTTATACCATGTTCATTGAAAACAGTTTAAAAAGCCACATTGAGGATAAAAAAACCAAACATTCCATTGTTGTACAAATTGCATTGTGGAAACATCCTGAAAACATAATTTTAGACCATGTCCATGTAAATCTATTAAATAATATAGCTCTTTGCAAAAGCACAATTTGTTGTTCCTTAGTGTCTATTTAATCTCTCTATCCAGCAGAACACTTTATTTTGCTTGAACATTAAGTTAAACATGATTTTAGACTATGTTCATGGAAAACTGTTTAATAGCCAGATATCGTCTCCTCCTATTTTCAATATTTCCAGTGTGGTATTGTGGCATTGTGCAAGCTTAATGAAAATATGATTTTAGACCTTGTTGTAAAACTGTTTGAAACAACAAACCTAAATTGTCTCAAATCGTGTTATCATCTCTCTCACCAGTACTACACAAGATTTAGCATGAACATTGCCTGAAACATGTTACACCATGAACAAGGAAATGAGTGAATATGTCTCATAGTGTCTCCTATAAACTCAACTACCAGTACTTCACTAGTTTTAGATTGAATGAAGTGTTGAACATGATTTTAGACCATGTTCATAGAAAACTGTGAAAAAGCCAAAAGTGTTTCCTACAATCAATCATTCCATTGTTGTACAAATTGCATTGTGGAAACATCCTGAAAACATAATTTTAGACCATGTACGTGTAAAACTATTCAATAATATAGCTCTCTGCAAAAGCACAACTGTGTTGTTCCATAGTGTCTATTTAATCTCTCTATCCAGCAGAACACTTTATTTTGCTTGAACATTAAATTAAACATGATTTTAGACTATGTTCATGGAAAACTGTTTAATAGCCAGATATTGTCTCCTCTATTTTCAATATCTCCAGTGTGGTATTGTGGCATTGTGCAAGCTTAATAAAAACATGATTTTACAATTTGTTGTAAAACTGTTTGAAACACAACTAAATTGTTTCAAATCATTTCATTATCTCTCTTACCAGAACTACACAAGATTTAGGATGAACATTTCCTGAAACATGATGTTACACCATGAACTAGGATATGAGTGAATATGTCTCATAGTCATTCCTACTTGTTTTAGATTGAATAAAATGTTGAACATGTTTTTAGACTATGTTCATGGAAAACTGTTTAATAGCCAGATATTGTCTCCTCTATTTTCAATATCTCCAGTGTGGTATTGTGGCATTGTGCAAGCTTAATAAAAACATGATTTTACAATTTGTTGTAAAACTGTTTGAAACACAACTAAATTGTCTCAAATCATCTCATTATCTCTCTTACCAGTACTACACAAGATTTAGGATGCACATTGCCTGAAACATGATGTTACACCATGAACTAGGATATGAATATGTCTCATAGTGTCTCCTATAAACTCAACTACCAGTACTTCACTAGTTTTAGTTTGAACATGTGGTTGAAGATGCTTTTGGACTATGTTGATGGAAAATTGTTTAAAAAGCCAAAAGTGGCTTATTCCTAGTGTTGTACAAGTTGAATTATTGAAACTTCCTGAAAACATGATTTTATACCATGTTCATTGAAAACAGTTTAAAAAGCCACATTGAGGATAAAAAAACCAAACATTCCATTGTTGTACAAATTGCATTGTGGAAACATCCTGAAAACATAATTTTAGACCATGTCCATGTAAATCTATTAAATAATATAGCTCTTTGCAAAAGCACAATTTGTTGTTCCTTAGTGTCTATTTAATCTCTCTATCCAGCAGAACACTTTATTTTGCTTGAACATTAAGTTAAACATGATTTTAGACTATGTTCATGGAAAACTGTTTAATAGCCAGATATCGTCTCCTCCTATTTTCAATATTTCCAGTGTGGTATTGTGGCATTGTGCAAGCTTAATGAAAATATGATTTTAGACCTTGTTGTAAAACTGTTTGAAACAACAAACCTAAATTGTCTCAAATCGTGTTATCATCTCTCTCACCAGTACTACACAAGATTTAGCATGAACATTGCCTGAAACATGTTACACCATGAACAAGGAAATGAGTGAATATGTCTCATAGTGTCTCCTATAAACTCAACTACCAGTACTTCACTAGTTTTAGATTGAATGAAGTGTTGAACATGATTTTAGACCATGTTCATAGAAAACTGTGAAAAAGCCAAAAGTGTTTCCTACAATCAATCATTCCATTGTTGTACAAATTGCATTGTGGAAACATCCTGAAAACATAATTTTAGACCATGTACGTGTAAAACTATTCAATAATATAGCTCTCTGCAAAAGCACAACTGTGTTGTTCCATAGTGTCTATTTAATCTCTCTATCCAGCAGAACACTTTATTTTGCTTGAACATTAAATTAAACATGATTTTTAGACTATGTTCATGGAAAACTGTTTAATAGCCAGATATTGTCTCCTCTATTTTCAATATCTCCAGTGTGGTATTGTGGCATTGTGCAAGCTTAATAAAAACATGATTTTACAATTTGTTGTAAAACTGTTTGAAACACAACTAAATTGTTTCAAATCATTTCATTATCTCTCTTACCAGAACTACACAAGATTTAGGATGAACATTTCCTGAAACATGATGTTACACCATGAACTAGGATATGAGTGAATATGTCTCATAGTCATTCCTACTTGTTTTAGATTGAATAAAATGTTGAACATGTTTTTAGACTATGTTCATGGAAAACTGTTTAATAGCCAGATATTGTCTCCTCTATTTTCAATATCTCCAGTGTGGTATTGTGGCATTGTGCAAGCTTAATAAAAACATGATTTTACAATTTGTTGTAAAACTGTTTGAAACACAACTAAATTGTCTCAAATCATCTCATTATCTCTCTTACCAGTACTACACAAGATTTAGGATGCACATTGCCTGAAACATGATGTTACACCATGAACTAGGATATGAATATGTCTCATAGTGTCTCCTATAAACTCAACTACCAGTACTTCACTAGTTTTAGATTGAATGAAGTGTTGAACATGATTTTAGACCATGTTCATAGAAAACTGTGAAAAAGCCAAAAGTGGCTCCTACAATCAATCATTCCAGTGTTGTACAAGTTGCATTATGGAAAGCTCCTGAAAACATGATTTCACACCATATTAATGGATATGACTTATGTCTCATAGCGTCTCAACTACAAGTACTTCACTAGTTTTAGTTTGAACATGTGGTTGAAGATGCTTTTGGACTATGTTGATGGAAAAATGTTTAAAAAGCCAAAAGTGGCTTATTCCTAGTGTTGTACAAGTTGAATTGTTGAAACTTCCTGAAAACATGATTTTATACCATGTTCATTGAAAACAGTTTAAAAAGCCACATTGAGGATAAACAACCAATCATTCCATTGTTGTACAAATTGCATTGTGGAAACATCCTGAAAACATAATTTTAGACCATGTCCATGTAAAACTATTAAATAATATAGCACTCTGCAAAAGCACAACTGTGTTGCTCCATAGTGTCTATTTAATCTCTCTATCCAGCAGAACACTTTATTTTGCTTGAACATTAAGTTAAACATGATTTTAGACTATGTTCATGGAAAACTGTTTAAAAAGCCAGATATTGTCTCCTATTTTCAATATTTCCAGTGTTTTATTGTGGCATTGTGCAAGCTTAATAAAAACATGATTTTAGAATTTGTTGTAAAACTGTTTGAAACACAACTAAATTGTCTCAAATCATCTCATTATCTCTCTTACCAGTACTACACAAGATTTAGGATGAACATTGCCTGAAACATGATGTTACACCATGAACTAGGATATGAGTGAATATGTCTCATAGTCATTCCTATAATCTCAACTAGCAGTACTTCACTTGTTTTAGATTGAATAAAATGTTGAACATGTTTTTAGACTATGTTCATAGAAAACTGTGAAAAAGCCAAAAGTGGCTTTTTCCTAGTGTTGTTCAAGTTGAATTGTGGAAAGCTCCTGAAAACATGATTTTACACCATATTAATGGATATGAGTTAATATGTCTTATAACGTCTCCTATAATCTCAACTACAAGTAATTCACTAGTTTTAGATTGAACATTAGGTTGAACATGATTTTAGACCAAATCGTGTCATCATCTCTCTTACGAGTACTACACAAGATTTAGGATGAACATTGCCTGAAGCATGATGTTACACCATGAACAAGTATATGAGTATGTCTCATAGTGTCTCCTATAAACTCAACTACCAGTACTTCACTAGTTTTAGATTGAATGAAGTGTTGAACATGATTTTAGACCATGTTCATAGAAAACTGTGAAAAAGCCAAAAGTGGCTCATACAATCAATCATTCCGGTGTTGTACAGGTTGCATTATGGAAAGCTCCTGAAAACATGATTTCACACCATATTAATGGATATGACTTATGTCTCATAGAGTCTCAACTACAAGTACTTCAATAGTTTTAGTTTGAAAATGTGGTTGAAGATGCTTTTGGACTATGTTGATGGAAAAATGTTTAAAAAGCCAAAAGTGGCTTATTCCTAGTGTTGTACAAGTTGAATTGTTGAAACTTCCTGAAAACATGATTTTATACGATGTTCATTGAAAACAGTTTAAAAAGCCACATTGAGGATAAACAACCAATCATTCCATTGTTGTACAAATTGCATTGTGGAAACATCCTGAAAACATAATTTTAGACCATGTCCGTGTAAAACTATTAAATAATATAGCTCTCTGCAAAAGCACAATTGTGTTGTTCAATAGTGTCTATTTAATCTCTCTTTCCAGCAGAACACTTTATTTTGCTTGAACATTAAGTTAAACATGATTTTAGACTATGTTCATGGAAAACTGTTTAAAAAGCCAGATATTGTCTCTTATTTTCAATATTTCCAGTTTTTTATTGTGGCATTGTCTCTCTTATCTCTCTTACCAGTACTACACAAGATTTAGGATGAACATTGCCTGAAACATGATGTAACACCATGAACTAGGATATGAGTGAATATGTCTCATAGTCATTCCTATAATCTCAACTAGCAGTACTTCACTTGTTTTAGATTGAATAAAATGTTGAACATGTTTTTAGACTATGTTCATAGAAAACTGTGAAAAAGCCAAAAGTGGCTTTTTCCTAGGGTTGTTCAAGTTGAATTGTGGAAAGCTCCTGAAAACATGATTTTACACCATATTAATGGATATGACTTAATATGTCTCATAGCGTCTCCTATAATCTCAACTACAAGTAATTCACTAGTTTTAGATTGAACATTAGGTTGAACATGATTTTAGACCAAATCGTGTCATCATCTCTCTTACCAGTACTACACAAGATTTAGGATGAACATTGCCTGAAACATGATGTTACACCATGAACAAGGATATGAATATGTCTCATAGTGTCTCCTATAAACTCAACTACCAGTACTTCACTAGTTTTAGATTGAATGAAGTGTTGAACATGATTTTAGACCATGTTCATAGAAAACTGTGAAAAAGCCAAAAGTGGCTCCTACTACAATCAATCATTCCAGTGTTGTACAAGTTGCATTATGGAAAGCTCCTGAAAACATGATTTCACACCATATTAATGGATATGACTTATGTCTCATAGCGTCTCAACTACAAGTACTTCACTAGTTTTAGTTTGAACATGTGGTTGAAGATGCTTTTGGACTATGTTGATGGAAAAATGTTTAAAAAGCCAAAAGTGGCTAATTCCTAGTGTTGTACAAGTTGAATTGTTGAAACTTCCTGAAAACATGATTTTATACCATGTTCATTGAAAACAGTTTAAAAAGCCACATTGAGGATAAACAACCAATCATTCCATTGTTGTACAAATTGCATTGTGGAAACATCCTGAAAACATAATTTTAGACCATGTCCGTGTAAAACTATTAAATAATATAGCTCTCTGCAAAAGCACAACTGTGTTGTTCCATAGTGTCTATTTAATCTCTCTATCCAGCAGAACATTTTATTTTGCTTGAACATTAAGTTAAACATGATTTTAGACTATGTTCATGGAAAACTGTTTAATAGCCAGATATTGTCTCCTCCTATTTTCAATATTTCCAGTGTGGTATTGTGGCATTGTGCAAGCTTAATGAAAACATGATTTTAGACCTTGTTGTAAAACTGTTTGAAACACAACTAAATTGTCTCAAATCGTGTCATCATCTCTCTTACCAGTACTACACTAGATTTAGCATGAACATTGCCTGACATGATTTTACACCATGTTCATTGAAAACAGTTTAAAAAGCCACATTGAGGATAAACAACCAATCATTCCATTGTTGTACAAATTGCATTGTGGAAACATCCTGAAAACATAATTTTAGACCATGTCCATGTAAAACTATTAAATAATATAGCTCTTTGCAAAAGCACAATTTGTTGTTCCATAGTGTCTATTTAATCTCTCTATCCAGCAGAACACTTTATTTTGCTTGAACATTAAGTTAAACATGATTTTAGACTATGTTCATGGAAAACTGTTTAAAAAGCCAGATATTGTCTCCTATTTTCAATATTTCCAGTGTTTTATTGTGGCATTGTGCTAGCTTAATAAAAACATGATTTTAGAATTTGTTGTAAAACTGTTTGAAACACAACTAAATTGTCTCAAATCATCTCATTATCTCTCTTACCAGTACTACACAAGATTTAGGATGAACATTGCCTGAAACATGATGTTACACCATGAACTAGGATATGAGTGAATATGTCTCATAGTCATTCCTATAATCTCAACTAGCAGTACTTCACTTGTTTTAGATTGAATAAAATGTTGAACATGTTTTTAGACTATGTTCATAGAAAACTGTGAAAAAGCCAAAAGTGGCTTTTTCCTAGGGTTGTTCAAGTTGAATTGTGGAAAGCTCCTGAAAACATGATTTTACACCATATTAATGGATATGACTTAATATGTCTCATAGCGTCTCCTATAATCTCAACTACAAGTAATTCACTAGTTTTAGATTGAACATTAGGTTGAACATGATTTTAGACCAAATCGTGTCATCATCTCTCTTACCAGTACTACACAAGATTTAGGATGAACATTGCCTGAAACATGATGTTACACCATGAACAAGGATATGAATATGTCTCATAGTGTCTCCTATAAACTCAACTACCAGTACTTCACTAGTTTTAGATTGAATGAAGTGTTGAACATGATTTTAGACCATGTTCATAGAAAACAGTGAAAAAGCCAAAAGTGGCTCCTACAATCAATCATTCCAGTGTTGTACAAGTTGCATTATGGAAAGCTCCTGAAAACATGATTTCACACCATATTAATGGATATGACTTATGTATCATAGCGTCTCAACTACAAGTACTTCACTAGTTTTAGTTTGAACATGTGGTTGAAGATGCTTTTGGACTATGTTGATGGAAAATTGTTTAAAAAGCCAAAAGTGGCTTATTCCTAGTGTTGTACAAGTTGAATTGTTGAAACTTCCTGAAAACATGATTTTATACCATGTTCATTGAAAACAGTTTAAAAAGCCACATTGAGGATAAAAAACCAATCATTCCATTGTTGTACAAATTGCATTGTGGAAACATCCTGAAAACATAATTTTAGACCATGTCCATGTAAATTTATTAAATAATATAGCTCTTTGCAAAAGCACAATTTGTTGTTCCTTAGTGTCTATTTAATCTCTCTTTCCAGCAGAACACTTTATTTTGCTTGAACATTAAGTTAAACATGATTTTAGACTATGTTCATGGAAAACTGTTTAATAGCCAGATATTGTCTCCTCCTATTTTCAATATTTACAGTGTTGTATTGTGGCATTGTGCAAGCTTAATGAAAACATGATTTTAGACCTTGTTGTAAAACTGTTTGAAACACAACTAAATTGTCTCAAATCGTGTCATCATCTCTCTTACCAGTACTACACAAGATTTAGCATGAACATTGCCTGAAACATGATGTTACACCATGAACAAGGAAATGAGTGAATATGTCTCATAGTGTCTCCTATAAACTCAACTACCAGTACTTCACTAGTTTTAGATTGAATGAAGTGTTGAACATGATTTTAGACCATGTTCATAGAAAACTGTGAAAAAGCCAAAAGTGTTTCCTACAATCAATCATTCCAGTGTTGTACAGGTTGCATTATGGAAAGCTCCTGAAAACATGATTTCACACCATATTAATGGATATGTCTTATGTCTCATAGCGTCTCAACTACAAGTACTTCACTAGTTTTAGTTTGAACATGTGGTTGAAGATGCTTTTGGACTATGTTGATGGAAAAATGTTTAAAAAGCCAAAAGTGGCTTATTCCTAGTGTTGTACAAGTTGAATTGTTGAAACTTCCTGAAAACATGATTTTATACCACGTTCATTGCAAACAGTTTAAAAAGCCACATTCAGGATAAACAACCAATCATTCCATTGTTGTACAAATTGCATTGTGGAAACATCCTGAAAACATAATTTTAGACCATGTCCGTGTAAAACTATTAAATAATATAGCTCTCTGCAAAAGCACAACTGTGTTGTTCCATAGTGTCTATTTAATCTCTCTATCCAGCAGAACACTTTATTTTGCTTGAACATTAAATTAAACATGATTTTAGACTATGTTCATGGAAAACTGTTTAATAGCCAGATATTGTCTCCTCCTATTTTCAATATTTCCAGTGTGGTATTGTGGCATTGTGCAAGCTTAATAAAAACATGATTTTAGAATTTGTTGTAAAACTGTTTGAAACACAACTAAATTGTCTCAAATCATCTCATTATCTCTCTTACCAGTACTACACAAGATTTAGGATGAACATTGCCTGAAACATGATGTTACACCATGAACTAGGATATGAGTGAATATGTCTCATAGTCATTCCTATAATCTCAACTAGCAGTACTTCACTTGTTTTAGATTGAATAAAATGTTGAACATGTTTTTAGACTATGTTCATAGAAAACTGTGAAAAAGCCAAAAGTGGCTTTTTCCTAGGGTTGTTCAAGTTGAATTGTGGAAAGCTCCTGAAAACATGATTTTACACCATATTAATGGATAGGACTTAATATGTCTCATAGCGTCTCCTATAATCTCAACTACAAGTAATTCACTAGTTTTAGATTGAACATTAGGTTGAACATGATTTTAGACCAAATCGTGTCATCATCTCTCTTACGAGTACTACACAAGATTTAGGATGAACATTGCCTGAAGCATGATGTTACACCATGAACAAGTATATGAGTATGTCTCATAGTGTCTCCTATAAACTCAACTACCAGTACTTCACTAGTTTTAGATTGAATGAAGTGTTGAACATGATTTTAGACCATGTTCATAGAAAACTGTGAAAAAGCCAAAAGTGGCTCATACAATCAATCATTCCGGTGTTGTACAGGTTGCATTATGGAAAGCTCCTGAAAACATGATTTCACACCATATTAATGGATATGACTTATGTCTCATAGAGTCTCAACTACAAGTACTTCAATAGTTTTAGTTTGAAAATGTGGTTGAAGATGCTTTTGGACTATGTTGATGGAAAAATGTTTAAAAAGCCAAAAGTGGCTTATTCCTAGTGTTGTACAAGTTGAATTGTTGAAACTTCCTGAAAACATGATTTTATACGATGTTCATTGAAAACAGTTTAAAAAGCCACATTGAGGATAAACAACCAATCATTCCATTGTTGTACAAATTGCATTGTGGAAACATCCTGAAAACATAATTTTAGACCATGTCCGTGTAAAACTATTAAATAATATAGCTCTCTGCAAAAGCACAATTGTGTTGTTCAATAGTGTCTATTTAATCTCTCTTTCCAGCAGAACACTTTATTTTGCTTGAACATTAAGTTAAACATGATTTTAGACTATGTTCATGGAAAACTGTTTAAAAAGCCAGATATTGTCTCTTATTTTCAATATTTCCAGTTTTTTATTGTGGCATTGTCTCTCTTATCTCTCTTACCAGTACTACACAAGATTTAGGATGAACATTGCCTGAAACATGATGTAACACCATGAACTAGGATATGAGTGAATATGTCTCATAGTCATTCCTATAATCTCAACTAGCAGTACTTCACTTGTTTTAGATTGAATAAAATGTTGAACATGTTTTTAGACTATGTTCATAGAAAACTGTGAAAAAGCCAAAAGTGGCTTTTTCCTAGGGTTGTTCAAGTTGAATTGTGGAAAGCTCCTGAAAACATGATTTTACACCATATTAATGGATATGACTTAATATGTCTCATAGCGTCTCCTATAATCTCAACTACAAGTAATTCACTAGTTTTAGATTGAACATTAGGTTGAACATGATTTTAGACCAAATCGTGTCATCATCTCTCTTACCAGTACTACACAAGATTTAGGATGAACATTGCCTGAAACATGATGTTACACCATGAACAAGGATATGAATATGTCTCATAGTCATTCCTATAATCTCAACTAGCAGTACTTCACTTGTTTTAGATTGAATAAAATGTTGAACATGTTTTTAGACTATGTTCATAGAAAACTGTGAAAAAGCCAAAAGTGGCTCCTACTACAATCAATCATTCCAGTGTTGTACAAGTTGCATTATGGAAAGCTCCTGAAAACATGATTTCACACCATATTAATGGATATGACTTATGTCTCATAGCGTCTCAACTACAAGTACTTCACTAGTTTTAGTTTGAACATGTGGTTGAAGATGCTTTTGGACTATGTTGATGGAAAAATGTTTAAAAAGCCAAAAGTGGCTAATTCCTAGTGTTGTACAAGTTGAATTGTTGAAACTTCCTGAAAACATGATTTTATACCATGTTCATTGAAAACAGTTTAAAAAGCCACATTGAGGATAAACAACCAATCATTCCATTGTTGTACAAATTGCATTGTGGAAACATCCTGAAAACATAATTTTAGACCATGTCCGTGTAAAACTATTAAATAATATAGCTCTCTGCAAAAGCACAACTGTGTTGTTCCATAGTGTCTATTTAATCTCTCTATCCAGCAGAACATTTTATTTTGCTTGAACATTAAGTTAAACATGATTTTAGACTATGTTCATGGAAAACTGTTTAATAGCCAGATATTGTCTCCTCCTATTTTCAATATTTCCAGTGTGGTATTGTGGCATTGTGCAAGCTTAATGAAAACATGATTTTAGACCTTGTTGTAAAACTGTTTGAAACACAACTAAATTGTCTCAAATCGTGTCATCATCTCTCTTACCAGTACTACACTAGATTTAGCATGAACATTGCCTGACATGATTTTACACCATGTTCATTGAAAACAGTTTAAAAAGCCACATTGAGGATAAACAACCAATCATTCCATTGTTGTACAAATTGCATTGTGGAAACATCCTGAAAACATAATTTTAGACCATGTCCATGTAAAACTATTAAATAATATAGCTCTTTGCAAAAGCACAATTTGTTGTTCCATAGTGTCTATTTAATCTCTCTATCCAGCAGAACACTTTATTTTGCTTGAACATTAAGTTAAACATGATTTTAGACTATGTTCATGGAAAACTGTTTAAAAAGCCAGATATTGTCTCCTATTTTCAATATTTCCAGTGTTTTATTGTGGCATTGTGCTAGCTTAATAAAAACATGATTTTAGAATTTGTTGTAAAACTGTTTGAAACACAACTAAATTGTCTCAAATCATCTCATTATCTCTCTTACCAGTACTACACAAGATTTAGGATGAACATTGCCTGAAACATGATGTTACACCATGAACTAGGATATGAGTGAATATGTCTCATAGTCATTCCTATAATCTCAACTAGCAGTACTTCACTTGTTTTAGATTGAATAAAATGTTGAACATGTTTTTAGACTATGTTCATAGAAAACTGTGAAAAAGCCAAAAGTGGCTTTTTCCTAGGGTTGTTCAAGTTGAATTGTGGAAAGCTCCTGAAAACATGATTTTACACCATATTAATGGATATGACTTAATATGTCTCATAGCGTCTCCTATAATCTCAACTACAAGTAATTCACTAGTTTTAGATTGAACATTAGGTTGAACATGATTTTAGACCAAATCGTGTCATCATCTCTCTTACCAGTACTACACAAGATTTAGGATGAACATTGCCTGAAACATGATGTTACACCATGAACAAGGATATGAATATGTCTCATAGTGTCTCCTATAAACTCAACTACCAGTACTTTACTAGTTTTAGATTGAATGAAGTGTTGAACATGATTTTAGACCATGTTCATAGAAAACAGTGAAAAAGCCAAAAGTGGCTCCTACAATCAATCATTCCAGTGTTGTACAAGTTGCATTATGGAAAGCTCCTGAAAACATGATTTCACACCATATTAATGGATATGACTTATGTATCATAGCGTCTCAACTACAAGTACTTCACTAGTTTTAGTTTGAACATGTGGTTGAAGATGCTTTTGGACTATGTTGATGGAAAATTGTTTAAAAAGCCAAAAGTGGCTTATTCCTAGTGTTGTACAAGTTGAATTGTTGAAACTTCCTGAAAACATGATTTTATACCATGTTCATTGAAAACAGTTTAAAAAGCCACATTGAGGATAAAAACCAATCATTCCATTGTTGTACAAATTGCATTGTGGAAACATCCTGAAAACATAATTTTAGACCATGTCCATGTAAATTTATTAAATAATATAGCTCTTTGCAAAAGCACAATTTGTTGTTCCTTAGTGTCTATTTAATCTCTCTTTCCAGCAGAACACTTTATTTTGCTTGAACATTAAGTTAAACATGATTTTAGACTATGTTCATGGAAAACTGTTTAATAGCCAGATATTGTCTCCTCCTATTTTCAATATTTACAGTGTTGTATTGTGGCATTGTGCAAGCTTAATGAAAACATGATTTTAGACCTTGTTGTAAAACTGTTTGAAACACAACTAAATTGTCTCAAATCGTGTCATCATCTCTCTTACCAGTACTACACAAGATTTAGCATGAACATTGCCTGAAACATGATGTTACACCATGAACAAGGAAATGAGTGAATATGTCTCATAGTGTCTCCTATAAACTCAACTACCAGTACTTCACTAGTTTTAGATTGAATGAAGTGTTGAACATGATTTTAGACCATGTTCATAGAAAACTGTGAAAAAGCCAAAAGTGTTTCCTACAATCAATCATTCCAGTGTTGTACAGGTTGCATTATGGAAAGCTCCTGAAAACATGATTTCACACCATATTAATGGATATGTCTTATGTCTCATAGCGTCTCAACTACAAGTACTTCACTAGTTTTAGTTTGAACATGTGGTTGAAGATGCTTTTGGACTATGTTGATGGAAAAATGTTTAAAAAGCCAAAAGTGGCTTATTCCTAGTGTTGTACAAGTTGAATTGTTGAAACTTCCTGAAAACATGATTTTATACCACGTTCATTGCAAACAGTTTAAAAAGCCACATTCAGGATAAACAACCAATCATTCCATTGTTGTACAAATTGCATTGTGGAAACATCCTGAAAACATAATTTTAGACCATGTACGTGTAAAACTATTAAATAATATAGCTCTCTGCAAAAGCACAACTGTGTTGTTCCATAGTGTCTATTTAATCTCTCTATCCAGCAGAACACTTTATTTTGCTTGAACATTTAATTAAACATGATTTTAGACTATGTTCATGGAAAACTGTTTAATAGCCAGATATTGTCTCCTCTATTTTCAATATCTCCAGTGTGGTATTGTGGCATTGTGCAAGCTTAATAAAAACATGATTTTACAATTTGTTGTAAAACTGTTTGAAACACAACTAAATTGTTTCAAATCATTTCATTATCTCTCTTACCAGAACTACACAAGATTTAGGATGAACATTTCCTGAAACATGATGTTACACCATGAACTAGGATATGAGTGAATATGTCTCATAGTCATTCCTACTTGTTTTAGATTGAATAAAATGTTGAACATGTTTTTAGACTATGTTCATGGAAAACTGTTTAATAGCCAGATATTGTCTCCTCTATTTTCAATATCTCCAGTGTGGTATTGTGGCATTGTGCAAGCTTAATAAAAACATGATTTTACAATTTGTTGTAAAACTGTTTGAAACACAACTAAATTGTCTCAAATCATCTCATTATCTCTCTTACCAGTACTACACAAGATTTAGGATGCACATTGCCTGAAACATGATGTTACACCATGAACTAGGATATGAATATGTCTCATAGTGTCTCCTATAAACTCAACTACCAGTACTTCACTAGTTTTAGATTGAATGAAGTGTTGAACATGATTTTAGACCATGTTCATAGAAAACTGTGAAAAAGCCAAAAGTGGCTCCTACAATCAATCATTCCAGTGTTGTACAAATTGCATTGTGGAAACATCCTGAAAACATAATTTTAGACCATGTCCGTGTAAAACTATTAAATAATATAGCTCTCTGCAAAAGCACAATTGTGTTGTTCAATAGTGTCTATTTAATCTCTCTTTCCAGCAGAACACTTTATTTTGCTTGAACATTAAGTTAAACATGATTTTAGACTATGTTCATGGAAAACTGTTTAAAAAGCCAGATATTGTCTCTTATTTTAAATATTTCCAGTTTTTTATTGTGGCATTGTCTCTCTTATCTCTCTTACCAGTACTACACAAGATTTAGGATGAACATTGCCTGAAACATGATGTAACACCATGAACTAGGATATGAGTGAATATGTCTCATAGTCATTCCTATAATCTCAACTAGCAGTACTTCACTTGTTTTAGATTGAATAAAATGTTGAACATGTTTTTAGACTATGTTCATAGAAAACTGTGAAAAAGCCAAAAGTGGCTTTTTCCTAGGGTTGTTCAAGTTGAATTGTGGAAAGCTCCTGAAAACATGATTTTACACCATATTAATGGATATGACTTAATATGTCTCATAGCGTCTCCTATAATCTCAACTACAAGTAATTCACTAGTTTTAGATTGAACATTAGGTTGAACATGATTTTAGACCAAATCGTGTCATCATCTCTCTTACCAGTACTACACAAGATTTAGGATGAACATTGCCTGAAACATGATGTTACACCATGAACAAGGATATGAATATGTCTCATAGTGTCTCCTATAAACTCAACTACCAGTACTTCACTAGTTTTAGATTGAATGAAGTGTTGAACATGATTTTAGACCATGTTCATAGAAAACTGTGAAAAAGCCAAAAGTGGCTCCTACTACAATCAATCATTCCAGTGTTGTACAAGTTGCATTATGGAAAGCTCCTGAAAACATGATTTCACACCATATTAATGGATATGACTTATGTCTCATAGCGTCTCAACTACAAGTACTTCACTAGTTTTAGTTTGAACATGTGGTTGAAGATGCTTTTGGACTATGTTGATGGAAAAATGTTTAAAAAGCCAAAAGTGGCTAATTCCTAGTGTTGTACAAGTTGAATTGTTGAAACTTCCTGAAAACATGATTTTATACCATGTTCATTGAAAACAGTTTAAAAAGCCACATTGAGGATAAACAACCAATCATTCCATTGTTGTACAAATTGCATTGTGGAAACATCCTGAAAACATAATTTTAGACCATGTCCGTGTAAAACTATTAAATAATATAGCTCTCTGCAAAAGCACAACTGTGTTGTTCCATAGTGTCTATTTAATCTCTCTATCCAGCAGAACACTTTATTTTGCTTGAACATTAAGTTAAACATGATTTTAGACTATGTTCATGGAAAACTGTTTAATAGCCAGATATTGTCTCCTCCTATTTTCAATATTTCCAGTGTGGTATTGTGGCATTGTGCAAGCTTAATGAAAACATGATTTTAGACCTTGTTGTAAAACTGTTTGAAACACAACTAAATTGTCTCAAATCGTGTCATCATCTCTCTTACCAGTACTACACTAGATTTAGCATGAACATTGCCTGACATGATTTTACACCATGTTCATTGAAAACAGTTTAAAAAGCCACATTGAGGATAAACAACCAATCATTCCATTGTTGTACAAATTGCATTGTGGAAACATCCTGAAAACATAATTTTAGACCATGTCCATGTAAAACTATTAAATAATATAGCTCTTTGCAAAAGCACAATTTGTTGTTCCATAGTGTCTATTTAATCTCTCTATCCAGCAGAACACTTTCTTTTGCTTGAACATTAAGTTAAACATGATTTTAGACTATGTTCATGGAAAACTGTTTAAAAAGCCAGATATTGTCTCCTATTTTCAATATTTCCAGTGTTTTATTGTGGCATTGTGCTAGCTTAATAAAAACATGATTTTAGAATTTGTTGTAAAACTGTTTGAAACACAACTAAATTGTCTCAAATCATCTCATTATCTCTCTTACCAGTACTACACAAGATTTAGGATGAACATTGCCTGAAACATGATGTTACACCATGAACTAGGATATGAGTGAATATGTCTCATAGTCATTCCTATAATCTCAACTAGCAGTACTTCACTTGTTTTAGATTGAATGAAGTGTTGAACATGATTTTAGACCATGTTCATAGAAAACTGTTTAAAAAGCCACATTGAGGATAAACAACCAATCATTCCATTGTTGTACAAATTGCATTGTGGAAACATCCTGAAAACATAATTTTAGACCATGTCCGTGTAAAACTATTAAATAATATAGCTCTCTGCAAAAGCACAACTGTGTTGTTCCATAGTGTCTATTTAATCTCTCTATCCAGCAGAACACTTTATTTTGCTTGAACATTAAATTAAACATGATTTTAGACTATGTTCATGGAAAACTGTTTAATAGCCAGATATTGTCTCCTCCTATTTTCAATATTTCCAGTGTGGTATTGTGGCATTGTGCAAGCTTAATAAAAACATCATTTTACAATTTGTTGTAAAACTGTTTGAAACACAACTAAATTGTCTCAAATAATCTCATTATCTCTCTTACCAGTACTACACAAGATTTAGGATGAACATTGCCTGAAACATGATGTTACACTATGAACTAGGATATGAGTGAATATGTCTCATAGTCATTCCTATAATCTCAACTAGCAGTACTTCACTTGTTTTAGATTGAATAAAATGTTGAACATGTTTTTAGACTATGTTCATAGAAAACTATGAAAAAGCCAAAAGTGGCTTTTTCCTAGTGTTGTTCAAGTTGCATTGTGGAAACATCCTGAAAACATAATTTTAGACCATGTCCATGTAAAACTATTAAATAATATAGCTCTCTGCAAAAGCACAATTTGTTGTTCCATAGTGTCTATTTAATCTCTCTATCCAGCAGAACACTTTATTTCTTGAACATTAAGTTAAACATGATTTCAGACAATGTTCATGGAAATCTGTTTAATAGCCAGATATTGTCTCCTCCTATTTTCAATATTTCCAGTGTTGTATTGTGGCATTGTGCAAGCTTAATGAAAACATGATTTTAGACCTTGTTGTAAAACTGTTTGAAACACAACTAAATTGTCTCAAATCGTGTCATCATCTCTCTTACCAGTACTACACTAGATTTAGCATGAACATTGCCTGACATGATTTTACACCATGTTCATTGAAAACAGTTTAAAAAGCCACATTGAGGATAAACAACCAATCATTCCATTGTTGTACAAATTGCATTGTGGAAACATCCTGAAAATATAATTTTAGACCATGTCCATGTAAAACTATTAAATAATATAGCTCTTTGCAAAAGCACAATTGTGTTGTTCCACAGTGTCTATTTAATCTCTCTTTCCAGCAGAACACTTTATTTTGCTTGAACATTAAGTTAAACATGATTTTAGACTATGTTCATGGAAAACTGTTTAAAAAGCCAGATATTGAAGTTGAATTGTGGAAAGCTCCTGAAAACATGATTTTACACCATATTAATGGATATGACTTAATATGTCTCATAGCGTCTCCTATAATCTCAACTACAATCAATTCACTAGTTTTAGATTGAACATTAGGTTGAACATGATTTTAGACCAAATCGTGTCATCATCTCTCTTACCAGTACTACACAAGATTTAGGATGAACATTGCCTGAAACATGATGTTACACCATGAACAAGGATATGAATATGTCTCATAGTGTCTCCTATAAACCCAACTACCAGTACTTCACTAGTTTTAGATTGAATGAAGTGTTGAACATGATTTTAGACCATGTTCATAGAAAACTGTGAAAAAGCCAAAAGTGGCTCCTACAATCAATCATTCCAGTGTTGTACAAGTTGCATTATGGAAAGCTCCTGAAAACATGATTTCACACCATATTAATGGATATGACTTATGTCTCATAGCGTCTCAACTACAAGTACTTCACTAGTTTTAGTTTGAACATGTGGTTGAAGATGCTTTTGGACTATGTTGATGGAAAAATGTTTAAAAAGCCAAAAGTGGCTTATTCCTAGTGTTGTACAAGTTGAATTGTTGAAACTTCCTGAAAACCTGATTTTATACCATGTTCATTGAAAACAGTTTAAAAAGCCACATTGAGGATAAACAACCAATCATTCCATTGTTGTACAAATTGCATTGTGGAAACATCCTGAAAACATAATTTTAGACCATGTCCATGTAAAACTATTAAATAATATAGCACTCTGCAAAAGCACAACTGTGTTGCTCCATAGTGTCTATTTAATCTCTCTATCCAGCAGAACACTTTATTTTGCTCGAACATTAAGTTAAACATGATTTTAGACTATGTTCATGGAAAACTGTTTAAAAAGCCAGATATTGTCTCCTATTTTCAATATTTCCAGTGTTTTATTGTGGCATTGTGCAAGCTTAATAAAAACATGATTTTAGAATTTGTTGTAAAACTGTTTGAAACACAACTAAATTGTCTCAAATCATCTCATTATCTCTCTTACCAGTACTACACAAGATTTAGGATGAACATTGCCTGAAACATGATGTTACACCATGAACTAGGATATGAGTGAATATGTCTCATAGTCATTCCTATAATCTCAACTAGCAGTACTTCACTTGTTTTAGATTGAATAAAATGTTGAACATGTTTTTAGACTATGTTCATAGAAAACTGTGAAAAAGCCAAAAGTGGCTTTTTCCTAGTGTTGTTCAAGTTGAATTGTGGAAAGCTCCTGAAAACATGATTTTACACCATATTAATGGATATGAGTTAATATGTCTCATAGCGTCTCCTATAATCTCAACTACAAGTAATTCACTAGTTTAAGATTGAACATTAGGTTGAACATGATTTTAGACCAAATCGTGTCATCATCTCTCTTACCAGTACTACACAAGATTTAGGATGAACATTGCCTGAAACATGATGTTACACCATGAACAAGGAAATGTGTGAATATGTCTCATAGTGTCTCCTATAAACTCAACTACCAGTACTTCACTAGTTTTAGATTGAATGAAGTGTTGAACATGATTTTAGACCATGTTCATAGAAAACTGTGAAAAAGCCAAAAGTGGCTCCTACAATCAATCATTCCAGTGTTGTACAGGTTGCATTATGGAAAGCTCCTGAAAACATGATTTCACACCATATTAATGGATATGACTTATGTCTCATAGCGTCTCAACTACAAGTACTTCACTAGTTTTAGTTTGAACATGTGGTTTAAGATGATTTTGGACTATGTTGATGGAAAAAAATTTAAAAAGCCAAAAGTGGCTTATTCCTAGTGTTGTACAAGTTGAATTGTTGAAACTTCCTGAAAACATGATTTTATACCACGTTCATTGAAAACAGTTTAAAAAGCCACATTGAGGATAAACAACCAATCATTCCATTGTTGTACAAATTGCATTGTGGAAAGCTCCTGAAAACATGATTTTACACCATATTAATGGATAGGACTTAATATGTCGCATAGCGTCTCCTATAATCTCAACTACAAGTAATTCACTAGTTTTAGATTGAACGTTAGGTTGAACATGATTTTAGACCAAATCGTGTCATCATCTCTCTTACCAGTACTACACAAGATTTAGGATGAACATTGCCTGAAACATGATGTTACACCATGAACAAGGATATGAATATGGCTCATAGTGTCTCCTATAAACTCAACTACCAGTACTTAACTAGTTTTAGATTGAATGAAGTGTTGAACATGATTTTAGACCATGTTCATAGAAAACTGTTTAAAAAGCCACATTGAGGATAAACAACCAATCATTCCATTGTTGTACAAATTGCATTGTGGAAACATCCTGAAAACATAATTTTAGACCATGTCCGTGTAAAACTATTAAATAATATAGCTCTCTGCAAAAGCACAACTGTGTTGTTCCATAGTGTCTATTTAATCTCTCTATCCAGCAGAACACTTTTTTTCTTTTGAACATTAAGTTAAACATGATTTTAGACTATGTTCATGGAAAACTGTTTAATAGCCAGATATTGTCTCCTCCTATTTTCAATATTTCCAGTGTGGTATTGTGGCATTGTGCAAGCTTAATAAAAACATGATTTTACAATTTGTTGTAAAACTGTTTGAAACACAACTAAATTGTCTCAAATCATCTCATTATCTCTCTTACCAGTACTACACAAGATTTAGGATGAACATTGCCTGAAACATGATGTTACACTATGAACTAGGATATGAGTGAATATGTCTCATAGTCATTCCTATAATCTCAACTAGCAGTACTTCACTTGTTTTAGATTGAATAAAATGTTGAACATGTTTTTAGACTATGTTCATAGAAAACTATGACAAAGCCAAAAGTGGCTTTTTCCTAGTGTTGTTCAAGTTGCATTGTGGAAACATCCTGAAAACATAATTTTAGACCATGTCCATGTAAAACTATTAAATAATATAGCTCTCTGCAAAAGCACAATTTGTTGTTCCATAGTGTCTATTTAATCTCTCTATCCAGCAGAACACTTTATTTCTTGAACATTAAGTTAAACATGATTTCAGACAATGTTCATGGAAATCTGTTTAATAGCCAGATATTGTCTCCTCCTATTTTCAATATTTCCAGTGTTGTATTGTGGCATTGTGCAAGCTTAATGAAAACATGATTTTAGACCTTGTTGTAAAACTGTTTGAAACACAACTAAATTGTCTCAAATCGTGTCATCATCTCTCTTACCAGTACTACACAAGATTTAGCATGAACATTGCCTGAAACATGATGTTACACCATGAACAAGGAAATGAGTGAATATGTCTCATAGTGTCTCCTATAAACTCAACTACCAGTACTTCACTAGTTTTAGATTGAATGAAGTGTTGAACATGATTTTAGACCATGTTCATAGAAAACTGTGAAAAAGCCAAAAGTGTTTCCTACAATCAATCATTCCAGTGTTGTACAGGTTGCATTATGGAAAGCTCCTGAAAACACGATTTCACACCATATTAATGGATATGTCTTATGTCTCATAGCGTCTCAACTACAAGTACTTCACTAGTTTTAGTTTGAACATGTGGTTGAAGATGCTTTTGGACTATGTTGATGGAAAAATGTTTAAAAAGCCAAAAGTGGCTTATTCCTAGTGTTGTACAAGTTGAATTGTTGAAACTTCCTGAAAACATGATTTTATACCACGTTCATTGCAAACAGTTTAAAAAGCCACATTGAGGATAAACAACCAATCATTCCATTGTTGTACAAATTGCATTGTGGAAACATCCTGAAAACATAATTTTAGACCATGTCCGTGTAAAACTATTAAATAATATAGCTCTCTGCAAAAGCACAACTGTGTTGTTCCATAGTGTCTATTTAATCTCTCTATCCAGCAGAACACTTTATTTTGCTTGAACATTAAATTAAACATGATTTTAGACTATGTTCATGGAAAACTGTTTAATAGCCAGATATTGTCTCCTCCTATTTTCAATATTTCCAGTGTGGTATTGTGGCATTGTGCAAGCTTAATAAAAACATGATTTTACAATTTGTTGTAAAACTGTTTGAAACACAACTAAATTGTCTCAAATCATCTCATTATCTCTCTTACCAGTACTACACAAGATTTAGGATGAACATTGCCTGAAACATGATGTTACACCATGAACTAGGATATGAGTGAATATGTCTCATAGTCATTCCTACTTGTTTTAGATTGAATAAAATGTTGAACATGTTTTTAGACTATGTTCATGGAAAACTGTTTAATAGCCAGATATTGTCTCCTCTATTTTCAATATCTCCAGTGTGGTATTGTGGCATTGTGCAAGCTTAATAAAAACATGATTTTACAATTTGTTGTAAAACTGTTTGAAACACAACTAAATTGTCTCAAATCATCTCATTATCTCTCTTACCAGTACTACACAAGATTTAGGATGCACATTGCCTGAAACATGATGTTACACCATGAACTAGGATATGAATATGTCTCATAGTGTCTCCTATAAACTCAACTACCAGTACTTCACTAGTTTTAGATTGAATGAAGTGTTGAACATGATTTTAGACCATGTTCATAGAAAACTGTGAAAAAGCCAAAAGTGGCTCCTACAATCAATCATTCCAGTGTTGTACAAGTTGCATTATGGAAAGCTCCTGAAAACATGATTTCACACCATATTAATGGATATGACTTATGTCTCATAGCGTCTCAAATACAAGTACTTCACTAGTTTTAGTTTGAACATGTGGTTGAAGATGCTTTTGGACTATGTTGATGGAAAAATGTTTAAAAAGCCAAAAGTGGCTTATTCCTAGTGTTGTACAAGTTGAATTGTTGAAACTTCCTGAAAACATGATTTTATACCATGTTCATTGAAAACAGTTTAAAAAGCCACATTGAGGATAAACAACCAATCATTCCATTGTTGTACAAATTGCATTGTGGAAATATCCTGAAAACATAATTTTAGACCATGTCCGTGTAAAACTATTAAATAATATAGCTCTCTGCAAAAGCACAATTGTGTTGTTCAATAGTGTCTATTTAATCTCTCTTTCCAGCAGAACACTTTATTTTGCTTGAACATTAAGTTAAACATGATTTTAGACTATGTTCATGGAAAACTGTTTAAAAAGCCAGATATTGTCTCCTATTTTCAATATGTCCAGTGTTTTATTGTGGCATTGTACAAGCTTAATAAAAACATGATTTTAGAATTTGTTTTAAAACTGTTTGAAACACAACTAAATTGTCTCAAATCATCTCATTATCTCTCTTACCAGTACTACACAAGATTTAGGATGAACATTGCCTGAAACATGATGTTACACCATGAAATAGGATATGAGTGAATATGTCTCATAGTCATTCCTACTTGTTTTAGATTGAATAAAATGTTGAACATGTTTTTAGACTATGTTCATGGAAAACTGTTTAATAGCCAGATATTGTCTCCTCTATTTTCAATATCTCCAGTGTGGTATTGTGGCATTGTGCAAGCTTAATAAAAACATGATTTTACAATTTGTTGTAAAACTGTTTGAAACACAACTAAATTGTCTCAAATCATCTCATTATCTCTCTTACCAGTACTACACAAGATTTAGGATGCACATTGCCTGAAACATGATGTTACACCATGAACTAGGATATGAATATGTCTCATAGTGTCTCCTATAAACTCAACTACCAGTACTTCACTAGTTTTAGATTGAATGAAGTGTTGAACATGATTTTAGACCATGTTCATAGAAAACTGTGAAAAAGCCAAAAGTGGCTCCTACAATCAATCATTCCAGTGTTGTACAAGTTGCATTATGGAAAGCTCCTGAAAACATGATTTCACACCATATTAATGGACATGACTTATGTCTCATAGCGTCTCAAATACAAGTACTTCACTAGTTTTAGTTTGAACATGTGGTTGAAGATGCTTTTGGACTATGTTGATGGAAAAATGTTTAAAAAGCCAAAAGTGGCTTATTCCTAGTGTTGTACAAGTTGAATTGTTGAAACTTCCTGAAAACATGATTTTATACCATGTTCATTGAAAACAGTTTAAAAAGCCACATTGAGGATAAACAACCAATCATTCCATTGTTGTACAAATTGCATTGTGGAAACATCCTGAAAACATAATTTTAGACCATGTCCGTGTAAAACTATTAAATAATATAGCTCTCTGCAAAAGCACAATTGTGTTGTTCAATAGTGTCTATTTAATCTCTCTTTCCAGCAGAACACTTTATTTTGCTTGAACATTAAGTTAAACATGATTTTAGACTATGTTCATGGAAAACTGTTTAAAAAGCCAGATATTGTCTCCTATTTTCAATATGTCCAGTGTTTTATTGTGGCATTGTACAAGCTTAATAAAAACATGATTTTAGAATTTGTTTTAAAACTGTTTGAAACACAACTAAATTGTCTCAAATCATCTCATTATCTCTCTTACCAGTACTACACAAGATTTAGGATGAACATTGCCTGAAACATGATGTTACACCATGAAATAGGATACGAGTGAATATGTCTCATAGTCATTCCTACTTGTTTTAGATTGAATAAAATGTTGAACATGTTTTTAGACTATGTTCATGGAAAACTGTTTAATAGCCAGATATTGTCTCCTCTATTTTTAATATCTCCAGTGTGGTATTGTGGCATTGTGCAAGCTTAATAAAAACATGATTTTACAATTTGTTGTAAAACTGTTTGAAACACAACTAAATTGTCTCAAATCATCTCATTATCTCTCTTACCAGTACTACACAAGATTTAGGATGCACATTGCCTGAAACATGATGTTACACCATGAACTAGGATATGAATATGTCTCATAGTGTCTCCTATAAACTCAACTACCAGTACTTCACTAGTTTTAGATTGAATGAAGTGTTGAACATGATTTTAGACCATGTTCATAGAAAACTGTGAAAAAGCCAAAAGTGGCTCCTACAATCAATCATTCCAGTGTTGTACAAGTTGCATTATGGAAAGCTCCTGAAAACATGATTTCACACCATATTAATGGATATGACTTATGTCTCATAGCGTCTCAACTACAAGTACTTCACTAGTTTTAGTTTGAACATGTGGTTGAAGATGCTTTTGGACTATGTTGATGGAAAAATGTTTAAAATGCCAAAAGTGGCTTATTCCTAGTGTTGTACAAGTTGAATTGTTGAAACTTCCTGAAAACATGATTTTATACCATGTTCATTGAAAACAGTTTAAAAAGCCACATTGAGGATAAACAACCAATCATTCCATTGTTGTACAAATTGCATTGTGGAAACATCCCGAAAACATAATTTTAGACCATGTCCATGTAAAACTATTAAATAATATAGCTCTTTGCAAAAGCACAATTTGTTGTTCCATAGTGTCTATTTAATCTCTCTATCCAGCAGAACACTTTATTTTGCTTGAACATTAAGTTAAACATGATTTTAGACTATGTTCATGGAAAACTGTTTAAAAAGCCAGATATTGTCTCCTATTTTCAATATTTCCAGTGTTTTATTGTGGCATTGTGCTAGCTTAATAAAAACATGATTTTAGAATTTGTTGTAAAACTGTTTGAAACACAACTAAATTGTCTCAAATCATCTCATTATCTCTCTTACCATTACTACACAAGATTTAGGATGAACATTGCCTGAAACATGATGTTACACCATGAACTAGGATATGAGTGAATATGTCTCATAGTCATTCCTATAATCTCAACTAGCAGTACTTCACTTGTTTTAGATTGAATAAAATGTTGAACATGTTTTTAGACTATGTTCATAGAAAACTGTGAAAAAGCCAAAAGTGGCTTTTTCCTAGGGTTGTTCAAGTTGAATTGTGGAAAGCTCCTGAAAACATGATTTTGCACCATATTAATGGATAGGACTTAATATGTCTCATAGCGTCACCTATAATCTCAACTACAAGTAATTCACTAGTTTTAGATTGAACGTTAGGTTGAACATGATTTTAGACCAAATCGTGTCATCATCTCTCTTACCAGTACTACACAAGATTTAGGATGAACATTGCCTGAAACATGATGTTACACCATGAACAAGGATATGAATATGTCTCATAGTGTCTCCTATAAACTCAACTACCAGTACTTAACTAGTTTTAGATTGAATGAAGTGTTGAACATGATTTTAGACCATGTTCATAGAAAACTGTTTAAAAAGCCACATTGAGGATAAACAACCAATCATTCCATTGTTGTACAAATTGCATTGTGGAAACATCCTGAAAACATAATTTTAGACCATGTCCGTGTAAAACTATTAAATAATATAGCTCTCTGCAAAAGCACAACTGTGTTGTTCCATAGTGTCTATTTAATCTCTCTATCCAGTAGAACACTTTATTTTGCTTGAACATTAAGTTAAACATGATTTTAGACTATGTTCATGGAAAACTGTTTAATAGCCAGATATTGTCTCCTCCTATTTTCAATATTTACAGTGTTGTATTGTGGCATTGTGCAAGCTTAATGAAAACATGATTTTAGACCTTGTTGTAAAACTGTTTGAAACACAACTAAATTGTCTCAAATAATCTCATTATCTCTCTTACCAGTACTACACAAGATTTAGGATGAACATTGCCTGAAACATGATGTTACACTATGAACTAGGATATGAGTGAATATGTCTCATAGTCATTCCTATAATCTCAACTAGCAGTACTTCACTTGTTTTAGATTGAATAAAATGTTGAACATGTTTTTAGACTATGTTCATAGAAAACTATGAAAAAGCCAAAAGTGGCTTTTTCCTAGTGTTGTTCAAGTTGCATTGTGGAAACATCCTGAAAACATAATTTTAGACCATGTCCATGTAAAACTATTAAATAATATAGCTCTCTGCAAAAGCACAATTTGTTGTTCCATAGTGTCTATTTAATCTCTCTATCCAGCAGAACACTTTATTTCTTGAACATTAAGTTAAACATGATTTCAGACAATGTTCATGGAAATCTGTTTAATAGCCAGATATTGTCTCCTCCTATTTTCAATATTTCCAGTGTTGTATTGTGGCATTGTGCAAGCTTAATGAAAACATGATTTTAGACCTTGTTGTAAAACTGTTTGAAACACAACTAAATTGTCTCAAATCGTGTCATCATCTCTCTTACCAGTACTACACTAGATTTAGCATGAACATTGCCTGACATGATTTTACACCATGTTCATTGAAAACAGTTTAAAAAGCCACATTGAGGATAAACAACCAATCATTCCATTGTTGTACAAATTGCATTGTGGAAACATCCTGAAAATATAATTTTAGACCATGTCCATGTAAAACTATTAAATAATATAGCTCTTTGCAAAAGCACAATTGTGTTGTTCCACAGTGTCTATTTAATCTCTCTTTCCAACAGAACACTTTATTTTGCTTGAACATTAAGTTAAACATGATTTTAGACTATGTTCATGGAAAACTGTTTAATAGCCAGATATTGTCTCCTCCTATTTTCAATATTTCCAGTGTTGTATTGTGGCATTGTGCAAGCTTAATGAAAACATGATTTTAGACCTTGTTGTAAAACTGTTTGAAACACAACTAAATTGTCTCAAATCGTGTCATCATCTCTCTTACCAGTACTACACAAGATTTAGCATGAACATTGCCTGAAACATGATGTTACACCATGAACAAGGAAATGAGTGAATATGTCTCATAGTGTCTCCTATAAACTCAACTACCAGTACTTCACTAGTTTTAGATTGAATGAAGTGTTGAACATGATTTTAGACCATGTTCATAGAAAACTGTGAAAAAGCCAAAAGTGTTTCCTACAATCAATCATTCCAGTGTTGTACAGGTTGCATTATGGAAAGCTCCTGAAAACATGATTTCACACCATATTAATGGATATGTCTTATGTCTCATAGCGTCTCAACTACAAGTACTTCACTAGTTTTAGTTTGAACATGTGGTTGAAGATGCTTTTGGACTATGTTGATGGAAAAATGTTTAAAAAGCCAAAAGTGGCTTATTCCTAGTGTTGTACAAGTTGAATTGTTGAAACTTCCTGAAAACATGATTTTATACCACGTTCATTGCAAACAGTTTAAAAAGCCACATTGAGGATAAACAACCAATCATTCCATTGTTGTACAAATTGCATTGTGGAAACATCCTGAAAACATAATTTTAGACCATGTCCGTGTAAAACTATTAAATAATATAGCTCTCTGCAAAAGCACAACTGTGTTGTTCCATAGTGTCTATTTAATCTCTCTATCCAGCAGAACACTTTATTTTGCTTGAACATTAAATTAAACATGATTTTAGACTATGTTCATGGAAAACTGTTTAATAGCCAGATATTGTCTCCTCCTATTTTCAATATTTCCAGTGTGGTATTGTGGCATTGTGCAAGCTTAATAAAAACATCATTTTACAATTTGTTGTAAAACTGTTTGAAACACAACTAAATTGTCTCAAATAATCTCATTATCTCTCTTACCAGTACTACACAAGATTTAGGATGAACATTGCCTGAAACATGATGTTACACTATGAACTAGGATATGAGTGAATATGTCTCATAGTCATTCCTATAATCTCAACTAGCAGTACTTCACTTGTTTTAGATTGAATAAAATGTTGAACATGTTTTTAGACTATGTTCATAGAAAACTATGAAAAAGCCAAAAGTGGCTTTTTCCTAGTGTTGTTCAAGTTGCATTGTGGAAACATCCTGAAAACATAATTTTAGACCATGTCCATGTAAAACTATTAAATAATATAGCTCTCTGCAAAAGCACAATTTGTTGTTCCATAGTGTCTATTTAATCTCTCTATCCAGCAGAACACTTTATTTCTTGAACATTAAGTTAAACATGATTTCAGACAATGTTCATGGAAATCTGTTTAATAGCCAGATATTGTCTCCTCCTATTTTCAATATTTCCAGTGTTGTATTGTGGCATTGTGCAAGCTTAATGAAAACATGATTTTAGACCTTGTTGTAAAACTGTTTGAAACACAACTAAATTGTCTCAAATCGTGTCATCATCTCTCTTACCAGTACTACACTAGATTTAGCATGAACATTGCCTGACATGATTTTACACCATGTTCATTGAAAACAGTTTAAAAAGCCACATTGAGGATAAACAACCAATCATTCCATTGTTGTACAAATTGCATTGTGGAAACATCCTGAAAATATAATTTTAGACCATGTCCATGTAAAACTATTAAATAATATAGCTCTTTGCAAAAGCACAATTGTGTTGTTCCACAGTGTCTATTTAATCTCTCTTTCCAGCAGAACACTTTATTTTGCTTGAACATTAAGTTAAACATGATTTTAGACTATGTTCATGGAAAACTGTTTAAAAAGCCAGATATTGAAGTTGAATTGTGGAAAGCTCCTGAAAACATGATTTTACACCATATTAATGGATATGAGTTAATATGTCTCATAGCGTCTCCTATAATCTCAACTACAAGTAATTCACTAGTTTTAGATTGAACATTAGGTTGAACATGATTTTAGACCAAATCGTGTCATCATCTCTCTTACCAGTACTACACAAGATTTAGGATGAACATTGCCTGAAACATGATGTTACACCATGAACAAGGATATGAATATGTCTCATAGTGTCTCCTATAAACCCAACTACCAGTACTTCACTAGTTTTAGATTGAATGAAGTGTTGAACATGATTTTAGACCATGTTCATAGAAAACTGTGAAAAAGCCAAAAGTGGCTCCTACAATCAATCATTCCAGTGTTGTACAAGTTGCATTATGGAAAGCTCCTGAAAACATGATTTCACACCATATTAATGGATATGACTTATGTCTCATAGCGTCTCAACTACAAGTACTTCACTAGTTTTAGTTTGAACATGTGGTTGAAGATGCTTTTAGACCATGTTCATAGAAAACTGTGAAAAAGCCAAAAGTGGCTCATACAATCAATCATTCCGGTGTTGTACAGGTTGCATTATGGAAAGCTCCTGAAAACATGATTTCACACCATATTAATGGATATGACTTATGTCTCATAGAGTCTCAACTACAAGTACTTCAATAGTTTTAGTTTGAACATGTGGTTGAAGATGCTTTTGGACTATGTTGATGGAAAAATGTTTAAAAAGCCAAAAGTGGCTTATTCCTAGTGTTGAACAAGTTGAATTGTTGAAACTTCCTGAAAACATGATTTTATACCATGTTCATTGAAAACAGTTTAAAAAGCCACATTGAGGATAAACAACCAATCATTCCATTGTTGTACAAATTGCATTGTGGAAACATCCTGAAAACATAATTTTAGACCATGTCCATGTAAAACTATTAAATAATATAGCACTCTGCAAAAGCACAACTGTGTTGCTCCATAGTGTCTATTTAATCTCTCTATCCAGCAGAACACTTTATTTTGCTTGAACATTAAGTTAAACATGATTTTAGACTATGTTCATGGAAAACTGTTTAAAAAGCCAGATATTGTCTCCTATTTTCAATATTTCCAGTGTTTTATTGTGGCATTGTGCAAGCTTAATAAAAACATGATTTTAGAATTTGTTGTAAAACTGTTTGAAACACAACTAAATTGTCTCAAATCATCTCATTATCTCTCTTACCAGTACTACACAAGATTTAGGATGAACATTGCCTGAAACATGATGTTACACCATGAACTAGGATATGAGTGAATATGTCTCATAGTCATTCCTATAATCTCAACTAGCAGTACTTCACTTGTTTTAGATTGAATAAAATGTTGAACATGTTTTTAGACTATGTTCATAGAAAACTGTGAAAAAGCCAAAAGTGGCTTTTTCCTAGTGTTGTTCAAGTTGAATTGTGGAAAGCTCCTGAAAACATGATTTTACACCATATTAATGGATATGAGTTAATATGTCTCATAGCGTCTCCTATAATCTCAACTACAAGTAATTCACTAGTTTTAGATTGAACATTAGGTTGAACATGATTTTAGACCAAATCGTGTCATCATCTCTCTTACGAGTACTACACAAGATTTAGGATGAACATTGCCTGAAGCATGATGTTACACCATGAACAAGTATATGAATATGTCTCATAGTGTCTCCTATAAACTCAACTACCAGTACTTCACTAGTTTTAGATTGAATGAAGTGTTGAACATGATTTTAGACCATGTTCATAGAAAACTGTGAAAAAGCCAAAAGTGTTTCCTACAATCAATCATTCCAGTGTTGTACAGGTTGCATTATGGAAAGCTCCTGAAAACATGATTTCACACCATATTAATGGATATGTCTTATGTCTCATAGCGTCTCAACTACAAGTACTTCACTAGTTTTAGTTTGAACATGTGGTTGAAGATGCTTTTAGACCATGTTCATAGAAAACTGTGAAAAAGCCAAAAGTGGCTCATACAATCAATCATTCCGGTGTTGTACAGGTTGCATTATGGAAAGCTCCTGAAAACATGATTTCACACCATATTAATGGATATGACTTATGTCTCATAGAGTCTCAACTACAAGTACTTCAATAGTTTTAGTTTGAACATGTGGTTGAAGATGCTTTTGGACTATGTTGATGGAAAAGTGGCTTATTCCTAGTGTTGTACAAGTTGAATTGTTGAAACTTCCTGAAAACATGATTTTATACCATGTTCATTGAAAACAGTTTAAAAAGCCACATTGAGGATAAACAACCAATCATTCCATTGTTGTACAAATTGCATTGTGGAAACATCCTGAAAACATAATTTTAGACCATGTCCATGTAAAACTATTAAATAATATAGCTCTTTGCAAAAGCACAATTGTGTTGTTCCATAGTGTCTATTTAATCTCTCTTTCCAGCAGAACACTTTATTTTGCTTGAACATTAAGTTAAACATGATTTTAGACTATGTTCATGGAAAACTGTTTAAAAAGCCAGATATTGTCTCCTATTTTCAATATTTCCAGTGTTTTATTGTGGCATTGTGCAAGCTTAATAAAAACATGATTTTAGAATTTGTTGTAAAACTGTTTGAAACACAACTAAATTGTCTCAAATCATCTCATTATCTCTCTTACCAGTACTACACAAGATTTAGGATGAACATTGCCTGAAACATGATGTTACACCATGAACAAGGAAATGTGTGAATATGTCTCATAGTGTCTCCTATAAACTCAACTACCAGTACTTCACTAGTTTTAGATTGAATGAAGTGTTGAACATGATTTTAGACCATGTTCATAGAAATCTGTGAAAAAGCCAAAAGTGGCTCCTACAATCAATCATTCCAGTGTTGTACAGGTTGCATTATGGAAAGCTCCTGAAAACATGATTTCACACCATATTAATGGATATGACTTATGTCTCATAGCGTCTCAACTACAAGTACTTCACTAGTTTTAGTTTGAACATGTGGTTTAAGATGATTTTGGACTATGTTGATGGAAAAATGTTTAAAAAGCCAAAAGTGGCTTATTCCTAGTGTTGTACAAGTTGAATTGTTGAAACTTCCTGAAAACATGATTTTATACCATGTTCATTGAAAACAGTTTAAAAAGCCACATTGAGGATAAACAACCAATCATTCCATTGTTGTACAAATTGCATTGTGGAAACATCCTGAAAACATAATTTTAGACCATGTCCATGTAAAACTATTAAATAATATAGCTCTTTGCAAAAGCACAATTGTGTTGTTCCATAGTGTCTATTTAATCTCTCTTTCCAGCAGAACACTTTATTTTGCTTGAACATTAAGTTAAACATGATTTTAGACTATGTTCATGGAAAACTGTTTAAAAAGCCAGATATTGTCTCCTATTTTCAATATTTCCAGTGTTTTATTGTGGCATTGTGCAAGCTTAATAAAAACATGATTTTAGAATTTGTTGTAAAACTGTTTGAAACACAACTAAATTGTCTCAAATCATCTCATTATCTCTCTTACCAGTACTACACAAGATTTAGGATGAACATTGCCTGAAACATGATGTTACACCATGAACAAGGAAATGTGTGAATATGTCTCATAGTGTCTCCTATAAACTCAACTACCAGTACTTCACTAGTTTTAGATTGAATGAAGTGTTGAACATGATTTTAGACCATGTTCATAGAAATCTGTGAAAAAGCCAAAAGTGGCTCCTACAATCAATCATTCCAGTGTTGTACAGGTTGCATTATGGAAAGCTCCTGAAAACATGATTTCACACCATATTAATGGATATGACTTATGTCTCATAGCGTCTCAACTACAAGTACTTCACTAGTTTTAGTTTGAACATGTGGTTTAAGATGATTTTGGACTATGTTGATGGAAAAAAATTTAAAAAGCCAAAAGTGGCTTATTCCCAGTGTTGTACAAGTTGAATTGTTGAAACTTCCTGAAAACATGATTTTATACCACGTTCATTGAAAACAGTTTAAAAAGCCACATTGAGGATAAACAACCAATCATTCCATTGTTGTACAAATTGCATTGTGGAAACATCCTGAAAACATAATTTTAGACCATGTCCGTGTAAAACTATTAAATAATATAGCTCTCTGCAAAAGCACAACTGTGTTGTTCCATAGTGTCTATTTAATCTCTCTATCCAGCAGAACACTTTTTTTCTTTTGAACATTAAGTTAAACATGATTTTAGACTATGTTCATGGAAAACTGTTTAATAGCCAGATATTGTCTCCTCCTATTTTCAATATTTCCAGTGTGGTATTGTGGCATTGTGCAAGCTTAATGAAAACATGATTTTAGACCTTGTTGTAAAACTGTTTGAAACAACAAACCTAAATTGTCTCAAATCGTGTCATCATCTCTCTTACCAGTACTACACTAGATTTAGCATGAACATTGCCTGACATGATTTTACACCATGTTCATTGAAAACCGTTTAAAAAGCCACATTGAGGATAAAAAACCAATCATTCCATTGTTGTACAAATTGCATTGTGGAAACATCCTGAAAACATAATTTTAGACCATGTCCGTGTAAAACTATTAAATAATATAGCTCTCTGCAAAAGCACAACTGTGTTGTTCCATAGTGTCTATTTAATCTCTCTATCCAGTAGAACACTTTATTTTGCTTGAACATTAAGTTAAACATGATTTTAGACTATGTTCATGGAAAACTGTTTAATAGCCAGATATTGTCTCCTCCTATTTTCAATATTTACAGTGTTGTATTGTGGCATTGTGCAAGCTTAATGAAAACATGATTTTAGACCTTGTTGTAAAACTGTTTGAAATAACTAAATTGTCTCAAATCGTGTCATCATCTCTCTTACCAGTACTACACAAGATTTAGCATGAACATTGCCTGAAACATGATGTTACACCATGAACAAGGAAATGAGTGAATATGTCTCATAGTGTCTCCTATAAACTCAACTACCAGTACTTCACTAGTTTTAGATTGAATGAAGTGTTGAACATGATTTTAGACCATGTTCATAGAAAACTGTGAAAAAGCCAAAAGTGTTTCCTACAATCAATCATTCCAGTGTTGTACAGGTTGCATTATGGAAAGCTCCTGAAAACATGATTTCACACCATATTAATGGATATGTCTTATGTCTCATAGCGTCTCAACTACAAGTACTTCACTAGTTTTAGTTTGAACATGTGGTTGAAGATGCTTTTGGACTATGTTGATGGAAAAATGTTTAAAAAGCCAAAAGTGGCTTATTCCTAGTGTTGTACAAGTTGACTTGTTGAAACTTCCTGAAAACATGATTTTATACCACGTTCATTGCAAACAGTTTAAAAAGCCACATTGAGGATAAACAACCAATCATTCCATTGTTGTACAAATTGCATTGTGGAAACATCCTGAAAACATAATTTTAGACCATGTCCGTGTAAAACTATTAAATAATATAGCTCTCTGCAAAAGCACAACTGTGTTGTTCCATAGTGTCTATTTAATCTCTCTATCCAGCAGAACACTTTATTTTGCTTGAACATTAAATTAAACATGATTTTAGACTATGTTCATGGAAAACTGTTTAATAGCCAGATATTGTCTCCTCCTATTTTCAATATTTCCAGTGTGGTATTGTGGCATTGTGCAAGCTTAATGAAAACATGATTTTAGACCTTGTTGTAAAACTGTTTGAAACAACAAACCTAAATTGTCTCAAATCGTGTCATCATCTCTCTTACCAGTACTACACTAGATTTAGCATGAACATTGCCTGACATGATTTTACACCATGTTCATTGAAAACCGTTTAAAAAGCCACATTGAGGATAAAAAACCAATCATTCCATTGTTGTACAAATTGCATTGTGGAAACATCCTGAAAACATAATTTTAGACCATGTCCGTGTAAAACTATTAAATAATATAGCTCTCTGCAAAAGCACAACTGTGTTGTTCCATAGTGTCTATTTAATCTCTCTATCCAGTAGAACACTTTATTTTGCTTGAACATTAAGTTAAACATGATTTTAGACTATGTTCATGGAAAACTGTTTAATAGCCAGATATTGTCTCCTCCTATTTTCAATATTTACAGTGTTGTATTGTGGCATTGTGCAAGCTTAATGAAAACATGATTTTAGACCTTGTTGTAAAACTGTTTGAAACAACTAAATTGTCTCAAATCGTGTCATCATCTCTCTTACCAGTACTACACAAGATTTAGCATGAACATTGCCTGAAACATGATGTTACACCATGAACAAGGAAATGAGTGAATATGTCTCATAGTGTCTCCTATAAACTCAACTACCAGTACTTCACTAGTTTTAGATTGAATGAAGTGTTGAACATGATTTTAGACCATGTTCATAGAAAACTGTGAAAAAGCCAAAAGTGTTTCCTACAATCAATCATTCCAGTGTTGTACAGGTTGCATTATGGAAAGCTCCTGAAAACATGATTTCACACCATATTAATGGATATGTCTTATGTCTCATAGCGTCTCAACTACAAGTACTTCACTAGTTTTAGTTTGAACATGTGGTTGAAGATGCTTTTGGACTATGTTGATGGAAAAATGTTTAAAAAGCCAAAAGTGGCTTATTCCTAGTGTTGTACAAGTTGACTTGTTGAAACTTCCTGAAAACATGATTTTATACCACGTTCATTGCAAACAGTTTAAAAAGCCACATTGAGGATAAACAACCAATCATTCCATTGTTGTACAAATTGCATTGTGGAAACATCCTGAAAACATAATTTTAGACCATGTCCGTGTAAAACTATTAAATAATATAGCTCTCTGCAAAAGCACAACTGTGTTGTTCCATAGTGTCTATTTAATCTCTCTATCCAGCAGAACACTTTATTTTGCTTGAACATTAAATTAAACATGATTTTAGACTATGTTCATGGAAAACTGTTTAATAGCCAGATATTGTCTCCTCCTATTTTCAATATTTCCAGTGTGGTATTGTGGCATTGTGCAAGCTTAATGAAAACATGATTTTAGACCTTGTTGTAAAACTGTTTGAAACAACAAACCTAAATTGTCTCAAATCGTGTCATCATCTCTCTTACCAGTACTACACTAGATTTAGCATGAACATTGCCTGACATGATTTTACACCATGTTCATTGAAAACCGTTTAAAAAGCCACATTGAGGATAAAAAACCAATCATTCCATTGTTGTACAAATTGCATTGTGGAAACATCCTGAAAACATAATTTTAGACCATGTCCGTGTAAAACTATTAAATAATATAGCTCTCTGCAAAAGCACAACTGTGTTGTTCCATAGTGTCTATTTAATCTCTCTATCCAGCAGAACACTTTATTTTGCTTGAACATTAAATTAAACATGATTTTAGACTATGTTCATGGAAAACTGTTTAATAGCCAGATATTGTCTCCTCCTATTTTCAATATTTCCAGTGTGGTATTGTGGCATTGTGCAAGCTTAATAAAAACATGATTTTACAATTTGTTGTAAAACTGTTTGAAACACAACTAAATTGTCTCAAATCATCTCATTATCTCTCTTACCAGTACTACACAAGATTTAGGATGAACATTGCCTGAAACATGATGTTACACTATGAACTAGGATATGAGTGAATATGTCTCATAGTCATTCCTATAATCTCAACTAGCAGTACTTCACTTGTTTTAGATTGAATAAAATGTTGAACATGTTTTTAGACTATGTTCATAGAAAACTATGACAAAGCCAAAAGTGGCTTTTTCCTAGTGTTGTTCAAGTTGCATTGTGGAAACATCCTGAAAACATAATTTTAGACCATGTCCATGTAAAACTATTAAATAATATAGCTCTCTGCAAAAGCACAATTTGTTGTTCCATAGTGTCTATTTAATCTCTCTATCCAGCAGAACACTTTATTTCTTGAACATTAAGTTAAACATGATTTCAGACAATGTTCATGGAAATCTGTTTAATAGCCAGATATTGTCTCCTCCTATTTTCAATATTTCCAGTGTTGTATTGTGGCATTGTGCAAGCTTAATGAAAACATGATTTTAGACCTTGTTGTAAAACTGTTTGAAACACAACTAAATTGTCTCAAATCGTGTCATCATCTCTCTTACCAGTACTACACAAGATTTAGCATGAACATTGCCTGAAACATGATGTTACACCATGAACAAGGAAATGAGTGAATATGTCTCATAGTGTCTCCTATAAACTCAACTACCAGTACTTCACTAGTTTTAGATTGAATGAAGTGTTGAACATGATTTTAGACCATGTTCATAGAAAACTGTGAAAAAGCCAAAAGTGTTTCCTACAATCAATCATTCCAGTGTTGTACAGGTTGCATTATGGAAAGCTCCTGAAAACATGATTTCACACCATATTAATGGATATGTCTTATGTCTCATAGCGTCTCAACTACAAGTACTTCACTAGTTTTAGTTTGAACATGTGGTTGAAGATGCTTTTGGACTATGTTGATGGAAAAATGTTTAAAAAGCCAAAAGTGGCTTATTCCTAGTGTTGTACAAGTTGAATTGTTGAAACTTCCTGAAAACATGATTTTATACCACGTTCATTGCAAACAGTTTAAAAAGCCACATTGAGGATAAACAACCAATCATTCCATTGTTGTACAAATTGCATTGTGGAAACATCCTGAAAACATAATTTTAGACCATGTCCGTGTAAAACTATTAAATAATATAGCTCTCTGCAAAAGCACAACTGTGTTGTTCCATAGTGTCTATTTAATCTCTCTATCCAGCAGAACACTTTATTTTGCTTGAACATTAAATTAAACATGATTTTAGACTATGTTCATGGAAAACTGTTTAATAGCCAGATATTGTCTCCTCCTATTTTCAATATTTCCAGTGTGGTATTGTGGCATTGTGCAAGCTTAATAAAAACATCATTTTACAATTTGTTGTAAAACTGTTTGAAACACAACTAAATTGTCTCAAATAATCTCATTATCTCTCTTACCAGTACTACACAAGATTTAGGATGAACATTGCCTGAAACATGATGTTACACTATGAACTAGGATATGAGTGAATATGTCTCATAGTCATTCCTATAATCTCAACTAGCAGTACTTCACTTGTTTTAGATTGAATAAAATGTTGAACATGTTTTTAGACTATGTTCATAGAAAACTATGAAAAAGCCAAAAGTGGCTTTTTCCTAGTGTTGTTCAAGTTGCATTGTGGAAACATCCTGAAAACATAATTTTAGACCATGTCCATGTAAAACTATTAAATAATATAGCTCTCTGCAAAAGCACAATTTGTTGTTCCATAGTGTCTATTTAATCTCTCTATCCAGCAGAACACTTTATTTCTTGAACATTAAGTTAAACATGATTTCAGACAATGTTCATGGAAATCTGTTTAATAGCCAGATATTGTCTCCTCCTATTTTCAATATTTCCAGTGTTGTATTGTGGCATTGTGCAAGCTTAATGAAAACATGATTTTAGACCTTGTTGTAAAACTGTTTGAAACACAACTAAATTGTCTCAAATCGTGTCATCATCTCTCTTACCAGTACTACACTAGATTTAGCATGAACATTGCCTGACATGATTTTACACCATGTTCATTGAAAACAGTTTAAAAAGCCACATTGAGGATAAACAACCAATCATTCCATTGTTGTACAAATTGCATTGTGGAAACATCCTGAAAATATAATTTTAGACCATGTCCGTGTAAAACTATTAAATAATATAGCTCTCTGCAAAAGCACAACTGTGTTGTTCCATAGTGTCTATTTAATCTCTCTATCCAGCAGAACACTTTATTTTGCTTGAACATTAAATTAAACATGATTTTAGACTATGTTCATGGAAAACTGTTTAATAGCCAGATATTGTCTCCTCCTATTTTCAATATTTCCAGTGTGGTATTGTGGCATTGTGCAAGCTTAATAAAAACATGATTTTACAATTTGTTGTAAAACTGTTTGAAACACAACTAAATTGTCTCAAATAATCTCATTATCTCTCTTACCAGTACTACACAAGATTTAGGATGAACATTGCCTGAAACATGATGTTACACTATGAACTAGGATATGAGTGAATATGTCTCATAGTCATTCCTATAATCTCAACTAGCAGTACTTCACTTGTTTTAGATTGAATAAAATGTTGAACATGTTTTTAGACTATGTTCATAGAAAACTATGAAAAAGCCAAAAGTGGCTTTTTCCTAGTGTTGTTCAAGTTGCATTGTGGAAACATCCTGAAAACATAATTTTAGACCATGTCCATGTAAAACTATTAAATAATATAGCTCTCTGCAAAAGCACAATTTGTTGTTCCATAGTGTCTATTTAATCTCTCTATCCAGCAGAACACTTTATTTCTTGAACATTAAGTTAAACATGATTTCAGACAATGTTCATGGAAATCTGTTTAATAGCCAGATATTGTCTCCTCCTATTTTCAATATTTCCAGTGTTGTATTGTGGCATTGTGCAAGCTTAATGAAAACATGATTTTAGACCTTGTTGTAAAACTGTTTGAAACACAACTAAATTGTCTCAAATCGTGTCATCATCTCTCTTACCAGTACTACACAAGATTTAGCATGAACATTGCCTGAAACATGATGTTACACCATGAACAAGGAAATGAGTGAATATGTCTCATAGTGTCTCCTATAAACTCAACTACCAGTACTTCACTAGTTTTAGATTGAATGAAGTGTTGAACATGATTTTAGACCATGTTCATAGAAAACTGTGAAAAAGCCAAAAGTGTTTCCTACAATCAATCATTCCAGTGTTGTACAGGTTGCATTATGGAAAGCTCCTGAAAACATGATTTCACACCATATTAATGGATATGTCTTATGTCTCATAGCGTCTCAACTACAAGTACTTCACTAGTTTTAGTTTGAACATGTGGTTGAAGATGCTTTTGGACTATGTTGATGGAAAAATGTTTAAAAAGCCAAAAGTGGCTTATTCCTAGTGTTGTACAAGTTGAATTGTTGAAACTTCCTGAAAACATGATTTTATACCACGTTCATTGCAAACAGTTTAAAAAGCCACATTGAGGATAAACAACCAATCATTCCATTGTTGTACAAATTGCATTGTGGAAACATCCTGAAAACATAATTTTAGACCATGTCCGTGTAAAACTATTAAATAATATAGCTCTCTGCAAAAGCACAACTGTGTTGTTCCATAGTGTCTATTTAATCTCTCTATCCAGCAGAACACTTTATTTTGCTTGAACATTAAATTAAACATGATTTTAGACTATGTTCATGGAAAACTGTTTAATAGCCAGATATTGTCTCCTCCTATTTTCAATATTTCCAGTGTGGTATTGTGGCATTGTGCAAGCTTAATAAAAACATCATTTTACAATTTGTTGTAAAACTGTTTGAAACACAACTAAATTGTCTCAAATAATCTCATTATCTCTCTTACCAGTACTACACAAGATTTAGGATGAACATTGCCTGAAACATGATGTTACACTATGAACTAGGATATGAGTGAATATGTCTCATAGTCATTCCTATAATCTCAACTAGCAGTACTTCACTTGTTTTAGATTGAATAAAATGTTGAACATGTTTTTAGACTATGTTCATAGAAAACTATGAAAAAGCCAAAAGTGGCTTTTTCCTAGTGTTGTTCAAGTTGCATTGTGGAAACATCCTGAAAACATAATTTTAGACCATGTCCATGTAAAACTATTAAATAATATAGCTCTCTGCAAAAGCACAATTTGTTGTTCCATAGTGTCTATTTAATCTCTCTATCCAGCAGAACACTTTATTTCTTGAACATTAAGTTAAACATGATTTCAGACAATGTTCATGGAAATCTGTTTAATAGCCAGATATTGTCTCCTCCTATTTTCAATATTTCCAGTGTTGTATTGTGGCATTGTGCAAGCTTAATGAAAACATGATTTTAGACCTTGTTGTAAAACTGTTTGAAACACAACTAAATTGTCTCAAATCGTGTCATCATCTCTCTTACCAGTACTACACTAGATTTAGCATGAACATTGCCTGACATGATTTTACACCATGTTCATTGAAAACAGTTTAAAAAGCCACATTGAGGATAAACAACCAATCATTCCATTGTTGTACAAATTGCATTGTGGAAACATCCTGAAAATATAATTTTAGACCATGTCCATGTAAAACTATTAAATAATATAGCTCTTTGCAAAAGCACAATTGTGTTGTTCCACAGTGTCTATTTAATCTCTCTTTCCAGCAGAACACTTTATTTTGCTTGAACATTAAGTTAAACATGATTTTAGACTATGTTCATGGAAAACTGTTTAAAAAGCCAGATATTGAAGTTGAATTGTGGAAAGCTCCTGAAAACATGATTTTACACCATATTAATGGATATGACTTAATATGTCTCATAGCGTCTCCTATAATCTCAACTACAAGTAATTCACTAGTTTTAGATTGAACATTAGGTTGAACATGATTTTAGACCAAATCGTGTCATCATCTCTCTTACCAGTACTACACAAGATTTAGGATGAACATTGCCTGAAACATGATGTTACACCATGAACAAGGATATGAATATGTCTCATAGTGTCTCCTATAAACCCAACTACCAGTACTTCACTAGTTTTAGATTGAATGAAGTGTTGAACATGATTTTAGACCATGTTCATAGAAAACTGTGAAAAAGCCAAAAGTGTTTCCTACAATCAATCATTCCAGTGTTGTACAGGTTGCATTATGGAAAGCTCCTGAAAACATGATTTCACACCATATTAATGGATATGTCTTATGTCTCATAGCGTCTCAACTACAAGTACTTCACTAGTTTTAGTTTGAACATGTGGTTGAAGATGCTTTTGGACTATGTTGATGGAAAAATGTTTAAAAAGCCAAAAGTGGCTTATTCCTAGTGTTGTACAAGTTGAATTGTTGAAACTTCCTGAAAACATGATTTTATACCATGTTCATTGAAAACAGTTTAAAAAGCCACATTGAGGATAAACAACCAATCATTCCATTGTTGTACAAATTGCATTGTGGAAACATCCTGAAAACATAATTTTAGACCATGTCCATGTAAAACTATTAAATAATATAGCACTCTGCAAAAGCACAACTGTGTTGCTCCATAGTGTCTATTTAATCTCTCTATCCAGCAGAACACTTTATTTTGCTTGAACATTAAGTTAAACATGATTTTAGACTATGTTCATGGAAAACTGTTTAAAAAGCCAGATATTGTCTCCTATTTTCAATATTTCCAGTGTTTTATTGTGGCATTGTGCAAGCTTAATAAAAACATGATTTTAGAATTTGTTGTAAAACTGTTTGAAACACAACTAAATTGTCTCAAATCATCTCATTATCTCTCTTACCAGTACTACACAAGATTTAGGATGAACATTGCCTGAAACATGATGTTACACCATGAACTAGGATATGAGTGAATATGTCTCATAGTCATTCCTATAATCTCAACTAGCAGTACTTCACTTGTTTTAGATTGAATAAAATGTTGAACATGTTTTTAGACTATGTTCATAGAAAACTGTGAAAAAGCCAAAAGTGGCTTTTTCCTAGTGTTGTTCAAGTTGAATTGTGGAAAGCTCCTGAAAACATGATTTTACACCATATTAATGGATATGAGTTAATATGTCTCATAGCGTCTCCTATAATCTCAACTACAAGTAATTCACTAGTTTTAGATTGAACATTAGGTTGAACATGATTTTAGACCAAATCGTGTCATCATCTCTCTTACGAGTACTACACAAGATTTAGGATGAACATTGCCTGAAGCATGATGTTACACCATGAACAAGTATATGAATATGTCTCATAGTGTCTCCTATAAACTCAACTACCAGTACTTCACTAGTTTTAGATTGAATGAAGTGTTGAACATGATTTTAGACCATGTTCATAGAAAACTGTGAAAAAGCCAAAAGTGTTTCCTACAATCAATCATTCCAGTGTTGTACAGGTTGCATTATGGAAAGCTCCTGAAAACATGATTTCACACCATATTAATGGATATGTCTTATGTCTCATAGCGTCTCAACTACAAGTACTTCACTAGTTTTAGTTTGAACATGTGGTTGAAGATGCTTTTAGACCATGTTCACAGAAAACTGTGAAAAAGCCAAAAGTGGCTCATACAATCAATCATTCCGGTGTTGTACAGGTTGCATTATGGAAAGCTCCTGAAAACATGATTTCACACCATATTAATGGATATGACTTATGTCTCATAGAGTCTCAACTACAAGTACTTCAATAGTTTTAGTTTGAACATGTGGTTGAAGATGCTTTTGGACTATGTTGATGGAAAAATGTTTAAAAAGCCAAAAGTGGCTTATTCCTAGTGTTGTACAAGTTGAATTGTTGAAACTTCCTGAAAACATGATTTTATACCATGTTCATTGAAAACAGTTTAAAAAGCCACATTGAGGATAAACAACCAATCATTCCATTGTTGTACAAATTGCATTGTGGAAACATCCTGAAAACATAATTTTAGACCATGTCCATGTAAAACTATTAAATAATATAGCTCTTTGCAAAAGCACAATTGTGTTGTTCCATAGTGTCTATTTAATCTCTCTTTCCAGCAGAACACTTTATTTTGCTTGAACATTAAGTTAAACATGATTTTAGACTATGTTCATGGAAAACTGTTTAAAAAGCCAGATATTGTCTCCTATTTTCAATATTTCCAGTGTTTTATTGTGGCATTGTGCAAGCTTAATAAAAACATGATTTTAGAATTTGTTGTAAAACTGTTTGAAACACAACTAAATTGTCTCAAATCATCTCATTATCTCTCTTACCAGTACTACACAAGATTTAGGATGAACATTGCCTGAAACATGATGTTACACCATGAACAAGGAAATGTGTGAATATGTCTCATAGTGTCTCCTATAAACTCAACTACCAGTACTTCACTAGTTTTAGATTGAATGAAGTGTTGAACATGATTTTAGACCATGTTCATAGAAATCTGTGAAAAAGCCAAAAGTGGCTCCTACAATCAATCATTCCAGTGTTGTACAGGTTGCATTATGGAAAGCTCCTGAAAACATGATTTCACACCATATTAATGGATATGACTTATGTCTCATAGCGTCTCAACTACAAGTACTTCACTAGTTTTAGTTTGAACATGTGGTTTAAGATGATTTTGGACTATGTTGATGGAAAAAAAATTAAAAAGCCAAAAGTGGCTTATTCCCAGTGTTGTACAAGTTGAATTGTTGAAACTTCCTGAAAACATGATTTTATACCACGTTCATTGCAAACAGTTTAAAAAGCCACATTGAGGATAAACAACCAATCATTCCATTGTTGTACAAATTGCATTGTGGAAACATCCTGAAAATATAATTTTAGACCATGTCCATGTAAAACTATTAAATAATATAGCTCTTTGCAAAAGCACAATTGTGTTGTTCCACAGTGTCTATTTAATCTCTCTTTCCAGCAGAACACTTTATTTTGCTTGAACATTAAGTTAAACATGATTTTAGACTATGTTCATGGAAAACTGTTTAAAAAGCCAGATATTGAAGTTGAATTGTGGAAAGCTCCTGAAAACATGATTTTACACCATATTAATGGATATGACTTAATATGTCTCATAGCGTCTCCTATAATCTCAACTACAAGTAATTCACTAGTTTTAGATTGAACATTAGGTTGAACATGATTTTAGACCAAATCGTGTCATCATCTCTCTTACCAGTACTACACAAGATTTAGGATGAACATTGCCTGAAACATGATGTTACACCATGAACAAGGATATGAATATGTCTCATAGTGTCTCCTATAAACCCAACTACCAGTACTTCACTAGTTTTAGATTGAATGAAGTGTTGAACATGATTTTAGACCATGTTCATAGAAAACTGTGAAAAAGCCAAAAGTGTTTCCTACAATCAATCATTCCAGTGTTGTACAGGTTGCATTATGGAAAGCTCCTGAAAACATGATTTCACACCATATTAATGGATATGTCTTATGTCTCATAGCGTCTCAACTACAAGTACTTCACTAGTTTTAGTTTGAACATGTGGTTGAAGATGCTTTTGGACTATGTTGATGGAAAAATGTTTAAAAAGCCAAAAGTGGCTTATTCCTAGTGTTGTACAAGTTGAATTGTTGAAACTTCCTGAAAACATGATTTTATACCATGTTCATTGAAAACAGTTTAAAAAGCCACATTGAGGATAAACAACCAATCATTCCATTGTTGTACAAATTGCATTGTGGAAACATCCTGAAAACATAATTTTAGACCATGTCCATGTAAAACTATTAAATAATATAGCACTCTGCAAAAGCACAACTGTGTTGCTCCATAGTGTCTATTTAATCTCTCTATCCAGCAGAACACTTTATTTTGCTTGAACATTAAGTTAAACATGATTTTAGACTATGTTCATGGAAAACTGTTTAAAAAGCCAGATATTGTCTCCTATTTTCAATATTTCCAGTGTTTTATTGTGGCATTGTGCAAGCTTAATAAAAACATGATTTTAGAATTTGTTGTAAAACTGTTTGAAACACAACTAAATTGTCTCAAATCATCTCATTATCTCTCTTACCAGTACTACACAAGATTTAGGATGAACATTGCCTGAAACATGATGTTACACCATGAACTAGGATATGAGTGAATATGTCTCATAGTCATTCCTATAATCTCAACTAGCAGTACTTCACTTGTTTTAGATTGAATAAAATGTTGAACATGTTTTTAGACTATGTTCATAGAAAACTGTGAAAAAGCCAAAAGTGGCTTTTTCCTAGTGTTGTTCAAGTTGAATTGTGGAAAGCTCCTGAAAACATGATTTTACACCATATTAATGGATATGAGTTAATATGTCTCATAGCGTCTCCTATAATCTCAACTACAAGTAATTCACTAGTTTTAGATTGAACATTAGGTTGAACATGATTTTAGACCAAATCGTGTCATCATCTCTCTTACGAGTACTACACAAGATTTAGGATGAACATTGCCTGAAGCATGATGTTACACCATGAACAAGTATATGAATATGTCTCATAGTGTCTCCTATAAACTCAACTACCAGTACTTCACTAGTTTTAGATTGAATGAAGTGTTGAACATGATTTTAGACCATGTTCATAGAAAACTGTGAAAAAGCCAAAAGTGTTTCCTACAATCAATCATTCCAGTGTTGTACAGGTTGCATTATGGAAAGCTCCTGAAAACATGATTTCACACCATATTAATGGATATGTCTTATGTCTCATAGCGTCTCAACTACAAGTACTTCACTAGTTTTAGTTTGAACATGTGGTTGAAGATGCTTTTAGACCATGTTCACAGAAAACTGTGAAAAAGCCAAAAGTGGCTCATACAATCAATCATTCCGGTGTTGTACAGGTTGCATTATGGAAAGCTCCTGAAAACATGATTTCACACCATATTAATGGATATGACTTATGTCTCATAGAGTCTCAACTACAAGTACTTCAATAGTTTTAGTTTGAACATGTGGTTGAAGATGCTTTTGGACTATGTTGATGGAAAAATGTTTAAAAAGCCAAAAGTGGCTTATTCCTAGTGTTGTACAAGTTGAATTGTTGAAACTTCCTGAAAACATGATTTTATACCATGTTCATTGAAAACAGTTTAAAAAGCCACATTGAGGATAAACAACCAATCATTCCATTGTTGTACAAATTGCATTGTGGAAACATCCTGAAAACATAATTTTAGACCATGTCCATGTAAAACTATTAAATAATATAGCTCTTTGCAAAAGCACAATTGTGTTGTTCCATAGTGTCTATTTAATCTCTCTTTCCAGCAGAACACTTTATTTTGCTTGAACATTAAGTTAAACATGATTTTAGACTATGTTCATGGAAAACTGTTTAAAAAGCCAGATATTGTCTCCTATTTTCAATATTTCCAGTGTTTTATTGTGGCATTGTGCAAGCTTAATAAAAACATGATTTTAGAATTTGTTGTAAAACTGTTTGAAACACAACTAAATTGTCTCAAATCATCTCATTATCTCTCTTACCAGTACTACACAAGATTTAGGATGAACATTGCCTGAAACATGATGTTACACCATGAACAAGGAAATGTGTGAATATGTCTCATAGTGTCTCCTATAAACTCAACTACCAGTACTTCACTAGTTTTAGATTGAATGAAGTGTTGAACATGATTTTAGACCATGTTCATAGAAATCTGTGAAAAAGCCAAAAGTGGCTCCTACAATCAATCATTCCAGTGTTGTACAGGTTGCATTATGGAAAGCTCCTGAAAACATGATTTCACACCATATTAATGGATATGACTTATGTCTCATAGCGTCTCAACTACAAGTACTTCACTAGTTTTAGTTTGAACATGTGGTTTAAGATGATTTTGGACTATGTTGATGGAAAAAAAATTAAAAAGCCAAAAGTGGCTTATTCCCAGTGTTGTACAAGTTGAATTGTTGAAACTTCCTGAAAACATGATTTTATACCACGTTCATTGAAAACAGTTTAAAAAGCCACATTGAGGATAAACAACCAATCATTCCATTGTTGTACAAATTGCATTGTGGAAACATCCTGAAAACATAATTTTAGACCATGTCCGTGTAAAACTATTAAATAATATAGCTCTCTGCAAAAGCACAACTGTGTTGTTCCATAGTGTCTATTTAATCTCTCTATCCAGCAGAACACTTTTTTTCTTTTGAACATTAAGTTAAACATGATTTTAGACTATGTTCATGGAAAACTGTTTAATAGCCAGATATTGTCTCCTCCTATTTTCAATATTTCCAGTGTGGTATTGTGGCATTGTGCAAGCTTAATGAAAACATGATTTTAGACCTTGTTGTAAAACTGTTTGAAACAACAAACCTAAATTGTCTCAAATCGTGTCATCATCTCTCTTACCAGTACTACACTAGATTTAGCATGAACATTGCCTGACATGATTTTACACCATGTTCATTGAAAACCGTTTAAAAAGCCACATTGAGGATAAAAAACCAATCATTCCATTGTTGTACAAATTGCATTGTGGAAACATCCTGAAAACATAATTTTAGACCATGTCCGTGTAAAACTATTAAATAATATAGCTCTCTGCAAAAGCACAACTGTGTTGTTCCATAGTGTCTATTTAATCTCTCTATCCAGTAGAACACTTTATTTTGCTTGAACATTAAGTTAAACATGATTTTAGACTATGTTCATGGAAAACTGTTTAATAGCCAGATATTGTCTCCTCCTATTTTCAATATTTACAGTGTTGTATTGTGGCATTGTGCAAGCTTAATGAAAACATGATTTTAGACCTTGTTGTAAAACTGTTTGAAACAACTAAATTGTCTCAAATCGTGTCATCATCTCTCTTACCAGTACTACACAAGATTTAGCATGAACATTGCCTGAAACATGATGTTACACCATGAACAAGGAAATGAGTGAATATGTCTCATAGTGTCTCCTATAAACTCAACTACCAGTACTTCACTAGTTTTAGATTGAATGAAGTGTTGAACATGATTTTAGACCATGTTCATAGAAAACTGTGAAAAAGCCAAAAGTGTTTCCTACAATCAATCATTCCAGTGTTGTACAGGTTGCATTATGGAAAGCTCCTGAAAACATGATTTCACACCATATTAATGGATATGTCTTATGTCTCATAGCGTCTCAACTACAAGTACTTCACTAGTTTTAGTTTGAACATGTGGTTGAAGATGCTTTTGGACTATGTTGATGGAAAAATGTTTAAAAAGCCAAAAGTGGCTTATTCCTAGTGTTGTACAAGTTGAATTGTTGAAACTTCCTGAAAACATGATTTTATACCACGTTCATTGCAAACAGTTTAAAAAGCCACATTGAGGATAAACAACCAATCATTCCATTGTTGTACAAATTGCATTGTGGAAACATCCTGAAAACATAATTTTAGACCATGTCCGTGTAAAACTATTAAATAATATAGCTCTCTGCAAAAGCACAACTGTGTTGTTCCATAGTGTCTATTTAATCTCTCTATCCAGCAGAACACTTTATTTTGCTTGAACATTAAATTAAACATGATTTTAGACTATGTTCATGGAAAACTGTTTAATAGCCAGATATTGTCTCCTCCTATTTTCAATATTTCCAGTGTGGTATTGTGGCATTGTGCAAGCTTAATAAAAACATCATTTTACAATTTGTTGTAAAACTGTTTGAAACACAACTAAATTGTCTCAAATAATCTCATTATCTCTCTTACCAGTACTACACAAGATTTAGGATGAACATTGCCTGAAACATGATGTTACACTATGAACTAGGATATGAGTGAATATGTCTCATAGTCATTCCTATAATCTCAACTAGCAGTACTTCACTTGTTTTAGATTGAATAAAATGTTGAACATGTTTTTAGACTATGTTCATAGAAAACTATGAAAAAGCCAAAAGTGGCTTTTTCCTAGTGTTGTTCAAGTTGCATTGTGGAAACATCCTGAAAACATAATTTTAGACCATGTCCATGTAAAACTATTAAATAATATAGCTCTCTGCAAAAGCACAATTTGTTGTTCCATAGTGTCTATTTAATCTCTCTATCCAGCAGAACACTTTATTTCTTGAACATTAAGTTAAACATGATTTCAGACAATGTTCATGGAAATCTGTTTAATAGCCAGATATTGTCTCCTCCTATTTTCAATATTTCCAGTGTTGTATTGTGGCATTGTGCAAGCTTAATGAAAACATGATTTTAGACCTTGTTGTAAAACTGTTTGAAACACAACTAAATTGTCTCAAATCGTGTCATCATCTCTCTTACCAGTACTACACTAGATTTAGCATGAACATTGCCTGACATGATTTTACACCATGTTCATTGAAAACAGTTTAAAAAGCCACATTGAGGATAAACAACCAATCATTCCATTGTTGTACAAATTGCATTGTGGAAACATCCTGAAAATATAATTTTAGACCATGTCCATGTAAAACTATTAAATAATATAGCTCTTTGCAAAAGCACAATTGTGTTGTTCCACAGTGTCTATTTAATCTCTCTTTCCAGCAGAACACTTTATTTTGCTTGAACATTAAGTTAAACATGATTTTAGACTATGTTCATGGAAAACTGTTTAAAAAGCCAGATATTGAAGTTGAATTGTGGAAAGCTCCTGAAAACATGATTTTACACCATATTAATGGATATGACTTAATATGTCTCATAGCGTCTCCTATAATCTCAACTACAATCAATTCACTAGTTTTAGATTGAACATTAGGTTGAACATGATTTTAGACCAAATCGTGTCATCATCTCTCTTACCAGTACTACACAAGATTTAGGATGAACATTGCCTGAAACATGATGTTACACCATGAACAAGGATATGAATATGTCTCATAGTGTCTCCTATAAACCCAACTACCAGTACTTCACTAGTTTTAGATTGAATGAAGTGTTGAACATGATTTTAGACCATGTTCATAGAAAACTGTGAAAAAGCCAAAAGTGTTTCCTACAATCAATCATTCCAGTGTTGTACAGGTTGCATTATGGAAAGCTCCTGAAAACATGATTTCACACCATATTAATGGATATGTCTTATGTCTCATAGCGTCTCAACTACAAGTACTTCACTAGTTTTAGTTTGAACATGTGGTTGAAGATGCTTTTGGACTATGTTGATGGAAAAATGTTTAAAAAGCCAAAAGTGGCTTATTCCTAGTGTTGTACAAGTTGACTTGTTGAAACTTCCTGAAAACATGATTTTATACCACGTTCATTGCAAACAGTTTAAAAAGCCACATTGAGGATAAACAACCAATCATTCTATTGTTGTACAAATTGCATTGTGGAAACATCCTGAAAACATAATTTTAGACCATGTCCGTGTAAAACTATTAAATAATATAGCTCTCTGCAAAAGCACAACTGTGTTGTTCCATAGTGTCTATTTAATCTCTCTATCCAGCAGAACACTTTATTTTGCTTGAACATTAAATTAAACATGATTTTAGACTATGTTCATGGAAAACTGTTTAATAGCCAGATATTGTCTCCTCCTATTTTCAATATTTCCAGTGTGGTATTGTGGCATTGTGCAAGCTTAATAAAAACATGATTTTACAATTTGTTGTAAAACTGTTTGAAACACAACTAAATTGTCTCAAATCATCTCATTATCTCTCTTACCAGTACTACACAAGATTTAGGATGAACATTGCCTGAAACATGATGTTACACTATGAACTAGGATATGAGTGAATATGTCTCATAGTCATTCCTATAATCTCAACTAGCAGTACTTCACTTGTTTTAGATTGAATAAAATGTTGAACATGTTTTTAGACTATGTTCATAGAAAACTATGACAAAGCCAAAAGTGGCTTTTTCCTAGTGTTGTTCAAGTTGCATTGTGGAAACATCCTGAAAACATAATTTTAGACCATGTCCATGTAAAACTATTAAATAATATAGCTCTCTGCAAAAGCACAATTTGTTGTTCCATAGTGTCTATTTAATCTCTCTATCCAGCAGAACACTTTATTTCTTGAACATTAAGTTAAACATGATTTCAGACAATGTTCATGGAAATCTGTTTAATAGCCAGATATTGTCTCCTCCTATTTTCAATATTTCCAGTGTTGTATTGTGGCATTGTGCAAGCTTAATGAAAACATGATTTTAGACCTTGTTGTAAAACTGTTTGAAACACAACTAAATTGTCTCAAATCGTGTCATCATCTCTCTTACCAGTACTACACTCGATTTAGCATGAACATTGCCTGACATGATTTTACACCATGTTCATTGAAAACAGTTTAAAAAGCCACATTGAGGATAAACAACCAATCATTCCATTGTTGTACAAATTGCATTGTGGAAACATCCTGAAAATATAATTTTAGACCATGTCCATGTAAAACTATTAAATAATATAGCTCTTTGCAAAAGCACAATTGTGTTGTTCCACAGTGTCTATTTAATCTCTCTTTCCAGCAGAACACTTTATTTTGCTTGAACATTAAGTTAAACATGATTTTAGACTATGTTCATGGAAAACTGTTTAATAGCCAGATATTGTCTCCTCCTATTTTCAATATTTCCAGTGTTGTATTGTGGCATTGTGCAAGCTTAATGAAAACATGATTTTAGACCTTGTTGTAAAACTGTTTGAAACACAACTAAATTGTCTCAAATCGTGTCATCATCTCTCTTACCAGTACTACACAAGATTTAGCATGAACATTGCCTGAAACATGATGTTACACCATGAACAAGGAAATGAGTGAATATGTCTCATAGTGTCTCCTATAAACTCAACTACCAGTACTTCACTAGTTTTAGATTGAATGAAGTGTTGAACATGATTTTAGACCATGTTCATAGAAAACTGTGAAAAAGCCAAAAGTGTTTCCTACAATCAATCATTCCAGTGTTGTACAGGTTGCATTATGGAAAGCTCCTGAAAACATGATTTCACACCATATTAATGGATATGTCTTATGTCTCATAGCGTCTCAACTACAAGTACTTCACTAGTTTTAGTTTGAACATGTGGTTGAAGATGCTTTTGGACTATGTTGATGGAAAAATGTTTAAAAAGCCAAAAGTGGCTTATTCCTAGTGTTGTACAAGTTGAATTGTTGAAACTTCCTGAAAACATGATTTTATACCACGTTCATTGCAAACAGTTTAAAAAGCCACATTGAGGATAAACAACCAATCATTCCATTGTTGTACAAATTGCATTGTGGAAACATCCTGAAAACATAATTTTAGACCATGTCCGTGTAAAACTATTAAATAATATAGCTCTCTGCAAAAGCACAACTGTGTTGTTCCATAGTGTCTATTTAATCTCTCTATCCAGCAGAACACTTTATTTTGCTTGAACATTAAATTAAACATGATTTTAGACTATGTTCATGGAAAACTGTTTAATAGCCAGATATTGTCTCCTCCTATTTTCAATATTTCCAGTGTGGTATTGTGGCATTGTGCAAGCTTAATAAAAACATCATTTTACAATTTGTTGTAAAACTGTTTGAAACACAACTAAATTGTCTCAAATAATCTCATTATCTCTCTTACCAGTACTACACAAGATTTAGGATGAACATTGCCTGAAACATGATGTTACACTATGAACTAGGATATGAGTGAATATGTCTCATAGTCATTCCTATAATCTCAACTAGCAGTACTTCACTTGTTTTAGATTGAATAAAATGTTGAACATGTTTTTAGACTATGTTCATAGAAAACTATGAAAAAGCCAAAAGTGGCTTTTTCCTAGTGTTGTTCAAGTTGCATTGTGGAAACATCCTGAAAACATAATTTTAGACCATGTCCATGTAAAACTATTAAATAATATAGCTCTCTGCAAAAGCACAATTTGTTGTTCCATAGTGTCTATTTAATCTCTCTATCCAGCAGAACACTTTATTTCTTGAACATTAAGTTAAACATGATTTCAGACAATGTTCATGGAAATCTGTTTAATAGCCAGATATTGTCTCCTCCTATTTTCAATATTTCCAGTGTTGTATTGTGGCATTGTGCAAGCTTAATGAAAACATGATTTTAGACCTTGTTGTAAAACTGTTTGAAACACAACTAAATTGTCTCAAATCGTGTCATCATCTCTCTTACCAGTACTACACTAGATTTAGCATGAACATTGCCTGACATGATTTTACACCATGTTCATTGAAAACAGTTTAAAAAGCCACATTGAGGATAAACAACCAATCATTCCATTGTTGTACAAATTGCATTGTGGAAACATCCTGAAAATATAATTTTAGACCATGTCCATGTAAAACTATTAAATAATATAGCTCTTTGCAAAAGCACAATTGTGTTGTTCCACAGTGTCTATTTAATCTCTCTTTCCAGCAGAACACTTTATTTTGCTTGAACATTAAGTTAAACATGATTTTAGACTATGTTCATGGAAAACTGTTTAAAAAGCCAGATATTGAAGTTGAATTGTGGAAAGCTCCTGAAAACATGATTTTACACCATATTAATGGATATGACTTAATATGTCTCATAGCGTCTCCTATAATCTCAACTACAATCAATTCACTAGTTTTAGATTGAACATTAGGTTGAACATGATTTTAGACCAAATCGTGTCATCATCTCTCTTACCAGTACTACACAAGATTTAGGATGAACATTGCCTGAAACATGATGTTACACCATGAACAAGGATATGAATATGTCTCATAGTGTCTCCTATAAACCCAACTACCAGTACTTCACTAGTTTTAGATTGAATGAAGTGTTGAACATGATTTTAGACCATGTTCATAGAAAACTGTGAAAAAGCCAAAAGTGTTTCCTACAATCAATCATTCCAGTGTTGTACAGGTTGCATTATGGAAAGCTCCTGAAAACATGATTTCACACCATATTAATGGATATGTCTTATGTCTCATAGCGTCTCAACTACAAGTACTTCACTAGTTTTAGTTTGAACATGTGGTTGAAGATGCTTTTGGACTATGTTGATGGAAAAATGTTTAAAAAGCCAAAAGTGGCTTATTCCTAGTGTTGTACAAGTTGACTTGTTGAAACTTCCTGAAAACATGATTTTATACCACGTTCATTGCAAACAGTTTAAAAAGCCACATTGAGGATAAACAACCAATCATTCTATTGTTGTACAAATTGCATTGTGGAAACATCCTGAAAACATAATTTTAGACCATGTCCGTGTAAAACTATTAAATAATATAGCTCTCTGCAAAAGCACAACTGTGTTGTTCCATAGTGTCTATTTAATCTCTCTATCCAGCAGAACACTTTATTTTGCTTGAACATTAAATTAAACATGATTTTAGACTATGTTCATGGAAAACTGTTTAATAGCCAGATATTGTCTCCTCCTATTTTCAATATTTCCAGTGTGGTATTGTGGCATTGTGCAAGCTTAATAAAAACATGATTTTACAATTTGTTGTAAAACTGTTTGAAACACAACTAAATTGTCTCAAATCATCTCATTATCTCTCTTACCAGTACTACACAAGATTTAGGATGAACATTGCCTGAAACATGATGTTACACTATGAACTAGGATATGAGTGAATATGTCTCATAGTCATTCCTATAATCTCAACTAGCAGTACTTCACTTGTTTTAGATTGAATAAAATGTTGAACATGTTTTTAGACTATGTTCATAGAAAACTATGACAAAGCCAAAAGTGGCTTTTTCCTAGTGTTGTTCAAGTTGCATTGTGGAAACATCCTGAAAACATAATTTTAGACCATGTCCATGTAAAACTATTAAATAATATAGCTCTCTGCAAAAGCACAATTTGTTGTTCCATAGTGTCTATTTAATCTCTCTATCCAGCAGAACACTTTATTTCTTGAACATTAAGTTAAACATGATTTCAGACAATGTTCATGGAAATCTGTTTAATAGCCAGATATTGTCTCCTCCTATTTTCAATATTTCCAGTGTTGTATTGTGGCATTGTGCAAGCTTAATGAAAACATGATTTTAGACCTTGTTGTAAAACTGTTTGAAACACAACTAAATTGTCTCAAATCGTGTCATCATCTCTCTTACCAGTACTACACTCGATTTAGCATGAACATTGCCTGACATGATTTTACACCATGTTCATTGAAAACAGTTTAAAAAGCCACATTGAGGATAAACAACCAATCATTCCATTGTTGTACAAATTGCATTGTGGAAACATCCTGAAAATATAATTTTAGACCATGTCCATGTAAAACTATTAAATAATATAGCTCTTTGCAAAAGCACAATTGTGTTGTTCCACAGTGTCTATTTAATCTCTCTTTCCAGCAGAACACTTTATTTTGCTTGAACATTAAGTTAAACATGATTTTAGACTATGTTCATGGAAAACTGTTTAATAGCCAGATATTGTCTCCTCCTATTTTCAATATTTCCAGTGTTGTATTGTGGCATTGTGCAAGCTTAATGAAAACATGATTTTAGACCTTGTTGTAAAACTGTTTGAAACACAACTAAATTGTCTCAAATCGTGTCATCATCTCTCTTACCAGTACTACACAAGATTTAGCATGAACATTGCCTGAAACATGATGTTACACCATGAACAAGGAAATGAGTGAATATGTCTCATAGTGTCTCCTATAAACTCAACTACCAGTACTTCACTAGTTTTAGATTGAATGAAGTGTTGAACATGATTTTAGACCATGTTCATAGAAAACTGTGAAAAAGCCAAAAGTGTTTCCTACAATCAATCATTCCAGTGTTGTACAGGTTGCATTATGGAAAGCTCCTGAAAACATGATTTCACACCATATTAATGGATATGTCTTATGTCTCATAGCGTCTCAACTACAAGTACTTCACTAGTTTTAGTTTGAACATGTGGTTGAAGATGCTTTTGGACTATGTTGATGGAAAAATGTTTAAAAAGCCAAAAGTGGCTTATTCCTAGTGTTGTACAAGTTGAATTGTTGAAACTTCCTGAAAACATGATTTTATACCACGTTCATTGCAAACAGTTTAAAAAGCCACATTGAGGATAAACAACCAATCATTCCATTGTTGTACAAATTGCATTGTGGAAACATCCTGAAAACATAATTTTAGACCATGTCCGTGTAAAACTATTAAATAATATAGCTCTCTGCAAAAGCACAACTGTGTTGTTCCATAGTGTCTATTTAATCTCTCTATCCAGCAGAACACTTTATTTTGCTTGAACATTAAATTAAACATGATTTTAGACTATGTTCATGGAAAACTGTTTAATAGCCAGATATTGTCTCCTCCTATTTTCAATATTTCCAGTGTGGTATTGTGATATTGTGCAAGCTTAATAAAAACATCATTTTACAATTTGTTGTAAAACTGTTTGAAACACAACTAAATTGTCTCAAATAATCTCATTATCTCTCTTACCAGTACTACACAAGATTTAGGATGAACATTGCCTGAAACATGATGTTACACTATGAACTAGGATATGAGTGAATATGTCTCATAGTCATTCCTATAATCTCAACTAGCAGTACTTCACTTGTTTTAGATTGAATAAAATGTTGAACATGTTTTTAGACTATGTTCATAGAAAACTATGAAAAAGCCAAAAGTGGCTTTTTCCTAGTGTTGTTCAAGTTGCATTGTGGAAACATCCTGAAAACATAATTTTAGACCATGTCCATGTAAAACTATTAAATAATATAGCTCTCTGCAAAAGCACAATTTGTTGTTCCATAGTGTCTATTTAATCTCTCTATCCAGCAGAACACTTTATTTCTTGAACATTAAGTTAAACATGATTTCAGACAATGTTCATGGAAATCTGTTTAATAGCCAGATATTGTCTCCTCCTATTTTCAATATTTCCAGTGTTGTATTGTGGCATTGTGCAAGCTTAATGAAAACATGATTTTAGACCTTGTTGTAAAACTGTTTGAAACACAACTAAATTGTCTCAAATCGTGTCATCATCTCTCTTACCAGTACTACACTAGATTTAGCATGAACATTGCCTGACATGATTTTACACCATGTTCATTGAAAACAGTTTAAAAAGCCACATTGAGGATAAACAACCAATCATTCCATTGTTGTACAAATTGCATTGTGGAAACATCCTGAAAATATAATTTTAGACCATGTCCATGTAAAACTATTAAATAATATAGCTCTTTGCAAAAGCACAATTGTGTTGTTCCACAGTGTCTATTTAATCTCTCTTTCCAGCAGAACACTTTATTTTGCTTGAACATTAAGTTAAACATGATTTTAGACTATGTTCATGGAAAACTGTTTAAAAAGCCAGATATTGAAGTTGAATTGTGGAAAGCTCCTGAAAACATGATTTTACACCATATTAATGGATATGACTTAATATGTCTCATAGCGTCTCCTATAATCTCAACTACAATCAATTCACTAGTTTTAGATTGAACATTAGGTTGAACATGATTTTAGACCAAATCGTGTCATCATCTCTCTTACCAGTACTACACAAGATTTAGGATGAACATTGCCTGAAACATGATGTTACACCATGAACAAGGATATGAATATGTCTCATAGTGTCTCCTATAAACCCAACTACCAGTACTTCACTAGTTTTAGATTGAATGAAGTGTTGAACATGATTTTAGACCATGTTCATAGAAAACTGTGAAAAGCCAAAAGTGTTTCCTACAATCAATCATTCCAGTGTTGTACAGGTTGCATTATGGAAAGCTCCTGAAAACATGATTTCACACCATATTAATGGATATGTCTTATGTCTCATAGCGTCTCAACTACAAGTACTTCACTAGTTTTAGTTTGAACATGTGGTTGAAGATGCTTTTGGACTATGTTGATGGAAAAATGTTTAAAAAGCCAAAAGTGGCTTATTCCTAGTGTTGTACAAGTTGAATTGTTGAAACTTCCTGAAAACATGATTTTATACCACGTTCATTGCAAACAGTTTAAAAAGCCACATTGAGGATAAACAACCAATCATTCCATTGTTGTACAAATTGCATTGTGGAAACATCCTGAAAACATAATTTTAGACCATGTCCGTGTAAAACTATTAAATAATATAGCTCTCTGCAAAAGCACAACTGTGTTGTTCCATAGTGTCTATTTAATCTCTCTATCCAGCAGAACACTTTATTTTGCTTGAACATTAAATTAAACATGATTTTAGACTATGTTCATGGAAAACTGTTTAATAGCCAGATATTGTCTCCTCCTATTTTCAATATTTCCAGTGTGGTATTGTGGCATTGTGCAAGCTTAATAAAAACATCATTTTACAATTTGTTGTAAAACTGTTTGAAACACAACTAAATTGTCTCAAATAATCTCATTATCTCTCTTACCAGTACTACACAAGATTTAGGATGAACATTGCCTGAAACATGATGTTACACTATGAACTAGGATATGAGTGAATATGTCTCATAGTCATTCCTATAATCTCAACTAGCAGTACTTCACTTGTTTTAGATTGAATAAAATGTTGAACATGTTTTTAGACTATGTTCATAGAAAACTATGACAAAGCCAAAAGTGGCTTTTTCCTAGTGTTGTTCAAGTTGCATTGTGGAAACATCCTGAAAACATAATTTTAGACCATGTCCATGTAAAACTATTAAATAATATAGCTCTCTGCAAAAGCACAATTTGTTGTTCCATAGTGTCTATTTAATCTCTCTATCCAGCAGAACACTTTATTTCTTGAACATTAAGTTAAACATGATTTCAGACAATGTTCATGGAAATCTGTTTAATAGCCAGATATTGTCTCCTCCTATTTTCAATATTTCCAGTGTTGTATTGTGGCATTGTGCAAGCTTAATGAAAACATGATTTTAGACCTTGTTGTAAAACTGTTTGAAACACAACTAAATTGTCTCAAATCGTGTCATCATCTCTCTTACCAGTACTACACTAGATTTAGCATGAACATTGCCTGACATGATTTTACACCATGTTCATTGAAAACAGTTTAAAAAGCCACATTGAGGATAAACAACCAATCATTCCATTGTTGTACAAATTGCATTGTGGAAACATCCTGAAAATATAATTTTAGACCATGTCCATGTAAAACTATTAAATAATATAGCTCTTTGCAAAAGCACAATTGTGTTGTTCCACAGTGTCTATTTAATCTCTCTTTCCAGCAGAACACTTTATTTTGCTTGAACATTAAGTTAAACATGATTTTAGACTATGTTCATGGAAAACTGTTTAAAAAGCCAGATATTGAAGTTGAATTGTGGAAAGCTCCTGAAAACATGATTTTACACCATATTAATGGATATGACTTAATATGTCTCATAGCGTCTCCTATAATCTCAACTACAATCAATTCACTAGTTTTAGATTGAACATTAGGTTGAACATGATTTTAGACCAAATCGTGTCATCATCTCTCTTACCAGTACTACACAAGATTTAGGATGAACATTGCCTGAAACATGATGTTACACCATGAACAAGGATATGAATATGTCTCATAGTGTCTCCTATAAACCCAACTACCAGTACTTCACTAGTTTTAGATTGAATGAAGTGTTGAACATGATTTTAGACCATGTTCATAGAAAACTGTGAAAAAGCCAAAAGTGGCTCCTACAATCAATCATTCCAGTGTTGTACAAGTTGCATTATGGAAAGCTCCTGAAAACATGATTTCACACCATATTAATGGATATGACTTATGTCTCATAGCGTCTCAACTACAAGTACTTCACTAGTTTTAGTTTGAACATGTGGTTGAAGATGCTTTTGGACTATGTTGATGGAAAAATGTTTAAAAAGCCAAAAGTGGCTTATTCCTAGTGTTGTACAAGTTGAATTGTTGAAACTTCCTGAAAACATGATTTTATACCATGTTCATTGAAAACAGTTTAAAAAGCCACATTGAGGATAAACAACCAATCATTCCATTGTTGTACAAATTGCATTGTGGAAACATCCTGAAAACATAATTTTAGACCATGTCCATGTAAAACTATTAAATAATATAGCACTCTGCAAAAGCACAACTGTGTTGCTCCATAGTGTCTATTTAATCTCTCTATCCAGCAGAACACTTTATTTTGCTTGAACATTAAGTTAAACATGATTTTAGACTATGTTCATGGAAAACTGTTTAATAGCCAGATATTGTCTCCTCCTATTTTCAATATTTCCAGTGTGGTATTGTGGCATTGTGCAAGCTTAATAAAAACATCATTTTACAATTTGTTGTAAAACTGTTTGAAACACAACTAAATTGTCTCAAATAATCTCATTATCTCTCTTACCAGTACTACACAAGATTTAGGATGAACATTGCCTGAAACATGATGTTACACTATGAACTAGGATATGAGTGAATATGTCTCATAGTCATTCCTATAATCTCAACTAGCAGTACTTCACTTGTTTTAGATTGAATAAAATGTTGAACATGTTTTTAGACTATGTTCATAGAAAACTATGACAAAGCCAAAAGTGGCTTTTTCCTAGTGTTGTTCAAGTTGCATTGTGGAAACATCCTGAAAACATAATTTTAGACCATGTCCATGTAAAACTATTAAATAATATAGCTCTCTGCAAAAGCACAATTTGTTGTTCCATAGTGTCTATTTAATCTCTCTATCCAGCAGAACACTTTATTTCTTGAACATTAAGTTAAACATGATTTCAGACAATGTTCATGGAAATCTGTTTAATAGCCAGATATTGTCTCCTCCTATTTTCAATATTTCCAGTGTTGTATTGTGGCATTGTGCAAGCTTAATGAAAACATGATTTTAGACCTTGTTGTAAAACTGTTTGAAACACAACTAAATTGTCTCAAATCGTGTCATCATCTCTCTTACCAGTACTACACTAGATTTAGCATGAACATTGCCTGACATGATTTTACACCATGTTCATTGAAAACAGTTTAAAAAGCCACATTGAGGATAAACAACCAATCATTCCATTGTTGTACAAATTGCATTGTGGAAACATCCTGAAAATATAATTTTAGACCATGTCCATGTAAAACTATTAAATAATATAGCTCTTTGCAAAAGCACAATTGTGTTGTTCCACAGTGTCTATTTAATCTCTCTTTCCAGCAGAACACTTTATTTTGCTTGAACATTAAGTTAAACATGATTTTAGACTATGTTCATGGAAAACTGTTTAAAAAGCCAGATATTGAAGTTGAATTGTGGAAAGCTCCTGAAAACATGATTTTACACCATATTAATGGATATGACTTAATATGTCTCATAGCGTCTCCTATAATCTCAACTACAATCAATTCACTAGTTTTAGATTGAACATTAGGTTGAACATGATTTTAGACCAAATCGTGTCATCATCTCTCTTACCAGTACTACACAAGATTTAGGATGAACATTGCCTGAAACATGATGTTACACCATGAACAAGGATATGAATATGTCTCATAGTGTCTCCTATAAACCCAACTACCAGTACTTCACTAGTTTTAGATTGAATGAAGTGTTGAACATGATTTTAGACCATGTTCATAGAAAACTGTGAAAAAGCCAAAAGTGGCTCCTACAATCAATCATTCCAGTGTTGTACAAGTTGCATTATGGAAAGCTCCTGAAAACATGATTTCACACCATATTAATGGATATGACTTATGTCTCATAGCGTCTCAACTACAAGTACTTCACTAGTTTTAGTTTGAACATGTGGTTGAAGATGCTTTTGGACTATGTTGATGGAAAAATGTTTAAAAAGCCAAAAGTGGCTTATTCCTAGTGTTGTACAAGTTGAATTGTTGAAACTTCCTGAAAACATGATTTTATACCATGTTCATTGAAAACAGTTTAAAAAGCCACATTGAGGATAAACAACCAATCATTCCATTGTTGTACAAATTGCATTGTGGAAACATCCTGAAAACATAATTTTAGACCATGTCCATGTAAAACTATTAAATAATATAGCACTCTGCAAAAGCACAACTGTGTTGCTCCATAGTGTCTATTTAATCTCTCTATCCAGCAGAACACTTTATTTTGCTTGAACATTAAGTTAAACATGATTTTAGACTATGTTCATGGAAAACTGTTTAAAAAGCCAGATATTGTCTCCTCCTATTTTCAATATTTCCAGTGTTTTATTGTGGCATTGTGCAAGCTTAATAAAAACATGATTTTAGAATTTGTTGTAAAACTGTTTGAAACACAACTAAATTGTCTCAAATCATCTCATTATCTCTCTTACCAGTACTACACAAGATTTAGGATGAACATTGCCTGAAACATGATGTTACACCATGAACTAGGATATGAGTGAATATGTCTCATAGTCATTCCTATAATCTCAACTAGCAGTACTTCACTTGTTTTAGATTGAATAAAATGTTGAACATGTTTTTAGACTATGTTCATAGAAAACTGTGAAAAAGCCAAAAGTGGCTTTTTCCTAGTGTTGTTCAAGTTGAATTGTGGAAAGCTCCTGAAAACATGATTTTACACCATATTAATGGATATGAGTTAATATGTCTCATAGCGTCTCCTATAATCTCAACTACAAGTAATTCACTAGTTTTAGATTGAACATTAGGTTGAACATGATTTTAGACCAAATCGTGTCATCATCTCTCTTACGAGTACTACACAAGATTTAGGATGAACATTGCCTGAAGCATGATGTTACACCATGAACAAGTATATGAATATGTCTCATAGTGTCTCCTATAAACTCAACTACCAGTACTTCACTAGTTTTAGATTGAATGAAGTGTTGAACATGATTTTAGACCATGTTCATAGAAAACTGTGAAAAAGCCAAAAGTGTTTCCTACAATCAATCATTCCAGTGTTGTACAGGTTGCATTATGGAAAGCTCCTGAAAACATGATTTCACACCATATTAATGGATATGTCTTATGTCTCATAGCGTCTCAACTACAAGTACTTCACTAGTTTTAGTTTGAACATGTGGTTGAAGATGCTTTTAGACCATGTTCATAGAAAACTGTGAAAAAGCCAAAAGTGGCTCATACAATCAATCATTCCGGTGTTGTACAGGTTGCATTATGGAAAGCTCCTGAAAACATGATTTCACACCATATTAATGGATATGACTTATGTCTCATAGAGTCTCAACTACAAGTACTTCAATAGTTTTAGTTTGAACATGTGGTTGAAGATGCTTTTGGACTATGTTGATGGAAAAATGTTTAAAAAGCCAAAAGTGGCTTATTCCTAGTGTTGTACAAGTTGAATTGTTGAAACTTCCTGAAAACATGATTTTATACCATGTTCATTGAAAACAGTTTAAAAAGCCACATTGAGGATAAACAACCAATCATTCCATTGTTGTACAAATTGCATTGTGGAAACATCCTGAAAACATAATTTTAGACCATGTCCATGTAAAACTATTAAATAATATAGCTCTTTGCAAAAGCACAATTGTGTTGTTCCATAGTGTCTATTTAATCTCTCTTTCCAGCAGAACACTTTATTTTGCTTGAACATTAAGTTAAACATGATTTTAGACTATGTTCATGGAAAACTGTTTAAAAAGCCAGATATTGTCTCCTATTTTCAATATTTCCAGTGTTTTATTGTGGCATTGTGCAAGCTTAATAAAAACATGATTTTAGAATTTGTTGTAAAACTGTTTGAAACACAACTAAATTGTCTCAAATCATCTCATTATCTCTCTTACCAGTACTACACAAGATTTAGGATGAACATTGCCTGAAACATGATGTTACACCATGAACAAGGAAATGTGTGAATATGTCTCATAGTGTCTCCTATAAACTCAACTACCAGTACTTCACTAGTTTTAGATTGAATGAAGTGTTGAACATGATTTTAGACCATGTTCATAGAAAACTGTGAAAAAGCCAAAAGTGGCTCCTACAATCAATCATTCCAGTGTTGTACAGGTTGCATTATGGAAAGCTCCTGAAAACATGATTTCACACCATATTAATGGATATGACTTATGTCTCATAGCGTCTCAACTACAAGTACTTCACTAGTTTTAGTTTGAACATGTGGTTTAAGATGATTTTGGACTATGTTGATGGAAAAAAATTTAAAAAGCCAAAAGTGGCTTATTCCTAGTGTTGTACAAGTTGAATTGTTGAAACTTCCTGAAAACATGATTTTATACCACGTTCATTGAAAACAGTTTAAAAAGCCACATTGAGGATAAACAACCAATCATTCCATTGTTGTACAAATTGCATTGTGGAAACATCCTGAAAACATAATTTTAGACCATGTCCGTGTAAAACTATTAAATAATATAGCTCTCTGCAAAAGCACAACTGTGTTGTTCCATAGTGTCTATTTAATCTCTCTATCCAGCAGAACACTTTTTTTCTTTTGAACATTAAGTTAAACATGATTTTAGACTATGTTCATGGAAAACTGTTTAATAGCCAGATATTGTCTCCTCCTATTTTCAATATTTCCAGTGTGGTATTGTGGCATTGTGCAAGCTTAATGAAAACATGATTTTAGACCTTGTTGTAAAACTGTTTGAAACAACAAACAGGAAGTTTCAACAATTCAACTTGTACAACACTAGGAATAAGCCACTTTTGGCTTTTTAAACATTTTTCCATCAACATAGTCCAAAAGCATCTTCAACCACATGTTCAAACTAAAACTAGTGAAGTACTTGTAAATGAGACGCTATGAGACATAAGTCATATCCATTAATATGGTGTGAAATCATGTTTTCAGGAGCTTTCCATAATGCAACTTGTAAAACACTGGAATGATTGATTGTAGGAGCCACTTTTGGCTTTTTCACAGTTTTCTATGAACATGGTCTAAAATCCAGTTAAATACTTCATTCAATCTAAAACTAGTGAATATCTGGTAGTTGAGTTTATAGGAGACACTATGAGACATATTCAAATCCTTGTTCATGGTGTAAAATCATGTTTCAGGCAATGTTCATCCTAAATCTTGTGTAGTACTGGTAAGTGAGATGATGACAGTACTTAAACTAGTTTTAGATTGAATGAAGTGTTGAACATGATTTTAGACCATGTTCATAGAAAACTGTGAAAAAGCTTAAAGTGGCTCCTACAATCAATCATTCCAGTGTTGTACAAGTTAAAATATGGAAAGCTACTGAAAACATGATTTTACTCCATATTAATGGATATGACTTAATATGTCTCATAGCGTCTGCTATACTCTGAACTACAAGTACTTCACTAGTTTTAGTTTGAACATGGGGTTGAAGATGATTTTGGACTATGTTGATGGAAAAAATATTAAAAAGCCAAAAGTGGCTTATTCCTAGTGTGGTACAAGTTGAATTGTTGAAACTTCCTGAAAACATGATTTTATACCATGTTCATTGAAAACAGTTTAAAAAGCCACATTGAGGATAAACAACCAATCATTCCATTGTTGTACAAATTGCATTGTGGAATTATCCTGAAAACATAATATTAGACCATGTCCATGTAAAACTATTAAATAATATAGCTCTCTGCAAAAGCACAACTGTGTTGTTCCATAGTGTCTATTTAATCTCTCTTTCCAGCAGAACACTTTATTTCTTGAACATTAAGTTAAACATGATTTTAGACAATGTTCATGGAAAACTGTTTAATAAGCAAAATAATAATCCTCCTATTTTCAATATTTCCAGTGTTGTATTGTGGCATTGTGCAAGCTTAATGAAAACATGATTTTAGACCTTGTTGTAAAACTGTTTGAAACAACAAACCTAAATTGTCTCAAATCGTGTCATCATCTCTCTTACCAGTACTACACTAAATTTAGCATGAACATTGCCTGACATGATTTTACACCATGTTCATTGAAAACAGTTTAAAAAGCCACATTGAGGATAAACAACCAATCATTCCATTGTTGTACAAATTGCATTGTGGAAACATCCTGAAAACATAATTTTAGACCATGTCCATGTAAAACTATTAAATAATATAGCTCTCTGCAAAAGCACAACTGTGTTGTTCCATAGTGTCTATTTAATCTCTCTATCCAGCAGAACACTTTATTTTGCTTGAACATTAAGTTAAACATGATTTTAGACTATGTTCATGGAAAACTGTTTAATAAGCCAGATAAAGTCTCCTCCTATTTTCAATATTTCCAGTGTTGTATTGTGGCATTGCGCAAGCTTAATGAAAACATGATTATACACCATATTAACGGATAGGACTTAATATGTCTCATAGCGTCTCCTATACTCTCAACTACAAGTAATTCACTAGTTTTAGTTTGAACATTAGGTTGAACATGATTTTAGACCATGTTCATGGAAACAAGTTTAAAAAGCCAAAAGTGGTTTATTCCTAGTGTTGTACAAGTTGAATTGTGGAAACTTCCTGAAAACATGATTTTATACCATGTTCATTGAAAACAGTTTAAAATGCCACATTGAGGATAAACAACCAATCATTCCATTGTTGTACAAATTGCATTGTGGAAACATCCTGAAAACATAATTTTAGACCATGTCCATATAAAACTATTAAATAATATAGGTCTCTGCAAAAGCACAACTGTGTTGTTCCATAGTGTCTATTGAATCTCTCTATCCAGCAGAACACTTTATTTGCTTGTACATTATGTTAAACATGATTTTAGACTATGTTCATGGAAAACTGTTTAATAAGCCAGATATTGTCTCCTCCTATTTTCAATATTTCCAGTGTTGTATTGTGGCATTGTGCAAGCTTAATGAAAACATGATTTTAGACCTTGTTGTAAAACTGTTTGAAACAACAAACCTAAATTGTTTCAAATCGTGTCATCATCTCTCTTACCAGTACTACACTAGATTTAGCATGAACATTGCCTGACATGATTTTACACCATGTTCATTGAAAACAGTTTAAAAAGCCACAATGAGGATAAACAACCAATCATTCCATTTTTGTACAATTTGCATTGTGGAAATATCCTGAAAACATAATTTTAGACCATGTCCATGTAAAACCATAAATAATATAGCTCTCTGCAAAAGCACAACTGTGTTGTTCCATAGTGTCTATTTAATCTCTCTATCCAGCAGAACACATTATTTTGCTTGAACATTAAGATAAACATGATTTTAGACAATGTTGATTGAAAACTGTTTAATAAGCCAGATATTGTCTCCTCCTATTTTCAATATTTCCAGTGTTGTATTGTGGCATTGTGCAAGCTTAATGAAAACATGATTTTAGACCATGTTGTAAAACTGTTTGAAACAACAAACCTAAATTGTCTTAAATCGTGTCATCATCTCTCTTACCAGTTCTACACAAGATTTAGGATGAATATTTCCTGAAACATGATGTTACACCATGAACAAGGATATGAGTGAATATGTCTCATAGTGTCTCCTATAAACTCAACTACCAGTACTTCACTAGTTTTAGATTGAATGAAGTGTTGAACATGATTTTAGACCATGTTCATAGAAAACTGTGAAAAAGCCAAAAGTGGCTCCTACAATCAATCATTCCAGTGTTTGTAAGACTTTATCAGGCAATACATCCTCCAACCACTAGGGGTCACACTCCTGCCAGGACCAGCGGTATGGCCCCCAGTCACTAGGGGGCGCAGGAGGTCTTTTGCCTGCAATCCTCCTCCCAGTTGCCAGGGGGAAACCATTGGCAAGAACTCTGTTGTAGTTAGCAATCATTGTTGATGATACTCACCTGTGTAAGGCCCTATTTAAGTTTGCCTTTTGTCATTGTTTTTTGTTCAGTCTTGAGCCTACCAGTACCCGTGTATCCCGTGAGTTTGCTGTGAGCCATTGTGCTCGTTTTGTTTTCCTTTTTGTGACCATTGGATCCTTTGCTTCTAGTGTATTTGTTTGTACTTTGTTCTTTTTTTGATCATTCTAAAAGTAAAAGTTACTTGAAGTTTATGCTGCTCATCTGCACTTGTGTCTCAACATCCTCAACCGTGAGTTATTTCACTCTGGAGGAACACCAGCTCTGTATCTAGGAGACCGGGGTTCTAATCCCGTTAAAAACACATTCCAGGTCTTAGTCCATAGTCCCTGGTCCTATATCATAACAGTGTTGTACAAGTTGCATTAAAGAAAAGCTCCTGAAAACATGATTATACACCATATTAATGGATAGGACTTAATATGTCTCATAGCGTCTCCTATACTCTCAACTACAAGTACTTCACTAGTTTTAGTTTGAACATTAGGTTGAACATGATTTTATACCATGTTCATTGAAAACAGTTTAAAAAGCCACATTGAGGATAAACAACCAATCATTCCATTGTTGTACAAATTGCATTGTGGAAACATCCTGAAAACATAATTTTAGACCATGTCCATGTAAAACTCTTAAATAATATAGCTCTCTGCATAAACACAACTGTGTTGTTCCATAGTGTCTATTTAATCTCTCTTTCCAGCAGAACACGTTATTTTGCTTGAACATTAAGTTAAACATGATTTTAGACTATGTTCATGGAAAACTGTTTAAAAAGCCAGATATTGTCTCCTCCTATTTTCAAGTCTCCGAGATGTTCTGGATGCTGTTCAGAGCCTTCTGTTGTAGCAACAGGCAGAGCCCGAGTAACCTGAACCGAGGCGGTGGTTATTACCACTACTACCAGGACGACAGCGACGATGACAGCGACGACGAAGAATACACGGACGCCAATGTCCGGGCTCGTGTGGTCCAGCTCTCCAATCTCAAACGCAAGGCCATCGACGTGACCACAGATGTGATTGTCTCGGAACACCTGCTGAGACGACACTAATGAGTTTACTAATGTACCACGAAAAGTGCTCCAACGAGATGCAACAAGCTCTCGGTAAGCTTCCGGGAACATCTAACAGAGCGCAGGTCAAGAGGCCTCCTAGGCTGTGCCTCAAGGGTATGCGTTACACTCGAGACATTGTGTAACTGTAAAAAATGAACATCTTAACACTGCACTCTGTGTGTCCGTCTTGAGATTGGCTCTATCTCGGCTATAGCTAAAACAGGTCGCCTGTGAGTCTGTATAATTCAATCGACTAGAAAGGTCCCGACATTGGCAGCATCATGAGTGTGGTAACCATGGACCCGAGCAGCTACACGCTGAAACCACTAGAGACCGTTGCGCATTTGGTGAAAGCTCCCAACTTCCTGTTGGGAGCTGATTACATGACCGATAACATGACCGATAACATAATCAGAGCCTCGGCCACAAACAGTTCCATCTCAGCCGACGCCACGGTCGTGATATCGCAGGCTCACATGGGAGTTACCCTGTTCAGACAACAGAGAGAGACGAGTCACCTACTCGCTGGCTTTGTGTACAAGATGATGGTCCCCGACGAAGTGGTTCCCACGGGTACGAGATTCTGCAGGCGCTACAGGATCACGGACCGCACTTCCTGGGAGCTAACTAGGACCATTGAGGTGCTCAGATATTGCGCCGCTCAACCCACCTTGACAGACAGTGTTGCGCAAAGGACCAAGGCCTCCAGTCGAGCCGAGAAATTGGACTCTGTATTGGTGATGGCGGAACTCGTGTGCGGTATGATCAACACACAGCCCGACTCCTTCGTCTGCGTGCTGGAAAACGCTCGGAGGATACTGGGGAGTGATAAGCCCGAAGTCATGATCCTGGGTGACACGCTGTTCCGCGTCATCTCCCAGAGAAGCTCCAACGGCGCGATATGGTCTCAGATCGGCAGCGAAGAGACTAAGATCACCCCGGAGTTCTTAGTGTACACCATGGCCAATGAGCAGGGTAGAATCGGGGTAGGCTACGAGTTCACCATGCCTGTTGCAACTGCAAAGAGGTTACTGGCTGGAGGCTGTACATATTGCATTCTCGGTCATTGTGATGCAGATGGGATCTGTTACGCACTTGAGATGGTGGCTGTTGAGGTTCTAGGAACACCGGAGGCTGGGGATCTAAGAGCCCTGGCTGCTGCTGGGGTGGTGGTATAGGCTGCTGCTGGGGTGGTGTAGACACCTGTTGTTGTTGGTATTCTAGATGAACATGGAACTGCGGCTGGGCCTCTAGAGGCTGCTCAGACTGGTTTCGTTGAAGAATATACTCACAGCCGCTTTCTACATCAAACATTCCGTTGTCAGGGTAAACGGGGATAGAGATGTCTACCATACAGGATTCGATTGTCATCTCTGTAGGTCGGGATGCTTCATCAGGGATGGTGCTTGGAGCAGCAATCAGGGGATCTGGACAAGGTTCAACATTCATCACAGTGGCCATAGTTACATGCGGCTCAGAGACATACGACTGAGACACCTCGCACACCTCGCAATCTTGGAAAGTGTTTGCGTAATCGACATCATTCAGCATTTCTTCCAGAGAGCTCTGGCTGCACCTGTAACAACAGACAGACAGTAACAATTTACCACTATATTATTCAATTGCAACAAATGACTATTTCTTCTGAGAACAGCATATGTGATATAAGTACATACCTCCGACATGGTGAACATGGGATGGTAACCAGAGCTGCTGCAAACTCTTCTGAGGTATCACACACGGATTATGATCCCATTCACAGCAGATGTTGCAGATACTGCATCCTCAACTGTAGATAGATACCCGGGTGCAGCAGATACAATCCCAGGTTCAGCTGTAGATCCAGGCACATTGGTAGACATCGCACACTCTGGTTCAGCTGCAGAAGCGACCTCCACATCTGTAGACGGGGGTTCGGTCTCAGTAGAAGCGACCTCTTCATTTGTAGATGGTGCATTGGGTGCAGCAGAGATGATCTCAGTCTCAGAAGACGCAGCATCCTCTACGCACTGAGTCTCATAGGTGTCAGGCTCGGCAGATACACATGGTTCAGTGTATGCGTCTGGTTTGACCCCAGCCACTCTGCTATTCTTTTGCTTAGAGGTGACACTTTGTTCGATATCCTTTTGAACCGATGATGTATGCCCGACCTTCTTGGAACCACCGCTGTGCGAATCGTCATCACTGATATCAGAGTCACTTGAGCTACTTGAACTGATGGAACTGCTGGAACTGCTGGAACTGTCGCTGTCATCACCACTATCATCTTCACCAGTTACGTTATGAGAGTGGGCCTCCTCATTGGTATCCCTGACAGGTTCTAGACTTGCTGATGTGCCCTTGTCTACATCTTCTCTGCCGTTCGGTCTTGTGTTGATCATCCAGGATCTCTTTCTGTAACTACCTTTAAGGGCTGAGTGAGAGCCACGCAGCTTGTAGGAATTGTCGACAGAGGTATTCTTACCATGGTCCTCCGTCACCCTTTTCTTATGTGTGGCAGTGGACGGGTTATGCAATTTAGGCTTACTGTGGCTGTGTGAAGCAACCTTGCATCATATCTGCCAACCTTTGCTGGTGGGGAGCTGCTGTCAGCACCACCCCTAAGGCTTCTGGAGACTACGGGCCTCACATAGAGTACTTTAGGTGTTCTCTTGTATTCTTCACTTCTCCTAGGGTTTACACAACTCTCGTGCTTGTATCTGCCGCCTCTGGTAATCTGAAGGCTGCTGGACCTGTCATGAGGTCTGTGTCTCTCACCAGGCCTGCTTTGCTTGTTGACGGGTTGCAGTATCCAGTCTTGAGGTATACGTCGTTTCACCTTTGCAGCAGAACAAGCAGCAGAAACGTTGGGCCTTCTGAAAACCGGGTTGATGGCCGGGTTGCTGTCTGTTGTAACTCTTGGTCTTGCGTGATGGTCCTATTACATGACTAGGTTGCTGAACCTCGTGTCCATAAGACTTAGATCGATATCTACCATCAAATGCCTGGGGGTGTCTCGGGTAACCAGGTACATTGCGTGCAACCAGAGTGTCTCGTCCATACACACTGTAATCTTCTGTTTTGTATGGCCTGTCAATAGAGCCTCTTTCATGCCACCTTCTCTGCTGTATGTTGCGCAAGGGAGAAGGTGTGGATTCTCTCAGCTCAGTATACTCTTCAGGTCTTAGGTCCATACCGTTACATCGGTAATATAACACCTCGCACTTGTTGTGTTTAGGGAAATATCCTTCAGACATATAATCTTTTTTTAAGTCTCCCATTCTTGTTATTGTAAGACATTGACACTGTCATTGGCCCATCTTCACTGTTCCGTTGCAACGTGTAAACTGAGTTTAGCACTGTCTGTGTAACTAATCTTTTATATACAGCTTAGGCTCCTCCTAGAAACCAAGGCCGTTTTGAAATAATCCCCCCGATTAGTCATCTAAAGAGACTACATGAATGTTGATGTCTTCAGCACATAGGTGCTGACCAGGTTTAACCTGTTTGTATAGCTAACTGTAGCTCATCTGTCCAACCAATGTGGGCCTATGGGACCTCAAAACATCTGACCATAGCTACATCTTCCACACGCTGCTGAAAGGGCCGATATCTCTGTGTTACCCAACCACGGCTGACATATCCAACCAATGTTATTGATATGTGAGCTCACAACATGCAACCATAGCTACATCTTCCACACATTGCTAAAATGTCAGACTCTGCAGAATCATCAGATCATTGTTGTGCCTATGTGTCACAAGTGGGTAGTGAGAGAGACCAAGGCGCAGCGCAGTGATAGTTCGACATTTTAATGTTAAGACAAATCAATAATGACAATGACGAACTGTCCAAAAAAAAACACGAAACAACAAACGGAATACACTTACTTCACCCGTTGACCGGGCCCGGACTGGGCACCGGTGGGGTAAACTGCTCCGGCCATGTAGCGGGGCAAACAACTGGGCCCGGACTGGGCACCGGTGTGGGGTAAACGATCCAGCCATGGAGCGGGGAAAACAACCGGGCCTGGACTGGGCAACGGTGGGGCAAACGGCTCCTGCCATGGAGCGGGGCAAACAACCGGGCCTGGACTGGGCCCCGGTGGGGCAACCGGCTCCGGCCATGGAGCTGGGACAACAACCGGGCCTGGACTGGGCATCGGTGGGGAAAAACGTCTCCGGCCAAGGAGCAGGGCAAACAACCGGGCCCAGACTGGGCACCGGTGGAGCGGACTGCTCTGGCACTGGAGCGGAGCAGACGGCTGGACCCGGATTGGGCACCGGTAGGGCGGACTGCTCTAGCACAGGAGCGGAGCAGACGGCTGGACCCGGATTGGGCACCGGTAAGGCGGGCTGCTCTGGCACTGGAGTGGAGCAGACGGCTGGACCCGGATTGGGTACCGGTGGAGCGGACTGCTCTGGCACTGGAGCGGAGCAGACGGCTGAACCCGGAATGGGTACCGGTGGAGCGGACTGCTCTGGCACTGTCGCGGAGCAAACGGCTGGACCCGGGTTGGGCACCGGTAGGGCGGACTGCTCTGGCACTGGAGCGGAGCAGACGACTGAACCCGGAATGGGTACCGGTGGAGCGGACTGCTCAGGCTCTGGAGCGGAGCAGACGGCTGAACCCGGAATGGGTACCGGTGGAGCGGACTGCTCAGGCTCTGGAGCGGAGCAGACGGCTGAACCCGGAATGGGTACCGGTGGAGCGGACTGCTCTGGCACTGGAGCGGAGCAGACGGCTGGACCCGGATTGGGCACCGGTGGACTACGGGGTTCCTGCTCCACTGGAGGGGCTGGTTCCAGCCACAGCGATGTGCTGACCTCTGGAGCCTCCGGGCTGTGGACCTTCGCTGGAGGTTCCGGGCTGTGGACCGTAGCTGGAGGTTCCAGGCATTGGGCCGTGGATGAAGGCTCAGGGCTGCGGTACTTCGCTGGAAGTTCCGGGCTGCGGACCTTCGCTGGAGGCTCAGGGTTGCGGACCTTCGCTGGAGGTTCCGGGCTGCGGACCTTCGCTAGAGGTTCTGGGTTGCTGACCTTCGTAGGAGGCTCAGGGTTTGCGGACCTTCGCTGGAGGTTCCGGGTTGCTGAACTTCGAAGGAGGCTCAGGGTTGTGGACCTTCGCTGGAGGTTCAGGGTTGCGGACCTTCGCTGGAGGTTTCGGGCTGCTGACCTTCGCTGGAGGTTCAGGGCTGCTGACCTTTGCTGGAGGTTCCGGGCTGCGGACCTTTGCTGGGAATCCGGGCTGCGGACCTTTGCTGGAGGTTCAGGGTTGCTGACCTTCGCTGTGGGTTCCGGGCTGCGGACCTTTGGCTCTCCACCACCTCGTCTGCTCCTCCTCCGGGTATTTATGAAACCCCTCGGGCTTCTCCCGATCATGAAATGTGGGCAGACGAAGTGGTGTGCGATCACCCTCCTTCAGCCTCTCCGGGCTCTGGCTGCGCACCGATGGTGTGGTGCTCGAAGCCACGAAGGACCTTTCCTTCTCCATTCTCTTCCATTGCTCCATAAACCTCCCACGGTCCTCTGGCTTCACCCTAGGCCACGTGGGAAATGGTACTGGCGCTAACTCCTCTGAGTCCGTCTCTCCCCAGTTGCGCTGCTTGGTCTCAAGTAGGTGGGTCGTTCTGTCACAAGTGGGTAGTGGAATACACTTACTTCACCCGTGACTGGAGGAATAACGACCCACACAAAAGTGAAGGACATACAAACATATATAGGATCCCTAATTAGAGAATGCAGTGCAGCTGCCTCTAATTAGGGATCCAGCCCAAAACCCACACAGAAACAGAAAGAATGGACACTGTCAGACTCTGACCCTAGCTACATAGAGAAGCAAATAGGCTTCTCTATGGCCAGAGCCTGACACTATGGCTGTGTTACCCAGGCAGGCTGACATAACCGACCAATGTTAAGTCTATGGGAGATGGGTAGCTCAGCTCAATCACTGACAGAATGACAAGTGTTTAACTCTGGGAGTCTAGAGTGGGTGGTGCTACGATATTCATCCAACTAAAGCTGACTATACCACCCACAGTTCTGTCTATGAGAGCTTACGATTTTGGAAGATGTGTAGCGTAGCTCTATCAGTGACAGAATGGGAATGATTTAGGGACTGGAGTGTAGGATGGGCGGGTTTTCTAACCCCAGTGAGGGATCCTCCAACCAGTGCTGGTCCCCCCAACCAGCGCTGTAATATCCACCCTACACCTATGACAATGTATCATTCTAAGAAGGTCTGAATTGTTCGCCAACGCCCTTTTAAGTGGCAATATACATACTACAGCCAACTCTGAATGTGAACATTCAAAAGGTGACATGTCTAATAGTTAGAATGTTTTGGAAAACTTATGTATATGACCCTGACAGATAATGAAGAACTCACCTAGGAGATGTTACTGAATCTTTTTCATGGGACAACATCAGACAGAGACTGAGGTCAATACCAAAACGGTATACTACATAATACCCATATCTGGGAGTGACTGTGAAACTAAGTTAAATCAAGGGCTTATCATGTCTCAGATAACTTACAATGTCAAGGGTTCATCTCCGTAGCGCGACGCGATGGCGTCTGCTATCTGGGTTCTATCAGTCATACAATCCAAGTCAGCCTCACTGATGGGTTGTTGACCGTTGACATTTATCTCGCCCATGAAAAACTTGAGCATCTCAATATCGTCAAGGGTCACATTGTCCAAGGTGTCAAGTATTTCCTTGGGCGACACACCATTACCATCAGGTGCTGCCAAGGATCTTCGGTAGGTCTCCCAGGTTGTCATCAACAGATTACAGGTAACATCTCCCTTCTTACTAGCAGAATCAATCAAGGCCCGGGCCTTGTCATGAGTGCCTTGTATACACTGGACACTCTCCAGCTCCTCGTCTGCTATCATCCCATGTGAAAAGAGGACATCTGCAACATGGTTCAATCTGTTCATGTTACCAAAGGCCTCATGTATGTAGCTGAGTCTTTTTTGGCTAAGGATATTCATTGTATCGGGGACTGGGTGTGTGGGCAAAGGGTCAGGCTGTTGTAATCTGTAACTGAAATGTGAAGCTGTGAAGCTGTCCTTTTTTATCTGAGTGCTTCTGGTTGGATGAACACGTAACAGTTGAATACACAGTCTAAGGGTGGATGAAGGGGGTGAACAACATAGACATAACATTGGTAGGGCCCATGCTCTAAGGTTGGACAGGTGAGCCCTGGTAGGACAATTGGGTTAACGTTAGTTGAACGAGTCATGGTCGATGACTAAGCCCGGTTGTAGCTTAAAAAGCTGTGGTTGGACGGAGCTGCAGAGGCTGGGATTTTGAGCTTCCATGGACAACAGTGGTTAGATACACGTCCCGTCCCCTGTTCGGATAGCTGCTCCAAGCTTGGACTTGCAGTTTACAGTGTAATCTTAGTGTTACTATTCTACTATGATCAGAGGTCCGTAACAGGAAACCTGTAGGATCGCAGAGTGCCGGAGTTTGTCATTGTAAAGGCAAGAAGGTTAGTTTCCTGCTGTTGTCTATGTTTAACACCTTGAGCATATCTCTCCAATTGTAGTAGAAAGTGGGCTTGTAGCTACCCACTGAGCCTTGAAAGTTGACAAGGTAGCCTTGATACTCATCCATGCACACCTCCGGCACCGGGGGAAAGTTTCACGTTGAAGTAGTAGACGGGCCCGGTTGGATGAGGCTCTAGGCGTTGACTGTCCGGGCTCAACATCTGCGCAATTGCTGGTTGAAAAGGAGACAGAGGATACAACGACACGGGTCGATATGCTAGACCTCTCCGGTTTTTGCTCTGCTCGACACAAAGCGGTTGTAAGACTCGGGTGAGATCAGCGAGGGTAGCGGCTTCGGATTGTGTTGACCGTTCACCAGCATACCCTTACAGGAGCGACTGTTGGCACACGAGGGCAGGTCCTGCTCGTTTAGTATGCTATTCAGCAGGGCTCTGTCGTACACGTTGTGAGCCAGAGACCTGCCTGGTATAGCGCGTTCGGCCAGAGAGGCTACTAGAGGACTCAGGTTTTTGGTCAGCAGCTGCATCACGGTCAGCACTGGAGTGCAGCTGGCGCACATGGGGTTTATGTCGCTGTCGGACCTGCACGTGCACACTTGAGGGGCGAAACACTCATGGAACAGGGCTCTGGTATCTGAAGCGGACAAGTGTCTACTCTGCGAAACCTGGTCAAAAACACGAGCTCTGATCAGATCCCTGTAATCCGCTATCTTCTCCTCGGCGCACACCACCTTGTTGCTGTTTGATTTCTCCGATGACGAACCATTGGACCTGCACCATAAGGTACGGGTCTCGCGTCGTGTGCGGCGATCCAGGCTCCCGGAACACTTTGAACAAGACCAGGAGCCCTGCTGGTGTTGGCTCTCTGAGGAGCACCTGGAGCACATCCAAACGCAGCACACTTTCTCCTTGACGCCTTTCGAAGCAGGCGCAGACTGTGCAGATGAACCCCCGTACAGTTAGGCACTTTGTGAAGTGAGGCTTGGTTAAGTACCACTCCGGGTTGTTTTTGAAGCAGGTTGTGCAAACCCTGACGTTACACTAACAGCGGAGTTTAATGCCTGACCTTTGCCTGTCTTTGCTGCTTTTAACCAACGTGACCTGACAAACGAGACACTTGGAGCTGGCCGGCTTGAAATGCTTGGTGTTGTTGACGACTCTCCCAATGTTCCTATAATTGACTGTGGATACTCTCCTGTACAAGTTAGTTGCCTTTCTGACTGAGCACACCACTGTGTTTTTACGCTTCTTGTCGCAATCTCTCAGAAGGCCCTGAGGAACTTTTCCGGTGAAGAAGGGGTTGTCTTCGATGGAGCCTGCAGTAGTTCTGTGCTGCCCGCTGTACAAGGCACTGACTCTGGACCCTGTCCCTGTGATAGGAGACATGATATATGTACCCGGAGCAGAGGGTGTCAGTTTGAGCAATCTGACGCAAGAGACCGTGAAGCTGTGCCCCGCTCACAGATACAACTTTAAACACACAGTGGGGATGTTACTTCGGCACGCTTCGAGGAATAAGCAGTGCTCTTGTGAGTCGTCAGCGTCTTGTTGTTCTGCGGACCAGGGAAACGAAATATCTGACGAAGCCAGTGTCTCTCCTTTTGTACACAACGACCCTGAGAAATCCCGAGAGATGGGAAGAAAGGTTGTTCCGGGTCTACCACGAAAACCCAGTGGGCATACGAAATCGACAACGTAGTCACGGCGTACAGGTGGCTGATGCAAAATCGAAGCCATAAGTACCCCAAGTGCTGCGACGCTGTGATCGTTTATCAGCTTGGCAAGTCGCAGAGTCTCCCGCCGGGTCTGTACGTCTACAGGACTCAACCGTCTCACTTTGGATGCACAGCGGAAAGACCCTTGACGGTCGTGGATCAGTTCAACTTTGTCAGTCAGGCGAACCAGTTCAGAATCTGGGAAAGGCTGCCCAGAACCATTACCATCGAGATGTTCCCAGGGCGTGAGATTTTCAGCGCCCTGTACGTGATAAACCGCAAGCTTTCCATCCCTGTACCCGAGTACGGGAATAGGATGTTTGCAGAGGCTAGAGCCTTGGGGATCATCGAGTCTTGCTCACCGATGAACGCCATAGAGTGCGAGCACCATGATGTATCCATGCAGACAGACCGGGTGTGCGTCATAGACCTACGGTGGAAAGGTTTCAGCACTAAAACCGCCTGCATCATTGCCATTCCCAGAGTGCGAGGACTGCATGCCGTAGTGTGGTCCAACCACAGCAGCGCCTTCCAGGAGATTGAGTGTAACGTCTTGACGTGGCTCTTCGGACTCCCCAACGAACTACTGAAAGAGGTGCAGTTGATAGACTACAAACGTGAAGCGCTCGGAGTCAGGTACATACGGATGGACATGGAGACGTTCCCTGGGGTTATACCCAAGCCCCCTAGTAGGACTAAATCCTGTTTCATACACACACACTTTGTGGGAGATTTCAAATTGGCAACACAGGCGATGGACAAGGTGTCGGAATGCAGGAGTAGAATAGGCTCCCTGTGTCCAAACGACGAGGCGTTTGCTTTCTAGTACACATTACCCACTTTGGGAGAATGTCAACCCACACCGTTCAGCTGCGGGGTCAGGCATGGGTGCGCCTCGATGATCACAGAGGAGTTTAGGAGGTCGCTGTTAGATTGGACCCTAGAGAAAGATGGAACTAGTTGCCTGGCAATTGCCGTGCAGCATACCCTCTACTATCATGCCCGGGAGATGAAATACAAGATGATGTTGTGTCACACGGTCACGGACAATGATACGACATGTTCAAACTCTGAAGGTCTGAAGGCTCTAGCACTTACCATTTACGTACAATAGCATATTCATATCATATTTACAGATCTATAGGCAACCTAGGACATCCCGGAAGGTTGATGTGATTACTGTTATGATACCCAATGTTTCCTCTTTTGTCTTAGTAAACCCCTAACCCCCTTTTCACATTTATTTGTATAGTGTCTGCTGCTGCTGCAATGGATTGGCAGGACGATGTCGTCAAGTGGAAAACTATGGCTGCTGCTCTCCACCGGGGAGCTCTCAACCATTGTGAACCGTTCGACTCTACAGAAGACGCAATCGGATACTTGTACAGCTACCAGGAACAAGGGCGGGGTGCGAGCAACGTGACCAGCTCACGCCAACATCAGGACTTCTACTACCACCCTGCCAACATACCGGGCCCCGTGGGTTTGTTTACTGTGTAACTCTGTGTTGTTTTTGTCGCACTGCTTTGCTTTGTCTGGGCCAGGTCGCAGTTGCAAATGAGAACTTGTTCTCAACTGACCTACCTGGTTAAATAAAGGTGAAATAAAAAAAATAAAAAAAAAAGCTGATCGTTGCATACTGTGCAGGCAGATAAGAATGACATTACATACCGGCAGTATAAGAACCTAGTCACTGACAATGCCACCCGGAGGACTGTTCAGGTCATGGACTTGAACCTGAGGCGCTTGGAGCACCTGGCATACGCCTTACTTTGTGATGTTGTTTTTGGAACTTGTGCAGAACAAACGCTACAGGTTTCACAAAAGCGACCACGCTAGACACAGTATCGCCAAATACGTGTTCGCTCAGCTCAAAGAAGACGATAGTGGCACATTCGGCCAACTCGATGATTCATTCAGGTTCCTAAAGCTATGGTGGAGATTTCAAGACAGACGAGGTTCCAGGGAATTGAAAGTGTCTATCCCTTCGTACCTCGAGTTGCACACGAGCAGAACGTATGGAACCCCAGGAGTGACACTTTTGCCAACAGAAAACCTGAACCTCTGTACACCTCCTAGCGAAGAATTGCCTATGTCACTAAATAGTAGTGCCCATCGGCTCTTTCACCTACTGTGACGATGATGTAGATCTGTCACCAGGAATGAATACACTGACTGAAGGGTAAGCGTCTACGTTCTCGTTGAGTGTCTTGATCCCCAGTGTGCACGTCGAAGACATTATGCATTCCGCTGTCAATGCGTGCAAAGCCAGACAAGCTGTGCTCCGTGACTATGAGGGCCAGGTCAGTGTTACCTCACAGCAGATGGACTGTAGCAGCCTGCTGGACCCCAGGCTCGATTGCCTGGTTTTGCAGGACGTGGGTCGTGCGAACGCGGTGATGAAGCACGTCATGACAACTCTGGATGTCCGATGGCAGACATTGGGCTCTTGGATGAGAAGCGTGCGAGGCAAAGCTCTCGAAGATCAGCTCGATTTTAAAATCAGCAAGGTCTTCCTAGGGGTCCTTGGGTCTTTTAGAGACGTGCCTGATGGACAAGATGCCTCCGAGACAGCTACCCGAGAACCTAAACTCGCCACAGTGTTCTTTGTCCACAGTGAGACCGGAGACGTACCATCCCTGTTGACATTCGTCTCGCTGCCAAGAATGTACAGGTCTTCCAATATTGCAAAGGACATGGAGGCCTTCCACATGGCATGCGCTAATCTGGCACTGTGTACCTTGTACGCACACCTCGAAAGTGACACCTTTATCATCGAACATTGGGATAAGATGAAGGACCTCTGGGAAACGGGAGGATCGGTCACAACCGCCCAAAGTCCAGGGCTGCACGAACCTTCGTACCTGGACCCGGATGGATAGCTGGATAGCTAGGTGGATAGCTGCGGCTCGTGGAACCGGATCTTGGCTCTCATCAACACCTTAGCCTTTTGCAGGGCTGGGCTGGTGAATGACAATATACGGCGTACACTGGGACCAAAGCTTGCCGGATATAGGGACATGAGCAAGGTCGACGTGCCTCGTGTGGTTGGGTGAAACGTCAAGGACAACAGAAGCTCTGAAGGGTAGGCTGCTGGTGCTGGGCTTCAAGGAACCCATGCGTGTCAGCATTATAGAATCGCTTAGGGAAGACGAATCGTCGGTCACTCGAAGTGTACAGCAAGGCTTCACTACACCCAACCCCGAGATCTACCAGGGCTTCCTTAGCGCTGTGACTGCTGACAAAAGTGCCCGGAGCTGGAACACTTTGTCATCTAATAATTCCACGGTCAGCTACACAACCTCGTGCACAGGGCGTGCACACAAGAACAAGAGCCCCAACGACAGGCCCTGCCCCGAAGTGGCAAAGAAAATTTCACCATGGCCTATCATGTCATTCAGTGCCTTTTACGAGCACAGATCCTAGCTCTCCGGGTCCTGGGCTTCACTATGAAGTGTATAGAATCGGCAAGGATATGGAGATGGGGTACTGGATTCAGAGTGGACTTCATTGGGTGCCTGGCTGACACCATACACACATCGAAAGTTGGGGATCCAGTTTGGGGAGGATCACACGCCTTAGCTACCATTCACAGTACAATGCAAAAATTGGAATTACTCAACTATTTGCCACAGTTGGTGAGAAACACGTTGTTGGAAAGCTACGTAACTGCCGGCTGTACGGAAGGAAGGCAGAGAGTGAGAACACAACCCCGTCCTGATCAGTCCCAGACCCAGTCTGTCCCCGCCGACGAGCACCTACTCCACCGGGTGTACAATCTGTGCGGATTCCCAAACGAAGACACGTCTGTCGACAGTAGCTGGGAGACTTTACTAGGCTCTGAGCAGTACAAAGAGATCGATGTGCACACTGTGGACTCCATCCTTCGGCCCTTCGGTCCTTTCTACATACAGATACACAACCAGTGTTTCAGGTGGAACAAGGTCATTATCGTGGAGCCCGTTCTCTATACGATTCCAGAACTGGCTCATGTATTACGTTTGTTCAAGGGTAACACTCGTGACGTGCAGGCATCGGGTAGGCGAGTTGCAAAGTCAAGAGCGAATATAGTGTCAAGTACCACCAACAGCCTCGGTCACCAGAACAGAGACCCAGCATCAGCTTTCCCAAGTCCAGGGTTGGAGGCTGCAGCTGATGCTGCTGTTGATGATGATAGTATAGCTCCTATGGACGCCCATGGCGACGATCTCAATCACACCCCAGGGATGTCAGTCCACAGCTTTTATTACCCTATGGAGTGACATGTATAGACCGTACCTTTGTAATACCCGTGTCCTTTGTTTGCATATATCGTTTGAATGCTTATATATTGGTTTACCTTTATTTCTAATACTTGTGACTTATTATACATCACCTGTTATTTCTACTTATAACTAACTGTGACTTATTGTATATACATCAACTGTAGTCTTTTGTTTATGATATGTACTTGAGTTTAGAAATAATAAAACCCGCAAACTAAGTATATGTCTCCATGTGTTTTTATTGTACATGAAACAGATAGAAGGCAGCAAGCAGTGTGGACAATGATACAATTACACATGCAGTACAGGTTCATAGTGTTGGGATTTGATAACGAAATTACTATAGTCTGGGTTGTAGATGGGGTATGACTTCTCTGTGATCATTGCCGAGATCTTAACGTGGGCTGAGAGCATGAAAGTGACATCATCTATGCTCAACCACCTATTGCGCTCCATGAGCAGATCTTTCAAACCCTCTCGGGTGTTAGTTTTAATCGAGTGTACGTACACCTCGATTCCCGGGTCATTGATATTCCCTATCACGTAGTCGGCAGTGGTACAGACCAACCTCTTTCGGGCATCGCGGTCACACTTGCCAGTTCTGCCCAATAGCACAGACACGGTGTGGAATCCGCAGTAGTTGTCCGATGGCACTTTGCAAACCTTAAGATCGTTCAGCCTGAGGTAGGCTCCTAATGTTCCCGTGTGATAGCGGTCTAGGGTAGAATGCTCGTCGGATATCCGGACAGGTAGGTTAAGACCTTCTACAATCACGGACCATACGCCGCTATGGTAGCAGATCGATCCGGGAGCCCACAGTTGACGATGTAATAGTTGCGACCGTCGACAGTCAGCTCCACGTTGACTCCGAATAGGTCTCCTACAATCACTGTGATGGGTACAAATTCGGATTCTCGATGGCACGGTCTATTGTACATGGCATGTATGTCGTTGCAGACTCCAAGCGACGTGACACGAGGTTGAAACTTTTGACTGCTAGGTGTACCATCACGGCCAGAGCTTCAAGCGTGGAGGGTTCCACAGTTGAGGCGGTGGCAGTCGAGGAGGCTCCTGCTGTTGTTATGGGGAGACTCTTGGCGTTTATGAAGAGAACCCACAGTGCCTCTATGAGTGTATTGTGAGATATCGGAGATCCTCTCACGTCTACCCTATCGTGGGTGTTGATGTACACCGTGGAGGCGATGTTGGCCATGCAAGGGCTTTTCATGACCGGAGCTGACACCAGTTGCTGGTTGTCTAACGCTTGGGGCAATTGTGACATAGATAGGAATGTGTGCCTTTCGTGAAACCCCAGCATGTCTACATTCTCCACCAGTAGCCCTTTGCATATACGACGATAGACTATCGCCTCGGGCCGTTCGGGTGCTGCAGGTGCCTCGTCTTCACTTGCTTGCGAGTGGAGATCGGGCGAAAGGGGGCCATTAGACGCAGAGATCCAGCTCTCGGCTAGCTGCTGATCTTCCACAGGGTCATCTACTAGATCTAAAGAGACAAAGATCTCCTCTGACTCCTCTTTCATTGCCATGCGTAAAGTATCATCGAGTCTGACACCATCCTGGTCATCGCTGGAAACCCAGAGCGAGTCGCACCACGGGTCAAACTCGCTGTCAGGCCCAGGGAGGGCCTGGGCGATAGGTCTAGCGTGACGCCTAGTCAGCGTACCCTGGATGCTACTGTGAAGCCCGTGCGCCAGATTGCCAAAGTACGAGAAGGGAGGTTCCTTGTTTTCGAGGTACGAATCGTCCCCGTGCTCTTTGGTGAACCACATGTCTCGGCTCTCTATTTAGCTCTTGACACTGCCCTGAATCCAGTTCAGCTTCTTCCTGTAAGGCAGCTGAGCCAGAAGCTCTAGGACGTATAGCTCCGCAACGCGTAGGATGGTGCCTATGTCGAGCAGGGCACCAAACACTATCCGTAGAGCCTGTACGAGCTCTCTGCCGTCAAGGACATAGTAAGTTTCCGAACCCTCCGTCACCCGCTCGAGGTTCAGAGCTGAGCATAGGTGTTTGTCAGCATCCGAACCTGTTCTGGACAATTGTCCCTCAACGTCGGTTGCATGTGCAACGTCCCCATGTACACGAGTACGTACCACGCCGCATAGTACAACAAGCCCGCTGAGGTAACTGTGAGGTGTGCGCCGTTGTTGTCGTAATCCTTCTCGAACCCAAACACCCGTAGGCCGCAAGCTGCAAACGTTAAAGCTATGGTGGAGCTCACGAGTCGGTCAGGTGCGCTGTCACCCTCTCCCGCGAAGGGGTAGAACCCCTTTGCTCAACACGTTGACCATCAGGTCCCTTTCCGAGTCGCTTATCAGACTAAGATTGGCTAGGGTGTTCACGGTAAGGTGCTTTGTGTAATGCTCACAGCTAACTTTGACAACCCCCCCGGTGATCATGGGTATCAAACGTTCCAACACTTCTGTCCTTATGCATCTCCACCCTCTCGCCAGGAGCTCAAGTGTGTACACGGGGCTGGGCGACACAGGTAGAGCCAGAGCATTGAACAGCTTGTAACACGCCCTGGTTGAGTTGACAAACAAGGGCCGTATTCTACCTGAGAACTTGTGCGTGTTAGGCGTCTTCAGCGTCAGATCGTTCAGAGCTGAGGCCGCCACCATAGGGATGCAAGACACAAGAGCTTGTGCTATCACGTCTACATCTTGGGCCCTTGCTTCCATGGCGTCTGGGGCTTTGGGCAGGACGTCGACTGCGGTCAAGATGTTGAAGTCATCGTCCCTTGTAATCGGGTAACCAACAGGCTCCCACTTAGGGGAGAACCTGGGGTTTCGCACAATCACCTCTATCAGCTCGGGGTCGGGATCCGGGCAGCCGTTGTCGTACTTGTGCTTGAAAATGGAGTCGCTCTGGGTTTCAGATGCCACGGGTATGTGATCGTTGGCGAATATGACAACCATAGCCTCTAAGTCAGACGACGGGGCCTTAGCCTTGTACTCCTGGAACCTTATCGAGTGTATCATTATGGACTCGGTCCAGGCTTCTAGCATCACACACCTGAGGCTTGTGTATTCGATACAGGAGCCAGCATAGCTGAATCACTGCTGTGTTTCACACCAGCCAATCGTGCTGCCGAGACGCCTCCACGGCGGCGCACTCCATGAGAAACACGCAGGATGCCAGGAGTCGACTCCTATATTCTACACAAGCAATCCCGATAATGCGACCCTCAGAGCAGCGCACTGCCTGAACGGCGGCCCAAGGAGTGTAGCCGCACACGTAGCATCTTGTCCAAGATGAGCGTTACGATTCTGTAACTGTGCGCATTGTTGGGTTTTATCGGACACTGTAGATGGTGAGTGAATACCGTGGAGCCGGTCCTGTTTTTCATGACAAACTTACAATCGTAAAACTCCTGTGCCCATCCTAGCTTCAGCTCGTTGTTTGTCTCCCCCAGTTTCTTGCGCTCTTCGATCCAGTCCGAACGAAGGATTTCGTGGAGCACCGGAGCGAGCATTACAAAGGGTCCGAATAACTGTATGCCTTCGTTCATGTTTCGTTTGTTCAACAGCCACTTGTTTGCCATATACAATAACCCGTCATCGGTCTTCTGTTGAAGGACTAATCTGTTTAGTTTTGGCAGATGTGTGCACATCAGACACGCAAGTCTCAACCTGAATAGCGATTTTCTACGCTCTGTCTTTTCAGATAGCCACGTGCCGTTGGGGGACACGTCCTGCATGTGTACCAAGCCATGGATCGATATAATGTCTCCATCCTTCACATAGCGTAGGGGGGTTTCGGATTTTTCAATTTGCATTCGGTCCGGGTTGACTGGTCGCTTTCTTCAAACACCTCCACGTAAGGTGCCATGCGCCCGGTCAGCGCTCGATCGAACGACACTGTGGGTGTGCTGTGTACTGAGGTGCATCGTATTGCCTTCTCCTGAACCGGGTAATCGGAGCAGTGTAGACATGGGTCGTCCTCCACCTCTTCTGAGTTGTCGCCGCCTTTGCTGTACAGCAGGTAATCGCAATTCGAATCCATGGTGTAGACGCGCTATCCGCGATACAACTGCTAGATTAGTACCTACACCGCTCCACCTGGACACCACCCACCCGGCAAGGCTAGTCACTGCAGCGCGTTCATCTCCGCGTACCGGCACCGAGTCACTGACTCTCTGAGCTTGGATTGCATCTGAGCCACCTGCAGCTCGAGAGAGCCCTCGTTCCTAGTCATCTTTCTCACTTGTGAGACGAGCATAGACCTCTCGTACAGCAGAGTCTTCACAGAGATCTCTCCCACGCCGACCAGGGCCTCCAGCACCGTGAGGTCGCTGCGTATTTCGAAGTGCAGGTCGTTCATGCAGGAGTCCCAACTCCACTTTTGTGAAGTTCTGTCCAGAAGGCTGCGGATGTCCTCTATCGAGGCGTCGAGGACCCCTTTGCGTTTGTCAAAATCCTTAGGCGCTGACGAGAGGTTGAAATCTATGTTCTTCAGCACACGGGCGCAAGCTTCTCCTACGGCCCTGGGGGTGATAGAGGCCACCTTGTCTAGCATGCAAGCAACGTAGGCTTTCGCCTCGGACCAAGGCTCACCGTGGCTTACGCCCGGCCTGTCCCGAGTCAGGTTGATAAACTCCATCACCGTGGTGTCCCTGGATACCTTGGAACACATCTCTCTCCACACCTCTATGTATCGAACGTACAGATTGGTGTCTCGCTGTCGGTGTAGCACGTGTTTAGGGCTTCAAGGACAGAAACGACGGCATGGTCACACTTAGCCTGTTCCTCTTCAGCTCCGTTTTGAAAGCCTCTTGCACCTGTCTCTTTGCAGCCAGGCGAACCATCTCCTGCACGAGGTTGTTGCGACCTAGTGCGGCCTGCACCATGTAGTGGAGATGATCGTCGCTCGAATCGATCCTAAGCTCGGGGTACCTCTCTAGGACCTTTTTGAAGCCTATCATAAGCTCAGAAATGGTCTTGGTGTAGCTGGTCAGGATCCGTCTGTAGTTCTCGGCTGCGGACTTACAGTCAGCGTCGTAGGCCTCACATCGCATGCATCTACGCTTGGAGCGGGTCGATCTGTCCCCACCACGCGCTCCTCCGGGTGACTTATCTCTATCTAGGTCTCCGGCGGTCCACTTTGTAACTGCCCATGACGGAGGGAGACCCCGCGAGCGTAGTCTTCCTCATGGTGGTAATAGTAGTAATCTGTCCCGTGTCCCCGTTGAGAGCGGCGAGGCGACCGGCGGCCCGAACCGAGCCTTCGTTCACAGAGGGCATCGCTTCATCGTCACAGACATTGTCGTATTTTGAGAAGATATCTTTAACCACCCTGGTCAAGTTTGCTCTCTGTCTTCCAGAGCGAAAGGGGCCCGTTCGGGCTGACCATAGCCTCGATACAAGCTTGCCCGTTCATCGGGGACGCAACCCTCTAGGTGCTGTGAGCTCCAAGAAGTGTAGCTGGGGATCTCTCGTTCGCATGTGTGATAAGTACATGTTCTACGTCTACACTTGCCTCAGATTGGGAAAAAGTTACAGCTCACGGACAATGAATGCACGTGCCTATTTGGCAGCCGCAGTGATGTATTTGCCCAGTTAGATCCGAAATGGGTATCTAGGTTCATGGTGAGGTGTCGGGTTTTGTACCAGGGGGAATTGAAGAGGTGTCTTTCTTTGTCACCCCTCGTCACGTCCAATAACATGTACAGGGTGAGGACCGGCCATGGTGCGTTCACAACGGTCGATAGCAGAGGTCGTGTGGTGCAAATCGAGAATTTCACTGACCCCCTTCTCCCAAGGAAACTAGCCGCTGGGGATAGCGCATTCGCAGTCTTCGATTAGACCCTATCCGTGTTCTCAGACCTGGCTTTTAGGATGATCTGTCGACGCTCAGACTCGCATGACGCCTTGGCAGGCTCGTGTTCAAAGTGGCGGTTGTGTTACACGGTCAAGGAGCTCGTCATTCGAGGCCTGAAGGTGGAATCGGGCTACATCTACACGACGGACGGCCTATCTCTGTACAGCTAGGTCGCCTCGTGGAAGACCGATATCTGTCTGATCTTCGACGAAGGGTGTCGAGAGGATATAGTCCGCACTCTATGCTCTCTGGCTATAGGGGACTGCAATTTGGGGATTGCGTTCAAACTGAAATGCGTTCTGCCTGATATAGGGAAAGGCTTGGACCTGAGAGACCTGGACCCTCTACAGCCAGGCTCAATGCTGCGAGACATCTGCCTCCCCAGGGAGGTTAAACCCGAACATCTCGAGGATGAACACTCGAGCGCCCTAAGCTGCTGTGATCGCGATGGCTTGGCGTCTCTCAGAGAATTGACTAGACTCCCCTCGGGGTTCTCAATTCTTGCCGAGAACAAGAACGTTGTGGTCTTGAGACACATATTGAGAGACGCTGTGGTGATTGTACCCAAGAGAAGAGCTGCCATGACAAGGGGAGTCCTGGGGACGGTTCAGCTGAGGAACAGTAAGACGTCGGCTCCGAGTGGCTATATAATGGAATGGTTCCCGAGTCGAAAGGGGAATCCCGGGCCTTCCTCCTGCCGTGATATGTTGCGACCTCGACGTAGGTGCCGACTCTGCACGTCCTCAGAAGTTCCGAGCATCACAGGGTCCTACCGAGAGGGTTCAGGTGAGCGGTCACCTCTTCAATCAATCTGTATGCTTGTTACCGGGGACCATGGACATCGTCGCCCCGCGGGTGTTACGTTTCCCGGGTTGTTTAGCTATCATGTTCGCCTTCGATATTTTCAGGCAGCTAAGTGTGGAAGAATCGGAGCTCACTAGCAGCCCCGTCCAGCTGTCGTTCCTGCCAACCCTGAGCCTGAGAGAGGCTCAGGCTCTGCTCTTGTCGTATCTGTGTCTGAAGGAATCCTTTGTCGCCTCGGAGAAGAGCTGTGTCAAGTTGACGGTGAAATCTCATTCGATTTTATCAGAACTCAGAAAGATCGTCTCGGACAACCCTAGGGTACACTCTGAACTCGTGGGCTTGGAGTTTTAGGGTCGAGAGCTATGGAAGCTTATGGGTAGCAATATTCAATTTGAAATGTAATATGCAAAATGACAATGCAATATGTAAAATGGCAATGCATTCTGTATTTCAATTTACATTTTCCATTACATTTGTGCAACGTTTGGTGCAAAATGAAAATGAAAATGAAATTACATAATTTACATTTGCCATTTCATACACCGCAAAAGGTTTGTATTCTTTTATTTCAGGTAACTTAAAGGTCATGTCGTGATATATCGATATTTTATTGGTCACGTCATACGAATTCGCAATTCAGAGTTTACCAAATTTGAACTTTGAAACGCAGCGAAATTCCTCGCATGATCTCCCCCACTCGCATGTGTTTGAATGCAAGTCAGTTGGCAACCCTGATATAGCATTAAACAGTTAATTAGTTAAAATACCAAAGACTAACATATACATTTCATATTTTATGACCACTGAAGGTGTCTCCATCTAAATGAACATACCACTGAGCATAGCTTTCTCTGTATTAGCTTTAGCACACAAATCATGTTTTTCTTATAAACTATTAAAAAAAACAGGCAAGCTATCAGGGATATTAATCATATCACAGTTATTCGTATATTTTGAAGATTTGTTGTCATCACTTGTCTGTGTTTTCATAGAGTGGAAGATTGAGCCTGATCTTGAAACAGCTGCCCGGCTGTTTCGAAGACATATCTTAAAGAATGCTGAGGACAAACCAGACCTAGTTGTTACACTAGATCTACACAGCTGTGAAAAGGATCGGGAAATGTTAACTTTTTATAAACGTCCAAATATTGATTGGACAAGTCCATTAACTGTAAAACTTAAAGGTATGAATATTTGTATATAAAGGCATTTCATCTATGATGAAGCACTCTTGCATACTATTTTCTTAATTTGTTTTATTTGAGTTTATTTAGTAATGTGTTTTTTATGTACATTGTGTGTAATCTGTGTTAAAAACAGGAGATGCTGCATTAGGGGATGGAGTAACACAGCACTTTTTCACATTGATAATGGAAAAGCTCCACAATGGATTTGAACTTGACATTGGTAAGTTACAATTTCCAGAATTTAGTCAGTTAAGGAGGATAAAAGGTGTTCGTAAAGTTAGTATACAATTTGAACAGTTGAACGTATCTTGGACATACCATTTCTTTGACCTCCACTTTAGTTAGGGTAGTAATACAAAGGGTAGGCAAATACAGGATGTAATACATTTCAAGAAAGTTTTTTTTTAACTCAAATTAATAAGTATGAGCATAGTTAATAGAAGGCTTTATTAAGAATGGTCATCTGAGTGCATTTTTCTTGTTATAAATTTACTAGATAACTGTGGCAAAACACTTTTATTCAACGGAGAAGACGATCACAAGGTTCCTTCGACATCTAAAGCACTTTTGGATGGTGACCTGTTCAGAGTTGTGGGAAGAATGATTGGACATTCATTTATTAATGGAGGTCCACTCTACTCAGGACTTAGTGCTGCTTTCTTCCCCCTTTTTAAGTGTCAGTAAGGATGATACTCCAATTCTGGAATTGAAGGACTGTCCTGATAGAGATGTGATTGAAGTTGTGTCCCTTGTATGTATACTCTGTCTTTTGTCTCTGTCTTATGTTTTTTTTTATGTGGGAAAATATACATTTTAACAAGTTTGTCTTACATTTTCACACTTTGTATAAATTATAGCTGGAAAGCCAGAATGAATTGAATCCGAACGAAATGGACAGTATCAACAATCTGGCCATCAGTTGGGACCTGCCAGCAGTCAGCAACATCAAGAGAAGATGGTTGGCAGAAACCATTCTCTACCATGGGGTATGTATTATCTTGTAAAAGTGAAAGCTGTTAACTGCAGTTGGATCATATGCTACTTGCACTGTCTCTACCACTACAAAAGAAAACACATCTTCACGTAAGTAGTTAGGACAAAAGTTTATCATGGTATTTATCATGGCTTGCATGGCATTTGTCCTATTTGTATGGTTTATGGTTAATTTCTAGGTTATTGGTCGACGTGAAAAACAGATCACACAGCTGCGGAGAGGACTCAAAGATACTGGTGTTTTGAGAATGATAAAAGAACAACCCAGTTTAGCTGCAGTACTGTTTCCCAGATCATCTGCACTAGTGCTGGAACCAGTGGTCTTTTCTACTTTATTTTTTTTATTGATACTTGCAGTGAATGAACTGGGTTTCTAGTTTCTAGCAGTTTCTAATAAAACACTAGGTAGTTGAATGAATTACTGAATAATTGTTGCTGCCCTGTGTTTAGGCTTGTGTTCAATGCTGCTATCTTTGTATTAGATGATACTTAAGAGAGTCATCTGGCCAGAACCTGACAGTGATGAAGATGAAGCCCAATTCAACCTGGAGCAATCTTGTGACGTTACGGCCTTCTTGCGTGAATATATTCAAACAGGTAAAAAAAAATTCTGCTTGTAAATGTTTCTAAGTTTACGTTTCATGCACATTCAATGTTCAGCAGCAGATGATTGTATGTGTAGGAATGATGCAATGGAAAATATTGTGTTTGACCCAAACTGATGTAGGATCATCTGCTGAACTGTGCGAGTTGCTGAAGTTTTGGACTGGCTGGACTGTTCTGCCTCAACATCTTTATGTTGAAGTATCACCTGACCTGTCACTGCCAGTGGCTTCAACCTGCCTCACAACACTTAAACTTCCTTTAAGATGCAGAACCTTTCTTGCATTTACACAAGCCATGAGAGCAGCAGTTTCATCCACAAGGTTTGGCTTTGGCCTTGTCTGAGTTGTTACATTTAAAATTGTTCATGAACTGATAAATGCATGTTTGGGAAAACATGTATGTGCCACCAAGGCATTCATTTATTGTTCTGATGTAGTTATGAGTGAGGAAATTCAATTTAATAATTTACATCAATTATGTGTTAAATAAGACTTCCCGAATGTCCCAACTTCGAGACATTCAGTGGTTTACTGCAGTGCTTCTCAAACAAAATCCTGGGGTTTGAGATTCTGTTGGATGGAGACAAAATGTGCCCGGGCAAGTGGTGCCTCCAGGACATGTTTTGGAAGCTCTGGTTTAATGGACCAGCAGAAGAGTAAGAGTTAATTGTTCTTGAGTTTAAATGTGCAAACATACAGTCCCTAAATCATCAGCAGCATCTCTGTTTTGCAGCCAAAGTTGATATGGAGATCGACCGTTCTCAGTCTGTGCAAGTTCCATGCTTCTTTAAAAGTGTTAAGCTGATTTTGCAACTGGGGAGAAAAGGTCCAATGCAGAGCAAAAAGGTGGATCTCATCATCAGGGTTCAACAGTCCAGTCACTTCCAAATGGTAAAGCAATGCGTGGAACAAATCAAGGACTTGTGTGTATACATCTCGCCAAAGACGTTCAAACCTAAAAAGAAGATAATAAAAACAAGTATCACACTATAGTTAGTGATGGCAATTTCAAAACACTGCTTCATGAAGCTTCGAAGCCTTTACGAATCTTTTGTTCCGAATCAATGGTTCGGAGCGTGTATCAAACAGCCAGAGTCACGTGATTTCAGTAAACGAGGCTTCATTACGTCATAACTTTTTCGAAACACAACATTTTAATGGTTCACCACTGGGGGCGATGATCTCTGTCAACCCATGATCATGAGGAGTCGGAGAACTTTCTACAAATATGTAGAAATAAAATCTCATAAAACATGAATCCAAATAAACATTTATCCAAATAACAATTAGTCATAACGTAAACAAATATCTGCTTCTGCTGCGCTTTACTCCTGTCGACACCACTGGTTTGGCTGTATACTTGAAGAACAATACAAACACACCAAAGCAGAGCTATAAATGCAAACAGCCACGTAGGGCACCTCATAGAGGCTATGCAGGTCTGCCATAGGTCCGACACAGAAGTATAAATCAGCCTGCAAGTATGTAAACAAAAACAAACTTACACTGAATCAAATGTCCACTTGCTTGGAGAAAAGCTCTCATCATACGGTACCCACGACGTGGGTACTCCCTTTGAATTTCCATCACCAAACGGTCCAGTTCTGTATTGTCAATGCCAGAGTACAACTCTGAAACTCTACCAAACAAGTGAATAATAGAGTGATATATTTAGCATTAAATGCATCAGATATTTATGTGATGAACAGAATTGTGTAAAACCCTATACACATGTGTCTGTGTCTTAATTATTCATGTCATATCTGAATGTCCTAGTTTAATTTCTAACTATCAGATTATACTATTCAATTGTATGTTTCTCTGTTGCTTCAAGACGTTTCACCACCACAAAGACAAAAAGCAGGTCTAAATACATCAGTCACACAGGATAAGACTTGCCGGTAGTATGTATGTAAATCAATTGTTACTTCTGAATTAATTTTTTTTGCGCAGGATAGTAATATTTAGACAAGGATGAGTAGTGTGTTCAATGAGTCAGTGCCAACATGGCGCAGGGGTCGAAATTAGGCACAACACCGGTTCATTGACATAAATCGGTTTTACCATCACTAAAGGGCACGACACCGGTTTTCTTTTATGCGCACACTCAAAATTCGTATGTATGTAAAACAACAACCGTGTGTAAGATGCGTGGTGAAACATCTTGATTAAGTAAACAAGTTGAGTAGATAACTATTAACAGTTACTACATTAAAAAAACAGCCTTTTTATTATAATCCCCATGACAGAATTCGGGAGTGATTATGGCCTTGAAGCGTATAAAATCATTAAAATATATTTAAGTTGTTGTTTACTTCAGTCCACACTGTTGCATTCGTCGATGTACCGTCCATCGACTAACTCCATACAAGGCCGCGATATGTTGAACTTTGAACCCATACATAAGATACCCCTCTACGGCCTCGCCAGGGATCTCCACGGCTGGTCTCCCCAGGGATCTCCACGGCTGGTCTCCCCAGGGATCTCCACGGCTGGTCTCCCCACTCCCCTAGGCTTATCCGAAGACAATCGTTCTTCCACCACCTTTAAGAGGTCAGCAGCCAAACGGGTGTCGGCGCCTGATAAGGCAGAACATTCTCCCAGACGTTCCAACAACGTACTGGTTCTATCACCTACATACGCGTAATAATCTTCGGAAATGCTACCGTTTCTCTGTTCACGCTCCACTTCATCTGCTAATGAGTTTAACACTCGTATTAGCTCTGCCGCCGCCATGTTTCCAACACCTCAAAACCAAAACACGTAACATAGCTATAACATGTTATGTTTACCTGTTGCCGAGCCCCGCCTTGATGCAGTGATTGACAGGGCGGAAGGGGGCGGAGACGTGATCGGCTCGGAATGCATTTTCAATGTGCATATTGAATTTTGCTACATTCATTGCGCGGGACATTTAATGAAAATGCAATCAAGTGTCTTGACTGTGAGTGTAAATGCAATTAAGAAAAATAACATTTGAATGATCATTTTGCCACAGTTTTTGCTTGAACATGTTACACACATCTAATCATTTCTGTAATACATTTTAATTTTAATTTTGCAACTTATAAAGCGTTAAAATATGTATTAAATTTACATATTAAAATTAGTGTATGAAATGGCAAATGTAAATTATGTAATTTCATTTTCATTTTGCACCAAACGTTGCACAAATGTAATGGAAAATGTAAATTGAAATACAGAATGCATTGCCATTTTACATATTGCATTGTCATTTTGCATATTACATTTCAAATTGAATATTGCTACCCATAAGCTTCCATAGAGAGCAGGTAATGAGCGAGGAGCTGGAAGATGAGATATTGCAAATACGAGACGGGTTAGCCGGTGAGGAAAGCGAGGAGGACACCGACGGGGAGGAAGGTGAGGTAAGTGAGGAAAGCGAGGACTCCAGCGAGGGAGAGGCTGAAGATGACGACGGAGAGGAGATTAAGGGAGATTACGAGAAGGAAAGCAAAGACACATGTGAGGATAAAAGTCAGGGCTCTAACTCTGACTGCGAGTCGGAGTATGACACAGACTATGAAGATCGAGTCATAGCAAGCATATCCACAGTCATCCGCACCGTACCCAGAATCGGACAGAGAACGGGACATGTGGTCCTGTTTGGGCGCGGGCGAGGTTGCGAGGCAGGTTTCAAGTGGATCCAGATCGGAATAAGGACGCTTGGTCTGGTCAACTTGAAAATATTGAGAGCTTGCAGTGTGTTCCATGCCAAGCACGGATACAGCAGAGCCATGTTGAAGATCCCGAACACGGACGGAGTTGTACCCGAACCACGCTGGTTAGGGAAACCCACATGCTTACTGATGACTTGTGTGTCATCTTACCGAACCAAGGACCCAGCGCCCTGCCTAGGCCATTGATCGATTGCAGTGACTGCTTCTTTCAACTCAATTACTCTCCCAAGACCGCGAAGACGAAAAGTGATTCGGGAGCCGTCGCCGAGGGGGTTATAGTTGTAGAGATGTCAAGGACAGAGCAGTCGATATGTAGCGAGAACGCCAGAGGCTACGAGGAACAGAAACTCTCACGTCTCTTCAAGACCTGTCGCAGGAAGATGCAGCAGTGCCTGTTCGACGTTGCGGTCGACAACCCCGCGATCGCAGATCCTGGATGCAAGGAGCTTAGCTTGAGTTTCAAATGCGAAAGCTGGCCTCCTCTACGGCTCCCTCGACCATAGGAGATGGAGAGTTCTTCCCTTCCATAGAGATAGCGAGAGAAACCGATTTGGAGGAGAGTGAAGAAGACATGCTCTCCTACCCCCTGTCGGAATACAATCTCAACCTCACAATAAAACCTTCCTCGAATCGGTACTCCATGGCTAGGGCAGACAGGCCCAGGGGTGAATGCGGCTCCGTGTACGAGGCGTGCTTAGACGAGGCCGTACTACTGGGACACTGGGTCTCTGTCACACGGGGTGCCAAGAAGAACTTTGACGTGAGCGCCTGTCTGACCTGGTTCTACAGAGCCGTCCACCCCTGTGTGCCAGACATGACCGTCGGAGACGTGATGCTCGACTACGAGTTCACCCTGCACGGCAGGGGCAAGCTGTCGCCCGTTTACGCTCTCCTGAGCCATTTGGCGGAAAGTTGCAGGGTCAACTGCTTCCCCGTATGCAAGTTGATCACCCTCAGTAGACACAGAGGCTCATCAGTGTGGACGAGGGGCACGGACGCGCCGTTCCACTCTCAGAGGATGCGGACGAACACGATCGGGGCCTTCTTGTGCGCTCAGGATCACAGGCTGGCGCCTCTGCTGTCGAGGTGTTGCAACCCGAAGCCCGTACAGCTCTCCGAACTCTGGGAAGGTTACGAGCTGTTGCCTCGCGGAGACGAAGAGGAGCTCCTCTTGCGAGCCTACTCTAGGACGCTCGGTCCCGTGTTCGAGTTTGAGAAGGTAGAGAGTTTCCCGAGTAAGGTCAGGACCAGTCTGGGGGATTGGACGTTCATGGGCTAGCAAGCAGGTCCTACGGTGTCAACCGCTACCCGGGCACCACGGTGGTAGACGGTTACACTATAGCGTTCGCGAGTCCCCGCTCTTCTACCTGAGGGACAAGGGCCCCTTGGTGCAGAAGCTGGAGTCGGTGGCAGTGGTTGTAGAGAGCAGCTCGCTGTACAGAACGGACATGTTGAAGAAAGAGGACCCCGAGTGGCCAGGTCCTGATCCGATAGACGGGCGAGAACGCATCAAGTGTAAGAACAAGAGCGCCGTAATCAACGAGATGTTCATGCGCAGCGGAGGTCGGGATCCCTTAGAGGGGTACGAGGTGAATGACAGGTCTTGGACCAAACTCATAGGCACCCGGTGGACGTTCAAAAAGGCCCAGAGTGAGGCGTATCAAGCGCAAGACTGGGAACTGGAATACCCCATCTCTGAGAGCCTGACCGCGATAGGGGGCTTGGGTTCTAAGATCGCTACTGCACGGCGAGGCTCGACTCATTGTGCTCCCGCGCTCTTAAGTGCCCTACCGAAAAGGTGTGGACCAGAGGCATGTGTAAGGTGGTGAACATAGGACTGAACACGTTCAAACGCGACGCTCTGGTGCCGATCGCAAACCTGATCGTGATAGTCGGCCTGGAGATTGGTATGCGTCCCCCTGTCACAATGTCCACATCGATGATGATGATGATGATGATGATGACACCAAGTGGGACATTCCGGTTGACTAGAGTCTGATTGTCCACAACGAGGTGTGCTCAGCTTCGGACTTTGTCCTCGCCCTAGCGTATAGAATGCTCTCGGGAGAGGTGCACGAAGAGCTGGAGTGAAAATGCCTAAGACGCGGCGTGTACAATTACCTGCAGCGGGCGCTGGCCTGGTTCGCAGGTGCCACGGGACCTTTCAGATCGTGGACGGTGACTATCTTCACGCCCAAGGCGGACTCGGTGACAGAATGTTGGACTCACACTTTACCCCCGGGTTTAGACGTTCTGAAAACATGTTGCACGGGGTACCTGGTATCCTGCATAGGGCCTTGTCGCAATAGGGAGGATGTGACCGTTCTGCTCTCCAAGTCTAAAGGAGTCATTCACGTCAACTCTGGTGACAACCTGGTGTTACATTCAAACCCAGGGACCTTGAAAGTGTCTGCTATGCAAGGGGATCCAGGGGTGCACGATGTCATCAAGACTCCCGTGGACAGTGCCAAAGGCGGGGAGAGTGACTGCAAGGAGGTGCACGTTCGTTGCAACCGTTTGCTGAGGGAGTTCTGCAAGCTGCTCTGCCTACCCAAGGGAATTCGAGGCCCCGAAACATGGCAGAGACCCTTACCGTGGTCAAAGAGGGACCCGGGTACCTTTTGCTCCAAGGTGTCCGAGTTAAAGTACAGATGGGAGTCGGGGAGGACTGATTTCACAGAGGCGCTAGCTCGAGACTCTACGGGGTGTTTTTGGTACGGCAAGCAGCTGCAAGACTGGAAGAGGTGCTCTGATGGGACACTGATACCTAGGAGAGAGAGGTTTTGGTACCTTCGCTAGACAAGATCAAACTGAAGTCGTGAGCTCCGATGAAAGTGAACCCGAGTTGTCTGACAGCGACGGAGAGTCCTCAGGTGGGGATGTTGATGAAGAAAGCGGATCACGAACAAAGTGGATCGGATGGGAGTGATGATGAACAAGAAAGTGGATCTGAGGGGAGTGATGATCACAAACTAAGTGGATCGGATGGGAGTGATGATGAACAAGAAAGTGGATCTGAGGGAAGTGAGGATCACAAACAAAGTGGATCGGATGGGAGTGATGATGAAGAGGAAGAAGAAGAAGGTACCCCAGAACCTATTACTGTGAACTGCGAGTGGCATGAGAGGGGAGTTTCGAGTTTCATCGTACTCAATTCCCGTCTTGAGCTTGAATTTGTCCCCAGCCTCCCTTTGAACGAAGGGCATGTGTTCTTCGAACAATGAGGACTACAGGACCAGGGCGAGACTGGACGATGACGGCAGGCTCGTCAAGTATTACAAACCTCACAAGTTCTTCTCCCTGACCTACGACGTTTGCACCGTACTGATGTACGGGTGCGGACTGAGACCGGTGTTTGTACATGGCTCGTCAGACGCTGCGGGTGACAGGGTTCTTAACCTGGTCATGGGAACGATTGCCCTAGCCACCCGAAGATTGTGATTGTGGTGCGCGAGGGGAGAGAGGAGATGCTAAAAGTCGCTCGCGAGATCAGCCGCTGTATTGTCGTGACCACCGGCCGTAGGAAGAGAGCGGGCGCCCTGGCCTACGCCTTCAGGGAGTTTACCGCACAACCTAGAGATAGAGGCCTGCTTGCCTTGGACGGGGAATGACAAGCTTGCCTCACACTACGCCTTGCCCGAGAGGTTTATCGGCGGCACTGGCATATCTGCATTTGCTCAACTAACGACACTCTGGCCCTCTGTTTCCAAGAGAAGTGACGTGAAACACCCAGCGTGCTCACGAGACCCCAGATGGATAGGACTTATGGTGTGTCTAGCGGAGTGGCAGGGTCAGAGACGGATCACAGACGCTGTAGCCCCGGGAGCACTAGAGGCTCTAAGATCGAGCCTCACCAAGGCCAGAGAATGACAATGAGAGTGATCAACCTGTACGACTTGGCGTGCAGAGCGAGGTTGCTGGGAGAGATAGACTCACAACTGCAGAAATTTGTAGACTCGTTTCAGGAGCCCAAGCGATCGTCCTCGACGCCCGAAGGACCTTCTAACAAACAGGTTAACGAATAAACAGGTTAACGAACAGGCTCACGATCCGAGGCGTGGAGAACGGCAAAACCATTTTCAGAACCCTGAATCAACCGCTGACACTGTCCGAAGCAGTTGGTGTCTACGCAAAGCTCAGCAGAGATTTCATCAAGTGCTCTCGCGAAGACTGCTTGCACTACGGGATAGAGTTCAGGAGAGACTTTGCCGATAGAGTCATCAGAGCCGGCCCTGAGCACTCTTACGACGCACTGGTGCAGTTCGGTAACGCTCCCATACCCAGCAGAGGTACAACGTCACATCTGAGAGAGTTGTGTTATACAAGCATCGGGCTTTCCTATAGAGACCTCCTTGAGTCTGGTGAAAAACATAACCTTGTCCAAGACAGTCTCCATGATTGCCTTACCCTTGGGGGTTGAGCTACAGTTGACAAAAACAGTCGGACCTACCACCTACAACAGAAAGATAGCTTCTCTCATATGGTTATTCTCACACATCACTGCCTATTGTACGCTTCGACAGCTGAATCATGGATACGTACGAATGGGAGACTGGCCTGAGACGGCATCTACGTGTTTGACCAAGATCATGTGGGATTCAGATTGTCCCGAGCGCCAGAGCTCTCAAATGCAACCGACTCAGGGTCTACAGGAGCAGCCGCCCCGGCGTACATGCCCTTCTCACAGATTGTGGAACTGCTTGCACTACGGGATAGAGTTCAGGAGAGACTTTGCCGATAGAGTCATCAGAGCCAGCCCTGAGCACTCTTACGACGCACTGGTGCAGTTCGGTAACGCTCCCATACCCAGCATAGTCAACCTACAGTGGAAACGCCAGGCTCTGGAAAAACACAACGCTGATCGCAAAACCTACTCTGCTGCCAAGTCTGAAAAACTACTCAAGGAGTTCGTGGAAAAGAGGCAGAGTCAGCAGAAGGTGCGCCCTAAGCAGCAGCAGCATCGTATGTCTAAGGGCTCAATCAAGTGGCAAAGGCCTGTCTGCATGCAAAAGAAGAACAAAATGTCTGGGAAATCACCGAGACAAAGACAACCCCAACCATCACCTGTGCCACTTTGACCCGACGGACACGATAACCATTTGATCCATCTTGTCTTTTATTGTCCTTGATATGTGTGCACGAATGTCTGAATAAAGCACCTTCTTGAAGGACACGATTCCACAACTCTAGGCCTTGTCTTTCTTTCCTTCCTTCTTTCTTTCATGTACAAACCGTTCTCATATGGATGAATCAACCACGGACACATACTGGCATGGTAGAGAACTTTTATTGTACAGTCACAGAGAATAATACATGTCTTGCGTACCAACATGAACACCATATCATAGTCAATATATTACACAGAGCAAAGGTGATGTGGCCGTAGCTGCGGCTACGAGTGCTGTAAACGCATCACTTTCTCCTCCAGTCTCACCTCATGAGTTTCGTAGTACCCCGTCGAGCAAGGCGTCCTCCTTTTCCCCATGAGTTGCTTATCCTTGTTCTTTCGGTGTAGCTTCGAGTCCAGTCGAGTGTCGGTCTGAATTCTAACCTCGCACGGTTCCAGGTGCTCGCAGCGGTCTCGGGGAGTCTGACTGTCGGGGAGTCTGACTCTCGTTGTCAGAGTAGCTAGCGTCCGAAATGTACTTTTCCAAGGTGGCCGTGACCACAGCTGGCAGGGAGCCGCTGAGATCGCTGTTGGACAGCACCCCTTTTACAAACTCGGGCTGGTTCACGTGCAGGTGGATATGCGTGGAGAGTGTAGACCACTGGTTGTGTCTGGTGTGTGTCTTGTCAAAGCACATAATCACCAATGTCCTGTTGTTAAATAGTTCGCACAGTACACAATGCTTTAAATATGGGAAAAGACGTAACGCTAGCATGACCACCATGGTATAGAAGTCAGCTCTTTTGGCGTGTTTGTCGTTGTACTTGCACGTCACTTTCTTCATGAAGCGATCTTATCTTATCTTGATCTTATTGTTGCGCGAGTTGAACAGCGTTGATATGGCCACGACGCTCTTCAACACGGCGTCCTGTACAACCAAGGACATCTCTCCGGAGCAACCCAGCTCTGGCTTGGTCTTAAACTGTATCGTCTCAGCCAGCTCGAATATCTTAGTCATCCAGGCCAAGGACGGGGTGCTCGATGAAGTGTTCACCCCCTGACTCTTGTCTACGATCCCATATTGGCTCACGAAATCTTCGGTTAGCGCTGTTGAGAACAGGGCGATCATGACAGGCAGGCTGGCTTTCAGTATAAGAGGGTTGCCGTCTACCTCAGTGCGGCAGAGACCCGTTGTCCCTGGTTGGTATTCCTTTGCACCATAACCCATTTCGATACAATCCCCTCTATCGGGAATGTAGTATGGACCTCTGAACTCCACCTGAGGTTTGTGAAAGACGAGCAGAGCCACGACGGGGCATGAAGACTCTGATGAGGCCATCTGATATCGGGTCCGCGTGACCATGGTTTGTATCAAGGAGCAACTGGAACCTGAGCACACGTGCCTGCTGCAGTGTGTTCGACACACGTACCCCTGAATGTGGTCTCTGAAAGAGCATTCATTCTCAACACAGTAGCTCACCCATTGGGGATCCTCTACTAACTCTATGTGGGAATGATTCATGATGGGTCTGCTGACGGGCAGGCTCGGCTGCTGTCCTTTTCTTCTTGCTACTGCTCCCTTGCTGATGTTTCTCTGTCCTTCCACTTTCTGAGATCACACCCTTCCTCTCCTCTCGCTGTCTTGATGATATGAAACAGTCGATGACCAGTGTGTGATTATGTATTATGAGAAGAGTACAATCCAGGTTAACCCTCTCATGTCTCCATCTCTTTATCTTCCCAGGCCAGCAGAGGACAGAGCGCCGATCTCATTCTGGTGGATGAAGTGGGCTTTGTTAATTCTAAGGTGCTGCTGGTTGTGCTGCCGAACTTCGCGTTCAGAGGGCGAAAGCAAGTGCACATCACAAGTCATGTCAACAACACCCCGTGGCTGAACAAAGTGGCTGATATCCGCGGGGAAGACGGAGAGCCTGCGTACCACGTAGTGTCGCAGAGCTTCAAGTGTAGGTATCACGAGAGGGAGCCTGCTTCTGCCTCGGAGTGTACTGTCCTCAACATATATCCGTAGACAACCATCTGAAGGAGCTGATGAACATGGTCACGCCGAAGGGATTCGAGAGCGAAGTCACGGGTAGCAGCAGCACTTCAACCACCGACACCAAGACTGACAACACCACTCCCTTCGAGCCCTCGGTCATAAACAAGTTCCTGTCGAATAACAGCATCACCCTGGAATATATGAGTCGGGCGTCCGTGGTTCGAGCGTACCTGTGTCTCTACCCAACGTTCGGAGGAGGCTCTAGGTCCTATGCCGGGGTGTGCTGTGGAGTTGGCAGGTGGCAATCTAGTGGTGAGTTTTCATCCGAATCTAGGCCCGAAATCAGAAGGTCGCTATACATGTATCTGTAATCTAAGGGTCTGAAATCTAAGGGTATGTGGTTTTCCACACGGGACGGTCCTTTCGGAGCGGGGCTCAGGTCTAATAGGGTGCAAATGTAAGCGCTTATACGAGCCTCGTCTTGAATCGTCAACGTGGTCTCTGTGTCGGGTACGAAGCACGAGATCAGGTCTAGGGCCTGGCTCCAGGTGCCGCATGTGCACTTTGAGTGGGAGAGTTTCACCATCCACCCTGTAACCGCTAGAGAGATGATTGTAGAGACTGTATATCCCGTACGCTCTCCTTGATGATAGCCATGTACTTTAGGGCTCCGTTGCGAATGGTGTCGGCTGAGTTGAAAGCCGCAAGTGCCATATCGTTGTACCCCTTCCAGTTGCAGCTTGAGATGCACTCGTGTACAAACTGCTCCGGGAAGTGGTTGCCTATGGCAAGTGTTATAACCCTCGACAACTCGCAAGGAACATCGAACGAATGGCATTGTAGGTCTTTACCGAGTTCCCGTTTGTTGTAAATCGAGATCAAGGTGTCCATCATGAGTATCCAAGCAGGTGAGAAGGACACGAGCTGGCTGTATAGGGTCCTGAGCTGCCCGTGATCCATGTTAGAGTAGAAGAGAACGTTGCGCTGGAACGAAGTGAACACTATCATGAACTCGTAGTGTGATAGGAGGTACTCCCATGGAGTCCTCATCAATGTTTCCACGTCCTCTCGAGCAGCCTGACACGCGGGACAGAACATGATGGCTAGCAGCAGCCTCTTCGTCTTTGTGTGTGTTTTAATCCACGAGCGCTAACAATGCATTTATACCTCCTCTCCCTAGCTGTATTGCTCTATCTCTCTCTCTCTCTCTTTCTCTCTCTTTCTCTCTCACAGATTATGGCCCTGGAGGAACTGGAGATTCGCGATTTGGATCAAGTTACTCGAGTCTACGCTGCTCTGCTAAGCGCTCACATTAGACTACTGAAACTTCTGATGCCCAGAGTGATGTGGAAAGAAGTACCTGTGGTGATGGTATTTGAACAAAACACCTACGTCAACGCACTGGTCGATGTCAACAATCTAATCGAGGACTCGCTAGTACGCTCCGGGTTCAAGGTCCTGTTCTACAGCAAGTGGTCGCATGTCAACATCAAATACATGCTAGGGAAGCACGTAGGCTCCAAGACCAAACTCGCTATGGTTCTCAGTACGGTATCGGCGATCAATAGAGAAACGCTCTATTACTGTGACACCGTAATGTCCCTGGGATGGGCAGTGTTATCCGAGGCTACCAAGAAAACTCGGATGCTCGAGTTAACCATAGGAACCTCCAAGGGTGCGGTCTAGCAACAGGATGGGCTCCAATATGGACGTGTTCATGTACAGGCGCTCTCGAAAGGGAGTCAATTTGGCCACTGATATCACGGCGAGTCTATTGGAGACGCGAGACATCATAGCTCTACCCGGGGATAGGCTCACTGATAAGGCTCACGCCGAACAAGGGAAACTGCTACTGGGGAAACTGAGAGAAGAAATGGCCATGGTCACTATCACTGAGGCCGTGAAATGTAATACCGTGACTACTGGGGGCAAAGAGTCTGTAGAGAGTACACCAGAGACGACATGCTGTCGGCGTTCTTACTTCTATGTCACACCAGAGACGAGATACACACCGGTGAAAGGTCTATCAGACTAAGCGGTGAGGTATATTACAAGTAGCATATCGGTATGTACAGTGGGGAGAACAAGTATTTGATACACTGTCGATTTTGCAGGTTTTCCTACTTACAAAGCATGTAGAGGTCTGTAATTTTTATCATAGGTACACTTCAACTGTGAGAGACGGAATCTAAAAATAAAAATCCAGAAAAACACATTGTATGATTTTTAAATAATGAATTTGAATTTTATTGCATGACATAAGTATTTGATCACCTACCAACCAGTAAGAATTCCGGCTCTCACAGACCTGTTAGTTTGTCTTTAAGAAGCCCTCCTGTTCTCCACTCATAACCTGTATTAACTGCACCTGATTGAACTCGTTACCTGTATAAAAGACACCTGTCCACACTCTCAATCAAACAGACTCCAACCTCTCCACAATGGCCAAGACCAGAGAGCTGTGTAAGGACATCAGGGATAAAATTGTAGACCTGCACAAGGCTGGGATGGGCTACAGGACAATAGGCAAGCAGCTTGGTGAGAAGGCAACAACTGTTGGCGCAATTATTAGAAAATGGAAGAAGTTCAAGATGACGGTCAATCTCCCTCGGTCTGGGCACCATGCAAGATCTCACCTCGTGGGGCATCAATGATCATGAGGAAGGTGAGGGATCAGCCCAGAACTACAGGGCAAGACCTGGTCAATGACCTGAAGAGAGCTGGGACCACAGTCTCAAAGAAAACCATTAGTAACACACTACGCCGTCATGGATTAAAATCCTGCAGCGCACGCAAGGTCCCCCTGCTCAAGCCAGCGCATGTCCAGGCCCCTCTGAAGTTTGCCAATGACCATCTGGATGATCCAGAGGAGGAATGGGAGAAGGTCATGTGGTCTGATGAGACAAAAATAGAGCTTTTTGGTCTAAACTCCACTCGCCGTGTTTGGAGGAAGACGAAGGATGAGTACAACCCCAAGAACACCATCCCAACCGTGAAGCATGGAGGTGGAAACATCATTCTTTGGGGATGCTTTTCAGCAAAGAGGACAGGACGACTGCACCGTATTGAGGGGAGGAGGGATGGTCCCATGTATCGCGAGATCTTGGCCAACAACCTCCTTCCCTCAGTAAGAGCATTGAAGATGGGTCGTGGCTGGGTCTTCCAGCATGACAACGACCCGAAACACACAGCCAGGGCAACTAAGGAGTGGCTCCGTAAGAAGCATCTCAAGGTCCTGGAGTGGCCTAGCCAGTCTCCAGACCTGAACCCAATAGAAAATCTTTGGAGGGAGCTGAAAGTCCGTATTGCCCAGCGACAGCCCCGAAACCTGAAGGATCTGGAGAAGGTCTGTATGGAGGAGTGGGCCAAAATCCCTGCTGCAGTGTGTGCAAACCTGGTGAAGAACTACAGGGAACGTATGATCTCTGTAATTGCTCACAGTTGAAGAGTACCTATGATAAAAATTACAGACTTCTACATGCTTTGTAAGTGGGAAAACCTGCAAAATCGGCAGTGTATCAAATACTTGTTCTCCCCACTGTATAAGCACGCTCTGCTTGACAAGCTGGGCTTAGCCCCTCTGGGCTCGGAGAACTACGACTACGTAAACCCTGCCCTCAGTCACTTCTACCAGGTGGAGAGAGAGTTCTCTCGCTACGCAAACCCTTACACCCTATGCCTAGCCCCGAGACAGTGTGGCAAAAGCTTGATGATGAGGCTGTTACTAGCTGCGGTGCTTCTACACTTGGATATCAACGTCATGGTGCAGGCTCAAAATAAACACATTGTGCACCACCTTGAGATTGGGGGTGGAGAGAGCGCCATGGAGGAACTGCAGCAACTGCCATCTTTCAGACACATGGAGAAACCCATCAACATATGTGGTAACCCGGAGAATAGGATCTACAGTTTCGACCCTGGTTATAAGGGATCTTCCTTTGCTCACTTGTCGTCTAGTAACGATGTGAGTATACTTCTACATATCTTACCCTCTTGATAGTATGATATGACAAAGGGTATCTATCCTATCCTATCCTATCCTATCCTAACCTGGGGGTCTGTCCTGAAACGGGTAAGCTGGATGACACATCGCCTTGGCAGTCAATATCGCATATCCAACCCTTGTAAGTATAACTAGGACTTGGTCCAATCTTGGTAAAGGGAGCGTCCGACTTAGGGACATCATCAGGCGGAGAGTATTCATCAGACTGAGGCACCTTGAAGAGGAGGGTTCACCCAGAGAAGGACTTCGAGGGACGATGATGATCAGGAGGATTCTTCAGTGCAGACATGTCGAAGAGGAGGATACGCGCGCAGAAGGACAGTCGAGGGATGACGACGATGAGGATTCTTCAGTGCAGACATGTGGAAGAGGAGGATACGCGCGCAGAAGGACAGTCGAGGGACGCCGACGATGAGGATTCTTCAGTCCAGACATGTCGAAGAGGAGGATACGCGTGCAGAAAGACAGTCGAGGGACGACGATGATGAGGATTCTTCAGTGCAGACATGTCGAAGAGGAGGATACGCACGCAGAAGGACAGTCGAGGGACGACGACGATCAGGAGGATTCTTCAGTGCAGACATGTCGAAGAGGAGGATACGCGCGCAGAAGGACATTCGAGGGACGACGACGATCAGGAGGATTCTTCAGTGCAGACATGTGGAAGAGGAGGATACGCGAGCAGAAGGACAGTCGAGGGACGACGACGATCAGGAGGATTCTTCAGTGCAGACACAGGATCTACAGATTCGACCCGGGTTACAAGGGATCATCCTCTGCTCACTTCTTATCTTCCAGTAACGATGTGAGTATAAGTCGATGTGAGTATAAGTCGACACATCTTACCCTCTTTGATATTGTCTGTCTGATCTAACAAAGGGTTTCTATCCTATCCTTACAGGGTCTGCCTGAGACGGGTAAGCTATATGCGATCCCTGGGCAGTCAAGATCACACATCCAACCCAATGTAAGACCCAAATATATGAAAGGTTGGTCTTCTTCCAATTTAGGTAAAGGGTGTAACCCCGGATATATATGACACTAGCTGTACGTCAATTGTGCTATATGTGTGGACGGTCACCTGGAGCGCATGGCCTTCATTGTTACCAGAAAATGACTGAACTGATACCTAGGCTTAAAGAAAGCCTTTTAGACCTCAAGTTGTAACTATAGAGAGCAGGATCCGGGACCCTAAAACTAGGGGAGAGTTATAGTCAGACTGTTCATGTGACGTGTTGGTAGCTTTGACAATGTACGGCTGAAAATGTAGAGCTGAAAGGTTACAGCTCTATGTCCCATCATGTACTACAGACTAATGTCCCGTGTGCCTAGTGATAACAAAAAACAGATACTTTGGACATATATTTGTTTGTACTGTGTTTAATATGTATGGAGCCGTAGTAATGAAAAGGAACAAACATAGTACCAATAACAAACACAAAACTCTTCGGAAAGTGGTAGGGTCGCATTCACGACAGAAACCGTGAAGCTGTCCTGTAGTCCCACCAGAGACGTCTGTGTGGATGTCCAAACCTTGAGAAGGGGCATGTAACACGAGGTGAACATACAGTGGGGAGAACAAGTATTTGATACACTGCCAATTTTGCAGGTTTTCCCACTTACAAAGCATGTAGAAGTCTGTAATTTTTATCATAGGTACTCTTCAACTGTGAGTGACGGAATCTAAAACAAAAATCCAGAAAATCACATTGTATGGTGATTAATTTGCATTTTATTGCATGACATAAATATTTGATACATCAGAAAAGCAGAACTTAATATTTGGTACAGAAACCTTTGTTTGCAATTACAGAGATCATACGTTTCCTGTAGTTCTTGACCAGGTTTGCACACACTGCAGCAGGGATTTTGGCCCACTCCTCCTTACAGACCTCCAGATCCTTCAGGTTTCGGGGCTGTCGCTGGGCAATACGGACTTTCAGCTCCCTCCAAAGATTTTCTATTGGGTTCAGGTCTGGAGACTGGCTAGGCCACTCCAGGACCTTGAGATGCTTCTTACGGAGCCACTCCTTAGTTGCCCTGGCTGTGTGTTTCGGGTCGTTGTCATGCTGGAAGACCCAGCCATGACCCATCTTCAATGCTCTTACTGAGGGAAGGAGGTTGTTGGCCAAGATCTCGCGGTACATGGCCCCATCCATCCTCCCCTCAATACAGTGCAGTCGTCCTGTCCCCTTTGCAGAAAAGCATCCCACATGACCTTCTCCCATTCCTCCTCTGGATCATCCGGATGGTCATTGGCAAACTTCAGATGGGCCTGGACATGCGCTGGCTTGAGCAGGGGGACCTTGCGTGCACTGCAGTATTTTATTCCATGACGGCGTAGTGTGTTACTAATGGTTTTCTTTGAGACTGTGGTCCCAGCTCTCTTCAGGTCATTGACCAGGTCCTGCCGTGTAGTTCTGGGCTGATCCCTCACCTTCCTCATGATCATTGATATCCCACGAGGTGAGATCTTGCATGGTGCCCCAGACCGAGGGAGATTGACCGTCATCTTGAACTTCTTCCATTTTCTAATAATTGCGCCAGCAGTTGTTGCCTTCTCACCAAGCTGCTTGCCTATTGTCCTGTAGCCCATCCCAGCCTTGTGCTGGTCTACAATTTTATCCCTGATGTCCTTACACAGCTCTCTGGTCTTGGCCATTGTGGAGAGGTTGGAGTCTGTTTGATTGAGTGTGTGGACAGGTGTCTTTTATACAGGTAACGAGTTCAAACAGGTGCAGTTAATACAGGTAATGAGTGGAGAACAGGAGGGCTTCTTAAAGAAAAACTAACAGGTCTGTGAGAGCCAGAATTCTTACTGGTTGGTAGGTGATCAAATACTTATGTCATGCAATAAAATGCAAATTATTATATAAAAATCATACAATGTGATTTTCTGGATTTTTGTTTTAGATTCCGTCTCTCACAGTTGAAGTGTACCTATGATAAAAATTACAGACCTCTACATGCTTTGTAAGTAGGAAAACCTGCAAAATCGGCAGTGTATCAAATACTTGTTCTCCCCACTGTATATAGTAAACCACATGGGGTGAACATCCAACCAAAGGTGTCCAATGTAAATGTAGAATCAGAGTTTCTCAGACATAAGTCGATGTTGTTGTCCGTTTCGTCTAGCTCTACTACTTCTGTGTCTCGGGAACCATGACGTCTAACGTGAACAAGGCACATGGACTGAAACGGAGTCAAGTGATGACCTCAAGTGATAAGATCTCATCTCCAAAGCCTTCGAAGCCTCCATTAAATTGCTACTTCATCCGAGTGGCACATGTGGAACACGTCGCCTCGTTCTCTAACGCTGCGAACAGGAGACTTGCTGCGCGCCTGCATAGTAGCCTCAGAAGACACAACGAGCCTCCTCACTCGGGTACTCAAGGATGTTACCATCCCGGGATCTGGGGAAACAACCTGCGTACTGGGGCAAGACATACATTTCAAATACGATGCTTTGGAGCCTATCGTAGACCTGCGATCCGTGGCTACCCAGGTTGATTTTATTGCCATGTGTATGTCAAAGGGTGTCAAGTGCGCTATCTTTTTAGAGCATCACACACAGACTCCTAAGGACGAGGAACTGCAGCTCGGCTCCCGAGTGTGCTCGCTCTTTTGCCACACGGTAGATGAGATGCTCAGCAGAAAGTATGACATCATGCACCACTACCCTCTTTTCAACCGAGCTCTCTGCCTGTACTACTCCGATAATGTTAGCTTGGAACCCCCTGAACCGATCGACGTGATAGCTACAGGGGGACTACTGGACCGAAATGTCGCGGACCATCAGTCTCTCCATGGGATCCCCTTGGTGGGAGTAGATCATATCTCGTTTTCACATTGGAACTACCCTGACAGCAACAGAGAGGATCAATGTGAAGAGGAGCAAGAACGCCAAGGGCGAGATGAAAGGGGAGAGGAACCCTTGTCTAATGGTGACGAAGAGACACAAGGCGATAACAGTCTCAATAATGTAGACGACGACTCAGCTGAAAGCCAGACGCCCGGTGAACAGAGCTCAGGCGAGTCGATGTGCCCTGTTTCTCCTTGTCTGAGGGAAGAAGCAAGTGAACTGTTCACCGTGAACACGTTACAAACGTTCAACAACCTCCCGGGGACCCTAACGGACAGACCGAGTGCTTTCCCTTACATCTTCACAGTGCACCTGAGCGATGATCTAAAGTTTGACGACTTGGTAAAGTACTGTATAACGTGCACCCGTGAGCCAGTGGGGATTCTACCGTCGCGTGAAAAGTGGGGCTCTGTCAACCCCGTGTTGCTCATGGAAGACCCTGTCGACCCTGTGACGGGAAAGACAGTGCGCCGTTACATGGTCACGTCCAGAGGACACTTGAGTACCATCGTGGTGAACCGAGATACGGGGTGCTCTCTTCTGTGCTACAACAAGGTTTTTCTACCTGGCAGGCCTGTGAGCAGATTGAACCTGGATGTGGACCTCAAGTGTTGTCAGAAATGCAACAATGCTACCCAAGCGGATCGCTCCACCAAGCGTAAAGTGTCGGAGGCCTTGAACACGAGTCTGATCTTGGTGATAGTGGAGTCTCTGTTGAGAGTTGTGAAAGTGAAAACCTGCGAGTTGGAGGGCGACCCGTCTCTCAGAGATCTGGCCAATGTGGTGGGTAAGATCGCTGTGTACGTCAGGGCTTCTGACGTACACAGCGTCTGAGGATGAGGATGCTCTGGTATCTGCCGGTAGAACTGTGCAGCTATGAGGGGATAGAGGCGTACAGACCTTTACTCTACGAGATGGAGAAGGTCTCTCTCAACTACGTTCTACTGTCCTACCCGGCCGAAGCCGAATCGTGCGGACTCTGCGACCTGGGAGATGCGATGAGAAGGGGAGAGTGTAACTCCTCGGGGTCGAGGTATCTGAGGCTCAACTCTGATCATGCTGAGAACAGGAGCTTGTCTATCGACAAGGCCTCGTATTCGTTTAGGAAGTGTGTACGGCTGCCCAACTGCTATAAGGAGGACTTAGGGTTCGAGTACGTGGACACGTTCAACACTCAAGACATAGAAGACCCGGGCTTCGATGACCCGCTGTCCCTGTCCGTGGGACTGTCCTCCAACCACATACTAGTCGATGTAACATCACTGGGGAGCCGTTTCCGAAGTGTCTTGAAATCCCGGCGATACTGTCAACCCTTGATAGTCTCCGGGCTCGAGGAAGTACCGGATCAAGCTCGGGTGGAAAGCGAAGCTTGGAGACTGGCGTTGCTCTGGGGTGTCCCTGTGACTATCAAGGAGACTGGATCTGGACTCTTTTGTGTCCAGGAGAATGAAAGGTCTACAACTTACCCTTGTCCTATACACAATAGAGTGCACTCCAAGTGCAAGCTGGATGCTCTGGTCTTTGCTACGCACACTAAACCGAAATGTTTTGTACCCTGACATGTAGTATGTACACAATCCATGGCCTTTGTGGAATAAAAACACAAATGCACCAACCTCGAGTGGTTATGTATTTTTATTTTCCATTTCAATTTCATCACTGTCTATCACAACAACCAACTAACTCACTATATGATCGTTGGCATATGGCTAGTACAGACGACATTCACTAAGGTATAGAGTACATATCACAAGACAATAGACAACACAGGCAAGGTGTGCATCAAGTACTCATTAGTGGAGTCAACACGGGCTCCGGGTGTGTGGGGCCAACACCCTGTCTCTTGCAGGATACACCTCTGTTGACGTGCTTGAATATGGTGTTCACTAGACCGGCTGGGTACGAGTGTAGCACATCCAAGGTGTGCGTACGCTTTCCGAGTGTCACTCTGTTGGTATCTGAGGACAAGCGCGGTCCACGTTGTGCTACCTCGATGTGCTTCCCGTCCCTGATGTTGCCACAGTTCTTTTTGAACATCACGCCTCGGAATGGGTTGTTGGTCATCAACCGGGTCCTCTTTCTGTACTTGGTGCCGTATCAACAGTAGTCGAGTCTAACAACGCGCTTGTCTTTAGAGGGCATCCTGAACCCTTCGCTCTTGGCACTCGTGACACTCTGACACGTTTTCTTTCCTTCACCGTGATTCATCAGCTTGACATAGACACTCGTGGGGTGATTGTCGATATCTTCGTAAAGTGTGCGAAACCCATCTTTTCCAGAGCATACTGGAGTCGGGGTTTTCCACAAAGTACTGCATGGCAGGGTTGGTGGCATGGAAGTACTCTATGATGTCTATAGTCTTTCTCACCAGAGAGTCGGCGAGCTTCAGGTCCCTGAGTGTCTTGGTGTGAGTCCTGGCCGAGCTGTAGTTTTCACAAGGAGGCAAACACAACGTCGGGAGCTGGCCCTGACCACTCTGTGGCAGGGTCCCAGTTTCGTATGTCTACAACGATATCAGCACCGTGGCTACCATCGACGTCTAGCCTTCGCACTTTCCAGCCGGCTTCGACGAATGGCCCGCAAATACTGCCTGTGCCGTCAAAGAGACTCAGGAGGGTTTTCTGCTTGGGATGTTCCATAGTTGCCAGCCTCGGGTTATCCTGTGACTTTCTTTAAAATTAACTGATTTGTTAATCGGACGATGTCCACGCGTGATGAGACCATGACGACGCTGCTTACCGTTACACATATGCTAACAGCACTGTATGGGCCGCAGGAGACTGAAGAATTTGTTGGACAATAGCAATCTACGCTACTGCCGGACCGATGTAGACTACTGCTCCGAAATTAACAATCCGCCGTACACTCTTGTTGGGTGCACGGACAGCGTCCAGGGACTATGTCTGTACCGGTGTCCTCTGGGGCAACCCTCTTTGGTTTATCGCATCATCTCAGGACGAAGATGTGCCTCCGTGTGTCCGACGGGGTATTTCGTGGGGATGTATCAGGGTCGAGAGATGTGTTGGCTGCACAGAGTCTCGTGTCCTGAAGGTCAGAGTGTGATAATAGCCGGCACATCCTGGCACGACACGGTTTGCGGACATTCAGAACATTACAAGGTGCCGGACCTCCTTACCAATGTACAGTCTACCCCGCTCCTTGATACTCTCAGGGAGCTGACTGCAAGCTGGGTGTGGGACATACCTGGTGCCGAATTCGTAATGCTGTGCAGAGAGATGACCTCGTATGAACAACGGACCTCGTGTATGTTGAACTTTGAAAATATGTTGCATGACATGCAGTCCCCAGCTAAATCCTTGTACTACAGACTGAACACACTCTCCCTTTACCACACCGCGAAGAACCTGTATGACATGGTGGTGAAACCGTTTGTTACCTGTAAAGATGGCCGAGATGTGGAGCCCACCACATCCATTCATTTCCTACAACCAAATCTGTGGTGGGTAGCGGAACAGGACACGCTCATTGTACAGACCAGAGTCACAATTCCCATGGGCATGTCGCACAGGTACACACCCAACGCGCTCAAATGGTACACGGGTAGGTCGGGTGGTAAGTTAGTGTCTGGCGCCTCAAAGAATGTCATCGTGTCATCCGAGTGGCGATACAACATCACCAGAGGCCTGGACTGGACCAAAGGGGAATCGTTCGGCTTCTTCGTGTACGTGTTGGACATCTCTCTCGTGGTGGAAAAGTTCCACTGCGGTCTGTTCGACTATGTGTCCGTCAACGTTGCCATCTACGACAAGCATGAGGGAGTCACGGTGGGGTTACACGAGAGTCTCGACATCAACTGCTTGTGGAAACCCAAGCTGCACCCGGCCTGAAATTGCACCCATGCACTGCTACACTACACCAACCCCGACGGCCTGTGCTCGCCGACCTGCATCAGGACCCCGATCACAGATCTGTTAAAAGGAGTCGAGGGTAGCAATAACGACTGGACGCTAGAAATTACACACGAGGACCCCGACACCTCGATCGAGGGCCAGGGTCGGGTTCTGTACGGCACGGTCACACCTAAAACTGAACGCTTCTGTCTAGTCACGATGGATGTTTTCGACCGCTCGTCTGGGCCGACCCGAGATGCCCCGTCCGCGCCTCTAGACGTGAGGCGATGCGATGTCGTACTCGTGGAATTTGACGTCTGGCTAGATGAACTCCCCCAGGGTCTCGATGAGCAGTACTTGCCAATAGCCGTGCGATCCTTATCGAAGGAGGACACTGTGAAAAGGCCTGGGTTATACATACCGCTATCAGGCCAGGATACTCTGAAAACTATCATCCTCAAGAGCTGGGGGGGTAAGATCGGCGTGAAGCTCAGATTCTTACACTCTAGCCGAGCACTCTAGCTTACCATGAAGAACTTGCTGCTGTACTCGACTGGATAGCGACCTTCCAGTCTAAGCAGTGGCGTAACCGAGCTCCGCGAGTGGTAATCATCGACGTGAACGTCTGGACAGTAAAGTCTGACGACTTTGATATGTCCAACAACCTTTATTGGTGCCATTGTCGACCGCCAGAGAATCGAGTGAGTCTGTTCTCCAGAGTGTGTTGGACTCGAGTCGATTGCTCGGGACACCTCTGCTGACGAGAGATGAAGAAGACTGGCTTTCTAGCAAGAGCGTGAAGACAAATGTCACAGCACTTCCCTCTCCCCAAGGCTCACTGGGGTTGGCGTCAATTCTTGACAGCATGCACTTGATATCCAAAACGGTAGAGTGTATCAGAGGCTCCAGTTCCTACATGGAGCTGGGTGACTACACTGATAACAATTGGCCCCAAGGAGGCACAGGGTACCCGATTGCAATCTCGAGCGTTGTGGAATCGGCCGATACAATCTTGGTTAAAATGATAATCCATGTCAACCACGGCGCCAACCACGGCGCCATACACGGTAAGATCCCGTGTGACCTGAAACCGTTCTCGTTCGGATCGGTGCATCCTTCGTCCCCTCAGTACATTCCGGGCTACTACATGCACACGGAAGAGCCTTTGATCTCCAAGGTGAAAAGTTACGTGACAACCGTGGGACCTCTCACAGCGTGGATCCTGCAACCCATAGCGTTACTCTATTGCCCTGGCATGGACCGGAGTCTCGCTGATCGCATTCCCTACTCAGACAAGTACTTTCAAAAGACCTATGATTGTGTGAGCGGGATGAACGAGTCTCTCGGGGATCTGAGGGATGTGTTCTCTCGACTTGGTTCGTTGCTTGCAGGGAATGAGAAGAGGACGGAGCTGACAGCGATGCGTGTAGGGGCATGTTGATCTCTGAGCGCTGCTGTACTAATCAACATTACCTTAATCGCGATACTTTGCTCCATGTGTTAAGGGAGTCGATGTCGAGAACAACGCTATAGGAAACTGCAATGATGAAGAACCTCGTCGCCTTGACGAACAACATCACTGCAACCTCACGCAAATCTGTTTATCTGCTACTACTGTTGTCAGTTTTGGTTCTTATTCTTTACCCGGTGTCTAGTCAACACTCACCGTCGACCGCCGCAAGCGCCGGTGAACCCTCGGCTCCCGTTCTAGATTACCCGCTCATCTGATCAGAAACGGTGACGCAGCTCCCGACTTCCTGGATCCCAGGGTGATACTCAACCCCGGCAGATGGAAGATGCGCACACCCAAGAAAGGCAGCTCCTACTTTGCTTACCATTTCTTCCTATGGCTCAACTGGACCGAGCTCGAAATCGATTACCCCGAGTGTTCTCAGGTGGCCTGCAGAGGCTTACCTGACTCTCATCAAGGTTGTGATCACTTGTGCTCTTCTGGCACCTGGCTCGATGCTACTGTAGCATTGACAACGGCCACACTCGAGTACAAAAGGGCCATGGCGTCGCTCGACGCGGCCTTCAACGACCTAGCTGCTCTCATGGACACGCATATCATCAACCAGCACTGGAGCTTATCGGACCCCGTATCCACGGCAAGGTCTCAGCTTCAGATCCTCAAGTCGTGGATGTGATGAGATACTACAGGACCTTGATCGACGACTCCCTGACAGACGTAGTGGACCATTTTCCCACCACGTTGTCGTACGCTCCCCTCAATGCAGACCCTCTCGCAGACAACCAGCTGGTCTCCAGGTCTAAGGGTGCGAGTAAGTTCAACGAGTTGCTGGACACCTGGAAGAGTGGCGCGTTCAAGTTGTCAGTCCAGCTCAACGCAGTCACGTTCACCTTCCAGGGAGCTCACCAGCGCTTACTCTTGTGTGCTCAGGGTTTACAGAGGGCGGATATGACGGGGTGTGAACCCTACTTCATCAAGGAGTTTTACACCGACATACCTCTGGCAAGCAGTTCGCTGTCATCCTCTAGGCTCGTGATGGTCGTCAAGAGGGAGAGTTGGAACCCAGTCGTGCTCTCCCACTAGTACATGCCCTTCATAGACTCTTCTAATGGTAACAGGACTTGTTGGCTGGACAGGCCGATGGTGAACAACACGCACTCCAACTACAGGGTGCCCCAGTGTGACTCGAGGGGGATATGCGAACCTCTGGAACTCGACGATGACACGGTCTCAGCGTGTGAGGTGAACGAGAACGGCGAGATAGGCTTGGAGTGTCCCGTGGTGTGTGGAGCCCCGTGCTTCGGTCCTATCTGCTACCAGGCCCAATCGGACACGTATACGCTGAGGGCCGCATCTGGCGGAGCGCGTGGCATCGACACAACGAACAACCAGAGTCCGGTCCGGGTGACCAAGAGGCCCAGGATAATCTCGAACGTGCACGCCACAGCACGGAAATACGTGTCGACTGTGAGCGCATGATAGGCCACAGCCGGTTCATGGCTGCTGCTTCAGTCACCCTATCCACTCTAACATGCCCTTTATTGATTGTTGTACTCATAAAACTGAGGTCTAGTACAAAGAACCAAGACGTGCCGATGAGGACGACGAGCCTGAGCAGTGTAGACAATTTATTGTGAGGTCTACGTCCTATATCTAACGTTGTACTAGGTGAAGGTGTTCATTGGTGTTCATTGTCAGACTCAGCCTATTAAGTGTATGTGGTATCCACATCATTCTCCATCCAGTCTTGCTTGTGAGAAACCATGGCCTTTTCAACTACACCCTTCAGCTATGTACTTGTTACACTATCAACTGTCACCCTCCTGTCTGCACAGGGACAGTTTCCAAACTCTACTACGCAGGCACCCGACGCTTATGTGCATCTGAACGGTAGGCCTAGTAGCACATCAACCACAGATTCCGGCGCGATCGCCAGACCTGAGGATGTTGTTGCTACAGCCCCGAGCGCGGACGCTGCCACTGAGCCTCCTTCTACTGAGCCTCTTTTCGAGCCTGAGTCTACCACTTTAGCTCTGAGTGTGGATGTGCCCGCTGAAGCTCTGGGTGTGGATGTGACCGCTGAAGCTCTGGCGATCGGGGAGCTTACGTTCCCCATTGCTACAACTGTGAAACTGGTGTGTCCGAGCTCGAATCCTGACCGTTTTCTGTCCACTAGCTGGTTTGTGTTGACTGCGAGCGGGTTGTATCGCATCAACAAACAAGGAGTTGTCTCCAGATACAGCAGAGGGGAAGATATACTCTCGGGGATCACCGTGTCGCACAACGTAGCTAGCACCAACGCTCTAATGATCTATGGCGACACGTGCAACCACACTGCAACCTACCAATGTAGGTTGGCTATAGTGGGGCACGTGAATGAAGTGTACAGTTTTTCTGTCGCAAACTGCACAGTCTTGAGGAAAGTAGACCTAGGATCCATTATTAAGGCTGTGGCACCTGGAAATGCATCACCGCGGCTGATGTTGTCCTCGAGTCTCATACTTGCTATAGGACCTATAGTCCGGTTCATCTCTATTTATTAATGGCCTTGTTCAGCACAGATATCACCTTCAATATTTGCTTGCATATGTCAATCTTGTCACGAATCCAGCCAGGAGAAACACAATGGCTTCCGCTAAATCTCCTACCAGAACCAGAGCCTCTGCTAAGGGCACTGGGCCACCACCGAAACCAGCACCGTTAGGAAACTGCGGTACCAGCTCAGCAAACGTTGCGGAGCTAACCAGTGTAAGGGTTTGGCTGTGGTTAGTACTCACTCCCAATAAGGGGAGTGGTAGGACCACAGCCGAGACCTCACACCCTAACTAGGGGAGTAATTATCCTCAATCAGAGACAGCTGTACAGGGTTGTCTCTGATTGGGGATTGTATTTAGGCTCCCTACACATCCACCTGTGTGTGGATCATTGTTTGTGCCTGTCTACACTACGTCACAGAGAAGTAAGTCACTTTGTTTGTTATACTCTCCTCTTTATTGTATGCCTTGTGATACCACCTCATTCAATAAACAAGGATGACACTTCACCAACGCTCCATTTACCGTCCCATTACTACAACACGTGACAGAATGATCCACCACCCTGGGACGCAACGGGGAATTACATTGGGAGATATCCTCCTCGGTATGGGGAAAGTTACCGAGGAGGAACACTCCCATTATCGTTCGGTGGAGGAAGGCTGGGGTCCGGAGCAAAGGAGCCATCGAAGGTCCGCCGCCCGGAACCTCCAGCGAAGGTCAGCAACCCTGAGCCTACAATGAAGGTCCGCAACCTTGAGCCTACAATGAAGGTCCGCCACCTTGAGCCTACATTGAAGGTCCGCAGCCCGGAGCCTACAGCGAAGGTCAGCAACCCGAAGCTTCCAGCGAAGGTCCGCAGCATGGAACCTCCAGCGAAGGTCCGCAAACCGGAGCCTACAGTGAAGGTCCGCAAACCGGAGCCTACAGTGAAGGTCCGCAACCCGGAGCCTACATTGAAGGTCCGCCGCCCGGAAACTCCAGCGAGGGTCCGCCGCCCGGAACCTCCAGCGAAGGTCCACCGCCCGGAAACTCCAGTGAAGGTCAGCAACCTAGAACCTCCAGTGAAGTTCCGCAGCCTGGAACCTCAGGGGCCGGTCGTCTGCTTCACTACAGTGCCAGAGCAGTCCGCTCCACTGGTGCCCAGTCCGGGGCTGGTCGCCTGCTTCACTCCAGTGTCAGAGCAGTCCACTCCATCGGTGCCCAGTCCGGGGCCGTTCGTCTGCTTAACTACAGTGCCAGAGCAGTCCGCTCCACCGGTGCCCAGTCCGGGGCCGGTCGTCTGCTTCACTACAGTGCCGGAGCAGTCCGCTCCACCGGTGCCCAGTCCGGGGCCGGTCGTCTGCTTCACTTCAGTGCCGGAGCAGTCCGCTCCACCGGTGCCCAGTCCGGGGCCGGTCGTCTGCTTCACTCCAGTGCCAGAGCAGTCCGCTCCACCGGTGCCCAGTCCGGGGCCGTTCGTCTGCTTAACTACAGTGCCAGAGCAGTCCGCTCCACCGGTGCCCAGTCCGGGGCCGGTCGTCTGCTTCACTACAGTGCCGGAGCAGTCCGCTCCACCGGTGCCCAGTCCGGGGCCGGTCGTCTGCTTCATTCCAGTGCCGGAGCAGTCCGCTCCACAGGTGCCCAGTCCGGGGCCGGTCATCTGCTTCACTCCAGTGCCAGAGCTGTCCGCTCCACCGGTGCCCAGTCCGGGCCGGTCGTCTGCTTCACTCCAGTGCCGGAGCAGTCCGGGGCCGGCCGTCTGCTTCACTCCAGTACCGGAGCAGTCCGCTCCACTGGGGTCCGAGCCGGGGAAAGACATCAGCCCCTCTCCAGGGTCGGGGGCTCCCACACCTGGGTCCAGACAGGACTTGGTGCTCCGCGGGAGTGCTGAGGGGGGTATCATCGCGCCGGGGTCTGGACCGGACCGGGCGAGCAACGGTGAAGCAGGAGGGGTGCAGCCTTCACGGTCTACGTCACGCCCGAGGCCGGGGCCGGAGCCTCCACCATCAACCGCCCCAGTACTCCGCCGGTTCCTCTCCCAGACTTGTACATTTTATTTTGGGAAAGGGGGGACTATTTGCGGTCGGGAGCCCACACCTTAGGGGGGGGTACTGTAAGGGTTTGGCTGTGGTTAGTACTCACTCCCAATAAGGGGAGTGGTAGGACCACAGGCGAGCCCTCACACCCTAACTAGGGGAGTAATTATCCTCAATCAGAGACAGCTGTACAGGGTTGTCTCTGATTGGGGATTGTATTTAGGCTCCCTACACATCCACCTGTGTGTGGATCATTGTTTGTGCCTGTCTACACTACGTCACAGAGAAGTAAGTCACTTTGTTGGTTATACTCTCCTCTTTATTGTATGCCTTGTGATACCACCTCATTCAATAAACAAGGATGACACTTCACCAACGCTCCATTTACCGTCCCATTACTACAACACGTGACAACCAGACCAAAGAGGAAGCAAAAGCCAGCTCACTGGATAGGTTGTACACTGACACAGATTCTCACACGACAGCTATGGCCAACTTGGATTCAAGCACCATCACCCTGAGCATTCTCCCGGGGGTGAGATGGACGACATGAACCTGGTTGAAGCCATCGTCGACGGCTTGGCCTGTATATTCGAAAGAAACAAGACTCACAAAGACGTGCACTCCTGGCTGAATATGTACTACATAGAGAGATTTAAGGGTCGCAATAAGGACCTTGCCCAAAACATCATAGAGGCTCTCAAGCTCTATATAACAGACGCAGATTACAAAGGCCTAGATGCCTTCCGGATGTCCATCTTCTTTATCATTGGAGAATCTATCCTGTGGTCCCGTGTGATGATGACGGACTGCTGCAATCACAAGACTGACCAAGATAACCATGAACAGGCGCGTGATTTCGCCTCATGTTTTTCAATGAAACAATAATCCTACAGCTGAATTTGAGTCCTTGATCTGTGTAACATGTGGTGAAATTGTATTAAAGGTGAAATGTGACTCCCTATCTATGTGTGACATACTCTACGGTCCTTTATTTACAGTAGTATATCATGGGTTGGGGTTGATGTTAGCAATCAGGGGATGTAACACGTTCCATGCTCTATGGTGATGTACTTCGACATATACTGTTTTGGTATCCATTGTTTATGACTCAATAAAGTATTACTTCATCATGTACAGTGGGGAGAACAAGTATTTGATACACTGCCGATATTTGATACACTGCCAGAAAATCACATTGTATGATTTTTAAGTAATTAATTTGCATTTTATTGCATGACATAAGTATTTGATACATCAGAAAAGCAGAACTTAATATTTGGTACAGAAACCTTTGTTTGCAATTACAGAGATCATACGTTTCCTGTAGTTCTTGACCAGGTTGGCACACACTGCAGCAGGGATTTTGGCCCACTCCTCCATACAGACCTTCTCCAGATCCTTCAGGTTTCGGGGCTGTCGCTGGGCAATACGGACTTTCAGCTCCCTCCAAAGATTTTCTATTGGGTTCAGGTCTGGAGACTGGCTAGGCCACTCCAGGACTTTGAGATGCTTCTTACGGAGCCACTCCTTAGTTGCCCTGGCTGTGTGTTTCGGGTCGTTGTCATGCTGGAAGACCCATCCACGATCCATCTTCAATGCTCTTACTGAGGGAAGGAGGTTGTTGGCCAAGATCTTGCGATACATGGCCCCATCCATCCTCCCCTCAATACGGTGCAGTCGTCCTGTCCCCTTTGCAGAAAAGAATCCCCAAAGAATGATGTTTCCACCTCCATGCTTTACGGTTGGGATGGTGTTCTTGGGGTTGTACTCATCCTTCTTCTTCCTCCAAACACGGCGAGTGGAGTTTAGACCAAAAAGCTTTATTTTTGTCTCATCAGACCACATTACCTTCTCCCATTCCTCATTGGCAAACTTCAGACGGGCCTGGACATGCGCTGGCTTGAGCAGGGGGACCTTGCGTGCGCTGCAGGATTTTAATCCATGACGGCGTAGTGTGTTACTAATGGTTTTCTTTGAGACTGTGGTCCCAGCTCTCTTCAGATCATTGACCAGGTCCTGCCCTGTAGTTCTGGGCTGATCCCTCACCTTCCTCATGATCATTGATGCCCCACGAGGTGAGATCTTGCATTGTGCCCCAGACCGAGGGATTGACCGTCATCTTGAACTTCTTCCATTTTCTAATAAATGCGCCAACAGTTGTTGCCTTCTCAGCAAGTTGCTTGCCTATTGTCCTGTAGCCCATCCCAGCCTTGTGCAGGTCTACAATTTTATCCCTGATGTCCTTACACAGCTCTCTGGTCTTGGCCATTGTGGAGAGGTTGGAGTCTGTTTGATTGAGTGTGTGGACAGGTGTCTTTTATACAGGTAATGAGTTCAAACAGGTGCAGTTAATACAGGTAATGAGTGGAGAACAGGAGGGCTTCTTAAAGAAAAACTAACAGGTCTGTGAGAGCCAGAATTCTTACTGGTTGGTAGGTGATCAAATACTTTTGTCATGCAATAAAATGCAAATTAATTATTTAAAAATTATACAATGTGATTTTCTGGATTTTTGTTTTAGATTCCGTCTCTCACAGTTGAAGTGTACCTATGATAAAAATGACAGACCTCTACATGCTTTGTAAGTAGGAAAACCTGCAAAATCGGCAGTGTATCAAATACTTGTTCTCCCCACTGTATGTACAAGTACACCTTTATTGTTATGGCACACACACATCAAAACACAATACGGTGTCTAATAATGTCTAACCTACATACACAACACCCAAGCTCACATTAGTTAGTGTCGTCGGTTTGTACATCCAACCTTGCTCGTTTTCTCTTTTTCACTCTCTGCACGTCAACCGAGGCTCTCGACGACTGCTGAGCATTATTAGTCCTTTTACAGCCCTGGACCTGGCCACTTGTCATGGTCATGGGTATCTCTCCCAAATGCGGACTTTGAGTCCTAGGCTCTTGTGTATCCCTAACAGGTGTCATACCCCTTCGCATGGCGAGCGCTGCAAGTCCGTTTGATTCACGCAGAGCCCCTATCATGGCACTGAGTTTGGTCGACTTCCCAGACCTCGCAGTTATCAACTCTCCCTTTACGGCCATCATAGTCGCAGCGTAGTCCAGTTTCAACTTCTCCACAGAGAACACGTCAGCGCCGTGAATGCTGTTAAACACCTCGGCTGCGTCCTTCCACTCCCAATCTTCCTCTAGCTCGACTAAGTGACCACGATTATCAAGGTTGACTGTCAAAAGCATCTTATCCTGGTGATACACGGTCCGCGTGGTACAAAACGAACTCACGTTTTTCACGGGTACACCTGAGTACTCGGTTGAGTACACGCTCAGTCTGGGAAAGGAGCAGGGACGAAAGGCCAGAATTCGACTGGCCTTTCCTGACGTGCGGAGAGTTTTGGTTGGTGGCGTATCTGTACTTGCACAGCTTGTAGTTCTTCATTGCAAGATTCTTACCCTTTCGAGCCGGGACCTTGCATGTCGAGCAGAGCATCACTGCTCGCCGACTGCAAAGAGGTTACCTATCATTGCGCAGGCTGTAAAAACTTCTACAGGGACCTGTTTGCCAACAACGTCCCGGCCCACAGGCTTATCCAGCGCATCCACGGCCAAGACAAGAGGAGAAAGATAGGATAGTGTGTAGACGAAAAACGGTGTCTCTCTCTCTGCAGAGACCGAGCCCCACCATCGCTCACCTAGCCATTCTAGAAACGAGTGCCATGATCTGTTCAATATCGACCACTTAAGCTTGAGTTACACCTGCTATTGTTTTATCACATCCTCCTCAGCTCGAACCATATCTTCAACATTATCGTCTTCAACGTCGTAGTAGTCGTCAACCGCGTCGTCATAAACCTCGTCGCTGTCCACAGGGCTGTTGTTTGACCCGTACTGGTGAGGAGTTTCTGCTTCCTGAACCCTGGTCTCCTCCAGGTTATCTCCTAGAGTTTCGTGTTCAAGCTCACACATCCAGTCATTGTGGTCACCTTTCATTGTCGCTTGCCAATCGGTCTCGGAATCGGACCAGTCGGAATCTGAACGGTTTAATGTTTGTTGCGCGTATACAGGGCTGTTGTTTGACTCGTACTGGTCAGGGGGTTCTGCTTTCTGAACCCTGGTGTCCTCCACGTTATCACCTAGTAGAGGTTCTTGTTCATTCTCCCACATCCAATCATTGTAGTCACTGGACCTTGTTGCTAGCCAAGCGCTCTCAGAATCGGAGCAGTCGGAGTCAGAACACTCGACTGTTTGTGGTGTAACACTGGTCCCACTTCTATTTACTTTGCAGTAAGCATAACAAGACAGCATCTGAGGCCTCTGGACGCGAACGACTGTCTCATAATGGTTCCCAACATTCTCCAAATAAATCCCCTGGTTAGACACCTTTGAACCCCTACAACTGTATCTAAGCCACCTCTCGGTGTAGTATGTATATATGCTTATTCCCAAACAATCTGCCGCTGCTTGAATCTCCACTTCGGTCGCCCAACTACCTAGAGAGCTCATCTGTGATTTGCTAATGTATTCTGATACTGAACGGTAGCCCCTTCTCAACATGCTCCTATATGTGACATCATTGCTTTGTAGCTGCTTCACAACGACATTTCAAATTTTTCCATGAAACTCATCTGTACCACACATCGCATCACTAACCGCTCTGAAGAAACAGTTTCCGTCACCTTTTATTGTCAGGTTCGTACACGACTCACCAGCGACTCTACTGGTTACAGACTGGTCCTTGAAGCACTGCACCTTCAGCCTGTTGCAAAGTAACTTCGCAACTGCAGCCCCAACAGGGTTGAACTGCAGCTCTCTATATGTGTTCCCAGTAACAACTACAGTATCAGAAACATCGCTACTACCAGTCCCCTTTCTCATATCAACATACAGGACTTTATCTAGACACCTTACAGCCTCTGTCAGAACCAGGACTTGAACTCTGGTCTCCGGTGTGAAAGTCAGACTCTCAATCCTTGAGCCACAGGAGGATGGTGAACCCAATAGTAAGACGCACTTAGAAGAACTTGAGATGCAAAAAGTGGTTTAATAAAAGTTCAGGCAATAGTCCATAGCTGGAGCAAAAACAGCAAAAGGTAGTACTCAAAAAACAAAACCAGCCCTAAAGGGCATTCCAAACATTATTCCAAAGATACAAAAATTCTTAAAGCAAAAAACTCCAGAGGAAAAAGTCCACAAAAATAAAGTTGAGAAGGGAATAATCCACAGACAAAAGAAAATACAATATCTCAAGAGTTAGAGTGCACTTACTCAGGCAACTGGCTTCAGGACAACTAAACACCAAGCAAAGAAGCTATGAGACAGAGTCACTTAAATATACACAGCAGACGAGACACATGTGAACCTAATAACATTGATTACCAGCTGAGTAAGCTGGGCATGAGGGTACCATGAGGACCTCTAGAGGTCAAAACACAACATGACAAGCAAAATACTGACAGCCTCTGGCTCACAGCCTGGGTCATTTTGGCCCCGGGAAGAGGGTCGGTTTTGACCCCCAAAGGACAGCTCCTGGGGTTGTCGCTCCACAGCCACTCGCTCTAACACATTGCCTGGGTCGTTTTGACCCTCAAAGGACAGGCCCTGGGTTGTCGCTCCACAACCACCAGCCAGGACAATGGGAGGGTTATGCTTGACTAAAGGGATACCGGTGCCCAGTGTTCACAGTCAAAGTATTATTCTCAGTAAAAGGAGGAGAACCTTTTGCAAACTAATACTATTATATAATACATTGCTGACTCCCTGGAGCTGTGTATCATAAAAACATGTATTCTCTGTCTAAAGTCCTTCAGCAGCAATGGCTAGAGAGGCGAAAGGGGCAGTGTCGGGAACAGAGTCAGCTTGATCCGCTACTTGTTAAGTGCCTTAGGGTCATGGGAATGTCCCAGTGTGCCGTGTTCTTTGAGAAGATGAGCTTCACCCATTTCATCCGCATGCCTTTGGACAGGTACGAGGCCCTAGGGGATGTGTTTGTCAGGCGAACTGCTTGAAAGGATAAATATGAAATAATGATTTTAGACCTAGTTGTAAAACTGTTTGAAACATAACTAAATAGTCTCAAATAGTCTCATTGTCTCTATTACCAGTACTACACTAGATTTAGCATGAACATTGCCTAATACATGATTTTACACCATGTTCATGGATATGACTTAATATGTCTCATAATGTCTCCTATAATCTGAGAATGAGAATGGGACCTGTGGTCAAGTGCCGCTTAAGGTCAGCCAAGGCCTGGGTAGCTTCCGGGGACCACCGAAAGGGAACCTTAGTAGAAGTCAGTGCTGTGAGTGGGGCCACCTACATGCTGTAGCCACGAATTAACCTCCGATAAAAGTTGGCAAACCCCAGGAACCCCTGGAGATCCAATCGAGAGGTGGGCTGGGGCCACTCAGTGACAGCCTTGACCTTGCCAGGGTCCATTTGGATGCTTCCGGCGGCCACGAGGTAACCCAAGAAGGGAACGACAGAGCGATGAAACTCACACTTCTCTGCCTTGACATAGAGCTGATTCTCCAACAGCCTCTGGAGGACCTGTCGCAGTGGGCTGTGTGCTCTTGGATGGAGCGAGAGAAAATCAAAATGTCATCCAGGTAAACAAAGACAAACTTATTGAGCATGTCCCGGAGAACGTCATTAACCAGAGCCTGAAAAACAGCAGAAGCGTTGGTCAACCCGAATGGCATGACGAGGTACTGATAATGTCCGCTGGCCGTGTTGAGCGCAGTCATCCATTCATCCCCCTCCCGTATCCGTACCAGATGGTAGGCGTTGCGCAGGTCCAACTTGGTAAAGATGGTGGCACCCTGGAGCAGTTCAAATGCAGGATACCTGTTCTTTATAGTGATGTCATTCAGACCTCTGTAGTCTATGCAGGGACGCAGTGTTTTGTCTTTCTTGGCGACAAAGAAGAACCCTGCGCCAGCAGGAGAGGAAGACGGACGAATGATTACAGGCCTGAGCGACGATTCTATATAGTCCTCCATAGCTTTGGTCTCAGGACCGGACAGGGAGTAAAGACGTCCACGGGGGGGCGCTGTGCCTGGGAGGAGCTTGATAGCCCAGTCATACGGTCGATGAGGTGGCAAGGAGGTAACACGAGCTTTGTTGAAGACCTCCTTTAAGTCCCAGTATTGTGTAGGCACTGACAAAATATCAATGTCACATGGTGGAGGTGGAACAAGGCTATTCAGGACATGAGGGGCAGATTTCAAACAGTTAGCCAGACAAAAGGAGCTCCAACCAGCAATTGAACCGTAGACCAGTCTATGTGGGGATTATGTTTGGCAAGCCAAGAAAGACCTAATACCACGGGAACTTGGGGGGAACTCAAGGGTAGAAACTGTATTTCTTCACTATGATTGCCCGATAAAACCAGAGTAAAAGGAACAGAAATGTGAGACACCCGCCCAACGAAATGACCATCCAGGGCAGTGGCCTCTATGGATGTCTGGAGGGGTTGAGTAGGGATTCCCAGTTGTTTTAGAAGGGTAGAATCCATAAAACACTCATCAGCCCCAGAATCAATAAGTGCATTAATGTCAAGGGATTGGGACCCCCACAGAATAGTGGCATGAAACGGGAACCGAACAGTGGAAAAATAGGGAATTTTTATTTGCTCACCTGTACTCCCGTCCTCACGGATGAGCCTGGTCTTTTAACGGACAGCTGGCTATGAAATGTCCCGCCTCCCCGCAGTAGAGACAAGACCGGTCGATGACTCTCCTTTGCCGTTCTTCTGGTGACAGTCTGGCTCTACCCAGCTGCATGGGCTCCGAGGGACAAGGATCGACTGCTTTCGGATAACTTCGGCATGACTCGGTAGACAGCGGGAACCCACGAGACAATCTCTCTGTGTCTCGGACAAGAGTCGGCAGTGTCTGTGCGGGGCGTTGAGATCTCCTCTCCCAGTTGCGTTCTCGCAGTCTGCTGCTAATCCGTGTAGAAAGGGCGATAAGTGAATCCAGATCCGGGGGCATGTCCCGAGCAGTCAGCTCGTCCTTAATCGGTTCCGATAGACCAAAGAAAAACGCGTCGAACAGGGCCTCGGAATTCCATGCACTGTCGGCAGCGAGGGTTCGGAACTTGATCGCGTAATCTGCGACACTGCTAGAACCCTGTTTGACCAGCAACAGCTGACGTGCTGCATCCCTGCCAGATTGTGGAGCATCGAAAACTTTCCTCAACTCCGCGGTGAATGCTTCCAGGTTGTAGCAGATTGGTGAATCTTGTTCCTTGACAGCAGTAGCCCAGTCCAGAGCTCGGCCCGACATCAAGGCGATGAAATATGCAACTTTGGATTGTCCTGTGGGGAATGACGACGGCTGGAGATCAAAGATGAGGGAACACTGTAGCAAGAAGGGACGACAGGACCTGGAGTCTCCTGAGAATCGTTCCGGTGGAGGTAAGTGGGGCTCCCGTCGGTGTGTCATGGGAGGTGAATGATTGCTGGGTTTAGATGGGAGCGAAGGCTGATGGGGTGGACTCGGGGCCGACAGTGACAGGGTTAGCCTCTCCAATTGTTGAGTGAGACTCTCGGTAGCTAGCCTCTGGTGCTCTCTCTGTTCCCTAAGGAACGCAGGACCTCTTCGTGACGACCCACAGCAGCCCCTTGGTGTGCCACTGCGTGATGTAGACGATCAAAATCCGCTGGGTCCGTCATGGCCAGATCGTTCTGACACAACGCAGGCAGGTGGACCCAAATGCGGACACAGAGGCAGAGTAGATTCCAATAGAAGTGATATTTATTGGATAAACAATCTCGTAGTCGGAGGACAAGCAAGGGTTGGCAACAGGATAGCACGGCAGAGGTACACTGGGGTAGGCAGAATCGTTGTTCGGTGGACAGGCAGAAAGTGATAGTTGAGGCAGAAGGGCTGAGGTACAAAGGAGTAGGTAGGCTCGTAGTCAGGTAAAAGAAAACAGGACTGAACATGGGTAACGGGAAAAAACACTGGTAACATGGAACGCTGGAAACGACTGTACAGGACAAGACGATCTGGCAACTGACAGGACAGAGAACAGGGGTTAAATACACAGAGGACTAATGGTGAATAGGGAACACCTGGTGTGGGGTGGAGACAAGACAGCAGGTGAAACATATCAGGGTGTGACAGATAGTGTCTCCTATTTTCAATTTTTAGACCTTGTTGTAAAACTGTTTGAAACATAACTAAATTGTCTCAAATCGTCTCATTATCTCTCTTACCAGTACTGCACTAGATTTAGCATGAACATTGCCTGATACATGATTTTACACCATGTTCATGGATATGACTTAATATGTCTCATAGTGTCTCCTATAATCTCAACTATCAGTACTTCACTAGTTTTAGTTTGAACATGGTGTTGAACATGACGTTAGACCATGATCATGGAAAACATTTTAAAAAGCCAAAAGTGGCTCTTACAATCAATCATTCCAGTGTTGTACAAGTTGAATTGTAGAAACTTCCTGAAAACATGATTTTATACCATGTTCATGGAAAACAGTTTAAAAAGCCCAATAGCAAATCAACAATCAATCATTCCGATGTTGTTGTACAAGTTGAATTGTGGAAACCTCCTGAAAACATGCTTTTAGACCATATCCATGTTAAACTATTAAATAATATAGATCACTGTAAAAACACAACTTGGTTGTCTCTCCAACCAGCAGTACACTTTATTTTGCTTGAACATTAAGTTAAACATGATTTTACACCATGTTCAATGAAAACAGTTTAAAAGCCCCATAGCGGATCAACAATCAATCATTCCATTGTTGTACAAGTTGCATTGTGGAAACCTGAAAACATGATTTTAGACCATGTCCATGGAAAACTATTAAATAATATAATTCTCTGTAAAAACACAACTTGGTTGTCTCATACTGTCTATTTAATCTCTCAAACCAGCAGTACACTTAATTTTGCTTGAACATTAAGTTAAACATGATTTTAGAACATGTTCATGGAAAACTGTTTAAAAAGCCAAATAGTGTCTCATATTTTCAATTATTGCAGTGTTGTTTTGTGGTACTGTGCAAGATGAATGAAAACATGATTTTAGAACTTGTTGTAAAACTGTTTGAAAATAACTAAATTGTCTCAAATCGTCTCATCATCTCTCTTACCAGTAGTACACTAGATTTAGCATGAACATTGCCTGAAACAACACCATGAACAAGGAAATGACTGAATACTTCTCATAGTCGTTCCTATAATATCAACCACCAGTACTTCACTAGTTTTAGTTTGAACATTGGGTTGAACATGATTTTAGACCATGTTCATGGAAAACTGTTTAAAAAGCCAAAAGTGGCTCCTACAATCAATCATTCCAGTGTTGTACAAGTTGCATTATGGAAAGCTCCTGAAAACATTTTTTACACCATGTTCATGGATATGACTTAACCCTCCCGATGTCCTCTGGGTCAAAATGACCCATCACTGTGTTTTAACAACTTATGACTCCTGCTGTCCTCGGGGTCAAATTGACCCGTCATGACCCGTCACTGTTCGAGAGGATGTTATGCTCCCTGGCTCTCTTCTACGGACCCGGTAAGGGTCCTCTGATAGTCTTCTCGGGCAGCGTCTCGCAATTGCAGCCCGTGGGATCTAATCTGCGCATTTGGGACACGGAGCGCTTTGAAGGGCTCCTCTCTTCTTCAACTCCGCTCTTTGTCAACAGGCGACAGTTCAACGACCCGGGTTACGCGGAGGCCATGACATACCTTCAGTTCAACACGGTCACGGAAGAGTCTCTGAGTATTTTTAGGAGCCAGGTATCTGTCCACTAGCTGAACGTTATGGACCCCAACTACGAGCCTGAGAAGCTGCGAATCTTCCACCAGGACGAACAGCAGAATAGATACACAGCAGCGTACATGATCAAGGCGAAAACAAAGACCCGCGTTGGGGAGAAGTTTCTCAGCATTGCTCAGAAGCGGGTGTCCTACAAAGGACCGAAAGCTTGGCACGAATTGCTGAAGCAGGCCGCTCAGACTCTACCCAAGCTCTTTTCGGTGCCCAAATACCGTCAAGAGATTCAAACTAAAACTAGTGAAGTACTGGTAGTTGAGATTAAAGTAATGACTATGAGACATATTCAGTCATTTCCTTATTCATGGTGTAAAATCATGTGTCAGGCAATGTTCATGCTAAATCTAGTGTAGTACTGTAAGTACAAGCCGGCTATACCGTCTATCATTATGGGCAACGTGAGATCTCTGCATAACAAGATGGACGAACTTGAGGGTCTTGTCCGTGGGCAAAGGGACTATCGGGAAGCGAGCCTAATGTTTTTTACTGAGACTTGGCTGAACGATAACATCCCCATAGAGAACGTCACTATCGGCGGGTTCCAGACCATCAGAGCAGACAGGGATAGCGTTTCTTCTGGTAAGAGCAAGGGTGGGGGGCTGGCTTTATTAGTTAACAACAGATGGTGTAATCCGAGCCATATTACTCTTAAGGAAGAGATTTGTAGCCCGGACATTGAGCTGTTAGCCGTTAGACTGAGACCCTACTATTTGCAGAGGGAATTCACGGCGGCCATTGCTGTTATTGTTTACATCCCGCCCTCCGCTGACGCAAACAGCGTGTGACATCATCCACTCTGTTATCGCGAGGTTACAGACAGCGTATCCCAGTGCTTTCTTTGCCATTTTGGGGGATTTTAACCATGCATCTCTCTCTTCAATGCTGCCCACGTTCAAACAGTTTGTGAAGTGCCCAACCAGGAATAATACAACTCTGGACTTGTTATATGCTAATGTGAAGGACGTGTACAACTCCACTGCACTCCCTCCCCTCGGTAGATCGGATCACAACCTCGTCCACCTCACTCCACTCTACAGGCCTTTGGTCCAACAGCAGCCTGCGACCACTAGGACCATTAGGAGATGGTCCCCGGAGGCGAATGAGGCCCTACAGGACTGCTTTGAAACAACAGACTGGGATGTGCTCTGACTGCGTAACGGACTATATACATTTTTGTGTAGACAACACTGTACCCACCAGGAAGGTACGCTGTTTTCCAAATAATAAACCCTGGGTCACCAGCGACCTGAAGGCCCTGCTGAATGAGAAGAAGAGGGCCTTCAAGGAGAGGGACAAGGACAAATTGAAATGCTTCCAGAGGGAGCTGAAGTTGCGGATTGCTGAGGGGAAAAGAGGGTATAAGGAGAAGATGGAGGACAAGCTGAGGCAGAGCCAGGTGAGAGAGGTGTGGAAGGGTATGAGAAATATCACTGGCTTCAAAAAGTCAAACAGTGGGCAGACGGAGGGGACCCAGGACAGAGCCAATGAGCTGAACCAATCTTTTAACAGGTTTGATACTGGCCCTGTCCACCTCCCTTCCAGCTCCCCAGGCCACACACCCTCACGGCTGTCCCACCCCCACTTTGCTCACAACACCTCTGCTGAGACAATCAGCGACCCCAGCTCCATCCCTGCTCCCTCTGGACTGATCCTCAACACCCCCCTTCCCCCCACCTCCCCACCCGGGCTGGCTTTCACCACCAACCAAGTGAAAAGCGGCGGGCCCTGATGGCATCAGCCCAAGGGTGCTTAGGGTCTGTGCTGACCAACTGTGTGGAATACTCCAGCGTCGCTTCAACCTTAGCCTGAGCCTAGAAAGGGTCCCTGTGCTGTGGAAAACATCCTGCCTCATCCCAGTGCCCAAGAAGGCACACCTCACTGTCCTGAATGACTTCAGACCTGTAGCGCTAACATCCCACATCATGAAGACCCTGGAAAGGTTAGTCCTCGCTCACCTCAGACCCCTGGTGTGTACATCACTGGACCCCCTGCAGTTCGCATACCAGCACAACATCGGGGTGGATGATGCTATCATCTACCTTCTGCAGAGGGCCTATTCTCACCTGGACAACGCAGGTTTTAGTATATCGAATATGTAATACGTGCAGTTATCTGTAATTAAACCCTGGACTAAGGACTGTATTTTAAGGGAACTACTATTATTACCCCAAAGTATATCATACACACATTTAGCTATTTAAGTATCTCTTCCTGTCATTTACCTGTACTGTTAATGTAACCATGCAAATATTCACTTACCTGTAAATGTATCTGTATATTTACCTGTACAGTTAATTTAACCATGCTACATGTTCACTTACCTGTTCATTTAACCAGTATGTCTATTAAGTAAACTATTATTACCCTCACTCATATCAAATGACAAACTGCAACTTCGCCGAGAAGATCGGCGCTGTCGACTTTTACAATGAGAGACTGGTGGCTTATCGCAAGAGGGTGGAGACTATTCATCTTGACACACCTATAGAATACGCACCTCTGTACACAAACACCCTTGAGTCAGCAGGCCTAATTTGATCTGTCACTGTCGACACTAGAACCACACACGGTAAAGGCGAGGAGATGAGCTGTGGTGCTACCTGGCATAAGCTAACACTAAAGGAGTTGATATGCCTCAAGTCATCCAAGTCTCTAACGGAACTCACTAAAGAGTACGAGAAGAAGCCCAACCGAGTGCAGCTGTTGATCAACAAGCAAAGTTCTATGAGTGAGCCGGACAAGAGTCTCACACCACCCCTGGCCGGTGCACAAGACGATCTCAATTCGTACATCATTCTAAGGTGGTGCCCTTAGTTTTCCAGGACGTTCGGCGTGCTGTCGGAGGCAAATCTTAATATGCTTACGATCAGGTTGCTGAGGCTCAACAGTGAAGAAGACCCTATTGTCACCTGAATTTCTATTCCAATGTTCTAAATTAACTTTTTAACTCTATCTGTATCCTGAAGGTTGTAAATTCTTCAGTTTGTTTAAATAATACAGAGAGAGTCCCAGCTTTGCAATGGTCAGTCTTTATTCATAGAGAATGTTCTAATGAAGAAACAATACACATGGCTTTTATAAAATCCAGTCAGCAAAGTCTCCACCCTGTTTTATGGCCTGCAAGTTCTCAGGATCTGCCTTCAAAGACCCTATCCTGTTATCTCAGGTCACCCCCCTCAAAGACATCCCTCAGTTGCTAATGTTTACCCACCTCAGGGACAAAACCCCCACTCAGATTGATAAGGATGGTGAACTTTTATGGCTAATCTCCTGCAAGTCCAACAGCCTTCACAAATGGTCTATCTCCCCCTTTGTTCATCTTAACCACATCCTGACTCATTTACCAAATGGTAACATTCTAACCTGGTCTGAACATTGTCTATGTTTCCACATTCTTATAATCATAATCTTATAATTCTAATACATCTCACACATTACATGTTTCCTGGTGAAACATCTTAGTCACTAACATTAAACATACACATTTCTTTATCACCTATCCTCCCGTCGCTTGTCCAATGTGCCGTACTCCCCAACCTGTCGAGATCCATCTTGAGCAGAGAGTAGCCTAGCTGACTTACAATTCTCTGTAGTAGCGCATTGTCTGCCACAATCTAGCGAACCCGAACCTCTGCCTCCAGTTAGATATCAGCTATGTCGTCCACCAGAGTACACCAACCGATTTGTACGTACACACACAATCTGAGTGAGCGTCGGACCAGTACCCTTACGGGTGCTACAAATACGAGTCAGCTAAGAACTACCTACCCGGTTCCACTTTGTCAAAGACATGGATTCGTACGTGCCGACGCTACATGGGCTGAGCGCCGACTTTATAAGAAACCTAAAAGAATTGGCAGCTCCATTGCTAATAGACTGTTCCTGAACACCCCATACCTGTACGAAGTGGAGCTGATCAACACGGGACATGAGTCCCTGAAGCAGGGAGACCGTTTCACAGTGCAGCTCCCCAACCCACAGGACATGGCGGCGCAACTGGAGGTGTACCTTGATCTAGGTTACAACATGTCCGTGAACAAGGGCATCTGGGGAGGACTGCTGGCTACTAGAAGAGTGAATTGTGAGTCCGGCGGAGACCCCGTGGAGGAGGTGATACAGGCTTTTAAGCACAAGTACGAATTCGACGTGTTTCAACTGATTTCACCTTACACACCCCATAATATACTGTCGATGATGACCCTTGTTGCCAATGGGTCATGAAGTCACTGATTATCATGAAGTCACTGATGTGATGAGAAACAGCGCCGCTGTCGACGAGGACTTTCACGCGGCAACGGTCAACGCGATCCTGGAGGACGACAGTGTCAAAGTGTTTCTCAGGACCGTGGTCAGGCACGCGATCAACATCGTGGAAAGTGTGCAAGGCTTCGCAGGAGGACAGGTGGTACGAGCCTGCAACGGTTATAATTTCAGCACAATCAAGACCGGTGACAGATTCATGGCCCAGCTCAATATGAACAGATGGCTTTTGTGAGAGGTTCCGCGGAGAACAAGATATGGACACGTGTAGTAAACAGTTCCACTGTATCTTGTATCACCATTGTAAGTTTGTTTGGTTGTGATGATTTGTACAAGGTGTTGTGTTTGTATCGTAATAAAGGATCAACAAATAAAGCAACTTTAGAACATTTACCTGTCTTCCAGGTAAATGTATAACCCTCCCTTTGTCCTGGTATTCTGTGCACACGCCGTGCCCTCCGGGTCGAAGTGTCCCGCTATTCTCGCTGTGGCTGTCAGTGCACACGCCGTGCCCTCCGGGTCGAAGTGTCCCGCTATTCTCGCTGTGGCTGTCAGTGCACACGCCGTGCCCTCCGGGTCGAAGTGTTCCACTATTCTGGCTGTGGCTGTCAGTGCACACGCCGTGCCCTCCGGGTGGAAGTGTCCCGCTCTGACTAAAAGCCGAATTGGAACACAAGGGACAGTAGGCGTGTGAACAGCCTTTGCAGATGTATTTGTTACACCTGGAGCACACAGTGTGTGTTTTACAGTCCTTCTTTGTCGGGCAGACCTGACACCTCTTCCTCTTACTTGCTTGCAGATGAGCGGTGGCTGTGGCTGGGGCTGGGGCTGCTGGGGCTGCTGGGGCTGCTGCTGCGCGGGCGGATGGCTCCTGGGGAGGTGGACGAAGAGACGTGCTTTGTTGAAGGGCTTTGACGAGTGCAGCGGAGGCTTCGGTACGAGGGAGACGGGCCCTTCTTTGGATGAAGAAAGTTTGTGCGAGTTCGTAGGAGGTGAAGAAATTGTCGCAGGTGACGTTGTGACCCCTGCCGAGTCCCTGCGTCAAATCGAGCACGACGCGCATCCCCTGGTTCTTCTCGGGGCCTCCGGCGGCGGCGGCGGGTTTGCCGGTGTAGACTTGCATCTTCCAGGCTTAGCTGGATTTGGAGTCGCAGGCCACCCAGGACTTGATGTCGTATTTGGCCGGCTTGCTGGGAATGTACTGACGGAAAGGACAGCGACCTCTGAAGGGGAGCCCCCAAAGACCTCTCACCACGTCGGGACGTGTCTTGATGTGGCGGTGCTGCCGCCTCAGGCCTCTGCAGCTGCTGCTGCAATATTTATTAGTAGTATCTTGTTGTTTTTCCTAGGGGCTTACATGATGGCCTGGCCGTACCCCCAGGAGGGGACGCTTTCACTCACTTTTGCTATAATAACGCTGGCCTCGGTGGTGGTGGTGGTGCTGCTGCTGCTGCTGGTCTAAGACGTGCTAAAGAAAAGCCTCTGGCTCTTACTTAGTTACTTAATTAGTTAGTCAGTTAGCGGCGACGGTGGCGGTGGGGTCGTTTTGACACGAGGACAACAGACTGAGGTTTTTTGTGACGCTGTCCGCAGCTTCTGGCTGCTGTAAAACACATTGTTTTGTTGCCCCGGCGGGGTTGGTGGCGCTCCACAGCCACAGGCCACTTGCTCTATCTAGCTAACACATTGCCGCCTGCCCTGGGTCGTTTTGACCCTCAGAGGACAGGCCCCGGCGGGGTTGGCCGCCACCACTCGCTCTAGCTAGCTAACACATTGCCGCCTGCCCTGGGTCGTTTTGACCCTCCAAGGACAGGTCCCGGCGGTTGGGGCGCTCCACAGCCACAGGCCACTCGCTCTATCTAGCTAACACATTGCCTCCTGCCGGGGGTCGTTTTGACCCTCAGAGGACAGAACCCGGTGGGGTTGGCCGCCACTCGCTCTATCTAGCCAACACATTGCCGCCTGCCCTGGGTCGTTTTGACCATCAGAGGACAGGCCCCGGCGGGGTTGGCAGCTCCACAACCACCACAGCCGGGAGGACAACGGGAGGGCAATATTATGCTTGACTAAAGGGATACGGGGGTGGTGCCCAGTGTTCACAGTCAAAGTAAAATTATTCTCAGTAAAAATAGGAGGAGAACCTTTTCTTTGCAAAAAAACCCCAAAACAAAAGAAAAGAAAAATAATAATACTATTATATAAAAATACACTGCAGACTCCCTGGGTTGGACCTGTGTATATCTATCACACAATAATACAACAACAACAACATGTATTCTCTGTCTAACGTTTTTCAGCAGCAGCAGCAACGGCGGCTAGAGAGGCGAAAGAGGCAGTGCCCCCGGGAAAAGAGTAGTCGTCAGCTCGATCCGCTGCTTGTCAAGTGCCTCAAGGTCATGGGAATGCCCCAGTGTGCCGGCTTCTTTGTTGACGACTACCAGATGAGCTTCACCCGTTTCATCCGCATGCCTTTGGACAGGTACGAGGCCCTAGGGGATGTGTTTGTCGGGCGGTACGCACAACTGCTGGACAGGATCGAGGCTCTGTGTGCCAGCGCCTTCTCCATACTCCTCCTCGATGATGATGATGATGATGATGATGACTTCAAGCCGCCCGCCCCGCAATTACAGAGATCATACGTTTCCTGTAGTTCTGTAGTTCTTGACCAGGTTTGCACACACTGCAGCAGGGATTTTGGCCCACTCCTCCATCCAGATCCTTCAGATTTCGGGGCTGTCGCTGGGCAATACGGACTTTCAGCTCCCTCCAAAGATTTTCTATTGGGTTCAGGTCTGGAGACTGGCTAGGCCACTCCAGGACCTTGAGATGCTTCTTACGGAGCCACTCCTTAGTTGCCCTGGCTGTGTGTTTTGGGTCGTTGTCATGCTGGAAGACCCAGCCACGACCCATCTTCAATGCTCTTACTGAGGGAAGGAGGTTGTTGGCCAAGATCTCGCGATACATGGCCCCATCCATCCTCCCCTCAATACGGTGCAGTCGTCCTGTCCCCTTTGCAGAAAAGCATCCCCAAAGAATGATGTTTCCACCTCCATGCTTCATGGTTGGGATGGTGTTCTTGGGGTTGTACTCATCCTTCTTCTTCCTCCAAACACGGCAAGTGGAGTTTAGACCAAAAAGCTCTATTTTTGTCTCATCAGACCATATGACCTTCTCCCATTCCTCCTCTGGATCATCCAGATGGTCATTGGCAAACTTCAGATGGGCCTGGACATGCGCTGGCTTGAGCAGGGGGACCTTGCGTGCGCTGCAGGATTTTAATCCATGGCGGCGTAGTGTGTTACTAATGGTTTTCTTTGAGACTGTGGTCCCAGCTCTCTTCAGGTCATTGACCAGGTCCTGCCGTGTAGTTCTGGGCTGATCCCTCACCTTCCTCATGATCATTGATGCCCCACGAGGTGAGATCTTGCATGGTGCCACAGACCGAGGGAGATTGGCCGTCATCTTGAACTTCTTCCATTTTCTAATAGTTGCGCCAACAGTTGTTGCCTTCTCACCAAGCTGCTTGCCTATTGTCCTGTAGCCCATCCCAGCCTTGTGCAGGTCTACAATTTTATCCCTGATGTCCTTACACAGCTCTCTGGTCTTGGCCATTGTGGAGAGGTTGGAGTCTGTTTGATTGAGTGTGTGGACAGGTGTCTTTTATACAGGTAACGAGTTCAAACAGGTGCAGTTAATAAAAGTAATGAGTTGAGAACAGGAGGGCTTCTTAAAGAAAAACTAACAGGTCTGTGAGAGCCGGAATTCTTACTGGTTGGTAGGTGATCAAATACTTATGTCATGCAATAAAAGGTAAATTAATTATTTAAAAATCATACAATGTTTTTTTCTGGATTTTTGTTTTAGATTCCGTCTCTCACAGTTGAAGTGTACCTATGATAAAAATTACAGACCTCTACATGCTTTGTAAGTAGGAAAACCTGCAAAATCGGCAGTGTATCAAATACTTGTTCTCCCCACTGTACATACATACATACATACATACATACATACATACATACATACATACATACATACATACATACATACATACATACATACATACATACATACATACATACATACATACATGTAAGACAACAAGCCTACTAAACGGCTCCAGTGACTACCACTCTCTCCAACAAGTTAGCAGCCATGTGTTAGCCCAGGGTTGACACGCTTCCCCAGCCTCCGCTCACTCTAATATGGCAGGGTCATCCTGACCCAGACAGGGCAACGGGAGGGTTAACAAGATAAGAGTACAAAACAAAATAATATAACCAGAGGAGCACAACTAACATCAAACCAAATTGGTAACAGATTTAGTTTTCGACTGGCGCTCAGGGTTCACAAAGGAGATCTTCTTCAACTTTTTGATGCCCTTCAGGCTATCCTTATCCTGTATACGGTGGCGACTGGAGGGGTTGACAATGTCAACTTTAGCATACAACATCTGAAGCATGGTAGATGTGTCGACGGAAGGTTTGAATCTGCTGAATAGAGTCACTGGCAGCCCCGGCGCTCACAGTCAGGTCGCTCACAACCTGGGCTCTCACGATTGCGCTGTTAGGGTTACAGTTAGAGTTGTTGTCAACCAGGCTGTTGTCAGCACGCTCAGCTGCAGCATCATTCATTGATCAGACAATGGCTCACACGGCTCGCTAGTGATCTTGGGTAGATTCACATGTCCCATGTCGAGCCACCAGCTATTGGCGTGTTGATGTCCACACAGGTCTTCACGTTGACGTTAATCTGGCTTCTCTTTCAAAAGGTTCATCCACCAGCCGTCCTCCTCAAGATGACCCATTCCTCACCAAGATCTCGAGTCGTCTCGCTTGTTACTCAAATAAGGCGCTGGTATGGAAACACAGTCTAGCGAACCACAGACCGATGTTCAATAAGACCAGTATGCATAGGATTACAGTAATACACTGATCCAGACGTTTCTCCAGTGAAACAGATTCAGTTTGTCTTGAGCTGACCTTGGGCTCTTTTTGTAGATCCGGGTAGACCATGTCCTTTGGCACCTAGGCTTTCAACTCTGTCAATCACTGCATTCTTATTGGCAGACTCAACAGCCTTGGTTTCTCAAGTGACTGCCTTGCCTGGTTCGCTAACTACTTTGAAGACAGAGTTCAGTGTGTCAAATCGGAGGGCCTATTGTCCGATCCTCTGGCAGTCTCTATGGGGGTGCCACAGGGTTCAATTCTTGGGCCAACCCTTTTCTCTATATACATCAACGATGTCGCTCTCGCTGCTGGTGACTCTCTGATCCATCTCTACGCAGATGACACCATTCTGTATACATCTGGCCCCTCTTTGGATACTGTGTTTACTAACCTTCAATCAAGCTTCAATGCCATACAACACTCCTTCCGTGGCCTCCAACTGCTCTTAAACGCTAGTAAAACTAAGTGCATGCTTTTCTATCGAACGCTGCCAGCACCCGCCCACCGGACTATCATCACTACTCTCGACGGATCCGAATTAGAATACGTGGACACCTACAAATACCTAGGCATCTGGTTAGACTATAAACTCAACTTCCAGACTCATATCAACCATCTCCAATCCAAAATTAAATCCAGAATTGGCTTCCTATTTCGCAACAAAGCCTCCTTCACTCATGCTGCCAAACATGCCCTTGTAAAACTGACTATCCTACCGATCCTTGATTTCGGCGATGTCATTTACAAACTAGCCTCCAATACTCTACTTAGCAAATTGGATGTAGTCTATCACAGTGCCATCCGTTTTGTCACCAAAGCCCCATACACTACCCACCACTGCGACCTGTATGCTTTCGTTGGCTGGCCTTCATTATATATTCGTCGCCAAACCCACTGGCTCCAGGTCATCTATAAGTCTTTATTAGGTAAATCCCCGCCCTATCTCAGCTCACTGGTCACTATAGCAACACCCACCCGTAGCATGCGCTCCAGCAGGTATATCTCACTGGTCACCCCCAAAGCCAACACCTCCTTTGGTCGCCATTCCTTCCAGTTTGCTGCTGCCAATGACTGGAACGAATTGCAAAAATCATTGAAGCTAGAGGTTCCTATCTCCCTCAATAACTTTAAGCATCAGCTGTCAAAGCTGCTTATCGATCACTGCACCTGTATATAGCCCTTCTGTAAATAGCCCACACTACTACCTCATCCCCATATTTATTTTTGTTTATTTTCACTAATCTTGCACTCCAGTATATCTATTTGCACATCATAATTTGCACATTTTTCATTCCTGTGTTAATAATGATAATTCTGTAATTTATGTCACCACTATAGTCTATTTATTGTCCTACCTCCTAACCTTACTGCATTTTTGCACTACATTTTTGCACTCTGTATATAGATTTTTCTATTGTGTTTTTGACTGTTTGTTTAATGTGTAACTCTGTGTTGTTATTTGTCACACTGCTTTGCTTTGTCTTGGCCAGGTCGCAGTTGCAAATGAGAACTTGTTCTCAACTGACCTACCTGGTTAAATAAAGGTGAAATAAAAAAATAAAAAATAAAAAAACCTAGTGAGATGGCTGGCCACTTTACTTAAAAAACATGGTCAGATTAACATCATCTGAGATGTTATCATAGCTCCCCAGTACAGCACGTAAGCGGACGTACCGAAGAATAGAGGCGATGTTGTAGAGGACAAATAATGCCATGAGACAGCACCAGAAGACCGGCGCCGGGTTGTATTGGTCATGAGGGTTAAATAGTATCTGCTCCCCATGTCCAAAAGCTTGCTTGCTGCAGTGCGCCTCGGCGCTGTCTGAGTCAGACAGTCTCTCCTCCCTGTACAGAGCGAGCGCCTCGCCTTTGCTGGTGGTCGAGAGGGCCGAGTACTGCAGCTGCCTGGTCCTCTCGAGTAGGGTGTTCAGTTCCAGGTATACATACGATGTGACGGATTTGACAGCCGCGACCCAGAAGGTCACCTTGTACCCGGTGAGCCAGATGGAGTTCCTTGGCGTCAGAACCCCCTGTGCCAGGTCGTACGACAGGTAGACGATGGAATAGAAGAGAAGGTATAACCGAGTCCCTTGGTAAGATGACATGAGTTCAATTGGATCGAACTAGTCTGCCAAAGCCGATCGTGTTAATCCATACAAACAGGAACTTCGTCCATTTTAGAATTGGGAACAGAGACTGACCTCGTAGTGCCGAGAAGTAGCACGCTAGAGATAACCTTGAGAGATAACCTTGAGTACGTTGAAACCGACACCCTTGACACGCTGCACTTGCACACATGTCCGATTGAGCCAGCACACGACGGGAGGTAGGTACATGGGGTGAACGTTTGTAGTCATCATAGTCCTGTTCAGAGAGGCGCACAGGATCGGGTAAACCTGATCGGGTAAACACTTTCTGGGTAACATGTCCCATTGATAGAGATGGAGAAAGCGACATACGGTGAGAATGTGGTGTCTTTATTTTAATGTATACCAAAAACGACGTCGTTATCGCTGCGGTCATCCTTCACCAGGCTCCTCCGAATTGACCCTAGCATGAAGCAGATCGACTTCTGCGAGGTCATAGTAAGAGGCGGCGTCTCGGCGATCGAGTGTCAGATTGTAGTACACTGTTGGAAGGTGGGTTGTTAGTGGCTTGCCTACTGAAGCGTAAACAGTTGACCCCTCATCATAACCCATTCCCTTTACAGCAACTATCATGAATAGTTCTTAAAAGTAAACAAAGACATTTAGATGGACGTATGTTTGTAAGATAGATAGATAGATAGATAGATAGATAGATAGATAGATAGATAGATAGATAGATAGATAGATAGATAGATAGATAGATAGATAGATAGATAGATAGATAGATAGATACTTTATTGATCCCCGAGGGGGACATTTCTTTGTCAAGCAGCTACAACAAAACATAGGGCAGGTGCAAAATGCCAAAAGACAGATTCACGATACATGATACATAGAGCGGCAGTATGAAAAAGTATAGAAATACAAGATGTCTGGAGTGCAAAAAAGCTATAAAAAGACATTGCATAGTATGGGTGGTTGGCTGAATATGTACACTATACATTGGTGGATGTTGGATGGTTAACTATACTATACAGGTCGATGGCAGAGAAATAATTCAATAGCTAAAAATGCATATGGTATGAGTGAGGGTAATAATAGTTTACTTAATAGACACTGGTTAAATGAACAGGTAAGTGAATATTTTGCATGGTTACATTAACTGTACTGGTAAATGACAGGAAGATATACTTAAATAGCTAAATGTGTGTATGATATAATTTGGGGTAATAATAGTAATTCCCTTAAAATACAGTCCTTAGTGCGCAGGGTTTAATTACAGATAACTACACGTATTGCACATTCGATATACAAAAAAAAATGAAAAAATATACAACTGACCGGATACTAATATGCATTCCTGAGTGAATGACCAAGAATAACTTGCAATATTGCACGTGATATGATATAACAACTGTACATGAGTATGTATATACAGACCTGAATGGATAAATACGTCCTGAGTGAATGAGTTATTATGGACCAGAGTTACTCACGGATGCATGCATAATTGTTAAACTAGGTCCTAACACCCCAACAGTTCCAGGTCTGTGTTGCCGGTGAGGCATTATATAGTCTAATAGCCGCCGGCAGGAAGGTCCTCCTGTAGCGCTCTTTGGCACACCGTGGTGGGATCAGTCTGTGACTGAAGGTGCTCCTCTGCATCATAACCATGGCATGCAAAGGGTGGGTGACGTTGTCCATGATGGCCAACAGTTTGGCCAGGATCCGTCTCTCCGCCACCTTCTCTAGAGTGTCAAGCTCATCCCCAGGACAGAGCTAGCCTTCCTGATCAGCTTATTTACCCGAGAAGTATCACCGGCTTTTATGTTGGCTCCCCAGCACACCACTGCAAAAAAGAGACTGGTAGAAGGTATGCAGTATTTTACTGCACACGTTGAAGGACCTGAGCCTCCTCAGAAAGTAGAGTCGGCTCTGGCCCTTTTTGTACAGGGCCCCGGTGTTACCAGCCCATTCCAGCCTGTTGTCCATATGGACTCCCAGGAACTTGTATGAACCAACCATTTCCACATCCATCCCCTGTATAGGGAATGCAGTCAGTTGTGCCTTGGTTCTCCTTTGTTTTGCTGATGTTGAGCTGAAGGTGGTTCTGCTCACACCACAACACAAAGTCACTGATTGTGCTCCTGTACTCCTCTTCCTGCCCACCCCTGATGCAACCTACAATTGCGGAGTCATCCGAGAACTTCTGTAGGTGACATGTTTCAGAGTTCTATCTGAAGTCCGAGGTGTAGAGGGTGAACAGGAAGGGGGACAGGACCGTTCCCTGGGCGGCCCCTGTGTTGCTCACTGCCGGTTCTGACACACAGCTCTGTAGTCGCACAAATTGTGGCCTACCGGTCAAGTAGTCCGTGACCCAGGAGACTAAGGGTGCTTCCACTTTCATCCTCTTCATCTTCTCACCCAGTAGCAGGGGCTGAATGGTATTGAAGGCACTGGAGAAGTAAAAAAACATAACCCTCACAGTGCAACCTGTGTTGTCCAGGTGAGAGTAGGCCCTCTGCAGAAGGTAGATGATTGCATCATCCACCCCGATGTTGCGCTGGTATGCGAACTGTAGGGGGTCCAGTGATGTACACACCAGGGGTCTGAGGTGAGCGAGGACTAACCTTTCCAGGGTCTTCATGATGTGGGATGTTAGCGCTACAGGTCTGAAGTCATTCAGGACAGAGGGGTGTGCCTTCTTGGGCACTGGGACGAGGCAGGATGTTTTCCACAGCACAGGGACCCTTTCTAGGCTCAGGCTAAGGTTGAAGCGACGCTGGAGTATTCCACACAGTTGGTCAGCACAGACCCTAAGCACCCTTGGGCTGATGCCATCAGGGCCCGCCGCTTTCCACTGATGTAGTCTCTCCAGCTCTCTCTTCACTTGGTTGGTGGTGAAAGCCAGCCCGGGTGGGGAGGTGGGGGGAAGGGGGGTGTTGAGGATTAGTCCAGAGGGAGCAGGGGTGGAGGTGGGGTCGCTGATTGTCTCAGCAGAGGTGTTGTGAGCAAAGTGGGGGTGGGACAGCCGTGAGGGTGTGTGGCCTGGGGAGCTGGAAGGGAGGTGGACAGGGCCAGTATCAAACCTGTTAAAAGATTGGTTCAGCTCATTGGCTCTGTCCTGGGTCCCCTCCGTCTGCCCACTGTTTGACTTTTTGAAGCCAGTGATATTTCTCATACCCTTCCACACCTCTCTCACCTGGCTCTGCCTCAGCATGTCCTCCATCTTCTCCTCATACCCTCTCTTCCCCTCAGCAATCCACAACTTCAGCTCCCTCTGGAAGCATTTCAATTTGTCCTTGTCCCTCTCCTTGAAGGCCCTCTTCTTCTCATTCTGCAGGGCCTTCAGGTCGCTGGTGACCCAGGGTTTATTATTTGGAAAACAGCGTACCTTCCTGGTGGGTACAGTGTTAATACAAAAATTAATACAGTCCTTTATGCAGTCAGTAAGTCCATCGATGTCCTCCCCATGAGCCTCACAGAGCACATCCCAGCCTGTTGTTTCAAAGCAGTCCTTACTCAAAGCAGAGTAATATGGCTCGGATTACACCATCTGTAGTTACTATAAAGCCAGCCCACCACCCTTGCTCTTACCGGAAGAAACGCTATCCCTGTCTGCTCTGATGGTCCGGAACTCGTTGATAGTGACGTTCTCTATGGGGATGTTATCGTTCAGCCAAGTCTCAGTAAAAAACATTAGGCTCGCTTCCCGATAGTCTCTTCGACCATGGACAAGAGCCTCAAGCTCGTTCATTTTTTTATGCAGCGATCTCACGTTGCCCATAATGATAGATGGTATAGCCGACTTGTACTTCCTCAGCTTCACCTTACACTTCAATCCCACCCTACGTCCACGCCGTCGCCTTTTCAACTTGTCCGTAATATTGAACTTATCCCTGGGGTGCAGCAGTGCTGCGTTTGCTAAATCCAGGAGCTGGGCTCTGTTGTAAATAATAATAATTGACGACTCCTGTCGACGTTCAGCTGCGAGAATAAAAAGTCCCTCAGTGATAAAAAGGAACGTTAAAACCTTCGTAAAACTGTAGCACTCCGTAATCCTGAACTATTATAGTTCAACTGTAGCAAAAAAAACGGAAGAAAAGAGATGAAAAAATGAACTAAAACGAACTAGAACAACAATTTATGCACGAACAACGGGAGCTGCTTAACAGGCGACCACGCAGGGCGGAGCCAAGAGTTTATTTTCTGCACACGGTACATCAACACCCATAATAAAACTATTACAAAGGGTTTACAACAAGTATTCTCCCAAGACCTTGCATTACCCTGTCAGGGTAAAGCCATATGGAGTTATCTTTACATCTTTGTGAAAACCGCTGAGATGAAATCTGCCACTGATGTCGAAGTCTTCAGGGAGCTGCCTCCGCCAGAGGGTACAGAGTATCCAGCTTGTTGTTTATTAGTCACGGACGTATTGGACTGCTGTGCGGACGGCTGGTGTGGACGAGGATGGTGTGGGCCCCCCCACGTCTTCTGTGTCCATAGTGACCACTTCGCCGCTCTCCTGGCTTGAGCCACTATCGCAACGCTTTGAGATTGCGTAGTTCGTTCATCAATTTAGAGATATCCCCGGGATCGTGATCATCCTTGGCTTGTTTGACCACACGCTTATATGGGGTGTCTCCCGCCAGACTCTGCAACGTATCCATATTGGACTGGTTAGACAATGACTCTTGTGACACAGAGTTGCGCTGTTGTTCTAGTATCACGTCTCTTATGCTGGCCTTAATCGAATCAATCATCTTCTCTTGATCTTTCTGGGAGGCTACCAGTCTCTCAGATTCCTCCTTGTTATACTCCATCGCTATCTTCCTCCTTTGCTCCTCGGTCAGAGTCCCGTGCTCAAACGATTTGTCGCCAGGACAACTACATGTTCTAAACTGGGAGCCAACTGCATGAAACTCTGTAGAGCTTGTAGTTGCGCTTGCGACTGCTGATATTGTTGTTGCTGAGGCAGAGCCGGCTGCTGCTGAGGCAGAAGCTGCTGCCTTCCTCAGGAATTTAACAGTCTCCGTGATACTCTGCCCCTCGGAGTTCTCGTCCGACACATCAGAAGGAGTTTCGGTCTGGGCATAGACGACCCCGGCGCTCTCCTTCAGATTGATGCCTGCGTCGAGGACCAAGTCCTTCAGGGTGGAAAATCCCATCCTGGTCATTGTCTGGGTCAGACCCTTACCTGTCACCAGGGTGCAAAAGCAGCCCGGTCTCATAGGAACAGAGACTAAACTACACTCCTCCGTCATGGGGCCGCTCTTGTCATCTCCCACTGTGCCTAAGCTGTAGCCAATGCTCATCTCCGGCTTCAAGATGCCGTTGGTGTACTCGTTGTCGTCGCACGTGACACAACAGTACAAGAGGGTTTTGTCAACAGACCTGCTGTGGACGTGCCAGTAACACTTGACTAGACCGATATCCTTCTTGACTTTGTGTAAGAACACAGCCTTGCCGGGTTGGGGGTGACACGCTCCGGAGTATGACATGTTGTTCCCCACAATTAAATCTTTCCTAGACTCTGGGTACACCTCACCCTGCACCACTACAAAACGCTACACATCCCCACCAGGAACTTGTCACTCCCGCACGAAACAATACTAGCCAGAACCTGTGTAATCGTCCTCGTTGGTAGCGTAGCACTCTTTGCAGAAGAACGGCACAAATAGAGACTGGTCTGAACAACGGCTCTCTTATTGTCCTTCTTCGACACTTTCACAAACGCAAACTGGTCTTTCGTGCAGAACACGGGTCCTACCCTGAACCCCTGGCTCACCAAGGGGGTTACGCCGCTGGAGGACATGGCGACTCTATCCTCTATCCGCCACGGAAGAGACCAGGTCACCTATCCTTTAGTGCGAACCTGACTCGGAACAGATTGTCTCCCCAGACAATCTCCTTGTCAAACTCGATCAATTTCTGGGGCACGAGACTAGAGATGTGTGTCACGTTCTCGACTGTGCAATAGGGGGGGTGCCGGTGAACGGGGAGCTGCGACTGTCGCCGTTTGTTTGGGTGTACGTTAGCTCGGATATCAGTTCAGATAGCTTCACAGCGCCCTACAACTTGAGTTTGAAGATTCCCCGTAAGTACGCCCTAGTCCGGACTTCATCAAAGTCACTCTCTTGCACAGGTGTAGACGAAGCGCCTTTGCACCATTTACAATGTCTACTGTTTACTATGGCAGTTACGTGCTTTGAACTCGTACGGAATACGCAGTGGCTACCCCAACGTAAGCCGCAGAACGACGTGATAAATCCTCCGCACACCGTGAATATATCACTCTCGATAAATCCAGCCACAGCCTTAGAAACGTCCCCGCCTTTACTGGCAGCTGACGATGAGTGAACGCTCCTCTTCAACTTTTTCTTCTACTTCTGGGTCTTACTCTCAGCAGCTTTCATCATCACATGAAGTTGTTCGAGCCAGTCTCCCCGAGAGAGGACCAGGGAATAAGAGGGTAAGGATGAGAACCGAGCCGGACGACGTGAACAAACAACCTCCTAGTAAGAGCCGAACCGCTGTCAGTGTTGGTCGCGATCAGGTTTCGCGGGGAGAGATGCAAGCAGCCGTTTCTATTAGTAATCCTAAAATGCCCCGCAATGGATCTCCTGGAGCCTCAGACGATCGAGCCCAAAGCATCAAAGCGAGGCTATTCCTCCGCCATGGCCACCGACCCTATATTCCACATGTTCTCCGAGCCGGGGGAGCAACAGGATCGGGAGGTGTACAATATCAGCAGGAATGATCGCTTCATACAAAAACAGTACCCAATGCTGTACATGAACCTCAATGCTCACAAGCACTCCTCTATAGTCGACGTGCAGTACGAGAATGACGGCACCGGCTGCCCCTTGTGCGAATTAGACAGGAACACCTTGGACTCCATCAAAGTGCTTAAGCCCCAGGAGGTGAAGGGCTACCTGGACTCCTACAACCATACAACCACACAGGAGCAAGTCAACATTCATCTGGCCCACACCATGAGGGATGAAAATGTAATCTGGGTGATACAGAACATGTCCGTTGACCTTAGTGTGCAGTGTGCCGTGTTTGGCACGATCTCCAACATGCTGCCCTGTCATGCAAACAGCGACTTCACTGAGACCGTAATGACTACCATCAAGAGGTCTATGACCAAGTTCTCAGACGTGGTTCGTCACCAGAGCGCGAACCTGATGATAGAGCTGAGTAGAATGACAGACAGCTGCCTGTACACAAGTGGGGTAGAGTTCGCTGGGCAGGACAAAGGCAACGCTCTCTACTTTGGTAAAGTTTTCACTGGTCCCGACAACAAGAGACCCCCTCCGAATCAGGCGAGTTTCGGGGTCTTCACCTCAGTGACTCTGGGGATTGCGAACAATACCACGATGAAGACTATGCTGACTATTGCCCTGAAACAAGATTCTAAGCGCAATCACAATAGTAGTTTACAGAGTATGCTGTCCACGGCGTACAAGCCCGTGGGGGTTAACAAGGTGGCGACTGATGCATTCTTTTACGCCCGCTACCACCACAGGTTTAATACGGGCGAATTCACAGAAGTGGCCTGTGTTAAAGCCATGAGCGACCCAGGGTACAACAACTTGGTCCACTCAGAGACTCTGACCAACAGCAGCAAGTATCAGCTAACCGTGTCCCACGGAGCCTTGTCAATGTGCACGCTCACCCTGGCCATGACCATAAGACAGGCGGTAATGATGGTCATGGGCTTCCTCTGCACCGAGCTGGCCTGTGTCGTCTACGCTCCGAAGGTGACCAATGCTAACCTGTGCAAACATCTCATCTCACTAGCTATGGCTACGAAGTTCAGACATGGAAAGGATGAGGAGAATACTAACTGAAAACCTTCAGTAACCCGGGTATGAAAGGTGTCAACTATCACGACCTGGATTCTATGGAGTGGTTACAAGTGGACGACAACAGTCTCCCCGATTATATGCACAGGTCGCTGAATATGATCGGGGACACAAAAAAAAAGGTCAGAAAGATCATGCAGGAGAAGAACGTTTCCTACAACAGGGTGTTGTTTATGAACGAGATGAGCGTGATGAAATTCACCTCTGTGTTTGCTAACGAGGAGTACATGATCCATGCGCCCATGATGGTGATGTCGAGCATAAGGATATTCTTGAACGACAAAAACCACGGCTCTGAAAATCTGTGTAGGCAGGGTTGTTACTACCCTGTGAAGGTTTTCAGCAACAGGTGCGTCGACACGAAGCTGTACAGTTTCCAGGGGGAAAAACACTTCAACTGTCTCGCCGCTGAGAACAAGACCACGATTGATGAGATGGTCGAGAGGATCAAGAGAGGGGTGTCCTGCGTGCTGCCTAGGATAGATGTGAACCGTATCAAGATGATGACCCACGAGCTGAATGAAAAAGAGTTTGGTTTACTAGTGTCCGCTGTTAAAGATAAGAACATTGAGGTGATTGGACAAGAGGAATCTTCTTATTCGTCTTCAGCTTCTTGTTCTACATCATCAGAAGGGACCAGCCATGTTTCTCCTGACCATTCGGTCGGTATGAAACAAGCTAGAGAGGACCTTGACGGTAGCCCCAAGAAGAAGGCCAAGGTTGATATCGAACTGACAATATTTGACACGAATATGGACTTTGGGTTTGACGACTGGTTGCATTGTGTGCTTCCCATGTATAGAGTGATTGTTTGCTGTATCTACCCAATATGTTGTACTGCTATGGTGTGTTGTAGGAATTAAATAAAAATGTCAGACAGACACATTGCCTAGTTGTATACTTTCTTTATTACACATATACAAAATCCCAGCGAGTTCACTGGAATTAGCACACCAAGCACAATATTATGAATATATGAAATGAAGCATGTTTAGGTGTAACAGTTCAACTATAACCATCATCTGCCTGTAAGCACATCCGAGCGTATGCAAGTCCTCTCTCACTGTGAAAATGAATCGATTCTCCATGCTGCCGATTGTACTCCCCAAGTCCCCCTTGTACACTCTCGGTACTCTCATTTTACTCCGAGAGTCGAGTCTAGCAAACTCCTCGGTAGCCCTGTGGTAGTCTAACTCTCCACAGTGAGTGAGCTACAGCTCGCCGTGTTCAACCCAGGCGCTGATTAGCGGATTGAGTATCCCGCTGACTGAGATGAGTCTATGAGAGTTGGAGTTAGAGTTGTCATCGGGACAGGTGATCTTGGTAAACTTGCAACTAAGAGGCTCCTCCTTCTGGTGTGCAATCCTTGGCAGATTGGGTGTGTCAAATGAGCCAGCCTCACGAATTCCCCAGTTTCAAGGACATTGATTTCAAAGACCTCGGATACAGCGAGCAGACACTTCGACTCGCCTTAAGCAAATCTCGCTGCTCCATGACGGCCCGAGCATTCTCTAACGGCAGCAAACGCATAGACTCCTCCGTAGCGCTTGCGACTAGCAAATCTCACGCGAGACATACTTAAGAGAGGGAGTGTGAGATGTAGAGTAGTGTGGAGCTAACCTTGTGCAACAGCATTCATGTCAAGTGAGAACTTAACCATCAGCTACCGGGTAGCACCGTCTGCCGCTTCTAGAGCGTCGATTCTAAGGGTATGGGATACAGTGAACACACACTTTGAATCGCTACTAGCAACGGCGGAACAGTCTGCCACCAAGAGCAGGGCCGAGATCAATATACAGTCTCAGGTCAAGGAGCTGCAAGACCTAATGGGAGCGTGTAGCAGGCAGCTGAAGACCATAGAGGCTTACATATCGGAACTACAGAAACAAGAGACGGGTGCTCTGAACAACAACTGCCCGTCGCACCAGACGCCGTCCTCGGAACTGGCAGTAGAATGGCATTTTCTCTACATGGAAGACAACAGTGTTTTCAACTACATGAAGTTGGTTCCAGAAACGATCTCGGTCACTAGCGAAAACTGTCACGGGAAAGGATCTACCCCCGTCAAGAGAGCTGAATTCACTATCCCAGCGTGTCTACTGAGAGAGGCGAATGAGGCCCTTGATGATGATTCCACTCAGCTTGACCGCTGTTGCGACTACGCACTGTGTCCCTGTTGTCAGTTATCTTTTAAGGCCTCAGAGTTTGGAAGCACGCGTTGGGATTGCAGAGAGGGGTAACAGAGTACCAGCCCAGCAGTCATTGGATCGCTGAGAGACACCTAGGTGGATAGTGGAAGAGAGTGCAGGTTGTATCAACCCTATTTACAGACGGAAGGCCTTAGACCCAGCTTGTTGGCCAATAGTAACCCATATGCGGTTGGGTGCAGAGAGTCCCGCGTGAGCATAATGTCGTTTTCCAACAGCGAAGAGTTTGGCTTTCTCCCGTATAAACTGTCTGCGAATGTCACCCCAGACGTGTTCAAGAGTGTCACCAGCATACAGTGGAAAACGTGCACCGGTGACCCGGATTCTAGCTCTCTCACCGTATCCCTGTTGTTGTACTGAATGGTATTGTGTCTCCTGTTGAACTGGCTGAATCCTGACAGAGCGCTCCTCCAGAAATTGGTCCTCCAGGTGGGCCACGCTGACAGAAGACGGGTAGTTGCACACAAGTTTAATGTCGGACCCAAGCTCTGTGAGCCGTTCCAATGCCAGGCGAGGGTGCCTGGTCACATCCCAGAGAAACTGCCTGACCAGCAGAACCTCCTTGCCTTCCAAGATCATGGAAGCCATCATTTTACTCAGGCTGTGCGAGACGCTGGCGGACTTCGGATCTCAGAAACACATCTGGTTGCTCGGCCGTGTTCAGGCCAGACATATCAGGCTGCTGGTCGCTGGAAAGGAAGCGGGAGAGGTTGTCGAGTAAAGGTTTGCCGAACGCGTTGCCGCCGACCGAAAGCCCATCACGCTGGTGCTCTCCGCGGGATGAAAGCATCAGGTCAGCCAGGTGCGTCAAAGATGAGCGGTCTACGCCTGTACTGGTGTATATGTGTCTGGTTGAGGCCATCGTCTGCCCCTGTATGATCTTGTGAAAGAGAGTAGCCGAGCTTTTGACCGTTAGGTGAGCTCTCTTGGCCAATGAGGATAGATAGGAACCCCATAACCAGCAACTATCACACATGGAAATGTGCCTGTAGAGGACCCCGTCCACTGCGGTCGTAACAGGGTCCGTCTCCATGTCGTAGAAGGCCAGACAAGTCGAAGCTCTGCACTCGGGTATGACTGGGCACCGGCTGTGCTCGAAGATCTTCATCACACCCCACGGGGCCACGTTTGCCATCTTCAGCTCTGTTTCCTTGATTGGGTCTCGCTTGAGCGCGATGTCCCGTTCCACCCAGTCTCGGATGATCTTGCAAACCACGGAGACCTGCGTCTCTGGGACAGAATAGCTCATCAGCAGTTTCAGGTTGTCTGCAAGTTGATCGAGTGGCACGTCAAACACCGAAGGCAGAGCCCGCTTGTGAGCCTATCGTTCCTGCACGGCTTCGGACGCGGCTGAGGCCATCCCGCACAGTCCTGAAGCAAGGTTTGTGCTGCTTGCGTCTACCCCTGCCGACGTGCTTGCCTAGGGCTACGTGACCAGACCTCCACTGTCTGTCATGCCTCTCAGTTCTCCTCTGTTTACTTGGGTTATACCTATCATCATCATCATTATTACACCTGGCCTACCTGTAAGCCTCCCTATGGACGGCCAGGTTGGACGAGACTAGGTTGGTACAGTAGCTTTCCCAGACAACCCCAGGCTGAGAGCTCAGAGTTTCTTCCAAGGCAAGAAAATGCAGGGCACAAAGCTCGCCAAGACAGTCCAGCGAATCATGTTCCTCAGGGTGGCCTTGATGTGTTTGCACACGTGATTGGAGGAGTAGTAGTTGATGAGGTACCGCACCAAGCAAGTGGCGCTCTGGCTGTTGCTCCCCAAGACGTTGTAAAGCAGCAGCTCCACAGAGAGAGCCAGGCTGAATGTGTTGACAATCTCCTCTATTGCTATGGCCAGCTGTGGATCCTCACTTATGTAGACCAATGAGTCGACGTCCCGATGGATAGGGATCAACCCGTAACGCTCGTAGTCGACATTGTCAGACTGACCCCTTTCACATTGACAAAACTCTCTTTTTCTGAAGCTCTCTAATACGTAGGAGCTCCCTCTGTCTTCCAAAGCGGCCTCAGCAGCTCCTTCTCGCAACGGACAAGCTTCTCTCTGCATGCGCTCGTTGCAGCTCTCATCATCTCCCTTCACGGTCCGATCGGGTAGCACAAAGTCTCTATCCAATCAGGATGTCTGCTTAACGATACCAACATGCTTTCTCGTATACTTACAAAGTTCCCAGCTTAGGAGCTGAGTCTCCAAGATGGTCTTGATGCTGTTTAGAGCTTTCTGTTGTCTGTGTAGCAACAGGCAGAGCCTGAGCAACCTAAACCGAGGCGGTGGTTATTACCACTACTACCAGGACGACAGTGACGACGACAGCGACGACGACGAAGACTCGGATACCAAGGTCCAGGCACGTGTGGTTCACCTCTCCAATCTCAAGTGCAACGCCATCGACGTGACCACAGACGTGATTGTTGCGGAAAACCTGCTGAGATGACACGGTGACGGTTTACTAATGTACCACGACATGTGCTCCAAAGAGATGCATCGAGCTCTCGACAAGCTCATCGTCACATCCCACGGAGCGCAAGTCAAGAGGCCTTATAAGTCGTCTCACACGTGTGTGCGTTACACTAGAGACGTTGTCTAACTGCAAAATTAACATCTTAACAATGCACGCTGTCCGTCTCGTAGGTTCGTCTTGAGATTCTCTGCTATAGCTCAGACAGGTCGCCTATTGTTCTGTATAATTCAATTGACTAGAAAGCTCACGAGATTGCGAGCATCATGAGTATGGTAACCATGAACCCGAGCAGCTACAGCCTGAAACCACTGGAGATCGTCGCACGTTTGGTGAAAACTCCCAACTTCCTGATCGCGCCGTAAAGCACATTCGCTGAGTACATGGCCGATAACATAATCAGAGCCTCAGCTACCAACAGTTCCATCTCAGCCGACGCCACTGTCATTATATCTCAGGCTCACATGGGAGTTACCCTGTTCAGACAACAGAGAGAGACGAGTTGTGTAAGGCTTTGTTTACAAGATGCTGGTCCCTGCTTCGTGCCCACGGGTCCGAGATTCTGCAGGTGCCACAGGATCACGGACCAGCACGAGGCTCAGCAGGGCACCTACAACACAATCAGCAACGGAGTGCAGACCAGAGAGTACAGCCAAGTGTTCCAGCATACGTCCAAGGTGGTCACAATGCAATTCGGAAGCCTCCTGAGCATTACAGTGTCCTCGGTGGCCATGGATCTGATCAGAAGAGAGTTGGACAGGGTCAGCACTTCTTGGGAGCTAATTAGGACCATTGAGGTGCTAAGATATTGCGCCTCTCAACCCACCTTGACAGACAGAGTCGCGCAAAGGACAAAGACTTCCAGTCGAGCCGAGAAATTGGACTCTATATTAGTAATGGCGGAACTCATGTGTGGTATGATCAACATACAGCCCGACTCCTTCGTCTGCGCGCTGGAAAACGCTCTGAGGATACTGGGGAGTGATAAGCCCAAAGTCGTGATCGTGGGTGACACTCTGTTCCGGGTCATCTCCCAGCAAAGCTCCAATGGCATGATATGGTCTCAGATCGTCAGCGAGGACACCAATATCACCCCGGAGTTCTCCGTGTACACCATGGCCAACGAGAACGGTAGAATCGGGGTAGGGTACGAGTTTACCATGCAACAGGTCACCCAGCACGCTCTGGGTGACAAGGACCTACCCTTCACCAACGAATCGTGCTTCCAGGACAGCTCGATTGACATGAAGGTAAACTACATTAGAGTCGGAGGAGGCCCTACCGATAAGATCCCCATTGTGCACGTGGACGGGGTGCATATGGAGCACGGTAACAACAGAGACACTTCCACTGAACAATACTCAAGTGGGAGTATTTTAGAGTCGGCTGCATGGCGCCTTCTCTGAATCAGATCAACCCCTCGCATGTCATCTCCACCACAGACTCCGATGACATCAACAACAAGCAGCTTGCCCAGCGATCACCCTCCACCTCGTACCTCCACCAGTATGATGGAGCTGTCGCCTGCGTCAGTCTTCGTAGCCTACACCCCATGGCTAACCCTAAAGAGCTGTTCACTCACGAGCGTAGGATGAGACTGCAAGATGATGTGAACGCTTTGATGAGAGGCGATCCCAAAGGCATTCCTGTTGAAAAACGTGCCTGTCTGGCGCACAGTAGAGACTGGTACAGTAAGATAAAGAACCCTGCGTCCATACTCGTAACATGGTCGTACCTCGCCCACAGGACAATCGTGGCAGACAAAACGTCGGACCCGAGCGTTGGGTTGTCAGGCCCCGTGTAGCTCTTTTCAACTCGTCGCCCATGAACAACATCGAGAACGAAATCGCCCAGATCGGCAGTGAGTTACTCACTCACTTCGGCGATACAGAGCACACCAAACAGGTGGGAACTTGGTATTCCTTGAACGGGCGCTCCATTACGAACAGGGTAAAGAGTCAATGATTGAATTGAGACATCTTATCATGGAGGGAAGAGAGAGTGCCAGATTGGATACTGCCGACTGGACCAAGGGAAGATTATTTTGGTCTTGGTTAGCCGACCCCATCTGCGCCGTTCACATACGGCGTGTTCTTGCGGACAAGGAGACCGCCTTGACAATTACCACCAAGGAACGTACCGTATTGGTACAATTGGAGGGATTGATGAATGGCCTGATCGGACTGTTTAAGGGCATAGTTGGGAGCAGAAACAACTCTGTGATAGCCTCCATGCCTGTGTGTTTCAATGTCAATGTAGCTGAACTCACAGACTATGGCTACCCAATGCAATTCACCTTGGATGATGTGGACTATTGTAATATCATTTACTGGATCATCCTCCCAGTCCTAGGAGCTCGAGTTTCCCGCTTTGAGGCTAATGTGAACGGAGGTGACACTGTCCGCACCCTTATCCCATAAAGAGAGCACGAACTCAATATAACCAACGAGTTGAACCTCACCAACGAGAGCGCTCTCACCGTGATGCGTTTGAATGGCCACTGCGCTTTCTCCAAGGTAGCGCTGCGGGGCGGGTTCGACATCAGTGAACTGTTTAAGCCTACCGCATTGACAAACAAGTGTTGTACCGACACAGGATTTAGCGAGACATCCGTCGTCACCTACATGTGGGCGATCAGACTGCAAAAGCTAGTGGGCATCAGCAACAACCTAGCGAAGGTGTTGCTTGGGATGCATTACAGCACTCTGTTGGATCACTACGAAACAAAATACTACTCGGGCATGTCCTACCTACTGTTCAGAGGTGTGCGTTTCACGGGATGTGGTATCTCCCTGATGCAACAAAAGTCCGCTCTATACACACTGGGCAAACCCACGGCCCACAATACGCACCAGGTGCACACTGTCAACCAATACTGTGAGTCTTTTGTGATACCAGAGACACTAGAATCTCCCGGGGTGTACATCCCCAACCTGTACATGAAAGACGAGGAGGAGACGTGCAAATAAACACAGGCGGTCACTTCGGCATGGTGGTCGCAGACGCGTTCAACGGGTTCTGCCCAGAGTCCGACAGCGCGAGCTGTCGGACTCTGTGTGCGTCAGCAATGTGACTCAGCAATGTGACTCAGGAAACCTTGGTCGATAGGCTAGCGCCTAGAATCAGCGGAACGGGTATATTCGCCTGCAACCCCATCCAGACAACCTTTCGCTTAATCAACCCAATCTTTAACAGGATATTCGAGAGCACCCAGTTTCCTACAGTGTTAAATGGACACTTGTCGTATCACAGGGAACATTGGCTAGAACTAAACATCCTGGGGGAAGGAGGTTGTTGGCCAAGATCTCGCGATACATGGCCCCATCCATCCTCCCCTCAATACGGTGCAGTCATCCTGTCCCCTTTGCAAAAAAGCATCCCCAAAGAATGATGTTTCCACCTCCATGCTTCACGGTTGGGATGGTGTTCTTGGGGTTGTACTCATCCTTCTTCTTCCTCCAAACACGGCGAGTGGAGTTTAGACCAAAAAGCTCTATTTTTGTCTCATCAGACCACATGACCTTCTCCCATTCCTCCTCTGGATCATCCAGATGGTCATTGGCAAACTTCAGACGGGCCTGGACATGCGCTGGCTTGAGCAGGGGGACCTTGCGTGCGCTGCAGGATTTTAATCCATGACGGCGTAGCGTGTTACTAATTGTTTTCTTTGAGACTGTGGTCCCAGCTCTCTTCAGGTCATTGACCAGGTCCTGCTGTGTAGTTCTGGGCTGATCCCTCACCTTCCTCCTGATCATTGATGCCCCACGAGATGAGATCTTGCATGGTACCCCAGACCGAGGGAGATTGACCGTCATCTTGAACTTCTTCCATTTTCTAATAATTGCGCCAACAGTTGTTGCCTTCTCACCAAGCTGCTTGCCTATTGTCCTGTAGCCCATCCCAGCCTTGTGCAGGTCTACAATTTTATCTCTGATGTCCTTACACAGCTCTCTGGTCTTGGCCATTGTGGAGAGGTTGGAGTCTGTTTGATTGAGTGTGTGGACAGGTGTCTTTTATACAGGTAACGAGTTCAAACAGGTGCAGTTAATACAGGTAATGAGTGGAGAACAGGAGGGCTTCTTAAAGAAAAACTAATAGGTCTGTGAGAGCCAGAATTCTTACTGGTTGGTAGGTGATCAAATACTTATGTCATGCAATAAAATGCAAATTAATTATTTAAAAATCATACAATGTGATTTTCTGGATTTTTATTTTAGATTCCGTCTCGCACAGTTGAAGTGTACCTATGATAAAAATTACAGACCTCTACATGCTTTGTAAGTAGGAAAACCTGCAAAATCGGCAGTGTATCAAATACTTGTTCTCCCCACTGTATGTATGCGCCAGGCACGTTTTATTTAGGGAATGAAAATATAGACTTCCTTATTACAAAATACAAAAAAGTTAGTACAAAGGGTTTACACATAACAAGTATAATTGGTAAGAATACATCATACTGTATAACAAACACGTCAAATCTCAGTATACATCAGAATGTAAAGACAAATCTAGCATACAGTATAAATTAGCAAACACCATCACCCTTTCATATGTAAACGTAATGTAAAAAAGCACTTGTAAAAAGCAACCTACACTCACTCAAACTGATAGCTGCTCAAACAATTATGCGTTCAGTAACAATACACAATATAAACAATATACACACAGAGCTGCTACAATTTATAGGAAACTGTAATACTCTGTGTTAGTGCAGATACGAGTGAGCCCAATAAAATTAGCCCCACTGGCACCACAATGTTGATGTAATTTAGTCCTGCATTGTCATCAGACGGGCAAGTCAACATACTGTTGGCATTCCTGAGGCTAAAATTGTAATTCATATGATCTTTGGCACGCTGTTGGGAGAGTTGAGGGGTTACTTTACCATCCCACTCCGCCAGGCCAACAAAGCTATGATATGGACCAAACTAGAACCTTCAGTAAGTTTGCAATCTAATACCACTTTAAGCTGCCTGTCTGTGGGTGACACATACTGAGCTGTAAACCACCTAGAGAGATTGAACAACATCCTTCTAAACTCTATGCTCGTTGTAAAGTTTTTCAGCGTGTTATCAACAAGTGTGAATACCTTAGGCTGCCCTCTCCTCGGCACCGAAGTACACCACATAGCCAAGATGATTTGTTTCTTCAACACAAAACAGCACCAGTGAAATCTATAGGAGCCAAGTAACACATTGAACAATCTCGGCAAGTAATCATAAGGACCGATCATCTTCTCCGTCTTGGGCGGAGGACGGGTTCCCACCAGAAAGTGATTCCAGAACCCAGGTACGTGAGGGATGCAGACATATCTGTAGGCCACCTCTTCTGGCATTGCTTTGTTTACCCAGTACTACCCAGAATGACATACTGTCATTCGCTGTAATGAGATGTTTGAAAGCTGGCTAGAGAAACAAACAGACTGTCAGTTCAGGTGCATTTGCAGACATCGTAATAAACCTACAATAGAAATAGATAGTAATACACCTACCGGTTCGTAGCTTCTCGTCGCCAGGGGCATGCTCCTCATTCATGATCTGTTGCACATGTCTGTTGACTTCTTCGTCAGTCTTGAAATGGTCATCGATCTTGAGTTCGATATCCCAGTCTCCTAGATTCTCCAGATCAGGGCAAGTTGCTAGGGTGCTGGCTGTGGTGTTTACTGCGCCGCGTGTGGATGACACATTGTGCACGCGACAACCTCCTTGCTCACAGTAACAGAGTGTGCAGATTACACAGCCACAAGCACATTGGATGGGTCTCTTGAGCTGAATCAAGTATTCATGACAGATGATGGCCCTGTTGAAGGTCTTATTACAGGTGGAACATAGGATCGACCGTTTCACCATAGCCAGCAGTGTGTCCATCGACATCAGGGTAGCCCCCTGACTGTCTAAATGATGTTGGGTTAGATCAGGAGTGAGTTCTTGATAGGTGACAGAGGCTTCGGATTGCGGTGGTGTGGGGAATAATGACTGTTGCAGCTGTAAAGAAGTTACTGGCTGGAGGTTGTACATATTGCAATGGTATACATCACGATACTGCTGGGGTTGCTTACGCACTTGAGCTGGTGGCTGTTGGGGTTGTAGGAACACAGGCTGCTGTGGTGGTATAGGCACTTGTTGTTGGGGTTGTAGGAACACCGGCTGCTGTGGTGGTATAGGCTGCTGCTGGGGTGGTATAGGCACTTGTTGTTGGTGTTGTAGGAACACCGGCTGCTGTTGGGGTGGTATAGGCACTTGTTTTTGGGGTTGTAGGAACACCGGCTGCTGTGGTGGTATAGGCTGCTGCTGGGGTGGTATAGGCACTTGTTGTTGGGGTTGTAGGAACACCGCCTGCTGTGGTGGTATAGGCTGCTGCTGGGGTGGTATAGGCACTTGTTTTTGGGGTTGTAGGAACACAGGCTGCTGTTGGGTTGGTATAGGCACTTGTTGTTCGGGTTGTAGGAACACCGGCTGCTGCTGTGGTGCTATAGGCACTTGTTGCTGGTGTTCTTGATGCACTGGTGACTGCTGGGGCTTTAGAGGCTCTACAGACTGGCTTTGTTGAATTATATAGTCACAGACACTCTCTAAATCAAACATTCCGTTGTCCGGGTAAACAGGGAGAGAGATGTCCCCGAGACAGGATTTGATTGTCATCTCTGTAGGTTGGGATAGCACATTAGAGATGGAGCTTGGAGCGGGTATAACACTGGGAACATGCTCCGTTGTAGAAGAAAAGGGGGGGTCTGGGCAAGACTCAACATTCCAGTTTGGCTTAGTGAGATGTTGCTCAGAGACATAGAAATTAGACACCTGGCAATCTTGGAAAGCGGTTACATATTGGATATCCTTCAGCATATCTTCAGGAGTTCTCTCATTACACCTGTAACAGCAGAAAGAAAGAAATAGGTCACCACAAATTCAACACATTAGGATTCTTTGAGAATAAGAAATGTGTGATAGATACACATACATGTCACGTGATGGTATCCAGAGCTGCTGCAAACTCCTCTGAGATATCAAACCTGGGACTGGTTAGGATCTCTGTGACAGATGTTGCAGAGACAGCCTCTTCATCTTTAAAGTGATACCCGGGTGCATAAGATTCAATCTCAGGTTCAGCTGTAGTCACAGGCACATTGTTAGACATTTCACACTCTGTTTCAACTGTAGTTAGGTACTTGTCATGAGAATTTCTATCCCAATGTTCTAAATGAACTTTTTAACTCTATCTGTATCCTGAAGGTTGTAAATTCTTCAGTTTGCTTAAATAATACAGAGAGAGATCCAGCTTTGCAAAATGGTCAGTCTTTATTCATAGAGAGCTCTGCCGAAAGGAAAACACAACACACTTTTATATCCATTCACAGTCAAGCCCCCACCCTGTTTTATGGCCTGCAAGTTCTCAGGAACTGCCTTCAAAAACACTGTCCTGTTATCTCAGGTCACTCCCCTCCAAGGCATCCCTCAGTGGCTAATGTTTACACCTCAGAGACAAGACCCCCACTCTGATAGATGAGGGTGGTAAACTTTTATGGCTAATCTCCTGCTAGCCTAAGAACTACATCCTGACTAATTTACCAAATGGTAACATTCTAACCATTGTCTATGTAATCTCTAATACATCTCACACATACACAGTTTCAGGGTGAAACATCTTAGTCATTAACATTAAACATACAAATTCCTTTATCAATCCACCCTTTGACTAAATTTTCACACTGAAGGTAAATGTATTTACAATCATGTCTCCATGTCTGGAGTCAGTTCTAGTACTACTTCCAGTCATGGCTCTTCACTTTTAAGATTTTCACCATAACCTTCACACATTAGAACTAATAAAAGTTTTGTCTAGTCTCAGGTTGTCAGGGTCGAAATCCTCGTTGTCCACTAGTTCTGGGGGATTGTATTCTTCGTTCCACTGATCAGATTCTGGAATCGGGCCATACCTCACCATCTGCTGGGCCACTGCATTCTCCAACGCCTTACTCACCAACCCTCGGACACAGGGAACAAAACAACAACCACATAATACAAGCATACCCATACAGGCAATAGCTGCCCCCAAAATTGTGGCTACTATGGTTTTCCATTTACCAAATATTTCATCAAACCATCCTGTCACAGATGTATCAATCCCCGAGTTCTCAGCCCACTCTTCACTTAGAGCCGTCAACCCTGCAAGAGCTCTGGTAATTGTGCCATCCGGTGCTGTATTGTTTGGAATGAAGGTACAACAATGAGCCCCTACCATTCTACATACCCCGCCCTTTTCTGCTAATAACATATCGAAAGCAAGCCTATTTTGCCAGGTCATGAGTGAGGTGGCGGATAATTGGTCAGAGATCCCCTTTACTGCATCCTCACTCCCCTTTACGAATTGTTACTGATTGATCCAATCCACATGTTTATTGAACGTCACCCACCAAAAGAACGTTGTCCTGAAACCTTCACCAACTTGACTCATAGCTTCATGTTCATCAGGGACTCCCCTAGGAATTCCAATCGCATCAATCCAAATAGGGCTATTCTCCTCCTTGGCACAACCCCTCCTACGCCTGATTAAACCTTTCCTTGGTTTCTGGTAACTAATTCTAACTGGCTAAACCAATAGGACTGGGGTGCAGGTACCTACCCACCCTTTTTATAGTGTCTGCCTTATACGTCCTTTACTGGTACACGCCCATCACACATCTGCTACCAGGCTGTAAGGTTTAGTAGTTTCTCCTGTGCCTCTGAATTCCGATCAGTAACATTAACTACTGACTTACTCCATTAAAATCAACACTCCCCTGGAGTCAGAGTGAACTGGGGTGGGTTAGCAGCCTCTTTCAATCTCGCCAACCCCATCCCTGTACAGTTTTCACCTCTGTTTTGCTCAGTTAAATTGGTGCTATTTACATCTATACAGGTATCCTAACCATAGTCATCCGCGCAAGCCCCATACTTGTATAATATCTTCTTGGCTCACTGCCTTCACTTAATATTTTCCCCAAGTATGTTTAAACTGTAGGCCAAAGGTAACTAGCAGTAGGTCCTGTACAGAGGCATAATGCATAAGTATGAACACCTTTCTCTCGATTACATACTCCCACTTAATGGAGAGGTTATCAATATTTATTTTGAAAATCACATCCTGCCTCTCTCTGGCCACTATGTTATAATACTCACTTCCAGTGGAATCCTTATTCTGAGTCATCTGTCTTTTAGTTTCATTTTTTATTTTTGGTGAGTGGTGGATCTGGATGTATCAAAATTAAGACTGATGCAGCTCAGGGTCCCCCATATTTCCAAGAACCGCCAACCCTCTCCTGTCCTTAGTCAGTCTGCTGAGTACCACCCCATACTCACACCTCTAGGAACACACCACAGTGATGATAGGTCGGGGTAGGGAATCTTCGTTAAGGAGGTAACCCCCGGACCCTATTGGTACTCGGTTCTGCTCCTTAACTCTGTATGTGTTCAGCAGTGTTTGTATGTGTTTCTTACCTCCTTGCAGTGGGCAACGTGGACCCAGGTTGCTCTCTTTCTGAACATATCTCAATGGCAAATAGGCAGTTTCCAACAAGACCTGGTAGGGCCTTCCCAACGGGGCTGCTTCCAGTCTTTCCTTTTCAATCATTGGACCCGCACCCCATCACCTGGTTGGATAGAGTGGGTCACTCTCTCCTTCAGTTCACCTGTAGGTCACAAAATCTTTGACATACGGGTGTGATTAGCAAACAATCTTCTCATGTGTTCAGCCAGAGTATTCTCAGTGTCTATCTCTGCCTACTCTGGTCCTCCTAACTCTACATTCTATATGGTCTCCCAAACCCTCTTCAAAGGAAGATAACCCATCTCTGTCTGCCGTTACTCTAATGGTCATTAACACTATAGGTACTCATCTTACCAAGTTTCTCCCAATACCTATATAGGTCTTCCTTAGTCTACTTTTTATTGTTCCATTCATGCGTTCAATTAAACCTGCCGATTGCGGATGACATGAACAATATTTCTTCCTGGTAATATCTAACTTCTATCATAGTCAATCACCATTTCTTTCCTTCACCCCTTGTAAGTCCTATGATCATTACTTTGTGCATATATAACACATCTGGAACAATTTTTTTTTTTTTTAAGTAATTTGTTTTTCCATATGCTACAATCATACTTCCTAATTGTTTTAAGTCATTAATTCTAATTACATATTTCCCCTGTTGATAAATGGCTCCGCCCATATATCACAATTACTACATATCTAAACAAAGACTTTGGTAATATCGGTAAATTACCCTGATGCCAAATATCATTTCAGAGGATTGTCCCTCCCTATTTCCATATTTCTAATTCTCTCTGTGTGAAGAGCAGAATGTAGCACCCAGGCTCTACAGTAATTAAAACTCATCATCTGTTTATAAATATTGGTACTCCCAAAATCATATTTTTTCTAGAGGGGTTCAGAGTACGCCCTTCTCAAGGTATAGTATGTCTCGAATACCCAATATCAGTTTGCTACAATTGTAGTTTCCTTTTGCTCACTTTATGGCCTTGTTCTGCCATATACTTTAACAACTACAGATTATCCCATCCACATCCTACACCAGTAGGGTTAGCCACTAGAATATCGTCTACCTAAATCAGAATTTCTGTTTCCTCTGAGGCTCTAATTTCACTAGATCACTAATAGATAGCTTGTAAAAAATCAGTAGGACTTCCTGTACAGTCTTGCTAAAACCCCTTTATATATGGCAATTTCTTCCCCTAAAAGGTAAACCAAACCACCCTTGGTTAGCGGGATGTACAGGTATGCTAAAAAACCATTTAGCCAAATTCATCATAGTTAGCTAAATATTTTCCCATCTCACTTGACTATGCAGGGTGTATAAATCTGATACACCTAGAGCTCTAACACACTCTAATTCACTCCCTGGAGATCTAATATCATCCTTCAATCATTACTGGAAGCTGCTTGTTTTTTTTTTTTTTCTCTGGAAAACATTAAAAAATGTAACTATGCTTAGCTTGATCCTGTTTTCCATTCTGCTTGTGATGGATCACATTAACTTCTACCAATGATGCAGTCCCCCATACTCCCACCAATGTTTTCTTAACAGCTTCTACTCATTACAGGTCTCATTCCAGTGAGGAATACTATCTTTAACTGCTCTCTGTCCATGGTTTATACACATCTAATGTGAGCACTGCCCCATCTATGCCTGCTAATGGATTAGTTAGGCTATCAATGGGCACTGGTTTGAGGGAGACCTCCTGTTACCTCCAACTCCCTTGCCTCCCTGTCTCACCAATAGTTCCTTTAAAATGTCTGTGAGACTTATCTCTTCATCTGTCTCATCCCCCTCTCCCCCCTGAGCTCCCTGAGTTTCCCTCTGATTAGGATAGGGGGTTGGGGTCCCTCACAACTACTACTTCTTCATCTGGATTCTCCCTCCATGCCCAATCTACTAATGAGGGATATAATTTCAATCCAAAATCATCTATGGGTGGCCGTGGGTTCTGACTTCAACTGTTCTTTCTTACTCTCAGACTTCATAAAATATTACTTTTAATATTTAACCTTCAAATCTACCTTCACCAAAATTACTTCTTTAATCAATCCTTCATCAATAAATCCTTAGGACTATAACTTAGAAGGTATGGCTTCCAGCTCACTCTCTCTGTCATTAGTCAGGTCCCACTTCTAAGTTTCTCTCTCCAATTCAACTCTCATCTATATCTGCCAATATTATAGACTATACTAGTCTCCCTCTGGTATTCATTATCAATCTATTATCCATTACCCACTTCCCTCAGAACCTCCATTCCTCTGAGGTATCTTTCCACTAGGGATATGTGTAAACTCAACTTTTCACCTATATAATCTCCAATTATGTGGTCCCAACTCCTTCTCCTTGCTGACATTTACAAATAGCTAACTCCTCTGGTAGGAGTACAGTATCCAAAAGATTCAAAATCAACTGAGCATGTGTAATAGTCACCATTCCCCTGTTTATCCATTGTGCAGCAAATATGTGTACTATCTGTGTAAATGGTCACTATTTTCCCTCTACCCAAACAACATGCACAAGTAAGAGCCACTATTTCTGTCTGTTATTCAGAATCATTTATAGGTAAGATTCAGCTTCCAAAATGTCTGTCTCTGCTCTGACTTCCTTATCTTCATTCATCAGGTCTCCTAGTTCTTGAGACATCTGATCTGATAGTGGAGAACCAGTTGTTCTCTTGGATGGCAGGGTACCTAACCTCCCCCCCAGGTCAAATCTTCAGTAAACATTCAGGGTTTATGGATAGACTCCCCACTTATCTCTACAGAACAGAGGGGGCCTCAATAGGCTTGCCTCCTCCTCCCCACTGCCAAATGGTCAAAATGTCCCTCCATAAAACTATCACATTGTAAACCACTCGGTTTCTCCTGTCCTCCAGTATTTTCCTAATAGCCCATCTAATCTGGAATAACTAGACTATAATTGTTTCCCTCCTAATAGCATCCATGTTAATTCTCTAACATATGGTGTTTCAAACCTCCAAGAATTAACCTCTTTTATTTTTAAGTACTGAACTAATCAGCTATTCCACATAAAATATCTCCATGGTTCTAATATTATCCATATTATTTTACTTAACCTCCATTTCCCTATCAACACACCCTCTCAGTATGCAATTACTTAACTATTCCCTTCTAAATTATAATGGGTCATCAACACATTTGTTTCCCATCCAGCTCAAACGTTAGAACCACAGCTCAGGCTAACGCCCTTCCTTCAAACGTTTAAGATCCACCAGAATTATAACTCCACCATCCACTAGGGTCGTACTACATGTATTGTAACCTAAAATGCCAATTAATTTATCATGTCAGTCAATATTTAATACCATATATTACACACAACCTCGGTTAATGAGGAGTAAAATTTATATTATGGGGAAAGAAAAACCCGCGGTACTAAATGCTTTCCAACTCACCATTCACCTATAAACTGAGTAGTAATTTACTTCAAAATGAATGCGGCCCGATTGAACGTGCGCTAGCCAACCATGCTACTATGGAAATAGTCTAGATCATTACTCTAACTTCCCCAAGCAAAGCTCCTTTGGGAAATGGCCCTAAACTAGTTTCAAAAAGTTTACTCAATATAGCCAACCTAGACTCCTAAATTCCTATAACAATTTTATCGCATCTTACCAAAGTTTATCGCGACGCAGCCTCTCCTTGGTGTCCGTTGTTAGTTAAAGTTAACCTACAGAATATGAAAAAAACAATCCGACACCCAGCCCTTGATCAACGTTCCTAACAATACTTATCAACTCAATGAGTTATTCCCACACAGGGACAAACTCTTCACTTACCTACATCAACACAATGAGTTATTCCCACACAGGGACAAACTCTTCACTTACCTACATCAACACAATGAGTTATTCCCACACAGGGACAAACTCTTCACTTACCTACATCAACACAATGAGTTATTCCCACACAGGGACAAACTCTTCACTTACCTACATCAACACAATGAGTTATTCCCACACAGACAAACGTTTCGCTTACAGTTCCTCACAAGACATACAACAATCATAGACAAACGATGCCACGTTTAAATGGCCGGACATGTTGGTTCCTACCGTTCCACACACAATCAGGACAAACTCGTCAGTTTATCGTCCTGTCCTTTCAACATACAACTACATTATTACAATACCGGTTCACACTGCAGTTACAACACAAATAACACAATTCACCTGAATAATTATTTTATGACTTTTAGTAGATCACTAGGTCTCACATGTATACAGGTTAAATAATTTATAAAATTATTGTGCCGTTTCTTATGACTTTTGACTGATTAGTATTACTACCTCACATATCGATAATTACTTCCTTCGTCCTCTCATGTTAAATAGGTTACCTCACCTCCTTATTAACCCATTCTGCCTGCTGTTTCCTTATATTATCCCCACAAGTTTTATGTATCTGCACACCTTAGTTTTCAATTACTCCATATTTGACCTCCCATCAAATCCATTTTCCTTCCTCCACTGAGGATCCTAATAATGTTCCTCCTATCCTTAGACTCCAAGTCTCTCATTCCCTGGTTAGTTTCCAGGACCGTTTTTGAGGATTTAATTCCCATGGTAGTAAAAGAGGACACCTCACCTATTAAAGTTCACCCCCGTCCTATGCTTTACTGGAATACTAGCGCGTGGTTTTCTCCAGATAAACGTCTAAAAACGAAAGTTCACTTTCTTTCTGTATTCCTACTGACGATCCCAGATCGCCTCGATACAGAGTAGTTACTTTCCTCCTGTATTCCTACTGACGATCCCAGATCGCCTCGATACAGAGTAGTTTATATTGGTAATGGCCTCGATCTACCTGGAGTCTTTTCGGACACCGTTCCGTTTTGGCTCCAAACCCAATTCCTATCTTCCAATTGCATGGAATACTTCGTTGCCTTTAAAACTTTTCTCCACACAAAATTCTAAAGATAGGTCACCAGGATGGACAGCCCCTAGTGGATATGGAATAGTTTAACACCTAGATCACATCAAAACCCTTAATTTAATGCAATCATACAGGTATTATTCCCCCAAATCCGTATGAATAAAAATTACTGACCGTATCCTTGCAGCTGGGACTAAATGTTGGTTGGATCTCGTCACCGTTTAACTGTCGTGTCCAGTTTTCCACCGGCCTGAAATAACCCTCAATTTCAGAGGTCAGGTCTTTGTTCTTACGGATTTAAAATCCGCCGTGCACGGTTTCGGTGTGTCCCTAGAACGACAGAAACGGGTATCGAGATCCGGCTCGAAGGACCAAATTGTCATGAGAATTTCTATCCCAATGTTCTAAATGAACTTTTTAACTCTATCTGTATCCTGAAGGTTGTAAATTCTTCAGTTTGCTTAAATAATACAGAGAGAGATCCAGCTTTGCAAAATGGTCAGTCTTTATTCATAGAGAGCTCTGCCGAAAGGAAAACACAACACACTTTTATATCCATTCACAGTCAAGCCCCCACCCTGTTTTATGGCCTGCAAGTTCTCAGGAACTGCCTTCAAAAACACTGTCCTGTTATCTCAGGTCACTCCCCTCCAAGGCATCCCTCAGTGGCTAATGTTTACACCTCAGAGACAAGACCCCCACTCTGATAGATGAGGGTGGTAAACTTTTATGGCTAATCTCCTGCTAGCCTAAGAACTACATCCTGACTAATTTACCAAATGGTAACATTCTAACCATTGTCTATGTAATCTCTAATACATCTCACACATACACAGTTTCAGGGTGAAACATCTTAGTCATTAACATTAAACATACAAATTCCTTTATCAGTACTCGGGCTCAGGTGTAGACTGGGACTTCGGTACAGCACAGACAGCCTCCTGGGTCTCAGTCTCAGCAGAGAGCCTCGGTCTCAGCATAGGCGGCCTCCTCATCTGTAGACTGAACCTTGGTCTCAGCAGAGGCAGCCTCTGTATCATCTGTAGATTGGGGCTTAGGCACAGTGGATACAGCCTCAGTCTCAGAAGACGCAGCCTCCTCTCTACACTGGGACTCAGTCTCAGCAGATACACATGTTTCAGTATCAGCGTCTTGTTTGACTCCCTCCACTCTGGTACTCTTTTGCTTAGAGGCGTCACTTTGTTTCTTTGGAAAGGATAACATTTCTTCGAACTTCTTGGAAACACCGCTGTGATAATCATCGTTGTCATCACAACTAATATCAGAGTCACTGGAGGCACTGGAGCTGCTTGAACTGCTGGAGCTGCTGGAGCTGTCGTTTTCACTGCCAGGTTCTAGACTCGGCGATGTCCTGCCGTCTACATCCTCACTGTTGTTAGATCTCCTGTTGCTCATCCAGGATCTCTTTCTGTAACTACCTTTAAGCATCGATTGAGAGCCACTCTGCTTGTAGGACATGTCGACTGATGTATTGTTGATATGGTCCTCCTTATTATGTGTACCAATGGAAGACGTATGCCATCTAGGTTTACTGTGTCTGTGTGAAGCAACCTTGTTGTCATATCTGCCAACCTTTGATGGTGGGATGCTGCTGTCAACACCACTGTTTGATCATCCAACCAGGGCTGTAATATCCAGCTAAATATAAGACAATTTAACCTTATAAGAAGGGCTCATTTCTTCAACCAGCACCCTTTTCAGGGTCGATAGACACAATACAGGCAACCTAGAATGTGAACATTAGAAAGGTGGTATGTCTACCAGTTAGGCTATAGTGTAGTTAAGGTAATAAAACAGAAATTATTTGCACCTCATAATTATTAGCCAGCCTAAGGTAGAAAAATACAAGTAAAATTGAGACCTATGGTGCACATTTATCACAAATGTAATGGGAGGCTGCCAAGTGTTGAACGTTTTCAAGGTTGATTTTGAATGTGATTTCATGTGCAAAGTAAGTGAACTAACATCCTTTGTTAATCAGAAATTGTATTTCACCACAACATAGTATTTTATTTCATGTATTGCATTTTTTTCCATTGCTAATGACGCATCCACTGCTTATCATGACAATGCTTTTATTATTTATTACTAAGCCCAGATATGGTCACATACAGCAGATTATTAAAGATGACAAGATCTGTAATATCAAATGCTTAGAGTAAATATATTGTGGTGTAGGTAAGGTATATTAGGTATTTTTAGTTAAGCAGTAGTATAAAAACCCAGGAGGGGTAACTTCATCTTCAGATGCAACCTTAATTACAGGAGCACTTAAGATGAACTGTACTTCAACTCCAGAAGACTCTATTTGCAGGAGCAATTAAGTTAAACTGTTCACCTCCAGATACAACCCTACTTACAGGAATAGTTAGGTGTTACATGCCTGTTTAAGCATACAAATCCTGTTGGGAAATGATGTAGAGCCAGCAGGTGGCTCTATTTTTATTTTAAGAATGGTGCAGAGCCAGCAGTTGGCTCTATTTTATTTTAAGAAGAGAGTTTGGTTGTGCCACTATTGTCTCCAAATAAGGAAAAAACAAGAGAGAGCATCAGGGGTTTTGAGACCATGGTGGAGGAAAATAGAATGGGTGTAACCCAGCAGGAGGGGCTAAATGTGTCTTATGAATAAACATTTAAGAACTGTATAAAAGCCGAGAACTGAGAGATGTAAGTCAGTTGTTCCTGCAGGCCAATTCGGCTTCATTGCCTTTTTGCAATAAAGTCTGTCTTGACTCTACAAACTCCAGAAGTGCTTTATTTTTTAAGTATTTGGGAAGAGTTTTTCCACCACATAACCTGGCGACCACGAAGGGACTGGAAAGAAGGGACTAGACGGGTACTGAGCCATCGAGGGCGGCTGGATGAGCTGCACAAACACAGTGGCCACTATATAGAGGTAAGCTCGTTCTTACAATAGTATAACGTTTGTGTGGTTCGATCAGCTGCCATCGAGGGTCAGGTACCAAGTAAGGTCTCTCCAGAATACGGGCTAAATTTAATTGTTTAAAGGCACAGAGTTTCTAGAAGAAAGAAATATAGCATGCATGAATTGTGATGAACATGTGAATCCCTGTTTGTACTACTACAAGAAGTTACCCGAAGTGCGAGGAACATATTGTAGGTTTGCATAAGCAGGTAGAGAGTCCCTGTGAGTATTTTATAGATACATACCGAAGTGCATGTAGGAATACTATAGGGTTACAATAAGCAGGGTAGTTAGTTAGTCCAGGTGAGTGTGGCCATAAGCACGGGCTGGAGTGTGCTGTTCAGAGTGATTAAGTGGGAATGTGTGTGTGCAGCCTGCTTGGCTCATTTGCGCGCCCTGCTGGTCGTACTGTTCAGTGCATTTTGGAACAGGTGGCTGGCTACTTGCTTGGGTATCTAGAGAAGAAATAGAGAAATCCTGTATAGTAACGCTTTCTGTTCTGTGTTGAGGAAGTGTATCAGGAGAAAGGGCTGGACTTGCAGGTCACTTAGTAAGCACCTACCGAAGTGCGTGTAGTGTGGTGTATGTAAATACGATTCTGTGGATACCGCGCAAAAAGGCTAGGGAAGCATTTTTGTGGTCTGAACGGACAGAATAGATAAAACCATAATATAAGGGTATTATCTGTATGAGAAACCGGTATTATAAATGCGCATTATTTATACTGTAAAATAAATAGTAGGAACCTAAATTGTATGAATAGTATTTAGAGGAAATAGTTGATCTGCATGTATAAATGAAAACTGGAGCCATATATGTAAAAATATGACTCGGTGAGTAGAGGTGCACATTTAGAATTGTGTAAGTAAAAATCTGTATTGAGAGATACAGATTTTTATCTATTATAAGTTTATAATTTAGAAGGTTTGCAGTCTTGAAGCCTAACGCTGACAAATTTAGAGGTTCGCACATAAAGGAGGTGTATTTTAAGGTGTTACTTGAGGAGAGTTTAAAAGAGTACTCAGAGAAAGTATGAAAGATTAAGGCCTGTGGTTGTATTTTGGAGTGACAGGACATTAAACTGACGAGTTTGTCCTGATTGAGTGTGGGACGGTAATACCCAACATTTGTTACGATTAAACGTGGCATCGTTCGTCTTTGATTGTTGATTGTTGTATGTCTTGCGATGGACTGTAAGCGAAAGGTTTGTCCCTGTGTGGGAATAACTGATTGTGTTGATGTATGTATTGTTATAAACTTGATTAATGGCTGGGTGTTGGTCTGAGAGTTCAGAATTATCTAGACACGTGGTTGAATTAAGGTTTTTTATTTCTATTCAGAATTATCTAGACACATGGTTGAATTAAGGGTTTTTATTAATTATTCTATGGGTAAACTCTTATTAACAACTGACACCTGGCTGTGTCGCGGTGAACCTTGAATTATATGCCAAAATGGTTATAGGAATTAACGAGTTTAGATTTAGGTTGTTCTTGGCTATATTGAGTGAAACCTTGTTTGAAATTAGTTTAGGGCCATTTCCCAATGGAACTTTGCCTGGGGAAGTTAGAATAATAACTTAGACGTTACCAATCACTTCCCTAGGTCCTGTGTTATTGAGCCTTTTACAGTAGCCTGGCTGGCCAACGCCCGTAATATTGTTGAACTATCTGTTAAATCGGGCAGCATTAATTTTAAAGTAACTTACTACCCTGGGTGTATGGGAATGGTGAAACGGAATGCGTATAGTATTATACTGTTGTATGCACTGTGTATGTACCGCTGGTTTCTTTTCCCATAATATCATTTTGCTCCTCATTAACAGAGGTGGTGTTAGATATATGGTATTAGGTATTGACTGACATGATAAATGGATTAGTATTCTAATTCACAGTACATGTATGATGACCCCAAGAGATGGAGTTATAATTTTGGTGTATCTTAATGAATGAAGGGCGTTTGCCCTGGCTGAGTGGTTTTAACGTTTGAGCTTGATGAATGTGCCTGTGTGGGGGATGGGCTTTGACTGTATTAGGAAGCCCCTGGCTGTATTAGGAAGATGGAGATACGAATGTGCTACTGACCCATGATCATTTAGAAGGGAATAGTTTTGAAGTGGTTACATACTGAGAGGTTGTGTTGATTGGGAAATAGATGTTAAGTAGAATAATATGGATAATATTAGAACCATGGAGATATTTTACATGAAAATGTATAATAGCTGATTACACAGGGACAGAGAGTGTAAGAAGAGTGACATATAAAGTAGAAATATAGGAACAAACGAATTCAGTACTTAAATATTTAGAAACAGGAGAGGTTAATATTTTCAGGTTTGAAATACCAGATGAATAAAATAACGTGGATATTATTAGGAGAAAGTAAGATCTGGTCAAGTTATCCCAGACTAGATTAGATTGGTGTTTGCCTACTACGAGTAGGGGTTTGGAAAGGTAGTGCTTTTATGAATGCATCTGAAAGTATTAGGGAAAATAATAATAATAATACGTTTACAGATTGAGACCCTGCAGGAAGCTATGTTTCTCCCAGCTAGGTTGGTAACTTGAAGGGTTGTGCCCACACAGGCAATCAAGACAACATTAGCTTAGGTAATAAAGTTGCTGCTGAAAGGTTTCACACCCATGTTGTGTATCTGGTTTCTGCTGTGGCCTCGCCTGTTGTTGAGTTGCAACAACAACAGGGGACTGACCATATGTCTCACTCCCTTTGGGAGGCCAGAGGTTGCTCCCGTGGCCCTGATGGCCTCTGTAGACAACACCTTTCAGGTAAATTTGTATTGCCAGCGTAGCTCAATCCGTAGGTTTGCCGAATAGGCTCATGGTTTGTGAGTCATTCGTCAAGAGGGAATATGTTACATAAGGTATTAGGTTTTTTATGAGATTGGTTCTGCCCAAATTTAGCAGAACCCCCAAATTTAAAAGAACATAGGAAACAACATAGTTTTGGAATATGAGACTGGTTTTCAATATGCGTGATGTGTATTTAATATAACATTGCCAAGGGGACGCTTCTTAAACCAGGTAATTTCATGGTCCATTTACACACATTGCAATGGACTTTATTTATATGATTGAGAGAAAGGAGAGAAAGTGCTATTGTCTAGTGATAAGTGACAGATTCATACGAGGGTTATACCTGCTGTGATGCCAACACAGCAGCTAAAAGTCTGGGAAGGGAAATATTCCCTGGATTCGGAATCACCGAAATCTCGTCTGTAGACGATGTCGTAGCCCAAATTGTCCTTATAATGGGAATAGATCAGAAATTTGTATGTCTCTATTATCCAAAAAGTTATGGCTAAGGCCTGTCACTTAACAGGTTGAACCTGAGTAGAATGTATACCTCTGGTGCTGATGAGAATGTGAAGCAGCCCCAATAGAGGTACTGGGTATAGCCCTCATGAGATGTTAACAGGCCGTCCCATGAATGTTTCGTATCATAGGCCCATGACTGACAAACAGACTGACCTGACTAGACTGGAAGATGATCTGTTAAATTACATGAAGAAACTAACTTCTCATGTTAGGTTTTTGTATTCTCATCTCAGGTCCCAGCTAGAGAGGACAGAGGCGACATCCCTGTCCAAATCGGAGACTGAGTAAAGCTGAGGGTCTTCAGGAGGAAGAACCCAGATGTAATTTGAACCCTGGGGTTGTCAGGACCTGGAGGGCCTGGTGAGCAAACTGCCTAGCATCCATGATGGGGCCGGTAAATGGATTGAAGCGAACAATGGGGAAAACTCTGGCGGTGGGAGACCTGAAGGCATTGCTGGTAAGGGTGCTGGCTATGGCCAAAATGGAGGACAGGTTGCAGAGGTGTGGCCTCGGATGAGCGGTGCATGTGAGGGAACTGGATGGACTGACATGTGACTAGTTCAGACAGGAGCTGTGGGGATTCCTGAGAACAGAGTATCCAGCCAAGGTAGACCCCAAAGCACTGGGGGGGGGACCACTCATGCCATCTGCGTGAACAGCTGAAAAGAACTAGAAACAGAAAAGGACTCCGAAGGGAAACCCTGATGAAAGTCATGTTCAGGACATCACTTCTGGAGGTGAGGCCGACACCAGTCAAGAGCAGACTGGAACATGTGGTGGGACTACATTCAAAATCCCACTGAGAGTTCTGTGATAATGTCATCCATGCAGTGGAGAAACACAGAAAGGACGAACAAAAGTTGGCGGAACAGGGGAGAGACATTAATAGAAAGCTAACACAACTACAGCTGGAGGAATATACATGAAAGGACAAAAAGAAAACACAAGCCTCATTGACTATTGAACCAGCATCTGAAGAGGCTACCATGGCACCTGTCACCCAAGGAGGTCTGCAACCACCACCTCAGCCACAAGGCCTAAGATCAACCACCACACCAGTAGTGAATGGGTACACATAGCCACCACAGGGTAATTGGCAAGGAAACGGTCCCACCTCGGATGCATGGCAGCAATCTCAAACACAGGCTCCACAGGGACCAGTGAACCACTGGGGAAGACCAAATTAAAGAGACTAGGGATGCCCAGAGAGTCCTAAAGGGGAGGGTCAGTTTACAGTAATAACCATTCAGGCTGATGAAGAACCTATGCTACAGGTTCATGTGAATAATAGAGGCACACCCATGATGATAGATACTGGAGCAACGTATTTGTGTGTAAGTCCAAATTTTGCCTCACCTCTCCATGTCATGTAAATTTACAATAGGATTCTTGGGACAAACGCAGCTAATTCCTATGATAGCACCAGTAAATTTAGAATCAGGAAGGAAAACCGCCTGCATACCGAAATTGTAATTAGAACATACTCCAGTAAATTTATTAGGAATGAATGCACTATGTAGAATGGGCATTCAAATTAAATGTACATTAGAAGGGATAGTAATAGACAGGGAAGGAACAGGACAATAAATGGTGATGATTACAGGCAGCAAATATATACAGGAAAAGGCAGAAAATGTGTATTGGATAGGAGGAATAGAAGAACCAGTACAGGAAGTGTTAGATAAATGGGGTAAGTTTATTATATTTACATTATATCAAATTTAAAGATGAAACAACCAGAGTTAGAATTTCTTTGTACATTACAATAGGTGTCAGGCTCTGGCCATAGAGAAGCAAATAGGCTTCTCTATGTAGTTATGGTCAGAGTCTGACAGTGTCGTTCTTTTCTGTTTATGTGTGGGGTTAAGGGTGGATCCCTAATTAGAGGCAGCTGCACTGCATTGTCTCTAATTAGGGATCCCATATATGTTGAGTCTGTCCTTCACTCGGGTGTGGGTCGTTATCGATGTATGTCGCAGTCACGGTGAAGTAAGTGTGTTTTCAGTTACGTCCGTTCATTCGTGTTTGTGTTGTTTAAGAACGTGACGTTTTCTTGTTTTATCGTGTTTGTTATTTGTGGTAGTTCGGTCATTAGTATTATTATACATAGTAAAATAAATAATATAAATGTCGAACTACTATCCCTGCGCTGCGTCTTGGTCTCTCCCCACACACACTCGTGACAGAACGACCCACCTGTACGAGACCAAGCAGTGCAAATGGGGAGAGACCGGAGAGCGAGATAGCCCCGCGTCTGTTCACAAACACCGAACTCCTCGGAGGGTTCGAGTCGGACTCGTCGGAGGAGGACGACGAGGAGGACATGCTTTGGTTCCCTCACCCGTGGGGGCTCCTGGAGGAGCCAACTCCACTCCCCATGTGGACCATGGGGAGGCCCAGGTACCAATGGGGGGCTCAGAGCAAGGAGCAGGAGGAGGAGCTGGAGGAGCATTTTGGGGAGGTTCTGAGGGAATTGGTGGAGATAGAGGAAGAGGTCGAGAGGGAGATGGCGGAGTGGGCCAGTCCAGGTCCGGTCATCTACTCCACTCCCAGGCCGGAGCAATCCGCTCCACCGGTGCCCAGTCCGGGTCCGGTCGTCGTCTCCACTCCCAGGCCAGAGCAATCCGCTTCACCGATGTCCAGTCCGAGTCCGGACCTCTGCCCTACTCCCCGCACCCCGCCTCCAGTGCGTGCGTCTAGCCAGGTGCGTCCCGTGCCAGCTCCACGCATCCGACCTCCGCTGCGCCTCCCCAGTCTGGTACGACCCGTGTCGGCTCCCCGCACCCAACCTCCAGGGAAGGTCCGCAGCCCCCAACCTCCAGCGAAGGTCCGCAGCCCGCAACCTCCAGCGAAGGTCAGCAGCCCGCAACCTCCAGCGAAGGTCAGCAGCCCGCAACCTCCAGCGAAGGTCAGCAGCCCTGAACCTCCAAAGAAGGTCAGCAGCCCTGAGCCTCCAGCGAAGGTCAGCAGCCCTGAGCCTCCAGCGAAGGCCAGCAGCCCTGAGCCTCCAGCGAAGGCCAGCAGCCCTGAGCCTCCAGCGAAGGCCAGCAGCCCTGAGCCTCCAGCGAAGGTCAGCAGCCCTGAGCTTTCATCCACAGGCCAGTGCCTGGAACCTCCAGCTACGGTCCGTAGCCCGGAACCTTCGGGTCTAGCCGTCTGCTCCGCCTCAGTGCCAGAGCAGTCCGCTCCACCGGTACCCAATCCGGGTCCAGCCGTCTGCTCCGCCTCAGTCCCCGAGCAGTCCGCTCCACCGGTACCCAATCCGGGTCCAGCCGTCTGCTCCGCCTCAGTGCCAGAGCAGTCCGCTCCACCGGTACCCAATCCGGGTCCAGCCGTCTGCTCCGCCTCAGTCCCCGAGCAGTCCGCTCCACCGGTACCCAATCCGGGTCCAGCCGTCTGCTCCGCCTCAGTGCCAGAGCAGTCCGCTCCACCGGTACCCAATCCGGGTCCAGCCGTCTGCTCCGCCTCAGTGCCAGAGCAGTCCGCTCCACCGGTCTGAGCCACCCGCAGCTCGAGAGAGCCCTCGTTCCTGGTCATCTTTCTCACTTGTGAGACGAGCATAGACCTCTCGTACAGCAGAGTCTTCAGGCGACCGACAGTCCGAGCCAAGTCTTCGTTCACAAAGGACATCGCCTCATCTAGAAGATATCTCTAACCACCCTGGTCAAGGTGGCCCCCAAGGGGAGAGAATGATCAAACGTGCCGTCTCTCTTGCAGAGCGAAAGGGGACCTTTCAGGCTGCCCATAGTCTTGATACAAGCGTGCCCGTTCGTCAGGGACACAAACCTCTTTTAGCTGTGAAGTCTAACAGGTGTAGCGCGGGATCTCTTGTTCGCATGATAAGTACATCTACATGTGATAAGTACACCTTCTACGTCTACACTTGCCTCAGATGGGGAAAGATACAGTTCACAGACGATGAACGCTCGTACCTATTTGGCGGTCGCAGCGATGTATTCGCCCAGTTAGATCCTAAATGGGTATCGAGGTTCATGGTGAGGTGCCGGGTCTTGTACCAGGGGGAACTGAAGTGGTGTCTTTCTTTGTCACCCCTGAGGATATCAAATAAAGTGTACAGGGTGCGGACCGGCGAGGGGACGTTCACAACGGTTGAGTGACGTGGTCACGTGGTGCAAATCGAGAATTTCACAGACCCGCCTCTCTCCAGGAAACTGTCCGTTGGGGATAGCGCATTTGCAGTCTTCGAGGAGACCATATCCGTGTTCTCAGACGTGGCTTTTAGGATAAAAGGTGTAGGAGCACGAGTGCCGCCTTCACTGCTGATATGTCGACGCTCAGACTCGCATGATATCTTTGCAGACTTGTGTTCAAACTGGCAGATGTGTGACACGGTCAAGGAGCGCAACATTCGAGGTCTGAAGGTGGAATCGGGCTACATCTACACAACGGACGGCCAATCTCTGTACAGCTTGGTTGCCTCGTGGAAGACCGATATATGTCTGATATTCGACGAAGGCTGCCGAGAGGGGATAGTCCGCACGCTGTGCACTCTGGCTATAGGTGACTGCAAGTTTGGGATGGAGTTCAAACTGAAATGCGTTCTGCCTGATGGAGGGGAAGGTTTAGATCTGAGAGACCTGGACCCTTTAGAGTCAGGCTCGACGCTGCGAGACATCTGCACCCCCTGGGAGAGAGATAAACTCGAGTTCGAGTATCACAGCGTTCTACAGAGAGGGTTCAGGTCGAGCAGTCACATCTTCGATCAATCGGTGTGCCTGCTCCCGAGGACCATGGACATTGTCGCCCCGCGGGTGTTACGTTTTGCCGGGTGTGTTACGTTTTGCCGGGCGTATCATGTACGCCTTCGATGTTTTCAGGCAGCTAAGTGTCGACGATTCGGAGCGCGATAGCAGCCCCGTCCAGCTTTCAATCGTGTCAACCCAGAGCCTGAAAGAGGCTCAGACTCTGCTCTTGTCGTACCTGTGTCTGAAGGAATCCTTTGATGCCTCGGAGAAGAGCTGTTTCAGGTTGACGGTGAAATCCCATTCGATTTTATCAGAACTCAGAAAGAAAGTCTCCCTCAACCCAAGAGTGCACTCGTGGGCTTGGAGCTTTCGAGTGGAGAGAAGTTAATGCGAGAGGATCTGGAAGATGAGATATCGCGTATCCAAGAGGTATCCGAGGTTTAGCTGGTGAGGAGAGCAAGGAGGACTCCAACCGGGAGGAAACTGAGGAAGGTGAGGAAACTGAGGACTCCAGCGAGGGAGAGACTGAATACGACGAGTGGGAGGACATTAAGGGAGACGATGAGGAGGAAAGCGAAGACACGGGTGAGGATGAAAACGAGTACGCCTGTGAGGAAGAAAGTCAGGGCTACAGCCCTAATTGCGAATCTGAGAAAGACACGGACCATGAAGATCGAGTCATAGCAAACATATCCAGAGTCATCTTCCCCGTTCCCAGGATGGGGCAGAGAATGGGACATTTGGTCCTGTTTGGGCGCGGGCGAGGTTGCGATTCAAGTTTCAAGTGGATCACGATCGGGATACGGACGCTAGGGCTGGTTAACTTGAAAATATTCAGAGCTTGCGGTGTGTTTCACTCCAGGCACGGATACAGCAGAGCTGTGTTGAAGATCCCCAACACGAACAGAGTTCTACCCGAACCCCGCTGGTTAGGGGAACCCACATTGCTTACTGATGACTTGTGTGTCATCTTTCCGGACAAATGACCCAGCGCCCTGCCTACGCCGTTGCTGGATTGCAGTGACTGCTTCTTTCAACTCAATTACTCTCCCAAGACCGTGAAGACGAAAAGTGATTCGGGAGCAGTTGCCGAGGGGGGTATAGTCGTAGAGATGTGAAGGATAGAGCAGGCCATATGTAGCGAGGGAGAGAAACTCTTCTGTCTTTTCAAGACCTGTCGCAGGAAGATGCAGCAGTGCCTGTTTGACATGGCGGTCGACAACCCTACGTTTGGAGACCCTGGATGTAAGGAGCCTCTGTACAAGAGATCTTGGCTTGGGTTACAAAGGCGAAAGATGGACTCCTCGGCGGCTCCCTCCACCATAGGAGATGGAGAGTTCTTCCCTTCGATCGAGATAGTGAGAGAAACCGATTTGGAGGAGAGTGAAGAAGACATGCTCTTGTGGGAATACAATCTCAACCTCACGATCAAATCTTCGCAGAATCAGTACACCCTGGTTACGGCAGACAGGCCCCAGGGTGAATGCTGCTCCGTTTACCATAGTCAGAAACCCGAATCAACCGCTGACAGTTTACAAAGCTGTTTGTGTCTACGCGAAGCTGAGCAGAGATTTCATCACCTGCTCTCACGAAGAGTCCCTGAACACCTTGGATTCGCTGCAGGACTTCCTTTTGCTCATGCTACGGTACCCAATGGTGCCGCAGCTGGCTATGGACACAAAGGAGTGTCCCGAGTGTTACTTCGAAGCGGAAATCACAGTTGACACGTGGGAAGAAATGAGGAGGAAGATTTCTTGCTACCACTTCACGCTCAGGCACGAACAGCTCATGTTCGGACAGAAAGACATTCCTGCTGAGGCGGAGGACTCGTGTGATCTCCGTGTAGACGACAATGCCGAAATGGTGAGAGCCGGACCTTGTGGTAGCGTGTTCATAACCGATGTGACCAAGGATGATCTCTGTGCGGGTGAAAGCCTGAAACCCATCAAGTTCCTCAAGCAGTTGGAGTCGCTCAAGAGACGGGACGAGGGGTAAAGTTGGGTAAAGAAATATTACACCAACTCAAATCACATAGCCACACACTGGAGGAGCTAGAGGCCCCCAGGTATTTGAGCACCTACCCCTTGCGTTGCCTCTACCAATTTTACGGCTCGCTGAATATATATACAGTGGGGCAAAAAAGTATTTAGTCAGCCACCAATTGTGCAAGTTCTCCCACCTAAAAAGATGAGAAAGGCCTGTAATTTTCATCGTAGGTAGACGTCAACTATGAGAGACAAAATGAGAAAAAAAAATCCATAAAATCACATTGTAGGATTTTTTATGAATTTATTTGCAAATTATGGTGGAAAATAAGTATTTGGTCAATAACAAAAGTTTATCTCAATACTTTGTTATATACCCTTTGTTGGCAATGACAGAGGTCAAACGTTTTCTGTAAGTCTTCACAAGGTTTTCACACACTGTTGCTGGTATTTTGGCCCATTCCTCCATGCAGATCTCCTCTAGAGCAGTGATGTTTCGGGGCTGTCGCTGGGCAACACAGACTTTCAACTCCCTCCAAAGATTTTCTATGGTGTTGAGATCTGGAGACTGGCTAGGCCACTCCAGGACCTTGAAATGCTTCTTACGAAGCCACTCCTTCGTTGCCCGGGCGGTGTGTTTGGGATCATTGTCATGCTGAAAGACCCAGACACGTTTCATCTTCAATGCCCTTGCTGATGGGAGGTTTTCACTCAAAATCTCACGATACATGGCCCCATTCATTCTTTCCTTTACACGGATCAGTCGTCCTGGTCCCTTTGCAGAAAAACAGCCCCAAAGCATGATGTTTCCACCCCCATGCTTCACAGTAGGTATGGTGTTCTTTGGATGCAACTCAGCATTCTTTCTCCTCCAAACACGACGAGTTGAGTTTTTACCAAAAAGTTCTATTTTGGTTTCATCTGACTATATGACATTCTCCCAATCCTCTTCTGGATCATCCAAATGCTCTCTCGCAAACTTCAGACGGGCCTGGACATGTACTGGCTTAAGCTGGGGGACACGTCTGGCACTGCAGGATTTGAGTCCCTGGCGGCGTAGTGTGTTACTGATGGTAGCCTTTGTTACTTTGGTCCCAGCTCTCTGCAGGTCATTCACTAGGTCCCCCCGTGTGGTTCTAGGATTTTTGCTCACCGTCCTTGTGATCATTTTGACCCCACGGGGTGAGATCTTGCGTGGAGCCCCAGATCGAGGGAGATTATCAGTGGTCTTGTATGTCTTCCATTTCCTAATAATTGCTCCCACAGTTGATTTCTTCACACCAAGCTGCTTACCTATTGCAGATTCAGTCTTCCCAGACTGGTGCAGGTCTACAATTTTGTTTCTGGTGTCCTTTGACAGCTCTTTGGTCTTGGCCATAGTGGAGTTTGGAGTGTGACTGTTTGAGGTTGTGGACAGGTGTCTTTTATACTGATAACAAGTTCAAACAGGTGCCATTAATACAGTTAACGAGTGGAGTACAGAGGAGCTTCTTAAAGAAGAAGTTACAGGTCTGTGAGAGCCAGAAATCTTGCTTGTTTGTAGGTGACCAAATACTTATTTTCCACCATAATTTGCAAATATATTCATTAAAAATCCTACAATGTGATTTTATGGATTTTTATTTCTAGTTGAAGTGTACCTATGATGAAAATTACAGAACCCTCTCATCATTTTAAGTGGGAGAACTTGCACAATTGGTGGCTGACTAAATACTTTTTTGCCCCACTGTATATATATATATTTTTTAACCTTTATTTTACTAGGCAAGTCAATTAAGAACAAATTCTTATTTACAATGACTGCCTAGGAACAGTGGGTTAACTGCCTTGTTCAGGGGCAGAACGACAGATTTTTACCTTGTCAGCTCAGGGATTCAATCCTGCAACCTTTCAGTTACGGGCCCAACACTCTAACCACTCGGCTACCTGCCGCCCCAGATTTCTTGATATGAGCCGCGAGAGAGCCCAGTTCCTATCGGCTCAGTACCCCGACGCAGAGGGGGACAGGCGCCGGGCTCACCTGAAAGGCAAAGAGCTGAGAATGAACCTAAGGTCCACAGCATCGACGGGCATGAACGACAAGCTGTTCTCGTACATGTGCATGGCGATGATAGGCCCAGTCCATAGATACAAGCCGAGGTACAACTTCACGGCTGAGAGAGTTGTGTTATTCAAGCACTTGATAGCATCAGGCTTTCCTATAGAGACTGCCTCCAGTCTGGTGGAGAACATAACCGCGTCCAATAGAGTCTCTATGATCTCCTTACCTTTAGACAAGGGGGTTGAGCTACAGTTGACAAAAACCGTCCAACCTACCAACTATAACAGAAAGATAGCTTCCCTCATATGGTTATTCTCGCACATCACTGCCTATTGTACGCTTCGACAGCTGAATCATGGACACGTACGAATGGGAGACTTACCCGAAGACATGGCTTGTGACGGCATCTACGTGTTTGACCAAGACCATGTGGGCTTCAGATTGTCCAGAGCGCCTGAGCTCTCAGATGCAACCGATGTCCGGTCTACAGGAGCAGCAGCCTCGGCGTACATGCCCTTCTCACGAATACTGGAACTGCTTGCACTGCGGGATAGCGTTCAGGAAAGACTTTGCTGATAGAGTCATCAGAGCCGGGCCTGAGCACTCTTACGACGCACAGGTGCAGTTCGGTAACGCTCCCATAACCAGCATAGTCAACCTACAGTGGAAACACGATGCTCTGGAAAAACACAATGCGGAGCGTGCAAAATACTCTGCTGTCAATTACGAAAAAGTACTCAGCGAGTACGTAGAAAAGAGGCAGAGTCGGCAGAAGGTGTGCTCTAAGCAGCAGCAGCGTAAGTCTAAGGGTACAATCGAAGTGGGAAAGGCCTGTCTGTATGCAAAAGAAGAACAAAAGGTCTGCGAAATCACAGAGGCGAAGACACCAACAATCCCAAGGATCACCTGTACCACTTTGAACCAACCAACCCGAGAGCCACTTGATCCTGTCTTTTTTTGTTGTCTTTGATATGTGTGCACAATGTCTGAATAAAGCACGGTGAACTAAAATTAATCCATAAATCAAGCCCTTGTATTCATTTCTTGTAGTAAGTGTCCTCATATGAATGAATCAACCAACGAGACATACTGTCATGGGAGTGATACATTATATTCTACAGTCAAACAGAATAATACATGCCTTACACACCAATATGAACACCACAGCATATTCCACGTATTACACAAAGCAAAGCAAAGGTAACTTGGCCCTCATTGCGGCTACGAGTGCTGTAAACGCATCACTTTTTACTCCAGTCTCGCGTCGTGCATTTCGTAGTACCCAGTCGAGCAAAGCGTCCTCTTTTTTCCCATGATTGGCTTATTTTTCTTCTTTGGTGTAGCTTATTCTTCTTCCAGGAGAAGGACGGGGCGCTTGACAAAGTGTTCACCCCCTGACTCTTGTCGCTGATCTCATATTGGAGACGGAATTATTCTGTTAGTGCGGTTGAAAACAGGAAGATCATGACAGGCAGGCTGGCTTTCAGTATGATATGGTTGCAGTCCACCTCAGAGCAGCAGAGACCTGTCCCTTGTTTGTATTCTATCGCACCGTAACCCATTTCGATAGAATCCCCTCTATCAGGCATGTAGTACGGACCTCTGAACTCCAACTGAGGTTTGTGAAAGACGAGCAGAGCCGCGACAGGGCATGAAGACTCTGCTGAAACCGTCTCATATCGGGTCCGCGTGGTGACCATGGTTTGTATCAAGGAGCAACTGGAACCTGAGCACACGTAACCCTGATTGTGGTCTCTGAAAGAACATTAATTCTCAACACAGTAGCTGACCCATTGGGGATCCTCTATTAACTCTATGTGGGAATGATTCATGTTGGGTCCGCTGACGTGCAGACTCGGCTGCTGTCCTTATCTTCTTCTTGTTGCTCTTCTGTCTATCCACTTTCTGAGATCTCACCTTCCTCTCGTCTCACTGTCTTGAGAATATGAAACATGTAATGACCAGTGTGATTATGTATTATGAGAACAGTACAATCTAGGTTAACTCCTCCACGTCTCCCTCTCTTGTCTTCCCAGGCTAGCAGAGTGCAGAGCGCCAATCTCATCCTGGTGAACTAAGTGGGCTTTGTTGATTCTAAGGTGCTACTGGCTGTGCTGCCGAACTTCACGCTTAGAGGGCGAAAGCAAGTGCACATCACCAGTCATGTCAACAACTCCCTGTGGCTGACAAAAGTTGCGGATATCCGCGGGGATGACGGGGAGCCCGCTAACCACGTACTGTAGTGTCGCAGAACTTCAAGTGTAGGTATCACGAGAGGGAGCCGGGACTGACGTGTTTGCCTCAGAGTGTACAGTCGTGGCCAAAAGTTTTGAGAATGACAAGTATTGGTCTCCACAAAGTTTGCTGCCTCAGTGTTGATGATGGCAATTTGCATATACTCCAGAATGTCATGAAGAGTGATCAGATGAATTGCAATTAATTGCAAAGTCCCTCTTTGCCATGAAAATGAACTTAATCCCCCCAAAACATTTCCACTGCATGCTGATTGAGTCAGAATAACAGACTGGAAGCTTTAAAAGGACGGTGGTGCTTGAAATCATTGTCCTTCCTCTGTCAACCATGGTTACCTGCAAGGAAACACATGCCGTCATCATTGCTTTGCACAAAAGGGCTTCACAGGCAAGGATATTGCTGCTGGTAAGATTGCACCTAAATCAACCATTTATCGGATCATCAAGAACTGTCAGGCTCTGGCCATAGAGAAGCCTATTGTACAGTCGTGGCCAAAGGTTTTGAGAATGACAAGTATTGGTCTCCACAAAGTTTGCTGCCTCAGTGTTGATGATGGCAATTTGCATATACTCCAGAATGTCATGAAGAGTGATCAGATGAATTGCAATTAATTGCAAAGTCCCTCTTTACATGAGGGGAGGGTTAGGGAGGGAAAAAACAACACAACTATAAGCAATAGAAGCCTATTGCTTCTCTATAATTCTATGGTCAGAGTCTGGCTGTTCTACATGTTCTACTTCTGTGTGGTGTTGTGTGTGGGATCCCTAATTAGAGGCAGCTGCGATGCATTGTCTCTAATTAGGGATCCTACTTATATGTGTATGTTCCACTCACTAGGCGTGGTTCATTGTCTATTGTCCCGTGATCGTAAGTAAGTGTGTTTTGCTTTTGTATATGTATCTTTGTTATTTTGTATAGTTCACGTCAAGTATAGTTTATACATTAATAAATTGTGTCGAACTATCGCTGCGCTGCGCCTTGGTCCATCTATACACACGATCGTGACAGAATGAACCACCAACTGACCAAGAAGCGCAATTCGGAAGAAAAGGAGAAGAGAGGACAGTGTCGTAATCGGGGAGCAGGAGAAAAAGGAGCCTGTAGAAAACCCCAAGAAAATTTCGGGGGGGGGGGGGGGGCTATGGGGGTGGTCTGGCTATGAGGAAGAAGAACCAGTACCACTCCCCATGTGGAATACGGTGAAAAAGGAGGAAGAGGCATACCTGACGGGAGTGTATAAGAGTATTATGGAGCTGTGTAGGCGAAATTGGAAGGAGTGCAAGAGTGAAAGGAAGGAGCTGGAGTTAAAGGTGCCCATGGTGTGCATCCCCAGTCCGGGTCGTTCGGTGCCAACATCCCACGCCGAGTCTCCAGTACGCCTTTCCAGTCCGGTATGTTCCATGCCGGCTTCCTGTGTTCGCCCTGAAGTGCGTGTCACCAATCCGGTGCAACCTATGCCGGCTTCACGCATCAGGGCTCCAGTGCCAGAGCAGTCCGCTCCAACGGTGCCCAGTCCGGGGCCGGCCGTCTGCTACACTCCAGTGCTAGAGCAGTCCGCTCCACCGGTGCCCAGTCCGGGTCCGGCCGTCTGCTACACTACAATGCCAGAGCAGTCCCCTCCACCGGTGCCCAGTCCGGGGCCGGCCGTCTGCTACACTCCAGTGCCAGAGCAGTCCGCTCCAACGGTGCCCAGTCCGGGTCCGGCCATCTGCTACACTCCAGTGCCAGAGCAGTCCGCTCCAACGGTGCCCAGTCCGGGTCCGGCCGTCTGCTACACTCCAGTGCCAGAGCAGTCCGATCCACCGGTGCCCAGTCCGGGTCCGGCCGTCTGCAACACTCCAGTGCCAGAGCAGTCCTCTCCACCGGTTCCGGCTCCACGCACCAGGCATCCTGTACGTCTCTCCAGTCCGGTAAGCCCAGTACCGGCTCCCCGCACTGGCCCTGAAGTGCGTGTCACCAGTCCGGTGCCACCTGTGCCGGCTCCACGCACCAGGCCCCCAGTGCTCCTCTCCAGTCCGGTACGTCCAGTGCCGGCTCCCCGCACCCGACCTCCAGTGCGTACGCCCAGCCAGGTGACACCAGTGCCGGCTCCACGCACTCGACCGCCGGTGCACCTCCCCAGTCCGGTACGTCTCGTGCCGGCTCCCCGCACCCGACCTCCAGTGCGTGTGCCTAGCCAGGTGCCTCCAGTACCGGCTCCACACACCCGACCTCCGGTGCACCTCTCCAGCCCAGAGCCTCCCGTGATGGTCCACAGCCCGTTGCCTCCCGTGATGGTCCACAGCCCGGAGCCCCCCGTGATGGTCCACAGCCCGGATCTTCCCGTGATGGTCCACAGCCCGGAGCCTCCCGTGATGGTCCACAGCCCGGAGCCTCCCGTGATGGTCCACAGCCCGGAGCCTCCTGTGATGGTCCACAGCCCGGAGCCTCCCGTGATGGTCCACAGCCCGGAGCCTCCCGTGATGGTCCACAGCCCGGAGCCTCCCGTGATGGTCCACAGCCCGGAGCCTCCCGTGATGGTCCACAGCCCGGAGTCGCCTGCCACACCGGTGCCCAGTCCTGGCCCGGTTATTTGCCCGGCTCCATGGCCTGAGTCTTTTGCCCCAACGGTGCCATTTCCAGGACCGGTTGTTTACCCCTTTAAATGGCCAGAGTCGCCAGCCACACCGGTGCCCAGTCCGGGCCTGGTTATTTGCCCCGCTCCATGGCCTGAGTCCCCTACCACACCGGTGCCAAGTCCTGGCCCGGTTATCTGCCCCGCTCCATGGCGGGAGTCGTTCGCCACACCGGTGCCCAGTCCGGGCCCGGTCATCAGAGTGGAACCAAGGAGGAAGCTATCCACTTCGCCGGGGCCGGAACCGCCACCTGCGATGCTTATAGTTGTGTTGTTTTTTCCCTCCCTAACCCTCCCCTCATGTAATTGTGTTTGGTTTCTTGCGGCCGGGAGTCCACGCCTTTGAGGGGGGGTACTGTCAGGCTCTGGCCATAGAGAAGCCTATTGCTTCTCTATAATTCTATGGTCAGAGTCTGGCAGTTCTACATGTTCTACTTCTGTGTGGTGTTGTGTGTGGGATCCCTAATTAGAGGCAGCTGCGATGCATTGTCTCTAATTAGGGATCCTACTTATATGTGTATGTTCCACTCCCTAGGCGTGGTTCATTGTCTATTGTCCCGTGATCGTAAGTAAGTGTGTTTTGCTTTTGTATATGTATCTTTGTTATTTTGTATAGTTCACGTCAAGTATAGTTTATACGTTAATAAATGATGTCGAACTATCGCTGCGCTGTGCCTTGGTCCATCTATACACACGATCGTGACAAGAACTTGAAGGAGAGAGGTTCAATTGTTGTGAAGAAGGCGTCAGGGCGCCCAAGAAAGTCCAGCAAGTGCCAGGACCGTCTCCTAAAGTTGATTCAGCTGCGGGATTGGGGCACCACCAGTGCAGAGCTTGCTCAGGAATGGCAGCAGGCAGGTGTGAGTGCATCTGCATGTACAGTGAGGCAAAGACTTTTGGAGGATGGCCTGGTGTCAAGAAGGGCAGCAAAGAAGCCACTTCTCTCCAGGAAAAACATCAGGGACAGACTGATATTCTGCAAAAGTTACAGGGATTGGACTGCTGAGGACTGGGGTAGAGTCATTTTCTCTGATGAGTCCCCTTTCAGATTGTTTGGGCCATCCGGAAAACACCTTGTCCGGAGAAGACAAGGTGAGCGCTACCATCAGTCCTGTGTCATGCCAACAGTAAAGCATCCTCAGACCATTCATGTGTGGGGTTGCTTCTCAGCCAAGGGAGTGGGCTGACTCACAATTTTGCCTAAGAACACAGCCATGAATAAAGAATGGTACCAACACATCCTCCGAGAGCAACTTCTCCCAACTATCCAAGAACAGTTTGGTGACACCATTGCCTTTTCCACCATGATGGAGCACCTTGCCATAAGACAAAAGTGATAATTAAGTGGCTCTGGGAACAAAACATCAACATTTTGGGTCCATGGCCAGGAAACTCCCCAGACCTTAATCCCATTGAGAACTTGTGGTCGATCCTCGAGGCGGGTGGACAAACAAAAACCCCAACTTCTGACAAACTCCAAGCATTTATTATGCAAGAATGGCCTGCCATCAGTCAGGATGTGGCCCAGAAGTTAATTGACAGCATGTCCAGTTGCAGCTCGAGATGGCCTCGTGTACGAACTGCTCCGGGACGTGGTTGCCTATCGCAAGTCTTATAGCTCTCGACAACTCGCAAGGAACATTGAGCGAATCACATTGTATGTTTTTAAAGAGTCTCCTTTTGTTGTAAACCGAGATCAAGGTGTCGATGATGAGTATCCTAGCAGATGAGAAGGACACGAGCAGGCTGTATAGGTTTCTGAGCTGACAGTCATCTATGTTAGAGTAGAAGAGAGCGTTGCGCTGGAACGAAGTGAACACTATCATGAACTCGTAGTATGATAGGAGGTACTCCCACGGAGTCCTCATCAATATTTCGACTTCCTCTCGAGGAGCTTGACAAGCGGGACATAACATGATGGCTCGCGTCGTCTTCTTTGTCTTTAACACCTCGGGTCGCTAACAGTGCATTTACACCTCCTCCCTCACACTTCCCTATCTCACTAGCTTATAGCTCTTATAGCTTTTTTGCACTCCAGACATCTATCTATCTATCTATCTATCTATCTATCTATCTATCTATCTATCTATCTATCTATCTATCTATCTATCTATCTATCTATCTATCTATCTATCTATCTATCTATCTATCTATCTATCTATCTATCTATCTATCTATCTATCTATCTATCTATCTCCCTTCTCCCCCGGTAGCTCAGCTGCTGTTGACATTGAGATGGTTTAGCACAACATGCTTCGGGAATCTGCTCCCTTACATGGTTAGCTCTCTCATAATTTCCGCAGCAATTCTCACCGAGCTTGGGTTGATACGTGTTATATACCGTATCAGCGGGGACAGCTGGAGTGCGATACTCAAAATCCGGACTTTTGGAGCATGCGGTGACACCACCTTGCTGCTGCAACCATGGTTTATCTTCCTTCTCTCCTTGCTGCTGCTGAAATTGCTCTCGCTGCTGATCTTGCAGCATTCGAAAATACAGCCCCATGCACCTTTGCCTGGTCTTCTCTACCAGTTGTTTATGGTCACATATGAATTTGTCAGTGACAAATTTGTCAGTCACACCCATGGCGCGTAGAGCATTCACCGGCATAGTGACAAACACTAAAAAGCGCATTCCCAGGAACTTGGAACTCTCATTTTTATACTCGTACTCATCCAGGAATTCTCAGACGCGTGTCCATCTTCTCCATCTATTGATAACAGACCGTTGTACGGCTGAGGTTCAGCTTGTTGCTAGTTAAAATCAGAAAAGAAGGGACTTGTGGAAACGTTTGATTTGACACTAATCTTGGCCAACCTAAGTACATACGCCGCTAGACTACTACAAACTAATGTCCTGGGTTTGGTATGTTATGAGGTGGCTGGCCACGGTTCAACTCCTCTTGAAGCCTCAACTCCATGATGTATGCTGCGAGGCCATCGTCAAACTCAAACTCCTGGGCGTATAATCTCTCCTGCTCCTCATATTCGTACCCGCCAGCACCGGCTCCATCGATTTGGCTGTTGTATTTACTGTGGTCGAGGTGACTGTGGTGATGTCTAGTATCCCCGACTCCAGTCATAACATTTATGATGTTGACGGAGTCAGCGTACTTAATGAGAATCCTCCGGATCAGCTCGCGGTGCTTTGTAGCGAACTCTGCACCAAAATCTTGGGTTTCCCGGGATGTCATTAGCAGAAACTCCTCAAAAGACATGTCCAAGTTGGCAGAGGTGTGCCTTATCCAAGCTTGAACCAACCTTTTGACATTGGCATCCCTGATGGTCCCAGTACATCTCCCTGCCGAGACTAACTTACAACAACTAACTTACAACAAGATGATAACGCTCTGAACATCCTAGCTGAAGAGGCTGTGAAAGCCTTGAAAGCCGTGAGTGAAGAGACCCTCGACAAACTAGCTGCTCAGAATGTGAATGATACCCTCCCGCCGAGACAGATCACCCGACTATGCCCGTGCCGGAATAGGCATCTGAGAAGAAGACTACCCTACTAGGATCGAAAGGACTTCAACTGATCATACGCCGTTCCTGTTGTGTCATGTCATAATCACATTTCCTAATCAATCATGTGTATATGAACATGTTTGATAATTAAGAACTCTTCGCAGCAAAGAGATTCAGGTTTCACATTCTTTATTGAGTACACACAGGTACATTCAATTATTGTACACATAACACACCATGGATGGTCTTTTTATTAAACACTCAACCTCCTCTTGTACTAGTGGAGCCAAAGACTTTGATACCGAGAGGTTCTTCATCGTCTAATTTTGCCAATTGCTGCAAAATCAACCTTAGCTCTGTTCACTTTGGCCTTGCCCTCGTAGTAGTCGTCCTCGTAGTAGTCGTCCTCGTAGCAGTCCACCTCGTGGCAGTAGGCCTCGTCCTCATCTTTGTTGGTAAACTCAACTTCCTCGTAGTCATGGTTCAAGGGATAGTTTTTATCGTGTTCGTTGTCCACCTGAGGAGGAGCCGCGTTCTGGTACAGACGCACCTTATGGACTCTCTGGATACTGGGGAGTCGGGGGCGATATGACAGTTTCACGTTCCCTAGCAAACTGTACATTTCGTCTAGGCTGCCCTGACTCAGTGTTCCTGCTCGCGCACCCTCGGATGCATCCCTCATGTTGAGGATTTCCTCATTGACCTCCGGAACGGAGTGCTGGTAATAACGCATCTTACGGCTTCTGTGGATACTTGGGGCGTCTCGGGGGTTGGGTAGTTTCACGTCCCCTAGCAAAGTGTGAACGTTATCTAGGCTGCTGCGACTCTGTGCTCTGGCTTGTGCACCCTCGGATGCGTCCAGGCCTCCGCAGCTCTGTGCTCCTGCAGACATCTCAGCAATCTCCATTTCCCCGGACCATTCTTGTAAACCAGTTCCTTCTCAGGTTCAGTGAAAACTGCAACTCCGAACAGTCCTCTTGCAACAACCACTGAGCACACAGAAGCGACACCCTCTCCCTCAGTTTATTGGATATAGAGTTGTCCATTATGAAGCTGAAATAAGCAGTGTAAAGAGGCTGCAGCTCTAGGATTAACTCCCCGCCGTTCCGTATCTCCTTGGCGTCGATTTCCTTTTCGTACACCCAAAGTAACTCTAGAGAGACCTCCTGTTCGCCGTCCATGTTGATCGGGAGAGGGTAGTTGGCGTACAGGCTGTAGAACCTGCCTTGGCTCAAGCGCGCTGCCTCTCCGCATAGTCTGATCAGGTTATCATGAGCATGACTTGGAGGCCCTCATCGTTTGCCCGCATAGCTCTGGGTTGGTAGTCTACAGGGACAACTCCACTTGCAGGTTCTGCTGTCTGAGGCTTCTGAACTTGATGTCTTCAGAAAGTCGATCTACGTAGACCAGTCGCCCATCTGTGGTCAACCAGAAGGCTTTCATGTCTTGCTGGTAGGCGACCTTGTAGCAACACATGTGGCTGCACAGCTCGGGTTCTTCGCCTGTCATCAGCGTGCGGTTGATGCAGAGCAGTTCTCGATTGGTTAACGGCTCCGTTCTGTTTCCCAGGAGCTTGGTGTTGTGCCAGGGCACCCCCGAGAAAAGCCAACAGTATCTGAAGTGAATCTTCAGCGGTAACACAAACTCTATTATGGTAGATCGTGAGGGGCAGTATGACACTCTTGTCTTCGCTGGAGTGCCAGCTAAGCTCCGGGTGTAACACGTCAACAGGATTGCGGGCCCGCCATCGACCTCTTTCCACGAACCCGGACAAGACCTTGTGGTTGCTCAGGGAGTTGGTGAGAAACCTCATTGATAACTATAGGTCTGCGCCTGTTGGGGTTGCTGTCGACTGCGTGAGAACCAGGCTCTCCAAGGACGGCAGTAACAGAGAAAGGGAGCAGATTGAGAACGATAGAATGACTGAGTATAATCGCCTTATAAAGGACCTCTTAGCACAAGCCACACTGATAAAGGATCTCGGACTGGAGGGTGCTAAGGCTAGGATGCGCGAGCTACAGCTTCACGGTGCGTCGGTGAAGGATAAGTCCAGCTCTGTCATGTACCGGTTTGAATGTCTGATAGATCGGGTGTTTGAATATTTCCAAGTCAAAGGCATGAGGATGGAACCCTTTCAGCAAGTTGTAATGAGAGAGCTCTTCAGGGAGGTGGTGTTGGGTGTTACGAGGAACCAGTTTGACGATGCTCTCTTCAAGTATAAGCACGCTCTGCTGGACAAGATGGGCTTTGCCCCTCTGGGCTCAGAGAACTACGACCACGTCAACCCTGCCCTAGGTCACTTTTACCAGGTGGAGAGAGAGTTCTCTCGCTACGCAAACCCTTACACCCTATGCCTAGCCCCGAGACAGTGTGGAAAAAGCTTGATGATGAGGCTGTTACTAGCGGCGGTGCTCCTACACTTGGACATCAACGACATGGTGCAGGCTCAGAACAAACACATGTGCACCACCTTGAGATTGGGGGTGGAGAGCGCCATGGTGGAACTGCAGCAACTGCCATCTTTTAGACACACGGAGAACCCTATCAACATCTGCGGTAACCCAGAGAACAGGATCTACAGATTCGACCCGGGTTACAAAGGATCTTCCTTTGCTCACTTCTTGTCTTCCAGTAACGGTGTGGGTATAATTCTACATATCTTACCCCCTTGATACTGCCTAATCTGACAAAGGGTATCTATCCTATCCTATCCTATCCTGTCCTTGCCGGGTCTGTCCTGAGACGGGCAAGCTGTATTAGATCCCTGAGCAGTCAAGGTCACACATCCAACCCATGTAAGTATAACCACGACCCGAATATCCGACCAAGGGTTGGTCTTCAAGAGTTGGTCTTCTTCCAATGTTGGTAAAAGGAGCGTCAGACAGAGGGAAATTGTCCGACGGAGGGAATCGTCCGACTGAGGGGAATTGTCCGACTGAGGGGAATTGTCTGACTGAGAGAATTGTCCGACAGAGGGAATCTTCCAACTGAGGGAAATCGTCAGACTGAGGGAACCTTCCGACAGAGGGAAATCGTCCGAAGTGTCCCATCGGCTATTATGAAGTTGTGTTGCTGCCTTTACTCACTATACCTATTGCCACGCTCCAGGAGCGGCCTGTGATCTTTAGGACTGTTCCAGCGTTGACGGACACAGGGGAGAGAGGCGGTCATGGATAACACACCAAAACAGGTAGATATCGGAAAAGTGGTAGGGTCACATTCATGACAGAAAGCCTAAAATTGTTCTGTAGTAGGTATCTGTGTAATTGAATAGAATGGCATTAGTGTCATAAATTTCCAACAATCTGTGGACTGCTGAGGCCAATTATCCGACCAAGCAGTGAATGTCTGCTCAGTACTAAGGTGCGTGTCTCTAATGTCGATCGGATACCACATGGGGTGCATATCCAACCAATAGTGTCCGACGGATATTAAGAGTTTCTCAGACCTAAGTCGATTTGTAGTCAGTTCCCATTTATCTCTACACTTTCAGTGTCTCTGGAACCATGCCATCTAACGTGAACAAGGCACATGAGAGGCACACGACATCAAGTGACAACAGCTCATCTTCAAAGCCTCCAGTAAAGTGTTACTTCACCCGAGGGCTCAGTGAAGACGAGTGGCACATGTGGAACAAGTCGCCTCATGCTCTAATGCTCCGAGCAGGAGCCTACTTGTTGCGCGCCTGCATAGTCGCCTCAGACTTTGATGGCATGACTTGTCTCCTAACTCAGGTACTCGCAGAGACATACGTTTTGAAGACAATTATTTTGAGCCGATCATAGACCTGCAATCGGTGGCTACCCAGGTTGATTTTGTGGACATGTGTATGTTGAAGGGTATCAAGTGCGCAAGCTTTTTAGAGCATTACACACAGAACCCTCAGGATGAGGAACTGCAGCTCGGTTCACAAGTGTGCTCTCTCTTTGTCCAGAAGGTAAGCAAGATGCTCAGCAGGCGATATGATGTCATGCACCACTACCCTCTATACAACCAAGCTCTCGGTCTTTACTACTCTGATAAGGTTAGCTGGGAACCCCCGGAGCTGAAAGACATGATAGTTACAGGGGAGCTACTGGACCGGAGTGCTGCAGATCATCAGTCTCTCCATGGGATCCCCTTGGTAGGAGTAGATCATATCTCGTTTTCACATTGGAACTACCCTGACAACAAAGAGGAGCAGCGTGAAGAGGAGCGAGAACGTGAAGTGTCCTGGTTCACCTTGCCCGAGCAAAGAAACGAGTGAAATGGTCACCGTGAACACGTTAGAAACTTTCAACAACCTCCCCTGGACTCTAACGGACAGATCAAGGATTTTCCCTTACATGTTCACAGTGCACACGAGCAATGATCTGAAAGTTGACGACTTGGTGAATTACTGTCTAACGCGCACCCATGAGCCCGTAGGGACTCTACCGTCACATGAAAAGTGGGGCTCTGTCAACCCGGTGCTGCTCATGGAAGACCCAGTCGACCCTGCGACGGGCAAGATAGTGCGGCGGTACACGGGCACGTCCAGAGGACACTTGAGTACCCTTGTGGCGAAGCGAGATGCTGTGTGCTACAACAAAGTGTTTCTACCCGGCAGGCCTGTCAGCCGATTGAACCTGGACGTCGACCTCAAGTGTTGTCAGAAATGCAACAAGAAATTCGCTACCCAAGGGAATCTCTCCACCAAGCGTAAAGTCTCAGAGGCCTTGACCACGAGTCTGATCTTGGTGATAGTGGAGTCTCTGTTGAGATTTGTGAAAGTGAAAATTAGCGAGTCAGGGCTTCCCCCGCCAAGCCGAGTCTGAGGATGCTCTGGTATCTGCCGGTAGAACTGTGCAGTTTTGATAGATAGATAGATCGATAGATAGATACTTTATTGATCCCCGAGGGGGAAATTTCTTTGTCAAGCAGCTACAACAACAAAACACAGGGCAGGTGCAAATTGCCACCACGAACGTACACAAAAGACAGATACACGGTACATGATACATAGAGCGGCAGTATGAAAAAGTATAGAAATACAAGATATCTGGAGTGCAAAAAAAGCTATAAAGAGACATTGCATAGTATGGGTGGTTGGCTGAATATGTACACTATACATTGGTGGATGTTGGATGGTTAACTATACTATACAGGTCGATGGCAGAGAAATACTTCAGTAACTAAAAATGCATATGATATGAGCGAGGGTAATAATAGTTTACTTAATAGACAGACTGGCTAAATGAACAGGTAAGTGAATATTTTGCATGGTTAAATTAGCTGTACAGGTAAATGACAGGAAGATATACTTAAATAGCTAAATGTGTGTATGATATAATATGGGGTAATAATAGTAATTCCCTTAAAAGGGGATAGAGGCGTACAGACCTTTACTCAACGAGATGGAGAAGGTCTCTCTCAACTACATTCTACTGTCCTACCCGGCCGATGCCGAATCGTGCAGACTCTGCGAACTGGGAGATGCCATGAGATGGGGAGGTTGTAACTTGTCAGGGTCTAGGTATCTGAGGCTCAACTCGGATCATGCGGAGAACAGGAGCTTGTCTATCGACAAGGCCCCATACTCGTTTAGGAAGTGCGCATGACTGCCCAACTGCGATTAGGAGGACTCCGGGTTTGAGTACGTGGACACGTTCAACACTCAAGATATAGAAGACCTAGGCTTTGAAGACTTGCTGTCCCTTTCCGTGGCCCTTTCCTCCAACCCCATACTGGTCGATGTAACATCACTGGGGAGCCGTTTCCGAGGAGTCTTGAAAGCCCGGGGCTGTTCTCAACCCTTGGTAGTCTCCAGGCTCGAGGATCAAGCTCAGGTGGAAAGCGAAGCTCGGCGACTAGCGTTGCTCTGGGGTGTCCCTGTGACTATTAGGAAGACCGGATCGGGACTCTTTTGTGTCCAGGCGAATGCCAAGTCCAAGCTGGGCACTCTGATCATTGCAAAGCAAACTAAACCAAAATGTTTTGTACCCTGACATGTATGTATACTATGGCCTTTGTTGAATTAAAAAACACACATGTAACACCCGAGTGGTTATGTCTTTACGTTTCATTTAAATGTTATTACTGTATATCACAACTCACTATGATCTTTGGTATGGATAGTACAGACATTCAGTAAGGTAGATTACATATAACAAACAAAATACACAACAGTCACCGTGAGTATCAAGTCCTCAGTGGAGTCAATACGGGCTCGGGGCGTATGGGGTTAACACCTTGTCTCACACAGGAGTCGCCTCTGTTGACATGCTTAAATATGGCCTTCGCTAGACCTGCGGGGTACGTGTGTAGCTCATCCAAGGTGTGCGTTCACTTTCCGAGTGTCGCTCCGTTGGCATTCGAGTACAAACACGATCCTCATTGAGCTATCTCGATGTGCTTCCCGTGACTGATGCTGGCACAGTTCTTTTTGCACATCATGCCTGGGAATGGGTTGTTGGTCATCAACCGGGTCCTCTTTCTGTACTTTGTGCCGTATTCACAGTAGTCGAGTCTAACAATGCGCTTGTCCTTACAGGCCGCCCTGAACCCCTCGCTCTTGCCATGCGTGACATTCTGACACGTTTTCTTACCTTCGCAGTGATTCATTAGCTTGACAAAGACGCTCGTGGGGTGATTCCCAATGTAAAGCCTGTGCGAAACCCATCTCTTAGTCTTTCTAACCAGAGAGTCGGCGAGCTTCAGGTCCCTGGGTGTCTTGGCGTAAGTCCTTGCCGAGCTGTAGTTTTCACAAGGTGGTCCGGCGAATATAACGTCAGGAGCTGACCCTGACCACTCTGTGGCAGGGTCCCAGTTTCGTATGTCTACAACGATATCAGCACCGTGGCGACCGTCGACGTCTAACCTTTGTACGTTTCAGCCGGCTTCTACAAAGGGTCTGCAAATACTGCCTGTGCTGTCGAAGAGACTCAGGAGGGTTTTCTGCATGGGGTGTTCCGTTGGTGGCTGTAGAGCCTAGGTTATCTGTGACTTTCTTTAAAATTTACTGATTTGTTAATCGGACGATGTCCACGTGTGATGAGAATGTCCATGACCCTGCTCACCGTGACATTTCTGCTAACAGTGCTGTGGGTCTCAGGCTGTATGGCCAGCAGGAGACTCAAGGCTTTGTGGGACACAAGCAATCTACGGAACTGCCGTCCTGATGTAGACTAATGCTCCGCAATGTACGACCCGCCGTTTGCTCTTGTTCGGTACACGGACAGCGGCGTGGGACTATGTCTGTACCGATGTCCTCTGGGGCAACCCTCCGTGCGTTACAAGGTCATCGCAGGAGGACACTGTGCCTCCGTGTGTCCGCGAGTGGGTATTTCGTGGGGATGTATCAGGGTGAAGAGACTTGTCGGTTGTACAGTGGCTCTTGTCCTGAAGGTCAAAGTGTGATACTACCCGGCACGACACGGTTTGCGGACATCCTGAGCTCTACAAGGTACCAGACCTCCTGACCAATGTACAATCTACCCCCCTCCTTGACATCCTCAAGGAGCTGACTGCAAGCTGGGTTCGGGTCATACCTGGTGCCGAAGTCGAAAAGCTGTGTAGAGAGATCACCAGTTATGAACAACTGAAACATGACATGATGTCCCCAGCTGAATCATTGTACTACAGACTAAACAAGCTCTCCCTTTACCACACCTCCAAGCACCTGTATGACACGGTGGTGAAACCGTTTGCTACCGGTAAAGATGTGGAGCCCGACGTATCCATTCAGTTCCTACAAACCAATCCGTGGTGGGTAGGGGAACAGGACACGCTCGTCATACAGACCAGAGTCACTATTCCCATGGGCATGTCGCACAGGTACATACCCAAGGCACTCAATTGGTACACGGGCAAGTTGGGGGATAAGTAGGTGGTTAGATTCGACAAGACGGGCATTGTGTCTTCCGCGTGGCGATACAACATCACTAGAGGTCTCGACTGGACCAAAAGGGAATCATTTGGCTTCTTTGTGTACATGTTGGATATCTCGCTGGTCTGGATAGACAAGCTTTCCCAGGGTCTCGATGAGCAGTACTTGTCCAAAGCCGTGCAATCTTTATCGAAGGAGGACAACTTGAAAACGCTGGAGTTATACATACCGCTAGCAGGCGAGGATACCCTGAAAACTATCATCCGCAAGGGCTGGGGGGGTAAGATCGGCATGAAGCTCAGCTTCTTACGCTTCTTACAGCCGAGCCTCACCCTACCAGGAAGAGCTTTTTGCTGTACTCGACTGTATATTGACCTTCCAGGTGCAGCACAACCGAGCTCCGCGAGTGGTAGTCATCGACAGACTTTGCTATGATCAACAATCTATACGGATCAAAGTTAGAGTTGATCCCCGGACTGTCAGCAGACACGCTGGCTGGCGTCGTATGGATAAGAGGGTACAATACTGAGTACAATCACTTTAAATGTAGTGACAAGGAGAGATGTTCTAGACTGATAAACATATATGACCGGGATGGCAACCTCCTGTACCAGCAATCTGTCAACGATCCCATTCCAGAGTGTCATGATGCTCCACTATCCCCCCAGAACTGCATTGTGTGCCGTGACGGAGACCTGATTATCATCTGCTCGAACAGCTTTCAGCCAGCAGACGTGGAGACAGTGTAGGAGTGCTGATGTTTCAACATTACACTCCTCCTCAGTCGCGTAATGGCACACAATCGTACCCTTTGGCGCCTGAGCAGGAGCAAGCTGAGACAGTGTTACGGGAGGTAGGCCTGCTCGTGTCGTCACACGGAGACTTTCTGAACCTGGACACTATATCCGTGTTCCCTCAGAGCAAGACAGGCTGTGAGCAAGTAACCCTGGTCGCTGGACCGTAGGACAGTATACCCTCGAGGAGACTTATGCGATCAGGCTACCCCGCGACGAACAGTACCCGGAGAGGACAGGACTGGTGGTCTTTGAGGAGCTATGCAAGAGATCAAACAACTGTGCAGGGATAGTGGTTTCTGTGCGGTTAGCGCGGTTGCTCAACAGACATGTCAAAACAGACCGTCGGGGCTCGGATGAAAATAGGGTTCATTACTCTATGCGCAACCTCTCCGGAATCATCTTGGATATGGCCAAGTGGGGAGTGTGTAGATACTCCATGGGATACCTTGACTACAACTTTGGTAACTCAGAAGGCGTGCTGACCTTCACGGAGCTCTCGCATATTATCAACTCGGCTGCCACCAAGCTCCGGATGTTACATTACCTGTACACAAGGAACTCGACCTTCAGAGACGGAGGATACTCTTACGCGGATGGAGTGTACAAATTGGAAGGGGGTATGTTTTTCCAGCGTCTAGCCGAGGGGATACCTCTGAACAAAAGTTTTGTCCCGGTTCCCGACATGCCGAACCTGAGATTGGGCTTGTCCTCAGACATGAACGTAGGCGCTCCCTTGCCCGTCAGTGAACTCATCACCCGGGACGCTATCAAGAAGGTCAAGTTTATACCATACGGCGCTCAGGTTAGCAACTTGAATTACAAGGATATGGTGGCGTTCGTCGATCAGGATAGGGACAGAATCTGCATCCATTCGCTGTCTACGGTTGTACGGAGCGACGGTCTCCGGTTACCTTCCTTTGGTATACAGAGCGAAGAAGACGAGAGTCGTCAAAAAGGTTGTGACAGCTACATTAGCGGGGCTGAGCATCGAGTATATTGGACTCGCTAGCTAGGGACACCTGTGCTCATGAGAGAGGAAGAAGAATGGCTTTCCACTAGCAAGGCCGTGATGACAAATCACACCAGGCTTCCCTCTCTCCAAGGCTCACCGGGGTTGGCGTCAATTCTTGACAGTATGCACTTGATATCGAAAAAGGTTGAGTGTATCACAGGCTCAAGTTTGTGCATGGAGTTGGGAGACTACGCGGATAACAATTGGCCCCAAGGAGGCACAGGGTACCCTATTGCAATCTCTAGCGTCGTGGAATCAGCCGATGAAATCCTGGTTAAAATGAAAGTCCATGTCAACCACGGCGTTTCCGGTGTCTTGTGTGAATTTAAGTATGCTCCCTCTAATTCTCTCTCTCTCTCACTCTACCTCCTCTCCCGGAGGACCTGAGCCTACCCGGAGGAACATGCTTCAGGACCACCTGCCCTGATGACTCCTAGCTGTCCCCAGTCCACCTGGTCGTGCTGCTGCACCGGTTTCAACTCTTCTGCCTGCGGTTATGGAACTCTGACCTGTTCATTGGACGTGCCACCTTGTCCCAGACCTGCTGTTTTCATCTCGCTCTCGCTCTACCGCACCTGCGCTCTATTGCACTGAAAAACCAAGTGACATTCACTCCTGATGTATTTACCTGTTGCAACCTCCACAACTACTTTTAGTATTATTTGACCCTGCTGGTCATCTATGAACATTTGAACATCTTGGAGAAAGAACTGGCCTTAATGGCCATGAATTGTTATAATCTGACCACCCCTCAGAGCCTGGTTCCTCTCTAGGTTTCTTCCTAGGTTTTGCCTTTCTAGGGAGTTTTTCCTAGCCACCGTGCTTCTACATCTGCATTGCTTGCTGTTTGGGGTTTTAGGCTGGGTTTCTGTATAGCACTTTGTGACATTGGCTGATGTAAAAAGCACTTTATAAATACATTTGATTTGATTTGAAGTTTGGAGGTGGGAACATCATGGTGTGGGGCTGCTTTTCAGCAAATGGTACTGGCAAACTTCACATAATTGATGGAAGGATGAATGGGCAAATTTACCGAGACATTCTTGACAAAAATCTGCTGCCATCTACCAGGATGATGAAGATGAAACGAGGGTGGACATTTCAGCAAGACAATGATCCCAAACACACAGCCAAGGAAACTCTCAATTGGTTTCAAAGAAAGAAAATAAAGCTGCTAGAATGGCCCAGCCAATCACCTGACTTAAATGCCATTGAAAATCTATGGAAAGAACTGAAGATCAAGATTCATAGAAGAGGCCCTTCAAGATTTGAAGACTGTTTGTGTGGAAGAATGGGCCAAAATCACACCAGAGCAATGCATGCGACTAGTTTCTCCATACAGGAGGCGTCTTGAAGCTGTCATTACCAACAAAGGCTTTTGTACAAAGTATTAAATAAATATCAGTAAGTGTGTTCAATACTTTTTCCCTGTGTCATTTCACATTATTACACATAACTTAATTTCTGAACTTATTTGTTTTGGTTTCTTTGTATGTATGGATTACTTGGGTTGTTACCAACATCTGGTGAAAATTTCATGTCAATAGTACCTTTGGAAATATATTTACTGAGAAAAATGGTGACGTGTTCAATACTTATTTCACCCGCTGTATGTGATAGGCAGAGGTAACACACACCAACATTTAGTCAGAGACCCGAGAGGTGGTTAGAGCTGCATCGAGCTAGCTCCTTTCTCACCGCCTACAGAGTCGAAGATGTTACAAAGTTGCAGCTGGACTCTGGTTTCTCTGCGGTCTCTACGACACTGGTGGAAATACTGTATGAACCACATGTTCTCTCGCAAGCAAGCCATCCTCAGAGACCTGCACGCGTGCAAAGCATCTGAACTCATTGCGTTCAAAATGGGAGCCGGGTTCTTTCCTTGGAGTAGTCTCATCAAATCCTCAAAGAGCAAGAACTTTTGTCAAAAAACCCTGGATCGCTTGAAACCCTATTCCGCTATTACGTGTATAAAGCGTGTGGAAGTTAATTTGCTTTAGTATATATACAAAGTTTATAGGTTTTGCATGCTGCGTCGTTGTGACCCGCAGTTAATCTTCCATTTCCATGTCTTCGTCCCCATGCTCGGCTTCACATACATTTCGGCGCAAAGGTGACCTTTTCACTCATGCTGATGTAGGACAGAGCACTTGTGATCTTGTGATCTTGGTGCACCCGGGTTGGTGTACAGTTTTTCCTTCATTCGTAGATGCTGTATCACTTCACGATGCTCTGGTGACCTTTCGGAACTGCCGTATGAAGATCCCGACCATGTGCCTTTCAGCAACTTTATCATGAAACATACAGTGGGGAGAACAAGTATTTGATACACTGCCGATTTTGCAGATTTTCCCACTTACAAAGCATGTAGAAGTCTGTAATTTTTATCATAGGTACTCTTCAACTGTGAGTGACGGAATCTAAAACAAAATTCCAGAAAATCACATTGTATGATTTTTAAGTAATTAATTTGCATTTTATTGCATGACATAAGTATTTGATACATCAGAAAAGCAGAACTTAATATTTGGTACAGAAACCTTTTTGTTTGCAATTACAGAGATCATACGTTTCCTGTAGTTCTTGACCAGGTTTGCACACACTGCAGCAGGGATTTTGGCCCACTCCTCCATACAGATTCTTCAGGTTTCGGGGCTGTCGCTGGGCAATACAGACTTTCAGCTCCCTCCAAAGATTTTCTATTGGGTTCAGGTCTGGAGACTGGCTAGGCCACTCCAGGACCTTGAGATGCTTCTTACGAAGCCACTCCTTAGTTGCCCTGGCTGTGTGTTCCGGGTCGTTGCCATGCTGGAAGACCCAGCCACGACCCATCTTCAATGCTCTTACTGAGGGAAGGAGGTTGTTGGCCAAGATCTCGCGATACATGACCCCATCCATCCTCCCCTCAATACGGTGCAGTCGTCCTGTCCCCTTTGCAGAAAAGCATCCCCAAAGAATGATGTTTCCACCTCCATGCTTCACGGTTGGGATGGTGTTCTTGGGGTTGTACTCATCCTTCTTCTTCCTCCAAACATGGCGAGTGGAGTTTAGACCAAAAAGCTCTATTTTTGTCTCATCAGACCACATGAACTTCTCCCATTCCTCCTCTGGATCATCCAGATGGTCATTGGCAAACTTCAGACGGGCCTGGACATGCGCTGGCTTGAGCAGGGGGACCTTGCGTGCGCTGCAGGATTTTAATCCATGACGGCGTAGTGTGTTACTAATGGTTTTCTTTGAGACTGTGGTCCCAGCTCTCTTCAGGTCATTGACCAGGTCCTGCCGTGTAGTTCTGGGCTGATCCCTCACCTTCCTCATGATCATTGATGCCCCACGAGGTGAGATCTTGCATGGTGCCCCAGACCTTGCATGGTGCCCCAGATCTTCCATTTTCTAATAATTGCGCCAACAGTTGTTGCCTTCTCACCAAGCTGCTTGCCTATTGTCCTGTAGCCCATCCCAGCCTTTTGCAGGTCTACAATTTTATCCTTGATGTCCTTACACAGCTCTCTGGTCTTGGCCATTGTGGAGAGGTTGGAGTCTGTTTGATTGAGTGTGTGGACAGGTGTCTTTTATACAGGTAACGAGTTCAAACAGGTGCAGTTAATACAGGTAATGAGTGGAGAACAGGAGGGCTTCTTAAAGAAAAACTAACAGGTCTGTGAGAGCCGGAATTCTTACTGGTTGGTAGGTGATCAAATACTTATGTCATGCAATAAAATGCAAATTAATTATTTAAAAATCATATAATGTGATTTTCTCTCACAGTTGAAGTGTACCTATGATAAAAATTACAGACCTCTACATGCTTTGTAAGTAGGAAAACCTGCAAAATCGGCAGTGTATCAAATACTTGTTCTCCCCACTGTATCTCTTCCACTATATGTGTCATAGAAAAGTAGTCTGGGTTATGAGGTATTTTCCTCGGTCTAGGCAGCAAGTGAACTTCTCCCAGTTTGCAAACCAGATTGCAAACTCTTATAATGTCAATAGGATTTGAAAATCCGCCTTCTACCAAGTCGGTACATATGTAACTGCCTCGACTGATGACTACAGCAAATGTCACGACGACGTCCTGGGTCTTCACAGTAGCCGAACATACTCCTCTGGATGTATCACCAAAGTGTGCTGCTATGACAATATCTCCAGCTCGAATCTGAAGGAGCTAATCTGCTCTTCAGAAACCGAGCCCCACCAGCACTCACCCAGCCATTCTAAAAATGATTGCCATGATCTGTTTAATAATGACCAATTAAGCTTGCTTTGCATCTGCTGTTTTTGTCTCACATCCTCCGCAGCACGAACCGTGTCGTCAACCTCGTCGTCAACCTCGTCGTCGTAAAACTCGTTGTCCACAGGGCTGTTGTTGGAATCGTATTGGTGACAAGTTTCGGCTTCCTTCTCCCTGGTCTTCTCCAAGTTATCACCTGGAGTTTTGTGTTCATGCTCATCGTCCTCTTGCCAGTATCCATCTTCCTCACACATCCAATCTTCGTAGTCACTCGACCTTGTTGGTCGCCAAACCCAATCGGATGAGTTGAAGACTTGAATGTTTGGGGTGAACCACTGTTCAAACTTACATCTACTTTGCAGAAACCGTAACAAGACTGCAGCTGAGGCCTCGACGCAAACAACTGTCTCATAATGGTTCCCACGATTCTCCAAATAAATCCCCTTGTTAGACACCTTTGAACCGTTACAACTGTATTCAAGCCAACGGTCGGTGTAGTATGAATATATGCTTACACCCAAACAATCGGCCTCTGCTTGAATCTCCACTTCTGTCGCCTAGAGAGAACTACCTAGAGAGCTCATTTTGGATTTGTTGGACACTGAATCATAACCCCTTCTCAAAATGCTCCTATATGTAGCATCGTTGCTTTCTAGCTGCTTCGCCACAGCGTTTCTAATTGTTCCATGATACTCATCTGTACCACACACCGCTTCACTGACCGCTCTAAAAAAATAATTTCCGTCGCCTTTTATTTTCACATTCTTACAAGGAGCTCCTAACCCACCAGCAGCTGTAAAAATTATAGACTGGTCCTTCCACTGCACCTTTAGCCTCTTGCACAGAAACTGAGCAACTGAAGCTGTAACAGGGTTGAACTGAAGCTCTCTACATGTGTTGTCATTAACAAACTCAAGGTCTGAGTCATCGCTACTATCATTCCCCTTTCTATGATTATCAAAATTGAGTGCATCGAAACACGCTGATGTAACCCATTATTCACTATATCCTGCTTTGAAGTGCCTTTGCTACTGTCATTAGTATAGTCATTCATATATTGCTTTTTACTGCCGGACTGTGCTTCCCTGGGTTGTGGACTGTCACAGATTGGATATGGAATTTAAAAACACCCCCCTGGAAGCTAGCCCCCCCTGGTTATTGACAGTGAGCGTTGTTGTTATATTCTGTATACACCCAGTGTCCTCCGGGTCAAACTGTCCCGCTTCCAAATGTGTTGCATATATCAAGTCATTAGTCCCACCCACCACTATGAGTCATGTTGGCATTCTGCCAAAAAACAAAATCCTGTATATGCCTATGTGAGAGAGATGGCAATCCGCCGGCTTCTGTCAAATTCTGTATGATTGATGACCAATTCCATTAGTCCCGCCCACCTCCATTATAAGTAAAATTCTGTATGATTGATGTTCACTAGTCCCGCCTACCCAGTGGTCGGCTTCCCGGTGTAGACTTGCATCTTCCAAGCGTAGCTGGACTTAGCGTCGCAGGCCACCCATGACTTGATGCCATATTTTGCTGGCTTGCTGGGCATATACTGCCGGAAAGGACACCGACCTTGTGGTGGAAGAGAGGAGAGAGAAGTCAGTAGTTGAAATCACTTTTATTACACATATGAAAAAAAAGAAATATATATATATATATATTTCTTTTTTTTCATATATATATATATATATATACTACCTCTGAATGGAACCAGTTGCTCATTCACTATCACATCAGGCCCTGGGTTATAGAGGTGTGGCAGCCACTCCACCCACTTGTCCCAGACCTCTCTTATGGCTGCCAGCTTGTCTGACGCACGTCTCGCAGGTCTTGACCCACGGTCAACAAATCGTAGCAGTCTTGAGTAAGTGTGAAAGAGTTTGAGTGAACAGGTAAAACGCTGAGGCGATGTCGTCGACATGTGAAACGGCATATGTTGTGGGTCCTGGCGTCATCTCCATGACATTATGTTGTTCTGCCATCCTGCCCTGTCTATGATATGCTACTGAGGACCATTTAATTTTGCAGTTTTTTGACAGGAAAGTCTCCCTTTCAGCTTGAGGGATTTCTTGTTCTTCGTCTGAAGATGATGCGTCATCATGCTCTGGGTTGTATTCCTCCCCATCTTCTTCTTCTGACACATCCTCCACCACTTCCTCCTCAGAATCAGAGTAGTCTTGCTGGACATTTGAAAAAATCTGTTCTAGAACATTTTCAGCAGTGAAACTCCAGTCATGGCTTCGGCGCGTCGGAGAAGACCACATGGCTCAACATGTGGCGACAACAATATTAGTATATTTTGTTTCGTACAGCTTACATGGAAATATGAATAAAGGCAACATTTCAATTTGGTAATATTTGTTGGCCGGTCAGTCTAGCAGGTGCCATGATATATAAAAAGGTTGAGTAATTTTATGAAGGGGCTTGTTCGCACTGCTGTTATAGAAAGTATCACTGCCTCCTTCCCCCCAAAAAAATAAATAAAATAAAAGTTGGTTGAAAAAAAAGTGACGGGTCATGAGGGGTCAATTTGACCCCAGGACATCGGGAGGGTCATAAGTTGTTTTAACACAGTGACGGGTCATGACGGGTCAATTTGACCCCGAGGACAGCGGGGGTCATCAGTTGTTTGAACACAGTGACGGGTCGTTTTGACCCAGAGGACATCGGGAAGGGTTAAAAAGTAATATAGTGTCACCTATTGCCAATCATTCCAATGCTGGACATGTTGCATTGTTGAAACATCATGAAAACACGATTTTATTACATGTTCATCGAAAACTTTAAAAAAATATATTTCACTGTAAAAACACAACTATGTTGTCTGTCTCATAGTGTTTATTTCAGGTATCCTACCAGAAGTACACTTTATTTTGCTTGAACATTGCGTTAAACATTTTAGACAATGTTGATGTAAAACTGTTTTAAAAGCCTCATACTGGCTCCTACAAATCATCATTCCAGTTTTGTACTAGTTGCATTGTGGAAACCTCCTGAAAACATGATTTTAGACCATGTCCATCGAAAACTATTAAATAATATAGTTCTCTGTAAAAACACAACTACGTTGTCTCATAGTGTCTCTTTCATCTCTTCATCCAGCAGTACACTTCATTTTAATTTAACATTGCGTTAAACATGATTTTACACCATGTTCATGGATATGTCTAAATATGTCTTATAGTGTCTCCTATAATCTCAACTACCAGTACTTCACTAGTTTTAGTTTGAACATTGGGTTGAACATGATTTGAGACTATCTTCATTGAAAACTGTTTACATTGCAATATAGTGTCACCTATTATCACTCATTACAGGAGCCACTATGTGGCTTTTTAAACAGTTTTCCATGAACATGTTCTCATATTGGCTCCTACAAATAATCATTCCAATGTTGTACTAGTTGCGATGTGGAAACCTTCTGAAAATATGATATTGGCTCTACAATCAATCATTCCAGTGTTGTACAAGTTGAGTTGTGGAAACCTCCTGAAAAGGTCATGGAAAACTATTAAAAACAACCTGATCTCCCAGAAATACGTGAAATGAACACGACCCCTTAACCCCGATTTACGTGGTGGTGGCACGGAATGTGTTGAAATTACGTGTCGGCACCACGGAAACAACACCCATACAAAGTCAATGAGGCTCATTTGTCGTGGTGGACACACGGATTCCCTGGTTCAACAACGTCACACAGTGGGCGCGGTAAATGTTGTTTTCTAGTTTACTAAACGTCCTCCTTTTATAATGTATTATAGTGAATTTGTTCAAATTTGTGTCTAAATAACAGTAAATTGTTTGTGATATAACTGTAACGTCTCAGTCCGACATACACAAGGAGCCGGAGGCACAGATGTTATTTCCAACGCTTTATTAAGGCTAAACTAAACTCAGGCAGCTATAGGCTACTGCCCACGCACTAACTACACGCACTCAATCAAGTAGAAACACACGGAACAGAAACGGGAGAATATGCTAACACTTATTGCTAACACACAGGAACACAGGCTGGAACATGCTACAAGGAAAAACAAGACTGACTAAAAACCCGCCTAAACTTCCCCTATATAACTGTTACCCTGGTAACCCTCATGTGCCGCCCCGTTGTTGAACCAGGGAATCCGTGTGTCCACCACGACAAATGAGCCTCATTGACTTTGTATGGGTGTTGTTTCCGTGGTGCCGACACGTAATTTCAACACATTCCGTGCCACCACCACGTAAATCGGGGTTAAGGGGTCGTGTTCATTTCACGTATTTCTGGGAGATCAGGTTGATTAAAAAACATAGTTCTATGTAAAAACACAACTAAGTTTCTTTAAATCTCTCCTACCAATATAGCACATTCTCTTAACAGTACTGCTCAGGTTTTAGCTTTATCATTGCCTTAAACATGATTTTACACCATGTTCATGGATATGTCTAAATAAGTCTCATAGTTTATCCTATAATCTCAACTCCAGTACTGCACTATTTTTTGCTTTAACATTGCCTGCTTTAACATACCAAACAAGAGGCTCGCCTTAGCAGGGTCAAAACTCTCCTCCTGGTTTGTCAAGCCTCCTCATTAGATTCGGCTTCATGAGGTCCTCCATGGTTCAACAGGCAATCCCAATAAGGGGCTCGCCATAACAGGGTTAAAACACGCCTCCTGGTTTGCCATGCCTCCTCATTAGATTCGGCTTCATGAGGCTCTCCGATCGTTCAACAAATAATCCCAACAAGGGACTCGCCATAACAGGGTCAAAATATGGGTTTTTTCCATGCATCAGCATTGGGTTCAGTCATTAGGTCTAGGTTAGTAATTGTTCTTCCTTCGTGGGTCAGGAGGGGTCACAGATTCGCCCACTCTAGTGCGGCGGTGTCGGATCTGCTTCCCCGCTGAGCCGTACGTGGGTTTCCCTCAAGGTCCTCAAGGTCCAATCCACAAGCCACCGCACCGAGCAACCGCAAGCCCATTTCACCAACTGTTGAAGCCTCGATGCTCTTGACCTCTTCTGCAAACCTTGTCACCTGGGGCTATTCCCCAGCTGTCTGGCGAGGTCGACGATACCAAAGAGGCTCGCCGGTGCGAAGGTGTGTCGTTGGTCGCTTTCCAAACCCCACTGCCCTCCGGTGAAAGGTTCTAGCTGTTTTTTTTAGAGAACAGGAACTCTTATTGCGTAGGGCAGTATCGCTTGCTCAGAAGGGGCACTCCCCTTTAACCCCTCGGGACAGCAGGGACAATGATCACGTTCCACGGTCTCAAAGATGGGGTGAAGGGGAGACCATCCGTCCAAGTCCTACAGGATGTTACCTATATTACCATAGTTTGCGCCCTTTGTTAGAACAGTGGACAGGCCTAGTTTGCTAGGGTTTGCTCAGACATTTCTTGGTGTTGATGGGAGGAGGGGGGGGACCCCCTCAAACCCCCATCCAGGAGCACCATGTTAATCAATGAGAGAGCTCTCCAGTCCAGCTTTCACTCCACTGCACTAAGTCCAGCTGTGCACAGGGTGACCGGACGGGTTACCAGGTGATTCTGGGGGGGATGGCATCAACACCTACTCTCCCTGCCTGGTCAACAGCCCTCTCCATGGGCATGACCCATCACTGCGTCCGGCTGGGGCTCAGACACCTCCACAACCTTGCCCACCAGGCAAACCGGGGCACCCACACTTATGCACCTCTCCCCGGACACTATTCGGCTATAGTCTCTAGACTACAGTCCCATATGGGAAATGCCATTGTAACATATTGCAATCGAAAGCAATCAAGTCATCCATTGCATTGCTTAAAATCATCATAAACAGTCAATGGACAGCACATTTGAATTGTATTTGTACAGTAGAGTGTCCAGTAGTGGACCTTATTAGTTTAAGCACTATAACAGCATGTCCAATTCATGATAGACAGTGGACATTTTGACCATGTGCCTGTATTATATGCCTGAAATGGACAGAACATAGGCCTTATGGACAAACCTGTTTAAAATTAGACAAATCTATATTGATACGGTTCTTCAGTAATGTATAATGGAGAAGAAAAACGGCCCAAAACGCACTTTCTAAGAACTTAAAAAATGTGTAATTTCGCCACCTTTTGGATTTTTGATTTACTACAGCGGCAATTGCCATGTTCCATTTGCAATATGTTTTGATCGATCTGCCACCCAATTCGGAAAGGTTAGTCCTCGCTCACCTCAGACCCCTGGTGTGTACATCACTGGACCCCCTAAAGTCCAGTGATGATCCACATCGGGGTGGTGATGCAATCATCTTCCATCTGCAGAGGGCCTACTCTCACCTGGACAACGCAGGTTGCACTGTGAGGGTTATGTTTTTTGACTTCTCCAGTACCTTCAACACCATTCAGCCCCTGCTACTGGGTGAGAAGATGAAGAGGATGAAAGTGGAAGCACCCTTAGTCTCCTGGGTCACGGACTACCTGACCGGTAGGCCACAATTTGTGCGACTACAGAGTCAGAACGGGCAGTGAGCAACACAGGGGCCCCCCAGGGAATGGTCCTGTCCCCCTTCCTGTTCACCCTTTACACCTCAGACTTCAGATATAACTCATGCCAAAACATGCCACCTACAGAAGTTCTCGGATGTAGGGTGCATCAGGGTTGGGCAGGAGGAGGAGTACAGGAGCACAATCAATGACTTTGTGGTGTGGTGTGAGCAGAACCACCTTCAACATCAGCAAAACAAAGGAGATGGTGGTGGACTTCAGGAGAACCAAGGCCCGACTGACTACAGTCCCTATACAGGGGATAGATGTGGAAGTCTTTGGGTCATACAAGTTCCTGGGAGTCCATATGGATAATAGGTTGGAATGGGCTGGTAACACCGGGGCCCTGTACAAAAAGGGTCAGAGCCGACTCTACTTTCTGAGGAGGCTCAGGTCCTTCAACGTGTGCAGTAAACTACTGCATACCTTCTACCAGTCTGTGGTGGCCAGTGCCATCTTTTTTTGCAGTGGTGTGCTGGGGCGCCAACATAAAAGCCGGTGATGCTTCTCGGGTAAATAAGCTGATCAGGAAGGCTAGCTCTGTTCTGGGGATGAGCCTTGACACTCTAGAGGAGGTGGCGGAGAGACGGGTCCTGGCCAAACTGCTGGCCATCATGGACAACATCACCCACAATCTGCATGCCATGGTTATGACGCAGAGGAGCACCTTCAGTCACAGACTGATCCCACCATGGTGTGCCAGAGAGCGCTACAGGAGGTCCTTCCTGCCGGCGGCTATTATACTATTTAATACCTCACCGGGGTGCCGTGCCGTCGGCAACATAGATCTGGAACTGTTGGGGTGTTAGGACCTGGTTTAACAATTATGCATTCATCCGTGAGTAACTCTGGTCTGTAATCAGTCATTCACTAAGGACTTATTTATTCATTCAGGTCTGGTCTATACATATTCATGTACAGTTGTTATATCATATCACGTGCAATATTGCAAGTAATTCTTGGACCTAACTTACGTAGTCATTCACTCAGGAATGCATATTAGTATCCTGTCAGTTGTATCTTTTTTCATTGCTTTTAGTATATCGAATGTGCAATATGTGCATTTATCTGTAATTAAACCCTGTGCACTAAGGACTGTATTTTAAGGGAATTACTATTATTACCCTAAATTATATCATACACACATTTAGCTATTTAAGTATCTCTTCCTGTCATTTACCTCTACAGTTAATATAACCATGCAATATTCACTTACCTGTAAATTTAATTGTATATTTACCTGTTCAGTTAATTTAACCATGCAAAATATTCACTTACCTGTTAATTTAACTAGTCTGTATATTAAGTAAACTATTATTACCCTCACTAATATCATACGCACTTTTAGCTATTGAAGTATTTCTCTGCCATCGACCTGTATAGTACAGTTAACCATGCACCATCCACCAATGTATAGTGTACATATCCAGCCATCCACCCATACTATGCAATGTCTTTTTATAGCTTTTTTGCACTCCAGACTTCTTGTATTTCTATACCTTTTCATACTGCCGCTCTATGTATCATGTATCGTGTATCTGTCTTTTGTGTACTTCGTTCTGGCATTTTGCACCTGCCCTGTGTTTTTGTTGTAGCTGCTTGACAAAGAAATTTCCCCCTCGGGGATCAATAAAGTACCTATCTATCTATATATCATGATTGCCATTTTAGCAAACATCACTTCCCATCAACCCAAGGAGTTTTCTAGCCAATCCCAGACATGAGCATCACGTCCAACATTGGCCTTAACCTCTTGTCGTAGTCCCTTGAGTTTTGCCATCGCCTCAGTAAAGGATCCTCCAGGTGCAGTGTTGTTGGGAATTAAAGTACAACACTCACTCCCGAACATCACACAGACACCACCTTTCTCTGCTAGGAGCCAGTCTAGAGCTTGTCTGTTCTGCCAGGTCATTTTACTGGTTGCTTGTGCCTGTTCTCCCAGGGCTGCCAATGCTGAGTCAGTATAATTAATAAACCTTTGCTGACTGTAGTATATGTAGTGGATCCATTTCATGTTCTTGTTTGGAGTTATCCAGTCTAATATTGATTCAAATCCTGCTGAGATTTCACTTCTTGCTTTAAACTCATTAGGGATACCTCTAGGTAACTGTACCTTGGGATCAGGTTGATATGCTCTCTGCTTCCACTTTAGGTCAATACTTTGCTCATCAATCAGAGGGTCCCAATCATCTTGATATGCTCTTCTTCCTCTATGTTTTGCAATAAGCTTCTGGTGCGTTCTAATAATGGACACCTGATGAACTGCTCTAACGAGTGCACATAGTCCAGTCCAATGTGCTGGAAGAACATTAAACAGTTTGTTTTTTCCACACATCCAGAAACTATCTGCCACTCCAACATCTTGTAGTCTAGGATACATCAATGATGGATGGGAATAAGTCATATTGCCACATTTGCCACTCAGGTAGTCCTTTTGTTCCATGCTTGCCTTTGGTAAATAATCACTTCTTCCTGAACTAGGGCTCCATCCTAGGATCCATGTCACATTGCATTTAACTGTGGTATTCCCTACTACGTTTGTACCTGTATAACTATAAAAACATTCAAACTCATTTTTTACTAACATCATAGGTTCCAATTGGTGGTTTTGTTAATTTAGTAGATATCTCGAAGACGTCACTCTTATTTCTGCTTCTACTCTTGTTTAAGCTCTTTCTGCCAATAGAACTTCCCAAAATTCCTCTGCACTTTGCTTCACACAATGGCTATCTAAATTTCTTTGCATCACATCTTGTATTCAGCCATACAGCTTACATAGGTTGCAGGTTCTGGTACAATCACCACTTTTCCTGTAGGAGGTTTACTGCACAGTACACAGTTGTCCATCTGATGCTTTGTAGCTGTGTACGTAGCCCATTTGTACCAGCCATTGTTCAGTGCTTCTTTCCACATCCATTCACTCACTTCTGCTGAATCCTCAGCAGGTACAGAGACTGATGTACCAGTGTCAATCAGGTCGGCAGAACGCGTTGTCCCTTCCCTTTTAAGTCTCAGGAATTATGCCATTAATTCTTATTTCACAAGTCCATAGTACCCATTTAGCACTCTTGTGTCTGTTAGTGATCTATATTGCTGCATTGCTTACTAGTTGTCCTGCTTCTTCTCTGTCCATAGTTAGGTTCACTGCTGTACACATAGTGCTGTTACAGGTCACATTTAGTTCAGTATGCCATAACTTCAAAGCTTTCATTGTCACATCACATCTTGATCCAGTTATAGCTTTGTACAAATCTCCATTGTCTTTGGTGAATGTGAAACAAATAGTTTGTGTAGCCCTTTGCTATATTGTCTACCAGTCCTCTCACTGTACACTTTACTTTTCTACTTTGTGCTGGGATGGCTTGTAGCAAAATAGCCAAAGCACATTGTTCTCGTGTTTGTTCTTGAATTCTTAGCTCTTCTTTGGTAGTTACATCCATGGTCTCTTCTTTACTCTGGAGTTGTCCTGTCTGTTCTATGTCCTTTATTCCAGTGGGTCTGTTGACACCTGTCTCCACCTTTTCATTCTGACCATGTGATGTCTGTGAAGTTGATGGTGGTGAAAGGCAGAGAATCTCCACTGCCTCCGAAGTCTGTGGAGTCTTGGTGCTCTTGGAGATCTTGGAGTTCTGGAAGATCTCGAAGTTCAGGAAGTTCCTGATGGTCTTGGAGTTCAGGCTGTTCTGGTGTGTGTAGGTTTGGATGGTCTGGATGGTCTGTGAGGTCTTGATGGTCGTTGACTTGTGGTTCATCTGTGTCTGGCCCTGTACTGTAGGCATCAACCAGGGCACATAGCTCAGCAGCAAAATTCTCACTGCCAGCTTCCCCCATCACCGGAGTCTCAGCAGAGAAGTGGTGATTCTGCTTGAGCTTCCTCCCTTTCCCCTTCTTCTTCTGTTCCTGTTTCATCTTCTTCCCAAGATGGTGTTTCTGCAGCTTCTGCTCCCTCATCTCCGGGTCGTCGTACCTGTCGTGGTACTCTGGTGCAGTGGATGAGATGGTACCAGGTCGAGCTTCCCTCTACTCGAACAGCTATCGGCGTGGCCTGCGTGACAGTGTAGGGTCCCTCTCATCTTGGCTCATGCCACTTCCTCCGGAAGTCCCTGATGTAGACTTTGTCCACTGGCTCGACTGTTCTTGGTGGGTCCAACTCCGGCTCTGGAACCCTGTTTTTCTCCTGTTGATAGATAACTTTATGTATGGCAGTTAGTTGTCTGATATATTCTTTCAGTTCTCTTTCTAATTGTTCTAAGGGTGAACCATAATAAGGTCCTCTAAGAACTGGCACTGGCATGGGTCGACCCGTAAGCATATCATGCGGTGTTAGATGCGTTATTCTGTAGCTTGCATGCGATAACTCATTAGTGCCAGAGGCAAAGCATCCACCCAATTCATCCTTGTACTCTCACAGATTTTCCTAATTTTTGCTTTCAGAGTTTAATTTACTTTCTCCACAATTCCCTGAGACTGGGGATGATACACACAACCCAGTCTTTGTTTTATACGCAACTGTTGTACAACTGTTTTCATTGTCTTCTGCACAAAAGTGGATCCATTGTCAGAACTGATTACAGTAGGAATTCCAAATCGAGGCATCACTTCTCTCAATAAGAATTTCAACACTGTCCCTGATCCTACATCCTTAGATGGGACTGCCTCTACCCATCTGCTAAATCTATCAATATGATCAAACCCATGGGCATTAGTAATAAGTAAGTGCTGTGGGCGCCACTAGTTGTCCTTCCTGTGCTCTCCATAGTCCATTTGCATCCTGCTCTGCCCCTCTCTTGTTCCACATAGTTTGCTCAAAAACTCCTGCTCTATCCTGCATTCATATTATGTCATCCATTTCTGGAGCTGCTTCAACTAGGATAAGAGGAGCTTGAATCACCATTTTACATTTAGATGCTATTTTTGCTGCTTCATCTGCTGCATTGTTACCTCTGTTAACATAGTCGTTCCCCTTTTTATGTGCTTGACATTTAATAAATGCTATCTATTTTGGCAGAAGTAAAGCATTAATTAATTATTGTATTTGCTCAAAATGTAAGATGGGACACCCATCTGTTTTTCTAAACCCTCTCTGCTTCCATACTGCTCCAAACAGGTGACATACTCCATGTGCATATGCTGAATCAGTGTAAATGTTTACCACTTTATCTCTTCCTTTCCTGCATGGTGCTGTTAGTGCTTTTAACTCGGCTAGTTGAGCAGAGCATGGCTGGTCACAACTCTCACTTTATATGGTATGAAATTGATTGTATATTCCTTTCCTTACTATGGCATAACCAGCATGGTTACCCTCATAGTCACTAAAACAGGATCCATCCACAAACGACTCCTCAGTTGCACCTAGAATTGGAACTGACAGCAAATCTGGTCGTAACTTGGTAAATGTCAATGATTCTGCTACACAATCATTCTGTCTCTATTGGAATTCTCTCTGCAGGATTAACTGTGGTACACCTTTTTATGGTCATGGCTGGATAGGTAAGCAGTGTTAAATGTTTCATCAACCTTGCATTTGTCAGTACAAACTTTCCCAATTCAGTTATCTTGTGATGGGTGTAGATTATCACTGTATATCCCATTGTAATTGTGGATGCTTTATCATATGCATACTGTACAGCTGCTAGTCCTTGGTAACAAGGTGGATAACCGTGTGCCACTGAGTCCAATTTAGTGCTATAGAAAGCTATTGGCTGCTTTCTTCGTCCTACACATGTTTCCTGCAGTAGCACTGCTGTTGCAAAACCTTGACAACGATTTGCTACATATAGCAAAAAGAGTTTTGTATAGTCTGGAGTTCCCAACGCTGGAGCTACTTGCATTTCCTGTTTTATTGTTTCAATAGCAGCTAATGAATCCCTGTTCCAGTTTATTCTTGCATTTAATTCTGTTATTCCTGCATTCTTCATTATTTCTCTCAATGGGGCTGTTTTATTGCATAGTCTCTACCCAGTCTAAACAAAATCCTGTCATCCCCAGAAACGTCATCATTTGTCCCACTGTTTACGGCACTGGAGCTTTGCTCAATCCTTCAAGTTGAGAGGATGCTATTGCCTTCGTTTTTTGGGCTATAGTTCTTCCCAGGTACCCAACTTGTCGCTGGCAATACTGGAGTTTCTTCTGTGATACTTTATGGCCTCCGTTTGCCAGCCTCTCCAAGATCTTCATAGTATCTTGGTGACACTGTTCTATTGTTGTTGCACATAGCAGTAGATCATCTACATACTGTATTAGCGTTCCCTCCAGTGTCAGATCTTCCAGCTCTCAATACCTGATTAAATACATGAGGTGAATTCTTAAATCCCTGGGGCATTCTCATCTATGTGTACCTTTTGTTTCTTCACTCATATTCATCTGATTTTCTTTAGTTATCTCCACCTCTTGTGGTTCTCCAACCATTTCTGCAAAGCAGAGGACTTTAAATCAGGTTTTTTTTTCGGTAGACTGGAAAATCAATGGATTTTCTGTGTTTTCCCACTTCACAGTTTTAGCTCTCTTCATCATTGGTCCCAGATCTTTTGCTTGGTATCCTTCAGCCACAAGCAAAGTTATGTGGGGCTCTGATCCTGGTATCTTAAACCAGTTCTGTATCATGTCAAAATCAGAGTCGTCCTGTATTTCCATTGCTGCTCCTTGCTTCTCGATTATAAAATACTGTGAGCTAATAGGAGCTATCTTATCTTCTACTTGTGTTAGCCATAATTTTTCTAACATAGGATTTTGGTATGGGTCATATTGTAATGTACAATGAAATCCTAACTCTGGTCATCTCATCTTTGAATTCTGTGCTATAATAAACTTACCCTATTTATCTAGCACTTCCTGCACTGGCTCTTCTATTTCTCCTATCTATTTCGCCTCTTTTGTGGTCATTACGATTTGTTGGCATGATCCCTCCCTGTCTATTACTATCCCTTCTGATGTACATTTAATTTGAATGCCCATTCTACATCATCCTAATAGATTTACTGGAGTATGTTCCGATACCAATATGGGTATGTTTTTCCCCCTGCTTTTAATTTTACTGGTGCTGTCATAGGAATTAGCTGTGTTTATGCAATCAAGCATGTTGTGTCAATCAAAGCCCTGAAGTACACTGGTGCTGGAATACCCCCTACAGAGAGATCAGAGATCAGTACGCTGTATTAAGGACCTCTATGATATCAAGGCGTCTTTAGGTACAACAGAGAAAATTGAGACGTTTACATTTACATTACATTTTAGTCATTTAGCAGACAAATTGGTGGGGTTGGGTTCAAGTGTCTCTGGAAGGTGGTCAGTGACTCTGCTGTCCTGGCATCGTGGGGGTTTGTTCCACCATTGGGGTGCCATAGCACCAAATACCTTTGACTGGCCTGAGCGGGAACTGTGCTTTCGTAGAGGTAGGGGGGCTAGCAGGCCAGCGGTGGATGAACGTAGTGCCCTTGTTTGGGTGTAGGGTCTGATCAGAGCCTGAAGGTAAGGAGGTGCCGTTCCCCTCACAGCTCCGTAGGCAAGCACCATGGTTTTGTAGTAGATGCGAGCTTCAACTGGAAGCCAATGGAGTGTGCGGAGGAGCGGGGTGACATAAGAGAACTTGGGAAGGTTGAACACCAGACGGGCTGTAGCGTTCTGGACAAGTTGTAGGGGTTTAATGGCGTAGGGAGGGAGCCCAGCCAACAGCGAGTGGCAGTAATCCAGAAGGGAGATGACAAGATAGATAGATAGATAGATAGATAGATAGATAGATAGATAGATAGATAGATAGATAGATAGATAGATAGATAGATAGATAGATAGATAGACAGACAGACAGACAGACAGACAGACAGACAGACAGACAGACAGACAGACAGACAGACAGACAGACAGACAGACAGACAGACAGACAGACAGACAGACAGACAGACAGACAGACAGACAGACAGACAGACAGACAGACAGACAGACAGACAGACAGACAGACAGACAGACAGACAGACAGACAGACAGACAGACAGACAGACAGACAGACAGACAGACAGACAGACAGACAGACAGACAGACAGACAGACAGACAGACAGACAGACAGACAGACAGACAGACAGACAGACAGACAGATAGATAGATAGATAGATAGATAGATAGATAGATAGATAGATAGGTACTTTATTGATCCCCCGGGGGGGAAATTTCATTGTCAAGCAGCTACAACAAAAACACAGGGCAGGTGCAAAATGCCACAACGAAAGTACACAAAAGACAGATACACGGTACATGATACATAGAGCGGCAGTATGAAAAAGTATAGAAATACAAGATATCTGGAGTGAAAAAAAAAGCAATAAAAGGACATTGCATAGTATGAGTGGTTGGCTGAATATGTACACTATACATTGGTGGATGTTGGATGGTTAACTATACTATACAGGTCGATGGCAGAGAAATACTTCAGTAGCTAAAAATGCGTATGATATGAGCGAGGGTAATAATAGTTTACTTAATAGACAGACTGTGTAAATGAACAGGTAAGTGAAAATTTTGCATGGTTAAATTAGCTGTACAGTTAGGTATACAGTTATATTTACAGATAAGTGAATACTTGCATGTTTACACAAACTGTACAGGTAAATGACAGGAAGAGATACTTTAATAGCTAAATGTGTGTATGATATCATTTGGGGTAATAATAGTAATTCCCTTAAAATACAGTCCTAGTGCCTGGATTAGGACCTGTGCAGGCACAGCAGCACACTGCCCTCCAAAGCCTGCTAAAAAATGTACGAACTGCCCCTTTCCTCGCCCTGCATGGAACATCCAGGGTCACGTCCTTGGTGACGTCCGGGGTGACCACAGCAACATCCTCTGGAAAGGGATAAAATAGGGACAGCATGTAAATAAATGCAACCCATAGGTTCTAAACACTGGCCAGTTGAAAGGCTCTACTAAGATGTCATGACAAACAGCACCTATCAGAGTGCTTTCTATAAGTCTTATTCACCTGCTTGGATGTCAGCTGGCAGAGTGGCGGAGACGGCCACAGAGAGAAGCTTTTCTTCAGGTGTGACGTCCCACAACCTCCAAGAGGGAAGAAGCCGGTTCTGCCTCTGTGTTAGGGGTGATGTCCACAACCTCCAGGTGGGGAGATGCCAGGTGTGACTGTGTTAGGGGTGATGTCCACAACCTTCAGGTAGGAAGAAGCAGGGTCTTCCTCTGTGTTAGGGGTGATGTCCACAACCTCCAGGGGGGAAGAAGCCGGGTCTGCCTCTGTGTTAGGAGTGACAATTAAAATCCTGATACTCTACTACTACAAGGCACCAAGATGTCATGACAAAAGGCATTTGTCAGAGTGCTCTCTATCATTGCTACTCATATGCTTGGATGTCAGCTGGTAGTGTGGCGGAGACGGCCACAACGACGACAGGGGGGGCTGGTAGGGTGTCTGTAGGGGGCTGGAAGTAGCTCTGCACCTTGTCCGCCACTAAGGCACAGACAGAGCTCATAAAAAAAGTGGTCTTGAGGTCATACAGGCAGAAGGACTGGCTGATTCTCCCAAGGATCGACCGCACAGTCAAAAGCAGCAGCCCGGGAGAAAGGGGTTTGAGGGGAAGAGGCCTTCAACACGCTGGAGAGCTTCTCCCCTATGGCCGACACCATGCCCACAGCCATCCGCTTAGGAGGATGGGGTGCTCTGAATGCCCTTCCTCTGACTGAAGCTACAGGGCCAGGAGGAGCCTGGGCACCAGTTCCACCACTACCTGGGATGGGCTGAGCAGGTTGCTGTGTGGCTCATTGGACAGCTCGCCCAGAATGCTCCTCACAGCTCTCTCCACGATGCGGAGTTTAGGGTTGCTGAAATCAACAAGAAGGAGAATAAAAAGCTCAACAATGTGCAATGTTCACACAGAGAACACTGCTCTAGTATTTTTATACATAGCTCCAGATGAATGTAGCAAGCCATATGCGGGGCGGTACATGGAACTCACATGTCAGCGCCAGCTGGAGTGGTGGGGTGCATGGAGCGGCGGAGCTTGCAGACAGCCTCGTGCTCTATGTCCATCATTTTAAGGCAGGATTTTACTTCCCAGGCCTGCCATAGAAAACAGGAAGTCCCATTAGTGTAATTTCACAACAGATCTATTCTGCTGTACTAACTACAGTAGTTGATGAAAGGCTAGAAAAGTCTCTAACTCTCATTCTCTTACCAGCCAAGCAAGTTCGTTCCCCTCCTCCAGGGTTTCCTTCCACACCCTTCAAATAGAACACATGGCAATTCAACTTTCCTGGCTTCCTATTTTTCTGTTGTTTATTTTACCCATACCTCCTGGAGCGCTGCTGGTGGCAAAGAATGGCAGTGAAGGTGAGAGCTGATGTGGTACTCACCTCTCCCTAAGGGAATTTTTGCAGAGACACCAGCCAGTCGCTCATGTGCTTCGGGGTGACATGAGGCGAGACCTGGCCTCGACTCTGGAGCAGCAGATAGTGGACCATGAGCTTCTTCTGCAAGATGAGGTAAGGTGTGAGACCGTGCCACCAAAGACCCTATTAACCTCTTCAGGATCGTGTCCTGCCCTCTGGACGCTTGAGCTAACTTGCGCTGATGTGATTAGCATGACGTTGTAAGTAACAAGAACATTTCCTAGGACATGGACATATCTTATATGGGCAGAAAGCTTAAATTCTTGATATCTAACTGCACTGTCCAATTTACAGTAGCTATTACAGGGAAAGAATACCATGCTATTGTTTGAGGAGAGTGCACAGTTTTGTACTTGAAAATGTATCAATAAACCAATAGGCAGATTCGGGATGACAACATTTTGAACAGTAATGGAATGGTTCATTGGATCTGTCTAAAACTTTGCACATACACTGCTGCCATCTACTGGCCAAAATCTAAGTTGCGCCTGGACTAAGTAATATTATTTCCTTTCTTGCATTTCAAAGATGTGACAAGAAAAAAAAACAGTTTTTTCTTTGTATTATCTTTTACCAGATCTAATGTGTTATATTCTCCTACATTAGTTTCACATTTCCACAAACTTCAAAGTGTTTCCTTTGAAATGGTATCAAGAATATGCATATCCTTGCTTTTAGGCGAAATTTGAAAAAAAGGGTCCGATCCTTAAGCTTTCAGAAGGGCCTCTCGCAACATTTCACAACTGCTCATGCCTCACAATTTGCAAGTGATATTAAGAACTCATATGACCATCTTCTATAAACTGTCTTGAAAAAAAACTTGTTTTGGGATGAAATCTTGTTTTGGGATGAAATCTCTTTTGGGATGAAATTCTGTTTCTGTTCCTGTTTTTGTGGGATGAATCTTACTTGTTAATTGTAATATGTTTCCTCCCAGCAGGCCTGCAGAGTCTGAAAATAAAAGCTGCTTCTACAGAATTCCTTTGAAGAGAATGAAAACAATTATGCTTTATTAGGCACATTATGTACAGGCATTTACACTATGCTAAAAGGAATATCTCCTAAGATTACCTTTGTTACCCTCAGATGGGGATGAAATGCAACGCTATAGATATACAGGAATGACTTAAAGTCACGAATGATTAGAGATAACATGTTTACATTCTATTGCCATGGAGAAATGGAATTTGTAGAACCTGTATACGTGTTTGCTTCTATATCTTTATCTTTATTTATTTATTTAGTGAAAGATCAAGCTCTTTCTTTTGTCATAATGTGTATATGATGATGTTTTAGCCCATTCCGATTCATGACACTCTTATCCAGGTGCGTGTTGCATAGACCTACTAATCCAACCTTGGTTTACAAGTTAAATGAAATGTGTATACATGCCTATACATATCTATTGACCACATCCATTTAAAGCAATGATTGTCATTTGAAAATGTGGTTGTTGTGTTATTGTCATGGTTTCTAGAATGGGCCGAGGCGCTAAGCAGTAGTATGAAGACATTCCTTTTATTTGATGAGACAAAAACAAAAAAACAAAGGAGAGAACAAAACCACAAACTGTAATGAACTTAAATAGGATCCCCAATTAGAGACAACGTATGGCAGCTGCCTCTAATTGGGAACCAGCAAAACTTAAACATAGAGTTGCCCAGACAGCCCTACCCTTAGGCCCCGACAGTAAACCAAACCCAAACATAGAGATTCCACTAGGCACGTTATTCCAATATTTCCGAGTTCTGAAATGACGCAGCCCAGAGAAAATCTAAACCACATTTACCACAAAAATTCTCAACCACATTTATTTCTCCTAGACATGATTAAGCATAATTCAACACCAATATGAGATTGACTATTTTCTCATACTTTTCATATACTGCTCCTGAGAAATAGCCTATAACTTGTATCACTATGATCAAGCTATAAGATCTTAAAATGTCCCACAATGTTCTGGGGTAAGTCTCATTCCAATGTTCTTAATGTGTTTCAAAACCTTCAATGAGTGAGAGAAACAGCAAGATCTAAAGATAAACTCTGCTGTCTCATTGATGACTGTATCCAACGTCTCAAATATGTCTCATTTATCACATCCAAGTCGCAACACTTTAGTTCTTACTCAGATACAAATAGAAGATCTTATCAGTTTCTTAAAAGTTCTCACCCATTTATGACGCTGCAATTTCTCAAATATGTCTGTTTTCACATTCAAGTCTAACACTGCTTAATCTTAATCTTCATCTTATTTGGATCATTTGTTTAATAAATCAAGATCTCAAAATGTTCTTATAAGTCTTATTTTGCATCAATGTAAAGTTTTGAATCAGATTTACTATATAAGGCAAAGTGGTGGTCATTCACTCAGCTAGAATATAATTTAACCGATTTCTTTAAAATCTGTTTTTTATTATTCTTTGAATGACAGCACAATTAACTACACATCCAATGTACAGTATAAATATGTTGTGACAGTGGAGGGTATGGGTTGCTGCATCCCCAGAACTTCCATGTGCCGCCTTAGGCAGAACTGGCAATGCTGTTTTAATGATTTTAAAGCTATCTTTTCTGTGTTCTTAAAGTAGCTTGTGCTAATCTTTCTCCAGAGTATTGGGGAAATGCCCAACAAAAACCAGGCCAGATCCATACAACTTTGCCCAGAACCTGCTGCAGAGTGACAACATCCATCCGTACAGGGGTTTCCAGAAGGGGCACGATATGAAAACGTGCCACTTGTTGCATAATCATGCAACAGTCAGATATCTGCACTCTCAAATTTAAAACAAGTGCTAACATGGAAGAGTTGCCATAGTCTTCATGTGTGAAAAACAACTCCACTTAGCCATACTTGATCTGTGTCCCATAACGATATACAATAGTGAAGTTGTTTCTTCTGTCTTTCCTGTAATTTCTGGATGTGAGCTGCATTCTACTAACCTGAGCCTGTTTAAAGTCTCTCAGAGTTCTGTTCTGAATGGGGTGACCTACACTCTCCTCCAAGGCAGTCAGATTGTCTTCCTCAAGTTGAAACACACTTTCTCTGATCACACTCATCCTTAAATAACTACTTTCTTGGCAAAAGCTGTAGTCATTGGACATTCTGGCATAGAATTCTGCAACGGCATTGCACTTTGTGCAATTATTGGAAGAGACTGTACAAGACCAACAGCATCTACTATCTGAATAGGTATATTTTGAGTGCCATGTATGAGCCGTAGCAAATAGCCGTTTTTATCCTCAAAATGGAAACATGAATGAGTCCACAGTGGCCCAAAGTCTCTAACACTGTCAAGTGAACAAGTGCATATTAGCAGTTTGTTATCTCTCACCATAAAGATCAGCTATCTGGGAGCAAAAGTTCAAGAGTAGTTTTTCAGCATGCTCAATCTGTTAAACTGATATGGACTGATGGACTAACTGATACTAAGAAGTAGAAAATGGTTATAATAGAGAGTACCAAGACGACCCCTGAAAAAACAACCGGGCCAAAAAAATAGCAAAAGGGACCAATATTCGGATGCTTTGAAGAACATTCTGTGTGATGTAACTGAGCGAGGACAACGGGTCAGATTAGATGGTGGCAGGATATCTTTTAATCGCTTGTCAAGCTCACATATCCCTTTGGTCATGCTAAAAGGCTGACGAGAGAATTCAGTAAAAAACCACAAAAACATTTGTAAGCGCATGACTCCAAGCAGTACAGAGTGCATGTAGTCAACGGCATTCCCACAAATAAAGTCAAAACTTTAAAGTTTGCTAAGCCAAGTAGGACTCTTAACAATCTCAAAGGCTGATTTTGCATCATCAATTAACTTTTGGATTGTCCTGCTGAAATGGGAAAGCATGCATTTGTCCAACGTCCAGCAAAAATTATATTTTCCCTTTTAGTGTGTTCACTGTAGCTCAACTCATTAATGATACAATAAAATGGCCGATTTGAAAAAAGGCACTCCATCAGTGTTCCAGGTAAATTATATATTTCTAGGATCGCTTAATGGCCCACCAACAGCTGCATTTTCTGTACACCTCTCATTCATATACAGTGTATCATCAATGCTCTCTTCCCTTTTTCTGCCTGTTGAATCCAGCGAAGGTCAGCAACCCTGAACCCCCAGCGAAGGTCAGCAACCCTGAACCCCCAGGGAAGGTCAGCAACCCTGAACCCCCAGGGAAGGTCAGCAACCCTGAACCCCCAGCGAAGGTCAGCAACCCTGAACCTCCAGCGAAGGTCAGCAACCCTGAACCTCCAGCGAAGGTCAGCAACCCTGAACCTCCAGCGAAGGTCCGCAACCCTGAACCTCCAGCGAAAGGTCCACAGCCCGGAACCTCCAGCGAAGGTCCACAGCCCGGAACCTCCCGTCGTCTGCCCCGCTCCAGTGCCAGAGCAGTCCTCTCCACCGGTACCCATTCCGGGTCCAGCCGTCTGCTCCGCCCCAGTGCCAGAGCAGTCCTCTCCACCGGTACCCATTCCGGGTCCAGCCGTCTGCTCCGCCCCAGTGCCAGAGTAGTCCGCTCCACCGGTACCCATTCCGGGTCCAGCCGTCTGCTCCGCCCCAGTGCCAGAGTAGTCCGCTCCACCGGTACCCATTCCGGGTCCAGCCGTCTGCTCCGCCCCAGTGCCAGAGCAGTCCTCTCCACCGGTACCCATTCCGGGTCCAGCCGTCTGCTCCGCCCCAGTGCCAGAGTAGTCCGCTCCACCGGTACCCATTCCGGGTCCAGCCGTCTGCTCCGCCCCAGTGCCAGAGTAGTCCGCCGTACCGGTACCCATTCCGGGTCCAGCCGTCTGCTCCGCTCCAGTGCCAGAGCAGTCCGCCGTACCGGTGCCCAATCCGGGTCCAGCCGTCTGCAGTTGCTCCTCGATAGAAACTTCAATAAAAGAAGAAGATGTTGTCAGGCTCTGGCCATAGAGAAGCCTATTTGCTTCTCTATGTAGCTATGGTCAGAGACTGACAATGTCTTTCTTTTCTAATTCTGTGTGGGTTTGGGTTGGATCCCTAATTAGAGGCAGCTGCACTGCATTGTCTCTAATTAGGGATCATATATATGTTTGTCTGTCTTTCACTCTTATGTGGGTCGTTGTCGATATAATTCTCCAGTCACGGTGAAAGTAAGTGTGTTCAAGTTTAACGTCTATGCATTCGTGTTTGTTGTTTGTAATTAAGACGTTGGTAGATCGTGTTTTTTTTTTGTTTGTTAGTTCGCACTGTTTGATAGTTTTTTTATACATAGTATACTAAATAAATACAATGTCGAACTACTATCCCTGCGCTGCGCCTTGGTCTCTCCACACACACAACTGTGACAGAACGACCCACCAACATGAGACCAAGCAGCGCAACTGGGGAGAGACGGACTCAGAGGAGTTAGCGCCAGTACCAGTTCCCACGTGGCCTAGGGTGAAGCCTGAGGACCGTGGGAGGTTTTTGAAACAATGGAGGAGGATGGAGAAGGCAAGGTCCGTCGTGGCTTCGAGCACCACACCATCAGTGCGCAGCCAGAGCCCGGAGAGGCTGAAGAAGGGGAAAAGCACACCACTTCGTCTGCCCACAGTTCAGGATCAGGAGAAGCCCGAGGGGTTTCATGAATACCCGGAGGAGGAGCAGACGAGGTGGTGGAGAGCCTGGGTTGCGCTTCCGCTGGAGGCGCAGAAGGACCCATTCCTACGGGAGATAGAGGAGGAGAAGGACTTCGAGCGCCGACGGGTACTAGTGCTGAGGCTATTGGACAGACGGGCACCTCCAGCGAAGGTCAGCAATCTTGAACCTTCAGCGAAGGTCAGCAGCCTGGAACCTCCGGCGAAGGTCCGTAGCCCGAAACCTCCAACAAAGTTCTGCAGCCCAGAACCTCCAGCGAATGTCCGCAGCCCGAAACCTCCAGCGAAGGTCAGCAGCCCTGAACCTCCAGCGAAGGTCAGCAGACGACGGGAGGTTCCGGGGAAAACAACCGGGCCCGGACTGGGCACAAGTGGGGTAAACGGCTCCTGCCATGGAGCGGGGAAGACAACCGGGCCTGGACTGGACACCGGTGGGGTAAACGGCTCCGGCCATGGAGCGGGGAAAACAACCCGTCGTCTGCCCCGCTCCAGTGCCAGAGCAGTCCGCTCCACCGGTACCCATTCCGGGTCCAGCCGTCTGCTCCGCCCCAGTGCCAGAGCAGTCCGCCCTACCGGTGCCCAATCTGGGTCCAGCCGACTGCTCCGCTCCAGAGCCAGAGCAGTCCGCTCCACCGATGCCCAATCCGGATCCAGCCGTCTGCTCCGCTCCAGAACCAGAGCAGTCCGCCTCACCGGTGCCCAGTCCAGGCCCAGTCGTCTGCTCCGCTCCAGAGCCTGAACAGTCCGCCCCACCGGTGCCCAGTCCAGGCCCAGTTGTTTTCCTAGCTCCATGGCCAGAGCCGTTTACCCCACCGGTGCCCAGTCCAGGCCCAGTTGTTTTCCTAGCTCCATGGCCAGAGCCGTTTACCCCACCGGTGCCCAGTCCAGGCCCGGTTGTTTTCCCCGCTCCATGGCCGGAGCCGTTTACCCCACCGGTGCCCAGTCCGGGCCCGGTTGTTTTACCCGCTCCATGGCCGGAGCCGTTTACCCCACCGGTGCCCAGTCCGGGCCCGGTTGTCTTCCCCGCTCTGGAGCCAGAGCAGTCCGCCCCACCGGTGCCCAGTCCAGGCCCAGTTGTTTTCCCCGCTCCATGGCCAGAGCCGTTTACCCCACCGGTGCCCAGTCCGGGCCCGGTTGTCTTCCCCGCTCCATGGCAGGAGCCGTTTACCCCACCGGTGCCCAGTCCGGGCCCGGTTGTCTTCCCCGCTCCATGGCAGGAGCCGTTTACCCCACCGGTGCCCAGTCCGGGCCCGGTTGTTTTCCCCGCTCCATGGCCGGAGCCGTTTACCCCACCGGTGCCCAGTCCGGGCCCGGTTGTTTTCCCCGCTCCATGGCCGGAGCCGTTTACCCCACCGGTGCCCAGTCCAGGCCCGGTTGTTTTCCCCGCTCCATGGCCGGAGCCGTTTACCCCACCGGTGCCCAGTCCGGGCCCGGTTGTTTTACCCGCTCCATGGCCGGAGCCGTTTACCCCACCGGTGCCCAGTCCGGGCCCGGTTGTCTTCCCCGCTCTGGAGCCAGAGCAGTCCGCCCCACCGGTGCCCAGTCCAGGCCCAGTTGTTTTCCCCGCTCCATGGCCAGAGCCGTTTACCCCACCGGTGCCCAGTCCGGGCCCGGTTGTCTTCCCCGCTCCATGGCAGGAGCCGTTTACCCCACCGGTGCCCAGTCCGGGCCCGGTTGTTTTCCCCGCTCCATGGCCGGAGCCGTTTACCCCACCGGTGCCCAGTCCGGGCCCGGTTGTTTTCCCCGCTCCATGGCCGGAGCCGTTTACCCCACCGGTGCCCAGTCCGGGCCCGGTTGTCTTCCCCGCTCCATGGCAGGAGCCGTTTACCCCACCGGTGCCCAGTCCGGGCCCGGTTGTTTTCCCCGCTCCATGGCCGGAGCCGTTTACCCCACCGGTGCCCAGTCCGGGCCCGGTTGTCTTCCCCGCTCCATGGCAGGAGCCGTTTACCCCACCGGTGCCCAGTCCGGGCCCGGTTGTTTTCCCCGCTCCATGGCCGGAGCCGTTTACCCCACCGGTGCCCAGTCCGGGCCCGGTTGTCTTCCCCGCTCCGGAGCCGGAGCCGTTTACACCACCGGTGCCCAGTCCGGGCCCGGTTGTTTTCCCCGCTCCATGGCCGGAGCCGTTTACCCCACCGGTGCCCAGTCCGGGCCCGGTTAAGTGTCCAGCTCAATTGCCGGAGCCGTTGGCCCCACCGGTGCCCAGTCCGGGCCAGGTTGTTTTCCCCGCTCCATGGCCGGAGCCGTTTGCCCCACCGGTACCCAGCCCGGGCCCGGTTATTAGGAAGGGGCATGGGAGTAAACTGTCCACTTCGCCGGAGCCAGAGCCGCCCCCGATGGACTAGTCTTCTCTCCCTATTTACCCCCCCTTGTTTTGTGTGTTTTTTTGTTGTTCGGGAGTCCGCGCCTTGGGGGGGTACTGTCAGGCTCTGGCCATAGAGAAGCCTATTTGCTTCTCTATGTAGCTATGGTCAGAGTCTGACAGTGTCTTTCTTAATTCTGTGTGGGTTTGGGTTGGATCCCTAATTAGAGGCAGCTGCACTGCATTGTCTCTAATTAGGGATCATATATATGTTTGTCTGTCTTTCATTCTTGTGTGGGTCGTTGTCAATATAATTCTCCAGTCACGGTGAAAGTAAGTGTGTTCAAGTTTAACGTCTATGCATTCGTGTTTGTTGTTTGTAAGCAAGACGTTGGTAGATCGTGTTTTTGTTTTGTTTGTTAGTTCGCACTATTTGATTGTATTTATTTAGTATACTATGTATAAAAAACAATGTCGAACTACTATCCCTGCGCTGCGCTTTGGTCTCTCCACACACACAACTGTGACAGATGTTGCTTCCTCTTTCAGCACATTGGCACCACAAGATTGACAAATGCTATCATCCTTCTCAACTAATACCAAACAATGACTACAATACTTGTGCAAAATATAGGATACTGCAGCAGAGTAGGGGAAACGGTCTCTGAATTTGTGTATGCTGCTCAAACAATCTGTGTTAAGCTGCTTTGGATAAAGCAAAGTACTCCGTTTCAAGTCAATGAGGGTGTCACGATGCGGTGTGTAGGCAGACGCAGTTGTGGTTTAACATATTAGTTTAATAAGTGAACTAAATGCAAAACCAACAAAACAAGCTATACTAGTGCGTCTAGTGCGGGCACAAACACTCCATCTACATCTATGACAACATCAACAATGAACCACACACAGCTTCTTCTTCTTCTTCTTGTTCTTTCAGGTTTTAATGGCGGTTGGCAACTCATCTCAAAGGTCTTAGCCCAGTGTTTTTTAAAAACAAAATTAATAATTTTCCCAGATGTTTTCCCTAATAAATGCTCAAGTGTAATGCTTTGTTCATCCATTTGTGCCTTTAATTCTGCCCTATCTTCTTCATATTTTTTGCAGTCTAACAATATATGCTTCAGTGTCTCTTGTACATTACAATAAGTGCATAATCCAGTGGGGTGTTTTACAATTCTGTACAATGTTGTATTTAAACCAGTGTGACCAATTCTAAGACGTGAAACTAACATCTCCTCCCTTGGGCTTCTGCCCTTCTTCATGCTTGTGACTACTTGATTTTGAATACTGTATAAATGACGTCCTGTATCCGCTGTGTTCCAATATTCCTGCCATATTTTAAGTGAATGTTGCTTTATGATGGTTTTAACCTCTACTCTACTTATTGGTATGCGCACATCTACTGTTTCATGCTTTATAGAGTTTTTTGCTAGCATATCTACAGCTTTATTTCCTTCCACCCCTACATGAGCAGGAACCCAAAGGAAGGAGACAGCTATTATTTTATTATGAAGTGTGAGAAGCAAGTGGAGTATTTGATGAATGAGGTCTTGTCTACATAATGCTCTCCCAGATTGAATACTTAAAAATGCTGATAAACTGTCTGAGGCTATAACGACACCTTGGTTCTGATTATTTTCTTCCACCCACCCTAACGCCAGTAAAATTGCTACTAACTCCACCGTGTAGACTGACAGGTAGTCTGTTGTCCTCTTTTTGACTGCTACTTCATACAGAGGACTAAAAAATGCTGCACCAGTACGGCCTGTTTCTGGCTGCTTTGATCCATCCGTAAATATAAATAATTCCTCTTGATACTGCTCTACATAGTTTTGAACTATTATCCACTCTGGCATTATTTTTGAGTTTTCTTTTAGTATTTGTTGTAAGCTTATATTCACAGATGGTTTTATAAATTTCCAGGGTGGTATCGTTGATATTGCCACAGTGGGTCCTATTTGCAACTGACTGAGACCTGCATTTTGAGCCTTAGCATTCCCCACCCATCCGAAACTGTAAAAATTGCTTTTACTATGCTCTGCGCATTCTTGCAAGACAGTTTTTGTGGGGTGCACCATACTATGTCCTTGTAAATTAGTCCAATACGCCAACATGATCTTGACCCTCCTAATACGTAGCAGCATCTCTCCTGCCTCCACCTGTATTGCAGTTACTGGTGATGTTTTAAATGCTCTAGTACAAATCTGAAGTTCCTGTGCCTGTTCCACATCAAGCTTTTTAATGTTAGATTCCGATGCTGACATATACGCTAAGCAACCATAGTCAGAGGCAGTTCTCATGAGAGCCTGATAAATGTTTATTAGTGATGCTCTACTCGCTCCCCAGTCACGCCCTGATAGACATCTCAACACGTTATTGAGCTTCTTACATTTATTTCTGAACTTATCAATATGTTGACACCAAGTCAGCCTCTCATCAAAGAGAACTCCTAAAAACCTCACCACCTTAACCTGTTCCAAATCTTGTCCATACAATTTCAGTGGCACTACTTTGTGGCGCTTAGAGAAACATACAGTGGGGAGAACAAGTATTTGATACACTGCCGATTTTGCAGGTTTTCCTACTTACAAAGCATGTAGAGGTCTGTAATTTTTTATCATAGGTACACTTCAACTGTGAGAGACGGAATCTAAAAATAAAATCCAGAAAATCACATTGTATGACTTTTAAATAATTAATTTGCATTTTATTGCATGACATAAGTATTTGATCACCTACCAACCAGTAAGAATTCCGGCTCTCACAGACCTGTTAGTTTTTCTTTAAGAAGCCCTCCTGTTCTCCACTCATTACCTGTATTAACTGCACCTGTTTGAACTCGTTACCTTTATAAAAGACACCTGTCCACACACTCAATCAAACAGACTCCAACCTCTCCACAATGGCCAAGACCAGAGAGCTGTGTAAGGACATCAGGGATAAAATTGTAGACCTGCACAAAGCTGGGATGGGCTACAGGACAATAGGCAAGCAGCTTGGTGAGAAGGCAACAACTGTTGGCGCAATTATTAGAAAATGGAAGAAGTTCAAGATGACGGTCAATCTCCCTCGGTCTGGGGCACCATGCAAGATCTCACCTCGTGGGGCATCAATGATCATGAGGAAGGTGAGGGATCAACCCAGAACTACACGGCAGGACCTGGTCAATGACCTGAAGAGAGCTGGGACCACAGTCTCAAAGAAAACTATTAGTAACACACTACGCCGTCATGGATTAAAATCCTGCAGTGCACGCAAGGTGCCCCTGCTCAAGCCGGCGCATGTCCAGGCCCGTCTGAAGTTTGCCAATGACCATCTGGATGATCCAGAGGAGGAATGGGAGAAGGTCATGTGGTCTGATGAGACAAAAATAGAGCTTTTTGGTCTAAACTCCACTCGCCGTGTTTGGAGGAAGAAGAAGGATGAGCACAACCCCAAGAACACCATCCCAACCGTGAAGCATGGAGGTGGAAACATCATTCTTTGGGGATGCTTTTCTGCAAAGGGGACAGGACGACTGCACCGTATTGAGGGGAGGATGGATGGTGCCATGTATCGCGAGATCTTGGCCAACAACCTCCTTCCCTCAGTAAGAGCATTGAAGATGGGTCGTGGCTGGGTCTTCCAGCATGACAATGACCCGAAACACACAGCCAGGGCAACTAAGGAGTGGCTCCGTAAGAAGCATCTCAAGGTCCTGGAGTGGCCTAGCCAGTCTCCAGACCTGAACCCAATAGAAAATCTTTGGAGGGAGCTGAAAGTCTGTATTGCCCAGCGACAGCCCCGAAACCTGAAGAATCTGGATGGAGGAGTGGGCCAAAATCCCTGCTGCAGTGTGTGCAAACCTGGTCAAGAACTACAGGAAACGTATGATCTCTGTAATTGCAAACAAAGGTTTCTGTACCAAATATTAAGTTCTGCTTTTCTGATGTATCAAATATTTATGTCATGCAATAAAATGCTAATTAATTACTTAAAAATCATACAATGTGATTTTCTGGATTTTTGTTTTAGATTCCGTCACTCACAGTTGAAGAGTACCTATGATAAAAATTACAGACCTCTACATGCTTTGTAAGTGGGAAAACCTGCAAAATCGGCAGTGTATCAAATACTTGTTCTCCCCACTGTATAACTTGAGTTTTTTGGATTGAGAGTTTAAATCCCCATTTGTAAGTCCATTGTTCAACTTACTCTATTGCATTTTGCATTTTTTCCTTAGATATTCTACATTTCGACCCCTAACCCAGAGTGCTCCATCGTCTGCATAAAGTGACTTACCTACACTTCTGCTTACCTGATCAAAAATGTCATTTATCATAATATAATTTACCTTATATTCCTAATTTGTCTACAGCATTTTTACCAGGTTTGAATATTGGGACTATCACTGCCTGTTTCCATTCAAGCGGGATTCTACCTGTATTCCATATCATATTTATCAGCCTTAACACTACCTACAGTGACACATCATATGCCCTAGCATGCTATAACATACAGCATCTTTCCCTGGTGTTGTTTGTCGTGCATTTAAGATAGCCCTTTTTAATTCAAACATAGTAAAATGCAGGTCCATATCTCCTCCTGATGCAGTTCTACTTTCTTTTATTCCAGGGTTTTCCAACAGTATCTGGTTCCTATGCTGCTTATCTACTGTGGATAAATTTCCAGAACTGTGGATTTTCACAAAAGTTTCTACCAAAAGCTCTACTTTTTCTGCATTACTAACTACATTCTTATTATTGCTACATAACACTGGCATTTCCACCTTTCTACCTAATCAACTAATTTTTCTAATTGTTCCCCATATATCTGACAACTGAGTTTCACTTCCAATTTTATTGCAATACTGTCTCCAATACATGCGTTTGTCACGCTTGTGTGTGTGGAAAGACCAAGGCGCAGCGCAGGGATAATAGTTCGACATTGTTTTATTATACTATGTAAATAATAAATACTATATATAAACAAAACCTAAGACGAACTATACAAAAACGAAAACAGACACTATAGGGAAAAAACGTCACGTTAACAAAACACACTAATTAACGGACTTACAGAAAACACACTTACTATCACTGTGACTGCGACATATAAAGACAACATCAACATATATGGGATCCATAATTAGAGACAATGCGTAGCAGCTGCCTCTAATTAGGGATCCAACCCAAACCCCACACAGAAACAGAAAAGAACGACACTGTCAGACTCTGACCATAGCTACATAGAGAAGCAAATAGGCTTCTCTATGGCCAGAGCCTGAAAGTACCCCCCCCCCCCAAGGCGCGGACTCCCGGACGCAAGGGGGGGTTAACGGGAGGGAAGACTAGTCCCTCGGGGGCGGCTCTGGCTCCGGCGAAGTGGACAGTTTTGTCCCATGCCCCTTCCTTATAACCGGTCCCGGGCTGGGTACCGGTGTGGCAAACGGCTCCGGCCAAGGAGCGGGACATTTGACCGGGCCCGGACTGGGCCCTGGTGGGGTAAACGGCTCCGGCCATGGAGCGGGGAAAACAACAAAGCCCGGACTGGGCCCCGGTGGGGCAAACGGCTCCGGCCATGGAGCGGGGAAAACAACCGGGCCCGGACTGGGTACCGGGGGGGCAAATGGCTCCGGCCATGGAGCTGGGCAATTTACCGAGCCCGGACTGGGCACCGGTGGGGCAAACGGCTCCGGCCATGGAGAGGGGAAAACAACCGGGCCCGGACTGGGCACCGGTGGGGCAAACGGCTCCGGCTATGGAGCGGGGAAAACAACCGGGCCAGGACTGGGCACCGGTGGGGCGGACTGCTCAGGCTCTGGAGCGGGGAACACAAACGGGCCCGGACTGGGCACCGGTAGGGCAAACGGCTCCGGCCATGGAGCGGGGAAAACAACCGGGCCCGGACTGGCTGAACCCGGATTGGGCACCGGTGGAGCGGACTGCTCTGGCTCAGGAGCGGAACAGACGGCTGGACCCGGATTGGGTACCGGTGGAGCGGACTGCTCTGGAACTGAGGCGGAGCAGACGGCTGGACCCGGATTGGGTACCGGTGGAGCGGACTGCTCTGGCACTGAGGCGGAGCAGACGGCTGGACCCGGATTGGGTACCTTCGCTGGAGGTTCCGGGCTACGGACCTTCGCTGGAGGTTCCGGGCTACGGACCTTCGCTGGAGGTTCCGGGCTACGGGCCGTGGATGACGGCTCAGGGCTGCTGACCTTCGCTGGAGGTTCAGGGCTGCTGACCTTCCCTGGAGGTTCAGGGCTGCGGACCTTCGTTGGAGGTTGCGGGCTGCGGACCTTCGCTGGAGGTTGCGGGCTGCGGACCTTCGCTGGAGGTTGCGGGCTGCGGACCTTCGCTGGAGGTTGCGGGCTGCGGACCTTCGCTGGAGGTTGCGGGCTGCGGACCTTCGCTGGAGGTTGGGTGCGGGGAGCCGGCACGGGTCATACCGGACTGGGGAGGCGCACTGGAGGTCGGATGCGTGGAGCTGGCACGGGACGCACCTGGCTAGATGCACGCACTGGAGGTCGAGTGCAGGGAGCTGGCACAGGACGTACCAGTCTCCAGACCTGAACCCAATAGAAAATCTTTGTAGGGAGCTGAAAGTCCGTATTGCCCAGCGACAGCCCCGAAACCTGAAGGATCTGGATGGAGGAGTGGGCCAAAATCCCTGCTGCAGTGTGTGCAAACCTGGTCAAGAACTACAGGAAACGTATGATCTCTGTAATTGCAAACAAAGGTTTCTGTACCAAATATTAAGTTTTGCTTTTCTGATGTATCAAATACTTATGTCATGCAATAAAAAAAAACGAACTAAAACACCAATTTATGCACGGACAACGGGAGCTGCTTAACAGGCGACCACTCAGGGAGGCGCCAAAACAAGGGACTCCTCTTCAAAGACATCCCAATCTTCCTCAATGTAAATTTCAATGTAAAATTATCAAATACTTATGTCATGCAATAAAAATTCCGTCACTCACAGTTGAAGAGTACCTATGATAAAAATTACAGACTTCTACATGCATGGTAAGTGGGAAAACCTGCAAAATCGGCAGTGTATCAAATACTTGTTCTCCCCACTGTATATACAGACCTGCATGAATTAATAGGTCCTGAGTGAATGAGTGATGACGGACCAGAGTTACTCACGGATGGATGCATAATTGTTAAACTAGGTCCTAGCACCCCAACAGTTCCAGATCTATGTTGCCGACGGCACGGCACCCCGGTGAGGCATTATATAGTCTAATAGCCGCCGGCAGGAAGGACCTCCTGTAGCGCTCTCTGGCACACCGTAGTGGGATCAGTCTGTGACTGAAGGTGCTCCTCTGCGTCATAACCATGGCGTGCAGAGGGTGGGTGACGTTGTCCATGATGGCCAGCAGTTTGGCCAGGATCCATCTCTCTGCCACCTCCTCTAGAGTGTCAAGGCTTATCCCCAAGACAGAGCTAGCCTTCCTGATCAGCTTATTTACCCGAGAAGCATCACCAGCTTTAATGTTGGCTCCCCAGCACACCACTGCAAAAGATATGGCACTGGCCACAGACTGGTAGAAGGTATGCAGTAGTTTACTGCACACGTTGAAGGACCTGAGCCTCCTCAGAAAGTAGAGTCGGCTCTGGCCCTTTTTGTACAGGGCCACGGTGTTACCAGCCCATTCCAGCCTGTTGTCCATATGGACTCCCAGGAACTTGTATGACCCAACCATTTCCACATCCATCCCCTGTATAGGGACTGCAGTCAGTTGTGCCTTGGTTCTCCTGAAATCCACCACCATCTCCTTTGTTTTGCTGATGCCCACCCCCTCCGAGAACTTCTGTAGTTGGCATGTTTCAGAATTTAATCTGAAGTCCGAGGTGTAGAGGGTGAACAGGAAGAGGGACAGGACAGTTCCCTGGGGGGCCCCTGTGTTGCTCTCTGCCCGTTCTGACACACAGCTCTGTAGTCGCACAAATTGTGGCCTACCGGTCAGGTAGTCCGTAACCCAGGAGACTAAGGGTGCTTCCACTTTCATCCTCCTCATCTTCTCACCCAGTAGCAGGTGCTGAATGGAATTGAAGGCACTGGAGAAGTCAAAAAACATAACCCTCACAGTGCAACCTGCGTTGTCCAGGTGAGAGTAGGCCCTCTGCAGAAGGTAGATGATTGCATTATCCACCCCGATGGGGGTCCAGTGATGTACACACCAGGGGCCTGAGGTGAGCGAGGACTAACCTTTCCAGGGTCTTCATGATATGGGATGTTAGCACTACAGGTCTGAAGTCATTCAGGACAGTGGGGTGTGCCGTCTTGGGCACTGGGACGAGGCAGGATGTTTTCCACAGCACAGGGACCCTTTCTAGGCTCAGGCTAAGGTTGAAGGGTTGCTGGAGTATTCCACACAGTTGGTCAGCACAGACCCTAAGCACCCTTGGGCTGATGCCATCAGGGCCCGCCGCTTTCCACTGATGTAGTCTCTCTAGCTCTCTCTTCACTTGGTTGGTGGTGAAAGCCAGCCCCGGTGGGGAGGTGGGGGGAAGGGGGGTATTGAGGATCAGTCCAGGGGGAGCAGGCGTGGAGGAGGGGTCACTGATTGTCTCAGCAGAGGTGTTGTGAGCAAAGTGGGGGTGGGACAGCCGTGAGGGTGTGTGGTCTGGGGAGCTGGAAGTGAGGTGGACAGGGCCAGTATCAAACCTGTTAAAAAATTGGTTCAGCTCATTGGCTCTGTCCTGGGTCTCCTAATGGTCCTGGTGGTCGCAGGCTGCTGTTGGACCAAAGGCCTGTAGAGTGGAGTGAGGTGGACAAGGTTGTGATCCGATCTACCGAGGGGAAGGAGTGCAGTGGAGTTGTATGCATCCTTCACATTAGCATATAACAAGTCCAGAATTGTATTATTCCTGGTTGGACACTTCACAAACTGTTTGAACGTGGCCAGCGCTGAAGAGAGAGATGCATGGTTAAAATCCCCCGAAATGGCAAAGAAAGCACTGGGATGCGCAGTCTGTAACCTCGCGATAACAGAGTGGATGATGTCACATGCTGTGTTTGCGTCCGCGGAGGGCGGGATGTAAACAATAACAGCAATGACCGCTGTGAATTCCCTCTGCAAATAGTAGGGTCTCAGGCTAACAGCTAATTGTTCAATGTCCGGGCTACAAAACTCTTCCTTAAGAGTAATATGTTTCGGATTACACCATCTGTTGTTTACTAATAAAGCCAGCCCACCACCCTTGCTCTTACCGGAAGAGACGCTATCCCTGTCTGCTCTGATGGTCTGGAAACCGTCGATAGTGGCGTTCTCTATGGGGATGTTATCGTTCATCCAAGTCTCAGTAAAAAACATTAGGCTCGTTTCACGATAATCCCTTTGTCCACGGACAAGAGCCTCAAGCTCGTTCATTTTGTTATGTAGTGACCTCACGTTGCCCATAATGATAGATGGTATAGCCGGCCTGTACTTCCTCAGCTTTGCCTTACACTTCAATCCTGCCCTGCGTCCACGGCGTCGCCTTTTCAACTCGTCCGGAATATCAAACATTTCCCTGGGGTGCAGCAGCGCTGCGTGTGCTAAATCCAGAAGCTGGGCTCTGTTGTAAATAATAATAGTTGTCGACTCCTGTCGACGTTCAGCTGCGAGAAAATCCATAATCCTGAACTATTATAGTTCAACTGTAGCAAAAACTGTAGCACATTTTTTTAAAGAAAAGAGACGAAAAAAACGAACTAAAACACCAATTTATGCACGGACAACGGGAGCTGCTTAACAGGCGACCACTCAGGGAGGCGCCAAAACAAGGGACTCCTCTTCAAAGACATCCCAATCTTCCTCAATGTAAATTTCCTCAATATTTTGCTCTGTATATGAGGTTTCTGGTCTTAGGTTGGAATGCTCTATCTGTTGTGATGATCCTGTGGACAAGTAAAAACAATGTATATGAAAACAACACACTAAACACAATAACTAATCTGTACATCTACAAAATGTATAGATTAGGTACTAAATATTTCGTTTTTCTATTTGGGACAGAATACATTTTTCGACTCATCTTGTAGATTTAGTTGCCGTCTAATAAAGCTACACTGTATTTGTGAAAACATGTGTGTGTAGCACATGTGCAACCATACCTGTGGATGTGATACATCTGAGGTGCAAATGTGTTTTCACCATAATTTACTGTCAGGCTCTGGCCATAGAGAAGCAAATAGGCTTCTCTATGTAGTTATGGACAGTGTCGTTCTTTTCTGTTTCTGTGTGGGGTTTGGGTTGGATCCCTAATTAGAGGCAGCTGCACCGCATTGTCTCTAATTAGGGATCCCATATATGTTGAGTCTGTCCTTCAGTCTGGTGTGGGTCGTTGTCGTTATATGTCGCAGTCACGGTGAGAAGTAAGTGTGCCTTTGTTTATGTCCGTTCATTTCGTGTGTTTTTGGTGAACGTGACGTTAGTTTATAGTGTGTTTGTGTCCTGTAGTTCGCCATTTGTTCTGATATTACATAGCAAGAAAATAAAATGTCAAACTACTATCCCTGCGCTGCGTCTTGGTCTCTCTCTGCACCCTTCCGTGACATTTACTTGGGATCAGTGGGCTGTAGTCTAGCCCTAATAACGTAACCAAGTACCTGAACTTTGATTAGTGCTTTCCCCAAGCCTTCCTGAGATGCTGGGTAGCTACATATACAGAAAAATAGAAGCAGGGATTGTGAAAAAGTGGTTGGTTATGGTAAATATTCAGTCATGCATTACCCAGAAACATATCATCATGGCAATGTGCAAGGGGCTCTATTACTCCTCACCTGTACATGTTCAGTCCTATACCGTCGTTTCATAAGGGGCTCCGATAGTTTTGTCTTTCAGTCATTCTGGACACTGTGTAATTAAAATTTAAGAACAGCTAAACCAACAACAACCATTGGGAAAATTGTAGTGTTAATAAAAAAATTATATTGGCATGCTTCAGGTTGCCTATACTTACAAGATAGTTTCTTATTGTTGGATGCCTTTAGAAAGTGTTTTTGCTTCAGACTAAGAACAAATGAAAAGATAAACACCTAGGAACATTCATTTGTTACTAGATAAAAACTAGGAAGTAAACTTTATTTTTTATTTTTTTGAAAAGTCCACTATAAGCGGTTTTTCCTCTGGTTAGTTTGTACATCTCAATTGCCAGTAGAAACCATGTTTGTTTAAGCAAGTCAGCCATATCAGCTATGTTTTTTAAAAAGGTAGTAAATGAGGCTGAATGAACTGTTTTGCTGCCAGACAAGGCTCCGCTGGTAGCCAGGTGTAACAGTGGTAAGGTGTTGGGACAGCTTTATGTAGGCCCTAACAGTTTGTGGGCGCCGTTTGTCACTGTTATAGTCCAATTAATGTATTGTTTAGGGGCTCTGCTGGCATGCATCAAAAACATTTTTGGGGAGTTTGCCCCATCAAGATTTACATGCTAAAGTTGCCACTGTAAATTATCCATAGTATGACCATCTTAAAACAATTCCATATGTCTGAGTGCTGTCGGGAGGCTCTATGCGGCTGGTTTGGATTATTGAACTTAGCCTCAACCTGCTGGCCGAGAGGAATCTTCACTTGTTTCATCTCTTGACATTGTAGGACTGTGTGAGGAAATGTTTGGGGTTGATGTCTCTTTTTTCAATTTGAATAAGGAGGGGGTATTGGCTCAATTCTGGTCTACATTAGTTATTTTGAGTTTTTCTTTGCTCTTGCATTACACTCATGCAAAACTCTCTATGCAGTATTTCGTTTGGATGTTCGTACCATTTGGTAAATTCATTATTGAAAACATTGCTGCCATATAGAGCAATTGGTTTTTTAACTGATTGGAAAATGTTAAATTGGAATTTCGATTAGACTTTTCCTTTTAACGGCATAGAATGCTCTTCTTATTCACAGCCAGTGCACTCTCTCTCCCCCCTCTTTCTTTCTCTCTCTCTCTGTTCACTTGTTTCTATCCCCTCCTGGGTAGGCGTGTGAGTGTGGAGTAGAAATGTGTTAGGCCTGTCCTCAGTACCTCCACTGCCACCCGCTCACACAATAATGGCTCAGGCTCAGGGGGCAGTGAGAAGGAGGGGAGACTGCTGTTTGTCTGAGAGGAGAGGAGCCTCAACTCAGGTCAGGTACTTTAACATTTATCCAGTCAGTTTCATTCAGATTTATCTGACACAGTTGGCATAGTGTGTGTGTGTGTTCTGAACTTATATATGCTAATGTGAAGGATGCATACAACTCCACTGCACTCCCTCCCCTCGGTAGATCGGATCACAACCTTGTCCACCTCACCCCACTCTACAGGCCTATGGTCCAACAGCAGCCAGTGACCACTAGGACCATTAGGAGATGGTCCCCGGAGGCAACTGAGGCCCTACAGGACAGCTTTGAAACAACAGACTGTGATGTGTTCTGTGAGGCTCATGGGGAGGACATTGATGGACTTACAGACTGCATAACGGACTACATTATTATTTCCTAATAATAAACCCTTGGTCACCAGAGACCTGAAGGCCCTGCTGAATGAGAAGAAAAGGAGGGGCACAGGGACAAATTGAAATGCGTCCAGAAGGAGCTGATAAAGCGGATTGCTGAGAGAGGGTATAAGGAGAAGATGGAGGACGAGCTGAGGCAGAGCCAGGTGAGAGAGGTGGGGAAGGGTACGAGAAATATCACTGGCTTCAAAAAGTCAAACAGTGGGCAGATAGAGGGGACCCAGGACAGAGCCAATGAGCTGAACCAATTTTTTTAACATGTTCGATACTTGCCCTGTCCACCTCCCCTCCAGCTCCCCAGGCCACACACCCTCATGGCTGTCCCACCCCCACTGCTCACAACACCTCTGTTGAGACAATCAGCGACCCCTTTCCCACCTCTGCCCCCGCTCCCTCTGGACTAATCTGCAACACCTCAAACACATGGGGGGGTTATTAGGGAGGGAAGATTAGTCCTTTGGTGGCGGTTCTGGCTCCGGCGAAGTGGACAGTTTCTTCCCATGCCCCTTCTTTATGACCGGCCATGGAGCTGGGCAATTTACCGGGTCCGGCAATGGAGTGGGGAAAACAACCGGGCCCGGACTGGGCACCGGTGGGGTAAACGGCTATGGCCATGGAGTGGGGAAAACAACCGGACCAGGACTGGGCACCGGTGGAGCGGACTGCTCTGGCACTGGAGCGGAGCAGACGGCTGGACCTGGAATGGGCACCGGTGGAGCGGACTGCTCTGGCACTGGAGCGGAGCAGACGGCCGGACCCGGACTGGGCACCGGTGGAGCAGACTGCTCAGGCACGGGAGTGGAGCAGACGGCCGGACCCGGAATGGGCACCGGTGGAGCAGACTGCTCTGACTCTGGGGAGGAGCAGACGGCTGGACCCGGACTGGGCACCGGTGGAGCGGACTGCTCTGGCTCTGGAGCGGAGCAGACGGCTGGACCCGGATTGGGCACCGGTGGAGCGGACTGCTCTGGCTCAGGAGCGGAGCAGACGGCTGGACCCGGATTGGGCACCGGTGGAGCGGACTGCTCTGGCTCAGGAGCGGAGCAGACGGCTGGACCCGGATTGGGCACCGGTGGAGCGGACTGCTCAGGCTCTGGAGCGGAGCAGACGGCTGGACCCGGATTGGGCACCGGTGGAGCGGTAGGTTCCAACCACAGAGCGGTGCCTTCGCTGGATTTTTCGGGCTGCGGACCTTCGCTGGAGGTTTCGGGCTGCGGACCTTCTCTGGAGGTTCCGGGCTGCGGACCTTCGCTGGAGGTTCCGGGCTGCGGACCTTTGCTGGAGTCTCCGGGCTACGGACCTTCGCTGGAGGTTCCGGGCTACGGAGAGCCGGCACGGGACGTACCGCACTGAGGAGGCGCACCGGATGTCGGGTGCGTGGAGCCGACACAGGAAGCACCCGGCTAGGCGCACTCACTGGAGATCGGATGCGGGGACCCGGCACGGGACGTACCGGACTGGGGAGGCGCACCGGATATCGGGTGCTTGGAGCCGGCACAGGAAGCACCTGGCTGGGCGCACGCACTGGAGGTCGGGTGTGGGGAGCCGGCACGGGACGTACCGGACTGGGGAGGCGCACCGGATATCGGGTGCTTGGAGCCGACACAGGAAGCACCCGGCTAGGCGCACTCACTGGAGGTCGGGTGCGGGGAGCCGGCACGGGACGTACCGGACTGGGGAGGCGCACCGGATATCGGGTGCGTGGAGCCGACACAGGAAGCACCCGGCTAGGCGCACTCACTGGAGGTCGGGTGCGGGGAGCCGGCACGGGACGTACCGGACTGGGGAGGCGCACCGGATATCGGGTGCTTGGAGCCGGCACAGGAAGCACCTGGCTGGGCGCACGCACTGGAGGTCGGGTGTGGGGAGCCGGCACGGGACGTACCGGACTGGGGAGGCACACCGGATGTCGGGTGCGTGGAGCCGGCACAGGAAGCACCTGGCTGGGCGCATGCACTGGAGGTCAGGTGCGGGGAGCCGGCACGGGACGTACCGGACTGGGGAGGCGCACCAGAGGTCGGATGCGTGGAGCCAGCACTGGAAGCACCTGGCTGGGCCACGCACTGGAGGTCGGGTGCGGGGAGTAGAGCAGAGGTCCGGACCCGGACTGGACATCGGTGAAGCGGACTGCTCTTGCGTGGGAGTGGAGACGAGGACCGGACCCGGACTGGGAACCGGTGGAGCGGACTGCTCTGGCATGGGGGTGGAGGAGACGATCGGACCCAGACTGGGCACCGGAGGAGCGGACTGCTCCGGCCCTGGAGTGGAGTAGACGACCGGACCTGGACTGGACCACTCCGCCATCTCCCTCTTGACCTCTTCCTCTATCTCCCTCAATTCTTCCAGAACCTCTCCAAAATGCTCCTCCAAATACACCTCCTGCTCCTTGCTCTGCGCCCCCCATTTGTACCTCGGCCTCTCCATGTTCCACAGGGGTGTGGTATTGGCTCTTCCTGCTTGTAGCCAGACCACCCCCATATCCCCCCCAAATTACCTTGGGGTTGTTTGCAGGCTTTTCTCCGTCTCGCGCGTTTTTCACGACGCGCCACTTCCTCTCTCTCCATCTCTCCCCAGTTGCGCTGCTTGGTCTCGTTCGGGTGGGTCATTCTGTCACGAGAGGGTGCATACACAGACCAAGACGCAGCGCAGGGATTGTAGTTCGACATTTTCTTTATTTTATACTATGTATTCTTTTTCTCATATACTATGTATCACACAACTCAAAAAATATAACTACCTCACAAAACAAACACGATATACAAACGTTCGTTCCAAATAAACATGTAAACGTAACGTCGCACACTTACTTCACCGGTGACTTGCGAAATAATGACCCACATCCCCGGTGTGGAACATACAAACCTATGTAGGATCCCTAATTAGCGACATGCAAGCAGCTGCCTCTAATTAGGGATCCAACACCAACCACCACCAGAAACAAAAAGAATAGACCTGTCAGACTCTGACCATGGCTACATAGAGAAGCAAATAGGCTTCTCTATGGCCAGAGCCTGACACCTGCACCCTATCTCATTGTGGAGCTAGAAGAGTTAGAGCCTCGTCTATGTTCATAGATAAAATGAGAGCACCTCTCCAGCTAGGATGGAGTCCGTCACTCCTCAGCAGGCCAGGCTTGGTCCTGTTTGTGGGTGAGTCCCAGAAAGAGGGCCAGTTGTCTACAAATTCTATCCTTTGGGAGGGGCAGAAAACAGTTTTCAACCAGAGATTGAGTTGTGAGACTCTCCTGTACAGCTCATCACTCCCCCTAACTGGGAGGGGGCCAGAGACAATTACTTGATGCCGACACATCTTTCTAGCTAATTTACACACAGAATCTATGTTGCGCTTGGTGACCTCTGACTGTTTCATCCTAACATTGTTGGTGCCGATGTGGATAACAATATCCCTATACTCTCTACACTCGCCAGATTTTGTTTTAGCCAGCACCATCTTCAGATTAGCCTTTACGTCGGTAGCCATGCGCCCTGGTAAACAGTGTATAGTCGTTGATTCTTATTATGTCTAATATTGCAGGTAATGGAGTCGCCAATGACTAGGGTTTCGATTTGACAGAGCTAATGGTGGGAGGCTTCGGTGGCTCAGACCCTGTAACGGGTGGAGGAGAGATCTGAGAAGTCTCTGGCTCCGACTCGTTGCTTAATGGGGAGAACTGGTTGAAAGTTTCTGTCGGCTGAATGAGCAACACTGGTTGAGCATGCCGACTGCATTTCTTTCCAGAAGCCCTGAGAAAATTATCCGGCTACGGGGACTGTGCGAGGGGATATAAACTACTATCTGTACTTACTGGTGGCACAGACGCAATTTCATCCTTTCCTACACTTAAATTGCCCTTGCCTAACGATTGCGTCTGAAGCTGGGCTTGCAGCAAGGCTATCCTCGCCATAAGGCGATAGTTTTCCTGAATGTTATGAATACAGTGACTGCAGTTAACGTCAGATGGCATAGTGTTAATAATGTTACTACTTAGCTTCGGCTGGTGGAAGTCCTGTAGAGCCAAGTCCAGATAAAGTGTCAGGGGTAAAAAAGTTTATTGAAAAAATTTAATTAAATAAAAAGTAGACAGAGGAAAAAATTAAAAGAACTAAGACGTTGGTAAATGTGTTAAATGAAGATTGATTAAACGGTTATATAAAAAAGTAAAAACCGTAAAGCTGTCACGAGAATTTCTATCTCAATGTTCTAAATGAACTCTTTTATAACTATATCTGTATCCTGAGGGTTGTAGGACTTGTTAAATAATACAGACAGAGCCCCATCTTGCAATGGTCAGTATTTTATTCAGAGAGCTCTGCCCTCTAAATTCAGGGACCATATTTTATACACACACCTCAGTCAGAAAGCCCCCACCCTGCTTGATGGGGGCTGTAAATTCTCATGGTCTGCCTAATCTCCAAGCCTATCAGCCCCCTCCCCCTCCCTGGGAAGGAGACCACCCTCCTGTTATCTAGCTTTTACAGCTTTCACAAGTAGTCTGTCTTCTCCTTTGTTGTCCTAACTACATCCTGACTATTTTGTCAAATGGTAACATACTGACCTAGTCTTGACTTGTCTATGCACAAACATTCTTTGAATTATAATCTCATAATTCTAATACATTTCACATATTACACAGTTTCAGGGTGGAAAACTTTAGTCATTACTTTAAACATACAAATGTATTTATCAATCCACCCTTTGACTAAATATTACACACTGATCCATCATTCTTTAATTGAAAATACATCATTCATCATCCCATTAAATGTATATGCAACATCTGCTCGCCTAAGCAAAGTTCTATTCCTACTTCCAGTTATAACTCTTTATTCAAGATTTTCACTATAACCTTCACACATTAGAACTAAGAAAAGTTTCATCTAATTGTAGGTCCTCAGGGTCGAATAGGTCCAGCAAGCCTGTTGATCCAATCCACATTTTTATTGATCGTATCCCACCAAAAGAATGTTGTCGTGAAACCTTCTCCTACTTGATTCATAGCTTTATATTCATCAGGACTCCCCTAGGAATTCCAATCGCATCCATCCAGATAGGGCTATTCTCATCCTTGTCAAAACCCCTCCTACGTCTGTTTAACGCTTTCCTTGGTTTCTGGTGACTAATTCTAACTGGCTGAACCAATATAACCGGGGTGCAGGTACCTACCCACCCTTTTGGCAGTGTCTGCCTTATACGGCCTTTCAGTTACCGGGGCTGTAAGGTTTAGTAGTTTCTCCTGTGCCTCTGAACATAGATCAATAACATTAATTACTGACTTAACTACTAAAATCACCCAAATCCCTGGTGCCATTCTTGTCTATAACACTGCTACTCCCCTGGAGTCAGAGTGAACTGAGGTGGGTTAGCATCATTTTTCAATCTCGCCAACCCTATCCCTGTACAGTTAACCTCTTTTTCTTGGCTTACTGCCTTTACAGTTATTACCATATCTACCAGACACTTTGGTATGTCTAGACTTCATTTCAGGCCCAATCGAGATGACCTGTCCTGTCCATTTTCATAATATTTTCCCCAAGTAGGTTTAAACACTGTAGCCCAAGGGGCAACTATGTTATAATATTCATTTCCAGTGGAATCCTTATGCTGAGTCGTCTGTCTTTTAGTTTCATTTTTATTTTTGGTGAGTGGTGGATCTGGATGTATCAAAAAGATAATTAGGACTATGATGCAGCTCAGGGTCCCCCATATCCGCCAACCCTCTCCTGTCCTTAGTCGTCTGCTAGGTACCACCCCATACTCACCTCTAGGAACACACTACAGTGATGATAGGTCGGGGTAGGGAATCTTCGTTAAGGAGGTAACCCCCGGACCCTATTGGTACTCGGTTCTGCTCCCTAACTCTGCATGTGTTCAGCAGTGTTTGTATGTGTTCCTACCTTCTTACAGTGGGTAACGTGGACCCAGGTTGCTCTTTCTGCTATTCTAAATGGCAAAGGCGGTTACCAACAAGACCTGGTATGGACCTTCCCAACGGGGCTGCTTCCAGTCTTTCCTCTTTAGGGATTGGATCCACACCCAATCACCTGGTTGGATAGAGTGGGTCACTCTCTCCTTCAATTCACCTGGGGGTCACAAAATCTTTGACATACGGGAATGATTAGCAAACAATCTTATTATGTGTTCAGCCAGAGTATTCTCGATGTCTATCTCTGCCTGCTCTGGTCCTCCTAACTCGGACATTCTATATGGTCTCCCAAACCCTTTTCAAAAGGGGACAACCCATCTTTGTCTGGCTTCCTAATTGTTTCCACCATCCCCCCTGTTGATACATGGCTTTGCCCATGTATCAAAATGACTGCATCTCTAAACAATGATATTTTTTTTGGTAATTAAATGTTTTTATTGTTTTATATTAACAAGCAAAAACATACACCGAACACCTCCCCTCCCACCCCCCACACATGGGATACATGAATAATACAACCACTACAGCTTCACTGAAATGAATGAATATCACTGAAAACAGACATGTCCGATACAAACCTATAAGTAGTACAAAAGGAAACAAAACACAAGTTAATAGATATGACAATGACAGTAATACTCACAAGATTGTGCACTCATTCTAGCAACCGTTCTTTCACAGCAGTAATTGCACACCTCCACATCTGCAAAGTACCGGGTCGGGCTCTATTAATTCTGGCAGATGAAAGTTCGAGAAACAAGATGTCAAGATAGTAGGACAGCCAGTGTTTTACTGAAAGAGTGTGAGGTGGAATCCAGCGTTGGACGATTATCTTTTTGGCTGCAGTCATGCCGGCCAGCCAGAGTTTGCGTGTCCTCTCTGTGATTTGGATCATAGAGTCATCGTTTAAAAGATGGAGAGCAGGGTCAATAGGAAAATCTGTACTGGTCATTGAGGAAATAATGTCCACTATTTTGGTCCAAAAGGTGTACACTTCAGGGCAGTCCCACAGCGTGTGCATGAACGTGCCTAGGGTACCATGTCGGCAAAATGTACAGTATGGATGGGGTGCCAGACCCATCAAATGTATTTTCCTTGGGGTCATATAAGTCCTGTGACATATTTTCAGATGAATAAATTGGTGATTGGGATTTTTTGAAGACCCTGTAACATTTTCCCATACTGCATCCCAGCCTACTACTCTTCTCATATGACTCATGTCTTTATCCCACTGTTTCGTGCCAGGAATATCGACCCTTGGGTGTGTTATCAGGCTTGCATAAATGTATGATACAATTCTCCTAGGTGCACCTAGAACCAGATCTACAATCGGGTGAGTCTTTAATTCAGGACCCCATGGAATGCGGTACGTTTTAAGGGCTGATCTTAATCTGAAGTAGTAAAACAAAGAGTTCCCAGGAATATTGTATTGAGTGACAAGATCTTGGAAGCTAAGTAAGGAGTTATCTCCATTCAAATCTTGCAGTACTTGTATACCTTTTTGAGCCCAAGTGTCCTGAACGAAAGGTTTACCACCCGTCAGCAGATTAAGGTTCCGCCAAATGGGGGAGGTTCTGTGCCACTTTCCTTTTACTCCCAAAAACCGTTCAACTGCTTTAAAGGTTTGCAACATATATGCTATGATCGGTCCAAAGCGTAGAGTGCATGTTTTATGTGTAATACCAGAAAACAACAGGTCCTGCAACCTTATAGGTGCTATCAATTCCTTTTCTATATCCTTCCACGGAGTACTGGTTCCAGGGTTCATCCAGTGGTTAAGGCAGCGCAATATGAAGGACCAATGATATAATTTAAAGTTTGGGCAGGCCCAGCCACCTTGTGATTTATCTGACTGCAGCGTAGACCATTTAATGCGCGGTCGCTTCCCTTTCCAGACAAATTTCCTAAGCAAAGAATCTAACTTCGACCAGTAATTGACTGGCGGTGCTAGAGGCAGCATGGAACTAATGAAGTTAATCCTTGGCAGAATATTCATTTTCACCACAGAAATACGAGATGGGACTGATGCTGGTAGGGGCATCCACCTATTAATGTCACTCTCTATCTTTTTGAGTATGTTAGAATAGTTGAGACTTGCCACAGATGACACAGATTTGCTTATATGGACTCCTAAATAGCTTACTTGTTGAGCAGTTGCAATTCCCAGTGGGAGTGTCACTTTATCTTTCTCCGTATTGAGCAGCATCAGCACTGACTTAGAGAGGTTCATCTTAAAACCGGATAACACCCCAAAATCTCCTATTATTTTAATTGCATTTGGAAGAGAGGTCTGTAAATCAGACATAAATATGAGAGTGTCGTCCGCGTATAGCGATATCGAGTGAGTAGAGGCACCTAATTTAATTGGGGAAATCGAAGTAGCTCTCCGGATGGACTGGGCAAGCGGTTCCAAAGAAAGATTGAAAAGCAGCGGCGACGCGGGGCAGCCCTGTCTCGAGCTGCGGGCTATTCCGAATAACTCTGAGAAGGTCCCACCTGTGCAAACTCGGGCCGAGGGGTTGGTATACAAAACTTGGACCATCTTGATAAAAGCTGGGCCAAAATTAAACTCTTTGAGAGCTCTCCAGAGGTACTCCAATTCTAACCTATCAAAGGCCTTCTCGGCGTCAACAAATAAGAGTCCACTGGGTGAGTTGTACTTCTCGGTTTCTCCTATGACGTGCAGTAGTCGTCGGATATTGTCTGAGGCTAACCGCCCCTTCATAAATCCTGCTTGGTCTGGATTTATCAGACTCCCTACTACTTTTTCCAATCGGAGGGCTACCACTTTGGCATATATCTTTAAATCAGCATTGATCAACGAGATTGGTCTATAGCTGGCGCATTCTAGCGGGTCCTTGCCCGGCTTTGGTATCACTGTAATAAGTGCTGTATTCAGATCTCTATGGAAGTAACCTTTTTCGATAGCCGAATTCAATGTGGAGAGCCATATTGGCCCCAAAATGTTCCAGAGCACTAGATATAGCTCAGCTGGTATTTAATCAGTACCTGGGGAACGGCCTGTATTGGTAGATTTCAGAGCCAAAAATAGTTCCTCCAAAGAAACCGGCACATCTAGATTCTCTGATTCCTCTAATGACAATGTAGGAAGATCTAACCCAGTAAAGAAATCATCATATTGTTCCTGAGACGGTTGCGTTTCAGAAGAATAGAGTTTAGCAAAAAATTGTTTTAGCGTTTCATTAATCTCAGGAGAGGTTGAGACCAGACCTTTCTCAGGGCATCTTATTGAAGATATAGACATCTTGTTCTCCTGATGTTTGAGAGTGAGAGCAAGGAGACGGCTTGGTCTGCTCCCTTCTGAGTAGTATTTGTGTTTGGTTGTGTGCATTAGGTATTCAACCCTATGTTTCAGCAAATTATTTAATTCTGCTTGTTCAGCCTTTGTTGTGGAAAAAACTCTTCCTCTTACTAAAAAAGAAAGCACTTCTGGAGTTTGTAGAAGCAAGATAGACTTTATTGCAAAAAGACAACGAAGCCGAGTGCCCTGCAGGAACCACTCCCCGCAGGAACCACTCCCGTACATCTCTAAGGTTTTGGCTTATGTACAAGTTTTGAAATGTTTATTCATAAAACACCCGTTAACCCCTCCTGCACATTCTATTTTTCTCCAACCTGGTCTCAAAACTCCTGATACTATTTCTTGCTTTCTCCTTATTTGGAGATAACATTGGCACAGAATACATGTCTAGTTCTAAGTCAGGAAAATGGGAGGTACACAGGAAGCCTTTACCCCTGGGGGAGTCTCCTGACTCTGGTGACATTCCTCTGGTCAAAGGTCAACCTGCTGAGTGGTAGAGGGTTGCCTACACCCTACTCTCATCTGCTGAGGACAAAGAGATCTTGTCTCTGCTTTAAAACATACCAAGCTGAATATATTCAGGGAGCCATAAAGAATTGGAAATTACACAATAACTATAAGGAATTGGAAATTACACAACAATCCCCCCTTTGGGACTAAACAAGTCCCACAAAAACCTATGTGAAATTATACTAACATCATGGGTGTATTAATACATATGGGAGTACATTCTTCCTCTCAAGTACAAACCTAAAAGGATGATGTTAAACACAGAAATATAGTGAGGAACATATATGGCATGTGAGTACAGTGTCATCCTCAGGTGTTCACAGTAGAATACATTGTTTAAGCATTTCATTCCATGTTTATCTGTATAAGGCATCTTGCAGAGTCTATTTGCTCCATTCTTGCCTTTGGTAAATAATCACTCCTTCCTGAACCAGGACCCAGGTCACATTGCATTTAACTTTGATATTCCCTCCTGAATTTAAGCCTGTTTAACTATAAAAGCATTCACACTCATATTTACTAACATCATCTCTTCCAATTGGTGGTTTTGTTAATTTTAGTGGATATTTGGAAAATGTTACACTCATTTCTGCTTCTACTCATGTTCAATCTTATCCTATCACTAGAACTCTCCATACTTTCCCTACATTTTGCTTCTCACATTGGATATTCAAATTTCTGTATGTCACCTCTTGTATTCTGCCATATTGCACATCTACAGGTTGGTTCTGGTACAATTACGACTTTTTCTGTGAAAGATTTACTCTACTGTACACAATTGTCCATCTAATGTTTCATAGCTGTTTACTTTTTCCACATCCATTCCCTCACTTCTATTGACACCTCTGCAGATGCAGAGACTGATGTATTATTGTCAATCAAATCAGCAGAACACATTATCCCTTCCTTCTTATAACTATTAGGAATTCTGCCAGTCATTCGTTGTTCACAAGTCCATGGTACCCACTTGACCCTCTCATGCCTGTTAATGATCAGCGCTGAAACACCTTTAGTAGTACCAGTCATTGTCGTTCTTCTAGCTTCGAATTGTCCCATTTGTAAGGTGGTTGCTTTGGGGCTCATCAATGTCTGGCCCTGTACTGTAGGCATCAACCAGAGCACGTAGCTCAACAGCAACATTCACATTGCCAGTGTCCCCCATAGCTGGAGTCTCAACAGAGAGTGGTGATTCTGCCTGAGCATCCTCCCTCTCCCCTTCGTCTTCTGTCCTTGTGTCATCTCCTTCCCCGGATGGGGTTTCCCCATCTTCTGCTCCCTCATCGTTGGATCGCTGTACCCGTCGTGGTATTCTGGTGCAGTGGTTGAGATGGCACCAGGTCGAACTTCCCTCTACTCGAACAGCTGTTGGTGTGGCCTGGGTGACCATGTAAGGACCCTCTCATCTCGATTCATTCCACCTCCTCCGGAAGTCTCTGATGTAGACTCTGTCCCCTGGCTCGACTGCTCGAATTGGGTCCACCTCCTGCTCTGGAACCCTGTATTTCTCCTGTTGATAAACAACTTTATGCAGAGCAGTTAATAGTCCATTGTACTCATTCAATTCTCCCTCCATATTCTCTAAAAAGGTGGACCATCACAAGACCCTCTAAAAACTGACACTGGCATGAGTCAAACTGTAAGCAGTTCATGCAGTGTTAGATGTGTTATTTGATTAGTTTTTATGCTATAAGTCATTAGTGCCAGAGAAAAAACACCCACCTGTTTCATCAGTGTACTCTCACAGATTTGATCATATCTACATAGTCCATTACCAGGTGTTTAAATGGTCCTTCTGGTACTGGAATCTGTCCAATTGATGCTGTTAACCCCTTCCTGATATTATTTAATGCACATATTTCACACGTTTCACACTCTGCTCGTCTTAAATCTACTGTTACTTGCATGTATGGGGACCAAAAACCTGTTTTTTTAATTCCTCATCACCTCCCCCCTTGCGCAATGGTCAAAACCATGCGCATTTGTAACAAGTAATTGCAACAGTACAAGTAGAGCTACTACCAGTCCTCCATGTGTTCTCCGCAATCCATTTGTGTCTCTTGTCGCCCCCCTTTCACCCGATATACTTGGCTCATATCTCTCTGCTCTCTCTCTTGCATTCTCAGTATGTCATCTATTGCAGGGCTGCTTCTTCTTCATCTTTAAATTTTATATAATGCAAATATAATAAACTTATCCCATTAATATAACACTTCCTGCACTAGTTCCCCTATACCTCCTATCCAATACACATTGTCTTCCTTTGCCTGTATATATTTGCTGCCTGTAATCTTCACCTTTTATTGTCCTGTTCCTTCCCTGTCTATTTCTATCCCTTCTAATGTATACTTAATTTGAATACCCATTCGACATAGTGCATCCTTTCCTAATAAATTTACTGGAGTATGTTCTGATTACAATTCCGGTATGCAGGCGGTTGTCCTTCCTGCTTCTAAATTTAGTGGTGCTGTCATAGAAATTAGCAGCATTTGTCCCAAGAATCCTATTGTCTTCTTAAATTTACATGACATGGAGAGGTGAGGCAAAATTTGGATTTATACTCAAATACATTGCTCCAGTATCTATCATCATGGGTGTGCCTCTATTAGTCACCCAAACCTGTAGCACATGTTCATCATCAGCTTGCATGGTTATTGCTGTAAACTGACCCTCCCCTTTATGACTCTCTGGGCATCCCTAGTCCCTTTAATTTGGTCTTCCCCAGCGGGTCACTGGTCCCTGTGGAGCCTGTGTTTGAGATTGCTGCCATGCATCTGGGTAGGACCATTTCTTTGCCAAGTGTCCTGTTGTGGATGCCGAGGCATCCAAGGATTGGTAGGACAATTCCTTCTGGTGTGCCCTGTCTGACTGCACCCCCAGCAGGCACCTGGTGGTCCTTTTCGACCTCGATTCTGTTGTGCCTGATACTGCGGTTGATACCCCTGTGTTCGAGGTGCATTTCCGTAGATTTTATTTTGCCAGCCTCCCGGGGATTGCTGTGTATACACATTCACTACTGGCGGAGCAGTTGCCCTTGGACCCTGCTGTTGAGGTGGCGGTTGCGGGCCTCCATGAGTGACTGGCACAGGTAGAGGTGACAGGGTTAGAGGAGCCTGTGTTTTCTTTTTGTCCTTCTTTGTTAGTTCATCCAGCTGCATTTGTGTCAGTTTTCTCTGGATGTCTCTGACCTGGTCTGCCAGTCTTTGTTCATCTTTTCGATATTCTTCCACTGCATGGACAACATGGTCACAGAATTCCTCGTGGGTTTTTGATGTCAGTCCCACCACATTGTCCAGTCTGCTCTTGACCGCTGTTAGCATGGATTCCACCAGAGTTGTCCTGAACATTGTTGTTATCAGTGGGTCTGTCTCTGGAGCCCTTTCAGTCTCCTGCTGATTAATTCTTGTTGGATATTCATGTCTTAGGGCCCTCCACACCCTAGTTCTGTATTGATCGAACAGTTCTCCATCCATCACTCGATCCTCTGTCAGATCCCCCATGCCACCTACTGCCAATACCTCATCCATTTTAGCCTTTCCCACTACCCTGGCCAACAGTGCCTTCAGGTCCCCCACCGCCAGCAGTTTCCCCATCGTCTGCTCTTCAAAAGCTCCAATCCAATTTCTGGCCCCATCATGGATGCTTGGCAGTTTGCTCACCAGGCCCTCCAGGTCCTGACAACCACAGGGTTCAAATTGCATCTGAGTTCCTTTTAACATCTCCAAAAGAAAGCTATATACCGTTTAGGTTGTTTTAAAATCTGTTCTAGGCCTTAGCTACCTTCCTACACATTAATCTGCTTTCCTCCTTTCCTCCACAAGAAATTATACTATCTTCTCTGAACACATCCACTCTCTCCTCTACCTCCTCATTACCTTCTTTATCTCGTTGAGATATAACACATCTATTCTGACCTACTTCCTCCTGAAGCCCCTCAGTTTTACTCAGTCTCCGATCAGGACAGGGATTTCGTCTCTGTCCTCTCTGGCTGAGACCTCCTGGGTTTTCCTAGAAATGAGAATACAAAAATCTAACAGTAAAAGTTAGTTTCCTCATATAATGTTAACAGATCATCTTCCAGTCTAGTCAGGTCAGTCTATTCGTCAATCATCAGCCTATAATATGGAACATTCATGGGATGGCCTGTTAACATCTCATGAGGGCTAAACCCAGTACCCCTATAGGGGCTGCTTCACATTCTCCTCAGCACCAGATGTATACATTCTATTCAGGTTCAACCTGTTAATCTAGGCTTTACCCATAACTTTTTGGATCATAGAGACACATTTCTGATCTATTCCCATCATCAGGACAATTTGGGTCACGGCATCTCCTGTAACATGGGTGCCGTGTGTCTACAGACAAGGTTTCTGGGATTCCGAATCCAGGGAATATTTCCCTTACCAAACTGTTAGCTACTATGTTGGGATCACAGCAGGTATAACCCTCGTATGACTCTGTCACTTATCACTAGACAATAGCACTTTCTCTCCTTTCTCTCAATCATATCAATAAAGTCTAATGCAATGTGTGTAAATACACCACTAAGTAAAATTAACTAGTTTAAGAGTTGTCTACTTGGCAATGTTATATTAAATACACATAACGCATATTAAAAAATAGTCTCATTCTATCCTATGTTCTTTGAACTCTGCTAAGTTTAGGCCAAACCAATCTTGTAAAAAACCTAAAACCTTATGTACCCTACTCCCTCTTGATGAATGACTCACCAACCATGAGCCTATTCGGCAAACCTACGGAATGAGCTACTCTAGCAACACAAATTTACCTGAAAGGTGTTGTCACAGAGGGCCATCAGCAACCTGGGAGCAACCTCTGGTCTCCCTTAGGGAGTGAGACATATGGTCAGTCCCCTGTTGTTGTTGCAACTCAACAACAGGCGAGGCCATAGCAAAAACCAGATACACAACATGGGTGTGAAACCTTTCAGCAGCAACTTTATTACCTAAGCTAATATTGTCTTGATTGGCACAAACCCTCAAAATGCAAACCTAGCTGGGAGCAACATAGCTTCCAGCAGGGCCTCAAATCAATTATTTTCCTAATATTTCCATATGCATTCATAAAATCACTGCTTTTCCAAATCCCTACTCATGGTAGGCAAACACCAATCATATATGCTAAATCAGAATATCTGTTAACATGTACACCACTACCTAGTTTTCATGCCTCAGTGAGAGCCATCATAGTAAATTGGAACATGTAATTATCCTGTCTAGTCAAAAGTGAAATAAACCACAAATAAAAGTTTATCAATATTGTCCTATTAAGTAAGACTGTCAACTAAAAAACAAAATAAAACTAACCCATTTTCTATCAATACTGTCCTATCAATTGAGACAATCTCATATTTTAACCTATTTTACTGACACCTTTCTAGTTTCTATACTGTCTAGTTCCTTCTTATTGTCTCTGCCTGTTCCCTATATTGCTATTCTGTGTCTTCATAATACACTACCTCCACTTAGTAAACTACTTCAAAACTAATCCCTTCTAAATTATCATGGGTCAGCAACACATCTGTTACTCCATCGTCCCAATACAGCCAGAGGCTTTTCTATTACCGTCACAGCCCATCCCCCACATTTGTTTCTTATCAAGCTCAAACGTTAAAACCACACAGCCCAGGCAAACGCCCTTCATTGGAATGTATTTAAGATACACCAAAATTATAACTCCATCATCCCCTGGGGTCATCATCCATGTATTGTAACTTAAAATGCCAATTCACTTAATCATGTCAGTCAATATATAATACCATCTATTACACACAACCTCGGTTAATGAGGAGTAAAATATATATTATGGGGAAAGAAACCCCAAACCAGAGTAGTACTTTTCTTTAAACTTAATGTGGCCCGATTGAACAAATAGTTCAACAGTTTTACGTGCACTAGCCAGCCAGGCTACTGTAAAATACTCAATAACACAGGACCTAGGGAAGTGATTGGTAACGTCGAAGTTATTATTCTAACTTCCCTAAGCAAAGTTCCAGTGGGAAATGGCCCTAAATTAGTTTCAAAAAGGTTTCACTCAATACAGCCAACGACAACCTGAACTCATTAATTACTATAACCATTTTATCATATCTACCAATGTTTATCGCGACACAGCCATTAATCAACGTTTATACACAATCGGTTATTCCCACACAAAGACAAACTTTTTACTTACAGTCCATCACACGACATACAACAATCAACAATCAGAGACAAACGATGCCACATGTTGGTTATTACCGTTCCACACACAATCACGACACAACTCGTCAGTTTATCGTCCTCTCATTCCAACATACAACCATAGGCCTTAATCTTTCATACCTTCTCCGAGTACTCTTTTAAACTTCCCCCATGTAACACCTTAAAATACCTCATTAGGTGCGTCCTCTAAATTTGCACAATACCAGCTCAAATACCACTCCTTTGATACAAGCCTCTAAACAATCCAAGATGGCGTAACAGTGCAGACGTATTTTTTGTTCGTCCCGTCTCATGTAAATAGTTTGTAATAGTTTGTAAATTGTCTTTCCACATATTTGTATTTATTTATTTTGTTCCCGATTTACCTCTCCTGCAACCCACCTTACCCAACTTGAAACGGATCCATTATCCTTACTTTTCATTCTTTTAACTGAACCGCAGTCAGAAGCTAGCCTGCTAGCTAGCTTGCTAATCTAGCTTCTAGCCATCGCTAACCACTGCTAGCGGTCCTCACCTCCGCTCTGGCTGTTCAGACAGCTTTTAGTTCGGACATTATCGGCCAGTCTGCACAGCGCGCTACCAACCCAGCGCATATCGGACTGCGTTCCCTTCCATTTCACCGGATTTCCACTGAAATCACAGGACCATCACACCGGATCATCACAGCTAGCTAGCTGCAATCGAGTGACCGACGTTTTTGGCTAACCTCCATTGTTTGTTTACATCCTACCTATGCTAGCGTGAGCTAGGCTCATCTCCCGGACAGCCGACGTGTGCTAGCTACTCTCCCGGACTACAGTACCTCTGTCAACCTGCCTGGACCTTCTACTGTCGATACGGAGCCCCACCGAGCCACCGTGACTGGTCTGCCGACGTAATTGTCCGACGTGGTCTCAACAGGGTTCTCCTCTGCGACGTCGCCGAAGATCCATCTGCTAGCTCCGGCCTGCTAGCCCGGCCTGCTAACACTCTGAACGCCGTGCCTCCTCGATCGCCTAGTCCAGCGCCCATTGAATTCTGCTCTCTGGCTCGCCTCTTTGCTGCTCATCGGACCATATGATTACTCAGCTTCACAGCTGATGCCTGCAGGACTGTTTGGTTATACGGTATTTCTTTCTGTTTAACTGCCAGGCCCCAGGTCCTGTGTGTAGCATATGACATTTTTCTCTAACTGACCCTCTTTGTCCATTCATCGCCATTACCCGTCGTTGCCTTAGCCCTCTTAATTAACTGTTTTTTTTATTTTTATTTTTGCCCCTCAACTGTTTGTTTTTATGCCCCTTTATTTCAATATGCCTTGTCTTTTGTTGTTCAGGTTAGCTATTATTGTTTTATTTCACTGTAGAGCCCCCAGTCCTGCTCAACTGGCCTCTGATAGCTTTTTTGTCCCTCCCCCCACACATGCGGAGACCTCACCTGGCTTAACTGGTGTCTCCAGAGATGCAACCTCTCTCTTCATTACCCAACGCCTAGGTTTACCTCCACTGAACTCACACCCTACGATACCCTTGTCTGTACATTATGCCCTCAATCTATTCCAACACGCCCAGAAATCTGCTCCTTTTACTCTCTGTACCCAACGCACTAGACGACCAGTTCTTAATGCCTTCAGCCGTGCCCTAATCCTACTCCTCCTCTGTTCCTCTGGCGATGTAGAGGTAAACCCAGGTCCTGTAGCTCCCAGCTTTACACCTATCCCCCAGGCGCTCTCATTTGTTGACTTCTGTAACCGTAAAAGCCTTGGTTTCATGCATGTCAACATTAGAAGCCTCCTCCCTAAGTTTGATTTATTCACTGCTTTAGCACACTCCGCCAACCCGGATGTCCTAGCTGTGTCTGAATCCTGGCTCAGGAAGGCCACCAATAATTCGGAAATCTCCATCCCCAACTACAATATTTCCCGTCAAGATAGAACTGCCAAAGGTGGCGGAGTTGCAATCTACTGCAGAGATAACCTGCAGAGTTCTGTCATACTGTCCAGGTCCGTGCCCAAACGGTTTGAGCTTCTACTTTTAAAAAACCACCTTTCCAGAAATAAGTCTCTCACTGTTGCCGCCTGTTACAGACCCCCCTCAGCCCCCAGCTGTGCCCTGGACTCCATATGTGAATTGATTGCCCCCCATCTATCCTCAGAGTTTGTACTGTTAGGTGACTTAAACTGGGATATGCTTAACACCCCGGCTGTCCTTCAATCTAAGATAGATGCCCTCAATCTCACACAAATTATCAAGGAACCCACCAGGTACAACCCAAAATCCGTAAACATGGGTACCATTATTGATATCATCCTGACTAACTTGCCCTCCAAATACACCTCCTCTGTTTTCAACCAGGATCTCAGCGATCACTGCCTCATCGCCTGCGTTCGCAATGGGTCAGCGGTCAAACGACCACCCCTTATCACTGTTAAACGCTCCCTAAAACACTTTTGTGAGCAGGCCTTTCTATTCGATCTGGCCCAGGTATCCTGGAAGGATATTGACCTCATCCCGTCAGTAGAGGACGCCTGGTTGTTCTTTAAAAGTGCTTTCCTCACCATCCTAAATAAGCATGCCCCTTTCAAAAAACGTAGAACTAAGAATAGATATATCCCTTGGTTCACCCCAGACTTGACTGCACTAGACCAACAGAAAAACATCCTGTGGCGCACTGCATTAGCATCGAATAGCCCCCGCGATATGCAGCTATTCAGGGAAGTCAGGAACAAGTACACACAGTCAGTTAGAAAAGCAAAGGCCAGCTTTTTCAAACAGAAATTTGCTTCCTGTAGTACTAACTCCAAAAAGTTCTGGGACACTGTAAAGTCCATGGAGAATAAAAGCACCTCCTCCCAGTTGCCCACTGCATTGAAGCTCGGAAACACTGTTACCACCGATAAATCCACGATTATCGAAAACTTCAATAAGCATTTTGCTACGGCTGGCCATGCTTTCCACCTGGCTACCCCTATCCCGGCCAACAGCTCTGTACCCCCGGCAGCTACTTGCCCAAGCCCCCCCTGCTTCTCCTTCACCCAAATCCAGACGGCTGATGTTCTGAAAGAGCTGCTAAGTCTGGACCCCTACAAATCTGCTGGGCTAGATAATCTGGATCCTCTCTTTCTGAAATTATCAGCCAAAATTGTTGCAACACCTATCACTAGCCTGTTCAACCTCTCTTTCGTATCGTCTGAGATCCCTAGAGATTGGAAAGCTGCCGCGGTCATCCCCCTCTTCAAAGGAGGAGACACTCTAGACCCAAACTGTTATAGACCAATATCCATCCTGCCCTGCCTTTCTAAAGTTTTCGAAAGCCAAGTTAACAAACAGATAACTGACCACTTCGAATCCCACCGTACCTTCTCTGCTATGCAATCTGGTTTCCGAGCTGGTCATGGGTGCACCTCAGCTACGCTCAAGGTACTGAACGATATCATAACCGCCATCGATAAAAGACAGTACTGTGCAGCCGTCTTCATCGACCTGGCCAAGGCTTTCGACTCTGTCAATCACCGCATTCTTATTGGCAGACTCAACAGCCTTGGTTTCTCAAGTGACTGCCTTGCCTGGTTCTCTAACTACTTTGCAGACAGGGTTCAGTGTGTCAAATCGGAGGGCCTATTGTCCGATCCTCTGGCAGTCTCTATGGGGGTGCCACAGGGTTCAATTCTTTGGCCAACCCTTTTCTCTATATACATCAATGATGTCGCTCTTGCTGCTGGTGACTCTCTGATCCATCTCTACGCAGATGACACCGTTCTGTATACATCTGGCCCCTCTTTGGACACTGTGTTTACTAACCTTCAAACAAGCTTCAATGCCATACAACACTCCTTCCGTGGCCTCCAACTGCTCTTAAACGCTAGTAAAACTAAGTGCATGCTTTTCTATCGAACGCTGCCAGCACCCGCCCACCGGAATATCATCACTACTCTCGACGGGTACGAATTCGAATACGTGGACACCTACAAATACCTAGGCATCTGGTTAGACTGTAAACTCAACTTCCAGACTCACATCAACCATCTCCAATCCAAAATTAAATCCAGAATTGGCTTCCTATTTCGCAACAAAGCCTCCTTCACTCATGCTGCCAAACATGCCCTCGTAAAACTGACTATCCTACCGATCCTTGATTTCGGCGATGTCATTTACAAACTAGCCTCCAACACTCTACTTAGCAAATTGGATGTAGTCTATCACAGTGCCATCCGTTTTGTTACCAAAGCCCCATACACTACCCACCACTGCGACCTGTATGCTCTCGTTGGCTGGCCTTCATTATATATTCGTCGCCAAACCCACTGGCTCCAGGTCATCTATAAGTCATTACTAGGTAAATCCCCGCCCTATCTCAGCTCACTGGTCACTATAGCAACACCCACCCGTAGCATGCGCTCCAGCAGGTATATCTCACTGGTCACCCCCAAAGCCAACACCTCCTTTGGCCGCCATTCCTTCCAGTTCGCTGCTGCCAATGACTGGAACGAATTGCAAAAATCACTGAAGCTAGAGGTTCCTATCTCCCTCACTAACTTTAAGCGTCAGCTGTCAAAGCTGCTTATCGATCACTGCACCTGTATATAGCCCTTCTGTAAATAGCCCACACTACTACCTCATCCCCATATTTATTTTTGTTATTTTCACAAATCTTGCACTCCAGTATCTCTATTTGCACATCATAATTTGCACATCCTTCCTTCCTGTGTTTATGATGATAATCTGTAATTTATCTCACCACTATGGTCTATTTATTGTTCTACCTCCTAACCTTACTGCATTTTGCACTACATTTTGCACTCTGTATTTAGATTTTCTATTGTGTTTTTACCATGTTTGTTTACTGTGTAACTCTGTGTTGTTTTTGTCGCACTGCTTTGCTTTGTCTTGGCCAGGTCGCAGTTGCAAATGAGAACTTGTTCTCAACTGACCTACCTGGTTAAATAAAGGTGAAATAAAAAATAAAAAATAAATAAACGCAGCCCATCGCTTAGATTCACACTTCCTGTTCCATACCATACAATATACATGATTACAATTCTACAGCTTAGATTTACAATATAAGTAACTTGGGTAAACGCGCACACAGCGGGATTTCAAGATTAACCTTTCAAACTCCTTCACAGTCTCACTTCCACATACCTTATCTTTTCCCTGGGCCGCAGTGATCGAATGCAACCTTTCTACCGGGCAACTTCCCGGAAAGACGCACATCTCCTCTTCCATTCCTTCACTTTCTTTAACTTTCTTTAATTTTCTATTTCACCTTCTTTGTATTTAGTATTTTTACTGTTTTCCAATCTTCTGCTTCTGAGAGCCCCACCCTTTCTGTCTCTAAGCCTCCTGTTGCTGCTATTCACATTGTCTCCACAAGTCTTATGTATTTGCACACCAGTTTCCCAATTTCTCCACATTTTTCCTTCCATCAAATCCATAGTATATGTTCCTCTAAATATTATTCATACAATGTAGGTTCCTACTATTTATTTTACAATATATGTTATGCGCATTTATAATACCGGTTTCCTCCAAGATAATACCTTATACTGAATATCACTTTATATGCTGTCAAAATACCCTCCTCATAGAAATAACATTTTTATACTAAATATTACTTTATATATCTGTCAAAATACCCTCCTCATAGAAATAACATTTTTATACTAAATGTCACTTTATATGCTGTCAAAATACCCTCATAGAAATAACATTTTTATACTAAATGTCACTTTATATGCTGTCAAAATACCCTCCTCATAGAAATAACATTTTTATACTAAATGTCACTTTATATGCTGTCAAAATACCCTCCTCATAGAAATAACATTTTTATACTAAATTTCACTTTATATGCTGTCAAAATACCCTCCTCATAGAAATAACATTTTTATACTAAATGTCACTTTATATGCTGTCAAAATACCCTCCTCATAGAAATAACATTTTTATACTAAATGTCACTTTATATGCTGTCAAAATACCCTCCTCATAGAAACAACATTCTTATACTGAATGTCACTTTATATATCTGTCAAAATTCCCTCCTCATAGAAACAACATTCTTATACTGAATGTCACTTTATATATCTGTCAAAATTCCCTCCTCATAGAAACAACATTCTTATACTGAATGTCACTTTATATATCTGTCAAAATTCCCTCCTCATAGAAATAACCGGTTTCTCATAAAAGATAAATACCCTTATATCATGATATTGTCTATTTGCCCGTTATCATATCAGGTCCTCATAAAGAAAATACCCTATATCCACTCATACTTTCACTAAGTGACCTGTAAATCCGGCCCTTTCTCCTATTGCACAGACAAAAAGCGTTTTTATACAGGGTTTCCCTATTTCCTCTCCCTATAACTTTAGGTAAGTAGCCAACCACCTGTTACAAAACGCACTGAACAGTATGACCAGCAGGAGGCGTCAATAAGCCAGGCAGACCTCACCCGCATCAGATAATCAGCCGAGGCGATCCTAATGTAACAACGAGACAACACAGACTGCTTACCGACTCAAATGAACGACCCAACCGACTCACACATACAACCCCACTCACTTGTACCGTCCAGCACACCTCATCCCGTGTTTAAGGCCACACCTCACCTGGACTAACTAACCACCCCGTTTATTGTATTACCATCAGTATATATATATATATATATATGCACTTCGGCAGACGCGCCCACAGTGGGATTACCATGTACATTTTTCGAACACCCACCATTCATGGCTTCACACACACAGACTTTCACTCCTCCTATGGGATGCAGAGATCAGACGCGTCCTCCCTACCGGGTAATCCCAGAGAAGGTGAGCGTCCCTCTCTCACCTCCAGTAAGACTCTCTCACACTTTTTTCTTTTTTATTCTTTCACTCTTTTTCATTCCTTTCACAACACTACACGCAATAATACAGACAGGGATTAATTTACCAAAGTTCCTGTGCCCCATACACCGCACGACTCCAGGAACGTCACATGTTATTCATACTCCATGCATATTATATTTCCTTTTTCTACAAACTCTGTGCCTTTTACTTTAAACAATTAAATTTAGCCCGTATTCTGGAGAGACCTGAATTTAGTACCTGACCCCCGGTGGCAACCGATCGAATCACGCAAACTTATAGTAAGAACTTTGCTTACCTTTTAAACCATGGCCATTGGTGTTTTATCGTTTGCGTATTTCGTTCAGATGCCCCGATGGCCAAGCACCCGCCAGTCTCTTCCAATCACGTCGGGGTCACCAAATATGTTGTGGAAAAAACTCTTCCTCTTACTAAAAAAGAAAGCACTTCTGGAGTTTGTAGAAGCAAGATAGACTTTATTGCAAAAAGACAACGAAGCCGAGTGCCCTGCAGGAACCACTCCCCGCAGGAACCACGTACATCTCTAAGGTTTTGGCTTATGTACAAGTTTTGAAATGTTTATTCATAAAACACCCGTTAACCCCTCCTGCACATTCTATTTTTCTCCAACCTGGTCTCAAAACTCCTGATACTATTTCTTGCTTTCTCCTTATTTGGAGATAACATTGGCACAGAATACATGTCTAGTTCTAAGTCAGGAAAATGGGAGGTACACAGGAAGCCTTTACCCCTGGGGGAGTCTCCTGACTCTGGTGACATTCCTCTGGTCAAAGGTCAACCTGCTGAGTGGTAGAGGGTTGCCTACACCCTACTCTCATCTGCTGAGGACAAAGAGATCTTGTCTCTGCTTTAAAACATACCAAGCTGAATATATTCAGGGAGCCATAAAGAATTGGAAATTACACAATAACTATAAGGAATTGGAAATTACACAACACCTTCAGTATGTGTTCTTTCTCTCTAGTGTAATTAGACTTCAGGTCCTTCTCTAATAAGATGCATTTTCGCTCTAATATAGATATTTCTTGTACTTTGGATTTTTTAAGTTGTGAAGAGAACCAAATGGCATTGTTACGCAAAAACCCCTTACCAGCATTGGGTCGGATACACTATCTTTATTGAAGCCGATAAATTCAATCAATTTGGGCTTTAACTGATCAGTATATTCTTGGTTCTGGAGGAGAGTGGTATTAAACCTCCATCTGGATGGTTTACATTTGACAGGTTAAAAATTGAAAGTGGCTAAAATTGGATTATGATCCGATAGGTGCCGTGGTAGAAAATCTATAGGTTCGGCAGCTGGGAACAACTGGGCCGATGTTAGGATGTAGTCTATTCTAGAAGACATTTTATGATGGGGGGGAGAAGTATGTATAGTCTTTAGCCGTTGGATTTTGTAGTCGCCATATATCAACTAAGTTCAAATCTTTGGAGAAATGGTGCAATGATTTGGAAGAGGTTGTTTGAGCATTGGACACCATCGTATTTGTCCTGTCCAAGCCACTATCAAAAAAGGTATTCATATCTGAACCAATGACTATAAGATATTCACTCAGAGATAGTAGGTCTTTAGTGATCTGTGGAAAGAAAGTTGGCTCATAACTGTGGGTGCATAAATATTCACAAAAGCCACTTTTCTACCTTGTATAGATGTACCACAATATCCCAGTCTCCCCGTATCATCTGCACTAACCTTTTCAATAACAATATTAAGTGTGCGTTTCATCAAAATCACCACACCCTTGGTACGTGAGCCATCTCCTGAGGCTGCCACTGGCTTGTACAATTTGTTCTGTAATCTTGCGACATCTACCGGTCTAAGATGAGTCTCCTGCAACAGTGCTATATCTACGTGTTTCCTGCGTAAAAAATCTAGAATCTTCGTACGTTTGAATGGTGAATTCAGACCCCTGGTGTTAAACGACAAAACTTTGTAACTAGCCATTGTCCACATACATTAGGCACATGCAAATAATTAAACGTAAATCAAACATAAAGAGGCGAACGTTGTAAGAAATGTAGAGGTGTGATCGTGGTAAAAACATTAGACCTGCATATATCTGAAACAGTAATCCCATGTGTTGATGTGCGCTTTTTTGCGTTCCCTCCCCCCTCCCAAGCCCTTCTTTAGCCAGCATCCGTGACGAACACAAAGCGATGTCTGACAATGAACTGAGCCTTAACCCCCCCCCCCCCCCTTCTTAAACTTGAACTCGTTAGAAACGACTAACCAATGAATATCCGAGTCATATTAACACAGCAGGTAAAGAAATATAACCAAGCTAGCATTGGTGTCAAAGCATTTTCATAAACACAAGGAAAATGAGTCCTGTTTGAACATAAGTTAGTTAGCTAACTATATCTCATCAACATGTATATAGGTGCGATAGAGAACAGAAAAGTATTCGTAGCGTTTGGTTTCAGGTGAAGTCCATACCTGTGAGGACTGTGTAAAACTGGACGTCCGTAAGGTTGATTAACAAGCAGAGCATATTTTCAGATCACCATGTCAGTCTCACTTGTAAAATGCAGAGCAGCCTTGGCTTTAATGGTCGGCATTGCGGCCGCACCATCCGGGGGTCCGAGAAGAACAACTCGGCTTCTTTCGCCGAATCAAAAGACATCCGTTCCCCTCGAACGTTGGCCCTCAGAACCGCCGGATAGATAAAAAAATTATCGATGCCTTTCTGTCGGAGCATGGTCCTAATTCCCTTGTAGGCGTTCCTTTGCTGGGTTGTGCCGGAGCTGTAGTCAGCGTAGAACTCCAGGCAGGTGCCGTCTGGGAGAGATGGCTTTGCCTTCCACGCACCTTGAAGTATGGCTTGGCGATCTGGATACCGCAGTAGTCGGAATATCATTGTACGTGGCCTGGCCGTGTTGTTAGAGTAAACTCGGTGCGCTCGGTCAATCTCAAGGGGCAGAGTTGATGACTTCGCCAGTTCAGGAATCCACGTCGGTAGCATCTTTCTGAGGAAACCTGCAGGGTCATCTCCCTCCATCCCGGGTGGTAAGTTAATTAGTCTTACGTTGTTCCTTCTTCCTCTATCTTCAAGTTCGTTGTATTTTTTTTGTAGCTTCTCGAGTTCTGAGAGGCAGTGGCCAGTGTCTTTATTAACTTGACGAACGGTGCCCTGCAGTGCCTCCACTCTAGTTGTTATGCTTTCCATTTTTTTGGCGAGATCGAAGCAAACCGACGTTTTCGGAGAGGGTATGTTCGAGCGGGCCCAGTGCCTTTTTCAGTGCTTCAGCTAGCAAGTCAGAGACCATCCCACTCAACGAGTCTCTCTGTGCATCGACGGTATGTTTGATCAGCATGGCTACCTAGTCTTGGTCAAATGAGCTAGCATTAGCCTTGAACCGTTTGCTGTTATCGTGCTGTTTTTGCTGAGAACTTGCTGCTTTTTTGTTTGTTGCCATTGTTTAGGCCAGTCTTTATGAACAGTCTAACGAGGTAAAGATGAATTTAACAAACAAATTCAAACAAAAAATTTAAAAAAGGGGGGGTTCGTAGGCAGGAGCTTAGTGTGATGCGACCATCTCGCTGCGTGCCTCACGCAAGTCTTCTAAACAATGATTTTGGTAAGATTGGTAAATTATCCTTCTGCCAAACATCATCTCGGAGGATTGCCTCTCTCTTTTTCCATATTTCTAATTCTCTCTGTGTGAAGAGCATAATGTGGCACCTACAGTAATTAATCATTCCAAGAAAACTCATCATCTGTTTTTTTAGTCATAGATCTTGGTGCTTCCAAAATCGCCTCTTTTCTAGAGGGGTTCAGAGTATGCCCTTCTCGAGTTATAGTATGTCTCAAATACACAACCTCAGTTTGCTACAATTGTAGTTTCCTTTTGCTTACTTTATGGCCTTGTTCTGCCATATACATTAACAACTACAGTTTATCCCATCTACATCCTTCACCAGTAGGGTTAACCACTAAAATATTGTCTATATAACTCAACATTTTGTTTCCTCTGGGGGCTCTAATTTTACTAGATCACTAGTGATAGCTTGTAAAAAGTTTGTGGGACCTTCCGTATAGCCTTATAAAACCCTAATATACATCCATTTCCTCCCCTAAAAGGTAAACCCAAACCACCCTTGGCTATCGGGATGTATGGGTATACTAAAAAACACATTAGCCAAATCCATCACAGTAAACTAAATATTTTCCGGACTCAATTGATTAAGCAGGGTGTGTAAATCTGGTACACATGGAGCTCTAGGTATCACACTCTGATTTACTCCCTGGAGATCTAATACCATTCTCCAATCATTACTGGGAGCTGCTTTCTTTACTGGAAACATTAAAAAATTACACTATGCTTCATCTCCTTCTCTAATTACTCCCCCTTTGACAAATTTGTTCAAAAGTGGAAGTAATTCATTTTATTTCCTCAGAGTTCATAAAATATTACTTTTAATACAATCTATAATTAAACTTCAAAACTACCTATACCAAAATTACTCCTTTAACCAATCCTTCATTAACAAATCTGCCAATGAATAAACTTTGCTAGTCTCCCTCTGGTATTCATTACCAATTCATTATCTGTTTTCCCTAATATACCCACTTCCCTAAGAACCTCCATTCCTCTGAGGGATCTTTCACTAGGGATCTATATAATCTCCAATTCTCTGGTCCCAACTCCTCTTCTACTGCTGACATAGTTGTTGCTGTTTCTGTGGGCACTTGCTTCACATTTACAAATAGCCAACTTCTCTGGTAGAAGTACAGCGTCCAAAAGATTCAAAATCAACTGAGCATGTGTAATAGGTTTTCCAGAAGTAGTCACCATTCCCCTGTTTCTCCATTTTGCAGCAAATATGTGTACTGTATTTAATGCATAAGCACTATCTGTGTAAATGGTAACTCTTTTCCCTTTACCCAAATGACATGTGCAAGTAAGAGCCACTATTTCTGCCTGTTATGCAGAATAATTTCTAGGTAAAGATTCAGCTTCCAAAACATCTGTCTCTGCTCTGACTTTCTTAGCTTGACATTTCATCAGGTCTCCTGCAGTTGGAACTCTAGGGTCAAGAGGTTGACTAGGCTCTTGCCTCATTCACCATGTCCCCTAGTTCTTGAGACATCGGACCTGATGGTGGAGAACCGTTGTTATCTTTGTCTGGCAGGTTACCTGGCCCCTGTGTCCCTTCCCCCCATGGTTAAGTCTTCAGTAAACATTTGGGGGTGATTGATAGACTCCTCTGAAGTCACCTCAGCAGCAGGGAGGGGGACTCAATCTAATGTCTGTCTTTATTGTTAAAATAGGCTTGCCCCCTCCTCCCCCTTTTGAACATTTGATCACTTTGTCAAATGTTCAAAATGGGCCTCCATAATACTATCACAAATAGTAAACCACTCAGGCTCTCCTGTCCTTAAGTATTTTCCTAATGGCCCATCTAGTCTAGGATAACTTAACCATATATTTCTTTCTCCTAATAATATCCACGTTTTTTCTCTATCATGTGGTGTTTCAAACCTGTAAGTATTAACCTCTCCTGCTTCTAAATATTTAAGTACTGACCTCGTTTGTTTCTGTATGTCTACTTTACATGTCACTACTCTTACACTCTCTGTTTCTGTGTAATCAGCTATTTTACATTTCCACATAAAATATCTCCATGGTTCGAATAATATCCATATTATTCTACTTCACATCTATTTCCCTATCAACACACCCTCTCAGTATGTAACTATGTCAAAACTATTCCCTTCTAAATTATCATGGGTCAGTAACACATGAATAACTCTATTTTCCTAACACAGCAAGGGAACTCAAGCTCAAACGTTAAAGCCACTCAGTCCAGGCAAAAGTGATAGGTGACGTCTAAACTATTACTCTAACTTCCCCAGGCAAAATTCCTTTGGGAAATGGCCATAAACTAGTATCAGAAAGGTTTCACTCAATACAGCCAACAACAACCTAAATCTAAACTTGTTAATTCCTATAACTGTTTTATCATATCAATCAAGGTTTACCGCGACACAGCCTGGTGTCCGTTGTTAGTTAAAATTAACCTACAGAATAAGAAATAAAAACCCTTAATTCAACCATGTGTCTAGATAATTCAGAACTTTCAGTCCAACACCCAGCCATTAATAAACGTTCATAACAATACATACACCAACATAATGTATGTTCTATGTTCATTATGTTCTCATAATTCTAATACATTTCACATATTACACAGTTTCAGGGTGGAATACTTTAAACATACAAATGTCTTTATCAAAAGCTTGGCAGGTAGCCAAGAAGTAACAAACAGCACAGCACAGCAGCACAGAGACAAATGACATGCTCAAAACGTAATGCATTGATTGAATATAAGCCTTTATATATGTGTTCCTGCCTGGTCCTAGTGCCCAAGAAGGCGCACCCCACTGCGTTGTCCAGGTGAGAGTAGGCCCTCTACAGAAGGTAGATGATAGCATCATCCACACCAATGTTGCTCTGATATGCGAACTGCAGGGGTTCCAGTGATGTACACACCAGGGGTCTGAGGTGAGAGAGGACTAACCTTTCCAGGGTCTTCATGATGTGGTATGTTAGCACCACAGGTCTGAAGTCATTCAGGATGATGTTATGAGGGTTTTATAGTACACACTGTTGATTTCTTCTGATGTTATAAGTAACCAAATAATAATAGATAAAGATTAGGCCTCCCTATTATATTACCGACTTAGAATATGTATATAGAGGTGGATATCCAGCTATAAATGTCTACAGACAGGCTCTTAATCCCCTATACAGGTTCCGCTCTGATTCGGAATAGGTTGTTAGAGAGGTGTCCGAGAGGGAGAGCACGCGTATCTAGACCGATTGATATAATGTAAAAGGGAAGGGTAGTTTGGTATGGAAATTGAGTTGATATATACCTATAAAGCAACGTATATTGGAAATGTATATTGGACAATGGTATATTAGACACCACTGAATGCAAGGCTTACAACTAAGTGCACATTTTGATTTATGTTTGCGTTTTTTGGGATCTTTGTTTTCTTGGGTTGTATTTTGTGTGGGACTCGCAACAATGCTCCCTGTTCCCTGTTGGGCTGGTAGTGGTTGCTGCTACGCCACGACAATCTGCCAGGAGGCAGATAACAAATTAGAGACCCCGGCACTCAAGTCAACCCACAAATCCATCAGTTCTAATTGTGGGCTCTTCCATGGTTCGAAATGTCTCTGTCCGGCAAAATGTCTCTGTCTGTTATCCAGGTACCCGGATCCTGGATCTAAATACACGGCTACCGAGACTACTTAAGCATTCCACCACCGCAGCTGTCGTGGTCCACGTTGGATCTAATGATATGAAGACTACTTAAGCAATCCACCACCGCAGCTGTCGCGGTCCACGTTGGATCTAATGATATAAAGCTGCAGAAGTCGGAGATACTCAAAGAGGATTTTAAAACCTTTATCAACACTGCTGGATTCCAATAAACAAATCATTATTTCCGGACCTCTTCCATCTCAAAGAGGATTTTAAAACTCTTATCAACACTCTGCTGGATTCCAATAAACAAATAATTATCTCCGGACCTCTTCCATCTCCGCGTTTTAATGATCTTAATTTCACTCGGTTACATACCTGGCTCAAAGGATACTGTTGCACATTGGGGATTCCGTTTGTGGATAATTTTTACAACTTTCCTTGATCGGACAAATGTATTATTACGGGACATGATACACCCAAATAGGTATGGCTCCAGAATTCTCTCCTCCAAACGGTCTCTCACTCTGGCTTCATGTAGAATCTTTGATGCTTGACGCTATGGAACTTTGGAGGCCAATACTCAGGACTTGTGGCTCCCGCATAAGGATCACTGTTTACAAAAGGTTGCATTTCATATTACTAGTCGTGTGTCTGAAAGACTGGGCTAGCCTCCCACTAGATGTAATCTCAGGCCTAGGGGTGTAGTTAAGCATAACCTAACTACAGTTCCCATACAATATCCTGACTTGACCTATAAATCTGTTAGTAGAACTCCTGTTTGTATTGAACATCCCCTTGATTTTAGAAATCGAAAGGGGCTTGGTTTCTTTCATCTAAATGTTAGGAGCTTATTGCCTAAAATGGATTTTGTAAAAATTCTAATAGATCAGAATAACCCTGAAACAACAGAGGCTGATATTGCACTTGATGGTTATAATGTCTTCAGATCAGATAGGATGAGCAAGGGAGGAGGTGTAGCGATTTATACCAGAAACCATCTTTCTGTCTCCTTGTTGAAATCTTGCTCTGTTCCAAAATAATTTGAATTTTTAGCTTCAAGCCTTAAGTTAGGGAACAACTGTAATATTACATTGATAGGTGTATATCACCCTCCCTCTGCTAAGAAAGGTATGCTAAATCAGCTAACTGAACATTTAGCATATTTTATGTCTTCTGAACTGGTCATACTAGGCGATTTTAATCTTGATTGGGTAACATGTGACTCAGATCATATGAAGGAGTTGTGTGTTGGTCTAAACCTGACACAGCTAATCACAAAGCCAACACAGCCTAATCTAAAGGAGTTTTCTAAATTCACAATCATTGACTATGTTTTAACAAATGTTCCAGATAACTATATGTCAAGTGGTGTATTGCCTCTAGATATTAGTGACCACTGCCCTACTTATCTTTCTCTGAGTAATTTTGAATGCATATCTGCTATCCCAAATGCTGAGCAGGCATTAGAGCATTTCACTAAGGTTTTTAACTTAATTGCAGACAGGCATGCACCTTTTATAAGATTTAGGGTAAAAAAAATGTATCCAACCCCTGGTTTACTTATGATATCTCTGAGGCTTTATATAAAAGGAATGAGGCATGGTCTAAAGTCAGAAAAACAGCATCAATATCTGACTGGCAGACTTACAAACAACTGAGAAACCTGTGCATTAAGCTTGTACAAAAGGAAAAATCCTAATATTATGTAAACACTCTATCCGATTGTTATGGGAATCCGGCAAAATTCTGGAAAATTGTCCAATTTCAAAATTATCCTGCCTAGCAAAATCTTAAGCTGGTGCTATACGCAAGTAAAACTAAATATATACTTTTCTCTCCTAAGTGAAGAAATCAACATGTAATTGATCTCCGCCTCACCCAACGTGAAGCGGATCTAATATCTTTATTTCTTTACTTTTCATTATTTAACTGAATCGCAGTCAGAAGCTAGCCTACTAGCTAGCTTGCTAACGAGCTACTAGCCATTGCTAACCACTGCTAGCGGTCCTCACCACTGCTCTGCCTGCTCAGCCAGCTTTTAGTTCGGACATTATCGGCCAGTCTGCACAGCGCGCTACCAACCCAGCGCATATCGGACTGCGTTCCCTTCCCCCTCACCGGATTTCTACTGAAATCACAGGACCATCACACCGGATCATCGCAGCTAGCTAGCTGCAATCGAGTGGCTGCTTCGAGCTAGGCCCATCTCCCGGACAGCCGACGTGTACTAGCTACTCTCCCGGGCTACAGTACCTTTGTCAACCTGCCTGGACCTTCTACTGTCGACACGGAGCCCCGCCGAGCCACCATGACTGGTCTGCCGACGTAATTGTCCAACGTTTCATCCGCTAGCCCCGGCTTGCTAGCCACTCTGAACGCCGTGCCTCCTCGCTCGCCTAGTGCAGCGCCCATTGAACTGCTCCCTGGCTCACCTCTTTGCTGCTCATCGGATCCTATGATTACTCGGCTTCACAGCTGATGCCTGCAGGACTGTTTGGTTATATGGTATTTCATTCTGTTTATCTGCTAGGCCCCAGGTCCTGTGTGTAGCACATCACATTTCTCTATCTGACCCTCTTTGTCCATACATCGCCATAACCCGTTGTTGTCTTAGCTCTCTTAATTAACTGTGTTTATTTTTATGCCCCTTTCTTATTTCAATATGCCTTGTCTGTTGCTGTTTAGGTTAGTTATTATTGTTTTATTTCACTGTAGAGCCCCCAGTCTGTCACGGTGCGTATAGAAGGGACGATATACGGAGCGTTCGTGGAGTGACATCCTTTTTATTTAAACTTATCAACATATAAGTTCCCAAAAATAAACAAGGAGAGAAAAGCAAGGTGACTTACGTGCTGCTTAAAACAAGGCAGACAGGCACAAACAATGATCCACACACAGGTGGATTTGGAGGGCAGCTAAATACTCTCCCCAATCAGAGACAATACTAGACAGCTGTCTCTGATTGGGGATCATTAATCCTCCCTCACTGAAGTGAGGACTGGGTTGTGGCTCAATCCACTCCCCCAGATGGGAGTAGCGGCTTCACCACTACCCAGCCCTCACAGTACCCCCCCTCCAAGGTGCGGGCTCCCGACCACGCTTGATCTCCCCCCAAAAAATTTCACTAAACCAGGAGGGGAAATGGCGGGGTATTGAGGTGGTTGCTGGTGGGTGCTCCGGTTCCGGCCTCGGGCGTGACGCAGGCAGTGACAGCTGCTCTCCTCCTACCTCCCTGTTGCACGCCCGGTCCGGTCCGGACCCCGGCGGGATGGTTCCCCCCTCAGTACTCCCAGTCTGTCTGGACCCTGGTGTGGGAGACCTCGACCCTGGAGAGGGGCTGATGTCCTTCCCCGGCTCGGGAACCGGTGGAGCGGACTGCTCCTGCACTGGAGCGAAGCAGACGACCGGCCCCGGACTGGGCACCGGTGGAGCGGACTGCTCTGGCACTGGAGCGAAGCAGACGACCGGCCCCGGACTGGGCACCGGTGGAGCGGACTGCTCCGGCACTGGAGCGAAGCAGACGTCCGGCCCCGGACTGGGCACCGGTGGAGCGGACTGCTCCGGCACTGGAGCGAAGCAGACGACCGGCCCCGGACTGGGCACCGGTGGAGCGGACTGCTCCGGCACTGGAGCGAAGCAGACGACCGGCCCCGGACTGGGCACCGGTGGAGCGGACTGCTCAGGCACTGGAGCGAAGCAGACGACCGGCCCCGGACTGGGCACCGGTGGAGCGGACTGCTCCGGCACTGGAGCGAAGCAGACGACCGGCCCCGGACTGGGCACCGGTGGAGCGGACTGCTCCGGCACTGGAGCGAAGCAGACGACCGGCCCCGGACTGGGCACTGGAGTGAAGCAGACGACCGGCCCCGGACTGGGCACTGGACTGCTGACCTTCATTGGAGGTTTCGGGCTGCTGACCTTCACTGGAGGTTCGGGCTGCTGACCTTCACTGGAGGTTTCGGGCTGCTGACCTTCACTGGAGGTTTCGGGCTGCTGACATTCACTGGAGGTTAGGGGCTGCTGACCTTCACTGGAGGTTACGGGCTGCTGACCTTCACTGGAGGCTCAGGGTTGCTGACCTTCACTGGAGGCTCAGGGCTGCTGACCTTCACTGGAGGCTCAGGGCTGCTGACCTTCACTGGAGGTTTCGGGCTGCTGACCTTCACTGGAGGTTCGGGCTGCTGACATTCATTGGAGGTTTCGGGCTGCTGACCTTCACTGGAGGTTTCGGGCTGCTGACCTTCACTGGAGGTTAGGGGCTGCTGACCTTCACTGGAGGTTACGGGCTGCTGACCTTCACTGGAGGCTCAGGGTTGCTGACCTTCACTGGAGGCTCAGGGCTGCTGACCTTCACTGGAGGCTCAGGGCTGCTGACCTTCACTGGAGGCTCAGGGCTGCTGACCTTCACTGGAGGCTCAGGGTTGCTGACCTTCACTGGAGGCTCAGGGCTGCTGACCTTCACTGGAGGCTCAGGGTTGCTGACCTTCACTGGAGGCTCAGGGTTGCTGACCTTCACTGGAGGTCGGGTGCGAGGAGCCGGCACTGGAGGCACCTGGCTGGTTAAACGCACCGTTGGGCTGGTGCGCTGAGCTGGCACAGGTCGCACCGGGCTGTAGGTGCGCACCGATGGTGTGGTGCGCTGAGTCGGTCTCCGACTCTGGACCGGCGCTGGAGGCACCGGACTGGGAACTGACGTGGGAGGCACCGGACTTTTGTTGCGCACCGATGTTTGGGTGCACTGAGTCGGTCTCCTCCTCCTCCGACTCTGGACCGGCGCTGAAGGCACCGGGCTGGGAACTGGCACTGGATTAGGACTGTCCATATCGTTTTCTCTCCAGCACCAATCCCCATCCTGTGAGGGTTACTCCGGGAACCCCCACGAGTGAGGGAACAGAAGCACATCGTCGTCTTCTTCCTCAGACTCTCCTCTGTACTCCTGCTCCCACGGCTGTAGGGGCTCCTCCGGGAACCCCCACGAGTGCAGTGGTCGGGGTTCTTCTCCGTCGATCCCCGACCACCCCCATAGCCCCCCCCCCAAAATCAGTTTGGGGGGTTTTCTGGGCTCCAGGCTGGTCCTTCGCCTCTTTGGCCCGCCGACATCTCCTCTGACGACGGCGCCGCGGCTCCGGGCTCCAGCCCTCCTCCACATCACGATAATGGGAGTATTCCTCCTCTGTAATTTTTCCCATTCCGAGGAGGATATCTCGCAATGTCAGTCCCCGCTGCGTCCCTGGTTGGTGGATCATTCTGTCACGGTGCGTATAGAAGGGACGATATACGGAGCGTTCGTGGAGTGACATCCTTTTTATTTAAACTTATCAACATATAAGTTCCCGAAAATTAACAAGGAGAGAAAAGCAAGGTGACTTACGTGCTGCTTAAAACAAGGCAGACAGGCACAAACAATGATCCACACACAGGTGGATTTGGAGGGCAGCTAAATACTCTCCCCAATCAGAGACAATACTAGACAGCTGTCTCTGATTGGGGATCATTAATCCTCCCTTACTGAAGTGAGGACTGGGTTGTGGCTCAATCCACTCCCCCAGATGGGAGTAGCGGCTTCACCACTACCCAGCCTCACAGTACCCCCCCTCCAAGGTGCGGGCTCCCGACCGCGCTTGATCTCCCCCCAAAAAATTTCACTAAACCAGGAGGGGAAATGGCGGGGTATTGAGGTGGTTGCTGGTGGGTGCTCCGGTTCCGGCCTCGGGAGTGACGCAGGCAGTGACAGCTGCTCTCCTCCTACCTCCCTGTTGCACGCCCGGTCCGGTCCGGAACCCGGCGGGATGGTTCCCCCCTCAGTACTCCCAGTCTGTCTGGACCCTGGTGTGGGAGACCTCGACCCTGGAGAGGGGCTGATGTCCTTCCCCGGCTCGGGCACCGGTGGAGCGGACTGCTCCTGCACTGGAGCGAAGCAGACGACCGGCCCCGGACTGGGCACCGGTGGAGCGGACTGCTCCGGCACTGGAGCGACGCAGACGACCGGCCCCGGACTGGGCACCGGTGGAGCGGACTGCTCCGGCACTGGAGCGAAGCAGACAACCGGCCCCGGACTGGGCACCGGACTGCTGACCTTCATTGGAGGTTTCGGGCTGCTGACCTTCACTGGAGGTTTCGGGCTGCTGACCTTCACTGGAGGTTCGGGCTGCTGACCTTCACTGGAGGTTTCGGGCTGCTGACCTTCACTGGAGGTTTCGGGCTGCTGACCTTCACTGGAGGTTAGGGGCTGCTGACCTTCACTGGAGGTTACGGGCTGCTGACCTTCACTGGAGGCTCAGGGTTGCTGACCTTCACTGGAGGCTCAGGGCTGCTGACCTTCACTGGAGGCTCAGGGCTGCTGACCTTCACTGGAGGTTTCGGGCTGCTGACCTTCACTGGAGGTTCGGGCTGCTGACCTTCACTGGAGGTTTCGGGCTGCTGACCTTCACTGGAGGTTTCGGGCTGCTGACCTTCACTGGAGGTTAGGGGCTGCTGACCTTCACTGGAGGTTACGGGCTGCTGACCTTCACTGGAGGCTCAGGGTTGCTGACCTTCACTGGAGGCTCAGGGCTTCTGACCTTCACTGGAGGCTCAGGGCTGCTGACCTTCACTGGAGGCTCAGGGCTGCTGACCTTCACTGGAGGCTCAGGGCTGCTGACCTTCACTGGAGGTTTCGGGCTGCTGACCTTCACTGGAGGTTCGGGCTGCTGACCTTCACTGGAGGTTTCGGGCTGCTGACCTTCACTGGAGGTTTCGGGCTGCTGACCTTCACTGGAGGTTAGGGGCTGCTGACCTTCACTGGAGGTTACGGGCTGCTGACCTTCACTGGAGGCTCAGGGTTGCTGACCTTCACTGGAGGATCAGGGCTGCTGACCTTCACTGGAGGCTCAGGGCTGCTGACCTTCACTGGAGGCTCAGGGCTGCTGACCTTCACTGGAGGCTCAGGGTTGCTGACTTTCACTGGAGGCTCAGGGCTGCTGACCTTCACTGGAGGCTCAGGGTTGCTGACCTTCACTGGAGGCTCAGGGTTGCTGACCTTCACTGGAGGTCGGGTGCGAGGAGCCGGCACTGGAGGCACCTGGCTGGGAAAACGCACCGTTGGGCTGGTGCGCTGAGCTGGCACAGGTCGCACCGGGCTGTAGGTGCGCACCGATGGTGTGGTGCGCTGAGTCGGTCTCCGACTCTGGACCGGCGCTGGAGGCACCGGACTGGGAACTGACGTGGGAGGCACCGGACTTTTGTTGCGCACCGATGTTTGGGTGCACTGAGTCGGTCTCCTCCTCCTCCGACTCTGGACCGGCGCTGAAGGCACCGGGCTGGGAACTGGCACTGGATTAGGACTGTCCATATCGTTTTCTCTCCAGCACCAATCCCCATCCTGTGAGGGTTACTCCGGGAACCCCCACGAGTGAGGGAACAGAAGCACATCGTCGTCTTCTTCCTCAGACTCTCCTCTGTACTCCTGCTCCCACGGCTGTAGGGGCTCCTCCGGGAACCCCCACGAGTGCAGTGGTCGGGGTTCTTCTCCGTCGATCCCCGACCACCCCCATAGCCCCCCCCCCCCAAAATCAGTTTGGGGGGTTTTCTGGGCTCCAGGCTGGTCCTTCGCCTCTTTGGCCCGCCGACATCTCCTCTGACGACGGCGCCGCGGCTCCGGGCTCCAGCCCTCCTCCACATCACGATAATGGGAGTATTCCTCCTCTATAATTTTTCCCATTCCGAGGAGGATATCTCCCAATGTCAGTCCCCGCTGCGTCCCTGGTTGGTGGATCATTCTGTCACGGTGCGTATAGAAGGGACGATATACGGAGCGTTCGTGGAGTGACATCCTTTTTATTTAAACTTATCAACATATAAGTTCCCAAAAATAAACAAGGAGAGAAAAGCAAGGTGACTTACGTGCTGCTTAAAACAAGGCAGACAGGCACAAACAATGATCCACACACAGGTGGATTTGGAGGGCAGCTAAATACTCTCCCCAATCAGAGACAATACTAGACAGCTGTCTCTGATTGGGGATCATTAATCCTCCCTCACTGAAGTGAGGACTGGGTTGTGGCTCAATCCACTCCCCCAGATGGGAGTAGCGGCTTCACCACTACCCAGCCCTCACACAGTCCCGCTCAACATACCTCTGATAGCTCCTTTGTCTCACCCCCCACACATGCGGAGACCTCACCTGGCTTAACTGGTGTCTCCAGAGATGCAACCTCTCTTTTCATTACCCAACGCCTAGGTTTACCTCCACTGAACTCACATCCTACTATACCCTTGTCTATACATTATGCCCTGAATCTATTCCACCACGCCCAGAAATCTGCTCCTTTTATTCTATGTACCCAACGTACTAGACGACCAGTTCTTAAAGTCCTTAGCCGAACACTTATTCTTCTACTCCTCTGTTCCTCTGGTGATGTAGATGTAAACCCAGGTCCTGTAGCTCCCAGCATTACACCTATTCCCCAGGCGCTCTCATTTGTTGACTTCTGTAACCGTAAGAGCCTTGGCTTCCTGCATGTTAACATCAGAAGCCTCCTCCCTAAGTTTGATTTATTCACTGCTTTAGCACATTCCGCCAACCCTGATGTCCTAGCTGTGTCTGAATCCTGGCTCAGGAAGGCCACCAACAATTCTGAAATTTCCATCCCCAACTACAATATTTCCCCTCAAGATAGAACTGCCAAAGGAGGTGGAGTTGCAATCTACTGCAGAGATAACCTGCAGAGTTCTGTCATACTGTCCAGGTCTGTGCCCAAACCGTTTGAGCTTCTACTCTTAAAAATCCACCTTTCCAGAAATAAGTCTCTCACTGTTGCTGCCTGTTACAGACACCCTCAGCCCCCAGCTGTGCCCTGGACACCATATGTGAATTGATTGCCCCCCATCTATCTTCAGAGTTTGTACTGTTAAGTGATTTATAGGTGTTTGGCGCCGCCCTGAGTGGTCGCCTTTTAAGCAGCTCCCGTTGTCCCGTTGTTCGTGCATTAATTGTTGTTTTAGTTCGTTTTCTTTCGTCTATTTTCTTTAGTTTTATTTTTTATTTTGCTACAGTCGAACTATAACAGTTCAGGATTATGGATTTTATGGATTTTATCGCAGCTGAACGTCGACAGGAGTCGTCAACTGTTATTGTTTACAGCAGAGCCCAGCTCCTGGATTTAGCCCACGCAGCGCTGCTGCTCCCCAGGGAAAAGTTTGATATTCCGGACGAATTGAAAAGACGACGCCGTGGATGCAGGGCGGGATTGAAATGTAAGGCAAAGCGGAGGAGGTTCAAGTACAAGCCGGCTATACCATCTATTATTATGGGCAATGTGAGGTGTCTACATAACAAGATGGATGAGTTGGCGGGACTTGTTCGTGGACAAAGGATTTATCGGGAAGCTAGCCTAATGTGTTTTACTGAGACTTGGCTGAACGATAACATCCCCATACAGAACGTCACTATCGACGGTTTCCAGACCATCACAGCGGACAGGGATCGCGTCTCTTCCGGTAAGAGTAAGGGTGGTGGGCTGGCTTTATTAGTTAACAACAGATGGTGTCATCCGAACCATATTACTCTTAAGGAAAAGTTTTGTAGCCCGGACATTGAACTGCTAGCCGTTAGCCTGAGACCCTACTATCTACCTAGGGAATTCACGGCGGCCATTGCTGTTATTGTTTACATCCCGCCCTCTGCTGACGCAAACGCAGCGTGTGACGTCATCCACTCTGTTATCGCGAGGTTACAGACAGCGCATCCCAGTGCTTTCTTTGCAATTTCGGGGGATTTTAATCATGCATCTCTCTCTTCCACGCTGCCCACGTTCAAACAGTTCGTGAAGTGCCCAACCAGGAATAATAAAACTCTGGACTTGTTATATGCTAATGTGAAGGATGCATACAACTCCACTGCACTCCCTCCCCTCGGTAGATCGGATCACAACCTTGTCCACCTCACCCCACTCTACAGGCCTATGGTCCAACAGCAGCCTGCAACCACCAGGACTATTAGGAGATGGTCCCCGGAGGCGAATGAGGCCCTACAGGACTGCTTTGAAACAACAGACTGGGATGTGTTCTGTGAGGCTCATGGGGAGGACATCGATGGACTCACTGACTGCATAACAGACTATATTAATTTTTGTGTAGACAACACTGTACCCACCAGGAAGGTACGCTGTTTCCCAAACAATAAACCCTGGGTCACCAGCGACCTGAAGGCCCTGCTGAATGAGAAGAAGAGGGCCTTCAAGGAGAAGGACAAGGACAAATTGAAATGCGTCCAGAGGGAGCTGAAGTTGCGGATTGCTGAGGGGAAGAGAGTGTATAAGGAGAAGATGGAGGACAAGCTGAGGCAGAGCCAGGTGAGAGAGGTGTGGAAGGGTATGAGAAATATCACTGGCTTCAAAAAGTCAAACAGTGGGCAGACGGAGGGGACCCAGGACAGAGCCAATGAGCTGAACCAATTTTTTAACAGGTTCGATACTGGCCCTGTCCACCTCCCCTCCAGCTCCCCAGACCACACACCCTCACGGCTATCCCACCCCCACTTTGCTCACAGCACCTCTGCTGAGACAATCAGTGACCCCACCTCCGCCCCTGCCCCCCCTGGACTGATCCTCAACACCCCCCTTCCCCCCACCTCCCTACCTGGGCTGGCTTTCACCACCAACCAAGTGAAGAGAGAGCTGGAGAGACTACACCAGTGGAAAGCGGCGGGCCCCGATGGCATCAGCCCAAGGGTGCTGAGGGTCTGTGCTGACCAACTGTGTGGAATACTCCAGCGTCTTTTCAACCTTAGCCTGAGCCTAGAAAGGGTCCCTGTGCTGTGGAAAACATCCTGCCTCGTCCCAGTGCCCAAGAAGGCACACCCTACTGTCCTGAATGACTTCAGACCTGTAGCGCTAACATCCCACATCATGAAGACCCTGGAAAGGTTAGTCCTCGCTCACCTCAGACCCCTGGTGTGTTCATCAATGGACCCCCTGCAGTTTGCATACCAGCGCAACATCGGGGTGGATGATGCAATCATCTACCTTCTGCAGAGGGCCTACTCTCACCTGGACAACGCAGGTTGCACTGTGAGGGTCATGTTTTTTGACTTCTCCAGTGCCTTCAATACCATTCAGCCCCTGCTACTGGGTGAGAAGATGAGGAGGATGGAAGTGGAAGCACCCTTAGTCTCCTGGGTCACGGACTACCTGACCGGTAGGCCACAATTTGTGCGACTACAGAGCTGTGTGTCAGAACGGGCAGTTAGCAACACAGGGGCCCCCCAGGGTACGGTCCTGTCCCCCTTCCTGTTCACGCTCTACACCTCAGACTTCAGATATAACTCTGAAACATGCCACCTACAGAAGTTCTCGGATGACTCTGCTATTGTAGGGTGCATCAGGGGTGGGCAGGAGGAGGAGTACAGGAGCACAATCAGTGACTTTGTGTTGTGGTGTGAGCAGAACCACCTTCAGCTCAACATCAGCAAAACTAAGGAGATGGTGGTGGACTTCAGGAGAACCAAGGCACAACTGACTGCAGTCCCTATAAAGGGGATGGATGTGGAAATGGTTGAGTCATACAAGTTCTTGGGGGTCCATATGGACAACAGACTGGAATGGGCTGGTAACACCGGGGCCCTGTACAAAAAGGGCCAGAGCCGACTCTACTTTCTGAGGAGGCTCAGGTCCTTCAACGTGTGCAGTAAACTACTGCATACCTTCTACCAGTCTGTGGTGGCCAGTGCCATCTTTTTTGCAGTGGTGTGCTGGGGAGCAAACATCAAAGCCGGTGATGCTTCTCGGGTAAATAAGCTGATCAGGAAGGCTAGCTCTGTCCTGGGGATGAGCCTTGACACTCTAGAGGAGGTGGCGGAGAGACGGATCCTGGCCAAACTGCTGGCCATCATGGACAACGTCACCCACCCTCTGCACGCTATGGTTATGACGCAGAGGAGCTCTTTCAGTCACAGACTGATCCCACCACGGTGTGCTAGAGAGCGCCACAGGAGGTCCTTCCTGCCGGCGGCTATGAGACTCTATAATGCCTCACCGGGGTGCCGTGCCGTCGGCAACATAGATCTGGAACTGTTGGGGTGCTAGGACCTAGTTTAACAATTATGCATCCATCCGTGAGTAACTCTGTTCCGTCAGCACTCATCCACTCAGGACCTACTTATTCATACAGGTCTGTATATACATACCCATGTACAGTTGTTATATTATATCACATGCAATATTGTAAGTAATTATTGGACCTAGGCATTCACTCAGGAATGCATATTAGTATCCTGCCAGTTGCACCTTTTCTCATTGCTTTTAGTATATCAAATGTGCAATAAGTGCAGTTGTCTGTAATTAAACCCTGCGCACTAAGGACTGTATTTTAAGGGAATTACTATTATTACCCCAATGATATCATACACACATTTAGCTATTAAAGTATCTCTTCCTGTCATTTACCTGTACAGTTTGTGTAAACATGCAAGTATTCACTTATCTGTAAATATAAAGGTATACCTAACTGTACAGCTAATTTAACCATGCAAAATTTTCACTTACCTGTTCATTTACCCATTCTGTCTATTAATTAAACTATTACTACCCTCGCTCATATCATACGCATTAGCTACTGAAGTATTTCTCTGCCATCAACCTGTATAGTATAGTTAACCATCCAACATCCACCAATGTATAGTGTACATATTCAGCCAACCACTCATACTACGCAATGTCCTTTTATAGCTTTTTTTTTGCACTCCAGATATCCTGTATTTCTATACTTTTTCATACTGCCGCTCTATGTATCATGTACCGTGTATCTGTCTTTTGTGTACTTTCGTTGTGGCATTTTGCACCTGCCCTGTGTTTTTGTTGTAGCTGCTTGATAATGAAATTTCCCCCCCGGGGGATCAATAAAGTACCTATCTATCTATCTATCTATCTATCTATCTATCTATCTATCTATCTATCTATCTATCTATCTATCTATCTATCTATCTATCTATCTATCTATCTATCTATCTATCTATCTATCTATCTATCTATCTATCTATCTTAAACTGGGATATGCTTAACGCCCTGGCTGTTCTTCAATCTAAGATAGATGCCCTCAATCTAAGATATATGCCCTCAATCTCACACAAATTATCAATGAACCCACCAGGTACAACCCTAAATCTGTAAACATGGGTACTATCATAGATATCATTCTGACCAACTTGCCCTCCAAATACACCTCCTCTGTTTTCAACCAGGATCTCCGCGATCACTGCCTCATCGCCTGCGTTCGTAATGGGTCCGCGGTCAAACGACCAGCCCTTATCACTGTCAAACGCTCCCTAAAACACTTCTGCGAGCAGGCCTTTCTAATCGATCTGGCCCGGGTATCCTGGAAGGATATTGACCTCATCCCGTCAGTAGATGATGCCTGGTTGTTCTTTAAATGTGCTTTCCTCACCATTCTAAATAAGCATGCCCCTTTCAAAAAACTTCTGCATTCTTATTGGCAGACTCAACAGCCTTGGTTTCTCAAGTGACTGCCTCGCCTGGTTCTCCAACTACTTCTCAGACAGAGTTCAGTGGTAAAATCGGAGGGCCTGCTGTCCGGTCCCCTGGCAGTCTCTATGGGGGTGCCACAGGGTTCAATTCTTGGGCCAACCCTATTCTCTATATACATCAATGATGTCGCTCTCGCTGCTTGTGACTCTCTGATCCATCTCTACGCAGACGACACCATTCTGTATACATCTGGCCCCTCTTTGGACACTGTGTTAACTAACCTTCAAACAAGCTTCAATGCCATACAACACTTCTTCCGTGGCCTCCAACTGCTCTTAAATGCTAGTAAGACTAAATGCATGCTCTTCAATAGAACGTTGCCCGCACCCGCCCACCGGACTATCATCACTACTCTCGACGGGTCTGACTTAGAATATGTGGACAACTACAAATACCTAGGCGTCTGGTTAGACTGTAAACTCAACTTCCAGACTCACATTAACCATCTCCAATCCAAAATTAAATCTAGAATCGGCTTCCTATTTCGCAACAAAGCCTCCTTCACTCATGCTGCCAAACATGCCCTTGTAAAACTTACCATCCTACCGATCCTTGACTTCGGCGATGTAATTTACAAAATAGCCTCCAACACTCTACTCAGCAAATTGGATGTCAGTGCTGAGTAGAGTCACAGTGCCATCCATTTTGTTACCAAAGCCCCATATACTACCCACCACTGCGACCTGTATTCTCTCGTTGGCTGGCCCTCACTACATATTCGTCGCCAAACCCACTGGCTCCAGGTCATCTATAAGTCTTTATTAGGTAAATCCCCGCCTTATCTCAGCTCGCTGGTCACCACAGCAACACCTACCCGTAGCATGCGCTCCAGCAGGTATATCTCACTGGCCACCCCCAAAGGCAACACCTCCTTTGGCCGCCATTCCTTCCAGTTCTCTGCTGCCAATGACTGGAACGAACTGCAAAAATCTTTGAAGCTAGAGGTTCCTATCTCCCTCACTTTAAGCATCAGCTGTCAAAGCTGCTTATCCATCACTGCACCTGTATATAGCCCTTCTGTAAATAGCCCATCCTACTACGTCATCGCCATATTTATTTTTTTAACTTCCGCTCATTTTGCACTCCAGTATCTCTATTTGCACATCATCATTTGCACATTCCATCATTCCAGTGATAATGCTAATCTGTAATTTATTTCGTCACTATGGCCTATTTATTGTCTTCCTAACCTTACTGCATTTTGCACTACATTTGCACTCTGTATATACATTTTCTATTGTGTCATTGACTGTACGTTTGTTTATTTCTCATGTGTAACTCTGTGTTGTTTTTTGTCGCACTGCCTTGCTTTGTCTTGGCCAGGTCGCAGTTGCAAATGAAAACTTGTTCTCAACTGACCTACCTGGTTAAATAAAGGTGAAAAAAAAAAAAAAAAGATTAATACCGTTGGCGGTTCTGTGTTCTGGTTTACAAATATTTAGGGATTTGGTTAGATGAATGTCTTTTATTCAAAACACGTTACTGAATTGGTGAAGAAGATGAGGATTTAAATTGGTTTCTTTTCTCTACCAGCATAGAACTGATATTGTTGAAGCTACCTTTATGTCATGCCTCCCAGGATTGGCTGACATTAGAGATCCCTCAGGTTTATTCAGAGTTGGGAAAAACGTCATTTGCATACCATGCTCCTCATTCTTGGAAAGATTTCCACAATGCAAGATTTCCACAATGCAACTTGTACAATACTTGAATGACAATGTAGGAGACACTATGTGGCTTTCTAAACAGTTTTACATGAACATAATCTAAAATCATGTTCAAAGTCAGCTTCAAGCAAAATAAAGTGTTCTTCTGATTTGGAGTGATGAAATAGTCAGTATGAGAAAACAAAGTTGTGTTTTTACAGAGAACTAAACTTTTTAACAGTTTTCGATTAACATGTTCTAAAATCATGTTTTCAGCAGGTTTCCACAATGCAACTTGTAAAACACTTGAATTACATTCTAGGAGAAACTATGTGGCTTTCTAAACAGTTTTACATGAACATAATCTAAAATCATGTTTAAAGTCAGCTTCAAGCAAAATAAAGTGTACATCTGCTTTGGAGTGATGAAAGAGACAGTATGAGGAAACAACGTTTTTTTTACAGAGAACTATATCTTTTAACAGTTTTACATCAACATTGTCTAAAATCATGTTTTCAGCAGGTTTCCACAATGCAACTTGTACAATACTTGAATGACAATGTAGGAGACACTATGTGGCTTTCTAAACAGTTTTACATGAACATAATCTAAAATCATGTTCAAAGTCAGCTTCAAGCAATATAAAGTGTTCTTCTGATTTGGAGTGATGAAATAGTCAGTATGTCAGTTTTCGATTAACATTTTCTAAAATCATGTTTTCAGCAGGTTTCCACAATGCAACTTGTAAAACACTTGAATGACATTCTAGGAGACACTATGTGGTTTTCTTTTTTTCTTCTTTTTTTTGTCACAATATTTTTTATTGAACAGGTAAGACAGTAGTGACAATGAAAACTAGCACTCAGAGAGTAGACCACTGCTCAGTTTTTTTATTTAACCCTATCCCCCATCATTCCCAGTAAACCCCACACACACATACACATACACAAACACAAACACAGACTACATACCTAAATACGAGGACCTGGAAAACATAAAAGGCACGAGAAAACCAACACAGTACAAGGGAAGGAGAAAGAAGAAAAGAAAAGGGAGGAAAGAAAGATAAGTAAACTAATCAGGGGGTAGTGTCTCTAACTTTTCAAAGTAAGAAATAAATGGCTGCCATTTTTTTGTAAAGTTGAAAGTGGAGCCCCTTATTGAAAATTAATTATTTTCCAGTTGCAAGAAAAACATAACATCCCTGAGCCATTGAGAGATGGATGGGGGGTGGACTGACTTCCAATCCAAAAGTATTCTACGTCTGGCCAGTAAAGAAGTGAATGCAACCACCTCTGCCCGTCTGTGGTTCAAGGAGGACAAGTCAGCAGGGATGCCAAACACTGCTAACAGAGGGCACGGCCGCAAGGCCACACCCAGCACCTCAGACAGTACCTTGAATATAGAGTCCCAATAGCTATTCAAGGCAGGGCATAGGGCAAAAATATGAGTGAGATCACAGGGGGAGGCATAGCATCTATCACACTCATCCTTTACGTCAGGGTAAATACAAGCCAGTCTGGCCTTGGAGAAGTGCACCCTGTGTACCACTTTAAATTGGATAAGACCCAGGCGAGCACAAGGTGTCGTGGAGCGTATCCTGTCTATTGCCTCACTCCACCACTCCTGCGTAAACTCAACCCCCATCTCCCGCTCCCAAGCCGACTTGATTTTATCATTGGAATGCACATCAAGAGACATAATGCACGAGTAGATTTGAGAGATTAGCCCACTCTGATTGGGCAGAAGAGATAGCACAACATCCCAGGGTCTACTTGGGGGCGGGGCAGGAAAGCCTGGGAAATGGGAGGAAACAAAGTGGCGTACCTGAAGGTAGCGGAAAAAGTGAGATGGAGGCAAGGAGCGCTTAGAGACAAGATCAGGAAAACTGTCAAAACCACTGTCACCATACATGTCCTGAAAGGTCGCAATACCCTTTCTTGACCAGAGGGAGAAGGCAGTATCCACTATGGACGGGGGAAATGCATGATTTCTATTGATAGATAGATAGATAGATAGATAGATAGATAGATAGATAGATAGATAGATAGATAGATAGATAGATAGATAGATAGATAGATAGATAGATAGATAGATAGATAGATAGATAGATAGATAGATAGATAGATAGATAGATAGATAGATAGGTACTTTATTGATAGGGGCTAAGGTAGATGCAGAGGAGAATTTAAAGTGCCGTCGAAACTGGTACCAGATCTTAAGGGTGGAGAGTACCACAGGGTTGCCAGTATAACGGGAAGGTGCTATTGGGAGGGAAGAGCAGAGCAGGGCAGGGCAGGGAGAGAAGTAGACATGCAGGAGCGTGACTCAAGGTGGCACAATTGGGAGTCTGAAGCATGTAGCCAGAATGGCAGTTTCTGAAAATTGGCCGACCAGTAGTAGTATAGAAAGTTGGGTAAAGCCAGACCGCCACTAAATCTGCATCTCTGAAGTAGAGCTCTAGTGACTCTGAGTACCTTACCCGCCCATATGAATGATGTGATGGCCTGGTCAATTGACTTGAAAAAGTTCCTCGGCAGAAAAAGGGGAATAGACTGAAAAAGATAGAGGAATTTAGGCAGACTATTCATCTTAACTGCATTAATCCTTCCTATGAGTGTAAGGGGTAAATTACCCCACCTCTGAAAATCAGACTTCATCTGTGTGAGAAGGGGAGCAAAGTTCGCAGAGAAAAGAGAGGGAAAAGACCGAGTCACATTCACTCCCAGATATTGAAAGCGGCTGAGCTGGAAAGGCAAGTCAGACTGACATAGCTGGAGTGCCGCCGGGTTTACTGGAAAGCATTCACTCTTCTGGAGATTTAATTTGTAACCTGATAAAGACCCAAAGTTGTCCAAAATAGAAAGAATAGAGGGCAGGAAAACCACTGGGTTACTGACAAAGAGCAGCAAATCATCGGCATACAACGACAACCTGTGCTCAATCCCCTCCCGTGAAACACCCTGAAACAGGGGAGATGCTCGCAAGGCAACAGAAAGGGGCTCAATCGCAATGGCGAACAGTAGGGGGGACAGAGGGCAACCCTACCTAGTGCCGCGTCCAAGGGCAAAATAGTTGGAACGGGTGTCGTTGGTGCAGACACTGGCCTGAGGGGATGTGTACAGTAGGCGGATCCACGAGCAAAACTTGTCCCCAAACCCAAACTTTACAAGAACTGCAAAGAGATAGTCCCACTCAATTCTATCAAAAGCCTTCTCCGCATCCAGAGAGATTACCAGCTCAGGGCACTCAGAGACTTGCTTGGAATAAATAATATTAAACAAAGTCTGAATGTTGAAAAAAGAATGTCTCTCCTTGATAAAGCCAGTTTGCTCCTCCGAAATGATTCCCAGTAGGACCGTCTCCAAGCGTTGTGCGATAAGCTTCGCAAGCACCTTAACATCTACATTAAGGAGGCTTAAGGGCCTATACGAAGAACAGGAAGTGGGGTCTTTTCCTTTTTTAAGAAGCAGCGCTATGGATGCCTGCATTAAGGTCAGGGGCAACGTGCCGCGTTCAAGCGACTCGTTGTATACAGATAGTAGTAAGGGTGCTAACTTGACCTGGAATTTCTTAAAAAACTCAGTGGGAAAGCCATCAGGCCCCGGGGCCTTGCTACTTTGCATTGATTTAATAGATATAACCACTTCCTCAAGGGTGAGAGGGGAATCAAGGTGAGCCGTAGAGTCAGCGTCAACCACAGGGGTGTCCAATGAGTCCAGAAATTGTTTCATTTTGGACTTGTCTGTCGGGGACTCTGACGTGTATAGGGAGGAGTAAAAGGATGTAAAGGTGTCATTGATTCCTTTAGGATCCAAGGTCAAAGTTTGGGAGGCATCTGCAATTTGGGGAATCAGCCGCGTAGCAGACCGTCGTTTCAATTGATGTGCCAGCAGGCGAGTGGCCCTGTCTCCATGCTCAAAATAGGTAGCATGTGAGCGTAAAAGCAACCGCTCAGCATCCTTAGTAGAAACAAGGTTGAATTCAGACTGTAAGTTTAAGCGCTGTTTATATAGCTCAGGGGAAGGGGCCAAGGCATATCGTCGGTCCAAGTCAAGGATGGCCGAGGAAAGCTCCTCAAGTTTAGGAGCTTACAGAAGTCTATGTCAGAAAGGAGAAGAGAATTGAATCTCCAACAGGGAGGAGAACGAGGTTGCACTGACAGAACAATATCCAGGGCTAGCAGGGCATGGTCCGAAATTACAATGGGTAAGTATTCAGAGGAGGTCACATTTGGAAGCAGCGCCTGATCAATAAAAAAATAGTCAATACGAGAAAAAAAGTGATGCACATGTGAAAAAAAAGAATATTCTCTTGCCTGGGGGTAAAGAAATCTCCACGGATCAGTACACCCATTCTCAACCATAAAATCAGAAAAGGCTTTAGACATAGCAGAAGGAGAGGCATTCCATGGGTTGGAGCGGTCCAGAGCTGGACTAGCAACGCAGTTCAGATCCCCGCCAAATATCAAACGGTGGGTATCCAAGGAAGGGATTTTCACCAGCAAGTGGTTGGCAAAACAAACGTCATCAAAGTTTGGGGCATACACGTTAACCAGCACCACAGGCGTGTGCCAGAGAGTGCCGGTTATGATTAAATATCTGCCATTGCTGTCAGAGATAACATTGGACACAGTAAACTGTACTCTGCTGCTAACCAAGATTGCAACCCCCCTTGCTTTGGAGTTAAAAAGGGAGTGAAAAACTTGGCTATATCTAGAGTTTTGTAACCTTGAGTGGTCATTAATGCGAAGATGTGTCTCCTGTAAGAAAACCACATCCGCTCCAAGCTTTTTCAAATGAGAGAGGACCCTAGACCTCTTAACTGGGGTGTTCATCGATTTTACGTTCCAAGATATGAACTTAATAGGTGCAGGCGCACTTCCACCAACACTACTGGAGCTAGCCATGTTAACTATTTAAAGAGGAGAAATTAAGAGACCGGCCAAGCTTTAGTGAAAAAAAAAAGGAAAAACAGAAAAGAGAAAGGGAGAGAACACAGATCTAATAGACAAAAAAAGACAGAAATACATCCATACAAACAAATTACGCCCACCCCCCCTCCCAAGTACCCAGTCTCCACATCCGGAGATAGCACCAAAACCCTGACGTAGCTCCCGTGCATATTAAGCAGTGAACGTGGGAGACGCCATAGCACATATACAACTTAAAAGAACTCTATGCATTTAGCAATTTAAGCAATGTGTTAGAACACAGCAACCTAACTATACATCACCAACAGAAATGACACACAAAGGTGCTTATACTTGCAAGCATATCTACATAAACAAACCAACATGAGCACAAGGAATAATTTCTAAACATACAGGCAGCCAGAAGCGCACACACATTGAGACCATAAGACACATGATCACATATTGTACACAATTTATTTTTTTTATTTTACTAGGCAAGTCAGTTAAGAACATATTCTTATTTTCAATGACGGCCTAGGAACAGTGGGTTAACTGCCTTGTTCAGGGGCAGAACGACAGATTTTTACCTTGTCAGCTCGGGGATTTGATCCAGCAACCTTTCGGTTATGGGCCCAACACTCTAACCACTGGGCTACCTGCCGCCCCAAATGGATACGCAGCCACCACCAAACCCAGCCACAAGCCCACACACATACTTTTAAGACGTGCACGCACACGCACACGCACACACACACACACACACACACACACACACACATAGTGGTCAAAAATAAAATTGAAATAGAAAATATGTATATATGATAAAGTTCTGTGAATATATAAACACAATACCCCAGGCAAGTATGAGGTAAATACGGGAAGTTATACAGTCGTATACTAGTATGCCATCCTACGTAAGAAAAAATCTATACATACATTTATTTACCAATACACAGTAGACTAAATTTTTAAAAAATAAAATAAAAAATAAAATAAAAAATAATAAAAAAATAAAATAAAATAAAAATACCCTCTAGCTAGGAAGAGGGATATCTGTATCCAAGCCTATATGGGAATACAAATTTATAAAATAAATAACAAATTAACAATTCAATTAGCCAGTCAGTAAATTAACGATTGAAAAAAAAAAAAAAAAGGCCATCCAGGGCTGAAGAGATGGGACCCAGAGCCGCGTCAATAGCCGGCTTCAGAACCGCCTCGATAACCGACTGCACCTGGGTAGCAATCAGGGCCGGTAGGTCGGCGAATATAGCTACCCGAAAATCATGGAGGTCTGCGCGAGTGATCGCTTGAGAGCCGGGACCAGAAGCCGCGCCATTATTATGGACACTATCTGCCATGCTAGGAGTCACTTCTGCCGCACGTTTGGACTTCAAAGACCGAGACATCCGACACGAAAAGGTAATTAAACAACATTTAAACAAAGACAAATTAAACGAACAGACAATACGCTGTGACAGTGCGGATTGAATTAAATACAAATTGCAAAAAGGAATAGTAAGTGCAACGGAGCTACCCAACACACAACTCACTCGCTCTCCATGACACCCGGAAGTCCGAATGTAATTGTATTTTGTAATTTACTTTCTGTGTTTTTATTTATTTTAACTTTGATGTACACACGGCTCAGCTGTAAAAGACTGATTTCTCTGTATAAATACAGGACAAAAAAAATAAATAATACAGTATAGGATTCTGGGTTTGAATGGGAGTGTAGGTTTTTCTTCAAACCATTATCTAGCGAACCTAACTATCTGGTCGATAAGCTGAATCACGTTAGTTACTACTGGGTTTGGAGCGAAAACCTACAGGATGGTAGCTCTTCAGAAACAGAGGTGGTAAGCCCTTCAATAGTGATTTGGGATTTGTAAAAAACATATTAAAGTAGAGGCCAATAAATCATCAAATAATCAGAACTAATTATGCTAATCTGTTTTGTTAACTATCCAAACGTTATAATACACCCATAAATTAAGAAGCAATGAAGTCCACCTGGAACGCACCTGTGTCGACCTGCAACCGCAGCCTAGCAATGAACGCACCCGTGTCAACTTGCAACGCGCATGCGGCCTAGCAATGTTAGTCAAGCTAGCCAGCAGTCAGCTGGGCCACGAGTTGCCGGAGCTCGTTCAGAGTTTACGTTTTACGTTTAAATAATTGCAATGCTCACTTATTATTTATGAATTACCATTTTGCTTCCTATGGCGGGCAAGGGATGTCTGGTTGTCGGCCATGCTGGAAATGTGATCTGGCGTTATTGTGTACACCCCGATATGAAACGTTGATTTGAAACTTCTGACCAACTAGTGGGTCAGCCTGCGCCCCACTGTCTGATTCATATCACGTGATTTCTGATGATTGTTCCCAAATAAATGGACTGATTGGTTCTGTATGGGGTGTCTGATTTGGTTGGTTGGTTGGTTGGTTGGTGGGTTGATTCATTTATTCAATCATTGAGTTTATTCATTTACTGTCACGAAATTTTATCTCAATATTCTAAATGAACTATTTCATAACTATATCTGTATCCTGAAGGTTTCCATTTGCTTACTTTATGGCCTTGTACAAGTGGCCATATACATTAACAACTGCAGTGTATCCCTTCTACATACTAGATTACTAGTGATAGCTTGTGAAAAGTTTGTGGGACTTCCCGTAAAGCCTTATAAAACCCTAATATACGTCCATTTCCTCCCCTAAAAGGTAAACCCAAACCACCCTTTGGCTATCGGGGTATACTAAAAAACGCATTAGCCAAATCTATCACAGTAAACTAAATATTTTTCGGTCTCAATTGATTAAGCAGGGTTTGTAAATCTGGTACACATGGAGCTCTAGGTATCACACTCTGGTTTACTCCCTGGAGATCTAATACCATTCTCCAATCATTACTGGGAGCTGCTTTCTTTACTGGAAACATTAAAAAATTCTCCTTCTCTGATTACTCCCCCTTTGACCAATTGTTCAAAAGTGGGAGTAATTCCTCAACTGGGCTCTTTCCTCATCCATCATGTCCCCTAGTTCTTGAGACATCTGACCTGATGGTGGAGAACCGTTGTTATCTGCCAGGGTGCCTAGTCCCTGTGTGCCTTCCCCCCAGGTTAAGTCTTCAGTAAACATTTGGGGTTGATGGATAGACTCCTCTGAAGTCATCTCTGCAGCAGGGAGGGGGCCTCAATCTAAGGTCTGTATTGTTCCAACTGGAGGCTTTTCTTTCATTCCAGAACAAGTTGTCAGTCCTGTTACAGAAAATAGGGTGGTCTGCTCTTATCACTCTGTGTCCCCATAATACACTATCACCAATAGTAAACCACTCAGGCTCTCCTGTCCTTAAGTATTTTCCTAATGGCCCATCTAGTCTAGGATAACTTGACCATATCTTACTTACTCCTAATAATATCCACGTTATTTCTCTATCATATGGTGTTTCAAACCTGTAAGTATTAACCTCTCCTGTTTCTATATCTCCATGGTTCTAATAATATCCATATTATTCTACTTAACATCTATTTCCCTAATGGCACACCCTCTCAGTATGTAACTATTTAAAAACTATTCCCTTATAAATTATCATGGGTCAGTAACACATGAATAACTCTATTTTCCTAACACAGCAAGGGTGCATGCCTTCAAGGTCCATCCCACACACAGGCAACTTATCAAGCTCAAACGTTAAAGCCACTCAGCCCGGGCAAACGCCCTTCATTCAAACGTTTAAGATCCACCAGAATTATAACTCCATCATCTATTGGGGTCGTCCTACATGTATTGTAAACTAAAACGCTTATCCATTTCTCATGTCAGTCAATACCTAATACCGTCTATTTCACACTACCTCTGTTAATGAGGAGTAAAATGTTATTATGGGGAAAGAAACCAGCGGTACGGAAACACAGTGCATACAACAGTATAATACTATATGCATTCCATCTCACCATTCCCATACAAATAGGGTAGTAATTTTCTTTAAAATTAATGCGGCCCGATTGAACAGATAGTTCAAGAGTCTTATGGGCGTTGGCCAGCCAGGCTACTGTGAAAGGCTCAATAAACACAGAGACTAGGGAAGTGATAGGTATCGTCTAAATTATTACTCTAACTTCCCCAGGCAAAGTTCCTTTGGGAAATGGCCCTAAACTAGTTTCAAAAAGGTTTCACTCAATATAGCCAAGGACAACCTAAATCTAAACTCAATAATTTCTATAACCGTTCTAGCATATCAATCAAGGTTCACCGCGACACAGCCTAGCCTGGTGTCCGTTGTTAGTAAAAGTTCACCCACAGAATAAGAAATAAAAATCCTTAATTCAACCATGTGTCTAGATAATTCAGAACTTTCAGTCGAACACCCAGCCATTAATCAACATTCATAACAATACTGTCAGAACCAGGACTTGAACTCGGGTCTCTGGTGTGAAAGTCAGACTCTCTATCCTTGAGCCACAGGAGGATGGTGAACCCAATAGTAAGACGCACTTTAGGAGAACTTGAGATGCAAAAAATGGTTTAATAAAAGTTCAGGCAATAGTCCATAGCTGGAGCAAAAACAGCAAAAGGTAGTACTCAAAAAACAAAACAAGCCCTAAAGGGGATTCCAAACATTATTCCAAAAATACAAAATTTCTTAAAGCAAAAAACTCCAGAGGAAAAGTCCACAAAAATAAGTTGAGAAGGGAATAATCCACAGGCAAAAGAAAATACAATATCTCGAGAGTTAGAGAGCACTTACTCAGGCAACTGGCTTCAGGACAACTAAACACCAAGCAAAGAATCTATGAAACAGAGTCACTTAAATACACACAGCAGACGAGACACATGTGAACCTGATAACACTGATTACCAGCTGAGTAAGTTGGGCATGAGGGTAACATGAGGACCTCTAGAGGTCAAAACACAACATGACAAGCAAAATACTGACAGGACCCCCCCCTCTAGGAACGGCTCCTGACGTTCCTCCCAGGACGACCAGGTTTACAAGCATGAAAGTCCCGAATTAACTTTGGGTCCAAGATGTCTCTGGCAGGAACCCAGGAGCGCTCCTCTGGGCCATAGCCTTCCCAGTCCACAAGATACTGAAGTGACCCTCGCACATGACGGGAATCCAGTATACGGTGGACCGTGAACGCTGGTTGACCTCCAACAATGCGAGGAGGAGGAGGGGGTTTACCTGCCGGAGCAAAGGGAGAAGACAAAACAGGTTTTAGAAGGGAGACATGAAAAGTAGGGTTAATCTTTAGAGACCTAGGTAAGTATAAACGGTAAGTAACAGGGTTAACTTTCCTGGCCACTTTGAAAGGCCCAATGTACCGCTGGGAGAGTTTGCGGGACTCTACTCGTAAGGGAAGGTTCTTTGTGGAGAGCCAAACTCTCTGTCCGGAGCAGGGTAGGGGCAGGTCTGCGTCTACGGTTAGCATGTCGCTGGTACTGCTGAGAGACTTGAAGAAGCTTGTGTCGAGCTTTCCTCCAAGTCAGATGACAGCGTCGGATGAACTGCCGAGCGGAGGGAACTCCAACTTCAACTTCTTGATTAGGGAACAGTGGAGGGGTATAACCAAACTGGCATTCGAAGGGAGACATGCCTGTAGCCGATGAGCATAGAGTGTTGTGGGCGTACTCCGCCCACATAATGAAGGATGACCAGGAGGATGGATTATTGGCAGCCATACACCTCAGAGTAGTCTCCAGATCCTGGTTTAACCTCTCCGTTTGGCCATTGGACTCAGGATGGAATCCCGAAGATAGGCTCACGGTTGCCCCTAGAAGTTGACAGAATGCCCGCCAGAATCGAGAGGAAAACTGGGGGCCTCGATCAGAAACAATGTCCTGTGGGATGCCAAAAACTCGAAAAACATGGGTAATGATCAACTCCGCAGTCTCTTTAGCAGTGGGCAACTTAGGCAAGGGAATGAATCTGCCAGCCTTAGAAAATCTGTCAACAATGACCAGAATGGTGGTGTTACCTTGGGATGGCGGGAGTCCAGTAATGAAATCCATGGAGAGATGAGACCAGGGTCTTCGAGGTATGGAGAGAGGATGGAGCAACCCCTGAGGTGAGCGGTGAGACACCTTCCCCTGATTGCAAGTTGGGCAGGCACTTACAAAGGTCTTGGTATCCTCTTTGATATTAGGCCACCAAAACCTTCTCTGGAGGAATTCAAGTGTGCGAGTGGTACCTGGATGGCAGGTCAGACGAGAGGAATGACCCCACTGGAGAACCTGGGAGCGAACAGCTTTAGGAACAAACAAGCGGTTGGCTGGCCCCCCTCCTGGGTCTGGCTCCCGGGTCTGGGCTTGTCTTACGGTACTTTCAAGTCCCCATCTTACGGGGGCCACGATCTTGGAGCTCGGGACTATGGGTGTGATGGGATCTTCTTGGTTACTGCTTGCGTATACTCGAGACAGGGCATCAGGTTTAAGATTTTTGGAGCCAGGGCGGTAGGACAAGATAAACTGAAACCGGTTGAAGAATAGAGACCATCGAGCCTGACGAGGGTTCAGTCGCTTGGCCTGCTGAATGTACTCTAGATTTTTGTGGTCAGTGAGCACTTGAAATGAGTGTTTGGCCCCCTCAAGCCAATGTCTCCATTCCTCAAGCGCCAGTTTCACAGCCAGTAACTCACGGTCCCCCACATGGTAATTCCTCTCTGTAGGTGTAAGACGGTGTGAAAGGAATGCACATGGATGAAGTCTGTTATCCTCCCCCCTCTGGGAAAGTACTGCTCCAATACCCACATCCGAAGCATCCACCTCCACCACAAAGAGTTTGTCTGGGTCGGGGAGATTAAGAATGGGTGCTGAAGTAAAACGGAGCTTGAGTTCATTAAAGGCTGACTCTGCTTCAGGACTCCAGCAAAAGCCTGCCTTATTCCCTTTAGTGAGAGCTGATAGGGGAGCCACCACAGAGCTGAAGTTCAAAATGAACTTGCGGTAAAAGTTAGCGAAGCCAAGAAATCGCTGCACCTCCTTCACAGACGTGGGAGTGGGCCAACCCGTGACTGCTTGAACCTTCTGGGGATCCATTTGAATATGACCAGGTTTAGTGATGAATCCCAGGAACTGTACTTGGGTCACATGGAATTCACACTTCTCGGGTTTGACAAAAAGGTGATTATCGAGAAGGCGTGTAAGAACCTTTCTGACATGCTCAATGTGTTCACTGAGGGATCTTGAAAAAATTAGAATATCATCCAGGTAGACAAATACAAACTGATTGAGCATGTCTCGAAGGACATCATTTATCAGAGCCTGGAAAACTGCAGGAGCATTGGTGAGACCGAAGGGCATAACTAGGTACTCATAGTGCCCGGTGGGGGTGTTAAATGCGGTCTTCCACTCATCGCCTTGTCTAATGCGCACAAGATGGTAAGCATTGCGCAAGTCGAGTTTGGTGAAGATGGAAGCTCCCTGCAGAAGCTCAAAGGCTGTGGCCATAAGTGGCAATGGGTAACGGTTCCGGATAGTGATTTTGTTGAGGCCTCTGTAATCTATGCAGGGTCGAAGGCCCCCATCCTTTTTGCCCACAAAGAAAAAACCAGCACCAGCAGGTGATGTGGACTGACGAATGATCCCTGCTGCGAGGCCCTCCTCAATGTAATTGTCCATAGCAGCACGCTCGGGAGAAGACAAGGAGAATATGTGGCCTCTGGGGGGACAGGTACCTGGAAGCAGGTCAATGGCGCAGTCATAAGGACGGTGTGGTGGTAAAGAGGTGGCTCTCTTTTTACTGAAGACTGCCTTGAGTTGGTGGTACTGAGTGGGGACTTGAGACAGGTCTAGGGGGTCTTGGGACTCGAGAATAGGGTCAGGGGAACTCTGGACCAAACAGGTGACCTGACAAGTGGGACCCCAACTGAGGATAGCGCCAGTGGACCAGTCAAAGTGAGGGTTATGGTGAAGAAGCCAGGGGTGGCCGAGGACCACAGGGAACTCTGGAGATTGTATCAGGTGGAAACAAACCTCCTCCTGGTGTTGGTAAATAGAGAGGTGAAGGAGAGAGGTAAGAAGGGTTACCTTCCCGTGGCCCAGAGGTCTTCCATCCAGTGCAGTAACTGTCAGAGGGGTAGCGAGTGCATCAGAGGGGATCTGGAGACTCCTAGCAAGAGATAAGTCCATAAAGTTCCCGGCTGCACCTGAATCCACCAATGCTTTGAGTTGATGCTTATGATTTCCCCAAGCAAGTGTGATGGGGAGAAACAATCCTGAATTGGAAGGCGGGGCAATGCGAGTGATTCCCGTTACAGTCCTTCCTTGCCTGTATGGGACCGAGCGTTTCCTGAGAGCTCTGGGCAGGCAGAACGGAAATGTCCAGGGACCCCACAGTAGAGGCAACAACGCTCCCTCATGCGGCGGTCATGTTCTGACGGAGAGATCCGGGTACCACCCAACTGCATGGGTTCTGGAAATCCTTGGGATGGAGGTAACTCCTCTGTAGGAACTGAACTGACAGGAGGTTTGAAAAACTGGCGACTCAAATTCCTCTCCCTCAGACGATTATCCAGCCGGACCGCCAGGTCAATGAGGGACTCTAGATCACAGGTTGGCTCTCGTGTTGAAAGTTCGTCTTTGAGTGCCTCAGAGAGACCATTCTGGAAGCACACCATGAGAGACTCGTTGTTCCAGCCACTCCCTGCTGCAATAGTGCGATAATGGATGACATATTCTGCAGCACTGAGACTACCCTGCTGGAGGGACAGCAGTCGTTTAGACGCCTCTCTGCCACTAATGGGATGATTAAAAACCGTGTGAATTCCTTTTCGAATGTAGAATAACTTGAGCAGAAAGGGCTCTGGACCCTCCAAACTGCTGTTGCCCAGGAGAGGGCCTTACCAGAAAGGAGAGTGATGACATAAGCAATCTTGGCCCTGTCTGAAGGGAAGGATGATGGTTGTAGCTCAAATGTGAGGGAGCACTGAGTGAGGAATCCACAACAAGCACTGGGATCTCCCGAGAATCGTTGTGGTGGAGGTAGGCGAGGTTCTACAAGGGAAGCTGACATTTGAGGTTCCGGAAGCAGTACAGAAGCTGCAGTTGAGGCAGCAGCTTGGGTAGAAGACAGCCGATCAAAAATCTGATGGACAGAGGACATGACATTAGACAGTAATTGTGAATGTTTAACCATCAAGGCCTCCTGTTGAAGAATCACTGCTTCATGACGTTGGACTGAGGACTCATGCTTAGCCACGGTAGTGAAGAGCTCTTGCATGCTGGGCGTCTCTGGGTTCATGTCTTGGCTTGGTGTTTCTGTCAGAACCAGGACTTGAACTCGGGGTCTTTGCGGACCTGTTCCTTCCTATCGATTTTGTTAATACTTAATTTTCTACTGCATTTTTAGGATATCAATTCCCCAAAATCAATTACTAAAAATTACTGACCTTATCCTTGCAGGCTGGGAAATCAATGTAGGTTGGATCTCGTCACCGTCTCTGTCGTATACCAGTTTCACACCGGCCTGAATAGACCCTCAATTCAGAGGTCAGGTCTTTATCTTACGGATTCCTAATCCGACTGTCCACGGTTTCGGTGTTCCCTGGGACGACAGAAACAGGTATTGAGATCCGGCTCGAAGGACCAAGTTGTCACGAGAATTTCTATCCCAATGTTCTAAACAAACTATTTCATAATTCTATCTGTATCCTGAAGGTTGTAAGGCTTCAGTTTATAATAATACAGACAGAGCCCCAGCTTGCAATGGTCAGTTCTTTATTCAGAGAGCTCTGCCCTCTAAGTTCAGAGCCCATCTTTTATACACACACCTCAGTCAGAAAACCCCCACCCTGCTTGATGGGGGCTGTAAATTCTTATGGTCTGCCAAATCTCCTGCAAGCCTAACAGTTCCCCCCCTCCCTGGGAAGGAGAGACCTCTTTCCTGTTATCAAATAGCCTGTAGACCATTCCTCTTCTCTTTGTTGTCTCAACTATTACTTACTTATTTTGCTAAACAGTAACACAATGTCCTAGTCTTAACTTGTCCTATGCACACACATTATTAGAAGTATAATCTTATAATTCTAATACATTTCACACAGTTACAGTTTCAGGGTGGAATACTTTAGTCATTACTTTAAACATACAAATTCTTCTATCATTTTCATCAGTGGAATGTGAGGGAGTGTGAAACCAAAACACACATGGGCTTGTGCCAGGGCTCCCTTTTGTGGGAATATACAGTATGGTTGTTACTGATCCAGGACCCTTGGCTGTTTTGTCACTGCTCCTCTGTCAATGATAGTTAAGCAACTATTATTTAAACATCATTATGATTGCCAGCCATTTTCTCTGTCCCGCAGGACCCCTGATGTGGTCTACAATGTATCAGAGACTCCTCCTGCTTGGCTGGGGAGTGGGACCCTGTGTGTTCAGACAACAGCATCACCTACACCTCCCCTGCCTTGCAGGCTGCTACAGCTCTACAGGATACGGCAAGAACACGGTACAAATACTATTCATTTACTGAGTGTACAAAACATTAAGAACACCTTCCTAATATTGAGTTGCACCCCCTTTTGCACTCAGAACAGCCTCAATTCATCGGGCATGGACTCAACAATATGTTGAAAGCATTCCACAGGGATGCTGACTCCAATGCTTCCCACAGTTGTGTTAAGTTGGCTGGATGTCCTTTGGGTGGCACCTACCCCGTTCAAAGAAACTTAAATATTTTGTTTCTCCCATTCACCCTCTAAATGGCTCACATACGCAATCCATGTCTCAACTGTCTCAAGGCATACAATTTTTTAACCTGGATTTAACAAAGTGACATCAATAATGGATCATAGCTTTCACATGGGTTCACCTGGTCATTCTATGTCATGGAAAGAGCAGTTGTTCTTAATGTTTTGTATACTCAGTGTAACTCATTGTTACAGAAACAAGCTATTTTCAACCAATACTGCGGGCCTTGTTGTGGCCTTATCTCCCACCCTCGACGATGAAGACTAAGTAAGTAATTGCTGATTGGCAATAAAGTATCATTTTGATGTATGGAAAAATATGGTATGCAAGTCCCATGTTTTTTATTTAACCAGGAAGGGCACATTGAGATTAGAAATCTCTTTTCCAAGAGCGTCCTGGCCAAAACAGGCAGCAGTAAGTAATTACATAAAAGTTGTAAGTACAATACAACAAATACAGATATCATCAGTAAATACATAAAACAAAAACAATATAATTCCACAGATGTTTACATAGCAAAATTAAAAACATTGACAAGTAAAGGAATCGTCCTCAAGGTCCTTCATCAAGGATTTAAAAATGCCAAGAGAGACAAGTTCTTTCAATTTCAAACGATTTTGAAGGGTGTTCCAAGCTGATGGGGCAGAGTACATGAAAGCACTTTTTCCTAAATTCGTTCTGACATTTGGTACAGCAAGCAAAACAACGTCCTGTGAGCGAAGACAGTACTCACCACATTTTTTCTGTATAAACAAGCATAAATAAGAAGGCAACAAACCCAGTATAGCTTTGTAAACAAAGGTATACCAATGACTAAGTCTACGGGATGCTAATGAAGGCCATCCAACCCCAGCATATAAAGTGCAATGGTGCGTGAGTGCCCGACAATGTAAAATAAATCTCAATGCTCCATGGTAAATGGTGTCAATAGATCTCAAACACTGAGCAGAGGCATTCATATAAAAAATATCACCATAGTCAAGTATAGGCATAAAAGTTCCTAAAATAAGTTTGTCTGGCTTTAAAAGAGAAACAAGCCTTATTTCTAAAATAAAATTCCAGTTTCAACCTCAGTTTTTTGGCAAGTTGCAGTATATGCAATTTAAATGACAGGTCATCGTCAATTCCAATTCCAAGATATTTATATGAAGTCACTGCCTCGATCACATTTCCCTGGCAAATAGTAATGAATGGAAGATTTAAGAGTTTCTTTCTGGCATTGGAGAACACCATTAGTTAGGTTTTTTCTACATTGAGAACAAGCCTCAATTGACATAAGGTATATTGAACAGCATTAAAAGCAGTTTGTAAATTCTGAAAAGCTTTTGCTAAAGTTGAGGCACAACAATAAATAACAGTGTCATCGGCATAAAAGTGAAATTGGGCATTTAGTACATTTTTATCTAGATCATTAATATAAATAGTAAATAAAAGAGGACCCAGTACAGAGTCCTGGGGCACACCATTTAAAACAGACAATGTATCAGATGCGAGCCCATTACATTTTGTGCACTGAGTTCTATTTGATAGTTAGCAAACCATGACACAGTGTTTCGAGAGTGACCTATGCTTGACAGCCTTTTCTTCAGTATAGCGTGATCTACTGTATCAAAAGCCTTAGAAAGATCAATAAGTGAGAAACAGTGTTGTTTTTTATTGAGAGCAGTAGTAATGTCATTTAAAACCTTCATGGCTGCTGTGACTGTGCTAAGCTCCTTCCTGAAGCCTGATTGATAAATAGATAAAATAGAATGAGTATACAAAAACTCCTTTAGCTGTTCACTAACAAGGGTTTCAAGCTGTTCACTAACCAGGGGTGATAGCTTCGAGATTGGCCTATGGTTGTTTAAAAGAGAAGGATCATCCCCTTTAAACAATGGTAAAACAAATGCCGACTTCCATATCTCTGGTATTTCATTGCATTCCAGGGTAAGTTTGAACAGATATGTAAGTGGTTCAGCTATAAAATCAGCTGCCAGTTTCAAAAAGCAGGGATCAAGTAGATCTGGACATGCAGGCTTTTTCAGATCTAAAGATTTCAAGGCTTTATGTACTTCCTGTAGAGAAGGTTCTGTCTGGTAGTTGTTCAATTTGACTTTAACATCAACACAAACACAGGATATGGGGTAAACATCGTATCCCATCATTACATACTAGGTCCTACTGCACCTGCCCTGAGACAAGGCTGTAGTCTCCTATCCACAAGTTTCCTGGGGAGGTTACTGGGCAAACGATTATGGGTGGCACTTCCGGCGGAAGTAGCGAAGTACTGAGTTGACCGGTGTATTTTGGGTTTTATAAACTAGCCAACTGGGATAAGCAATAATAAGATATTCATTAATTAGATGTTGAAACGTTACAGAGCTCGGGGACAACATGTGCTGTTCGTGGTTGTACGTACAACCAGACAAAACTTAATGATTGGCTTAAATTGGAGTGCTTCGACTATAAAACTAAAACTAGACCAGAATGTTCCTGTCAGAGATGGTACAGTTTCCATCAACTCCCAAATGACGACCAGGCGAAAAGAAATTGGCTAAAAAACTTAAACTTAAAAAAGTCCCTCAAAAAGTTTGCTCGTTTCACTTTGTTGATAAGACGTCAACGCAGGATAACCCATACCCAACGCTCTTTCTTTATGAGAGGCCACCAGAGAGGGCAGCAGGAGGGTTGACAGACATGTCACAAGAACAGGTATGTCGACTAGTTTTGATATCGCGTGTTTGTCTGAAATTAATCTCTTTAATTTCTACCAGCCATTTTTTTTCATCTGCCGCTTATGAAGTCTATGTTAAACGCTTTATAATTGTAAACACTGTGTCAGCGGTAGTCTACCTGACATTAGAAATATGGTATGTTTTGTGTAACCTTAATCCATGATTATTCTTAATTTTTTATAATATTAATAGAAGAATAACCTATCTGCCATGGTGGCAGGTGACCAGAAATGTTTACCTGCCACAGTGTCACGAACGGGTGCAGAGACAGACCAAGACGCAGCGCAGGGATTATAGTTCGACATCTTTATTTCCTTGTATTTTTTATACTATGTATAATTTACACCAACAAATAACTAACTATAACGACACCGAACAAACAAACGACACGTTCACATAAACACACACACGAATGAACAGACGTAACAAAGGCACACTTACATTCACCGTGACTGCGACATATAACGACAACGACCCACACCAGAGTGAAGGACAGACTTAACATATATAGGATCCCTAATTAGAGACAATGCGGTGCAGCTGCCTCTAATTAGGGATCCAACCCAAAATCCACACAGAAACAGAAAAGAAAGACACTGTCTGACTCTGACCATAGCTACATAGAGAAGCAAATAGGCTTCTCTATGGCCAGAGCCTGACACACAGCCAACATTTACCCTGTATTTGGCAGGTGTTCATTTAATTCCCTGTTCTAGCTAATAGATACAGAATACTTATTTAGAACATATTAAACCTAGTCTATGTATCCCACTGAGTTTAGAGTGCTTATTTTTTTTGAGTATCCCTAATTACTGTATTTGCTTTTCAAAATCCTTACCAAATAATCTCATGAACTAATCATCTATATTCATATTCATATTCAACTAATCATCACCTGCAGATGAGCCTGGTGTGGTGGAGGTTTCTGAAGAGCCAGGTCCTATTTCAAAGACCTTCCATGATGCCCAAAGACAGTGGTCAGACGCAGCAATGGAGGACCACACCTACTCCAAAGGACCTATCATCACATGTGGCATGACGACTGCACCAGCCCCTGAGGTCACTGTCTGTTGCAGATGTTACATTGAAAGATGATGCAGACTGTCTGCTGTACACAGGGATTCCACTACTAGAATTCAACACTCTTGTGTCTTGTTTACAAGGTTTTGCCCCCACATCATCAACAATGCCGGTTGTAGACCAAATTCTGTTGACACTAATGACACTTAGACAGAACTTTGTTATAGCTGATTTAGCAAGTCAGGTTTAGCAAGCCAGTCAGGTCAGTAAAACATTGACATTCTGGATAGATGTCATTGCTGAGCACACCAAGGATCTCATTCCATGGCTGCCTCATGAGACGATAAAGGGTACTGTGCCACAGGTTTTTCAGGAGAATTTTTCAAACAGAACTTGTATTGACTACACAGAAAGTGTTTTGCAGAAGGCTAAAAATCTGGACTCAATAATTTAAACTTACAGTCACTACTATTCCAGTAATACTGTAAAATATCTAGTTGTAACTGCTCAATCAGGTATTGTTATGTTCATTTCAGAGGCTTATGGTTGGAAATGTAGCGATAGGTTCATAACACAGAACTCAGGGTTTCTCGACCCTTTGCGTGCTGGAGATGAGGTGATGGGGGACCGTGGCTTCACAATTAGGGACTTGCTAGAGGAACGGAATGTAAGCTTGGTCTAACCAGCATTTACACGCAAGCAATGCCAGTTGACAAATGAGTAGGTGCATTGCTAAATGAGTACAAGGTGCATTGCTAATGTCCGTATTCATGTGGAACAAGCAATAAGGCGTCTTAAGGTATACAAGATTCCCTCACAATCTGTACCTATTAGTTTGGTCCCTAAAATTGACATTTGTTCAGCTCTTGTAAATCTGAGAGGTGAGCTTATTTCTAGCAAATAGACACAATGTCTAACACAATCAACATGACTAACAACATGCACTGATCGTTTATGGATTACAAAAATGTACATCACTTTATTCCTATTTATGAACTGCAAAACATTGTCAGCATTTGTAACATTCTTTTATTCCAACTGTTAGCTGTATTTGTTTTAAATCATTGTTTTGTCATTGTTTTGTCAACTCACAAAACTGCCTGTACCAACTTGCCTATTTTAAATGGTTATCTCCTATGAAAAATTGACTTTGTCTTATGAAAAATAAACTGGTGAGAAATCATTACACTGTGTTTGTGTAGGTATACAGTGGGGAGAACAAGTATTTGATACACTGCCGATTTTGCAGGTTTTCCCACTTACAAAGCATGTAGAAGTCTGTAATTTGTATCATAGGTACTCTTCAACGGTGAGTGATGGATTCTAAAACAAAAATCCCCAAAATCACATTGTATGATTTTTAAGTAATTAATTTGCATTTTATTGCATGACATAAGTATTTGATACATCAGAAAAGCAGAACTTAATATTTGGAACAGAAACCTTTGTTTGCAATTACAGAGATCATACGTTTCCTGTAGTTCTTGACCAGGTTTGCACACACTGCAGCAGGGATTTTGGCCCACTCCTCCATACAGACCTTCTCCAGATCCTTCAGGTTTCGGGGCTGTTGCTGGGCAATACGGACTTTCAGCTCCCTCCAAAGATTTTCTATTGGTTCAGGTCTGGAGACTGGCTAGGCCACTCCAGGACCTTGAGATGCTTCTTACGGAGCTACTCCTTAGTTGCCCTGGCTGTGTGTTTTGGATCGTTGTCATGCTGGAAGACCCAGCTACGACCCATCTTCAATGTTCTTACTGAGGGAAGGAGGTTGTTGGCCAAGATCTCTCGATACATGGCCCCATCCATCCTCCCCTCAATACAGTGCAGTCGTCCTGTCCCCTTTGCAGAAAAGCATCCCCAAAGAATGATGTTTCCACCTCCATGCTTCACGGTTGGGATGGTGTTCTTGGGGTTGTACTCATCCTTCTTCTTCCTCCAAACACAGCGAGTGGAGTTTAGACCAAAAAGCTCTATTTTTGTCTCATCAGACCACATGACCTTCTCCCATTCCTCCTCTGGATCATCCAGATGGTCATTGGCAAACTTCAGATGGGCCTGGACATGCGCTGGCTTGAGCAGGGGGACCTTGCGTGCGCTGCAGGATTTTAATCCATGACGGCGTAGTGTGTTACTAATGGTTTTCTTTGAGACTGTGGTCCCAGCTCTCTTCAGGTCATTGACCAGGTCCTGCCATGTAGTTCTGGGCTGATCCCTCACCTTCCTCATGATCATTGATGCCCCACGAGGTGAGATCTTGCATGGTGCCCCAGACCGAGGGAGATTGAACGTCATCTTGAACTTCTTCCATTTTCTAATAATTGCGCCAACAGTTGTTGCCTTCTCACCAAGCTGCTTGCCTATTGTCCTGTAGCCCATCCCAGCCTTGTGCAGGTCTACAATTCTATCCCTGATGTCCTTACACAGCTCTCTGGTCTTGGCCATTGTGGAGAGGTTGGAGTCTGTTTGATTGAGTGTGTGGACAGGTGTCTTTTATACAGGTAACGAGTTCAAACAGGTGCAGTTAATACAGGTAATGAGTGGAGAACAGGAGGGCTTCTTAAAGAAAAAAATCAGGTCTGTGAGAGCCGGAATTCTTACTGGTTGGTAGGTGATCAAATCCTTATGTCATGCAATAAAATGCAAATTAATTATTTAAAAATCATACAATGTGATTTTCTGGATTTTTGTTTTAGATTCCGTCTCTCACAGTTGAAGTGTACCTATGATACAAATTACAGACCTCTACATACTTTGTAAGTAGGAAAACCTGCAAAATTGGCAGTATCAAATACTTGTTCTCCCCACTGTATCTCTTAATAAATTGGATTATTATTTAATATATATATTTAATAAAACAGTACTGAAGTAAGTGCACGCTCAAAATAATTGAATTGTGTATGCCCATTATATTCAATCTGCTGCTCACCCCCAAGAGATCCAGATACTTTGGGTAGAGATGTATCTTCCATTCAGCAAAATAATCAGCCAACCTAGGTAGCATGTGTAAAAAGTAGAACTTCTGCAGCTGTTGCACATGTGCATCTGTGTAGTCTTTATCAAATAGAATGTCCACTTCTATGTGCTCGCTTGGTGTCCAGATGACCAGCTTGCAGCTTTGTAGGCCCAGGCACATCATGGTCACTTGTTGTCAGGCTCTGGCCATAGAGAAGCCTATTTGCTTCTCTATGTAGCTATGGTCAGAGTCTGACAGTGTCTTTCTTTTCTGTTTCTGTGTCGGGTTGGGGTGGATCCCTAATTAGAGGCAGCTGCACCGCATTGTCTCTAATTAGGGATTCCATATATGTTGAGTCTGTCCCTTACACGGGGGTGGGTTGTTATCGTTACATGTTCATGTATTTCGCAGTCACGGGGTGAAAGTAAGTGTGCTACGTTCCGTCTATATATCGTGTTTATTTTGAACGTTACGTTTGTATATCGTGTTTTATTTGTGTGTGTAGTTCGGTCATGTATATTGAATAATCAGTAAATAAATAATGTCGAACTACGAATGCACTGCGCCTTGGTCTCTCCCCACACACAAGCGTGACAGAACAACCCACCACTAGCAGACCAAGCAGCGTAACTGGGGAGAGATGGAGAGAGAGGTGCCGCCGCATTATGCGCGACGCGCGACACGGGGAAACGCCCGCAAACAACCCCAAGGTAATTTTGGGAGGGGGCTATGGGGGTGGTCTGGCGACCGACAGGAAGAGCCAATACCACCTCCCCCGTGGAGCATAGCTGAATTCCGGAGAGGTGAATGGAGGAGTACTATGGAGCTATTCAGGCGCAGTTGGGAGGTGTGTGAGAGCAAGAGGAGGGAGCTGGAGTTAGTGGGGCCCAAAGTGAGCATCCCCAATCCGGGTCCGGTCGTAAGCTCCACTCCCAAGCCAGAGCAGTCCGCTCCACCGGTGCCCATTCCGGGTCCAGCCGTCTGCTCCGCCTCAGTGCCAGAGCAGTCCGCTCCACCGGTGCCCAATCCGGGTCCAGCCGCCTGCTCCGCCTCAGTGCCAGAGCAGTCCGCTCCACCGGTACCCAATCCGGGTCCAGCCGTCTGCTCCGCCTCAGTGCCAGAGCAGTCCGCTCCACCGGTACCCAATCCGGGTCCAGCCGTCTACTCCGCCTCAGTGCCAGAGCAGTCCGCTCCACCGGTACCCAGTCCGGGTCCAGCCGCCTGCTACGCCTCAGTGCCAGAGCAGTCCGCTCCACCGGTACCCAGTAGGGGTCCAGCCGCCTGCTCCGCCTCAGTGCCAGAGCAGTCCGCTCCACCGGTACCCAATCCGGGTCCAGCCGTCTGCTCCGCCTCAGTGCCAGAACAGTCTGCTCCACCGGTACCCAATCCGGGTCCAGCCGCCTGCTCCGCCTCTGTGCCAGAGCAGTCCGCTCCACCGGTACCTAGTCCGGGTCCAGCCGCCTGCTCCGCCTCAGTGCCAGAGCAGTCCGTTCCACCGGTACCCAATCCGGGCCCGGCTGTTTTCCCAGCTCCATGACCGGAGCAGTTTACCCCACCGGTGCCCAGTCCGGGCCCGGTTTATTGCCCAGCTCCATGGCCGGAGCCGTTTGTCCCACCGGTGCCCAGTCCGGGCCCGGTTGTTTTCCCCGCTCCATGGCCGGAGCCGTTTGTCCCACCGGTGCCCAGTCCCGGCCCGGTTGTTTTCCCCGCTCCATGGCCGGAGCCGTTTACCCCACCGGTGCCCAGTCCGGGCCCGGTTGTTTTCCCCGCTCCATGGCCGGAGCCGTTTGCCCCACCGGTGCCCAGTCCGGGCCCGGTTGTTTTCCCCGCTCCATGGCCGGAGCCGTTTGCCCCACCGGTGCCCAGTCCGGGCCCGGTCAAATCTCCCGCTCCTTGGCCGGAGCCGTTTGCCCCACCGGTACCCAGCCCGGGACCGGTGATAAGAAAAGGGCATGGCACAAAACTGTCCAACTCACCGGAGCCAGAGCCGCCCCCGAGGGGCTAGTCTTCCCTCCCATTAACCCCCCCTGTTTTGTGTGTTTTTTTTTTTTTGGCGTCCGGGAGTCCGCGCCTTGGGGGGGGGGTACTGTCAGGCTCTGGCCATAGAGAAGCCTATTTGCTTCTCTATGTAGCTATGGTCAGAGTCTGACAGTGTCTTTCTTTTCTGTTTCTGTGTCGGGTTGGGGTGGATCCCTAATTAGAGGCAGCTGCACCGCATTGTCTCTAATTAGAGATTCCATATATGTTGAGTCTGTCCCTCACACGGGGGTGGGTTGTTATCGTTACATGTTCATGTATTTCGCAGTCACGGGGTGAAAGTAAGTGTGCTACGTTCCGTCTATATATTGTGTTTATTTTGAACGTTACGTTTGTATATCGTGTTTTATTTGTGTGTGTAGTTCGGTCATGTATATTGAATAATCAGTAAATAAATAATGTCGAACTACGATTGCGCTGCGCCTTGGTCTCTCCCCACACACAAGCGTGACACTTGTGTCTGAAAGAAGGAATAAGAAAGCACATTGCCACAAAATTCTGATTAGTATGAGTTTACAATACAATGTTCAATACTTGTAATAATACACCTAATAATATATTTTCTTGAAAATATTTTCACCCACCTGAAGGTAGTATCCATCTTTTCCATTGGGACGAAGTAGGTACTGTCCATCATCCAAGCTTTTGATGTCACCATTTGGCCAATTCAGAAATTCTGTCAGAGACGTGGAACTCTTGAAGGGGCACTTGATCTCATCTGGGCTGGCTCCCAACCAAGAATGGTCAGGGTGCACCACCAGGCCTCTGTTCTCCACAACATGCCCTCTGCTCTCCAGGAGTGTGATGACATTGACCTCATTTTCTTTGCCATGCTTTGTTGCTGTGTATTGCCAGTGAAGGTTGGGAACAAATGCTCATTTACAAATGTTGCTGTGCTGGCAGCTTTCTAGCATCATGCCATAGCTGTGAAGCACTTTGGATCTTGGTTTCTTCCATCAATGTAGCTGCTTGTACGGGGGATAATTTGATTTAGGTCTCATAAAACATTGTGCACTTCCTACAGGTTAGTGTTGTGCTGTGTTCAGTGTGACACAGTGTGTTCGTGTGGGCTAAATCATGTTGCCATGGGTCTGCCTTGCTGCTGCTGTCTACATCTGCTCTGTAACTTAACTGAAGAAGACCATTTGTCTGGAGCCGAAATAGTGGGGCCATTACCGAGGATTTGATGTGGCTTGTGAACCCTGCATGGTTCCTAAAAAGTCGGGGGGAGGTTGTGGAATCACTCTGTGACGACGTTGATGGGCCTGGATATGTGTGGTGGGGTCTGTGGTGTTTAAAATTGACGAGTTTTGCCTTCCTCAGCCCTACATTATTCCTCACACCAAAGGAGTTCCACTTCCTTTGCACATCAGTGCATGCCATTCCTGTTTCGCCTCTCAACCTACAGTGGGGAGAACAAGTATTTGATACACTGCCGATTTTGCAGGTTTTCCTACTTACAAAGCATGTAGAGGTCTGTAATTTTTATCATAGGTACACTTCAACTGTGAGAGACGGAATCTAAAACTAAAATCCAGAAAATCACATTGTATGATTTTTAAATAATTAATTTGCATTTTATTGCATGACATAAGTATTTGATCACCTACCAACCAGTAAGAATTCCGGCTCTCACATACCTGTTAGTTTTTCATTAAGAAGCCCTCCTGTTCTCCACTCATTACCTGTATTAACTGCACCTGTTTGAACTCGTTACCTGTATAAAAGACACCTGTCCACACACTCAATCAAACAGACTCCAACCTCTCCACAATGGCCAAGACCAGAGAGCTGTGTAAGGACATCAGGGATAAAATTGTAGACCTGCACAAGGCTGGGATGGGCTACAGGACAATAGGCAAGCAGCTTGGTGAGAAGGCAACAGCTGTTGGCGCAATTATTAGAAAATGGAAGAAGTTCAAGATGACGGTCAATCTCCCTCGGTCTGGGGCACCATGCAAGATCTCACCTCGTGGGGCATCAATGATCATGAGGAAGGTGAGGGATCAGCCCAGAACTACACGGCAGGACCTGGTCAATGACCTGAAGAGAGCTGGGACCACAGTCTCAAAGAAAACTATTAGTAATACACTACGCCGTCATGGATTAAAATCCTGCATGCACGCAAGGTCCCCCTGCTCAAGCCAGTGCATGTCCAGGCCCATCCCAACCGTGAAGCATGGAGGTGGAAACATCATTCTTTGGGGATGCTTTTCTGCAAAGGGGACAGGACGACTGCACCGTATTGAGGGGAGGATGGATGGGGCCATGTATCGAGAGATCTTGGCCAACAACCTCCTTCCCTCAGTAAGAGCATTGAAGATGGGTCGTGGCTGGGTCTTCCAGCATGACAACGACCCGAAACACACAGCCAGGGAGTGGCTCTGTAAGAAGCATCTCAAGGTCCTGGAGTGGCCTAGCCAGTCTCCAGACCTGAACCCAATAGAAAATCTTTGGAAGGAGCTGAAAGTCCGTATTGCCCAGCGACAGCCCCGAAACCTGAAGGATCTGGAGAAGGTCTGTATGGAGGAGTGGGCCAAAATCCCTGCTGCAGTGTGTGCAAACCTGGTCAAGAACTACAGGAAACGTATGGTCTCTGTAATTGCAAACAAAGGTTTCTGTACCAAATATTAAGTTCTGCTTTTCTGATGTATCAAATACTTATGTAATGCAATAAAATGCAAATTAATTACTTAAAAATCATACAATGTGATTTCCTGGATTTTTGTTTTAGATTCCGTCACTCACAGTTGAAGAGTACCTATGATAAAAATTACAGACTTCTACATGCTTTGTAAGTGGGAAAACCTGCAAAATCGGCAGTGTATCAAATACTTGTTCTCCCCACTGTATTACTATTATTATTTTGTTGTAGGAAAGATTATAAATGTATATTGTTCATAGAAATAATGTTTCTCTCTGCTTGTAAACTGACACTCGGTCTCTCTCACACACACACACACACACACACACCCAAGAGAGAGAGACAGAGAGAGAGCCGGATATTTCTTCAAAAATGTTACTACCAACATTTAAACATATTATAACTATTAAACATTACTACACATTACTACACAATACATGTTTATATGCATAATACTTTTTAAATGTCTTTCTATTGTAACCCAACACCCCCATCAGACTCCAAATCACCATCTTCAAGCTGTGAGGGCCTCAGACAAGGCCTCTTCCACGCTGGACCTCCAGGGCCTTCCAGGTTTTGTATATTTCCTTTTCCCGGATATATCAGCCTACGTGCCGTTAAACCCAAGTTATGCCTTGAGGACAGAAGGGTCCATCTTCGTAAATGTTCATGATGTTGGAAAAGATTTTCCACTTGTTTCATCATAACAAGCACTTTGAAATAATCTCGCCATCTGAAACTAAAGACAGGCACAAAGTAGTTGACCTCTGTGCATGCTTTGGAAAAGACATGTGTTAACAGATTTGGTGGCATTTTAGCTATTGAATTCAGAACAACCTGAAATTGTCACTTTGGAGTCTGGACTATAGGCCACTGAAGAGATTGTCATGGCTTTCAAATCATCTCGACCGCAGACTTCCTCTTCCAAGGCGTACCCAGGCAGGGATGTTCCACTCAGAGCCTGTTCAATCTGACATAGAGCAAGTCTTATCTTAAGCCATTGTCACATGCGCAACGCAGGTGAAAAACACCTGGTATTAGGCTGAAAAAGGGTGTTGAGGCAGCTGTTTGTAAAAATCTTCACCGTAGAATCCTCTGATTGGAAAATGTAGCCCACATGTCCATCACTCGTATCAATCAAACCATTAAAATACTCAGGTGCATCACAAAGAATGGAATCGATGATTTTGTCATTGTATTATATTTTGCCATATAAGGACATAACACCGGAAACTAAAAATAATAATATGTGTATACTGTATTCTCTCTATTGTCAGTCATCATCTACTGTAACTGTGAAATTATCAGCAAACTATCCAAAATAAAAAATGTTACAACATTTTGAAAAAAAAAACAATTATAGAGAGAGATCATAGACCATAACAGAGAAATTATAACTGCTGTATTTGTTTTTGTTCTACCATGTGTGTGTGCATACTCTGAGGTGTGTTTGAATATGAATGAGCAGCAGTGTTTTAGATAGATAGATAGATAGATAGATAGATAGATAGATAGATAGATAGATAGATAGATAGATAGATAGATAGATAGATAGATAGGTACTTTATTGATCCCCCGGGGGGGAAATTTCATAGTGTCCACTACTGTCCTTCAGGGTGATCTTCCTGGGCCTCATCACGTCTCAGTGGCTCCTCCTAATTTTTCATCATCGCAGTCATTGTCCTGCTGAGGATACAGTTTAGGAGGGAGGGGGACACCACCACAGGACAGCCCCCACACTCATTGCTAGAGATCAAACTTTAGACTCCCGCCAAAACCACTTAACCCCTCAACACACCGAAAGAGTTTAAAGTGCACACCCCCAAAGAGGGAGGAAGAGAGGGAGAGCCGGATAGGAGGATAACTCTTCCCAAACAAACAAAGACACAAAGGAAGAGGCCAACACCCTGGGAGAGATAACGAGTGACCTCAGTTGAACCCACAGCCAGAAAGAGGAGGTGGAAGAGGCGTTAGATAGAGGAGAGGAGGAGTTTACCCCAGATGACATCCCCTCTGCTCCTGTGAACAAGGAAGGAAAGGGAAAGCCTCCTGATCAGGCCAACGGGCAGGCGGAGGGAGAGGTCATAGTGATACACACCTAGAGAGAGACAGACAACCCACACAACCTCTTGGCTGAGATGTACCGCACAGAGATAGCGGCAGAGGACCTTCAGGGCTAGCCAGTCAGCCTGCCTGCTCTGATCCTCAAGTCAATTGTATTTAAATTCATATTCATTAAAGACATAAAAAGTGCCATTTATTTCAAATAATATTTTTTCAGTGTCTGCAACCCTCAAGAACCAGGGTGAGTCTGGGTCACCCTTTTACTGGGCAAACAAAACTTGCATATCGTCATAGACTAGGACGAAACGATAATCTTTGAACCTTGCTTGAATAAAACAATGCATTTTTAATAGTGAGCAAGAGTTGCGCCTTTTCCTTTTCTATGATGATTAAAGTTTTTAAGTTGCACCTCGACTCAACATTGGTGTCAGGCTCTGGCCATAGAGAAGCCTATTGCTTCTCTATGTATTTATGGTCTGTCACGAGTCGGGATGGTGAGAGACCAAGGTGCAGCGCTGTTGAAGTTCGACATCCAAGTTTATTAACATAAACTATACTGGTCAGAACTATACAAAAACAATAAAGATTATCTATTAAACAACAGAGAATACACTTACTTTGCACGGACATTCAAGAAATGTAGAATATATACAATGACCCACAACCCCGGTGTGGAACATACAAACATACAGCGGGTGAAATAAGTATTGAACACGTCACCATTTGTCTCAGTAAATATATTTCCAAAGGTGCTATTGACATTACATTTTCACAAGATGTTGGTAACAACCCAAGTAATCCATACATACAAAGAAACCAAAACAAATAAGTTCAGAAATTAAGTTATGTGTAATAATGTTAAATGACACAGGGAAAAGTATTGAACACACTTACTGATATTTATTTAATACTTTGTACAAAAGCCTTGGTAATGTTGGTAATGACAGCTTCAAGACGCCTCCTGTATGGAGAAATTAGTCGCATGCATTGCTCTGGTGTGATTTTGGCCCATTCTTCCACACAAACAGTCTTCAAATCATGAAGGTTCCGTAGGCCTCTTCTATGAATCTTGATCTTCAGTTATTTCCATAGATTTTCAATGGGATTTAAGTCAGGTGATTGGCTGGGCAATTCTAGCAGCTTTATTTTCTTTATTTGAAACCAATTGAGAGTTTCCTTGGCTGTGTGTTTGGGATCATTGTCTTGCTGAAATGTCCACCCTCGTTTCATCTTCATCATCCTGGTAGATGGCAGCGGATTTTTGTAAAGAATGTCTCGGTAAATTTGCCCATTTGCTGAAAAGCAGCCCCACACCTCCAAACTTCACTGTTGGTATGGTGCTTTTAGGGTGATGTGCAGTGCCATTTCTCCTCCAAACATGGTGTGTATTATGACATCCAAACAGTTAAATTTTGCTCTCATCTGACCACACTATATTCTCCCAGTATTTCACTGGCTTTTCCAAATGTTGTGCAGCAAACTTTAAACGAGCTTCAACATGCTTTTTTTTCAGCAATGGAGTCTTGCGTGGTGAGCGTGCATACAGGCCATGGCGGTGGAGTGCATTACTTACTGTTTTCTTTGAGACAACAGTACCTGCTAATTGCAGGTCTTTTTGAAGCTCTCCACAAGTGGTCCTTGGCTCTTGTACAACTCTTCTGATTATTATTTTCACTCCTCTGTCAGAAATCTTGCGAGGAGCACCTGGTCGAGGCAAATTTATGGTGAAATGATTATCTTTCCACTTCCGTATTATGGCCCCAACAGTGCTCACTGGAACATTCAGAAGCATAGAAATGTGCCTATAACCAATGCCATCATTATGTTTTGCAACAATTAGGTTGTGAAGGTCTTGAGACAGCTCTTTGCTTTTACCCATCATGAGATGTGTCTTGTGTGACACCTTGGCAATGAGACCTTTTTGTAGGCCATCAGTTGGGACTGAACCAGCTGATATTAATTTGCACTGACAGGGGGCTGGATTGCTTTTTAATTACTGATAGTTTTCAGCTGTTGTCTTGGCTTTCCATGCCTTTTTGCATCTCCCTTTCTTCATGTGTTCAATACTTTTTCCCTGTGTAATTTCATATAACTTAATTTCTGAACTTATTTGTTTTGCTTTCATTGTATGTATGGATTACTTGGGTTGTTACCAACATATGGCGAAAATTTCATGTCAATAGCACCTTTGGAAATATATTTACTGAGAAAAATGGTGACGTGTTCAATACTTATTTCACCCGCTGTATGTAGGATCCTAATTAGAGACAATGCACTGCAGCTGCCTCTAATTAGGGATCCAACACAATCCACCACCAGAAACAGAAATAATAGACATTTCAGACTCTGACCATGGCGATGGGCTTCTCTATGGCCAGAGCCTGACAGTACCCCCCCAATCCCCCCCCAAGGCGCGGACCCCCGAACGCCAACCAAAAACACAAATACATGGGGGGGGGCGTTTAGGGAGGGAAGATGAGTTTGTCGGTGGCGGTTCCGGCCCCGTTGAAGTAGACAACTTCGTACCATGCTCTCTCCTTATGACCGGGGCCGGATTGGGCACCGGTGTGGTGAACGGCTCCGGCCATGGAGCGGGGCAAATAACCGGGCCCGGACTGGGCACCGGTGGGACAAACGGCTCCGGCCCTGGAGTGGGGTAAATAAACGGGCCCGGACTGGGCACCGGTGGGGTAAACGGCTACGGCCATGGAGCAGGGCAAATAACCGGGCCCGGACTGGGCACCGGTGGGACAATCGGCTCCGGCCATGGAACGGGGAAAATAACCGGGCCCGGACTGGGCACCGGTGGGACAAACGGCTCCGGCCATGGAACGGGGCAAATAACCGGGCCCGGACTGGGCACCGGTGGGGTTGACTGCTCTGGCCCTGGAGTGGAGCAGACGGCCGGACCGGGCACCGGTGGAGCGGACTGCTCTGGCACTGGAGCGGAGCAGACGGCCGGACCCAGACTAGGCACCGTTGGAGCGGACTGCTCTGGCATGGGATTGGCAATGGGCTTCTCTATGGCCAGAGCCTGACATGGTCAGAGTCTGACAGGTCTATAATTTCTGTTTCTGTGTGATGTTTTGTGTTGGATCCCTAATTAGAGGCAGCTGCACTGCATTGTCTCTAATTATGGATCCTACATACGAATGTTTGTATGTCCCACACCTAGGTGTGGGTCGATATATCTCCAGTCACGTTGAAGTAAGTGTGTACACGGTTGTATTACGTTGTTTGTTTGTAGGAAGTTCGTGATTCAATGTTTTGTTATATCGTGCTTTGTTTTGTTAGTTCGTCATTTTTGGAATTTGTCCATATAAATAAAATGTTGAACTATTACTGCGCTGCGCCTTGGTCTCTCCATATACCAACTCGTGACAGTTGGTTGAGAGCCCCTCCACTTTTTTGTCAAATAATCCACTTAAAATGTAATGAGTAAATTATTAAAAGCATTAATATTGGGATTGGGATGTTTCCCACTTATTTACACAACCTACGCAACAAAGTTGTAAAATTAATTAAGAAGTAAACAGAAGAAAAGCCAAATATAAGGCAACTATAATGCAAAGATTTTAATGGTCTGTGGTTCAATCCCATTTCTGAAGGTCTAATGAATAATTGATATTGTTCCTCCTCTTCCTTGTGGCAGGCGCAGCAGCACAGTGCCCTCCAAAGCCTTCTAGAAAATCGCTGAACTGCCCCTTTCATTGCCCTGCATGGAACATCCAGGGTCACGTCCTTGGTGACGTCCGGGGTGACCACAGCAACATCCTCTGGAAAGGGAAAAAAGAGGGACAGAATGTAAATAAATAAGGTTCTAAACACTGGCCAGTTGAAAGGCTCTACTAAGATGCCATGACAAACGGCACCTGTCAGAGTGCTTTCTATAAGTCTTATTCACCTGCTTGGATGTCAGCTGGCAGAGTGGCGGAGACGGCCACAGAGAGAAGTTTTTCTTCAGGTGTGACGTCCCACAACCTCCAAGAGGGAAGAAGCCGGTTCTGCCTCTGTGTTAGGGGTGATGTCCACAACCTCCAGGTGGGGAGATGCCAGGTGTGACTGTGTTAGGGGTGATATCCACAACCTTCAGGTGGGAAGAAGCAGGGTATTCCTCTGTGTTAGGGGTGATGTCCACAACCTTCAGGGGGGAAGAAGCCAGGTCTGCCTCTATGTTAGGGGTAACAATTAAAATCCAGATAGGCTCTACTACTACAAGGCACCAATATGTCATGACAAAAGGCATATGTCAGAGTGCTCTCTATCATTGCTACTCACCTGCTTGGATGTCAGCTGGTACTATGGCGGAGATGGCCACCACGAGGACAGGGAGGACTGCTAGTGTGTCTGCAGGGGGCTGGAAGTAGCTCTGCACCTTGTCCACCACAGATGCACAAACAGAGCTCATAAAAAGAGGGGTCTTGAGGTCATCCAGGGAGAAGGACTGGCTGATTCTCCCAAGGATTGACCGCACAGAGTTAAAAGCTGCAACCCTGGAGAAAGAGGTGTGAGGGGAAGAGGCCTTCAACATGCTGGAGAGCTTCTCTCCTACGGCTGCCACCATGCCCATGGCCATCCCGCTTAGGTGGATGGGGTGCTCTGAATGGCTTTCCTCTGGCTGAAGCCACAGGGCAAGGAGGCTTCCTATTTTTCTGTTGTTTATTTTACCCACAACTCCTGGAGTGCTGCTGGAGGCAGAGAATGGCAGTGAAGGTGAGATCTGACGTGGTACTCACCTCCTTTTTGTGGGATATATCTTACCTGTTTATTGTAATATGTTTCCTCCCAACAGGTCTGCAGAGTCGGAAAATAAAGGATGCTTCTACAGAATTCCTTTGAAGAGAACAAAAATAATTATACTTTATTAGGCACATTAAGCACAGGCATTTACAGTAATCTTCAATTCATATATGTATCCTAAGATTACCTTTGTGGGACCATAAGTGAACTCCAGAATGCTCCCACCACTATCCATGGTCAGATGGGGACGAAATGCAGCGCTATAGATATAGGAATGACTTAAAGTCTCTAATGATCAATGCCTGTGGAGTTGTCCAATATGCTGCACAGAGACATTGTTGTAGGCGATGTTTGGTTGACGCAAAATACATGTTTATATTCTATTGCCATGGAGAAATGGAATTTGTAAAACCTGTATAACTGCCTTTTGTTATATGTCGTTCCGATTCATGACGCGTTTTTCCAGGTGCTTGTTGCATAGCCTTACTAATCCAACCTTGGCTTACATGTGAAATTAAATGTGTATATACTGTATGCCTATACAAATGTATTAACCACATCCATCTAAAGCAATGATTGTCAATTGAAAATGTGGTTGTTGTGTTATCCTGTTGTGCGTGTCAGGGGTTCTCTTAAGCACGTTATTCCAATATTTTGGAGCTCTGAATTGACGCAGCATACACTTTTGCAAAGCCAACCGTTTAAAAATAATGACCATAAAAGTTTGACTTTGATTGTATGCATTAGGATGTAGTAAAAAATATCACTCAGCGTGGGAACTTTTTGTGGGGGGGAAGTAGCCTTTATAAGTCTCCATGGCACGTAAAGACCATCACTTCGTTGTCTTGTTGGTAATAGTAATAATGCGTCAGTATGCATTATAATAGTCTAACAGTTTTAATTTTGTTTGTCACATTAAAAAGACATTTGAGAAGGATTTGAGAAGGGAATTGCTTGCAGTTGTACATCTTACGTACAGATGCACTAAAGCTGTGGCAGAACAGTTTAGCATAGAGTTCCTGTGGGAGCCTCCTTAGCCTCGTTTCCCATTACTTGGGATTTTCACAGTGCCAACTTCAACTGAGATGGCCATTGTCCACTGTCACGTGGTGCTGAATGACAGATCTCGCTATCCCGATGCCGCTGCTGTCGATGGTGCTGAAATATCCAATCTCGGCTATTTGCATATGTACGACCATCCACACTTTGACACCACACACACACACACACACACGTTAATGCTAATCTCTCGCACACTTTTGAACATTGCACAAGCTGCAACAAGACACTGAAACTGTCACAACCCCGCCTCCGTGATTTCTGTCTTTTTCTTTTTTTTTTCACTTCACATGCCATCCAGGAATAGCCCGAACTATGGCCTTCCTGAGGAGACGTTTCTGGTGGCCATCAATGGGAGAAGACACCAAGAGGTATATATCAGCCTGTTCTGTCTGCGCCCAGAATAAGGGTTCTAACCGGCCTCCCACTGGTCTCTTGCGACCACTGTCCATTCCACGTTGACCCTGGTCCCATCTGGTATTGGATTTCGTTACCGGATTGCCTCCTTCCGAAGGTAATACTGTTGTACTAACGGTGGTCGACCGTTTTAGTAAATTTGCTCCTTTCATTCCCCTTCCTAAGCTCCCTTCAGCCAAGGAGACTGCGGCGCTCCTGGTCAAGGAGGTTTTCTGGATCCATGGCCTTCCCTGTGATGTCGTGTCCGACCGGGGGCCCCAGTTCACCTCGGCTGTGTGGAAAGACTTCTGCAGGGCACTCGGCGCCACTGTCATCCTCAAATGAACGGCCAGGCTGAACGGGCCAATCAGAAGATGGAGATCGCACTGCGGTGCCTGGTCTCCTCCAATCCCACCTCCTGGTCTCCTCAGCTACCCTGGGTGGAGTATGCGCACAATACACTTCCCACCTCGGCTACCGGTATGTCCCCTTTTCAATGTGTCTATGGCTACCTACCTCCCCTGTTCCCATCCCAGGAAAAGGATCTGTCAGTTCCATCTGTCCAGTCCCACGTCAGGCGTTGCCATCAAACCTGGCATCGCGCCAGAGCTGCCCTCCTCAGAGCTTCGGACCAGTACCAAACCCATGCCAACCGTCGTCGTATGCCTGCTCCATCCTACGCTGTAGGGGATAAGGTATGGCTTTCCACCAAGAATCTTCCGTTAAAGACTGATTCTCTAAATTACTCCCCAAGTTTATTGGCCCGTATGTGGTGGATGCCATCATTAACCCAGTGGTGGTCTGGCTGAAGCTTCCCCGGACCCTCAAGGTGCATCCTGTCTTCCATGTCTCCTGCTTAAAGCCCGTTCTCCTCAGTCCTCTCCTCCCTCCTCCTCAGATGATCAACGGGGGAGCTGCCTACACAGTGCGGCGGATTATGGATCTGGTGGATTGGGAGGGCTATGGACCTGAGGAGAGATGCTGGATTCCCCGGTGCCAGATCCTGGATGTGGTCTGTTGACAGACTTTTATCGCCATCGGCCTGGGGGAGCTAGGTGGTCCGCCCGGAGGTGGGCGTCTGGGGGGGGTACTGTCACAACCCCGCCTCCGTGATTTCTGTCTGTATGTCTTTTTCATTTCTATCTCTGGTTCATGTCTCTGTGTTTGGTTCCGGTTGCCCGGATAACGGGTGAGGAGGCAGAATTACCACACCATGAGTGATTCTCTCACCCACCTGATCGTCATCTGCAATCACTCACCTGTTCCTGATCAGTCATCTGCCACACTACTAAAGTCACGACCTGACATCCAGTCCCCGCCGGATTGATAAGTCACATCCGTAGGTCGTGCTAAATAACCAGCCTTTTTTGCTTACCAGTCTAGTTTTCCTGTTTGTTGTTGATCTCCACCAGTTTCATTACCCTGCTATATTCCTCTGTCTAGACAATACCCGCCTCAGAAACCAACCTGCTCACCCACCTGGGAATCGGAACCGTCTGCCACGCCACCCGTTCACTCTCCTGTACCACTCACTGGGATTCCTGGATCTTCCCCTCACGACCCAACTCATCTACCCCGAATCCACATCACAACTACTCTTCGTGGTCTGTTTAATAAAAATCCTTATTGTAATCTTCGTTGTCCGGTCTGATTTTGGGTTCGCCCCTGATTCCTGACAGAAACAGCACTTAATTTCAAGTGTGTTTGTGTTTGAATTAAATCAATGTGTGGAAGGAGATTGGACAATGTATAAGTGCTTTACAGAAGACATTTTGTGGCATTCCCTACAGCTGTATTTGACTGGAGCATTATCAGATTACTTTGTTTGAGACAGAATTGTCAGGAACCCTGGTTCTGAACCCAAACGCAGATCAGACAAGGTAGGGGGGTGAAAAAGGTGAGTATTTATTGATCAAAATATAATAATGAGGATGGTACGGCAGACGTGCAGACAGGGGAGTACAGATGATGGGGGGCTGAAGGTGTATTTTTGTGTTCCACAGATGGTAGACGGGTCCGGTAGCCAGGCAGGAGAGACTGGTATTCCAGGTGAACGTACTGAGGCAGAGAGAACAAGAAATCAAACTGAATATAGCAAAATAACTTTGATGCGCAAGCACAACATACGGAGTGTGACTAACGATCCGGCAGGGACTGGATGTCAGGTCTCGGCTTAAGTAGGGTTGTAATCATGATCAGGACCAGGTGTGATGATTACTGATGAGGAACAGGTGAGAGCAGACTCAGGTGATTTTGGAATTCCCGCCTTACACTCATTGCCCAGCAACCGGAACAGGGCACATTCAGGAACACAACACAAAACAGACACAGACAGACAGGCTCACAGGGACGGGGTCGTCCCGACAGACGCCACCGGGAGGCCCACCCAGAGCACCAGGATGTCAATGGTAAAACTCACGCAGCAGGCCGACATCCAGGATCTGACGCCGAGGGATCCTGCACCTCTCTTCAGGACCGTAGCCTTCCCAGTCGACGAGGTACTGGAATCCCTGACCCCACCGTCGGGAGTCCATGATGCGGCGCACCATGTAGGCAGGACCCCCGTTGATCATTCGAGGAGGGTGGGGGCGAGGAGGAGGAGGCAACAGGGGACTGAGGACAACAGGTTTCACACGGGAGACGTGGAAGGCGGGCTGTACCTTGAGTGACCGAGGCAGCTTCAATCTGACGACCGCGGGATTGATGACTCTCTCCACCACGTACGGACCGATGTATTTGTGTGATAGCTTCCTGGACTCCGTCCGTAGTGGCAAATCCCAGGTCGACAGACAAAATTTGTCCCCCACAGCGTAGGAAGGAGCAGGGGTGCGGCGGCGGTTGGCTTGAGTCTGGTACAGACCGGAGGCCTTGAGCAGGGGGTTCTGGAGTGATGGCAGCGACGGACATGAGACTGGACAGATGGAACAGCGAGGTCCTTCTCCTGAGAGGGAAACAGAGGGGGCTGGTATCCATACAGACATTGGAAAAGGGACATACCGGTGGCAGAAGTGGGAAGCGTGTTGTGGGCATATTCCACCCAGGGAAGCTGATAGGCCCAGGAGGTGGGATTCGAGGAGGCCAGGCAGCGTAGAGCGGTCTCCATCTTCTGGTTGGCCCTCTCAGCTTGCCCATTGGTTTGAGGGTGGAACCCGTAGGACAGGCTGACGGTAGCCCTGATGGCCGTGCAATACACTTTCCATACAGCTGAGGTGAACTGGGGACCCCGGTCGGACACAATATCCCCGGGGAGGCCATGGATCCGGAAGACCTCCTTCACGAGCAGCGTCGCTGTTTCCTTGGCTGAAGGGAGCTTAGGAAGAGGCAGAAAATGGGCAAACTTGCTAAAACGATCAACCACTGTTAGAATGACAGTTACCTTCAGACGGGGGTAAGCCGTCACAAAATCCAGAGCCAGTTGGGACCAGGGACGACGGGGTATGGGGAGCGGACGCAGGAGCCCCGCACTAGGCCGATTGGTTCCTTTGTTCTGGGCGCAGACGGGACAGGAAGAAACATACACTCGGGTGTCCTCTCCCATGGCTGGCCACCAGAAGCGTCTGCGTAACAAGGCCATGGTGCGGGCTACCCCCTGGTGACATGCAATCTTGGTGGCGTGTGCACACTGTAGCACAGCGGAACGGACAGATTCAGGTACGAACAAGCGGCCCGGTGGACCGTTACCTGGACCAGGATGGGTCTGAAGGGCCGTCTTCACTTCCTCCTCGATTTTCCAAAGGACAGCTCCGATGACCCGGCCCCGGGGCAAGATAGGCTCAGGCTCAGATTCCGTCCGGTTTGCAGTTCCGAGAGCCCGGCCTGTAAGTAAGGGAGAACTTAAAACGGCCAAAGAACAAGGCCCACTTGGCTTGTCATGAGTTGAGGCGTCTGTCCAACTGCACGTATTCCAGATTCTTGTGGTCGGTCCAAACCACAAACGGATGTTCTGCTCCCTCCAGCCAGTAGCGCCACTCCTCCAAGGCGAGCTTGACGGCTAGTAGCTCCCGGTTTCCCACGTCGTAGTTCACCTCAGCTGGGGACAGATGACGAGAGAGGAAAGCGCACGGATGGAGCTTACCATCTTTGGCAGAGCGTTGAGACAAGATGGCACCGGCCCCCACGTCCGACGCATCCACCTCCACCACAAACTGCAGGGATGGGTCCGGTTGAGTGAGGATGGGTGCCGAGGTGAAATGGGTCTTCAGGTGTAGAAACGCCTCCTCTGCCCCTGGATTCCAACTGAAAGGCCTGGTACTAGACGTCATAGCGGTCAATGGCACAGCCACTCGGCTGTAGTCCCGGATGAACCGACGGTCGAAATTTGCGAACCCTAGGAACCTCTGTAGCTGTTGTCTAGTGTTAGGCCTTGGCCAATCCAACACTGCCCTCACCTTTTCAGGGTCCATCTTCACCTGTCTCTCCGCTATGATGTAGCCCAGGAAGGAGGTGGTGCGAGCGTGGAAATCGCACTTCTCTGCCTTCACGAAGAGGCGATTCTCCAACAGCCGATGGAGGACCTGCTGGACATGTTGACTGTGTTCAATGATGTTCTTAGAGAATATGAGGATGTCGTCCAGATAGACAAAAACAAAGAGACCTATCATATCTCTAAGAACATCATTAACCAGACACTGAAACACAGTGGGGGCGTTAGTGAGACCGAATGGCATGACCAGGTATTCGAAGTGGCCCATGGGAGTGTTGAACCCGGTCAGCCATTCGTCCCCCTCCATTATCTGCACCAGGTGATAGGCGTTACGCATGTCAAGCTTCGTGAATATGGCAGAGCCCTGGAGGGAATCGAAAGCTGTGTTCATCAATGGTAATGGATACTTATTCTTGACAGTGATAGCATTCAGCCCTCGATAGTCAATACACGGCCGAAGGGAGCCTTCCTTCTTACCCATGAAGAAGAAGCCGGCACCCAATGGGGAAGAAGACGGACGAATTATGTAATGTAGGTCTTTAATGTAGGTCTCCATGAGTTTGTTTTCTGGTCGAGAGATGTTATATAGGGTAGGAGGTTCCAGGAATCAGGGTGATGGCGCAGTCGTAGGGTCGATGAGGGGGAAGAATCAGTGCACGCTGCTTGCTGAAGACCTCGCCAACGCCGTGGTAAACGCGAGGAACCCGTGACAGATCGGGAGGAGGAGTTTGGTTCACCTGGCAGGGAACAGACTGGGGACAGGCAGACCTGAGACAGCTAGCATGGCAAGCCGAACTCCAGTAAGTTACCTTGCCTGTCACCCAGTCAAAGGTGGGGTTGTGTTTCACAAGCCAGGTGTGTCCCAGGACCAGGGGGATGCGTGACGAGGACAGGATGAGGAATGAGATGAGTACCGAATGATTGCCTGACAGCAACATCTGTACGGGTTCAGTTCTGGCGGTGACCCGGGCAACGGACCGCCATCCAGGGTGGTCGCTTCAATGGTCTCCGACAGAAAGTCCTTAGAGAGCCCCAGCTGTTCCACCAGTTTGGCATCCATAAAACAATCATCCGCTCCAGAATCAATTAATGCATGTAATTGTATTGACTGACCTTTCCAGACGAGGGTGGCGTGGAACAGGGTTCGAGCACGTGGAGAGGGGAACTTGGCAGTCTCGCAAGAATTCTCCCCACATCTAGCGAGCCCGTCGGTTTCCCGATCGCTGTGGGCAGGATGAGAGGTAGTGGCCCGAACGTCCGCAGTAGAGGCAGCTGTCACTATCCCGTCTACGCTGACGCTCCTCATCGGAGAGACCATGCCGACCCACCTGCATGGGCTCAGGTTCGGGAAGCCTCTCCTCTCTCACGGTGTCTCGCGGAGTTGGTCGATCGAGGTGCTCCGCCCCTCCTACAGGTCTCGGTGGTCTGGTGTCATGTGGAGGTTTCGAAGCTCCATGCCGTTCTTCTCTCCTCCGTTCCCGACATCTGTTATCCACACAAATAGTTAATGTTATTAAGTCATCTAAGCCCGGGGGTTCAGGATAAGAAATCAATTCGTCCTTAACTTGCTCACACAGACCCTGGTAAAAGACGGCTTGTAACGACTCTTCGTTCCACCCACCTTCCACGGCTAATGTTCGGAACTTGATGACATACTCTGTCCTGATGTTCCCACAATGCAGAAGCCCACTCCAAAGCCTCACCTCAAAGGAGCCCGATCAAGTACGCGATTGTCAGGCTCTGGCCATAGAGAAGCCTATTGCTTCTCTATGTATCCATGGTCAGAGTCAGACAGGTCTATTATTTATTTTTCTGTGTGGTGTTTTGTGTTGGATCCCTAATTAGAGGCAGCTGCACTGCATTGTCTCTAATTAGGGATCCTACATATGTTTGTATGTCCCACACATTTCCATGTCAAGCAAAGTAAGTGTGTTTCACGTTATTTGTTATCATTTTTCATTTGTATAGTTCGTCATTTGAGTTTATATCATTGAGTGTATACTCAAATAAAAAACCATGTTGAAACTATTATTGCGCTGCGTCTTGGTCTCTCCACCTAATGCAAGAACGTGACAGCGATCCTGGCTTTATCCGTGGCGTAGGTGTGGGGTTGTTGATCGAAGACAAGACCACACTGCATGAGAAAGGAACGACACTTCCCCAAATCCCCCTCATACCTTTCTGGTGTGGGAACCCAAGGTTCACGGACGGAGACGGGAGCAGGTGCAACATCAGCATGTGCTGGTAGAGACACAGGCGGGGGTGGAACAGCTGGGGTGCTGAGCTGGTTCTGAATGACAGAGATGTTAACAGAAAGTGACTGAAGGTTGGTCATGATTACTTGCAGAGTTGTGCTGTGTTGTCTCAACAGGGCTCCTTGGTTTGACACAGCGTGTCGTATGGCGTCCAGGTCTGCTGGGTTCATGTTGGCCGGATCGTTCTGTCAGGAACCCTGGTTCTGTACCCAAACGCAGATCGGACAAGGTAGGGGGGTGAAAATATAATAATGAGGATGGTACGGTAGACGTGCAGACAGGGGAGTACAGATGATGGGGGGCTGAAGGTGTAGTTTTGTGTTCCACAGATGGTAGACGGGTCCGGTAGCCAGGCAGGAGAGACGGGAATTCCAGGTGAACGTACTGAGGCAGAGAGAACAAGAAATCAGATGAGCAGGCAGACTGAGATGAACAAGGCAAACTGAATATAGCAAAATAACTCTGGTCTGATGCGCAAGCACAACATACGGAGTGTGACTAACAATTTTTGTAGTGACTGGGTGTATTGATACACAATCCAAAGTGTAATTAATAACTTCACGATGCTCAAATGGATATTCAATATCTGCTTTATTTGTACCCATCTACCGAAACGTGATTTTCTTTGCGAGCCATTGGAAAACGTCCCTGGTCTTTGTGGATGAATCTATGTTTGTAATTCACTGCTCGATTGAGGGACCTTAAAGATAATTGTTTGTGTGGGGTACAGAGATGATGTAGTCGTTAGAAAATCACTATTATTGCACACAGTGAGTCCATCTAACTGATTATGTGACTTGTGACTTTTTACTCCTGAGCTTATTTAGGCTTGCCATAACAAAGCGGTTGAGTACTATTAGACTACTAGATACTAGACTCTGTCAATATGTTTTGGGAAGTGGCTTTGCATCATATTTATGTAAGGATTATGACGACCTTGTTAATGTTGTCGCACAAAAAGCGTATTTCTCACAAATTGTGTGCACAAATTTGTTTACATCCCTGTTAGCAAGCATTTCTCCTTTGCCAAGATTTTGTAATCCATCCACCTGACAGGTGTGACACATCAAGACGCTGATTAAACAGCATGAACATTACACAGGTGCATCTTGTGCTGGGGACAATAAAAGGCCACTCTAAAAATGTTGTTTTGTCACATAACACAATGCCACAGATGTTTCAAGTTTTGAGTGAGCGTGCAATTGGCTTACTTACTGCAGGAATGTCCACGAGAGCTGTTGCCAGAGAATGTTATGTTAACTTTTCTACTATAACCCGAGGCGGCTTTAGAGAATTTGGCAGTAACTGGCCTCACAACCGCAGACCACGTGTAAAGCAGGTGTGTGGTGAGCGGTTTGCTGATGTCAATGTTGTGAATAGAGTGCCCCATGGTGGCAGTGGGGTTATGGTATGGGCAGGCATAAGCTACGGACAACAAACACAATAGCATTTTATCTATGACAATTTGAATGCACAGAGATACTGTAATGAGATCCTGAGGCCCATTGTTGTGCCATTCATCCGCCGCCATCACCTCATGTTTCAGCATGATAATGCACCGCCCGAAAGGATCTGTACACAAATCTTGAAAGCTGAAAATGTCCCAGATCTTCAATTGCTTGCATACTCACCAGACATGTCACCCATTGAGCATGTTTGGAATGCTCTAGATTGACGTGTACGACAGCGTGTATCAGTTCACACCAATATCCAGGAACTTTGCACAGCCATTGAAGAGGAGTGGCACACAACATTCCACAGGCCACAATCAACAGCCTGATCAACTCTATGCGAAGGAGAAGTGTAGCCGCTGCATGAGGCAAATGGTGGTCACACCCAGTGTCAATTTTAGCATCTAAATCTTGTTGGGGCAAAAAGAAAAATATGTGGGATGCCTGCCAGCAAAGTAAATACACAACACATGTGGGCAAGAACGATGTGTGGCCCTATTTATGATGTACAGAAAATAGAATCCTGTGCCTATATGTTATATTCCTATACAGGAACAATACATTCTATACAGGGCCCTCTAACTGTAAAGAATAAAGACTTGAAGCATTCACATAACCAAAACCAGAAAAAGGATGAGCGGGTTTTTCTCCTTTATCTTCAGGTTTCATACCGTCACTGAAGAAGCTGTTGAGCACACCAGCATACTTTCTGCTTCTGTGTGGCAGCATCCTGAATTTCAACTCCTTCAGAGTGACAAGGGCTGCGTTTAGACTCAAAAGCACAAATGTTATATTTTTTCCACTAATTGGTCTTTTGACCAATCACATCAGATCTTTTCGCATCAGCTTTTTTTCAGAGCTGATCTGATTGGTCAAAAGAACAACAGTAATCAGATCCCTTCACTTTTTCCACATTTTGTTACGTTATAGCCTTATTCTAAAATCAATTAAATAAATAATTTTCCTCATCAATCTACACACAAAACCCCATAATGATGAAGCAAAAACAGGTTTTTAGACATTTTTGCAAATTTATAAAAAGCTGAAATACCTTATTTACATAAGTATTCAGACCCTTTGCTATGAGTCTCGAAATTGAGCTCAGGTGCCTCCTGTTTCCATTGACCATCCTTGAGATGTTTCTACAACTTGATTGGAGTCAATTGATTGAACATGATTTGGAAAGGCACACACCTTTCTATATAATGTCCTACAGTTGACAGTGCATGTCAGAGCAAAAACCAAGCCATGTTCCGAGACAGGATTGTGTCGAGGCACAGATCTGGGGAAGGGTACCAGAACATTTCAGCATTGAAGGTCCCGAAGAACACAGTGGCCTACATCATTCATAAATGGATGAAGTCTGGAACCACCAAGACTCTTCCTAGAGCTGGCCACACGGCCAAACTGAGCAATCGGGGGAGAAGGGCCTTGGGTGGTGACCAAGAACCCGATGGTCACTCTGACAGAGCTCCAGAGTTCCTCTTCCAGAAGGACAACCATCTCTGCAGCACTCCACCAATCAGGCCTCTCCTCAGTAAAAGGCACATTACATCCCGCTTGGAGTTTTCCAAAAGGCACCTAAAGGACTCTCAGACCATGAAAAACAAGGTTCTCTGGTCTGATTAAACTAAGATTGAACTCTTTGGCCTGAATGATAAGCGTCACATCTGCAGGAAACCAGGCACCGCTCATCACCTGGCCAATACCATCCCTACTGTGAAACATGGTGGTGGCAGCATTATGCTGTGGGGATGTTTTTCAGCAGCAGGGACTGGGAGACTAGTCAGCATCGAGGGAAAGATGAACGAAGCAAAGTACAGAGAGATCCTTGATGTAAACCTGCTCCAGAGCGCTCAGGATCTCAGACTGTTCTTGAGTGGCCCAGCCATAGCCCGGAATAATTGAACATCTCTGGAGAGACCTGAAAATAGCTGTGCAGCGACGCTACCCATCCAACCTGACAGAGCTTGAGAGGATCTGCAGAGAACAATGGGAGAAACTCCCCAAATGCAGGTGTGCCAAGCTTGTAGCGTCATACCCAAGAAGAATTGTTTTGTTGCCATTGTGTGTAGATTGATGGGGAGAAAAAACAATTTAATCAATTTTACAATAAGGCTGTAACTTAACAAAATGTGTAAAAATACTTTCCCAAATGCACTGTACATACCTGGCACAGAGGAGTAGGGGAGGGGGACCTGGACCACAAAGTGGACAGTTAAAATGTCTATACTATATTCTCTTCATACAAAGAATATTGCAGAATTTTCTTAGATGTGAAGGGATTCTCTGGGCACAGTTGAACGTAAAATCTACCAAGTACCAATTATTTCATATTGTAGATGTTGTGTGTTTGCGTATGAGAACCTAAGTGAACATATGTGTGTGTCTCCATTTACAGCCAGCTACATCTTGCAGACAATCTCTCCCCTCCCATTTTTCAATCTACATGGCCCATTCCCCAGGATCCAAATTAGAGAGATTGAAACAGAAGCTGAGCATGTAAAGACTGGGTTTCCTTCCTTCCCAATCTTCTCACCTTGCGCTGGCTGTTTTTAAAAATTAATTTTATGTAATTATTCTGTGAAGCTCTTTTTACACTGTGCTGGCGCTGCCTGTGCTCTACTCCCACAGTGTGAGCTGTGTAATTTAATAAAGCCTCATTTAAGAGGGGGATTTGATTTTTAAAATTAAGCTGCCGTGATCACCCCAGCCCCCATCTCAGGACGAGATCCAATATTTAACATTATGAACATGTAGAGCAAAAATTATCACCCCAGGACAAATTAATGGTTTTCATAGGATCACATGAGGAGATGGCCCCCACTATGGAGAGGGATATATGAGCTACAGCCATGAGGAGGGAGAGAAAGAACCACTTCTCTCCTTTCTCAGGTATTCTTTCTTTTCCCCCTGCTGTCTTTCCATCATTCAAATATTCATTCATAATTCACCATTTTCCACTTTTTCACAGCAGGTGACTGTCGGAGTCTGAATCAAATGGTTTGGATGGAGATTTCAGAATGTCACCTCTTTAGTGTGAATGACTAGACTGCAATCTCACATGGAGGAGGAAAATAAATTCCATTACTTGTATTTATTTCACATTTGGCCAGGTGGGATAAAAGCACACCACGTCTTAGTTGTAAGTGGGTCCCAGGAGTCAGCAGTTACTCTTTGCACTCGAGTCAGAGCTGGAAGTGGGTCCCAGGAGTCAGCAGTTACTCTTTGCACTCGAGTCAGAGCTGGAAAGGACCCCAGCTTTTCCACCACACCATTCTACACTGTGAAACCTAATATAACATGATATTGTTTAGAATAGAATAAAACATCTACTCCTCATTACTCACCCTTCAACCTTATCTGAATACCACTAGAGGTACCACCTGACTGTCTGGCTCTCAGCAGCAAACAACACGAATGGAAACACAGCTACACACAGATAATATGGACATACAGTAGAACACAAACCACAAACATACTCAACAGGCAAACTCTGTAAAGGAACACTCCTGCTGTTACATATGATTATGAAGAAAAATATGGTAACTGAACTTGACCTCTAATAGGCCTACTGATCTGCACAGAGCCAGCCTCTCCTATCAGATGCAATGCAACATAAGTGGGTGAGAGAGGTCTATTCTGTCTCCCCTCCTCTACATCAGCACAACATGGATGGATTGGGTTATTGCCTCAAATCTAGGCCCTCTGGACAGGGGGTGTACTGGTGCCTCAGTCCAAACAGTTGTCAGGTTTGAAACCTGGTTCCATTTTTAATTGTGTGTAACTCACACAAATGCTGAACCCCATTTGCTCCGTGGAGCTGAGCGCTGCAGCGGCGAGTTCACGGCTCAGATGGCTGTGCCTTCAGCTTTCTTTGCTTGATGCAAACAATGTGTGCTTTCTGCAAATAACATTAAAACAGCCCGCTCATACAGTAATGCCCCATAAATATGACTAAATCTTGAAAAGCTAAAATAATTACTTTCATTCATTATTATGAACCCCTTCCTTGTCCACAAATCAGCTTCCTCTTGAGTGTGGGAGAACGGGAGGCTATTAATGCACAAACAGAGAGGGAGAGTTGATTATTACTGTCAATGCAGTGATATACAGTACCTCATATGTATCAGTAACAGTTCTTAATAATCATAGTAGGGCTACAACGAGCCCATTACTTTTTCCCCTTCCCTGGCACAGGGATCAGTATGAAAAATAATTACTGTTCCATCCCTCACTTCTTCCACTCGCTCTCCTCAGGGGCAAGCACCTGAGATTAGTGTTTTTCTCCCAGCTTATGCTGAATAATGTTAAGGTTGCGTCAATTCAAATCTGGTATTGGAACAAAAGGATTACTACGCCTTTTTAATCATCTATGTATTTTATTCTAGCAAACCCTTAAATGGTAAGTATGAAGTATGTATATACAGGCTCACTGTGACACCACGCAGGGCAAACAGCAAGCAGCGCATGAGAAGAGAGAGAGAGAGAAAGAGAGAGAGCGCGAGAGAGTCAGCAAGCAGCGCTATAGAAGAGCGCCTAGAGAAGCGCATAGCCTAGAGAAGAGAGCGAGTCCTATCCTTTGTTCTTCCTTAAATACTCTGACAGAATAGTTACCGCTCCTTGCTGGTCTGTCGGAGTAGAGGCTGAGTGTGGTTTAAACTTACTCAGCCTATCGTTGGCGTGCAGGCTGGTCCCAGCCTCGTGAAGCAATCCAGTTGACGGAAACAGTTCCTTATCTCGTGTTTACAACAAGACACAGTTCTATTGTGAAACCCTTAAGCTAGCACATTGCTTCCACATAGCTCCCCCACACCCAAACCTACAGCAGTTCTAAAGATCTATGATCACACAATACATTCAGTTAATAACTCTTGTTGTAGATTAACATATTCATTAGCTAAACATGTATCAGCCCTTACAATCCCCCTTTTGACACCCCCTAGGGTGTCACTCACCCCAATACAAAAATACAGAGCTTATGCATTAAGAAAAGTAAAAAAAAACTCAACCTGTTACAGCTACACCTACTGGATATAAAGAGGACTACCAGTCACTCCAAAACTTACAACCCTCACATCTGTAACAGCAAATCAACCAACCCGCTCATCCTTCGTTTCTCCACCCCTTATGCTGAGTGGCTACCAGCCACCCAAGAACTTAAAACCCTCTTAGGTGTTTAGGACAGCACTGACACTTAACATACTAGAAAATATTGAGATTATATATATATATATATACACACACACACACACACACACACACACACACACACACACACACACACACACACACACACACACACACACACACATTTTTATTTATTTTTTAACCCGTGGAAAAAATGACTTATGAAAACACCTTATTCAACCCCACTTTATTCAACCACCTCCCGTATAGCAAACCAAGGGTCATCCTCAGTCAGACTTCCTATGAAGACTTGATTCGGTATCAGCATCAGCTACTTGAGCTCCAAGGAGGGGCATCATACCAACAGCCTGCACCACATCTGTAACATACTTTTTCAAACATGGGATGATACAGGCAGCACAACACATTAAAAGCAAAAACACAGCAATTACTATTCTTCCTGCAGAGTGAGTTACCCCCCCCCATCATGTATATCACCCATATCCCCCACATGTTCTAACCTTAATCTGTCAACTTGCTCAAGTCTCGCCCTGTCTCTTCTAATGAGCGATTTGGGCCTTCGTCTTTTGCACAGTGATTTCTATGGTACCACGAATCTCTTTTGTTTGAATTCACTCTCAATGAGTGACTTGATACCTCTTTCACCTGGTACGGTCCTTCCCACCTGGGCTCCGTCCACTTTCTGGAATGCACCTTTACTCTCACCCAGTCTCCCACCAGGATATCTCTGTTTTCGAGGAGTTCGGACCTCCACCACCTGTTTGGACAGTCTTTCGACAAGAGAAGTTAACGCCTGCATGTAGTCTGTGTATCTGATTTTAGCTATGTCTAGTCTAGGCATGCTAAAATTATCTGCAGGTGGCCCTGGCATCCTACGCCCTGTCAATAGTTCATGAGGGGTTAGATGTGTGTCAGAGCCTGGGGAGTTTCTCACTTTGTTGTTGTAACTTTTGCATATTTCACAGCTTTCAGATGTTTCCCTGGCCATGTCCATCATGTTGGGGTGGTACCATGCCTTCTCAATTGCCTTTCCAACACTCTTCCATCCTTCATGTGCTTTTTCATGCTCTTCTCTGATGATAGATCAGGAGCCACTGTTTTTCCGGTGGTAGCCCTCCAGATTCCTTCTTGCCCCCTGCCTGCTCCACACATTCTGTTCATAAACATCAGCAGCCTCTTGTAACTGTCTTACTGTATCTTCTGTCAGCTCTTCCTGGCTATGGGTTGTCCTCTGCACCATCTGTTGTGCAGTGTAACCTCCCGCTTCCTTAGCTGCCAGGTCTGCTTGGTCATTCCCTTCACGTTCCCTAGTGCTTTCTTTACTGTGTCCTTTACATTTCATGATTGACACCCGTCTTGGCAGCTTCATTGCCTCAATCAATTTCTGGATCTCTTGTTTGTGTTTTATAGGTTCGTTTGAGCTGGTTAGGAACCCTCTCCTCATCCATTGAGGGCCATCAATGTGAGCAATTCCATGGGCGTATGCAGTGTCGGTATAGATGTCTACCTCTCTTCCTTGGCAGAGCTCTAGTGCTCTCCGCAATGCTCTCAGTTCTGCTAGTTGTGCCGAGGCTCCTGCTGGTTCCAATCTTCCTGCTTCCATCACTTCATGATCTCCGTTCTTTCCCTGGCGCACCACAGCATAGGCAGCAATGTTTCCTTCGCTCGGATTCTTTGACCTATAACAGCACCCGTCCGTAAATAGGGTTTCCTTCATTCCATCCAGTGGTGTGTTTCCGAGATCCATTCGAACCTTTATTTGCTTGGCTGCCCTGTCTTCACAAACGTGTGGTTCCCCCTTGCCCATGCCATCGGTCATGTTGGCGACTGTTGTCACATATGTGATGTGTTTTGCCGTAATTGTCTTGGTTATGTCAGATTTTCTCTTGCTAGACAGGGCAAAAAGCTTGGAACCGATAAAAGCTGCTACCCCATGGTCTGTGTTGATTTCCAATGGATGTCGCATCACTATGTGTGCTGTTTTTCCCACTGCTTTTGCCAGCGCAGCCATATGTCTGGCACAGTCTGTTTGGCCTGTTTCAATGTTGTCCAATTTTGCACTGTAATAATGCAATACTCTCCTCTCCCCCTTTTGTTTCTGATACAGGACGGAATGAACAAACCCGTCTTGTTCTGAAACATCAAGATGGAATGGTGTCGTGTAGTCAGGTAGAGACAGTGCTTCTGCTTGTGCTAAGGTTTGTTTGAGCTGAATGAATGCCGTTTCTGCTTCAGTAGTCCACTTTAGGACTGCAGTGAGATTACGTGGAGGGTCGGATAGTTTGTCCATTATAATCGGCATAAGTTGGTGTATAGGGGTGGTTGAGATGTGCATCCCAGCCTGATTACAGTATATACTACACCCCATTTATGATAGCAAGTCCCTGCCCATCAGTCCAACGGAGCATTCTGGGTTGTGTAGGAACTGATGTGTTACTTTAAGGTCATCCCATACCACTTCCAGTGGTACCATGTATGGCTTTCTCATAATTGTCCCTGAAACCCCAGAAAAAGCTTGTTTTTTCGTTGTGAGTTGATATGCTGTCTGCACAGAAGACCAGGTGCATCCTGTGTCAATCAGCATACCATGCTCCCTTCCACCTATTACGCACTTCAACACTGGTTCCACATCTGGTGGAAAAGTGTAGATGTTGGTGGTGGTGCTATTTGGGGTTTCCGGGCAGCTTCATTGGTTGCTACCTTCTTCTCCAGCCCAGGCCATATTGGGGAGCAGGGCTGGGTTCGGCACGGGCTGATATTGGCCCTGTTGCTGGAATGGCTGTTGTAGGGGCCATTGCTTCTGTCCACCTCGTCCTCCATGCCAGTTACCACTGTCTCGAGGTGCCCACTGTCCTCTTCCTCTGGTTTGGCCCATGTACCCTCTTCCTCTAGCCTGGAATGGTTGTCTTGGCAGAGCGCAGTGTCTAGCCATGTGTCCGGGTCTTCCACAGTTGAAACATCCTTGGTTCCCATATCTGGGATCGTGTGGCTGGGTTGATTGGGCTGATAGCGGCATGTAGGCTGACTGTTGATGTAAAGGTTCAGCATACACTAGGAGTGCGGGTGGTGGCGGGGGCTGATATGGTGCTCTTTCCAGGGCCATCAATCCTGCCATAGCCTGAAATGCTGTAGTTAACGCTGCCACATCGGGAGTGGGTGTCGTAGCCCCACTCCTATGCTTGCTGGGCTTATCCTCCATCAGTTGCTTTTTTAAGACCTTCTTCTGTAGATGTTTAATTTCATCCTCTTCTTTTCGTTTACCTTCCCTCCATCTTTCCACATGGTGTTGGACTATATCAGTGAACTCCAACACACTCTTTGCAGTGATGCCCACCATTTTCTCGCATTCCAGCCTCACCTGATCTGGGAGTCCCTCCAAACAGCTTGCCAGGAATAGGTATTTGGTGGTTTCCTTTCCTGGTTCTTCATTCCAGGCCTGTCTCCACAGGTTTTTTGCCTTTTTCATATACACTGGCACACTCTCCTCTCCGTCCAGTGTCAGCGTTTTCATCAACTGAGGTCTTGGTTGGGTCAGATATTTGCATCTTATGGCATCCCATATTTGTCCTCGATGCTGATCAAAGCGAGTTGCTGTTGCCACCATTCCTCTTACTCCCCCCTGTGTCATGATCTCCCGACATTCTTGATCGCCCATGCATCTGTTCATAACCGCTGCCATGTCTCCTAACGTAAGTTCGTCTGCAGCAGTTAGGCTTTCAAAAGCTTTGACCCACCTATCTCCAGACTCTTCTGGAGTAGGGAGAACGTCCACCAGGGTTTGTATGTCTCTGTGGGCCCATGGCTTGTAAATGGCACCACCCCCTGGTGTGTCTCTCATTGGGTATTGGCCCCTGGTTTCTTGCTCCCGGGTTCTGGCTCTAGTGTGGTGGGCAGGGGCATCACATGGGTCCCACACCTTTCCTTCACATTTTCCACAAAGTACTTTGAAATCACTTCTCTCTTGCTCCACTGGTTCCTCCTGTTCCCCTAAGTCAATAAAGTGTCCCCTCAGAGGTGTGGGTGTTCTGTACCTCCTTGGTGGTGTACTAACTCTACTTCCCTTCTTTCTCTCCTCACTCAGGTCCCTTCTCGTTTTCTCCATTTCCTGTAGCTGCTCTGCCCCTCTTCTCACTTCCTCTTCCATTTCTTTCAACTTTCTTCTACTCTTTTCTATCACCATTCTCTCCCTTTCTCCTTCCTCTTGGTCCATCTGAGTCCATTCCTGCTGCACCAGTTCTCCACTTTCACTGCCACCCGTTAAACTCATACTGGTCGCATCCGTCGATATTCTGGTCAAGTTGGACACCACCTTTTGTATGGCTTTTGCTGCCTCTAATAATACTGCCACCTCCTGTCTCCATTTTCCCATATCATTCACTCTTACCCATTGTTCCCCCTCTTCATCATCTGGTCGCTTGTGATATTTGACCTCTCCCACAATGTCCAACACTGGAGCCATCACTTTTGGTGTCCCATACGGGGGAGGTGCCGGTGGCAGGACCGGGTATAGTTGAAGTTTTATTACCTCTTCTTGTTTCTTGTCTTTGTTCTGTCCTTCTTCCCATATGTTCTTTAGTTTCACCAACATGGCCAGTAATATTTTCTCCTCCAGTCTGGCTTTTTCCATTACTTCCTTGAGTTTGCCTTTATTTGGCTCCCCTTCTTTCTTCCATTCCCCCTCTACTTTTTTGATTCTGCGTTTCAATGTTTCCAATATTCTACCTGGTTCGCCTTCAATAGGAATGCCATCAGAAGATTGGATCCAGCCATCTTCTAGCCACTCCCTATACAATTTTTCTCCTCTTCGTTTCCATTCTTTTCCATCCTTTCCCCCGTGGATTTCCAATGTGGATTTCAACGTCTCCAATATTCTGTCTGATCCTTTTAATGCCATTTTATTACTAGATTTCAACCAGTTAATTATCCTCTTCATTTTATAGATTTATAGGACAGTTTTAAATACTTCTATTCTGTACTTTGTAATGATAACCTTTATGTTACTAACCACTCCCTCCAACTTTACTTTCAACTCCGCCCTAATATCTAAAAATATTCCGCCGAACCTAGCCGTACCCCTAGTTACGAACCTTGCCGGTCGCTAATATTTATCTAACATTTCCCGAACCTAGCCGTACCCTTGTAGTTACGGACCTTGCCGAATCTAATTACTAAGCCAATTATTCCCTATACTCCTCGAAACTAGCCGTACCCTCGTAGTTACGGACCTTGCCGATAAAACAATACTCTAATGTAAGGGCTTCACAGTCACATTTACCAAATCACAGGTTTGCATGGTATTACTTATCTATTCATAATAATTAACAATTCAGTTCACTTACATCAAACAGGTGTTTCACAAAATTAATTTGGATAAAGCCAATGTGCAGAACTTTAGTTATTCACAATAGGTGTCTGCTTACCTTTTTAGTTGACCGGACTCTTTATGAAACACACCGTTCAACGATAGCGATGTCCAATCGGCTGGTCAATCTCCCGCAAAGTTCCTCTAGCAGATCACGTCGGGTGTCACCAATTGTTAAGGTTGCGTCAATTCAAATCTGGTATTGGAACAAAAGGATTACTACGCCGTTTAAATCATCTATGTATTTTATTCTAGCAAAGTAGAGGCTGAGTGTGGTTTAAACTTACTCAGCCTATCGTTGGCGTGCAGGCTGGTCCCAGCCTCGTGACGCAATCCAGTTGACGGAAACAGTTCCTTATCTCGTGTTTACAACAAGACACAGTTCTATTGTGAAACCCTTAAGCTAGCACATTGCTTCCACATAGCTCCCCCACACCCAAACCTACAGCAGTTCTAAAGATCTATGATCACACAATACATTCAGTAAATAACTCTTGTTGTAGATTAACATATTCATTAGCTAAACATGTATCAGCCCTTACAATAATTCCTCTCTGCATTTTAAATGCTGAATCACACTGCTGATGCATCACTTTATGTGTATTTTATGAATCTCAGTGGGACTTCATCTAAATTACTTTAAAAAAGAAGTAGCTCCGAAGAGGTCAAACACGGGCTACATAATTAAAGACATATACTGTACCTAGCAAGCTTTTTCTTTTTACAAAGGATAATGTTTTAATCCTAACGCCCCTTGTCCATGACCTAGGTAAACCTCTTTTTTCCAGAGAGAAGTCATCTTTAATTGTGGAAAGAATTAGGAAACCTTGTCAATCCTAGCTAATTTTTCATAATTACTAAAACGACCCTGATGGCAATAAAACAAGCCGCATCGTTCGCACATCTGCGTTTTCCATTTAATCCTTGACTTTCAAACATGACTGTCACGATCGGGTGTATACAGAGACCAAGGCGCAGTGCAGTTGAACTAGTTCGACATGTTTAATTGTATATACAGCGGGTGAAATAAGTATTGAACACGTCACCATTTTTCTCAGTAAATATATTTCCAAAGGTGCTATTGACATGAAAGTTTCAACAGATGTTGGTAACAACCCAAGTAATCCATACATACAAAGAAACCAAAACAAATAAGTTCAGAAATTAAGTTATGTGTAATAATGTGAAATGACACTGGGGAAAAAGTATTGAACACATGAAGAAAGGGAGGTTCAAAAAGGCATGGAAAGCCAAGACAACAGCTGAAAACTATCAGTAATTAAAAAGCAATCCAGCCCCCTGTCAGTGCAAATTAATATCAGCTGGTTCAGTCCCAACTGATAGCCTACAAAAAGGTCTCATTGCCAAGGTGTCACACAAGACACATCTCATGATGGGTAAAAGCAAAGAGCTGTCTCAAGACCTTCGGAACCTAATTGTTGCAAAACATAATGATGGCATTGGTTATAGGCGCATTTCTAAGCTAACAGTACCTGCTAATTGCAGGTATTTTTGAAGCTCTCCACAAGTGGTCCTTGGCTCTTGGACAACTCTTCTGATTATTCTTTTCACTCCTCTGTCAGAAATCTTGCGAGGAGCACCTGGTCGAGGCAAATTTATGGTGAAATGATTATCTTTCCACTTCCGTATTATGGCCCCAACAGTGCTCACTGGAACATTCAGAAGCTTAGAATGCGCCTATAACCAATGCCATCATTGGTTATAACGTAGGCAGTGAAGGCTGCTCCCTTCCTACCTCAGCGTTGCACGCCCGGTCCGGTCCGGATCCCAGCGCGGTGATTTCTCCCTCAGTACTCCCACAAAGCACCAAGTCCTGTCTGGACCCTGGTGTGGGAGCCCCCGACCCTGGAGTGGTACAAACGACCGGACCCGGACTGGGTACTGGTGTGGCAGGTGGTTCCGGCTCTGGAGCTGGGCAGATGTCCGGACGCCGACTGGGCACCGGTGGAGCGGACAGCTCTGGCATGGGAATGGTGCTGACGACCGGCCCCGGACTGGGCCCCGGTGGAGCAGACTGCTCCGGCATGGGAGTGAAGCAGACGGCCGAACCCAGACTGGGCACCGGTGTGGCAGGTGGCTCCGGCTCTGGAGCTGGGCAGACGTCCAGACCCCGACTGGGCACCGGTGGAGCGGACTGCTCTGGCATGGGAATGGGGCAGACGACCGGCCCCGGACTAGGCACCGGTGGAGCGGACTGCTCTGGCACTGGAGTGAAGCAGACTACCGGCCCCGGACTGGGCGCCGGTGGAGCGGACTGCTCTGGCACTGGAGTGAAGCAGACGACCGGCCCCGGACTGGGCGCCGGTGGAGCGGACTGCTCTGGCACTGGAGTGAAGCAGACGACCTGCCCCGGACTGGGCACCGGTGGAGCGGACTGCTCTGGCACTGGAGTGAAGCAGACTACCGGCCCCGGACTGGGCACCGGTGGAGCGGACTGCTCTGGCACTGGAGTGAAGCAGACTACCGGCCCCGGACTGGGCACCGGTGGAGCGGACTGCTCTGGCACTGGAGTGGAGCAGACTACCGGCCCCGGACTGGGCTCCGGTGGAGCTGACTGCTCTGGCACTGGAGTGGAGCAGACGACCGGCCCCGGACTGGGCACCGGTGGAGTGGACTGCTCTGGGGACTCCGGGTTGCGGACCTTTGCTGTAGGCTCCGGGCTGCGGACCTTCGCTGGAGGCTCAGGACTGCGGACCTTCGCTGGAGGCTCAGGGCTGCGGACCTTCGCTGTAGGCTCAGGGCTGCGGACCTTCGCTGGAGATTCCGGGTTGCTGACCTTCGCTGGAGGTTCCGGGCTGCCGACCTTTGAAAACACACTTACTTTGACCGTAACACTGTAGAGATAATGACCCACACACAGGTGGATGTGTGGGGTGCCTAAATGCAATCCCCAATCAGAGACAACCCTGTACAGCTGTCTCTGATTGAGGATCATACCTCCCCTAGTTAGGGTGTGAGGGCTCGACTGTGGTTCTACCACTCCCCTTATTGGGAGTAAGGTCTAACCACAGCCAAACCCTCACAATGACTAATGGGAAACATTAAGTACAAGTTTTGGAACAAGTGGTTTTAATAAAAAGGCCTGACTCTGGATTGAGGGAGTTTTTTAAATCATTCTTCAGAGAAGTCAGCATGTGTTTTTTATTTTATTATCATTGTTATACACTCAGCTCTCACAAAGGTGTTGCACATTTTCACAGGAAAGGCAGAGAAAACTTAACATTGAGATGTGTGTGTTCATTCAAACCACATTTTTTCCAATAACTTCTTTTAAGGGCTCCTCAGTAAGTAAACATGGCAGAAAGAATAAAGGAGGCCAACTGAAAGTGATTAGCACAAGATCATGAAGATGGAACACAGAAGACAAACAACAGTGTTTAGGATATTGGATTTCCTGTGGGCTTAACAAAAGAGATGGTAAAAATATGCAAAGTGGCATATGAAAGCATCTTCAGGAGAACGCAGAAAGACCTATTTTACCACTTCCGACAGACAGAGGAGTGGGAGAATCTCTCCACTGGAAACATTCATGACCTTGTGCTGGCAGCAGTCTGTTCCGTCCTCATGTAGTGAACTCAAGTTTATAGGACTTAATAAACAGCACTTAGAGACCTATTTTAGCATATGTCTGTGACACCATGACCCTGCAACTTTAAAGCATATTGCATATGGGTATAAACTTGCATGAGTGTTTGATAACTGGTGATGAACTATCACATCAATAGGCCTATGTATTTCACGCAAATGATATGTCCATCTGTCTTACAAAGAACACTAGCAACGCTGAAACTGGCCCAAAAAAATTTTCTAATGCAGCTTGGTATCATAGACCATATGTAACATAGTAAATATATATATATTTTATTAATTAACCTTAATTTCACTAGGCAAGTCAGTTAAGAACAAATTCTTATTTACAATGACAGCCTAGGAACAGTGGGTTAACTGCCTACATGGGCAGAACAACAGATTTTTACCATGTCAGCTCAGGGATTTGATCCAGCAACCTTTTGGTTACAGGCCCAATGTTCTAAACACTCTGCTACCTGCCACCCCATCTGACACTCAAATTAGTATGATATGTTACGATTGGTATAATTATATAAGACACAAGGTTAGGTATGGTGGGTGGGGTGGGGGGTGAGTCTTAGAATTTCATCATGGAAAACTTTAGCATTTTAACTAATTAGCAACTTTACTAACAAATGTTTTGCTACTTTGTAACTACTTAGCATGTTAGCTAACCCTTCCCCTAACCCTGACCTTCCCCTTTTAACCTTAACTCTAACCTTAATCCCTAACCCTAACTCCTAGCCTAGCTAACGTTAGCCACCTTGCTAAAGTTAGCGTTAGCCACCCAGCAACCTAGCTAATGTTAGCCACAACAAATTGGAATTCGTAACATATCATAAGTTTTGCAAATTCTTAATAAGAAATGGATGATGGAAATCCACAAATTAATACATACCATACGAAATTTGAGTCCCGGATTTGCATGTACTATGTTACGTCTACCCTTGAGTCCAGGTTGTGTAACAAAGTATGATTTTAATCCTAGACTGAGATTGGCTAGAGTTGACTGAGAGAGATGGCACCCAGGCATGGACACAGACACCCCTGTAGGCCTACCAAGATGTTTTGCTTCCTTTCATGAGACATACTGTATACTGCAACTTGTTTAAATGAATGGGAATTGGAGGTGAATATATTTACCGGCCTGTGGTTATAACCACAACAATGTAATGTTAATATATGCATTAGCCTACATGTTAATGATAAGTGTTTGTGGAGAATTTTTCAATTAAGCCCTCATAATTAATAGTTTTAGCAAACGATATTCAGCATTAAATAGTCTACAGTACATACCGCTTAATTAATGTGCAACATATCTTTGTCATGGTTAACAAATGTGCAGCGCTATCTAGCCTACTTTCATCACCATCTGTTGTTACTGAATGATAGTAATGGGTCGTTCCCGAACGAATGGCTCTTTTTGGTGAATGTCGGGAACAGAATTGCATCTGTGAAAGAGCCATTCATTTGGCCCCCTGATTTCCATATTGTTAGCCGACAACTGCTTTTTGAGCTCCAGAGTCAGACAACGATTAGCCTATCTGCAGATAAGATAATTAAGTGATTATGCCCTCGAAGCCAGTGTTTAGAGGATATATTGGCATGGGTGTTGCCAACATATTGAAATAAAGATTAACATATTTTAATGAAAAAAAAGATGTCACGATTTGACATAATGACAGGCAACTGTAAGCTTTACATTATAGATTAGCACATTTTTCATGGTTTTAGGTTGGCTATTTTTAAGTGCCACTGGACAAAGAGAAGTTTGGGAGCTAAATGAAAGTCTCTTTTAGTTGAACGGAGCCAAAAAAGCTGGCTCACTGAAAAGACTCTGAATGCCGATCACTACTGAATAAATGTTATTGAGTTAGCTAAATACATAACCTACTGCGCAAGACAATGCCTAAGCACAATTTGTTTGTTTTTTAAGTGCATGCGCACGTTTGTTGATAGTTCAATATCAATTTTACATGGTTGTTGTTGAGTTAACGAAAATCGTTGAATTGAGTCATTTATAAGTTATATTGTTAATTATCGACAGTCATTAGAGTTTTAGATAGGCCTGATGTTTAGCATGATTGAGTCCAGAAACCAGGTAAGAAGGTAAACATTTTCTTACACACTGATAGAAGGGCTAGACCTGGCCATACATTCTCAGGTTTAATGTCATTAAAATATTTTTGGAGAATTCACTTGTAAGGAAATCCATTATTGAACATGTATTAGGCCACACTACTGTATTCTCTCCCATGTGCACAGCAGTTTGCATTTGTTTGTTTACTGGATTAGATCTGTCCTCCCAGAGTCCCTCATGCAAATGTTTAGAGCACCAGAGCACTCCTCCAGGCTCCAACTCTGAGTTTTATCAGGGGGTACAGCTCTGATCTAGACTTGTCAGCATTCTCCCGCTGCTGGCGTTGGTCCTTGTGTGGTTTGGTTCTTTGCCGTTAACCACAATGCATTACATCTGCCCCTCCTCTCCCTGCCTCCTCTCCTCTTTGATAGCCCCTCTCCCGATTAGCTAGCACTATGGTGATGGCAAACAGGGCCGGGAACGCAGCACTCTCAACCCTCCGTCCATCTGTATTTGTCTGGAAAAGCTATCGGGCCAAGCAGGTTTTGGGGGTGATTTGAGGCTCTGTCGGAACTTCCTCGCGGACCTGGCGTGTCCTTGATAGCCCCTCTCCCGATTAGCTAGCTGCTATGATGAATAGCCACATTTAAATGTTTTATTGCCTCTCTTTTTTTGAATAAAATTACAAAGACTCTACTTTCATTTTTTTCTGATGGGATACATGATGGTCTCTGGGGGTATTTCTGCATGGGGTTGGTATTCAGATGGGGGGATGGGTTGTTATCAATACAGGTAGGTTCACTTAGACAAACATCTCAACCTTTAGCTGGACAGACCACTGAAACCGTACCATCATTTAAAACAGCATTTTTAAGCCCATTGAAATTGGTTTCAGAATGCATCAACATAGCTGCCATTTGAACCAGTAATACCTGGCCTGCTGCATGTCCCTTCTCTCTGCTATGGGGTAATAAGTACACGAATACCTCCATTGTAATTCAAGAATAACATTAATTATTTAGGTGAGGGTCATACTGGGCATTGCTCAGAGAACAGAGGACACAGTGGCAGTGACAGGCAGACATTGACAGGTGGAAGTTGTGGAGGGGGATATAGGGGGGCAACGAGTGATTAGGGCTGGGGGATACTGCTATTTTATTTTCCTAGCTGTAATAAATGCCCAGCGAATGTCACAGTGCTTATGAATGCCAGAGTCCCTATCCCAGTACCTACACCTGCTCCCATCTTTCATATAGTCCAGTTATTCTGATCCTATTAGAGGGCTTCGGCAGGAATTTTACTGTGTGCAAAGAAAGATCATATTAGCCCTTTCTTGGAGTAAAAATATGGTAGATCGATGAATGTCCAAATGCATTACATTTCAAATTCCGTCATTCTGAACATATTACATGGCTGATGTGTTTGTCTATCTGTATGACTATCTTGCCGGTCCTTTGAATTGTCACCTGGTCACAGTCCAGGAGGTTCTAGTAGCTCAGGCCAGCTGGAGAGAGAGAGAGAGACCTCATTGATTTAAAGTCCTCTGACCCTGTCTCAACCAGGAGACGTAGGTACACTTTCCAGCCATGTGCCCTGCCGTGCCTGTGTGTGTGCATTGTACATCTTAGCCAGCCATCCAAGCAAATGATTCAGATCAAAAGTTGATTTCATTTCACTCACCCTGACAAGGAAATTAGAAATGCACAGCGAAAGTTTACAACTCCCTCTCACTTAGAGGTGCCGGTGACATTATTTATTTATGCCAACCTGCATTACGCATAAACAGTGTGACTGACTGCGCAGAGTTGTGGACAAGACCAATTCTGCAGCTCTCCACACTTTACCCTCCCAAATCACAGGGCCTGAAATACTGCTGCCTATGGCTCATCAATCAGACCTCTCTCAAGATAGACGGACAGGCAGAACTACCTCCAACACACCTGTAGAGAGTAATTTCACAGATTTTGGCAAGAGTTTCACCTCATAGATCAGCACAGTTGGAAGTGAGCCAGTGAGTGTCAGTGTGATTCAGCTTCAGATTCAGCCTGTGCGTCTCAGTGGCCTCTGTATAGATCTTGAGTCTTGACTGATACTCTGTACTCTGTCACTCCTTGCTAGTCAGAGTGAAGAGCAGCCTTGTTTAGTCTCCTGCTCTCCTTCGGACCATAGCATTCAGTTGAGTTCCAATGAAAAATATTAAACTAAATTCATTCTCTTTATAGTAAAACATTGGGTTGTTTTGATAGATACACTGGCTGTGTGCTCGATTTTATATACCTGTCAGCAACAGGTGTGGCTGAAATAGCCAAATCCACTCATTTGAAGGGGTGTATATACACACTACCGTTCAAAAGTTTGGGGTCACTTAGAAATGTCCTAGTTTTTGAAAGAAAAACAATTTTTTTGTCCATTAAAATAACATCAAATTGATCAGAAATACAGTGTAGACATTGTTAATGTTGTAAATGACTATTGTAGCTGGAAACGGCTGATTTTTTATGGAAAATCTACATAGGCGTACATAGGCCCATTATCAGCAACCATCACTCCTGTGTTCCATTGGCATGTTGTGTTAGCTAATCCAGGTTTATCATTTTAAAAGGCTAACTGATCATTAGAAACCCCTTTTGCAATTATGTTAGCACAGCTGAAATCTGTTGTACTGATTAAAGAAGCAATAAAACTGCGCTTCTTTAGACTAGTTGAGTATCTGAAGCATCAGCATTTGTGGGTTCGATTACAGGCTCAAAATGGCCAGAAACAAAAAACTTTCTTCTGAAACTCGTCAGTCTATTCTTTTTCTGGGTTTTCTAATGATCAATTAGCCTTAAAAACTTGGATTAGCTAACACAACGTGCCATTGGAACACAGAAGTGATGGTTGCTGATAATGGGCCTCTGTACGCCTATGTAGATATTCCATAAAAAAATCTGCCATTTCCAGCTACAAGTCATTTACAACATTAACAATGTCTACACTGTATTTCTGATCAATTTGATGTTATTTTAAATGGACAAAAAATGTGCTTTCTTTCAAAGACAAAGACATTTCTAATTGACCCCAAACTTTTGAACGGTAGTGTATGTATATATACGAATATATATACACACGTGCTCAAATTTGTTGCTTCATTCCTTCTGAAAAAGTTATGAAATTAAAAGCTATTTTATCATGCATACTTGCAAGCCTTTGGTATGTCATAGAATAAAGAAAAGAAGCTGACACATTTGATGGTACCCCTTAGAAAATATAATAAATAATTGGATTATAGTGATATTTCAAACTCAAATGTGTTTCATTAATTAGTATCACACGTCTCCAATACTGTAATCAGTCATTCAGCCTATATAAATGGAGAAAAGTAGCCACTGTGCTGTTTGGTATCATTGTGTGCACCACACTGAACATGGACCAGAGAAAGCAAAGGAGAGAGTTGTCTGAGCAAGAAAATAGACAAGCATGGTAAAGTTAAAGGCTACAAGACCATCTCCAAGCAGCTTGATGTTCCTGTGACAACAGTTGCAATATTATTAAGAAGTTTAAGGTCCATGGAACTGTAGTCAACCTCTCTGGTCGAGGCCGCAAGAGTTAAATCGACCCCAGATTGAACAGAAGGATAATGCGAATGGTAGAAAAAGAACCAAGGATAACTGCCAAAGAGATATGTACAAGCTGAACTCCAAGGTGAAGGTATGTCAGTTTCTGATCGCACCATCTGTCGCTTTTTGAGCGAAAGTGGGCTCCATGGAAGAAGATCCAGCCTGGAATTTGCTAAAATGCATATTGACAAGTCACAATCTGTCACGGTGTGGAGTTGCACTGGAACATAGTTTATTAACTCAAACTAGTATTGACACAACCAAAACAAGAAACGTGTACTTACTAATACTAGACACTCCTGGTACATCCAATGACAATGAATTAATAATGACCCACACAAAGGTGTGGGTCCTCACAGCTTAAATAGAATCCCCAATTAGAAACAACGCATAGCAGCTGCCTCTAATTGGGGATCCAAACACAAAACATACATAGATCTAGGAATACTAGATCTGTCAGGCTCTGACCATGGCTAAATAGAGGAACCAAAGGCCTCCCTATGGCCAGAGCCTGACAGTACCCCCCCTCTAAGGCGCGGACTCCCGGCCGCGATAACAAATTAAAAAATATATATATATATCTACAGAAAAGAAATAATCAGGGTGGGAGGGTTAGGGAAGGAACCTCAGCGTCGGTTCTGGCCCTGGCGAAGTTGACAGCTCCCTCCCTGGAGCTGGTATGCCGACTGGTCCTGGAATAGGACCCGGTGTGGCGAACGGCTCCGTCCATGAAGCGGGGCAGACGACCGGTCCTGGAATTGGCACCGGTGGTGCGGACTGCTCCGGCACTGGAGCGGAGCAGACGACCGGACCCGGACTAGGCACCGGTGGAGCGGACTGCTCTGGTGCGGGAGCAGAGCACACGACCGGTCCCGGACTGGGCATCGGTGGAGCGGACTGCTCTGGTGCAGGAGCAGAGCAGACGACCGGACCCGGACAGGGCCCCGGTGAAGCGGACTGCTCTGGCATGGGGGCGGAGTAGACTTCCGGACCGGGCACCGGTGGAGCGGACTGCTCTGGCATGGGGGCGGAGCAGACGTCCGGACCCGGATTGGGCACCGGTGGAGCGGACTGCTCCGGCACTGGAGTGGAGTGGACATCTGAACCCGGATTGGGCACCGGTGGAGCGGACTGCTCGGGCACTGGAGCGGAGCAGACATCCGGACCCGGATTGGGCACCGGTGGAGCAGACTGCTCTGGCACTGGTGAATGGAACCGGAATCGTAGCTTGGGGAAGCACAGCTGTCACCGGTTCAGAAGCCCTCTCCCGTCGTTTATACGAAGGTGACATCCGCTCCGTCACGAGTGCCAATCGACGATCGAAGTCCTCTTCCTCCTCTATTCTCTGGAGGAACGGTTCCCACTGCGTCTCAGGGGGAAGAGCAATCCAGGTTCTCCACCACCTCGCTTGTTCCTCCATTGGTCGATCGAAAAATCCCTCGGGTCTCTCTCTATTATCAACCGTTGGAGGACGAAGTGGTGGGCGATCCTCTTCCTCCCGCTGATCGTAACCCCCTTCCTCAGATGGAGAATACAGGGGTTCTTCTCCTCCTCCCCAGTGCTGCCCATCCCGGAACTCGTTAACCACTTCGAATCCCCACGATGAGAGGGGCAGGGGTTCTTCTTCCAGCCTTCCTGACCAACCCCATAACCCCTCCCCTTGCAGATACTGGGGTTGAATCGGTTCTGGTTGATTGCCTTTCCTCTTTGATCGTCTCCGTTTCGTTTTTTGGCGATGATGTTGCCCGGACTACTCTTCGGGGATTGAGACGATGTAGTGGAGGTGCTCCTCGTCGACTTCCCACCTCCTCTGAAGACAGTCTTCCTCCTCTCTCCGCTCCGACTCTCCATAATAGCGCTGCTTGTTCGTGGTAAGGTGGTGGGTCATTCTGTCACGGTGTGGGGTGTAGAGGGAACAAGACGCTGCGGAGTTGAACTGGAACATAGTTTATTAACTCAAACTAGTATTGATACAACCAAAACAAGAAACGTGTACTTACTAATACTAGACACTCCTGGTACATCCAATGACACTGAATGAATAATGACCCACACAAAGGTGTGGGTCCTCACAGCTTAAATAGAATCCCCAAATAGAGACAACGCATAGCAGCTGCCTCTAATTGGGGATCCAAACACAAAACATACATAGATCTAGGAATACTAGATCTGTCAGGCTCTGACCATGGCTAAATAGAGGAACCAAAGGCCTCCCTATGGCCAGAGCCTGAAACAATCCTTCTGGGAGAATGTCCTTTGGACAGATGAACTGGAGCTTTTTGGCAAGTCACATCACCTCTACAAGTATGTTCACAGACAAAAAAATGAAGCTTTCAAAGAAAAGAACACCATACCTACAGCGAAACGGAGGACGTTTGTTTATGTTTTGGGTCTGCTTTGCTGTGCCTGGCACAGGGTGCCTTGAATCTGTGCAGGGCACAATGAAATCTCAAGACTATCAAGGCATTATTCGTCGCCAAACCCACTGGCTCCAGGTCATCTATAAGTCTTTATTAGGTAAATCCCCGCCCTATCTCAGCTCACTGGTCACCATAGCAACACCCACCCGTAGCATGCGCTCCAGCAGGTATATCTCACTGGTCACCCCCAAAGCCAACACCTCCTTTGGCCGCCATTCCTTCCAGTTCGCTGCTGCCAATGACTGGAACGAATTGCAAAAATCATTGAAGCTGGAGGTTCCTATCTCCCTCAATAACTTTAAGCATCAGCTGTCAAAGCTGCTTATCGATCACTGCACCTGTATATAGCCCTTCTGTAAATAGCCCACTCTACTACCTCATCCCCATATTTATTTTCGTTTATTTTTCACTAATCTTGCACTCCAGTATCTCTATTTGCACATCATAATTTGCACATCCTTCATTCCTGTGTTAATGATGATAATTCTGTAATTTATTTCTACTCTATAGTCTATTTATTGTCCTACCTCCCAACCTTACTGCATTTTTGCACTACATTTTGCACTCTGTTTATAGATTTTCTATTGTGTTTTTGACTGTTTGTTTAATGTGTAACTCTGTGTTGTTGTTTTTTGTCGCACTGCTTTGCTTTGTCTTGGCCAGGTCGCAGTTGCAAATGAGAACTTGTTCTCAACTGACCTACCTGGTTAAATAAAGGTGAAATAAAAATAAAAATAAAAATTCTGGAGTGAAACGTACTGCCCAGTGTCAGAAAGCTCTGTCTCAGTCAAAACACACAGCTAAAAGCACCCAAGAATGGATAAAAACAAAACATTGGACTATTCTGAAGTGGCCTTCTATGAGTCCTGATCTGAATCCTATCGAACATCTATGGAAAGAGCTGAAACTTGCATTCCTTAAGAAGGCACCCATCAAACCTGAGACAGCTGGAGCTGTCCACTGCTTTGTTTCACATTACAAACTCAATAGGAATTTATTTCCTAATAATCTAAAAACAATATGATATGATTCTTAATATGGTGCTTTGTATTATTCTGTTACTCCATTACTAGAAAGCCTATTCCACCTCAGGAGACTGAAAAGATTTGGCATGTGTCCTCAGATCCTCAAAAGGTTCTACAGCTGCAACATCGAGAGCATCCTGACTGTCTGCATCACTGCCTGGTACAGCACCTGCTCGGCCTCCGACCGCAAAACACTACAGAGAGTAGTGCGTACTAGGGCCAAGCTTCCTGCCATCCAGGAACTCTATACCAGGCGGTGTCAGAGGAAGGCCCTAAAAATTATCAAAGACTCCAGCCACCCCAGTCATGGACTGTTCTCTCTGCTATCGCATGGCAAGCGGTACCGGAGCGCCAAGTCTAGGTCCAAAAAGCTTCTCAACAGCTTTTACCCCCAAGCCATAAGACTCCTGAACAGCTAATCAAATGTCCACCCAGACTATTTGCATTGTGTCCCACCCCCTACCCCCTCTCTTTTACTCTCTCTTTACCACCTATGCATAGTCACTTTAACTATACCTACATGTACATATTACCTAAATTAGCCCGACTAACCAGTGCCCCTGCACATTGACTCTGTACCGGTAGCACCTGTATATACCACCTGTATACCACCTGTGTATATATATTTTTTTTACTGTCATTTTACAGTTTTTTATTTCTTTACTTATCTATTGTTTACATAATACTTATTTTTTTTATTAAACTGCACTGTTGGTTAGGGCTTGTAAGTAAGCATTTCACTGTAAGGTTTACAACTGTTGTATTCGGTGCACCTGACAAATAAACTTTGATTTGATTTGATTTGAACCGTAGATGGAACACAAAGTGGCTTTGCGAAGACACTAATGTCACTATATTGTAGATTGACATAGATGACCCTCCACTGCTTTGAACCTGTTTTATGTAGAGATAAGTCAGAGAGAAAGTGCATTCACTATCTGTATAAAGGGGCCCAGGGGACGTTTAGTTTTATTTGCAAACACGTTATCACTCTACCTCTGATCAATACTTCCAAACAGCTGATGGCATGCTCCACACATGGGCAAAGGTGAACAAAGAAGTCCCTCCCCTTTATGAAACAGAGACGAGAGAATCTGGCATCTTTTGTCCATAGAAGTCTACTGAAATTGTAAATATCAAACATTGATCAGTGGTTCTGAAATACCTTGAATTCTCAAATGAACTGCAATAACTGATAACACACTGTAATGAAGACCTTTGATCTGGTCATATACTTTCGTTTTTGCTGACCTTTTTTCCTCAGCCGTAGAAGTGATTAAGATAACGTAGCTCCTTGACTGTATCGGCTGTTTTTTCTCTTCCCAGTTAGTCATGTTTACCTGCCTCCATCTGAACCCTCACCTTTATTATACTCTACTCTGATAAGAGAGTCGCAAACAGACAGTGTCTCTCTCAAATCTCAGTGTCTCCCTCTTTCCCTCCTTTGGAAGGCCGTTTGGAATCCGTCACACTGATCTGGAACATTAGCTACCAGCTAAATACATACTGGATGACTTGTTCTTTTATGTTACCTGAGTAAGAACAGCCTGCCAGGAATACTGGAAGGAGAAAAGGAAGAATCTAAAAGGTACACATGATTCACTGGGCCAAGGAAAAAATCAACACAGGACAGGAACCAGGACTTTGGAGGCCTGTGACCGAGTGGAGGAATAGCGGAGTCACACAGAACGAGAAAACATTGATTTACCTGAGCTAGACAATCAGGAAGACACAGAGAGGAAATAAGTGATTGTGCTGAAAAAGTGGGTAATTTTGGAACAGAATGGTGAACTGAAGAGGAAGGTTGTGCAGCAGTCTGTTCTGGTTCCTTTGCTCATATAAATCAGGCTTTTGTTTTGGGCCTAATGTGGCCTCCTGAAGCAGTGACCAGAACCATGAAGCTGTCAGGGACCATGCTGGATCTGGACTCCACAGACTACAGCACCACCCTTGACCCCTCCTACACCATGCTGGAGTTTGACAACCTCAGGGTGTTTCCTGTAGAGACAGGTATGTCTGGTATAATGACTAGGTCATAGGTTCATATTTATGAGTAGATCTTAGTAGCTTTTTAAAACATTTTCTCATGGCATGGATACATCATGGTGCAAAGGCAGGACCCGAGGCGCAGAGCTGTCACGAGTCGGTATGGTGAGAGACCAAGGCGCAGCGCAGGGATTGTAGTTCGACATTTTTATTTATACTATGTATAAAACAAACACAATGGACGAACTAACAAATGTAGAAATTACGAACTTTACAAAAACAAACCAACAACGTAATCCAAAACGTACTAACACTTCCTTAATGTGACTTGAGAAATATACAATGACCCACACCCCGGTGTGGAACATACAAACATATGTAGGATCCCTAATTAGAGACAATGCACTGCAGCTGCCTCTAATTAGGGATCCAACACAAACCACCACCAGAAACAGAAATAATAGACATGTCAGACTCTGACCATGGCTACATAGAGAAGCAATAGGCTTCTCTATGGCCAGAGCCTGACAAGAGCTGAAGTATATCGACACTCCTTTACTAGTATTAACAAAACAACAAACAAGTAGAGGACACAACCACAGACACACAGAAGGGAAAGCAATAATAATAACCCACACACAGGTGGGAAAGCAAGAATCTTAAATAGGATCTCCAATTAGAGACAACGCAGGGCAGCTGCATCTAATTGGGGACCAACAAAACATAAACATAGAGTTTGCCTGGGCCCTCTCCTCTGTCAAGCCCTGACCTTAGCCACCAGACAAACATAGAGATGACTGGCGGCATACCCACAGTCAGGACCTGACAATGACATCAGCTCTCATTCCACAAAATGCTGCAAATACAACGGTCATTACTCCCGGAAATACTGGTAGTGTTCTAAAGACCTCCCTCTCCCTCCTCCTCTGCTTTTCCTTACAATCTAATTTGAACTTATTATCATCATTAGGAGTTTGTTCTGCTGAATCAGGTTCTTTGGCACTTTTAAGGAGATGCTTTACCAGCAGACTGCTCTCCAAGGCAGATAGCTGTGTGGCAGATGTATTCTTTGTTCAATTTTTATCCATGGCTGCTCAGTGTCCCAACTCTAAGTTTGCAATTTAAATACATTACAGCCTGAGGTCATTGTCCCTGTGACTGCACAAACACTACACCAACAGAGTATATTTGACGGTCAGTGGTTTTAAGAGAGACATTAGTGCAGCGATCGAACACTGACAGGACACAATTTAGAGCAACACTGAGGGAGATTTAATTAAAATGGAGCTCCCAGTGTAAAATTAGCCAGTGGACTTTGGCTTTGCCACTGACCCGAATCTGCTTTAATTAAATGGGGAGTTTCCTCTTCCTCTGAGTAATAAGCAGCAGTGGTCCTCTGAGGGCCTGTGAGTCTGGCAGAAACATACAGCAGTGATATCTCTACCTATAACCCTGCTTTTATTACCCCCTCCAAACCTCATCAGACCTCGAAAACAACACAACGCTGCCATTGTTCTTACAGCCCTGTAAGCTCACAATCAACACATTTCAGCCTTGGAAAGTTGTGCCTTTTTATGTGCAGCACAAAGCTCTGTAATCGTGCTTACCTGCTGTCACACAGCGTTGACAATCTCTCAGCTGAGTGATCCACACTCATCTCAGCTTATTAACATGGCTCTGAGATGTTTACTTATTCATCAGCAATGGGGGCCCCTATGTAAAAGTAGAATAGTGTCCTACAAACCACTATTACAATGTGCATCACCAAAGATTCTCTAATGAGACCCATCTGTGACACAGATGGGTCTCAAACCAGCATTTTCTTGTGATTGATTGACAGAGTTGATGATGCCAGAGCCTGCCCCTCTGCTGCCACAGACCAAAGGGAGCGTGTGTTCCATATGTGCAGACAGGGCCACAGGTAAACACTACGGAGCCTCCAGCTGCGACGGCTGCAAGGGCTTCTTCAGGCGGAGCGTCAGGAAGAACCATGCCTACACCTGCAGGTGAGACCCATCACCACACAGGTCACTGAAAGAGGACTACATCTCAAATGACACCCTATTACCAATATAGTGCACTACTTTTTATATGATCCAACATGGTCTCAGAGCATTTCGTATTATTCTGTAAGTAAATCCGAAACACTCCATTTAGTATGATATGTATGGTATTGTACAGTACTGATCGGACACCATCACAATTACAGAAGCCATAGTGTGAGACTTGAATCTTACAACTCTTGTCTTGTTTTGAAGTTTATCTAATTGTGTGTGTGTGTGTGTGTGTGTGTGTGTGTGTGTGTGTGTGTGTGTGTGTGTGTGTGTGTGTGTGTGTGTGTGTGTGTGTGTGTGTGTGTGTGTGTGTGTGGGCAGGTTCAGCAGACAATGTGTTGTGGACAAAGACAAGAGGAACCAATGCCGTTACTGCAGGCTTCGGAAGTGTTTCCGAGCTGGCATGAGAAAGGAAGGTGAGAGAGATGGTTTGTTTTTTAATCATGACATAGATTTTACATACTGTATGGCACCAGACTACATAATAATTAAACAATTCATTGCCACATTGCCTGCCAGCACACATATGCACACGCACAACATTTTATATATGCAAGTTGACAAATCACAATATTTCCCCACATTGCATAACCATGTCCAACGCCAAGGGGGGCATTGGGGTTGGCAGGCACGCAAGGCGGTGGTGGGTAGTGGGGGCTCAGGCAGGGGTACTGAGTGGGGTATAGTTTACATTCTTAGGAAAAAAAAGGTGCTATCTCAAATCAAATCTATCTTATTTTTCGCATGCTTCGTGAGCAACAGAATAACAGAAAGATAATAACACGAGGAATGGGATGGCCACGGTCAGGTCCTTACACCCAGGGTTGGGTTATTGGTGATCCCCAGTTAGAGACAGCTGTCGTGAGTTGTCTCTAATTGGGGATTCTATTTATGTGCACCGCACATCCACCTGCGTGTGGATCATTGCTTGTGTTTGTGTTACTTGTGTGCTTGTTTTCGGCACTAACGCCACGGTAGTTTATGTTTATTGTTTGGTAGTGTTTTATTTGTAAAATAAAACATGTTTGCATCGTCCTCTCGCTCTGCGCCTCGTAACCCTTCAACCTCACTGTGACAGATCCATGAATGGCCCCTCACATGAATAATTAACATGGCTTAGCATGGGCAAATATTTGCTCAGGCTTTTTCAAGAGAAACATGCTTCTCTTTGCTGAGCCCTCGGTCCAGGGGAATGTTACGTAAGAGAGAAACTGAAGCTGAGCTGAGCCCCCTTAGTGATGGTCAAGAAGAAAGATTCAAACATTTTCAGTCCTGTCTAAAAGCATTTAGTAAAAAGCAAAGCTATGCCACAAAATATCAGAACATGCCATTTTGAAATGGTGTATAAGCCTTTGGTTTAATGTGTTTCAATTGTACATTCATTTGGACAGCAAATTCTAACAAACCATTTTTGGTAACGATCATTAATTGCACTCCTCCTATTCTCCTTACTGAATGTCCACAGCCACTTTCAATCTATCACTTCACTTATGCTCCATGAAGGACTCATTTGTGACATCATCACCCATGGTCATGTCTCCAAGGCAGAGGTCTCTCTCTCTCTCTGTCTCTGCAGCTCCAGTTTGATTAATCGGGTCCTGATTGGCTGCTGAGAGGTCAGCTGTGGTGACGGATTGTTCTCAGACTGGGGCTTGTTGTCTGACTTTGTGGTGCAGACTGGAATCAGGCTGAGGTCATCCATTGTAATGATTCAGGCTCAGAGGTCACTATGAGACAGTCTCCTCTGTCGGACACAATCCCAACCATCAGGTCCTATACTATCAGCCTCCTGTCATGCCTAATTACATAGTCAGGTTTAATATGTTGGCAGAATCAGAATCAAAATTAGAGATGTTAATTTCCAGAAAATGGGGAATTCGGAAACATTGCAAAATGTAATTTTCTCTGAAATTAATTATATAACAAAAATGATTAACGCAAGATGTGACAATTTCAAAGATTTTACTGAGTTACAGTTCGTATAAGGAAGTCAGTCAATTGAAATAAATGGATTAGGCCCTAATCTTTAGATTTCACATGACTGGGAATACAGATATGCATCTGTTGGTCACAGATATCAACAACAAAAAAAGCCTCACAATGGGCCTCAGGTATCTCTGTGCATTAAAATTGCCATCGATAAAATGTTCCTTGTGTTCATTGTCCGTACCTTATGCCTGCCCATACCATAACACCACCACCACCACCACCATCAGCAAACCGCTCGCCCACATGACACCATACACGTGGTCTGCAATTGTGAGGCCAGTTGGACGTACTGCCAAATTATCTAAAACAGGTGGCTGGAGGTGGCTTATGGTAGAGAAATTAACATTAAATTCTCTGGCAACAGCTCTGGTGGACATTCCTGCAGACAGCATTTGAGAGAAATAAGCTTTTTGTGCGTATGGAACATTTATGGGATCTTTTATTTCAGCTCATGAAACATGGGACCAATACTTTACATGTTGCGTTTATATTTTTGTTCAGTGTGGGTGTATGCTGTAATTACAACATGACCCCTCCACTGGGTATACTTTGTTTTTGTTCAGTGTAGGTGTATGCTGTAATTACAACATGACCCCTCCGCTGGGTATACTTTGTTTTTGTTCAGTGTAGGTGTATGCTGTAATTACAACATGACCCCTCCGCTGGGTATACTTTGTTTTTGTTCAGTGTAGGTGTATGCTGTAATTACAACATGACCACTCCACTGAGTATACTTTGTCCAAGTAAAACAGTGAGTACAATAAATCCAGGGACTCTCCCTCCCTCCTATTCTTTTATTTCCAGCTGTACAAAACGAACGGGACCGCATCAGCAGCCACAGAGGAGAGGGACATGGGCTGGGAACTCTGTCCATCAGTGTACTGTTACAGGCAGAGGCAAGCATGCATCAAGTAAGAGACTGTCACTATAAAACCTCTCCCTCCCTAGTCCCCTCAATGTGGGCTGTGTGCTAATGGGGCTCTGATCACCATCCAACAGCATTGTTCCAGAGACAGACCCACCAACAATACACATCCAAAATCTATTTCTCATCTTTCTTTCACCCTTATATTCTCTATTACCACCATTCTCTGAAGTTACCTTTCCCCCACCCAATACCCTACCTGCCTCTGCTTGCTCTGCCCTTCACGATTGTCCAAGCAATGATCATCTCACCCCTCCACCCTGCTCCATCCATCTCCTCCAACCCTCTCTTCATTCTCACATTACACTGACACCTAGGGCCAATGTGGAACCTCTCATTATTGTGTGCCACTCTCAGTTTCCAGCCCCGACCTCCCCAATGAGCTGTGACATCAACACCAAGAAGATAGCGTGCATGGGGGACGTGTGTGAGTCCATGAAGCAGCAACTCCTCCTGCTGGTGCAGTGGGCCAAGCGCATCCCAGAGTTCTGCATCCTCCCCATTGACGACAGGGTATGGAACTATGGATGTTAGCCTACTTACAGTAATGTGTCTGTATGAACATGTGAGCTGCACCTGTCTAAACAGACGGTCACATTCAGCCTCCTTGTGTAGCATCCTTGTGTTGGGTTTTGGATCACTAGCTGTTAGGATATTTACGTTGCAGGGAGGGCTGTCTGTGTAAAAGCTGCTGTGTCTTGTCTCTGTGCTGTGTCTGGTCTGTGTGCAGGTATCCCTGTTACGAGCCCACTCTGCTGAACACCTCATCCTAGGGGTGGCTCGACGCTCCCTGCCTTACAATGACATTATCCTTCTGGGTAAAATCTATAGATCTCAGCTGAGTCTGGGATGTGCCCTCTTCTTCGTTAAAGAATGAACAAATTATTTACCCAATGTTTGATATTCTTTGTCTTCAATACTGGTTAAGTCGACTAGCTATACTGCTTTTACCATATGTGTATATTGATAAAGGAAGCAGACTTACCTAATGTATAAGGTTATACTTACAGTTTTACTTAACTTATATTTTAAGTATTTAATATGTGGATTGTGTTTGCAGGTAATTACTTTGTGATCCCAGTGAGCGGTCCTGAGGTGGAGGTGTCCAGGGTGGCAGCCCGGATCCTGGAGGAGCTGGTCAGGCCTCTGAGAGAGCTGGACATCACCGACAGCGAGTTTGCCTGCCTCAAAACCATAGTCTTCTTCGCTCCTGGTCAGTCAGTCCTTTGGTCGCCACCAGCCACCCCCCTTCCCCTCCCCGTCCTCATCTCTTGTCACCTCTTCTCTATTCTCAGACAAAGGAAGAGACCTTCGCCAGGAATCTTTTTATTTCACAGTTGTTCTCTCTCTGCTCTCTCTGCTCTGTCCTTGGCACCCTGTTGGTTTGTCCTGGCCTGGAGGTCTGGTTTCATCGTGTTCTGGGGAGTAATTATTAATATCTGGGCGAGGTCCTTGGCCTGGCAGGGAGAGGTGACTGGCTGCTGGACTTTATAGCCTGTTGGCCTGAGGTGTTGATTACAGCAGCAGAGCCAGGCCACCAGTCTGACAGACTGACTGGCCAAACTGGCACAGCAGCAGCACCAGGCCAAGTCTGACACAGATGACTGACTACCTACAGAAATAAACACACTGCACGTGTGCTCAGCTCTCTCTGACCCTGCCCTGCTACCTCTACCCAACCTGTCTCAAATAATTTCAGTTTAGCTTATTACACATAATGCATTTAAATTTGTAAAAAGGTATATTGTATAATGTCCCAAAGCAATCCCATCTGTCTCTATTATCATCTCCAACTCATCAGGTGGTAGGCCTGATCACTAACAGCAATGAGACAGCCTACAGGGAGGAGGTCAGAGACCTGGAAGTGTGGTGCCAGGATTACAACCTCTTCCTCAAAATCAGCAAGACCAAGGAGCTGATCATGGACTACAGGAAACAGGGGCGGGTGCACACACCCATAAACATCGACAGGGCCACACTGGAGAGTGTCAAGAGCTTCAAGTTCCACATCAGTGAGGACTTAACATGGTCCTCTCACAGCAGCACAGTTGTGAAGAAGGCACGGCAGTGCCTCTTCTCCCTCAGAAGGCTGAAACGATTTGGCATTGACCCACAGATGCTTAGGCTTTTACAGTTGCACCATCAAGAGCATCCTCTGCTGGTTGTATCACTGTCTGGTATGGCAACTGCCCCACCCTTGACCGGAAGGCCCTACAGAGGTGGTGTGGATGGCTCAGCGCATCACTTGTGGTGAGCTCCCAGCCATCCAAGATGTACATGCCAGGCGGTGTCTGAGAAAGGTCTGAAAAGACTCCAGCCACCCAAGACATGGACTGTTCTCCATGTTCCCATCCGGCAGGCGGTACCGGTGCAGCAAGGCTCAGACCAACATACTCCTAAACAGCTTCCATCTCCTGGCCATAAGACTGTTTAATGGCTAACAACTACTGTTCCCCCTCACACCTACGCTTCTGCTAAAATGAGTATTGATTCTGCTGTTCATTTATTATTGATTGCCATTACCATTAGTATCAATATATTTATCCTGCTACTGGTCACTATTACTCCTGTTCACATGAACACTGTACATTAGCATTAGAATATTACCATTAGTACATGTATTTATATATTCCTGCTACCAGTCACTTTTCAGCCCTGTTTACATGTATATCTGTCTATTACGCCTACACTGACACTCTTGCACACTCATACAATCATACTAACACACTAAAACCCACACACATAAACTCACACACACACACACACTCACACTAACACCCACACACATAAACTCACACACACACTCACACTAACACCCACACACATAAACTCACACCCACACATCACTTATGCTGCTGCCATACTGTTTGCTATTATTATTATTATTGTTATTTATTATTATTAGTAGTAGTAGTAGTAATCCTGCTACCAGTCACTTTCTCCTAATCCCTGCCTATATGTACATATTTACATCAAATACTCCAGTATCCCTGCATTGTAAATGTGGTACTGGCATTTGACCCTGTATAAAGCTTATTTATTGTATTTTTCTTATTAGTTATACTTTTTTATATTGAATACTGCACTGTTGGGTACGTTAAGCATTTCACGATACTTGTGCATGTAACAAATGGAACATGAACTTATACTCTGGTACCCTGTCCCTCCCTCCATCTGTTAGAGTTAGGACTGCAGTGTACATGTCTTCCATACGATCTCTCTCTCTCTCTCTATCTCTGTGTCTATGATTCCAGTGTTAAACCTAGCTCTCTCCCCCTGTCTCTCAGACTGCCCAGGGCTGAAGGCCCCTCAGACAGTGCGGCAGCTGCGTTTCCAGGCCCAGGTGCTGCTGGACGAGGCCACCTGTGAACAGCGGGGGCGTTTTGGGGAGCTGCTGCTGATGCTGCCCCCCCTGCAGAGTGTGGCCTGGCAGATGGTGGAGACCCTGCAGCTGGCCAGGCTCCTGGGGGAGCCCAGCGTGGACAGCCTGCTGCAGGAGATGCTGCTTGTGGAGGGGGCCACTGGGGGCCTGAGACAACGCACAGGGCACGGTACACTCCAGAGGGGAGATACTTATAGTAAAAACCCTCAAACTGAATACCCCTAACTTTCACTGGGTTGCCTTACAGGTCAACAACAGAGGTCAATAACAACTCAAACCTAAAATAGGTCAACTTTCAATTCCCACAATCTAATTTGTCCACTGTGCATTGTCTTCACTTATGTTATCTTACTCTTTCATGGTGAGCTCTTATTATTGACTTGAGAGTATTCTTAATGAGGGTAACCTTTGAGCTGTTATGGTAACTGGATAGTAGTGTAGTAGTATACAGTTATTATTTTCTCTGGTCCTCCTCAGGTTCTAACTCAAATATAATGGCGTTCCCCCCACCCCAAGATCACACCCTGTCTCAGGACCTACTAGGAGGCCATGTCGGGTTGCCTAGCAACTTCACATCAGTCATCCTATCTGTCCCTAGCTGTGAGTACCCCCAAACGCATCCATAGACAAGTCAAAATACATTGTGTACTAGTATGCATTAGCTAGCTAGCGCAAACAAATACATCAGAATCACCTTGTGTGACACCTTTATACACACACACACACCTGTATTTAGCGGTGCAGCAAGTTCGTGAAAACTCAGACGCTGGTTTCCTGTCTGTGTCCCAGACTGAGTCAACAGGTTTTCTTCACTGAGATCTCCTCACAACACCAAGCAGCATGGTGCTCCTAAGTAATAGTCTGTCTCGCCAGCCTCATGGTGCTCAACAGCAGCTGTGGGAAGAAACTACCTCAGTAATGCCCCCACACTGTCAAAACAGAGGAATAACACAAGGTGATCTCACTGTCCCCAGTGTTTTATCACCCTCACAGAGCCAGCCTGGCCCTACAGGGGCCATATGGACCAGACTGCTCCCCTTGTCTCAGGCCCTCTAATCCAGCCTCGCTTCACAGGAACCAGGGTCGCCAGGCTAAGTCCCTACAGCTCTGAGATCACCTGAGGGATGTTGATGTCTGTCTCCGATCATTAATATTCCTATAATTATCACCTTTGTGTCTTTTTTTAGGGGATTAGCTCACCAACAGTAACTTAATATACTGAAAAGGTACTGTTATGGACATGTAGTAAAAGCCATGCAGTTTCAGTCTCCGTGGTTGCAATGCCAGTCTGATGCCTGTCTCTCTCCAACAGCTCTGCCAATGGTGCCTCTGGTGCCCACACAGACTGGCACTCAGGTGTACAGACATGTAGAGGGGACAGACATGCACGTAGATTCTGCCCACGGCATGCCCATGGCTCCTGTCCACACCTGCCTCTGAGAAGCAGACCAAGCAGCAGCAGCTACTCAACCAGAGAGGAGAAAAAAAGCTGTGTGGTCTAAACATGCACGCACACACACACACACACACACACATCCAAAATACTTTTAATTGACTAAAACCAAATTGAAACTGAGTAGAAAAGATTCTTGACTGTGTCCAGCTCGCTAATAATCACTGAAATTAAGGCTAGACCGCCAGGGAGCATTTTTTTAAATTTGACGGCGAGGAAATACAACACATTTTCAGCGCAGCCCTCCAGATCTCGTTGAAGACCGAATGCGGTACCCGGGGTAAAATTTGTTTGACACCCCTGGCCTTGTTGTTGGTGCATCCAGGCCGTACTACTATATGAACACAACATGAAGTAGAGGCTATTACATGGACACTAGTAACCCAAAGATGGACTTTGACTCACCCAGCCAATCCTCTCTCTTATCCATATTTGCACAATTCACATTGCACATAAGGAATATGATGCATACAATTAATAATTGATCAGGAATTGTTCTTTATGTTAACCATTCCCTGACAATTAAAATCATCATATCAATAAAAAAACACAGTTCAATTGTATGTTATCTTTTTTAGATCATGGTTGGGTGTGAGTTGTGCTGGCATGTTAATTAATGACAATAGTGATGTGGCAGTGGTGAAGAACAATTTCATGTTGTTTGTCTTCAGGATCAAAGTCCATGCAGATGTTGGTACTGTTAAACATTTTAAAGTTACTTGTAAAAAAGAAATCAATAAATGAAAAATAAATATGTATAAAATGCGTTGTGTGTGTCTTGCTTTGGATAGATGTTAGGTTTTATTCTGTAGGGGTGTTACTTTTTTTTTTTGTAACAGGCTACTTACTGGAAGAAAATCATTCACTGGTGACTGTAAGTGTAGGATATGTAACATAACTGCAGAGGGCGCACTAAGCCTGTTCAGAAAATCTGACGGTTCCTCTTTCCCTTTGAGCACTTGAGGCAAACCCTCTCCGTGTCACGGAAACACCATCGCCAGCACCAGACCTCCACACTCCGCCCACTCGTTCCACATCCCCGGATTTCTAATCACATGTCATCATCACCTGCCTGCAATCATCACTCTCCTCTCCTACACCTTTAAAACTCCAACAGTTCCCTCAGTTCACTGTCTGGTCTCGTCGCTACACGATCGACAGCCTGACTCTCCGGCTAGGAGCTCTTCTACCGGCATAGGACTTCCCTACTCCGTACATCAACCTTCTACAACGCCGGCCCTTCGGTCGGTATCTGCCTTCGGTCCAGATCATCTCCGCCAACCAGCATCAGATAAGAGACTATCTTTACCAACATCATTCATTCATTCATATCTGGCTTCCATCTGTTAATCGCCTGCCGTATCTGTTTCGGAGTGTTTGGAATAAACTTCCTTGTTTACTCACCTGTTTGTGTTGTTCGGTCTTATGACAGAAGACCAGACCTCATATGCACGAACCGACAGATCACGGCGAAGGTGAATCTTCGTCTCCGGTCACAATCGCTGATGTGGTTCTTGAGATTCAGCGCGCGATTCATTCTCCCACCATCACTTCTTCGTCATCTGCCTCTGTCAGTCCCATGGCCCGACCAGCGCCCTACTCAGGCGAGGAGGGGGAGTGCAGCGGTTTTCTTCTGCAGTGCGAGCTGTTCATTTTTATTTATTTGTTATTTATTTTTTTTATTTCACCTTTATTTAACCAGGTAGGTCAGTTGAGAACAAGTTCTCATTTGCAACTGCGACCTGGCCAAGACAAAGCAAAAGCAGTGCGACAAAAACAACACAGAGTTACACAGTAAACAAACATAGTCAAAACACAATAGAAAATCTATATACAGAGTGCAAAATGTAGTGCAAAATGCAGTAAGGTTAGGAGGTAGGACAATAAATAGACCATAGTGGTGAAATAAATTACAGATTATCATCATTAACACAGGAATGAAGGATGTGCAAATTATGATGTGCAAATAGAGATACTGGAGTGCAAGATTTGTGAAAATAACAAAAATAAATATGGGGATGAGGTAGTAGTGTGGGCTATTTACAGAAGGGCTATATACAGGTGCAGTGATCGATAAGCAGCTTTGACAGCTGATGCTTAAAGTTATTGAGGGAGATAGGAACCTCTAGCTTCAATGATTTTTGCAATTCGTTCCAGTCATTGGCAGCAGCGAACTGGAAGGAATGGCGGCCAAAGGAGGTGTTGGCTTTGGGGGTGACCAGTGAGATATACCTGCTGGAGCGCATGCTACGGGTGGGTGTTGCTATAGTGACCAGTGAGCTGAGATAGGGCGGGGATTTACCTAATAAAGACTTATAGATGACCTGGAGCCAGTGGGTTTGGTGACGAATATATAATGAAGGCCAGCCAACGAGAGCATACAGGTCGCAGTGATGGGTAGTGTATGGGGCTTTGGTGACAAAACGGATGGCACTGTGATAGACTACATCCAATTTGCTAAGTAGAGTGTTGGAGGCTAGTTTGTAAATGACATCGCCGAAATCAAGGATCGGTAGGATAGTCAGTTTTACAAGGGCATGTTTGGCAGCATGAGTGAAGGAGGCTTTGTTGTGAAATAGGAAGCCAATTCTGGATTTAATTTTGGATTGGAGATGGTTGATGTGAGTCTGGAAGTTGAGTTTACAGTCTAACCAGACGCCTAGGTATTTGTAGGTGTCCACGTATTCTAATTCGGACCCGTCGAGAGTAGTGATGATAGTCCGGTGGGCGGGTGCTGGCAGCGTTCGATAGAAAAGCATGCACTTAGTATTACTAGCGTTTAAGAGCAGTTGGAGGCCTTGGAAGGAGTGTTGTATGGCATTGAAGCTTGTTTGTAGGTTAGTAAACACAGTGTCCAAAGAGGGGCCAGATGTATACAGAATGGTGTCATCTGCGTAGAGATGGATCAGAGAGTCACCAGCAGCGAGAGCGACATCGTTGATGTATATAGAGAAAAGGGTTGGCCCAAGAATTGAACCCTGTGGCACCCCCATAGAGACTGCCAGAGGATCGGACAATAGGCCCTCCGATTTGACACACTGAACTCTCTGCAAAGTAGTTAGAGAACCAGGCAAGGCAGTCACTTGAGAAACCAAGGCTGTTGAGTCTGCCAATAAGAATGCGGTGATTGACAGAGTCGAAAGCCTTGGCCAGGTCGATGAAGACGGCTGCACAGTACTGTCTTTTATCGATGGCGGTTATGATATCGTTCAGTACCTTGAGCGTAGCTGAGGTGCACCCATGACCAGCTCGGAAACCAGATTGCATAGCAGAGAAGGTACGGTGGGATTCGAAGTGGTCAGTTATCTGTTTGTTAACTTGGCTTTCGAAAACTTTAGAAAGGCAGGGCAGGATGGATATTGGTCTATAACAGTTTTGGTCTAGAGTGTCTCCTCCTTTGAAGAGGGGGATGACCGCAGCAGCTTTCCAATCTCTAGGGATCTCAGACGATACGAAAGAGAGGTTGAACAGGCTAGTGATAGGTGTTGCAACAATTTTGGCTGATAATTTCAGAAAGAGAGGGTCCAGATTGTCTAGCCCAGCAGATTTGTAGGGGTCCAGACTTAGCAGCTCTTTCAGAACATCAGCCGTCTGGATTTGGGTGAAGGAGAAGCGGGGGGGGCTTGGGCAAGTAGCTGCCGGGGGTACAGAGCTGTTGGCCGGGGTAGGGGTAGCCAGGTGGAAAGCATGGCCAGCCGTAGCAAAATGCTTATTGAAATTTTCGATAATCGTGGATTTATCGGTGGTAACAGTGTTTCCGAGCCTCAATGCAGTGGACAACTGGGAGGAGGTGCTCTTATTCTCCATGGACTTTACAGTGTCCCAGAACTTTTTGGAGTTAGTACTACAGGAAGCAAATTTCTGTTTGAAAAAGCTGGCCTTTGCTTTTCTAACTGACTGTGTGTACTTGTTCCTGTCTTCCCTGAATAGCTGCATATCGCGGGGGCTATTCGATGCTAATGCAGTGCGCCACAGGATGTTTTTGTGTTGGTCTAGTGCAGTCAAGTCTGGGGTGAACCAAGGGCTATATCTATTCTTAGTTCTACGTTTTTTGAAAGGGGCATGCTTATTTAGGATGGTGAGGAAAGCACTTTTAAAGAACAACCAGGCGTCCTCTACTGACGGGATGAGGTCAATATCCTTCCAGGATAACTGGGCCAGATCGAATAGAAAGGCCTGCTCGCAAAAGTGTTTTAGGCAGCGTTTGACAGTGATAAGCGGTGGTCGTTTGACCATTGAACCGTTGCGAACGCAGGCGATGAGGCAGTGATCGCTGAGATCCTGGTTGAAAACAGAGGAGGTGTATTTGGAGGGCAAGTTAGTCAGGATGATATCAATGATGGTACCCATGTTTACGGATTTTGGGTTGTACCTGGTGGGTTCCTTGATAATTTGTGTGAGATTGAGGGCATCTATCTTAGATTGAAGGACAGCCGGGGTGTTAAGCATATCCCAGTTTAAGTCACCTAACAGTACAAACTCTGAAGGTAGATGGGGGGGCAATCAATTCACATATGGAGTCCAGGGCACAGCTGGGGGCTGAGGGGGGTCTGTAACAGGCGGCAACAGTGAGAGACTTTTATTTCTGGAAAGGTGGATTTTTAAGAGTAGAAGCTCAAACTGTTTGGGCACAGACCTGGACAGTATGACAGAACTCTGCAGGTTATCTCTGCAGTAGATTGCAACTCCGCCACCTTTGGCAGTTCTATCTTGACGGGAAATGTTGTAGTTGGGATGGAAATTTCCGAATTTTTGGTGGCCTTCCTAAGCCAGGATTCAGACACAGCTAGGACATCCGGGTTGGCGGAGTGTGCTAAAGCAGTGAATAAATCAAACTTAGGGAGGAGGCTTCTAATGTTAACATGCATGAAACCAAGGCTTTTACGGTTACAGAAATCAACAAATGAGAGCGCCTGGGGAATAGGTGTAGTACTGGGGGTTACAGGACCTGGGTTTACCTCTACATCACCAGAGGAACAGAGGAGTAGTAGAATCAGTATTCGGCTAAAGAACTGGACGTCTAGTATGTTGGCTACATAGAATAAAAGGAGCAGATTTCTGGGCGTGGTGGAATAGGTTGAGGGCATAATGTATAGACAAGGGTATAGTAGGATGTGAGTTCAGTGGAGGTAAACCTAGACGTTGGGTAATGAAGAGAGAGGTAGCATCTCTGGAGACACCAGTTAAGCCAGGTGAGGTCTCTGCATGTGTGGGGGGAGGGACAAAGGAGCTATCAGAGGCCAGTTGAGCAGGACTGGGGGCTCTACAGTGAAATAAAACAATAATAGCTAGCCTGAACAGCAAAAGACAAGGCATATTGAAAATAAGAAATGGGCAAAAGATCAAAAAAAAAAAAAAAAAAACAGTTAATTAAGAGGGCTAAGACAACGACGGGTAATGGCGATGAATGGACAAAGAGGGTCAGTTAGAAAAAGTGATGTACTACACACGGGACCTGAGGCCTGGTAGTTAAACAGAAAGAAATACCATATAACCAAACAGTCCTGCAGGCATCAGCTGTGAAGCTGAGCAATCATAGGATCCGATGAGCAGCAAAGAGGCGTTCAGAGTGTTAGCAGGCCGGGGCTAGCAGGCCGGAGCTAGCAGATGGCTCTTCGGTGACGTCGCAGAGGGGAACCCTGTTGAGACCACGTCGGACAATTACGTCGGCAGACCAGTCACGGTGGCTCGGTGGGGCTCCGTGTCGACAGTGGAGGTCCAGGTAGGTTGACAAGCTACTGGAGCCCGGGAGAGTAGCTAGCACACGTCGGCTGTCCGGGAGATGAGCCTAGCTTACGCTAGCATAGGTAGCATGTAACAATGGAGGTTAGCTATAAACGTCGGTCACTCGAATGCAGCTAGCTAGCTGTGATGATCCGGTGTGTTGGTCCTGTAATTTCAGTGGAAATCCGGTGAAGTGGAAGGGAACGCAGTCCGATAAGCGTTGGGTTGGTAGCGCGCTTAGCAGACTGGCCAATATTGTCCGAACTGAAAGCTGGCTGAGCAGGCAGAGCGGTGGTGAGGACCGCTAGCAGTGGTTAGCGATGGCTGGTTAGCAAGCTAGCTAGCAGGCTAACGTTTGACTGCGGTTCAGTTAAATAATGGAAAAGCACGGATATTTGATCCGTTTCACGTTGGGTAAGGTGGCTTGCAGGAGGGGTAAATCGGGAACAAATAAAAATGTGTGGAAAGACAAATTACAAACTATTACAAACTATTTACACGGGACACGAGACGGGACGAAACAAAAACACGTCTGCACTGTTACGCCATCTTGGAAATCTGCAAGCGATGCAAGCCTCGCAGTTCACCTCAGAAAGAGCGAAAATCGCATTTATCATCTCTCTTCTCACCGGACGGGCACTTCATTGGGCTCGGGCACTTTGGGATGCGAATGGGACCATCACTCAATCCCTGGTTAACTTCATCGGTCACTTCCGTTAAGTTTTTTCACAAGCTTCAAACGCCCTTTCAATTCATGATCAATTATTTCGGTTACGGCAAGGAAAATCCTCTGTGTCCGAGTATGCCTTACACTTTCGCACTCTTGCAACAACCAGTGGTTGGAACGAGCCAGCGTTGATTACAGCTTATCGCCAGGGTCTCAACCAGGATATTCGACTACAGCTGGCCATTTACGATGACCACATTGGCGTGGAAGCCCTCATTCAACGCTCCATACGGGTTGCGCAACGACGCACCGCCTGCCAGCTTAATAACCCTGCACTACCTCCTTCTCGTCCTACGACCACGGCCAGCCCTCCAGTATCCGAACCCATGGAAATGGACTCTACCCATCTAGCAACAGCCGAACGGCAACGCCGCATCTTCAACAATCTTTGCCTCTTGTGGATCATCAGGTCATCTTCTCGTCTCCTGTCCAGTTCGTCCCCCACGACCGGCGGTGAGTACAGTCAGTCTACCATCACCCATTTCATCCATGAAATACACTCCTGTCTAGCTTACTTATGCCCGACGATCTCTCTCAGCGAAAGCGTTGATTGATTCCGGTGCTGCTGGCAACTTCATCTCACTCTCCACATTGCAAAAACTTCGAGTTCGCCAGAGATCCATGCCTCAAGCCCTCCATGTGCAGACCATCCTGGGAAAACCGCTCGGTCGTGGGCAGATCCGGTATTGCAGTCCCACCATCACACTAAGGATTGTATGCCTACATGAGGAGGAATTGTCGTTCTTGGTGCTGGAGGGCTCGACTGCAGACATCATCCTGGGACGCCCGTGGCTGGAACTCCACACGCCGAACATTTGCTGGTCCTCCGGCGAAATATGTCAGTGGGGAAGTAACTGCTTTTCTCATTGTTTGTATCCCGTCAAGAAAATTCATCCCCCATCATCTACCTCCGTTTCCAAAGTCTACATTTGCTCAACTTCTGTCGAGAGTCCATCCACTAGTATACATCATGAGATACCCACCATCTACCAGGCTTTCCAAGATGTTTTCAGTCAACAACTGGCAACAAAACTTCCACCACACAGGCCATGGGACTGTGCGATTGACTTGCTGCCTGGGGCTACTCCACCACGCGGAAAGATCTACCCGCTGTCCATCCCGGAACAGAAGGCCATGGAGGAGTACATAGAGGAGGCCCTTCATCAGGAATACATACGACCATCTACGTCCCCTGCCGCTTCCAGCTTCTTTTTTGTTGGCAAAAAGGACGGAGGCTTGCGCCCCTGCATTGATTATCGAACCCTCAACAACTCCACTGTCAAATACCGGTATCCCCTGCCTCTGGTCCCGGCCGCCCTGGAGCAACTACGTGGTGCTCGGATATTTTCCAAGTTGGACCTCCGCAGTGCCTACAACTTGGTACGTATCCGAAAAAGAGATGAGTGGAAGACTGCGTTCATCACTCCTGCTGGCCACTATGAATATAGGGTTATGCCCTTTGGAAGATGCTCCCGCCATCTTCCAAGGGTTCATGAATGAGATCATCTCCAACGGTTCGTCATAGTGTATATTGATGACATTCATCTATTCAACCTGTCTCTCAGAACACATCTACCATGTGAAACAAGTACTTCAACGGCTACGTGATCATCAGTTATTCCTTAAACTGGAGAAGTGTGAATTCCACCAAGATACAGTCCAATTCCTGGGTTATGTGATTAACCAACACGGAATTACCATGGACCAGAGGAAGGTGGAGGCCCTTTCCAACTGGCCATTACCATCCAACATCAAAGAGCTTCAGCGTTTCTTAGGGTTCGCCAACTTTTACCGGAGATTCATCCAAGGTTTCAGTAAGATCAGCGCACCCATCACTTCGTTGTTGAGAAAAGGGGCCAAGTCTCTGTCCTGGACCACCGAAGCCACCAATGCATTCGAGAAGCTCAAAGCCTCCTTCAGTTCCGCTCCTACTCTCATTCATCCCAATCCAGATCTTCCATTCCTCGTCGAGGTGGATGCCTCAACCACCGGAGTGGGAGCGGTTCTTTCCCAGCGGCAGGGGAAGCCTCCCAGACTCCATCCATGTGCCTTCTTCTCCAAAAAACTGTCCCCGGCGGAGCAGAATTACGACGTCGGCAACAGGGAACTACTGGCGATCAAGCTGGCTCTGGAAGAGTGGAGACACTGGCTGGAGGGAGCGAAATTCCCCTTCGAAGTCATCACTGATCACCGGAACTTAGAGTATCTTCGAGATGCTAAACGGCTCAACACCCGTCAGGCCCGCTGGTCACTCTTTTTCACCCGATTCATCGACCTGGAGACAAGAACGTAAAAGCTGATTCCCTATCTCGTCTATACCAACCTGAATCCACCTCCACTCATCCAGAACCTATCCTCCCTCCAGCCATGATTGTCAGCCCTATCCAGTGGAGTTTGGATGACCATATTGCCGAAGCCACTCTAGCCGAACCTGCGCCGCCAGGAGGTCCTGAGGGACAGAGCTTTGTGCCATCTCGACTACGTCTGTCCCTCATGGACTCAGTTCATACATCTCTGGACACCCAGGAAGCCAACAAACCCTCTCGCTCCTACAACAACGCTACTGGTGGCCCAACATGGCCCAGGATACCTCCCGGTACGTTAGGAGCTGCTCAGTCTGTGCCATGGCTAAAGTCCCCAGACGTCTCCCCGAAGGCAAAATCGTACCTCTACCAGTGCCCACTAGACCATGGTCTCATCTCGGGGTGGACTTCATTACGGATCTTCCTTCATCTGACTCCCACACCTGCGTTTTGGTCGTAGTAGACCGTTTCTCTAAAGCCTGTAAGTTGATCCCTCTGCCTGGTTTACCCACAGCTTTCGAGACTGCAGAAGCTCTCTTCAACCAAATATTCAGACATTTTGGAATACCCGAAGACATCGTATCAGACCAGGGTCCACAGTTCATTTCAAGGGTCTGGAAGTCTTTCTTCAACCTCCTGGGAGTTTCCGTAAGTTTAACGTCAGGGTATCATCCTCAGTCGAATGGCCAGGCTGAGAGGAAGATACAGGAAATCGGGAGGTACCTGCGGTCATATTGCCACGACCATCAGGACTGCTGGAGCCGCTACCTACCCTGGGCAGAGTATGCACAGAACTCCCTACAGCAGTCCACCACGGGTCTAACACCCTTCCAGTGCATCCTCGGCTACCAACCGCCCCTGTTTCCCTGGTCGGGAGAGCCTTCCGACGTCCCAGCAGTCCACCACTGGTTTCAAGAGAGTGAGAGGGTCTGGGACTCAGCACACATCCATCTGCAAAGGGCTGTACGGAGACACAAGAGCCAGGCAGACGCTAGGCGATCAGCGACCCCCGTATACCAACCTGGACAAATGGTCTGGCTCTCCACCAGGGACATCCGTCTCCGACAGCCCTGCCGCAAGCTGAGTCCCAGGTACATCGGGCCGTTCGCAATTCAGAGGCAGATCAACGAGGTCACCTACCGGTTAACACTTCCCTCACACTACCGCATCTCACCATCATTCCATGTCTCACTTCTGAAACCATACACTGACCCTCTGATTCCTTCCTCCCCAGGGTCTGGTGCTGGTGACGTACCTCCTCCTCCTCCTCCTCCTGTGGATCCTTCAGAGGAGAACATCTACCGAGTCCAAGACATCCTCGACTCCCGGCGGTGGGGCGGCCACTTAGAATACCTTGTAGACTGGGAAGGTTTCGGTCCAGAAGAAAGATGTTGGATTCACCGCGATGACATCTTAGATCCAACACTTCTACAAGACTCACGTGGCTCAAGTCATCATCCGTTCCTAGCACCGAGAGGTCGTGGTCGTCCCCGTCGTCGGTCTTTTCCGCCATCAGGAGCTGGCCGTGGAGGGGGGGTACTGTCACGGAAACACCATCACCAGCACCAGACCTCCACACTCCGCCCACTCGTTCCACATCCCCGGAATTCTAATCACCTTCACCTGTCATCATCACCTGCCTGCAATCATCACTCTCATCTCCTACACCTTTAAAACTCCCACAGTTCCCTCAGTTCACTGTCTGGTCTCGTCGCTACACGATCGACAGCCTGACTCTCCGGCTAGGAGCTCTTCTACCGGCATAGGACTTCCCTACTCCGTACATCACCCTTCTACAACGCCGGCCCTTCCGCCAACCAGCATCAGATAAGAGACTATCTTTACCAACATCATCATTCATTCATTCATTCATATCTGGCTTCCATCTGTTAATCGCCTGCCGTATCTGTTTCGGAGTGTTTGGAATAAACTTCCTTGTTTACTCACCTGTTTGTGTTGTTCAGTCTTATGACACTGAGACTACCAACTCGTGGCAGTTTATCCAGGGTCACTCGCTGACTGTCCAGGGTCAGATATTTTGTTGTATTGGCTAAAGGCTTGTATTCTGATGAATGTGTTTGTTTTAACCAACTATGTATGTCTATTAATCTGTGATGCTCTGAATGTATGTGTGCCATTTTTTTTGGTTGTGTTCCCAAGGCACACTTGTAAATGAGACCTAGGTCTCAATGTGTTTCCCCTTGATAAAATAAATAAATGTATGGGCTATAGACAGACATTATGAAAGGAGAAAAATCTATTAAAGACTTTCACTCACCCAGACTTGAAGTGGTGTTTTTTGAGTTATTTTCATATCTCTATCTGTACATGAGAAAGTATGCATGTCAGTGTGAAGTAGGGACACCTATTTACCCCAAGGTGCATGGTTAAGTAATCTATAGGCTATGCATTCCAGGTTGGTATGTAATGTGTGTGTCATGTCCTGATATGTTTCACCTGTCTGTGTTTGTCCCCTCCCCACACCAGGTGCACCCTATCTCCATCATTAATTAGTTTGGGTATTTAGTCCCTTGGGTTCTGTTGGGGTTTTGCCAGATCGTCTTGCCTAGTCAGTCGTTTCCAGCACTCTCCTGTATTACTAACTCTGCCAGTCTGTTTCCCGGTATTTGGACCTCTACCTGCCTGTTGGATTACGTTCCTGTCTAGCCCCTCATGTGCCTTCGACCTTCTGATCTGCTGCCAAACGAACTCTGCCTGCATTACGGATTACGAGCCTGCCTACTCCTCTGTACCGCCATCCTTCTGACCCCCGGTACCGAACGCTGCCTGAACTACGACCACGAACCTGACTCTCCTTATTGGATTACTGCTATTCAGATCCCCTGTTACGAACATTGCCTGTCATTTACTACGAGCCTGTCTTGCCCCATATATCCTATTAAACAGTCAATCATATCTCTGCCTCCGTGTCCGCTTTTGGGTCCCGTATATCTGTCGTTCTGTCAGTGTGTCTAAGTGCTATGTGTCTTGCATGTCTTTAATATTATATAGGCTAACCTCTAGTCTGTGCTCTCTACCTGGAGTCGCCCTGCAGATCAGATGCCAGCATCTACGTCTTAAGCAGTCGTGTCTTTTGGTCTTAAGCATAAGCGTCTTAAGCAGTCGCTTAGGGCCCCTGGCCACTAGGTGCCCCCCGACCAAAACATTACATGTACTGTATATATATTTGTATAAAACATTCTGCTTTTTACTGTTGAGAGTTAGAATAGTAGAATACACAAGGTGCAATTTCGAAATTTGGTTGTGCATCAGCAGTTTTGCTCATTGATCAGTCACTGACAGTCACTCATAGCCATGTCAGCTAACAATCTTTAGATTGGTAAGTTAGTCTAGCCAGCTATCTAAACTCATGGCCAAATACCAAATGGGCACACATGAAACAGCCATTTCCTCACAGAGGGTGGAAGTTTTCATGGAGTTTACATTTCAGTGACAGAATATGTATGTGCTACGCCTGTGCTCTAGTCAGCCACTATAACTCAGTATGATTAATTTCAATAATAAACCATTAGTTTGTTGATGTAGCTAGCTGCCACAGAGGACATTGGACTAGCTTAACACAGTGCTGCTGAGGACAGCATAGCTAGGGGCACATTGTGAATGGTGGTTCCCTTCAAAGTTAAGACTACAAATGAATGGTGCATAATTCTTGGTAATATTGTCTTACAGTGGCAATATGAAAGTGCAAAGTCCTCAAAATATGACTAATGCTAAACTAATTCAATTATTATAGAAAATATTTTGGGACTGAGACTGAGACCAAGGTAGGTCATCATAACTGTATAAACAGAATTCTCAAAACAAGTCACGGCAAATGTCAGGGCTTAGTATTTTGGGTTTTACAGAGAAAGCACCCCTGCTTTCCTTCAAGAAAATGGAGTCCGCATGCCTGCCTGCCCAGTGTGTTACAGCTGGGCTTTTCCACACCACTTCAGCCCTGTCCTCAAACCCGTCCTATTGGGAAAAAGAGAGGGGGGAAAACCATCAGGCAGCCCACAAGGCACAAACTGGGTCTTTCAGCTTGCCCGGCCATCACCCTCGCTGACCCAAAGCCCCCCAAAGCCTGCCTCTCGTTTTCTTATTTGGGAGGACCTGGATTAATCTCCAGCGGGAGAAAGAAGGATTGAGGAGTTAACTGAACTATTTCCGCATGGATGGGATTCAGGGAAACAGCAATGACCAATGACTGGAAAGATTTCATAACGAGCATCCCTTATGTAAACGAACTTGCAGTTCACAGAGGCACTTTCTCAGACACACACAGAAACCACAATCTTGTGAACAAAAAATTACTTATTTGGGGCCAATATTCCCACAGTTCACTGTGTTACTTCCACTGAATCACTAGTTCTGGGATGAGTTTCCAGAAAGCTCCAAAGCGCTAAGGTCATCTTCAGTCCATTGAAGACATGACTAGTGTCTTACACTGATGAAGCCCTCGGACCAGAGATAGAGCAGTACATCCACTCACTTAGCCATCCACTCACTCAGCCTATTAAACAAGACTATTACTTTAAACAGGGCCCAGGAGACAGGCCCTAATTGGTCCCCTCTACTCCTCAAGTTTCATTGTCACTATTCAGCAGCAGGACAGGACAGATCCTCCTTTTCAGCAGTGACATTACTATTATACTGCTATATCCTCTTCTCCCAGGGGCCCACTCTGACTGCAGTGAGTCGATAGATCTGTCCAGTCAGCCAGCCAGCACAATGATCTGTGTTAAAGTGAACCATCACGCTTAGCAGTCAATAGCCCAGCACCTCAGTGTGAAAAGACCAGAGCACGAAGGTTCTGACGGGAGGGATGCGTAATCCAACAGCACGTGGCAAAGCACCTCAGCCCATCACAATGCATCACAGTGGAGATCAAACCCAGAGCAGACACTTGGGCTTTCTTTTCCTGCTGTTCTGGTTCTACTTAAGACAGTGTTCTGGGTTATGTGGACTCAGGCAAAGTCCGGAACCTGTTCCAAGAAGCCAGGATGTGGAGCAGTTCTTCAAAACCAGACACACTCTTTATGTCAATCACTCCTGCAAGAACTCAGACCAGCTGTCTAGTACTATGCTGTTTGGAACCACAGCCAGCCAGACATTTTGGACCAGGCCAACTCGCAGCAATTTAGTATTGCACAACAGTTGTGCAATAGGTGAGCAGCTCCTTCAGCTGATTCATGAATCACAAACATCCAAGGCCTTACTACTATACTATACTCTGTCTGAGATAGGATGCCAAGTGACAGTGAGTGTGCTGCAGCAGTGGAAAATCAGAGAGCGTCACTAGACGTGATGATCCAGGACATCAACAAGTCAGGAACGATTAATCTCAAAACACCCACCTCTCAAGTTATGAAACCTCTCCAGATGCTTTACATTTGTGGCATAAAGTTATTACACCATTATATGCACCAAAAATAACACATTTAAACCCGATGTAAATACCATATAAATGACTTGTAAAGCCAAAATGAAAGAGCATCATTAAGATGGGTCTCATTTTCTAATCATGGGAAGGAGTGGCCAAATCCCCTGTATCCTTCAGTAACACCAGTAAACACAGAGACAGAAGAGTTAGCCAATGGGAGAGAAGCCTGTAATCCTACTACAGCCAAGCAGGAACGGGGGGGGGGGGGGGCGAGAGAGAGAGGGATGGATAAAGAAAACAAGAGAGAGAGAGAGAGGGAAGAGGATGAGAGGGGTGGAGAATAAGGGTCCGTCAACTATTGGCAGCCAGGCGACTGAAAACCCCAGAAACCAAGATGGAATCAAAGAAAGTTGGCCGGTGTGACAGAGCTTCTCTGGCGCCTGGGAGGGCAGGGAGCACAGCATCACAGACACAGGACTTCAAACACTAAGCCAGTGGGGCAGGACCTACTGCTGCGTGAATTCAATTAAGCACTGCTGAGCCATGGCATAAACAGCTTCCCCTCTCCCTCTTTCAGAATCAGACTAACTCAACCCTCCTCTGAGAAGGTTCAACTATGTCAAAGCAGGACGCAAATTAGCTACCAGAGTCTGATTACATGGCAACACAACATCTGGTTGTGATTGCCACATTTAGGTCAAGCTCATCAGTGGTGCTGCTTTGGTTACTAGCTGTACATGTATTCTTTGTGGGATTTTTTACCAAGTCATCATCCGTTCGCATGATGCCATATTGGGGGGAAATTCAGAATGAATCGAAAAAATAAGCTTTTAGGTTATAACAGGATATTAATCATCCATATTCCTGCCAGTAAACACCAGTCTTTAGCCAGAGAGAGCGAGAGAGTGAGAGAGAGAACACCTCTTTCCCTCTCTCTGGTCAGGCTAAGCAGTCAGCCATCCAGATGTCTTTACTGCTCTCTCAGGTAGTGCTAGGCTAGCTAACCGACAGCAGTCTCCTCTGTGTTATGGATTCATGACAGGAAACCAGCCTGCCTAAATATAGCCAGGGAGAGGGCCTCTCTTTCCATGACCTGAATTTCAATCAGGGAGCTTTTTAATGAGAGATGGCCACAGGTAGCGCTCAGAGTGAACAGGCTGCTGCCAGGCTGCTGCAATGGGCAAATTGGTCTAGTTTGAAATGAAGGTGTGACCTTGTTTCACAGCCACGGTAATTAGCATTACATGAGTAAGAGGATGAGCGTGTACTGTTAGATGTTGGCGGCAGGTAGCCTAGTGGTTAGAGTGTTAGGCCCGTAACTGGAAGGTTGCAGGATCGAATCCCCGAGCTGACAAGGTAAAAATCTGTCGTTCTGCCCCTGAACAAGGCAGTTAACCCACTGTTCCTAGGCCGTCATTGTAAATAAGAATTTGTTCTTAACTGACTTGCCTAGTAAAATAAAGGTTAAATAAAAAAAAAATAAAATAAAAATGTCAGTCATCTTCTCTCACCTCAGTTAACGTACTGAGAAGGTGACATTTATAATGTTCTCATGCTTGACTGAGAAACAACCAAAACTACAATAAACTCCTTTAATATTGCTGGTAATTCCATTAAGGGACTAAATGTCACTATTATGGTGCACAGACTAGAGGATTGTGGTCAAATGATGCATCATAATAATAATGGTTTCATTTCTGAGTAACAGTAGAGAGAGTGAAGCAACAGCACCATCACAAGCCCTGAGTTAGTGGTTATCCTTTGTAAAGACATTCTCCCCTTCACTCTTGTGTAATTGCAGCCAAAATCTTTATTAAAACTCAAGCTTCAACAAAAACAAAGGCCTTTTGTAGGCATTAGATGCTTTCAGTCAAAGTGGTTTGGACCTGTCATTAAGCAGAGAATGAATGGGATCTTGGGTACACTGAGCAACACAGTTTTAGTGGAGGTCACCATTCATCATCCTGACCTGACCGAGCATTGTGGTTGGAAAAGGGAGGGGACCAGTCTGGGCCCTGGCCCCTCAGTGTAATCCCTGCTAATTAATACACATCTCTGGGTCTGGAGGAGGGAGAGGAGAGTGGGGCGGCAACATCAGTCACCACAGAGGGCTTTGTCCCCCCTTTATAGCGCCCCCGTGTTTTTGGGGGAGGAGGGGGGGCTAATTCCCTCTGTCCATGGCTGAACATCAGCATCTCTCACTCTGGGGGCAAGATGCCACAGAGGGCACTGAGTGCATCTTTGTTTTGTTTACAAGCATTACTGACCTGTCCATCAGAGTTTAGCATTAGATGAAGACGGCTGCTAGAATCTGCATTCCGGCTCAGTTACTCTTTTTGTTTGTCTGGGGGGAACATAATAGAGCCAAACTAGGAGAGGTGACGTGAGGACACGTTGGCAAGCAGCTGTGTTTAATCGGACAGGGCAGGGATGTGTGTTCAGACCTCTTCCTTAGTTACTCTTCAATATGTCCACAATGCAAGGGTTTAGCCAGGCTATTTATCCTACTTATGAATGCACTGTACACTTTTAGAAATATAGGAGAGTTCTACGTGGAACCCAAAAGGGTTCTGCCTGGAACCAAAAAGTGTTCTTCATAGGGTTCTCCTATAGAGACAGCCAAATAACCCTTTTAGGTTTCTAGATAGCACCTTTTTTTCTAAGAGTTTACTGTGAGTGTATCATCATGTCATCCACAAGTCAGTCTGATAATACTCTATCAATACAGTCTGTGGTGGTGGTGGTAGTGGATGTGTTGGTGGTGGAGAAGGTATCCCATTATTACCTTCCTTCACTGATGTCATGCCACTATTCTTAGGCCACACTGCAGATTCTCTGCTTAAAAAATAGTTTCATTATCAGATAAAGGTAAACTAGTTGAATAATGAGTCCATCTCTTATCAACAGTACTGGGTTAACTTCATGTTCATAGTCTTCATACAGCAGGTCTCCAGATGCACATTGATGACCCTGTAACTACTGTGTGTTTATAGAATAACGCTCTGAAGTGGGTCAACTTTCTTTGGCATCCAAACTCCCTGCCTCGTACAAACAAACGTCTGCACGTACAAACTACCACACAATCACACACACACACACACACACACCCACACACACAGAGACAGAGAGAGAGAGACCTGTGGAAATGCAGTATAAAGAGGAGAGTCTAGTTGCGCGGCGACAGCCTCTTGGCAGCAGAGACTGTGTGGTGGGGGGAGCCCTCTGTGCACCTGATCACATAGAGACACTCCACAGGGACAAACCCACACAGGCTCAGCTCTACTCCACACAGCAGGCCTCCGTCCACACACTGCACAGGGTTTTTCCACTCATGGAAAGCGCTCTCTGGCAGGTACTGTATTATACAGTATTGCAATGGAGAACTCAGAGGAAAGGAAGCATGGTATTTTCTGTATGGGACATAGAGCAGAAGTGCCCTTTAGTACGTAGAATAAAGTATTCCGATGTACCTCTTTCCCAAAATCAATTAACATACGTATATTTACATCAAGCTAAACAGGCATTCCGTTTCGGTCAGCGCCACCGGAGTTTCTTTAACATCAAATATGGTAGAGTATTCAAAGGTGTGGTTTGGGCTCATTAGCAGTACAGCTGGATACCAGACGTGGAGTCACACTGGGAGTGAAGTGCAGGGTGCAGGGTCAAATGAGTCCCTGGAAAGGTGGAGAAGGGGAATAAGAATGGCTTTTCATTTAGTTTTTATGTCTTCTATTTTTTTTAGCAAACTTTAAGCTGTGACTTGCATTCATTTATATAAATAACATGAGTCTGTAACCTCCTTTGACCTACCATACCATGACCATGACTATGAACATCAGACTTAAACACCACCCCCCACCTCAGACCATGTCTTGGTATAACACTCCCTGACCCAGACTGGCAGAAAGGCCTGATTCGTTGAAAGGCCTGATTTAGCCAGGCGGCTGTCCACTATCTCTCAGCACCTAGCACTGCCAAAGCAGGATGACAGCGTTTGGCTCAGAGCAGCTCGCAGGGGAGAGAACTGTAGCCTACAGTGAATTTCAGGTGGAAATACAGTACCTTAAATACTGTAGTCTTCTCATGCAGGTCTTCTTATGAAAGTACAGCAAAACTTGTCCAATTAGATTTTGATTATTTGTCAGGCTCTGGCCATAGAGAAGCCTATTTGCTTCTCTATGTAGCTATGGTCAGAGTCTGACAGTGTCTTTCTTTTCTGTTTCTGCGTGGGTTTTGGGTTGGATCCCTAATTAGAGGCAGCTGCACCGCATTGTCTCTAATTAGGGATCCTATATATGTTAGTCTGTCATTCACTCTGGTGTGGGTCGTTGTCGATATATGTCGCAAGTCACGGTGAAAGTAAGTGTATTCCTGTTGTTACGTCCGTTCTTTATTCGTGTTTGATTTTGGTACGTTTGACGTTTGTACGATCGTGTCTGTTTCTTTTGTATAGTTCGTTCATTTGGCGTTTAATTACTTAGTTAATAAAACACAATGTCGAACTACTATCCCTGCGCTGTGTCTTGGTCATTCCCACACCCACATCGTGACAGAACGACCCACCACTACCAGACCAAGCAGCGTAACTGGGGAGAGACGGAGAGAGAGGAGGTGCCGCCGCGTTATGCGCGACGCGCGAGACGGGGAAACGCCCGCAAACAACCCCAAGAAAATTTCGGGGAGGGGCTATGGGGGTGGTCTGGCCGCGAAGAAGACGAGCCAGTACCACTCCCCAGATGGAGCATGGAGAGGCCGAGAGGCAGATGGGGGGCTCAGAGCAAGGTGGAGGAGGAGTATCTGGAGGAGCATTTTGGAGAGGTTCTGGAGGAATTGGTGGAGATAGAGGAAGAGGTCGAGAGGGAGATGGCGGAGTGTCTTGGTACTATCCCTGCGCTGTGTCTTGGTCATTCCCACACCCACATCGTGACATTATTAGACAGTTAATGGCCGGTGGAGCATCTTGGCAAGTGAAAACGTTTGACTTAGAAGGGGAAGGGAAGGGTCTCATCTTCTTGGGTTTAAAATCTGTCAGTGTCATTTCCTTAGTTCGCCGTACATAGGAAGACATATGGATGATTTCTGTGAGATTTATTGGACAGACATTGGCTCCAATTGGTAAGAAAGTCAATCATCCTTGTATTCATCCTTGTTTACAGAACCCACAAGTACAGTACAAGCATTATTCAACCAAATGGTGGACATGTTACCTGGATGGAGCAAAGCCATCCCAAGCTGTTAACAGTTTTATGCAGGTTGACGTTTATTGGGATTAATCTTGTCCTGGAAGCAGATCTGAGTGATTTCCACTAGAGTCAAAAGTGGCTTTATTGTAATATTTCATGAAAACAAAACAAACATTAGCTTTTTTGTCTTAATTAAAGTTAGAGTTAGGCATAAAAGGTTAGCAGTGTGGTTAGGGTTAAGGTTAGCCAGGGTTATGTTTAAAATCAGATTTTATGACTTTGTGGCTGTGCCAGCTAGTGAATGCCAACCTGCATCTTATGACAGAATCACTACTGAGACTCTTCTACTTGGTGGAGGAATTTGATATGGCACTAACATACAGTACATTATGAGCCAAAACCAACAACGCTTTAGTTCTAGTCTCTTTACAGCCAACAAGGGAAGTCTTTTGACCCAGATTTATAGAACATATTGGCTTCAATTTGAAAACAATGGAAGTCAATCAACCCATTCGCCATAGTTTATGGGCCACACAAGCCAACAAGTGAATAACCAAATGGTTATTTGGCGAGGAAGTAGAAATTAATATAAAAGATAAATATTATATCCTTATGTTACATACACTGAGTGTACAAAACATTATGAACACCTGCTCGTTCCCTGACATAAACTGACCTGGTAAATGTAGGTGCTATGATCACTTATTGATGTCACTTGTTAAATCCACTTCAATCAGCGTAGATGAAGGGGAGGAAACCGTTTAAAGAATGATTTTTAAGCCTTGAGACAATTGAGACATGGATTGCGTATGTGTGACATCCAGAGGGTGAATGGGCAAGACAAAATATTTAAGTGCCATTTAACGGGGTATGGAAGTAGGAGCCAGGCGCACCGGTTTGTGTCACGAACTGCATCACTGCTGAGTTTTTCATGCTCAACAGTTTCTTGTGTGTGTCAAGAACGGTCCACCACCCAAAGGACATCCAGCCAACTTCACACAACTGTGGGAAGCATTGGAGTCAACATGGGCCAGCATCCCTGTGGAACGCTTTCAACACTTTAGAGTCCATGGCCCAACAAATTGAGGCTGTTCTGAGGGCAAAAGGGGTGGTGCAACTCAATATTAGGAAGGTGTTCCTAATGTTTGGTACACGCAGTGTATGTTATCATCCTGAGCTGTTGGTCTTATTATGACAGAGGGACGTTATATGGCGGTGATATAAAGAACATCCTCCGGACACTGAGATATGAAGTGCCAGAGGGGCCAATGCTTAAGTTCTGGTCTTTTTCAGAGAGGAGATCAAGACTCAGTCAGTAGGGACTATGGAGAGAGGAACATGGAGGGAGGTGAAGCTTGAGTAAATCAAGCCTGATCAGTGGATCACGTTGGGAGGGAGAGAAAACGAGGTGGAGAGAGACAGAAAAAGAAGAAGAATATAAAGTGGGACAGTAGACACATGATCAGAGGAACAGAATGCGCAGCTCTCTTCAAAAGTAACAGTTTGGTTTTGTCCGTCTGTCTAACTGAACCCGTCTGTTCCAGGAACACTCATCTCTCTTGGCAGCAGTAGTAGCGGCAACAAAGCACTACAAGCAGCCGTCACTAGTGCCTGAGCTGTTGACCTACGTTAGGAGCCCGCTGTGACGCCTCTACACTCGTGTCAGCCCCGTGTTTTTCTCTCCCTAGGAAATATAAAATGAATCAACACTGGCTTGCCACTACAACTCCTCAACGGCTAGAGGAGAGAGGAGACAACCACTACCACCATCAGTGAGTGAGCTCAGACGTCAAAGTCAACCACACCAAGCCAAAATATAATTGATGGTTCAGACTCAAAAGACATAAGAGTTTCTTCACCTCCCCCTCAGGCTCCAGTTGTCTTGGGCTCATTTGATATACGTATAACTATGTACTGTAGAGCAAATAAAGCCATCCACCACTTTCATGATTAGTGATTGTAAATTACAGTCCGGGAAAAATAGCAAAACCTCCAGTTTGTGTTTTATACCGTGATAACTGATTGGATCACTCTAGTAACAAAAACAGTGCACATTTTAAATGTGATCCAGATACGCTATATAGTCCCAAACCAGTTGGGAGAACATTTTCTCTTTTAGATGAAAACTCAAAATTGTCCATATGCAATAATCAGACATAATTTCACAGGCAACTGTAAAAATGACGAACATTCATCACAATCTGTTGACCCCCCTGATGGGAAAATGTGTCAGAGTGAGTGTGAGACATTTCAGACGGGTCAGTGTTATTCTCCTGTGAACCACAAGGACATAATCCAAGAAGTTTGCTTGTAAAGGCTCTGGGACATATAGTATGGTAAGTGGTTCAGGGAGAGAGACAGAGATGAGTGATAACTCTCTCCCCCAGCCCAGAGTCAGGAGAAAGGGTGGTCTCTCGCTCTCTCTCCCACATTCCCATCGTCCCGCTGCTCCAAGCCCCCGGGACGAGGCCTCCAGCGGGCCTGGAAAACACGGCTCACACCCACTGTCCTTCTACGCCTGGGAACCCAACCTTTCCCAGAGCCCTAGCCCTGGAGAGCATGAGGGGACCCTGCTACAAGGCCTGAGTGGGGATTTTCAGAGCCTGATATAACACATCCATCACAAGGCTGACTAAAATACCACGGGACAGCGGGACCCAGACTGACTGACATTTTGTGTTGGCATGGGTGCCAACACTACACAGGCATCAGCATCACAGGCCTCAGTGAGTAATCTGGGAAATGTGGCTTCACTGCTACCGTTGTGATGCTGGTTACCATCAGCCTCCTTAAGCGTAGCTGATAAGGGGACGTTCCCATGTGAGCCTACGTTAAAGACAACAAGGCTAAGGAACTAAATCTGTCATGGTACCGTTAGGTAAGAATGACATAAAACATCAGCCTGTTACCCTTACTATTATCCCTCATTATCGTCACAACTGACTGAAGAAATATACAGTGGGGAGAACAAGTATTTGATACACTGCCGATTTTGCAGGTTTTCCCACTTACAAAGCATGTAGAAGTCTGTAATTTTTATCATAGGTACACTTCAACTGTGACAGACGGAATCTAAAACAAAAATCCAGAAAATCACATTGTATGATTTTTAAGTAATTAATTTGCATTTTATTGCATGACATAAGTATTTGATACATCAGAAAAGCAGAACTTAATATTTGGTACAGAAACCTTTGTTTGCAATTACAGAGATCATACGTTTCCTGTAGTTCTTGACCAGGTTTGCACACACTGCAGCAGGGATTTTGGCCCACTCCTCCATACAGATCCTTCAGGTTTCGGGGCTGTCGCTGGGCAATACGGACTTTCAGCTCCCTCCAAAGATTTTCTATTGGGTTCAGGTCTGGAGACTGGCTAGGCCACTCCAGGACCTTGAGATGCTTCTTACGGAGCTACTCCTTAGTTGCCCTGGCTGTGTGTTTCGGGTCGTTGTCATGCTGGAAGACCCAGCCACGACCCATCTTCAATGCTCTTACTGAGGGAAGGAGGTTGTTGGCCAAGATATTGCGATACATGGCCCCATCCATCCTCCCCTCAGTACGGTGCAGTCGTCCTGTCCCCTTTGCAGAAAAGCATCCCCAAAGAATGATGTTTCCACCTCCATGCTTCACGGTTGGGATGGTGTTCTTGGGGTTGTACTCATCCTTCTTCTTCCTACAAACACGGCGAGTGGAGTTTAGACCAAAAAGCTATATTTTTGTCTCATCAGACCACATGACCTTCTCCCATTCCTCCTCTGGATCATCCAGATGGTCATTGGCAAACTTCAGACGGGCCTGGACATGCGCTGGCTTGAGCAGGGGGACCTTGCGTGCGCTGCAGGATTTTAATCCATGACGGCGTAGTGTGTTACTAATGGTTTTCTTTGAGACTGTGGTCCCAGGTCATTGACCAGGTCTTGCCGTGTAGTTCTGGGCTGATCCCTCACCTTCCTCATGATCATTGATGCCACACGAGGTGAGATCTTGCATGGTGCCCCAGACCGAGGGAGATTGACCGTCATCTTGAACTTCTTCCATTTTCTAATAATTGCGCCAACAGTTGTTGCCTTCTCACCAAGCTGCTTGCCTATTGTCCTGTAGCCCATCCCAGCCTTGTGCAGGTCTACAATTTTATCCCTGATGTCCTTACACAGCTCTCTGGTCTAACCCTAACCCTAACAAGTTCAAACAGGTGCAGTTAATACAGGTAATGAGTGGAGAACAGGCGGGCTTCTTAAAGAAAAAGTAACAGGTCTGTGAGAGCCGGAATTCTTACTGGTTGGTAGGTGATCAAATACTTATGTCATGCAATAAAATGCAAATTAATTATTTAAAAATCATACAATGTGATTTTCTGGATTTTTGTTTTAGATTCCGTCACCCACAGTTGAAGTGTACCTATGATAAAAATTACAGACCTCTACATGCTTTGTAAGTAGGAAAACCTGCAAAATCGGCAGTGTATCAAATACTTGTTCTCCCCACTGTATAAACATCGGTTCACAGGGTAAAAAAAAAGCTCTCTCTACAGTCCAATAAACACATTTTAAAGTGGTAATTTATTCTTATACGTATAAAATGTAAGATTATACCTATAAAATATCATGACTATTAGTTAAAGTTTGGCCAGAACTTTAACCCTTGAATCACACAGACATGATTCATAATGCAGGTGTAGATAGGGCATTAAAGGCCCAGTGCAGTCAAAAATGTGATTTTCCTGTGTTTTATATAGATTTTCACAGTATGAGGTTGGAATAATACTGTCAAATTGTGAAAATTATGATAATACCCTTTTAGTGTAAGAACTGTTTGAAAAGACTGCCTGAAATGTTGGCTTGTTTTAGTGGGAGGGAGTTTTGTCCTGCCAGACAAATGTCTTGCTTGAGAAATTGCTCTTTGCTAAGAAACTATTTTTGTTTATTTTTTATCATTTAAATTGAAAACAATCACAGTAAGGTACTTAATTGTTACCCAGAAATTATTTGATATTGAGATAAAAACGGCTGCATTGGACCTTTAAGGAATATTGTCATGCACAGGCTCAGACAGTCAAAGAGATGTACTTGTCTATGGGGGACAATACTGGCATTTCAGACATGTTTAAGTCTACTTCAGTGAGAGAATAATAATCAACAACATACTGTGCATACATGAGGGACTTGGTCTGTACTGTATGTACTGTACTCATACATTAGTCTGAAATCTTGTTCCTATGTAAGGGTCAATTACAAGGGTCAATTCAAATGTTGCCTTGTATGGCAAATCAAAGAAACCCAGTAATGGTTGACTGGCATGGGAGCAACCTTAAGTGAACAACAAGATGTCCAAAACAGTACATTAAAGCTGGGAGCCTGATCAAACTCCAACCTCTCGGAAGATGGATCCACAGCCCCCTTCAACTGACATTAAATCTGCCATGAGAGGACAGTGAAACATATACCCTGTGTGGTTGAGGTCTAACGTAGATCTAAACATACTTGCCCCACAGGTAGTGTTTTAACAACCCATATATGGAGTGGAAAAACATTGGGTTGCATTTTACGATCAGGTTTGAAAAAATGGAACATAATGGTCCCCACTGCCATTTCAGAGGATTAGCCCATCATAAGGGGTGTATCAACATCTTAACACAAACTGTTACATAAGAAGCCATGTAAACTTTATCACTCAAAGCCTATCCTCTAATGTAATGGAAACAACACATTTACGCAATTACTTTTATTGAGTACTCTCAGAATGAATGGTGGTGATATAAAGGGAGGATAGCGGTTTCAGAGTAAGTGTTGTTTTTTTCTGAATGTGACAGGGGTAAGGGGCTTTACGGTTAGTTTTTCCCAGATGGTTTTACCTGGTGGAGACGTAGCTCCTCATTTGAACCGCGGTTTTCTTTAGCTCCTGAGAGGAGTCTGATAGACACAGAGACAGAGAGAGGATGCCAGAGGGGCAATTTATCACCAATCCTTCCATGATCCAGTTCATATTGTACTCTGCGTGACATGAGGGCCTCAGCTCCGAGGGGCCCAGCTCAGCTAACACGCTAGAGATATTAGACTTACATAAGGAAAAGAGGAAAAACACCACTAAATTAAAACGCTGACAATACAAGGACACCTGGAAAAAATGTAGGATTTCTCTCCGCCATGAGCGCTGCCACGCTTTGTGGAAATGGACCTCGAAACACTAATGCATTTATAAACCAAGACTGGAGACTAAAAGGTAAGGTTAAATTGAAATGTTTATTTTATCATAGATTTTGTGAGGGCCGAGGGTACAGTACTTTCTGAGGCCTGGTACCAGTCTGTGGAGGGTATTTTTTCCCAGTCCAGAGCCAGTCCCACATGGAGATAACTGGAACCAGACCTGAGCTGGTACAGTAACGTTACTGGGCCTACAGGCCCCCTGTCAGGCTCTGGCCATAGAGAAGCAATAGGTTTCTCTATGTAGTTATGGTCAGAGTCTGACAGTGTCGTTCTTTTCTGTTTCTTTGTGGGTTTTGGGTGGATCCCTAATTAGAGGCAGCTGCTACCCTTTGTCTCTAATTAGGGATCCCATATATGTTGAATCTGTCCTTCACTCTGGTGTGGGTTGTTATCGTTATATGTCGCAGTCACGGTGAAGTAAGTGTGCTTTTTGTTACGTTTAAAATATCGTGCTTTTGTTTTAACGTAACGTGTGAAATTCGTGTTTTGGTTTCGTTTAGTGGTTAGTCATTTTTGTGTTTGTTATACATAGTGTTACTTTCTGAGCCATACATAGTATAACGAATAAAAGATGTCAAACTACTACGATCCCTGCGCTGCGTCTTGGTCTCTCCCCACACACATTCGTGACACCCCCTGAGTGGTCTGCGCCCCAAACCAAGCCCCTACACGCCAAACCAATGAGCAGAGTCATCAGTCAGCCCTGCATCTCGACCCACAATTCCACTCCTCTGCTTTGACATCCCCGTTATCTAACCAGTGGAACAACGGCACATGGAACTGATCCAGAGGCCTGCCCTGAGGCCAGGCGGTAGTGCCAGGGGCTCTAGGTGTGCACGGCACCACCCATCTATCGCCTCTCCTGCGGATTTGTGTTAATCACAGGGATAACTACTGTACAATAATTACAGTTTCAGTCCAAGCAGTAGTAGAAACATTGTACTATTGTCATAAGCAGAGAGCTTGTTTCTGCAGGAACAGTTTACAGTCTTGTCAGGAAACAAAACAAGTGATGAGAGACCCTCTGGTAGTCCAGGCTGGGGTCAGGACTGTCCCACCTCTCAGTACCTCTCACAGACTAGAGCCTCCTCACCCAAACAGCTGGTCACCCTCTCAGCCTCTGGCGACATCCCAGCTCAGCTCCTCTAAAGCACAGATCTGTTTAAACACACCATAACACTGACTCAAAGCCTTGTTTACCCCTGCTTTCCACTATTCCTTCTGCTTCTCTCAGAGCATTCCAGTAACAACAAATTCTACTGCTACAGCACAGACCAGCTTTATAGAGAAGACCAATAAGCAGGTAATGTATACAAAGCAGCAGGAGACCAATTTACCCAGGGCCTTTACCCTGAATCAGCTCCTGGATGGAAAATAACACAGTGATGATGGGTGTGTATCAGTGTGCTCTTTGATTTGCTTTTGACAAAGATGCTCCCGGTGAGTCTCTACACTGTTTAGACTGAGCTGAGAGGATATTTATATAACCCTCATGCATAGAGTCCTCATTAGCCAAATCTGCCAGTGATGGGTAGGAGAGGGAGTCCTTTGAGGAGGATAACCATGTTAGGGAGTGCTGTTGTGGTCACAGCCCATCTCTCAGGTCTCATATTGGGTCATGGCTAGCTCCCAAATCCCCCTGGAGCCAAAGAGACATATGGCAACAATTAAGGAGAAGTAACATACCTCCTCCAAACACACCATCAACTCACCAGAGGGCACTGCTGGTTGATAGGTGTTTCCAAAAACAAACAACATGCATTTAGGGGTTTTACACAGGAGTATGTATGTCTCTATCGCCTGTGTGAAGCAGGATTTGAAATCTGACACAATTTAAGTCTTGGACGTTCCTCCTCCCATTTCATTCGTTCTTCCGACTGTCCATCAACTCCTGGCTGAACCCTACGTCACAGCCACTAACAATACAGTTAGAATCTACATCGTAGCGCAGCAGGAGACAGTAGTTTCGTCGCTGTAGCAAATTCAGAGATCGATTTATAGCCAGTAATAATAGACAGACAATATTAATGAAAGGCAAGTTCCTAGCGAGTTCAGGAACCCAAGCCAGATCTCTGTGAGATGTGCACAGCGATGGCTACAGACGTTTTGATCAAGAGAGACCTTTAGAAAATATGCACATTTTCTCTAACACTAAACATACAAACATGTATTTTACAGTTATAAGGAAGGTGAAATGTTATAGTTTGTCGTTTTATAATTGGATTATACTATGTTTAGAAAGCATATACAGTGGGGCAAAAAAGTATTTAGTCAGCCACCAATTGTGCAAGTTCTCCCACTTAAAAAGATGAGAGAGGCCTGTAATTTTCATCATAGGTACACTTCAACTATGAGAGACAAAATGACGATCCATAAAATCACATTGTAGGATTTTTAATGAATTTATTTGCAAATTATGGTGGAAAATAAGTATTTGGTCACCTACAAACAAGCAAGATTTCTGGCTCTCACAGATCTGTAACTTCTTCTTTAAGAGGCTCCTCTGTCCTCCACTCGTTACCTGTATTAATGGCACCTGTTTGAACTTGTTATCAGTATAAAAGAGACCTGTCCACAACCTCAAACAGTCACACTCCAAACTCCACTATGGCCAAGACTAAAGAGCTGTCAAAGGACACCAGAAACAAAATTGTAGACCTGCACCAGGCTGGGAAGACTGAATCTGCAATAGGTAAGCAGCTTGGTGTGAAGAAATCAACTGTGGGAGCAATTATTAGGAAATGGAAGACATACAAGACCACTGATAATCTCCCTCGATCTGGGGCTCCACGCAAGATCTCACCCCGTGGGGTCAAAATGATCACAAGAACGGTGAGCAAAAATCCAAGAACCACACGGGGAAACTAGTGAATGACCTGCAGAGAGCTGGGACCAAAGTAACAAAGGCTACCATCAGTAACACACTACGCCGCCAGGGACTCAAATCCTGCAGTGCCAGACGTGTCCCCCTGCTTAAGCCAATACATGTCCAGGCCCGTCTGAAGTTTGCTAGAGAGCATTTGGATGATCCAGAAGAGGATTGGGAGAATGTCATATGGTCAGATGAAACCAAAATAGAACTTTTTGGTAAAAACTCAACTCGTTGAGTTTGGAGGAGAAAGAATGCTGAGTTGCATCCAAAGAACACCATACCTACTGTGAAGCATGGGGGTGGAAACATCATGCTTTGGGGCAGTTTTTCTGCAAAGGGACCAGGACGACTGATCCGTGTAAAGGAAAGAATGAATGGGGCCATGTATCGTGAGATTTTGAGTGAAAACCTCCTTCCATCAGCAAGGGCATTAAAGATGAAACGTGGCTGGGTCTTTCAGCATGACAATGATCCCAAACACACCGCCCGGGCAACGAAGGAGTGGCTTCGTAAGAAGCATTTCAAGGTCCTGGTGTGGCCTAGCCAGTCTCCAAATCTCAACCCCATAGAAAATCTTTGGAGGGAGTTGAAAGTCCATGTTGCCCAGCGACAGCCCCGAAACATCACTGCTCTAGAGGAGATCTGCATGGAGGAATGGGCCAAAATACCAGCAACAGTGTGTGAAAACCTTGTGAAGACTTACAGAAAATGTTTGACCTCTGTCGTTGCCAACAAAGGGTATATAACAAAGTATTTAGATAATTTTTGTTATTGACCAAATACTTATTTTCCACCATAATTTGCAAATAAATTCATTAAAAATCCTACAATGTGATTTTCTGGATTTTTTTTCTCATTTTGTCTCTCATAGTTGAAGTGTACCTATGATGAAAATTACAGGCCTCTCTCATCTTTTTAAGTGGGAGAACTTTGGTGGCTGACTAAATACTTTTTTGCCCCACTGTAATAGCAAGTAATTGTTGAATAGGAAATACATCATACCAAATATTTCATATTTTTATCATATTTGCAGTGGCGACCCGTAATTCAGGGCAGGTGGTTTTGAGACCCACATTTTTAGCCCCCCCCCCAAAAAAAATAATATATATATATAATTTTTTTGGGGGGGCTTGCCTGTTTTGCATGTTATTTAGGCATTAATACGTGTCACATATCAGTTTGCAAACAGTGTACAAATATATATATAATTGAGTTAATAAAGCCACATACAAACATGGTCTCTTTTCTATTTTCTTGAGTAAGGCAGCTCCAAAATGCAGGCGTTTCAGCCTAGCTCAGTGCTTTCTGTGGTGGTGGGGCGGGCCAGCAGAAAATAGGAGCATTGCGCTGGGATTGGCTCAGTGTTCTGCCACTCATGAGGACCTTACGCAATCGCTAAGTTTAAGTCCTTAGTAAGGGTAGACATCTAACATTTCAGCCCTTTGGGTTCTGCCATAGAGTTATATTTCAAGTGCCCTTCCAAGAAGGCTCAAGGTCATTGGCCACAGAAATTACATTAAATCACATTATATGTACAGTAGCTTTGATTGGACTGATCATGTCAACATCTTACTTTCACAATCTTAGCTAGCAGTCATCATCATGAACCAAGTCTAATGGCAAATCCTTTTTAATCCTTGTCATATAAAGAAATAATGAAGAGAAATATAGATAAAACTTATCGATGCTCATCGGCCATTGGGCATAAACAATACACAACAATTTGGAGATCGCAAATGGTTTGTAAGGAATTGGTGACAGTGGCTTACTGCAAGCATTGCAACTGGGAAGTCAGGAATAAACAGGAAAATATGTTTTGAACGGTCATTCAAATCAGAATTGTAAATCTGGCATCTTTCTCTTTGATGACAAAATGTCCCCGCAAAGGACCACTGCATCACTTTTCTGTTCAAGCACATCACAACAACGTGAGTCCAACAACGTGAGTCTTATGCTGCTTCATAAATTATGTAGGATGCCAGAGAAATATGTATACTGTAGCTAAGAAAGTAATAATAAGTGTATGCTGTGTAGTAAGCTGTTAGTAGCCCATGTGCCTCACCCTAATAATTTGGTCTATTTTCACCTCTTAATTTCATTCTGACTCAGTGGTGCACATGTAGACAATAACCTGTTTTTGAGAAATGTAATCATCAAATATTGTAAGAGCTTTCATTGTCTGCTTATATGCCCACTTTATTTATTATACGGTTCTGACTTGGTTTACAGGGAGAACCCTGTATGAACGGCCCATGTTCTGAATTCTGTCGCTGTACATTTCAAAAGTGATGAACAAATAGTTATATTGGCGTCCGTCCTAGCTTGCACATTAATGTCTTAATCGAAATTCCGGATTGCCTCTTATCCGCTTGTCGTCCCCTTATGCCATAGTTTGTACATCTCAATTGTCAGTAGAAACCACATTTGTTTAAGCAAGTCAGCCATATTAGCTATGTTTTTTTTAAAGGCAGTAAATGAGGCTGAATGAACTGTTTCGCTGCCAGACAAGGCTCCGCTGATAGCCAGGTGTAGCAGCAGTAAGGTATTGGGACTGTTGTTGGGACTCTGCTGTTGGGACAGCTTTATGTAGACCCTAACAGTTTGTGGGCACCGTTTGTCACCATTATAGTGCAATGAATGTATTGTTTAGTGTTGTGTTGTGGCTTTGCTGCCATGCATCTAAAAAAAAATGTTTTTTGTTAGCCCCACCAAGATTTACATGCTAAAATCACCACTGCGTATTTGTACTGTGCACTTGAGCTTGTGTACACAAAAGTGACTACAACTCAGCAATTTATTTAAAAAATGACCAGAAAGGTGAGATTTTAACCTTTCTTGGAGTATGCAGCATTAATAGTCATTGTTTATGACCCTCTCATTATAAATACTTGGATTTGGGGATTACGTAGATTACATATTTGATTACATTTAGTTACATTTAACTGATTTTAACATCCATAGGATCCCATGTTTGATTTCATTATGTAAACCTATATAGAAGTGGTTTCCATGAATGAGTCCTGGTTCTCACTATTCAATCAGAGGGCTTCTAGTGACTGTGTCAACCTGGTGGCACAGCAGGTTTCTGGTCAGTCACTATTGGACACAGATCAAATGGATGACTTTTAAATCAATCTATCCACATGTTCATCTATTCTTCCACATGGAAACACTGCTGGGTGTTTTCAAAAACATCATGGATTTATGATTTTTACTAGATATTTCAGGATTTCAAAGTCCCTGCCCATTGGTTCTACAATGTATCAACTGGCGCCCATGTTTGATCACTGGGCTGTGAATCTTCAGCACACTCTTCCCAGCATGGAAGTGCGTCACTGAAAAAATAAACTTGGTGGACTGTTTCACTGTCGGTGTGATAAAACAGAACAACTTATCGCTCAGTTCTCATCCTCATATACAGTGAGCTCCAAAAGTATTGTGACAGTGACATATCTTTGGGGGGTGGCTCTGTACTCCAACACTTTGGATTTGAAATTATACAATGACTACGAGGTTAAAGTTCAGACTGTCAGCTTTAACTTGAAGGTATTCATCCATATTGAGTGAACAGTTTAGAAATTACAGCACGTTTTGTACTTAGTCTCCCCCATTTTAGGGGACCCAAAGTTTTGGGACAAATTCACTTATATGTTTATTAAAGTAGTCAAAAGTTTAGTATTTGTTCCCATAGTCATAGCACGCAATGACTACATCAAGCTTGTGGCTCTACACATTTGTTGGGTACATGTGCTGTTTGTTTTGGTTGTGTTTCAGATTGTTTTGTGCCTAATAGGTAAATGGAAACAATATATTGTATCATTTCGGAGTCACTTTTATTGTAGATAAGAAAATAATATGTATATAAACACATCTATAGTAATGTGGATGCACCATAATTATGGATAATCCTGAATGAATTGTGAATAATGATGAGTGAGAAAGATACAGACGCACAAATATCATACCCCCAGGGGAGGTTAGTGTTTTTGGGGGGGGTATGATATTTGTGCGTCTGTAACTTTCTCACTCATCATTATTCAAGTAGGTCATGACAGGCTGAAGAAACCATAGAGAAATTAAGATGGATTATACACAGTACAGTATGAAATGTAGAATGTGTTCACTGATGTCTCTGGCTCATGTAACTGTATTGTACTGTACTGTATTGTCAGATGTTGCCTACATTGTAGCGTTGGAGATGTCTGCCACGTCATGTTGTGTTTGGGTAGTGTGCCAGTGATTGCTTTCACAGATTGCAGGTGATTTACTGCCGCCACTCTACACCCCAGAACCCTCCGGGGGTACCCCAGGTTTCCTCCGCTCATGTTATTCAGGGGTCCCTGGCACCTCAACCCCCACAGCAGTAAGGAGTGAGGAGTGAGAAGGTTGGGTGAATGTGACGCTGTGGAGCCATGCCTAACCCTAACCCCTAACCCTAGCTTCATGTCCACACCCTGGCTCAACCCTAACCATTGCCACAACCCTAAAACTAACCCTAGCTTCATGTCCACACCCTGGCGCAACCTTAACCCTAACCCTAACCCTAACCATAGCTTCATGTCCTCACCCTCGCTCCATCCTAACCCTAGCAATAACCTTAACCCTAGCTTCATGTCCTCACCACGGCTCAACCATAACCCTAACCATAGCTTCATGTCCTCACCCCAGCTCAACCATAACCCTAGCCATAACCCTAACCATAGCTTCATGTCCTCACCCCGGCTCAACCATAACCCTAGCCATAACCCTAACCATAGCTTCATGTCCTCACCCCGGCTCAACCATAACCCTAGCCATAACCCTAACCATAGCTTCATGTCCTCACCCCGGCTCAACCATAACCCTAGCCATAACCCTAACCCTAGCTTCATGTCCTCAACCCGGCTCAACCATAACCCTAACCATAGTTTCATGTCCTCACCTTGGCTCAACCATAACCCTAACCATAGCTTCATGTCCTCACCCCGGCTCAAACATAACCCTAACCATAGCTTCATGTCCTCACCCTGGCTCAACCATAACCCTAACCATAGTTTCATGTCCTCACCCCGGCTCAAACATAACCCTAACCATAGCTTCATGTCCTCACCCTGGCTCAACCATAACCCTAACCATAGCTTCATGTCCTCACCCCGGCTCAACCATAACACTAGCCATAACCCTAACCATAGCTTCATGTCCTCACCCCGGCTCAACCATAACACTAGCCATAACCCTAACCATAGCTTCATGTCCTCACCCCGGCTCAACCATAACACTAGCCATAACCCTAACCATAGCTTCATGTCCTCACCCCGGCTCAACCATAACACTAGCCATAACCCTAACCATAGCTTGTCCTCAACCCCAGCACCCTATTGCATTGACTTCTGATATGCTGCCAGAGGATACTGTGTACTGTAGATAAGGCAGGAATGCACCATCCTCCTCCATCAATCTGATCACACCTCAAACACTGTCAAATGGGTCCTTCCCCTCATCCCTGATCTGCATCCTCCCTCTTGCAGTTCCACTCCTGCTGCCTTTCTGGGAGTTATAATGAACAAATGCCATTAGCCGATCCAGATACACCGATGCTAAAGGAAGCACATAGATTTTGAATATTGATATATTGGTAATCCAGAAACATCACCCCATAGTGTTGCTAAGCAGCAGGCCAACGAGGCCAAGCATCCTCCCTAACATCACAGCAGTATCAGCCACCTTTGCACATTCCTCCATTTGGATCAAAATCCGGTCCTTAATCCTGCATCCTCCCACACAATTAACCCAGTAGGTGTGTCTCCCTTCAGACCACATGATGCATCACTATCAATCCTCCCAAATGGAAAAACCCCACTCACAATTTATCTAGTCTGTCATGTTAGTTTAAATCTGGAGTCCTCTTTTTGTTTTGGTCCAGTCTTCTTAACTTCCTGGTCCTCCCCAGTGAGTGCAGAGTGTGTGAGCTATGTTAACCTAGTTTAAACAACAACTCCCTAACATATGCAAATACAGCCATAACTCAACATCCATAGCTCCACAGCCGGATAATTCAGGTGGATCTTCTCTCACATGGCCTGGGGAAATACTGTATGATGTATCATGATATTTTCCTCTAATGCGTTTACATCGATGCTGTCCACAACCTGTACACCTCATTAATGCTGTGTTTATCTTGAGCAGCCTTGAGGTCTGCAGGAATGTTTCCAACATACAGTGTATACCAGCCAAGGGACAGCAGTCGATAAATGACAGATTAATTTATTACCTTAGGGTAGTTTTGAAGAACGTGATTTATTTACAAAGCTTGGATTGCAATCAAGGACACAGATGCTAATAGCTGTAGATCACAGTGTCCAAGTGGTTTACACAACTCTGGTACTGTTGACTATCAAATCAAATCAAATGTATTTATAAAGCCCTTTTTACATCAGCTGATGTCACAAAGTGCTATACAGAAACCCAGCCTAAAACCCCAAACAGCAAGCAATGCAAATGTAGAAGCACGGTGGCTAGGAAAAACTCCTTAGAAAGGCAAAACCTAGGAAGAAACCTAGAGAGGAACCAGGCTCTGAGGGGTGGCCAGTTCTCTTCTGGCTGTGCTGGGTGGAGATTATAACAATTCATGGCCATTAAGGCCAGTTCTTTCTCCAAGATGTTCAAATGTTCATAGATGACCAGCAGGGTCAAATAATAATAAAAGTAGCTGTGGAGGTTGCAACAGGTAAATACATCAGGAGAGAATGTCACTTGGCTTTGCAGTGCAATAGAGCGCAGGTGCGGTAGAGCGAGAGCGAGATGAAACAGGAGGTCTGGGACAAGGTGGCACGTCCAATGAATAGGTCAGGGTTCCATAACCTCAGGGGGGGTCAGGAGACACTGTGGCCCCCTCCGACAATACCCAGACAATACCCCCGGAGAGGGCCAAACCAGGCAGGATATAACCTCACCCGCTCTGCCAAGCACAGCCCCTACACCAATAGAGGGATATCAACAACCACCAACTTACTACCCTGAGACATGACCATGTTGATCATCTCTCTGTTTGTAGTAGAGTGGACAATGTCATTCATCATGGACTGTAGACTGTTGGACAAGCAGCATGGAGAGTGGGGGGCACAGGACACACAGCACACTATCCAGTGGAATGTTACAGAGGTGTACAAGGCCCCCAGAGAGGGGATCCATGCTAGTAGGTCAGCAGTCCTGTGAAGCCTCATTAAATCAAGCCAACAAACAGGAGGTTGATAACAGCCATGCAGCATATCCTGGAAGGCCTGCGGTGCTTCCTCCCAGACGCACAGCAATGGCCTCTTCCCCAAAGGACTTCACTACTGTAATTACTGTACTGCCTTCCTCAGAAATGACTTCCAGCCCCCACACAGATGTTGATTAAACGATGTGTGAGGGTGAGATGCAGGAATAGTCCAGCAGATCAGAAGGACGGAAAGGAAATGGAGCTGCCAGGCCTTGATTTAGAGACCAAAGTTTTAGGACAATCTGCTGTGTCAATTAAACGGTTAAGGAGTTTTTTTACTGTAATTTGTGCAACATGTCCTCTTTAATTTCGCTAAAATTTCAGGGGGAAACAAGGCAAACACAAAGTCCCTCTGAATTACAGTCTTTGACTGTAGTCTGACCATAGTCTTTGACATTGTGGTTGATAATGGCACCCAATAACAGCAGAGAGATCTTCAACCAAATGTCACTGGAGGTCAAATTCAGCTGCTAGGAACCCAGTTGCCAAAGAAGCTGCTCCTCTAACCCTTTACACTCACTAACCCCACACACTGCTTCCTAGAGTACTGTAAATGCTTGTAAGGAGTGCAAAGTCCTAGCTACAGGGACTTCAGCCAAATACCTTGCTTTTAAGATCCCCTCCAACACACACAAACACGCACACTGAGGTCAGTGCATAGATAGATATCTCCAGCAGAGAAGACGTGGCTCTCCTCCAGGCTGCTTATGGACAGCAGCTGGGTTACAAGACAAGTGAGGCCTATTTGTTTCCCATCCGCTGCTGCTTCCCACAGCGTGAGTGGACCTGATGTTTACAGGAAGCCTCAGCACTACTCTGTCCATGTTCCAGTGCAGCCCTGGGCCAAAGAGTCTTCAGCTCAACAACAGGGTCACACACCTGGACTACTACAGTAACCCAACCAAACAGAGTCTGAAGCACGCGGCAAGGTGATCTGAAGCAAGAGCAGGGAGATGGAGAATAGCAGCTGGCTGCTGGACGGGTGAGCCTGCTTGAGTCCTTATGCCAATAGCGTTCTGGAGATTTTTTACCTTATTTAACTAGGCAAGTCAGTTAAGAACAAATTCTTATTTACAATGACGGCTGGCTGGGACGGGGGCTGGGATTATTTTATTTTTTTATATATATATACAGTATATATAAATATAGGACCAAACACACATCACGACAAGAGAGACAAAACAAGAAAAAACAAAAAAGATACCTAAGACAACAACATAGCAAGGCAGCAACACATGACCACACATCATGGTAGCAACATAACATGGTAGCAACACAACATGGTAGCAGCACAAAACAGGGTACAAACATTATTGGGCACAGACAACAGCACAAAGGGCAAGAAGGTAGAGATACCTCCAGCCACAAAGCAGCCTTACCGGATTGGCGCCGCCCTGTGTTGTCGCCTGTTAAGCAGCTCCCATTGTTTGTGCGTTAATTGTTGTTTTCTCAGCGCCGAATGTACACGCGAGTCCTCAATTATTTACAACCGAGCCCAGCTTCTGGATTTAGCACACGCAGCGCCCCCAGGGAAAAGTTTGATATTCCGGACAAGTTGAAAAGGCGACGCCGTGGATGCAGGGCAGGTAGGAAGTGTAAGGCAAAGCTGAGTAAGTACAAGCCGGCTATACCGCCTATCATTATGGGCAACGTGAGATTGCTACATAACAAGGTGGATGAGCTCGATCGGCTGGTCCATGGACAAAGAGAAAACCGGGAAGCTAGTCTATTGTGCCTTACAGAAACATGGCTGAATGATAACATCCCCTTAGAGAATGTAACTATCGGCGGTTTCCAGACCATCAGAGCGGACAGGGATAGCATTTATTCCGGTAAGAGTAAGGGAGGGGGGCTGGCTTTATTAGTTAACAACAGATTGTGTAACCTGAACCATATTACTGTTAAGGAACAGTTTTGTAGCCCGGACATTGAGCTGTTAGCCTGGGACCCTACTATTTGCCGAGGGAATTCACGGCGACCATTGCTGTTATTGTTTACATCCCGCCCTCTGTGGACGCAAACACAGCGTGTGACGTCATCCACTCTTAACGCGAGGTTACAGACAGCGCATCCCAATGCCTTCTTTGCCAATTCGGGGGATTTTAACCATGCATCTCTCTCTTCAACGCTGCCCACGTTCAAACAGTTTGTGAAGTGCCCAACCAGGAATAATACAACTCTGGACTTGTTAGATGATAATGTGAAGGATGCATACAACTCCACTGCACTCCCTCCCCTCAGTAGATCGGATCACAACCTTGTCCACCTCACCCCACTCTTCAGGCCTATGGTCCAAAAGCAGCCTGCGATGACTAGGACCATTAGGAGATGGTCCCCGGAGGCGAATGAGGCCCTACAGGACTGCTTTGAAACAACAGATGTGCTCTGTGAGGCTCATGGGGAGGACATTGATGGACTTACTGACTGCATAACGGACTATATCAATTTTTGTGTAGACAACACTGTACCCACCAGGAAGGTACGCTGGTTTCCAAATAATAATCCTGGGTCACCAGCGACCTGAAGGCCCTGCTGAATGAGAAGAAGAGGGCCTTCAAGGAGGGGGACAGGGACAAATTGAAATGCGTCTAGAGGGAGCTGAAGTTGCGGATTGCTGAGGGGAAGAGAGGGTATAAGGAGAAGTTGGAGGACAAGCTGAGGCAGAGCCAGGTGTCAGAACGGGCAGTGAGCAACACAGGGGCACCCCAGGGAATGGTCCTGTCCCCCTTCCTGTTCACCCTCTACACCTCGGACTTCAGATATAACTCTGAAACATGCCAGCTACAGAAGTTCTTGGATGACTCAATTGTAGGGTGCATCAGGGGTGGGCAGGAGGAGGAGTACAGGAGCACAATCAATGACTTTGTGGTGTGGTGTGAGCAGAACCACCTTCAGCTCAACATATATTAAGTAAACTATTATTACCCTCACTTATATCATACGCACATTTAGCTATTTAAGTATTTCTCTGCCATCAACCTGTATAGTATAGTTAACCATGCAAATACTCCTTATTTATCTATATCAACTTGCAATATTTTTATTTTTAAAAGAATCACCTAACACTGTGTAACAATGTATAGTGTACATATTCCAACATTCACCCATACTATGCAATGTCTTTTTATAGCTTTTTGCACTCCAGATTTTTATACTTTTTCATACTGCCGCTCTATGTATCATGTATCTGTCTTTTGTGTATTTTCGTTCTGGCATTTTGCACCTGCACTGTGTTTTTTCATAGCTGGTTGACGAAGAAATTTCCCATCGGGGATCAATAAAGTACCTATCTATCTACATACTTTCATTAAGAGTGTCTATGATTGAGTCTTTGAATGAAGAGATTGAGATAAAACTGTCCAGTTTGAGTGTTTGTTTTGCAGCTCGTTCCAGTCGCTAGCTGCAGCGAACTGAAAAGACGAGCGACCCAGGGATGTGCGTGCTTTGGGGACCTTTAACAGAATGTGACTGGCAGAGCGGGTGTTGTATGTGGAGAATGAGGGCTGCAGTAGATATTTCAGATAGGGGGGAGTGAGGCCTAAGAGGGTTTTATAAATAAGCATCAACCAGTTCGTCTTGCGACGGGTATACAGAGATGACCAGTTTACAGAGGAGTATAGAGTGCAGTGATGTGTCCTATAAGGAGCATTGGTGGAAAATCTGATGGCCGAATGGTAAAGAACATCTAGCTGCTCGAGAACATTATGTTTCCGTAATCTAGCATGGGTAGGATGGTCATCTGAATCAGGGTTAGTTTGGCAGCTGGGGTGAAAGAGGAGTGATTACGATAGAGGAAAACAAGTCTAGATTTAACTTTAGCCTGCAGCTGTGACACACATACAGACACACAAACAGCCGTTCAGAGCCTCAACTTCAACATAGCAGGGAGGAAATTAAAACGTGTATTTGTATGACATTCAAACTGATGTGGTGCGTGCCAAGAGCATAATAAAAAAAAGGCTGATGCCAACCGGCTGTGTTTTTAAGAGCAAACTGGAACAAACCCTCATAACATTTGGTCCTCTCTCTCTGCACTTTGAGGGTTGTTAAAGGGTGAGTGGAGAGCAACACTCCATCTCCATCGTCACTTGGAGTAAAACAGTCATCAGACAGGCCTATATTAGCTGTTTATCAGCAGACCTAGCTCCTAGCTCCAGCCAGGGCTCACCCCTTGCTGATCTCCCTCTCTTTTTCCTCCTCCCTCTCTCTCTCTCTCAAATTATACCAGGCCCAGTGATTAAACACAGCCTCTTGCCAGTGTTAGACTGCAGTGTTTTTCAGATGGCTCTCTACTCTCAACATCAGGTCAATAACAAAGGCCCAGCCTGGGTTTGTGTGCTGAAGTAACACCATATGGACTTACTACTGTATGTCTTTCTAAATGACTGAATCAGAACTTACCACTGCTTAAGGAGAGTATCTCAAACTTAGACATTCTTCCAATGGTTAGTCTTATTTCCATTGCGTCTCCATTTGTCTGTTCTCAATGTGGAAAGCTGCGAAGTACAAAGTGCAAGACACCCTGTTGAAGTGTCTAATATTATTTTACATCTATTGAGTAGCATACTTGCATCATTACTGTTAATCTGCAGGCCTACAGTATCAGCATAACATCTCTGTTAAGTGATTGTTTTAACCGAGTAGAGATCTGTTCCACCCCATTCCTGCATGTCTGTACCCACCAGAGGCAGACCAAGGCCAGTTCAAATCGTATCTGTGGTCAGTGAAGTTGTTCCAAAGATAATGGGCCTAGCCTGGGTGGCCTAGGTCTCTATTCCATTCATGCCTGCTGTGGACCTCAGCATGCCGGTCATGTCACCTGAATGCTCCAGTCATGTGACCTGGCTCAAGATGTGTTGCAGTACAAGATGTGTTGTTGTATTTGGATTGTTGAGAAAAGTATTTATGCTAATATCCTACTACCTAGGAAAATGTACCTATTGTATCATACCATATCCAGTGTATAAAATAAACTCAAAGAAACTGAAATTCAAACTATTTCAAACTTTAATTATTTTAAAATTGTGCAAAAAAATACAAAGCCCCATCCAATGGCTATAAACACCATACAAACTAGACAAACAAACAAAAAGAACACAACACATATATTTCCCTTTACAGCATAGAAATACTGTTCAGAAAAGACAAATCAAAGTATTTACACTCCATTTCCAAAGCTGTACAAACCATTAACATTTCCCTTAAGATTTCCCATGTATTATAAACCTATCGCAGCGACAAGACTGAGGTAGCCTAAAAAACATGTAGAAAGATAAACTAAAACAAACAGAGAATGGCTGCACTGCTGTCCAGTCTAGCCTAGGGAGGGAGGGAGGGAGGGAGGGATGGATGGATGGATGGATGGATGGATGGATGGATGGATGGATGGATGGATGGATGGATGGATGGATGGATGGATGGATGGATGGATGGATGGATGGATGGATGGATGGATGGATGGATGGATGGATGGATGGATGGATGGATGGATGGATGGATGGATAGATAGATAGATAGATAGATAGATAGATAGATAAAGGATACCTAATGTCCTTCTTTAGGAGACTCAAAACCTCCAGCATCAATTTTACTCTCCTCACGACAACGCCTCAGCAATTAAGAGGATATTCCCCAGCTGAAGCTTGCCTCTGCCTCTGCCTCTCTTCCTTCTCGATAAGTAACTATTATTATTACATATTATATTTATTACATCCCTGGGTATGAGTGGTTTAAACAGATTCATGTTCTGCATCCTCTGTTTATTTTTCAAATCGTTCCCTAATGCATGAATCCTAACTGAAGCTAATCGTGCTGATAGGAACACTTGGCACACCTTTCTCACGCTGGACTGTATAATACCCTCTTTCTACACAACCTACAACATTCAACTGTCTTAAGTGGGGACAAATTCAACCAATTATAGAGTATTTCTCTTATTCAATCAAAACACATGGCATCAAGAGAGGAAAGAGGGTAATAAAGCAGTGAGCTATTATAAATACAGAATCATTTTTCAAACAGGAACATTATTCATCTGTGAATGTCCTTGGATTGAGCCAGAACAGCCACCATTTTGAAAGCCCTGCCCACACATGCACCCACTGCCTTCCTGAGCTCACATTGGACAGAATATTGCTACAATGTTTTTACACCTTTACCAGATCGTCTGCACATTATTGACACTGGAAGCTGTATTCAGAAAAGGTTTCTTTTCCTTGGAGGTATGCCTTCCTCTCCTCCTCCATTCCCTTCCCTTCCTACGCAAGCCCTACGTCTGTCTGTCTCTGTCTGTCTGTCTGTCTGTCTGTCCACTGTGAGCTCATCCAGCATGTCAAACAAAGATCTCCTAACTCAAGCAGCATGGCCTATCTGCTACAAAGGTAAAGACCAGGACGAAAGCATTAATGGTTTAGGAAAGCAGAGACAAGCTACAAAATACATTATGAACACATACAAAACAGTCAATATACACCCAATTAAGAAAAATTAATAAAATCTGTACAGAATGATTAAATACAGTGATCAATATACATTCCTGTGTATGGAGACCAATGATTCGCTTTTGTATTAAGAACATAAAATATAAACAAATATGACATATTTCATTTGAAACCTAACTACATGTCAAGACGCAGAGATCCAGCACCAGCTGCTCTATTGATCTTTGATGTTACACATCATTGTGAATTTACTGCTTGTGTATCTTACAAAAATATCCACATCTGGAGTTTAAAGGTGAGAAGGGTAGGAGAAGACAGAATGGTCCTTTGAGAAGTCAGCTACTGTTTATTAGCTAAGAGGGAGAAGTGTCCTGTGTAGCTCAGATGGTAGAGCATGGCGCTTGCAACGCCAGGGTTGTGGGTTAGATTCCCACGGGGGACCAGTACGAAAAAAGTATGAACATGTATGCACTAAACTAACTGTAAGGCGCTCTGGATAAGAGCGTCTGCTAAATGACTAAAATATAAGTGTCTGTTGGTCCAATGGGAAGTTCTGTTTCCTCCCACGGTGGGGGACAGAGACAGATGGAAGGAGTTGCCATGGCATTGAACCTGTAGGCATTTCCTGCCCCTTGAGAGCAGATGGGAGGGACCCAGTTAGTCCCTGAACCAATAAGTGGGAGGCCCTGAGGGAGGAAACTCATTCCCTCACAGCGAAGACACGGAACGAGCCGCCCTCTGGATTGCTCTTACTGCAAAAGAGAAGTGAGAGAAACGGTTACATTAATTCATGAACTCAAACAGTTAACCAGTGTCCTTTCAACTTATTACTCAGACAAAGTGACATTAAAATAATATAAACCATATTGCTGTCAGGTCAGTTGTTTTGTGGACCAAATTTATTTTTTCATTGTTCGCGTGTGGCTCCAATTCATGTCAGCCTGTTGCACATGACATCCTACAGTAAGAGTAGAGTAATCACAGTGGACGTATCTGAAACACTGGCTCATTGTTAGCCATGCTGTTATAGTGACTGACTGAAATTTCCAACAACCACTATTGACTATTGTGTTGGGCCTGATGGCTTTGTTATTAATTCATTAGAGGAGAGGCCTTGAAGGCCTGCCATGCTCAGTAATGTCAGGATGATGCCCGTCCCATTGGCATCAGATTGGCTGCAATTACCTGCATAGGGAACCACTGAGTAAGCCGCCAACAGCTTTTCCATCCCCGGGGTAAATGGATAGGCTGTGATTATTTCCTCCTAAAAAAGGCCTGTCCACCCAGCCAGCTACATGTACCTCCCACTTCCTAAGAGTTTGGTCATCACTTGGACAGAAGTCAACCTCTGGGTCAGTCTCTATCACACCAGGGGCTGACTGTTGATGGCCATGGTTGTAATACCATACTGTTCTCTGTGCCCTGTTACTGAAAGCCCATGTCCTCACTCACACTAAGGTTAAGGTGAAGATCCCATTGAGGGGGCTCTTGATTTCAGCATTAGATTTCACTGTACTCTAGCTCAGCTGATTTTGGCCATGCAGCACTTTGCACACTCCATTGAATGTCCGGGTAAAGTAAGCAAAGAGTTCATGTGTGGGCCCTCCGCACACCAAACCACACCATTACTCTTGCACCCCTGCGTTCCAAACATGGACTTGGCGCCAATGGCTTCCATACTTGAGCCCTAGACCTCTGGGCTTGGCTACTGCCTGAGAGAGGAGAGGTGGGTGAGGGGAGGGGAGGGAGAGAGCAGGGAGGGGTATCATACAAGGGAAGAGGAGGGTAGAGCAGGCACCCACCTCTCTGACTGGATGCCGTTCTTCAGGACGCCAACGTAGCTCTTCTTCTTATCCAGGGCCAGGACGTCCACGTAGCCCCCGCCGGCTTGAATCACCCCGGCATGGATGGCTGCTCGGCAGATACTGGAGCTCTGAGGGAGAGGGGGGATAAGAAGAGAGGATTCATTATAGCTCTTATGATATCAGATACAGCAATCGTGGCTTATTATTCTATTTCACTATATCAGTAATGCTTCTGTTATTAAGTACAGTACAGGCACATACAGTGCACAGAGCCACACCAAATACAGTCCATTTATTTGTTTCCAGAGCATTCAATATGTACAAATTCTGTACATGTACACACGCATGGCATTAGCAAGGCCGAAGCCAGGCACATCATTATCAGGATGTAAACTTCTGCCCCCCTATGGATCACAGATGGCAGACAGCAGCAGAGAGCTGTACACGCCACACATGGTTCTGAGGCAGTCCGAGGCACTGAGTCTGGCTTAAGCGTGTGTCAGACCCTGGGTCCTTATCACCAACCTGGAAGGCTCATTCATCATATTCCCTCACACTAGTCTAGCCAAACACAGGCCACATTCCTTGGTGTCTGGTGAACCGGTCTCGTGTCTGGGGACTTCTGTCATGTCAATATAGACCTGTACTTCTTCTCCTGTGTTTTTCTGCGTGTTGGCGCTGTCAGTGTTTAAGTATTAGAATCAGGCTCTACCCTTACAAAATATAGTCACTAGGCCCTGTTTGAGATCTCTGGGAAACTGATGTGTCCAGTTGGACTACATCTAAGTGAAATAATGTTGGGGTAAAACAAGAGTCAACAAGTTCATTCGAGGCAAGAACTGGTCCAATTTAGGTCCAAAAATGGTCCCCAGGGGAGCATAATTATTTGTTTCACTCCTTTCATCCACTGCAGTCTCACATCAGCTTACACATGCAACTTGCAACTTAGGCCAGAGGTGATTTTAGAATGACAGATGCCGTGTCTTCAATGGCATCTTATTCTCTATATAGTGCACTCCTTGTCACTAGAGCCGTATGCATCTCTGGTCAAATGTAGCACACTGTATGGAGTATAGTGTATCATTTGAGATTTGCCCTCAGGTCATTAGAAAGTGATAGCGGTGATCTGACAGGAATTGAGGTGATCAAATCAAATCAAATTGCATTTGTCACATGCGCCAAATACAACAGGTGTAGACCTTACAGTGAAACGCTTACCTACAAGCCCTTAACCAACAACGCTTTAAGAAGTTATTTTTTATAAATACAAATAACTAAATAGCAGGAGTAAGATAACAATAGCGAGGCTATATACAGGAGTACCAGTACAGAGACAATGTGCGGGAGGACCGGTTAGTCGAGGTGATTTAGGTAATATGTACATGTAGGTAGAGTTAAAGTGACTATGCATAGATAATAAACAGAGAGTAGCAGCAGCGTAAAAGAGGGGTCTGGTGGTCCTTTAGCTGTTCAGGAGTCTTATGGCTTCGGGGTAGAAGCTGTTAAGAAGCCTTTTGGACTTGGCGCTCAAGTACCGGGCGTGCTCGGTCTTCCTTTTCCTGGAGTCCACAATCCTCTCCTTTGATGTGACAATAACAGAGGTGACAGTGTGTCCCACTGCTCCTCACTCTCTGAGGCTGGTCCTAAAGCCCTCTCCTGACACAGCCCCATGCCTCAGACCTCAGGCTTGCAATCTCTGGGCCAGTTATAAGTCAGTCAGCCAGCCAGGGCTGAGCAGCTGTGTGTGGTCGAACCCAGCACTGGGAGAGACATTACTGGCGACCATTACCAGGCCTACATCACCAGTGCTCCCATTCCGACTGTGTTCACACTGCTATTCAGAAGTTGCTTGTGGTCGCCTCAGTCCACAGTCTCTTAAGTGCCCTACGGGGCTAGACCACACTCATCTGCTGTCCAACATAAATTAGATACAGCTCTCTGGGGAGCAGACACACTTAGGTGCATCTGTCTGGCAGGCCCAGTGGGGACGAACTGGTTGACCTCTGTCAGTATGACCTCTCAGCCCTCCAGCATGGTCAGGAGGACAGGACAGGCATGGTGAGGCCATTCTGGTATACCCAGTGACTAGGTCCAGTACTTACATCTGTGTAGAAGCTGTTCCCAACCACTGGGGCCCAGTAGGATGGCTCGTTCTTGCAGTTGGCCGGACAGAAGACTCTGAGGGAGAGACACATTGAGAATGCATTATTATTGAGAAATACAATTGAATGGGCACACCCATTGTTTATGTTGCAACAATGAGAAATGCAGAAGCTAGGCACCTTGGGCAGTTGGAGTAGGGCTTCTTGAAGGGGCAGATCTCTGCCACTGTGGCATAGCAGTCCACTGACTGTTCTGTGGCACAGAGAGGAGACATATGCCATCAACAGCTGCAAAAGTCATCAGGTGAAGAAGCTAAAAACAAGGGTGTGCATGCTCCACTTATTCTGAAAAAACACAGTTTGACTTACTTTCCACTTTAGCCACCAGAAATGCATTGCCAGCTTTGTATTTACTGTCAAGAGATCAAAGTCAGGCATTAGAAGAGCATTACATTTCAGGAACTCATTAATTTCACAAAACATGAATGAGCATAGCAGGCAGAATGACAAGTGAAAATAAAGACTACCAGAAATATCTACCTGAATGACTCAATGCCGTTCTTTGTTGCCTTGACGAAGAATGGAAACCTGTCTTTCCTTGTAGTGTCCACCAGACCACCATTGTTATTGATAATGCCATAGTGCATAGCAGCACGACAGATACTTGATTGCTGGAAAAATAGAAAAAGAATCCTCAGAAACACATTCAGGCATACAAAATGTATAGTGTGAAATGTTGGATCTCAGTGTGAGACTAACCACATCATAGAAGAGCGTCCCCCACACTTTCCCCTTGTTGTTCTGGCAGTTAGCAGGGCAGTTGAATCTGTTGCAGGTTGCTCCCTTGCACTTGTCACGCATTTTGGTCTCACACTTGATGTTTTGAGCTGTGGGAGACAATTAGGGATCTCAGTATCATTCCTTCCCAAACAGTACATTCAAACAGTCAACTCGGAAAGCCCCCAACCACGATTCCCACTAGTCAAACTGTAAATAGCCTACCCTACTACCTCATCCCCATATTTATTATTATTTGCTCATCATCTGCACAGCTATCATTCCAGTGTTAATGATAATTTGTAATTATTTCGCCACTATGGCCTATTTATTGCCCTACCTTCCTAATCTTACTACATTTGCACACACTGTACATAGATTTTCTATTGTGTTATTGACTGTACGTTTGTTTTTCCCATGTGTAACTCTGTGTTGTTGTTTTTGTCGCACTGCTTTGCTTTGTCTTGGCCAGGTCGCAGTTGTAAATGAGAACTTGTTCTCAACTGGCCTACCTGGTTAAATAAAGGTGAATTTTTTTAAATAATAAAAATAAAAAATTCACCCAGGAACATGCTGGTGGGAGCCTTGGGAGTGGAGGGCTTCTTGGGAGCAGCAGGCTTGGGTTTGGGTCTGGGGACAGGCTTGGCGGTGGTGCGGGGTGACATGGGAATCTGAGCTTTCTCCACCTCGTTCATGTCCTCAGTCTCAGAACGCTGAGAGTCTCCCTTGAAGCAGAGGTTGTCCCTGCAGCTTCCTCCGTAGCTGGGAGGGCACTGGGAGCATGGGCGGCCATGTTGGTAGGGGGCCTCTCCGATCCAGTTTCCCCTGGGGAGGGGGAAGGAGCACAGAGTGGTCAGCATGACTGGCTGGAAACGAATCAGCACTCAGCCGTCACCGGGCACATGGCCTTGTAATTATTCACATGCTCTTTGCACATTATCACACATTCTTAAAACCCTGAGTCCAGCTGCATAATGAAAACACTCCCACTGTCCCTCTGGAAATTAAATTAGGTCTGTCTGGAACAGGGTCTGCCACTTTCTTTCCACTTTCTTTATTATTTTAATATTTGAACTTCTGCTGGAATTTCGGCATCGGCCTCAATGTGTCATGAAATACTAAGTAGACACACACTTTAATTCAAAAATGTTTGATATTAGGTAAACACCCCATGTGGTGGTAAGAAGTATGTAAAATAGAACAGTGGAGACGTGATGTGTGAATCAGTGGTGAAATGAGAGTAACGTTAGCGAAGCTAGTTGGTCTTACTTGGGGGAGTAGTTGCAGACGAGGTAAACAGCATTCTCCCAGATCTCCCCCCAAACGTTCATCCTGGGACACACGTGCACTGCACACCCCACACGACTAGTGGTGGCCCAGACCAGCTGCAAATAAGACATCACTTCCATTAACATTGTTACATTCACATTGTTCTTTCTATGACCACACATCCATCTCCACTGATACAGTTCCTCAGCTCCACATAGAAGTGCAGACAACTCTACAAGCTTAAATGATTTGATTTGGAGCCCTGCAGCTCTGCAGCCTTTGAAAGGGCCTGTGATGGGTGGCTATGGAGGTCTGAGAAAGAGCCTCAGACACATTAGTAGGAAGCACCATGTCACTGTAGTACTCGCTCTCTCTTTTTCTCACTCATCTCTCTCGCCCCTCATAGATCCCTTATTCCTGCCACAAGAAGTGGCTCCCATGCTGGGGTGCTGGAGGCAGATTGATGGGTCCACAGGGGCCCTTAGAAGAGGCTGCTCTTTCATTAGCTCCCAGTCAGAGGAAGAAGATAGACGTTGAGTGTGACCACAGTTTGTTTCCTTCGACGTTCTGTGATCATTCTCATGATCCAGTTAATACTGTAAATAACTTATACTGGCAGTGGCTCGGAGCAAACAAAGAGACCCAGCACTGTCAATATGGAGAGGTTGTTGAATCAAATCAAAGTTTATTGGTCACCAGCACACGGTACAGTGAAATGCTTGCTTGCTAACTCTGCTCAACAAGCAGTACAATAATAATAGCCAAGAATCAAATGCCAAATACACAAATGAAATATACAAAAGTAGTAATAAGAAGTAATAAGAAGTAGAAGAAAATAACTTAAATGTAAAGCTACAGGCAGCACCTATGGATTTGAGACCTGGCAGTCCTACTACTGAGAGCTTGTTCCATGACTCCACTACCACTCTTTCCCCCTGTACCCCTGATTCTGCTCTCTCTTTCTCTCTCTATGACTCTCACTCCTCCCCCCTCTCTTTCAGGAATGTGTTTCCCTTTCCTGGGCCAGTGAGAGGCCACAGGCAGTATTGACTTAGAGACAATGACTCAGCATAGACACCACACTGCTACACCACTACAGCATACACAGAGAGCCTGTGGTAAAGCTTTGTGTCATCCTAGAGAGAGACTGTGAGGATACTGACCCGGAGGGGGTAGCATAACCTGTGTTGTGGTAGTGATTGGATCCCAACTATGCTACGCTTGCATTCCTAGGAAATTAAAGGCAGAAACAAGGAGAGGGTGTTCAGACTTGGCATTGTTCCCCGCATCTTCAAAGGAATCCAGGTCAAACACAGAGATGATTGGTGTGTCTGGAACGTTTTTCCACATGCTAGTGACCTGGTTTCCTGTGTGAAGTACGCAGATGCAGGAGGATGGGTCAGGCTGTTTTCACAAACCCATCCCAGCTACAAAGTAAAGTCTATGGGGAGAGGAAGCCAATTCTCCCTTTTTATCCCCCTCTTGTCCCTCTCTTCCCCTCTCTGTTTATCCATCTTTCTTCCTCTTTGATTTCACCCTCTCTACTGTGATGGTTTAATGGTCCTGAGGCAGCACATAACTTCCCCTGTCACTACACTACCTTGGCCCATGTGGTCCTATGGTAACCACACTGTTCAAAGACACCCATTGAAGAGGCTGCAGGCCACATGTTGTTTTTACACAGGACCTGAATACCTGCAGCAGCATCACCTTTAGAAGTCAAGTGCTGTCCATTAGATACTGATGGTAGAGAGGAAACATATGACCTTGAACACTGCACAGGCTCATACACAGATAATCTATAATAGTTTAAAGGAAACCTGTAGCAATACAATTTAATATGGAATTGGATCCAAATGTGTTTGCTGTTCAATGGAGGAACTGTTGAGGGAAGTACTCAGCTTATGAAGTCAAAGCTCCAAATTCAGATCCCCCACCCCCTTTCTTCCCCAGCCATGACTCACCTGGGTGTAGTGGGTGCACATGGGCCCTGAGCAGCGGTCGGGACACCAGGGGTTGCACTCATGTTGGTAGGGGTAGGTGTAGTCCTTCACCTCATCATACCAGGCCTGGACGTGGTAGGCTGGGGAGCGGTACCTGCAGACACAGAGGGAGCAGCGTCAGCCTCAGCAGCACAGAGAGCTCATACAGGAGGACCTGCAGCTGCCAGGGCCACATGGGGAATATCTGAGGGGGCTGCCAGGTGCTTTGGCTGGGCTTGAGACACACTGCACCAGCCTACCCTCAGGCTCCCTTCTGGCTCCCTTCTGGCTCCCTTCTGGCTCCCTTCTGGCCTCCACTGATTAGTCCGGTTCTGACCCAGCAGACACACAGACACAATCAAGGTCTGTTTCTCTCCAACACTGGGGAACTCAAGCTATGCTGAGAAAAAAATGTAAAAACTAAACATGGCTCCACAGCCTGACGAATCAATTATGGCCCTTTATTGTAAACATCTCTTTTTACGGTATTGAAATGTGCTGAGACTACAAACTGGCAGCGGAGAGAGAGAAAAACAGCCCTGGTCGGTGCTGGCATCAGAAGAGAGAGAAAGGGTGAGGGGGGAAAGAGGAAGAGTGGAGGGGGGCCGTGAGAACGCGAGTGAGCGGATTCCTGGAATGGCACCTTCTGAGGGAGCCCTCCAAAGAGCCCCACTCTCAGGCTGCAATGCTTTGAACACACACACAGAACAAATACATACACTGAGTATACCCAACATTAAGAACACCTTCCTAATATTGAGTTGCACTCCCCCCACCCCACCCTTTTGCCCTCAGAACAACCTCAATTTGTTGTGGATTCTACAAGGTGTCGAAAGCGTTCCACAAGGATGCTGGCCCATGTTTTTACATTTTAGTCATTTAGCAGACGCTCTTATCCAGAGTGACTTACAGATAGTGTATTCATCTTAAGATAGCTAGGTGGGACAACCACATATCACAGGCATAGAATGTACATTTTTCCTCATTAACGTAGTTATCAATTGAGTCAGAGCTAGAAGGGGGGGTACTGTTTGAAGTTTCAGATGTTTTCGGAAGATGGGCAGCGACTCTGCTGTCCTAGCTTCAGGGGGAAGCTGGTTCCACCATTGGGGTGCCAGGACAGAGAGGAGCTTGGACTGGGCTGAACGGGAGCTGCCCTCCAGTATGCATCCAAAAGTTGGCTGGATGTTCTTTGGGTGGTGGAACATTCTTGATACACACAAGAAACTATTGAGCAGGAAAAAAAACAGCAGCGTTGCAGTTCTTGACACAAACCGGTGCACCTGGCTCCTACTTCCATACCCCATTCAAAGGCACTTAAATATTTTGTCTTGCCCATTCACCCTCTGAATGGCACACACACAATCCATGTCTCAATTGTCTCAAGGCTTAACAATCCTTCTTTAACCTGTCTCCTCCCCTTCATCTACACTGTCTGAAGTGGATTTAACAAGTGACATCAATAAGGGATCATAGATTTAATCTAGATTCATCTGGTCAGTCTATGTTCATAATGTTTTGTACACTCAGTACATCCACACACAACAGCCACACTACAGACTCACAGACTCAGTAGCAGACAGCACAAAGCACAAAGTGTGTGTGTGTGTGTGTGTGTGTGTGTGTGTGTGTGTGTGTGTGTGTGTGTGTGTGTGTGTGTGTGTGTGTGTGTGTGTGTGTGTGTGTGTGTGTGTGTGTGTGTGTGTACATGTGTAATGTGTGTATGCGTGCGTGCGTGTGTGTGTGTGTGTCATATTGTCTTACCTGCCCCAGTGAACAGCGAGGTTCTGACCGATGGACATGAGCAGGTCCTTAGGTCCATGTTCCCACTGGCATTCCTCTGCCCAGTGAGAGGCTGACCTCTCCAGCTCATCATCCCAGACCTGGAAACAAACAAATAACACTGTTTGAACAATGTCGTAACACTATAACTCACACCTTTCAGTAACATTAATGACAGCAAAGGGGTCCACACTCCTGTGACACTCTACAAGATATAATCAGTGAACACTGTGACAGACCCATCAAAACTACTGTTTATCTGTGACCATCACCACAGCTAGTCTTAGCCCAGCTTCATTAATATCAGCCCACCAGGTAGATTCCCTCAGTATAATAATACTCCTCCTGTCTCCTCATAGCTACCTACCTAACAGCTAGCTAGCTTTTAAGCCTCTGCTTCCCGGGAAGCTGAAATTGAGCTGGATACAAGTAAAACATTAGCTTTAGCCCAGGACATCTGAGTGGAGCAGCGCCTGGCTCCGCTCCACTACAAATCCCCAGCAATCACAGCTGAATTAGGCATATTTCCTGAGCGGGTTTCTCTCTCTACCTGTGGAAAAGAGGGTGGAAAGGGGGATGGATCTGCCTCATCTGGACCTCATCTCTGCCACCACTCTCACCACTAGGATATGGGGGAGGAGGGGGAGAGGACTGCTACAATGTGGCGCCTCACAGTTTCTCTCCTCAGTACATTTCCAGGCCCTTGGTGGTCACCACCACCACACATACAAATACACACACATACATATACATGCCCATGACTATGCCAGCTCGGCTATACCCCCAGTCCTGGCAGAGAGCAGAAGAGCAGGGCAGAGGGAGACTTCATGCCCCTTCCTCTTTCGCCAGACCAAACCGCAGTCATACAGACAAGACACCACACTGTCAGTACTACATCTGTACTACATAAACCACAATCCCCCCAAGTCTGTCCATCTAAACTATATTAACCTTAACCTCAGCACACCCTCTTACACAGTTACCACATTCCATAAACACTATCCCGCTCAATAACATTCAGTGCTCTCTCTCGCTCTCTCTTCTCCACAGTCCCCTTCCCACTCTATCCATCCCTCCTTCATGTAGCACTCTGTTTCTCCTCCACTGGCCACTCTGGCCACCCTCGTTCTCTCTGTCCTCCCCTGGCCTACCCTGTCCTCATTCACCCCTCTCTGTAGTGTCTGGCTCCCAGCAGGTAGTGTAGTCGGTGTAATTATCCTCCCAGTAAGCCAGCTCCTCTCCAGTCTGCCAGCAGCAGACTACCATGAGCTAATCTTTTCCAGGAGAGAAGATTGATGTAGTGTTGGGTTCTAGCTTGAAATATACTTATTCATGTTACCATACTAGAACTTATTGATTACTTTACATGTATAATGAATGTATATGTTGGGATCAATGGAGGGTGGGAAAGAACCTAGGTGTAGGGAAAGTTACTGAGTGAGACAAGGGGGAGTGTAGAAAGTTTACTCCTTAGGAGGGAGTGGAAGGGCAACAGTCTGGTTTCAGTCACTGATAAGGTAGGACAGTTGCGGATTAGGGAGGAGCGAGGAAGTCAGTCCGAGGTCAGGTCAAATGAGGGGAGAAGGAACACACATTCACTTCCATGTCCACGAAGGTTCTAGCATCAGGCAGGGCCATGACTACGCCAGTGAGAAGAACCAATTAAGTTCCTGACTAGCAACAGAGATGTATTGGCTGTCTAGATGTGCAAGGAGTTGACTCTGCATAGTAGGAGGGTATAAATATACAGTATATGCTTCTGTAAACATGTCTTTGTCTTTGCAGCTGTATGACCCAGTGGGTGAATAAACTTGGTTTGAGCTTTTTCTAGTTGTCCGTAAGTTTTTACTCTGTTTGTTCAGAACCTAACAGTAGTAAAATTAACACCCTCCCATTAAAAGTGGAGCTCAAATAGTGGCCTATAAACACTCACCTACATTATATCGCTGACTCATAAATATAAGACCTTGGTATTGCCTGAGCAGCAGAGACTGATGCTGACCTCCATCTCTCTGTACTATCTAATAATTATTGGTGGGTGCTTATATTTATCCTATTTCACATATTTTTTGCATATCCCAACTCTCCCTGAGACACCTTTGGAAAGTGCGGTCACGGCCAGGGTCTGCCATTATCAACACCAACCCTGGAGCAATTAGGAATTTTGCACCTTGTCGGCTCAGGGATTCGAACTAACGCTTGAACCTCTTGGCTATCTGCCACCCACCTGCTATTCATCAGCTTTCTGTGCCTCCAGCTAGTGAAACAAGCTCCAACCTGTCACTTTCACCATGTATTTCACATGTAATAGAGGTTGTTGCTCAACAGTAGTGTGTGAATAATGTATCTGTCAGGGTGATGATAGCTATTGCTAAAGTATGTACATTTCCGGATTGCGTGTCTCACCATGTACTCCATGTTGGATGAGGTGGGGTAGACTCCTCCCCTCAGTTTGTTGTGCAGTTGGAGAATCTCCCCACGGTCTGTCCACTGGATGGCCCGTCGGGTCCTACTGCCCGCTGTGTTATCTGTGCTGTTCTGGTCATCCTGGTACCGGCTCAGTAGCTGCCGCAGCTCATTGGAGTCAGGCAGAAAGAGGGCAGCTCCTTCCCTGGCAGAGAGGACCAGGAGGTTGAGGGCAAGGGTGAGGGCGGAGAGCCAGCAGGGCATTGCAGCAGTCATCTCCGGTCTCTGGGACGGGTCTCTGGGAGTCTGTATGTAGGGCTCCGGGCAGGCTGGGCAGACTACAGTGGGCAGCCTTGTGTGAGCTCTGGTCCTGAGCGCTGCAGACACAATGCTGTGGGGAGAAAACACACTGTGAGCTGGCCAGCCAACAAAGCAGGCTACAGAGCAGATCACATGGCCAGACAGACTGAGCTAACGCATGGCGCGCATGCTCCATGAGTCCTGGCACCAAACACTGGACCGAAAACATCTCTGTCAATTGCTGTTGCCTCACTCTCTTGATACTTCCAAAAGAAATGAATGAGGCCATCAATAACAGCAACTACCTACAAAGAACCCTGGTTTTTGCCATGGGAAACTGTACTAGAGGTACTTACTTGAGGAATTTTCACAGGTTGTAACACATCAGTCAGGGAAATTATGTCACAGCAGATCTCACCACATTGAGAACAAGTTGCATAAATATTACCACAAGAACAAGGTGGAGTCCCGAGAGATTTTGCAACAATTATGCACAGTACTGTAGCATTCACTGGTGAGGCAATTAAATGAGTGGTATTACTCCATATCAAAGGATACACTCTCTCTCTACAAGGCTTTCAGTAGTCAGATAATAGCTCATCAGTTTAATATCTACATTGTACCTTATCTTCAGCTTAGCCATATACTTTCAAAGCTCTTTTCAGCTCTTATCGAAATACAGCAATTAACTGGGGATATCCTTTCAGATCCATAATATTCAGAGTATATCCAGAGTGATATATAATCTGGGTAGAAAGAGAGTAATTAGTCAGGTTCACTTTCCCGGGCACAGAAGCCCATCATCTAAGTGACCTCTCTCTGATACTCCTCTAGCTGACCTGCAAAATCAACATCTAAAACAGTAGAGGTTGAGAGGGAGTAGGGAAGAACTACAGCAGAGAGGGTTATTAGTTAATGAGAGATGAATGATGGTTAGAGAAATTAAAATAGATAGAGGGAGAGAAAGACAAAGAGAGAGGGGGAGAGAGACATAGATGTATGAATAGGAGGTAGTGTGTAGCTCTCATCCTCCTTTGCCACATCACACAGGGCTCACAGGGCACAAGGAAAACTCCCAGATTCAGCCTCAGCACACCACCCCATTGAACAGGAGAAGACAAACAGCAGGGCTAGCCGGCAGAGAAGGAAAGAGAGAGATAGCACTGTTCCCTGCATCCTTCAATTCCTCCTCTCTCGCACTCTCTCAGCCTGGAACGGCGGCTTGAGGTCTGACGGCCGGTCTGTGTCAACACACTGTCGCAGCGCCAAGTAGCCCCAGCCAGCAATGGGGCAGCCCAACCATCCCACCACGCCCCTCCTCTGGCCCTCTCTTTGTGCCCCTGCCTGCCTTCTCACACCAAACCTCCACCAGACTTTATTTCTGGGCCTTTCTCATCATTCTCATGAATGTTATACCTGAGTGGCAGACAGAGCAGCCAGGCACAAACACACACAGGCCACCCTGCCTACATATACAGGAGCCTGGCGGACTCATTAACATATTCTTATCAAATCTGAACATTCAATTACTTTGGGAAACTTTTCTCCTTACACTAAAATGTTTGAACTCAGTGGCAAAAGCATATAATTACATGGTGAATAGATGCAGAATAAATCTAATTAAATGTAGAAAACATGCTTACCTCAATCACTGGTTTATCTGGCAATTATCCAAAAGCTTCTGCACGGGTTGAGTATTCCCCGTTTGCTAAATCTGTGCTGAAGTGGAGCTGTACTCGTTGGCTGCGGTCCTAGAGGGCTAAGTAACTTAGTGACTTTTGACTGACTTTACAGCGGCAGCTCAGTGCTTTATATAGAGCAGACCCCGCTGAACGAGCGAGGAGGGAAACAAATCTTAACTCTTCTTTTTTTAGTCACTCCCCGAGCTCACTCCTCAAGAAGGCTATGTCCTTGGCAAGCATCCTACGCTCTGACGATTGATGTCGAAAGGAAAAAGCAAAGTATGTAATTCACTACGAACCAGTGCAATCGAAATGCGTAGTAGATATTTGTATAACTTCTGTTTCTTTTCCAATTCAAACGTGTTGCAAGTTTTTTCAAGACAGTTCATCGATAATTACCATTAGCCTATCATAAATATTATTGCATGATTGTATATCATTATAGTCGGATACATATAAATGTAATTCATAATTCCACATACGATATTATTATAATTTGATAATAATATAATTTGTGCATAACTGTATTAGTATTAATAATTATCTCTATAGCTGTGTTATAATATAGTATATAGTTCAGATGATATGACAGCTGGTATGATATATCAGTTTATGGTTTAACAACTATTCACTTGTTGTTTTTTATTTTGATGCCTTGCGTTGATGCCACAAGTAATGCTATGATAGAATGTCCTCTCTCCATAGCAGGGTGGAGGGGCAGTTCTGTTCTAAAACCGAACAGTTGTAAATCAAACAGGAACAAATAATAGGGGGTGCTCTTACTACACTTGTCTCTCTTCACTGTCCTCACTTGTGCAAACAGTCCATTTACATGTGTACCAAGTACCCAGTTTGTCAGAACAGTCTATTTCTTTATCTCCCTCACTCTTTAATCGCTGGTACAGCTCAGCATTGTCTCTGTGAGGATGACTTAACCCATGGGGAATTCACGTTTCTACCCCCAGGTATGGAGACCAATACTCCCATCAGAGAGGAATTTTACAAACACACACTGATTCACACACTGCATCACTGGCACACTAACCTCTACATCATGCTCCACCACATGTAAAGTATAGCATACATGCCTACATCTTCTGTAATAACCGACTTGTGGATGTAAAGGCATGGTGCTGGGTATGGTGGTACTCCGTTATGATCTGACTGTCGTCTAAACACACGAGGCCAGAGGGAGAGCAATGTTTCATTTGTTTGTTTATTTAAAAAAAAGAGAGACGACAATGTCAGCTGGCCTTCATCTGGCTCAGCAGCAGCACATGAAAGATGCACTAACAAACATGTTACATAGAAGAAACACAAGTTTATGACACTTGGCACGGGGGACGACACGAGGGGTGTTGACCCGCCAGACATGGATTAGGGTTGGCACGGTAACACAGAGAAGCCGAGACTGTGCTGCTGAGAAGATGGTTCATCATGTTGTCGCTGTTATTTATATAGCTGCATGGTGACCTGAATAATTCCTCCATAAAGTTGATATTGCTCTGAAACATTTAGTTTGTGAATTTTACAAGAAACAAATCGTCTCAAAAGGGATTTGAAAATGAATTTGATAAATCTGCTATATTTAACAAAGTATATCTCCAATCCAGACCACTGATAATTTACCATTTGCAAATAACCTCAATGATTTATAAATGATTGGTTCAAAGGGCTTTTACCAGCATCCACGTTGTTTTATTGCACCTACTACCATACCCCTTTCAAAGGCACTTAAATATTTTGGCTTGACCATTTACCCTCTGAACGGCACACATACACAATCCATGTTTCAATTCTCTCAAGGCTTAAAAAACTTCTTTAACTTGTCTCCTCCCCTTCATCTACACTGGTTGAAGTGGGTTTAACAAGTGATATCAATAAAGGATCATAGCTTTCACCTGGTCAGTCTACATCATGAAAAGAGCAGGTGTTCTTAATGTTTTTTATACTCTGTGTACATGAATTAAAGTCTTATGCTCATATCATTAACACGTCTCCTCCCCTATCGTTATAGTAGTTCTGGGACGCTTGCCTAAAATAAGTCATGGGTTTCAGGTGTTCCATGTTTGATGTAGGAGCTCCATGGACTAATGTTCTGTCTGGAGATGGACCTGCTTTCATTTCCTCTTGGTGGTTTTACAAAAGAACAAATAATTCCTTCACATGTCCTTAAAGAATTTCCCAAAGAGGGTACCCTGTCCTACTTTTCAGAGGGAAGCCTTGACCCCCTAGCCTCCCATGTCTGGCCTGCAGTACCAGTGCTGCAAAGCTGGAAATATCTACATCCAGCACATACTGTATTTCCATTACTCCTCAATCATTAAAAAATGATCTGTACCACTTTGATAAGGCCAAAATAACAACATTAAGGTAACCACAGGAACATTACTGGTCAGCAGCAGTGAGAGACAGGGGAACGCTTAATCCTGTGATTTACTTTTTTCTGTATGAAACCCCTCTATTAGCCTTTAAGAGGCCACAGTGTGTGCAACCGGTTGAAGGCCTCTTCTTTTTTACGTGAATCACCCGAGAAACCCTCAGTGAAACAGTTTAAACACTTTGCCCAGGTGCCCAAGCAGTACAGCGCATGTGTCAGAGAGCTAGGACAGATGAGAAAATCTCTGTTTCACAGGGTTCTTTTCACCCCAATGAATGGTGGCATGAAAGGAGGGACAAGTCTAAACCTGTTACCGATATACTGAATAACTTACATTGAACATTCAAACAATCTCAACAGGCTTGATGGTTGTGTGATTTACGTACACAAGAGGGTACCGTTCCCTGATACCTGTGGGAAGAGAGGTGGACAGAAGAGAGGATCACTTTCAGAATCCAACTTAAGATAGAATGGAGTCCTTACAGATTTAATTTGAGGGGGGATTATTCACATCCTAGAGCTCAGGATTCAAAGACAAAAGATAAAGGTTACTCAAACATCCTCCCCTGTCAGTTCTAGCACTGATCTTCATGCAATCCACCATGGACCCGTGGGAGAGGGGTCACACTTACCTCAGCGTAGCTGGAGGGCACAGGGATCATCAGATTGGCATGAGGGAGTGCATGCCTGGGATTCCAGTCTCAAAGTGTGCAGTGTTTTACCTGGGCCAGGATAGTCCACAGCCAACACAATGGAGGGGGTGGGAGTAACTAACTGCTCATTACCATTCTAACGCAAATTATTGAAATGGGTATGCTAAACCACAGAAAAGTGTTGTAAGGGAAACATTAAAACTATGCGATTCCCCCTCTGAGTGAGCTAGCTGGTTACTAGACAGGAAATGGTTGTCTCAAGTTGCATAGTTTTCTAGAGCCAAGAAAAATTATTCTGAAAATAAGGACTGAGGTGGTTAGGGGAGGCTATGGTGTTGATATGGCTGTATGTAACCACACATTTTGTCTAGGGGTAGATCAGGTTTCTCTCCTGCACTGCATCTCTCCATCCACATGCATCATAAAGAATGGGGGAGTTTGCGCTCAGCCCCCATGTAGAAGGAGAGTTCTGAACTTCATGTTCACTCTGAATGTTCTAAGGACACAGGCAGTGGTGCTAGTTTTAAAACGTCACAGGTAATCTTAAAGTATCTCCTAGAAGCTTCAAACGTCACTTTACAACCCCTACCTACATTTTAAGAGTAGCCCGTTTTCAGTGTACATTCATTCATGCCAGGGTTTGCAATGCAAGATGCCCATTATAAATGACTGGCTTTTAAAAAATATTTGTTCTGGCTATAAACATCCACTCATGCCTTAAAAATGTAAGAGGTAAAACAAGCTCCCTTACAACGTATAATTTTCTCAGCGTGGCTGAAAGAGACACTTCTGAGTATATAGGTGGTCCATCAGTGGGTGCCCAGGGCTGTAATTTCCCCCCCAGGCCACGGGCCTATAAAGACGATCTTTAGCTGCGCTGTGACATTAACAAGAAAAATAACACTTAATTACACGTTCATGTCAGAGCAAAACCTGCGCCCCGCATCCCTGTACATGGCCAAATTATAGCAAAAAAAAGTGGGGGGAAAATCCTTCACTGGCAAAATCTGCTTGTATAAACCAAACAGAAGCAAGCTCACTTCTCTGAACCAGACTGTAGTCAGGACACAGAGGCAGCCAGCTTGACCACAGTGTACTGAGGTGTACTAGGTAAATTGAAGGTGTGTAGAGACTAAAGATGTTAGGAGTGCTAGAAGAAAGCTACGCAGTCTTCTGACTACACTTCAATAGCAAACGGCTTCGGTTTTACACAATCTTTTATTTGAACAATAAACAAAAAAATAGAATGCTGGAGGATTAAGATGAAAAGACAGCATATAGTTTGTTTTCAGCTTGATATCCCAACACAAGCCTACAGCAGACAACCGTGTTAGGAAGCACAAACTAAACAGAACGACATCATTGAAGCGATTCGCCAGCATATATCCTGACCACAGTCATAAAAAAAGACTGGGATAAAACGTGTACAACAGAAAGCTTTCTGACAGCTTTAGTGTCTGTTTCAAACCATATTCTTCAGGGGGGAAAGAAAAACAAATCAAACCAACATTGTCACAATGAGTGTATCAGATATGACCACATAGCCATCAGCACAATTGAACTAACACTATTAAGGAGTTTTCTAATGATCTGAACGGATCAGCTCAATTTCCTCATATGGAATGACTGAGTCATGCTGATTGAATGAATAATGAGCTGTGGCAACAGAACTTATGGTGCAGAGGTGAAACCAAAGATAGTCTTAAAAGTATTAGCGCAATTATGAAAGGCAACAGGGTCAATGTGAAGTATCCTTTGGTTTCAGTTGGGGGAAAAAAGAAAAAAACTTTTTTACATACCCATAAGTAATAAGCAAATGACTTCAGAGAACCAAATTCTGCACAGTTCAGACTACAAAATTGCAGTCACTTTAACACTATACACATTTTCAGGAGAAAATATACAACGCTAACTCATGGAAGGGAACTGTGTGGGCAATTTAAACGACACTGCTCCAAATTCAATAAAGTATGCAATACAGAAAATGCTATTTCCATTACTCAGAGTTTCCAGTCACTTAAAATAAAAGGGAATACAAGTATATTGAATAAGTCTCTGCTACCATCAGTGAGTGAACTACAAAGTGAGAAATGGGATAAAATGAGCTCTTCCTGTTGGATCTAAAATGCATGCGCTGCTATTCCGATGTGGGTAAAATGATTTCACACTGCCCCAATGTTCCAGTGGTCAGAAATGGGAAAGTGTGAGAGCCACATTACAAAATGACCCATTCCCAGTTGTGTACCTCGCTTTATCTAATGGCCAAGTTTGTGTGTGTGTGTGTGCACGCACATGTGAGAAAGTGTATACTGTATGTGAAAGATGTTTAGAAAATAGTCTGCTTTGCAATTAAGGACAGAGTATACAACGGTAAACCACAACGCACCAAGCCTTCAGCAAAGTAATGTACCAGTTAATCTTTTTGTAAAGGATTAAATACTGACAGATTGTGAAATTGGTTTGGTTAAAATGTCCCTTAAGATTAGACTATGGATCAAACTTAGTTCAGAAAAACATATAAGACGAAAGAAAATATGATCAAGTAAAGAAATTGTCAAATTTTATTCATTGTTGTGCTTTACCTTAAAATTACCTTACCGTAATTTCGCTCAAATATCAATTTAGATGCCATATAGAATATAGCTCTAGGGAAAAAGTCAAGGGATTATTGAACAAATGAAAAATAACATTTAACAAACTCAAAACACAATCAATGTATAATAATGATGCAAAAAGCAAGGTCTCAAACAAAAACAAACATGATTTCCTTTTGTGCGCATTTATTGTGGGGAATTTCATTTCTAGAGCTAAGCAACAGATGTGATCCCACTTCCCCTCAACATGGACAGCCTATCTTACTGGAGAGGAACTGCACTCAGCAACAAGAGGAAATGCAAAGGTCAGGTACATTACCATAACACTTTACTGACAAGAGAAAAAAAAAAGATCAATGAAGGATGGAGGGGAGAAAGGATAGGTATAAAATAAACAAGGGCCGGTGCTTGCGGTGGAATCTCAGTCTTCATTGGTATCTCTCCAGTGCTCTGGAGTACTCAGAAAGCCTTAGAACCAACAACCACCCAGGGAGCCAAACAAGGTGACACTATTTTTTTTAAACACTTTTAAATCTTAAAATATCTGCAAGTGTGCATTTGCACATCCACGTCTTTTTATTGACCAGTTATATTTTACGTGCACAGCTTTATTTATTTTTTAATCATTTAAATCCTAAAGCGCATTAAAATAGGTTTTAGATAGTCATTCTAATTCTACACCCAGAAACCACAAGGTTCTCTCAAACAAAGCTGTTTAGTTTCAGCACACTGAAGCAGCACCTCTTCTCCAGTCATCTTTTTGATGGCTCTAGTTTTACCTAGATTTAAAAGCATCAGGAAAGTGAGGAAGGTGGAGAAGGAAGAAGAGATGGTGGCCATGAAGAGCATCTTTGCCTCTGGAGTTCGAGACACATCCGATAACGTTTTGTCATTTGCTGGTGCTGGGCCTTTTTCAATGCACTCTGGCAAAATTTCAACAGGCGTTTAAACTGCTGCAAATTCATTAGGACAACAATCCCCTTGCTAAAAGGCAAAACACTGATTATTCTATGCCATTTTCACACAAAAGAAAAAAAGAGTAGATAAACAAAAAAAATTACAACTTCTCTCCAGCAATCCATCTGCAGCCTCGTGTCGTAGATAGATAGTTCGTCCTGTGGGTAAAGTACACACTGTTCCCAGTCTGAACGAGGCTGTAGGTTCAGAGAGTCTCAAAGTCCCCTCCCCTCAGTCCATTCAACAGTCTCTCCTCTCAGCATTAAAAAAAACAGCAGTGGCGCACAGAGAAGAGGAAGCCATCACAGGGAAATTATTTTAGCGTACGTCCTTTCCCCCCTCTAATTCTTCCAAACAAGATAAAAGGAAAAAAGGCATTGTTGGAAAAGCTGGCTCTCTGGAAAAGCAGGGACGAGGAAGAACATCTTGCAAGAGAAGTAGTAGGGCAGTGTTCCTGTTCATTAGTTTGTATGTATGTATGCGTGTATGTATGCGTGTATGTATGCGTGTGTGTATGTATGCGTGTGTGTATGTATGCGTGCGTGTGTGTATGTATGCGTGTGTGTATGTATGCATGCATGCATGTGTATGTATGCATGTGTATGTGCACATGTCTATAGTGGGAGTGTGTATGTGTAGTTGAATGTGTGTAAAATGAGTGATCCTCTGTGTGATTGTGCATGTATGTGCATGTATGTGCATGTATGCACGTGTGAGTGGTGTCTACAGCAGGTCGACGCGACGGTAGTACAGCAGGTAGGCAGTGCGCTCAGCAGTCTGCTTCACCACCTGGTACTGGTTGATGACCTTCACTGCCTGGTCGTCAATGCGCAGCCAGCCGTTCAGACCGATGTGGAAGACATCCGTGGTGTAATGGCCGCCTGTAGCGCTGTTCCCATGGTGATAGACAACTGCGAGAGGATAACACAAAATGGAAGCGTTTCAGGTGGCGGAAATAAAACTGAAATTTTAGGAAAAATGACATGTGGTTGTCTCACCTAGTTATCTTATTAGGAATGCACTAACTGGATATGAATGTCTGCGAAATGACTAAAATGTCCAAATGAAAAGGTAATTCTGTTATCTGGTTCTGGCTACACAAGGTCAGAGACAGTAACTAACTACTGATATCAGCAACTTCCTGGAGCACACTGCATATAGACCAGGACAGACGGGTTGCTAGCCTTACAGAGGCCTATATTTCAGTGTGTTATTGATGTAGGCATTGAATATCATGTTGTAAGCATATAGTTAAAACTTCTATTAAACTTCTTTCACATATCTGATCAAGTGTCATAAGAATTCTTGGCAACGCATCATTCATGACCAAATGTATTAACTACACCAGGAGAATGTGGAAAGAACATTGTCCATTCCATGCCTGTATTTATAAGCTGGGCTGTTCCAAAGAGACATAATGCCCTTAACGTGAAACACTACAATACGATCAAGACCACGTTTAAAAGTGGATTCGGATTTAAGCCACAGTGACAGTTATAAGACAGAAATAAGTCATTAAGATGAGTAAACATGGCAATCTTGTTCGATCCATTTGATTTTGACACAGAACTAGCTTCTGAAGCATAGCCTAATAGGCAAGGAGTAGCGTAATTACCCCCTCATCTGACAACAGATATGTGCAACCCCAACTGAATGATTGGTTTGACTGGAGGGAAAAAAATAAATACCAGTGTGTACTTGAGCCAACTTCTCCCCTAAGTGCTTGATTGCACAGGTTCACCTTTTCACTGGCGCCATAACTTTAAATGACATGATTTAAGTTTCCAAATCCGCTTATATTACAAGACTTTCTCCATCCCATGGGCCAGGTGGTCAAAGAGAAGGCAAAACGTTTACCTCCAGCAACAGTTGCCAGGGGTTACTCTACTAACAGCTATTTGACAAGTGATGAGCGCCTTTTTCTACTCAAAGGAAAAAGGCTTGAGACAAATTTACTTCCAAACTACGGGGAGATTAACAGGACCCCCAAATCCACAGTGGAGGTTGTCTCTGTTTGAAATGGTCAGTGATGCGTGAAGGGATGGGAGGGGGCAGGAGAACTACATGCTGAATAAGCTGCTGGAAATAACAGTTAGCTGGACACCGGCCAGTCACAGCTACACCAGACAGCAGCACAGTGGAGATGTTTTCATGGGGCAGGCAGCACTTTCTAATGAAAGCTCATTTTTATTCCCTTTGGCCCTGCCAGGGAGGGGTTATAGGGGTGGTAAGGGATATGGTAAAGTCTGGGGAAATTCTCTAGTCTAGAAATACTTCCTGGGTCTAAGAGGAACAGAGGAGTGAGAGAATGTGGTAACCATGCAACTCATTTCACAGCTGAGATCAGCACTAGCTACCTCGGGCATCATTCCACAAGGAACCCTCTGGAATCATAGCAACAGAACTCTTCACTGTACCTTTCTCCATAGCCAAGTCATAATATTGTCCAGTACATTAAACAGGTATGTTTACACTTTAGAATTTGGTAGGGCATAGAGAAAAGAAACAGCATTTTGCTCCAACTAAAAGTTTTTAAAACAGATTTGAGTCAACCTTTCCTCAAAACCGTTGAAACATCGGAGAACATTTTCCCAGAAAGCCCAATTCCCCATTAAACCACTGGTGAAATCCCTTCACCATGATCTCACACAATTAAATAAAATAAAAAACAGACTATACCTTGCTAGTCAGGAAACGCTTGGGTAGGCTATCTTGTGGTGGACTGTCATTACAATTTCTTCACAGGAACCTGCCAAAATTATGGCTCTGAATTCACTGTCAGCAAGCAGTCAAAGCTATAACCACTTTTAGAGAGAACTAGTGATTTCAAATCTTATCCTGATGTTGACAGCAAATGAGAGTTGTATTCATAACATTGCTAACTTAGCTAGCTAACATACATTGAGAAAACAAGTTATATTAAGTGGCTAGCTAGCATTAGCAACATTTGGTGGTCAATGGGAAAAAGATGCATACCCAGCTGAGCTACCAAACAATGTAACAAAAGTATAATTTCAGATTTGAAAGAGGCTCTGTATTTCAGGAAACACAGTACCAAGTATTCCTTGTGCACTGTTCATTTAGCTATTTATTTTTGGATGAAAACATGATTTAAGCGTGAGGTTGAACGAGAAGTCGGACTTGATGACAATTGCTTTCATTAGAGTGCTGCGATTGGTTGCAGAAAATTCTGGGGTGTGGCTTAGCGAAGGGTCAATTGGTATTTGTCCAAAACATAAAAAAGATTAAAGTCATGGCTCCAAGAAGTTCAATCTGCTTTCTATCAAAAATACAGCCTTCCAAGGTAGCTCATCTCAAAGATTGAAAAGTCTGAACACATCGAAAGAGAATACTATGAACTTATTAATGTTTGAACGTGTGTGTGTACACATACGTACATGTGTATGTATACGTACCATACACACATTTATACACACACACACACACACACACACACACACCTTAGCCAAATACATTTAAACTCAGTTTTTCACAATTCCTGACATTTAATCCTAGTAAAAAGTCCCTGTCTTAGGTCAGTTAGGATCACCACTATTTTAAGAATGTGAAATGTCAGAATAATAGTAGAGAGAAATTGCGACCAAGCTTTAACTTCCTGACTGATGTCTTGAGATGTTGCTTCAATATATCCACATAATTTTCCTTCCTCATGATGCCATCTATTTTGTGAAGTGCACCAGTCCCTTCTGCAGCAAAGCACCCCCATAACATGATGCTGCCATCCCTGTGCTTCACGGTTGGGATGTGTTCTTCGGCTTGGAAGCCTCCCCCTTTTTCCTCCAAACATAACAATGGTCATTTTGGCCAAACAGTTGTGTTTCATCAGACCAGAGGACATTTCTCCATAAAGTACGATCTTTGTCCCCATGTACAGTTGCAAACCGTAGTCTGTCTTTTTTATGGCGGATTTATGGAATTGTGATATAGTGAATTATAAGTGAAATAATCTGTGTGTAAACAACTGTTGGAAGAATTACATGCACAAAGTAGATGTCCTAACAGACTCGCCAAAACTATAGTTTGTTAACATGAAATCTGTGGAGTGGTTGAAAAATGAGTTAATGACTTCAACCTAAGTGTATGTAAACTTTCGACATCAACTGTATGTTGTTGCCGGTGCGCATAGGGCCAATGCCCTATTACTATGTATAATTGAATGATTGTGACCATTTATGTAATACTGTGGGTGTATAAGGAGAGGTGTGTAATTGACCATAAATCGGTGTATAGAATACATACCTGCAAAGAGCCTGTAGGTTCTTTGGCCTTTGAATATTTTGCTCCGCATCCCCGAAGAGAGGAGCTCTAAGGAGGAGAGGCAAATTAATAAATACAGTACAGCCACATCACAGAGAACCAAAAGGTGTAAGATATCCCTCAGAGCACCATCAATTACAGTTATTTGGGTCTGTGTGCCATGAAAGCCAACCAATCTAAATAAAAGGTGGATATAAAAGTACACCAGTGTAGCGTTTGGTAAAGTGTCATCCATTCACCTACTCTGCGTCTCACAAAGACAGCGGTTGGAACCAAAAATCTCAGATTTGGACTCATGAGACCAAAATACATACTTCAACCAGTCTAATGTCCATTGCTCGTGTTTCTTGGCCCAAGCAAGTCATGCAGATTAGATGTTCCAACTAGGCTAGAATGCTGGCAGGCTGCCGCTCGTGCCAAACCAAAATAAAAATGTAGCCTACTTTTTATAAATTTGTACACAGCAAGAGCCCGAACACGGTGGACACAGTTTACATTGGAACGAGCCAGGGATTCTCTCCACATTCTGATGCTTATTCTGTAAATATACAGTACTACTATCCTCAAGCTGCTGGGACTTTGTCTGTGGGGATTTGGTAGACGTGCCTTTAGGACTAGTTACAGAACCCCCACATGAGAGATTAATGTCAAGCGTCACTTCTGGAGGAAACCAGGCACCGCTCATCAGCTGGCCAATACCATCTATTCGGTGAAGCATGGTGGAGGCAGCATCATGCTGTGGGGATGTTTTTCAGTGGCAGGGACAAGGAGACTAGTCAGGATCGAGGGTAAGATGAACGGAGCAATGTAAGGAGAGATCCTTGATGAAATCCTGCTCCAGGTGGCCTGGAGGGTAGGAGCGTTGGGTCAGTAACCGAAAGGTTGCTGGATCGAATCCCGAGCTGACAAGGTAAAAATGTGTCATTCTGCCCCTGAACAAAACAGTTAACCTACTGTTCCCCAGGTGCCGAAGACATGGAAGTTGACCTATTTGGCAGAGGAAATCTAAAATGTTTATTCCTTGTGCTGCTGCTTCAGGGCTTGTAGGGTAGGCAGGACAGAGCAATAAACATAGGCAGGCTGGCTGGCAAGCCCAGGACTGCCTATGTTTGTGAAGTTGGGTGTTGGGGCTGGATGAGGATGCCTTTAACGGTATGAGGTCGACCAATCATCTCTCCCTGCTGCTGATGACTTCCCAGCATTCTGCCGGCACCCTCGTTTAAATACGTGATAGCAGACAAGTGAGTTGTCTAACTAGGACCCAGACTGTGGAAAGACTAGTCTTAAATGGAATATGATCAGATGCTGACAGTGTAAGAAGTGTGTTATGAATGATTGTCTTTTTCACCCAGGGTCAGAGAGCTTAACACATTCAATAGAGTCAATTGAATAATTGGGGCATGTGTTTTAAGTGGGGACCTTACCCAATGGTTTATAGAGGCTTTTAAGTGATTCACGTACCTTTGCTGATCTCCAGGTCAACAGGGTAATCAATGTTCTTGATCAGTTTCTGACAGCCTCCAGTCTTCTCAAACACAAATCTCTTGAGGTGGAGCACCAGCACTGGAGGGAGCTCCTCTAGGGTCACTCTCCGGCTGATCTCAATCTACACAGGGGACGAGAGATTATCAAACAGACAGAGGACTATTTAACACAGTGGCGCCACATCAAACACCTAATATAAACCAGAACAGGATCTCCCAATTTACCCAGGGATCGTGTCCCGCCCTCGGGACAGTTAAGCTAACAAGCGCTAATGTGATTAGCATGACGTTGTAAGTAACAAGTACATTTCCCAGGACATAGACATATCTTATATGGGCAGAAAGCAGTCCAATTTACAGTAGCTATTACAGTGAAAGAATGCCATGCTATTGTTTGAGGAGAAAGCAGTTTTGTACTTGAAAATGTTTTAATAAATCAATAGGCACATTTGGGCAGTCTTGATACAATATTCTGAACAGTAATGCAATGGTTCATTGGATCAGTCTAAAATGTTACACATACACTGCTACCATGTAGTGGCCCAAATCTAAATTGTGCCTGGACTCCTAAGTAATATTATGACCTCTCTCTTGCATCTCAAAGATGTGACAAACCCCTCAAAAAAACTTTTTCTTTGCATTATCTTTTACCAGATCTAATGTGGTATTCTCCTACATTCATTTAACATTTCCACAAACTTTAAAGTGTTTCCTTTCAAAAGGTATCAAGAATATGCATATCCTTGCTTCAGGTCCTGAGCTACAGGCAGATTTGAGTATGTCATTTTAGGCAAAAATTTATAAAAAGGGTCCAATCCTTTTTAAAAAGAGGACCTGCACCAGCACACACTGTCAGACAGGCCTACACCAAGAGCCTGCTGTGAGCTTTGATCTAGTCACTCATGAATCAACAGGATTTTACAACTGCGCCACTGTCAGAACCAGGCTGTGAACCAAACTATCAGCTGCTTCTAAAGCAACATAAAGGTACTGTAACAACTCTTGTAAGACAGAAGAGAAGAAAAGCTGATAGAGGTTGATAAACAACACTGTTGAGGCCCCTACTGCAGCTGTCCAACAGATGTTGCCCTCACCAGTTTTGTCTCTATACAGAGGAATCAGGCAATGCACATTAGTATTCTTACACTGTGGCTTTAAAACAAAATGTGTTTCCACCAGGCAGAGCAGTCAAGAGAGGACATGAAGCATAAACAATGCTTTAGTGTCCACACGCACAACACAGCCCTCAGTGTATTAAGAGAAACAAGGCCAAAGGGAATACGATCTGTCAGTCTGACCACTTCAGCGAATTAGAAGGGGTCCATCAAGGGGAGTGTGCTGCTGAGCATCCCAAATACCCCCGTTAAAAGAAACGAGACACCACAGTAACAAACATTCTCATTGTCTAAACATGAATTTTTTTACATTTAATTGACAACATTCCCACATCTTTGTTTCGGATTGCAGAAGAAAAACTACAGAAATCGATTTTGGGGTTTTCAAGACAGCATTCAAGTTTGGATCAACATACTTAAACTAATTGCATGTTGGGGAAAAACAAAATCGATTGAGCATGAAATCAGAATGACATATGAAAAACACATCAAAGCCTTGTAATGGTTTAGTAGTAGCATAGCTGTCCTGTGTGTAAGACCCTTACCTCCTGCTTGGTTTTAGTGGTGTAGCCCTGAACTGACTCCCGTGCTACCAGGGTCTCCAGTGCCTCCTGAACGGTGCGGATCTTCTCTGACTGGATGTCCAGCTGCAGGGTGAAGAAGGGCTGCAGAGTGGCTGACTCCTTAGAGTTCTGCTGGTACACCACCGACCTGCATAGGACAGACAAATATACCCCACGTCAGACAAAATACAATTCATACAAGGACATTGCAAAGCTTCATACAGCTTCTTTCAAAAACTTCAGTAATGGGTCTCAACGACATCTTGACATCAGAAAACAGCATCACACAGCTTTGAAGGAAAGTGTTGAAAGTGGATAGGTCATAATGGGCTCCCGAGTGGCGCAGCAGTCTAATGCACTGCATCTCAGTGCTAGAGGAGACAGCCTGGTTCGAATCCAGGCTGTGATACAACCGGCCATGATTGGGAGTCCCATAGGGCGGCACACATTTGGCACAGCGGCGTCCGGGTTTGGCCCGTGTAGGCCGTCATTGTAAATAAGAATTTGTTCTTAACTGACTTAAAATAACAAATTTAAATAATAATACTACTGATTCACACTACGCGTCTCTCCAAACCACGCATTTATGAATCATCTTCTCCTCAAGTTCTCCTCGTGGCAGAAACTGATCCAAAATGTTCAAATGGCAAAAACAACTCCATTTATAGCCCTCTGACAGACATGAGTGATAAGGTCACGCTAATCTCTTTAAAATGTGAAAATAATTTCAAACTTGCTCCAATAATTCCCCTCAGCCAAACCAATTACCCTGATTCGAGTGGGTGAAAACATGAATGTAGCTGAACTCAGTGGGTATGCAAAGTTCAACTCTGTCTGCCCATGTGTTCCATTTACTTTTACTACTGATTCAGAGAAAAATAATCCTCTGAAGTGATCCGTAACCTAGTCAGGCCAGGCGTGTGCCAGACCAGAACCTAAGACAGAAGAACCTCAGAGAGCATGTCATTTGGCCCAGTCACACCCTCACAGGTCCTACACTTTCAAAGTTGTTTTGTGATTCTTTCTTTGCAAGAGTGTGTGCCGCACGCCTGGCTGTCCAGGGCACCGACTACAGGACGGAACACAATGGCTGTTATTATGAAGAGTGCTGCTGGAGCAGAGAAAGCCCAGAGCTAGCTGGTGGCAGGCCTGTTTGGGATGGCATCCTCAGCTGAGGTTGGAACTGGGGGCCAGAGGCAGTGCCAGGGCAGCCAGTCCAAGGGGGCCCAGATAAAGATGGCACTATACTCTCTCAGTTCTCCTATCATACCAGGCACCAGCGCCACAGCCAATAAAAAGAAGGGTACAGACACCACTGGTGCCACAGTTCTGTTGCTGGGCTTTAAGAAAAATAAGCTCCTGGCAGGGAGAAATGAAACTCAGCGGCTGACCATCACTCTGGCTTCATGTGCCAGAGAAGTCAGGTGTCTCTCCAAGCCTCAGTCTTTTCTTCAAGGAAAAATTAGTAAAGGCTTTGGGTCCACCAAAACATTGACTTGACTACATTTTTCTTGAGCATTAAGTTTCCATTATAAAACAACACCTCACATGTAAAGAAACTATGTGCAAGTTTCCTGACACCTCACAAGTCATTGGTGTTACCCTACCGGATGTGCCCTCCGAATATGTCAGTGATGGGGGTGTGGACAAAGTCAGCTTGACGGGTAATGGAGGTCTTGTTTCGGGGGCCAACTTGCTCCCATTCGTCCTCGCTCCCCTCCTCCTTATCAGCAGCATCGTCACCCACAGCTGACTGGGACTCTGGGCCGTTGGGTGTGGGGGCTTCGGATCAAGACAGGAGAAGAGACAACTGATTTAGAACCACAGTCAATAGCAATCATAGAGCAGATACAGCTTGAGCAGTGAGGCCAAACAACATAAGGAAATGATGTGAGATGAAAAAGGGACTAGATCAGTTCAGTTCATAAACAGAAAATATCATTAACCTCATGCATCAGATTTTGATCACGGCACTACTTACTCTCTTCCTCAGGGGAGATGAGCTTTTTCAAAGCCAGCATCTCCTCATGCAGTCCGTTGAGGGTGAAGCCCAGGTACTCCTCCGCATCCTCCTGTCGACCCTAACAGAAAACACACAACCGTCAGCACTTATGAGACCACGGTGCCAAGAGAGCAACACCACTGACTCAGCACACACAGGTCCTGTCCACTGTTACAGAGCTTCAGGACAGGACATCAGTGTGCACACAGCATAGGTGAGATACGATCTAAACCACATAGGGAATGCCTGAGTCAGGAGCTAACCATCTCATTCCATTTGTAATATAATTTGGTTATGAATCAGTAATGAGTCAGCATGTCTCATGCACCAATAAAACCAGTGTCAGGAAACAGGGGATACAAAGAGTTTCAGTTTATTAAGTCCCTGAACACCTGCAAGTGTGAAATGTCTGGATGGTTCAACATTCTAAATCAAACCCACTTAAATTATTAAATGTGTTTATATTTTCTCTACATAAGTTTGGTTGTACAATTAAAGGTCAAAATACATTTCATTTCAAACAGTCAGCAATAATCTATGCATGAATGAATTCAGGGCATGTGATATTATACCTATGCTAAATATAAGCCTTCCACAACCATTGGACCCACTAATAATTGTATTATTTTAACAAAATAGTTTAAGCTGCTTTTTTGCAATATTCACTGATCTGGCTTTTAAGTCTATGACAATTACCTTTTTTATACAAATTTAACCAGAACCATGCACATTCACTAATAATGACTAACTTGTAGCAGGCATTATAGAAAATGAAACAATCACTCAAGCAGAAGCCCATGTGCTAGTGAGTAGGCTAACAACGTAGAACAGTTAAATTGTTATGAACACACGGTTCTCTCTGTCTCCAACAGTTTAAAACAGAATGCTAGCAGGGCCACATTGTTTAGATGTTGAAATCATGTAGCCTACCTTATTTCTCAGAATTAGAATGGGTTGGCAATTCCTTATATAATTGTATTTTATGCTTATTGCACATTTATAAAACACAGACAAGAGAGTAGTATTACAGTCTTTGGCTAAAACGCTGAACATACATTTTCCAGAATCAATGTTAATTGATAATCTTGTTTTAGTAGTGTCCGTTCTACGCGCAACTTGAGGAGTTGAGACATAAAAAGGGTATCATTAGAAAGGTTAACTTATTCTATTACAGTAAAATAATGTCTCAATGCGTTTCGGTGTCCATATGACCGATTCTGTTGGATCAACCCACAAATACTAATGGAAAGTTGAAGCCGCTTGTCAGACTGGAAGAATCCCTAATCTTTGTTGTTGTGAGTGGCAGGGGTGTGGTTAGTGCATGTAGAATGTTAAGGTGAGTGGCAGGGGTGTGGTTAGTGCATGTAGAATGTTAAGGTGAGTGGCAGGGGTGTGGTTAGTGCATGTAGAACGGTAAGGTGAGTGGCAGGGGTGTGGTTAGTGCATGTAGAATGGTAAGGTCAGTGGCAGGGGTGTGGTTAGTGCATGTAGAATGGTAAGTTGCACACAGCACAAAGGGAGCAAAGGACAACATGAGAACAAGCAGACATAAATGAGCATAAAAAAAAAGAAAATGATTGTGATATTCTGTGCTAAAACATTAAAATTAATTTAATATATCTCCCAGCCCTAATTGCTAGTACAACCTCAGAGAAAACATTACTCATTTTACAGGCCGAAGGTAAAGCTTAGTCTGGATGCCCCATGGCTTTACCTTCTCTGAGAGACTAGACTTGATGAGGGTGAGGAGTCTGTAGATGTAGTTGGGTTCAAAAGGAGCACCTGGTCGAATGTCTTTTAATATCTTTTCGCCAGCAGCTACGGAAAAAGCAACAAGGATCACATCAAATGAACATCAACAGGAAATAAAATAAACTCTAGCTATTTTAGAAGATGCTGACAGACAGCTTACCTTGCTGTTTGGCTTTGGATGGCACAGGCATATTGCTGAACTCATTGACAAGCCTTACACTGGAGGAAGTGGGGGGAGAAACGAGGTCAGGGAGTTGTAATTAGCAAAGGAAGTACACAACCAACCCAATGCAGTGAGCACACATTTAACACCTACTCTCAAAACTCTTAACACTTTTACCAATTTAGTTCAGGCAGGAATTTGTTGTCGCTGCTTATTTGCACACAAACAAGACCTCTGATTGTGGGATTTTAGTTTTAAAAACTCCTAGTCAGTTCCCAGGGAGAGAGAGGCTACTTACAAGTTGTCCATCATGGGTGTGGAAGTACAGGGTCTCTGGGTGTCATTGAACAGGGGAATGGACTTCAACAGGTGATACATGGGGGGGCAAGCAATCAGGGCCTGCAATGTCTTGGGGGTGACAGTCAAGGGCAAAATCACCTCATTGGAACACTAAATATAGACGTTTAATTTAACTTGGTTTATGACATGGTGTGATTCAAGCATTTCACGTGCAGCTGAGAAAAGGATACAGCGTTGATATAGCACCAGTTTCCCCTGTTAATCAGTCCTCTTGGTTGCAAAGAAACTGGTTTGTGTATCAACTTCACATTCTCAATTAGTTCTGGGGATTCAAACAAGTACACAGGATTTTGAACACACAACCCCTACTAAATCATACAAAAGTTAATAGATGTTAGTTTGTAAACCTCAGACAAAAATAATATCCATTTCCTCCATACTGTGCTATATAGATTGTGTCCCTTCTTCCAACTCTGCATCATATGACAGTGGCACACAAGGCTTGTTTGTCAGAACAAGGAGATACTGTGCCACGCCTAGGAAGGGAGACTGTCACTGGCAACACAGCTTCCATGGTAACGTGGACAGACATTCCAGCATAGAAAGTATGATAAAAACAATACCACAATCACATTATGGGAAAACAATGGGTTCAAAATACCAGGCAATTTTTTTGGCAGTTCCATCTATGTACAGTGGGGAGAACAAGTATTTGATACACTGCCGATTTTGCAGGTTTTCCTACTTACAAAGCATGTAGAGGTCTGTAATTTTTATCATAGGTACACTTCAACTGTGAGAGACTGAATCTAAAACAAAAATCCAGAAAATCACATTGTATGATTTTTAAGTAATTCATTTGCATTTTATTGCATGACATAAGTATTTGATACATCAGAAAAGCAGAACTTAATATTTGGTACAATTAATATTTGGTGCAATTACAGAGATCATACGTTTCCTGTAGTTCTATACCAGGTTTGCACACACTGCAGCAGGGATTTTGGCCCACTCCTCCATACAGATTCTTCAGGTTTCGGGGCTGTCGCTGGGCAATACGGATTTTCAGCTCCCTCCAAAGATTTTCTATTGGGTTCAGGTCTGGAGACTGGCTAGGCCACTCCAGGACCTTGAGATGCTTCTTACGGAGCCACTCCTTAGTTGCCCTGGCTGTGTGTTTCGGGTCGTTGTCATGCTGGAAGACCCAGCCACGACCCATCTTCAATGCTCTTACTGAGGGAAGGAGGTTGTTGGCCAAGATCTCGCAATACATGGCCCCATCCATCCTCCCCTCAATACGGTGCAGTCGTCCAGTCCCCTTTGCAGAAAAGCATCCCCAAAGAATGTTTCCACCTCCATGCTTCACGGTTGGGATGGTGTTCTTGGGGTTGTACTCATCCTTCTTCTTCCTCCAAACACGGCGAGTGGAGTTTAGACCAAAAAGGTCTATTTTTGTCTCATCAGACCACATGACCTTCTCCCATTCCTCCTCTGGATCATCCAAATGGTCATTGGCAAACTTCAGACGGGCCTGGACATGCGCTGGCTTGAGCAGGGGGACCTTGCGTGCGCTGCAGGATTTTAATCCATGACGGCATAATGTGTTACTAATGGTTTTCTTTGAGACTGTGGTCCCAGCTCTCTTCAGGTCATTGACCAGGTCCTGCCGTGTAGTTCTGGGCTGATCCCTCACCTTCCTCATGATCATTGATGCCCCACGAGGTGAGATCTTGCATGGTGCCCTAGACCGAGGGAGATTGACCGTCATCTTGAACTTCTTCCATTTTCTAATAATTGCGCCAACAGTTGTTGCCTTCTCACCAAGCTGCTTGCCTATTGTCCTGTAGCCCATCCCCGCCTTGTGCAGGTCTACAATTTTATCCCTGATGTCCTTACACAGCTCTCTGGTCTTGGACATTGTGGAGAGGTTGGAGTCTATTTGATTGAGTGTGTGGACAGGTGTCTTTTATACAGGTAACGAGTTCAAATAGGTGCAGTTAATACAGGTAATGAGTGGAGAACAGGTGGGCTTCTTAAAGAAAAACTAACAGGTCTGTGAGAGCCGGAATTCTTACTGGTTGGTAGGTGATCAAATACTTATGTCATGCAATAAAATGCAAATTAATTATTTATAAATCATACAATGTGATTTTCTGGATTTTTGTTTAAGATTCCATCTCTCACAGTTGAAGTGTACCTACGATAAAAATTACAGACCTCTACATGCTTTGTAAGTAGGAAAACCTGCAAAATCGGCAGTGTATCAAATACTTGTTCTCCCCACTGTACATATCATCTTATGAACTACCACCAAATTAGAGAAACATGGATTTTATAAATAACAGGTTTGCTAAAAGTGAAATGGTCATTCCAGGAGAGAAGAGAAATATAGTTTGGCTAAACTGTAAATGCACACTCCAGATAAAATCCAGTCCAGAGATAAGATCGTACACAGGGTTTAAAAATCAAAATGAGACGTGGTAGCCGTGACACCAGTTAGGGGTCCTATAAATAGCTTCATGTTCATCCTCTGGGGTCTTTCTTGACAGGAGTGTGCAATCTCAGCACTGTACAAAAAGCACTGTGGGTATAAAATAAGCCTTTCTGGATGGTGAAGGCAACCACGTGGAGCCTGGATGAATTATTTACAGCAGTAGAGCACAGTAAACCATCAGGTTTATCTAGACAGAGCACATTAGGCTGTCCAGAAACCCTCTCTCATAAATACTTCATAAGGGTGCCAGAGAGATGGAAAATCCCAGTTTACTAAAAGGAAGACAAAAATGCAGTGTCAACCACAATTTTTAAGGAGGCTTAAGTAACCCACTGAGATAAAGCCTCTATATTTCCTCCAAACACAGGACTACATCAATGAGGCCTGAGGAAGCCCAGGGTCATGGCACTGATTGAAACAAGCAATAATCCTGTCAAGACAACTACACATTACCCAGACATGGCTACCTTCCCTGTCACAGTCCGTTTAAAACCACCAGTGTACCGTTTGTTCCCAACACCTGGAGGCTGTTAAGTGGCGTGAGTAATAAGGATGAACCTACATAACCCCTTTGATTAAGAAGGTTACAAGATCAACTGATTATGCAACTTCACAATTTTCTTTCATATTGTGTGTGTTAGAAGGAAGGGGTGAGGTCAGTGACCTATCCTGCTCTAGTCTAGTGCATCTAAATATCTATCAGGTTGATGTCATGGTAATGGACTTAATTAGTGCTGCTCACACATCGATAAAGCAGTAGCTCCAGCCCGCACTCAGCCTGTATTTTCATGATTGCAGCTTGGAGTAGAAGCCTTCAAGATGTATTAGTATCACTGCTATATACATTGACTCTCTTTGATGACAGCAAGGCCAGTTGGCCACATGGGAGTCTTGCTGGGCCCACATAGCCTGACATTCATTTCTCAGCACCATTCATTGGAGCATTATTGGGGAAAATAGGGTGGTGAGGTAAAGCATGACATGGAGATGAGTCATAGCAATCTGGGCTTTACCAAGCGTTGATTGTTAGCACCACCTGGTGCTCATGTGTATCAGTCTAGATAAATGCCCCAATGTTGCCACCAAGTGGATGGTAGGCTGAACTCCAGCACATGCATGCAGAACATGAAACGTGCACAAATTGATGACCATTATAATAATCAATGGGTAGTTCTGTCAACACACTCTAGGGCTGACCCCAATTATTCGACTGGTCAATAGGCTGTTGGTCAACCAAGATGTTTTTTTAGTCGAGCAGCAGCAAAAACATTTTTTATATATAATGGCACACCGGTCTTATTCACACCCTTCTCAGTGAACTAATCCATTGCAGAGGCCAAGAGTAATTCCTTCCGGAGGCCCAGGAAAGGGAGTGGCTGCACAACACACATCTCTCCAGAATGTGCTCTTGCCTGCCAATTTGTGCACATTCATTGTTTCATAACTTAATTGTGTGAATTGGTTCGTGTCTATCAATCCCCATTACATATATCACCAGTAGTACATATACCGTTAATTCCTATCATTTTTAATGTACAATGTTTGTTTGGTTAAGGTAACGTCTGTTAATGCATGCAATATTATTAGTGGACATTATTTACAGAGCACACAACCTACGCTACACTTGAGAAACATGTTTTGGTATATTTCATTCCATTTACAAGTTGTCAATTTAGTCATTGTCTTTTGTTTGGAGCGCTCCTGTCAATGTTGAGTAAGGATGCGCACCTGACCTTGGCTTTGGAATGTGATTTATAGGACATTTATTTTTAGTCAGGATATCTTTTACCTGCTGGATGCAATGTTTTTATAGGCTATTTTTACATAGTGACTTTTGAAGTTGATCATTTTCATTTAGATTTTTGATTAACCACATGACAATGATTTTGAGATACGAAAACATTGCTATAAAAATTAAATGAAACTGTTCCACGAGAATGTGCATATGAAAACCATAAGTGGTACGCAGATCGGTCGAAATGGTCAAATAAATTGGCATTTCACATGAAAAAGTTTGCGGACTCCTCATGTTACCGGCAACTTCAGGAGAGTAACGGCAGAATCTGCGAAAGCCAGTAGGAGGATGGTCGGGACAAGTTAAGGTTTTTGTCTACTGGTTATCTTGATCTCTGGCTCCCTCAAGTCATTCGTATCTTACTTAATCAAAACAGTGAGTTTAAAGCATCAGACAAGCGTAATGCATATATAGTTAATTTTATAAAAAACATAGGGTGTGTCTATATATGGAAAAATACACAATTTAAAATTTCAACCAATCAATTGGTCAAAAGAACAGATGACTTTCGGTCAACCAAGATTATAATAGTTTTGTTGGGGAAAGCCCTAACACACTCAAAAGGACATAAGGTTTAACCTGTGAGCTCTTCTTTATCACACTGTGGGGCTATCTGAGAGTACACTACCTGCAAGTTCAGGGGCCATGGGATCCTCTGATACATGGACAGGGCTCTCCTTCACCTCCCCAGCCTTTTCATGCTGCTCCATGGCAGCCAGGGGGGGAGCCACTACCTCCACCACGTTCTTCACCTCCACATAGGCCTGAGGGCCTCCAGGCAGAGGCTTGGAGTTGTGGAAGAGACTTGCCCAGGATTTGGGGGTGTTGGCAGCGGGCGCAGCCGGAGGGGGAGGGACAGGCGACTGAGGCTGCTCTGCCGCTGCTGGCTGGGCCTCAGAGTCTGGGAAGGAGGCAGGCTCCACTGAGGGAGCTAGGGCTTGCTGCTGAAGCTGCTCTCCTGCCTCAGAGGCCTCCTTGTGTCCGTCTGCACTGACGGCAGCATGGGGCTCAGACAGCCCATTGGCCACCCCACTGTCCTCAGTCTCCCCCTCTTCTTCAGTAGTAGCAGTAGCAATGGTGGCAGGGGGGCTGGCCACAGCAACCGAGGGGGGATGAGGGGAGGTGGGGCAGGGGCTGTGCCCGTCGCTGCCCAGCAGTTCAGGGCTCTCTGGAGCCATGTTCTCAGGCTGCTGCTCTGCAGTCCTGCCCCCCTCTGCCACTGCACTGCTCTGAGAGGAGGAAGAGGAGAAGGAGGAAGCCACGTCTTTACCATCTGATAAAGAAGCGGCTCCACAAGTGAAGTCCAAAGACGATTCATCAAGGCTATCACAAGTCCTCTGATTCACAGCAACCGTCGCTGCTGCCGTAGTGACAGGGGCTGAGGTGGAAAGTTTGCCCCCTGATAACGCCTTACCAACCATGTCCTGCGACCCGAGGTGAGGGCCGGTAAGAGCGTGTCCATTCACCAGCCCCTTTCCAGGAGGCCCGTCTACGCCCATGCCACCACTATTCGGGCCTGAGCCCTCTAAGTAGTTGTAGTAGCCTGGCGGTCGTTTTTTCTTTTTCTTCCTCTCACGCTGGCCCAGGCTACCCGGGCCCCCATCCCCATCCTGGCAGTTCTGGTTGCTGTCCATGGCGGAGGGCTCAGAGTCTGGGCCGTCGGGACCATCAGGGCCGTCGGGACCATCAGGGCCGTCGGGACCATCAGGGCCGTCCAGGGAATTGTAGTGTGCTCCGTCTGGGATGTCTGCCGCCGGGGAGGGGGCTGTGGCTGTCTGCAGGACCTTCTGAGACGGCTGGCAGCCCAGGATGAACTCTGGAGCCTGGGGGTTCAGAGTGCTGGACACCTTGAAGAGAGGATCCCTCACTCCCATAGGCTCCAAGTCCATCACCTCGTCCACACCAAACTCAATGCGCTGGTAGTCTTCGCCTGCAGAGGAGGATATGACAGTCAGCATGGGAACATAAGGCACTACCAGGCACTACTGTTCTGCACTGAAGAAAAAGGTTCATAAGGATCACACAACACAATAAAATACTGTTGATGGGACCAATTATTCATACTTACTACTTGGCCAATACCTGGCCTTCAACACAAGTTTTGGCATCATGATATACCACACAATTCCAACATCATTAACTGTCACAAATTTAATTGAATATATATCAAACATTGACCTTGAGTACTACACAAATAAAAGTATCAAGCAATAAATAGTAAGCTCAAAATCGATTAGATTTAACAAGTTGCGAGAGAAACAGCTGAAGGTAAACATCCTAACACTCTGAAAATGGTACGGCTGGGCTATATAAGACATGACTGGTCATCCACACAACTCAGCCACCGGAAACCCTGAGGGGGAATAGAAGATATGATTAGAGAGTACGGTCGTGATTTGCTCCTCTGTGGATTAGAGTGTCCTCTGTTAGTGTTTTTATCAAAGGGATTTCAATCCAAAGAGTCATAATGATGCATTGAGTGTGATAAACCCTAGCAAAACAAAACACCTATTGTAATTGTTATCTTCCATATAGGACCATTACTATGCCCTTATAAGTCCAATAAAAAGAGGGTTTCTCAATCCATCCAGTTAAGTGAGGGAGGGGATATATAAATCAATCACAAGTCAACTTAAAGCACAGCTGCGGTGCAAATGTGTTTAATGCAATAGAGAGAGGTGATATTTAACAGCCTCTAAGCATGCAAAAGCCTCACAGAACGTACGGACAGGCAAGAATGAGAGTAAATAGGGGCAAGGTTTAGAAAGCCACCAGTTTTTGAGACCTGGGTTTGAGTTCTTCAGCAACAAGTAAAAAGCACAGTGTCGGACCCAAAACTCACCGCAAACCTGCCGCCTCATAGACTCCGTAATGTAAGGCACAGCAGAAGTGCAGTAACTTCCTGAATAATTCATACAAATCAGGGTAAAAATCAAGTGTTATGATCAGGGGAGGGGTATGGTTGACAGACTTTTTGTAAGCTGGTGGCTCTAAAATCCCTGCAGGTATGTATTTTTACAAGTAAAACCTAATCTTAAAACAATATGAATTCAGACATAAACTGTCCCTTTCTTCAGTTCAGTCAGGTAGGTCTGGATCCAACTAGCACAGACAGGCGTATGTTTGACTTTGGTCATAAGCATTACATCATGTGGGGGCAAGAGTGTTGTCAAACCAGAGAGCGCTGGCAGGTCTCATGGGGATGACGTTAGGAATGGTCTACAAGACAAACTTAAATAAAATCAGAGCAATCCAGTACAGACGTTCTTACCTGAAGACTGACTGACGCAGGAGACTTTGTCATTGAAGGGGGGAAGCTATCAAAGAGCAGAGAGATTACAAATTCAAAATAAACTTTTGAGTTAAAGTAAACAATCAAATATAGCGTTAACCTCAGACAACGACTGTTCTCAGTCTGGGTCTTCCTGCTTATTAATGAATCACATCTGTGTAGTGTGCCCTTAGGAGGGAAGATGACAGTACTGGTGAAAAAAACATTTTGTGCTGGCTTATATTCTTCACACTCACTAAACTGAGAACAAATGGACCTGGTTAACATTAAGAGCCACCGGCACTCCAACACAACACCGAAGACTATATGTCAAAACAGCTATAAGCTGGAGGAAACGTATTTGAATAAATGTCTAACTCAAGCCTCATTCAAAAGTCTTTATCTTACCTCAACATAACATCGTGGAGTCACAAAGAACTGATTGATCTCATCAGGGCTGAACTCCCCAAAGATGTACTGCGGAGAGAGAAAATACACACATCTGATTCCACATACTGAAGATATTCATGTGGAACCTTTTAGAATCAATATAATATTTATCAATCACTATTACATTACCCATCACTAAATATTTCAGCTCATAAATGTTGGAAATGTGGTATCTTCAATATCAACATGTGTGGGTAACGTAAGTGTGAAATATTGCTAAAAATTCAAAGACCCCATGAGAAACACTTTGAAAAAAGGCTACTATAGCCCTCCCATTTGTCCAAAGAGAATTTTACAGACTAGGCGTAAAAGGCCCTTCTACCTCTTATCGATGAACTGACACAGTTGTGACAGCCCCGTTGGAGAGGTAAAACTAGGCCTCCTGGGAGAGGGCCTGGCTGTCAGTCTGCCCAGATTGCGCCATGAGATTGGGTAAAAGTAAGGGACAACATGAAAACGTGATGAGTCATGCAGAATTAGAATGGCAAAATGGCTTCCAGCAGCCCACTTCACAGCGAACTGAGCCAAATGGAGAGACCTGACTCACTGGCTTCAGCCAATATGTAACACATTCGAAGGATGGAATGAACTTCAAACAAGTGTGTATTGTAGGCCAATTTTTGTAGTTTCTTCACAAGTAGAGCAAAACATTGCTTTTGAAATCTTAGCTGACATTTGGCTACAATGCATTATTATATCAAATCTTATGTCCCCCAATGTAACAACTTAAAACATTTGTTCTGGGGCAGGAACATTTTAATAATGGCAGTAAAGATAGTGAAGTGTCATTATTTGGCATGCTGGTCTGGTGACCCTAAAATCCCATGGGTTCATCCTAAAATTAAGGATAATTAACATGAACATATAAAGGCTTGACTGTCAACATACGCAAGGCACAGTTTGTTCAGATCAAATGGTCACAAGAACGGAGATTGAAGTACAGTGCCTGTTGCGCACCGCACATCACCCACCTTGAATCTGAGCAGAGGAGTCTACATTTAGAAACTATTTAACCATAAACTGTCTTTTTTATATTGAGCTTATAATATGAAGAAATAAAGCTTGATAAACATTAAGCTAAACTGCCTGATCCGTTTCATCAGCCTCGTTGTTTAATGTGCAGTGGTAGTATACATTTTGGATCTGTCATCCAAGAACTGTCCCAGTGTGTTTTAAACAGTAGACATATGCAGGAACGCCTTAAAGGGGCAGTGTTGTATTTTGAGACGGGCTTGAATAAAATAAAAGTCGTCAACAAGCAGAGTGCAGCTGACATTTTTGTCAGATTCTTTCTATGGTAAAAAATACAGTAATGCATTTTATTTTGTAAAGTGGCTGTCATACTGTGCATCATACAAATGTAAAAACGGTGTCAGACAAAGTGACTTGTGCTTTTGGACAAGTAAAAAAAAATAGTCCTATTTCTCCAAAGGACAAGTGGCAAAAAAAAAGTTTGTCATTCCCTGTCCAGGGATCACTCCTTCTAGCTGCACTTTTTACACAAGGCTCCACACTGTAATGGGATTAAGCAAATTGAGTTGAGTACTGGCAAAACACTACCATAATAATTGGAAATGGGGTGGTCATTATTACTGTTTGAGGATGCAGTAATAAGAATGACATTTTGTTCATTTTCAATGAACCACATCTGATGTTTCAAATATTCATAAATATAGGAATTCCCAATAACACACATACACCACACCCTTCTGCCATTATCAATCAGTTCGAAACCAAACTGGACCAAGGCCAATGTGTGTTCAGCTAAACGGGAATCTTTACGGCAATGTCGGTACGAACCTGGCAAGGCAACCCCCCTCCAGACCAAAAACTAAGAGTGGGATAGTACTCTAGCCAACCACACACTGCTTTGTAAAGATAACTTAATTATAGTCAGCATGGGGAAGGCAGGTTAATTCACCCCCTGCACAGTGGGGTGAATTGGTACTTCAATCACATGGTTTGGCTCATTACAGAATAGCAGGGGCACTTGTCGATACAAAAACAACTCTGCATAACACTACATCCTGAAAAGACATCCTTGAAGTCTTTCATTAGGCAACAAATAAAAAAATAGAACGAAAAAAATATTTCTAAACAGAACAAGTGTTTGTGAAAGGAAGGTGTGCAATGATATGGAGAAGTAAAGAAAAGGTGACAAGTTTGCCAACCATACAGAATACCCCCAGCGCATTTAACAGTGGGACATAAAAAGGGAGGCACAGAGAAAAGAAAGTGCAGTTCAAGCATATGTAACTCTTTGCAAACGAGGGCCCAAACTTGCTGAAATGGCACTACAAGCGACAAACAGCCATCTATTATCCAACGGCCTCAGGACAGCTAATACAATCACAACAGAAAGAATGTCCCTTTGCCTCTTTCTACAGGCGTGCCACACGTACCACACTAAGCTTCCCTCGCTGTTCGTTTGGACTGAGGATTACCACAAAATGGCCATCTGTATTACTTCAACATGCTCCAGTGAGACAGCATGCATGCACACACACACTTCTAATGAATGTGGTTACAGATCAGGGAGCATGGGTGGGGCTTACAGTGTAAGGTGGGATCCATATGACATAAAGCACAACGATATTGTCTCTGATAAAAGGGGCTAAACCAGAGAAACTGAACACGTGATTTTCTAATGTTAGTATAGTATACTTTACGTCAATAGAGTTAAGTAGAATGATAATCATATATTGCAGATAGCATTCAATGAGGCTTCTGTTTGACAATTTAAAAATATATCCAAAGTGTGCTTTATGGGGAAGATAGGTTTAAGGAAGTGGATGGGGTGGATGGCTTAGAGGGCTGGGGGTGTATTAAGAGAAAATATGTCAAACAGCAGCAGAGCTGATAAGACCCAGTCAAACAAGTTGTTTCACTGGAATTTCAAGTTAACAGACATTTCCAACGCCCACCTGAACATAGAATAACAATCCACAAACCCCTATACCTACAAGGACAGGGACTCGCTCATCACTACTACCCAGTGTTCCCTATTGGACTGGGACTCAGCCAGGTCTGCTATGCAAGGCCTCACAAATTTGAACGCAAAGAGTCACTATTAGCAAACTTGGCATTCCATGAATATGCAACACTACAAATAAGGTCAAACATGTTTTGAATAAACCTCTGATGCATGTCGGGGCTTGCTTATTACATTCTCTTATGAAGAAAAATTGAGAACGATGAGCTAGTACAGTGAGTGATGCCCAAGAACTGAATAAACTAAACACTGAGCAGAGCCAGACTGAACACTAATTTACTCATGTAAGAGACACTAACACAGGGTGATGTCATTCAAACACTACCAACAGCTGATGGGATTCTCTGAGGCCATGGTGTTGCAGCACCTTTCAAGGGTAAGACAAAGCTCTCTAAACACTGCTCCACCCTGCTGTTCAGGAAAATACCTAACTAGCCAGGCAACTCTTGAGCCTTGTGTGCCATTTCCATAATGTTGAATCAGGAGCTCACCATTGAAAAAAGGAAGGCCACCACCAGCATATCAGATCATGCTTGGAAATTAACCTTAACCCTTTGATGTATATTTTTTTTTACTTTAACACATCCGACCTTTAACACATCCAATCTGACCGGTTGCATCACCGCCTGGTATGGCAACTGCTCGGCCACTGACCCTAAGGCGCTACAGAGGGTAGTGCGTACGGCCCAGTACATCACTAGGACCACACTTCCTGCCATCCAGGACCTACACACATGGCAGTGTCAGAGTAAGGCCCCAAAAAATTGTCAAAGACTCCTGTCACCCAAGTCATACTGTTCTCTCTGCTACCGCACCGCAAGCAGTACCGGAACGCCAAGTTATTATCTACAGTTGAAGTCAGAAGTTTACATACAAATACATTTAAAGTCAGTTTCATAATTCCTGACATTTAATCCTAGTAAAAACTCCCGGTCTTAGGTCAGTTAGGATCGCCACTTTATTTTAAGAATGTGAAATGTCAGAATAATATTAGAGAGAATGATTTATTTCAGCTTTTATTTCTTTCATCACATTCCCAGTGGGTCAGAAGATAACATACTCAATTAGTATTTGGAAGCATTGCCTGTTTAACTTGGGTCAAACTTTTCAGGTAGCCTTCCACAAGCTTCCCACAATAAGTTGGGTGAATTTTGGCCCATTCTTTCTGACAGAACTGGTGTAACAGTCAGGTTTGTAGGCCTCCTTGGTCGCACACGCTTTTTCAGTTCTGCGCACAAATTCTCTATAGGATTGAGGTCAGGGCTTTGTGATGGCCACTCCAATACCTTGACTTTGTTGTGGCAAAATGGCTTAAGAACAACTTTGGAAGTAGGCTTGGGGTCATTGTCCATTTGGAAGACCCATTTGCGACCAAGCTTTAACTTCCTGACTGATGTCTTGAGATGTTGCTTCAATATATCCACATAATTTTCCTTCCTCATGATGCCATCTATTTTGTGAAGTGCACCAGTCCCTCCTGCAGCAAAGCACCCCCAAAACACGATGCTGCCACCCCTGTGCTTCACGGTTGGCCAAACAGTTCTATTTTTGTTTCATCAGACCAGAGGACATTTCTCCAAAAAGTACAATCTTTGTCCCCATGTGCAGTTGCAAACCGTAGTCTGGCTTTTTTTATGGCGGTTTTGGAGCTGTGGCTTCTTCCTTACTGAGCGGCCTTTCAGGTTATGTCGATATAGGACTCTTTTTACTGTGGATATAGATACTTGTGTACCCGTTTCCTCCAGCATCTTCACAAGGTCCTTTGCTGTTGTTCTAGGATTGATTTGCCCTTTTCACACCATCTCTAGGAGACAGAACGCGTCTCCTTCCTGAGCCGTATGACAGCTGCGTGGTCCCATGATGTTTATACTTGCGCCCTATTGTTTGTACAGATGAACGTGGTACCTTCATGCGTTTGGAAATTGCTCCCAAGGATGAACCGAACTTGTGGAGGTCTACAATATCTTTTCTGAGGTCTTGGCTAATTTCTTTTGATTTTCCCATGTCGGATATTTATAACTATCTTGTTAATACAGTATCCGCATACACGTCGCAGGAGCTGAAGGCGTTCAAGTCGCTTGACTCTTACAACTATTTTATCTCTGGCAAGGTCAGCGAACTTTCTACATTTGTTCCACCAATGACATCAAACATTGTCGAGATCGCAGAGGTATGTAAATGTTTGATGTTTTAATGATCTGATAGCCTACTTAACGTTACTTGCATAACTTACCCTGACGATGTTTGCTAGCTAACGTTAGAATATAAGATCAACAACTGAAGCTATCGCGTTTGTTATCAATATAACATTAGTTTCTTTGTTTCTGCTTCAGAGACCATACCACAATATCTGAAAATGATGTCAACAATATGGCTGCCGCGGCATTGATGACGTAGTCGAATAAGCCCTATTGTTGGAAGAATTACTAGTGTAATGCACAAAGTAGATGTCCTAACAGACTTGCCAAAACTATAGTTTGTTAACATGAAATCTGTGGAGTGGTTAGAAAAAATGGTTTTAATGATTTAAACCTAAGTGTATGTAAACTTTCGACTTCAACTGTATGCATAGTCACTTTGCCCCTACCAACATGTACAAATTACCTCAACTAACCAGTACCCCCTGTATATAGCCCCGTTATTGTTATTTTATTGTGTTACTTTATTTATTTTACTTTCGTTTATTTAGTAAATATTATTCTTGAACTGCATTGTTGGTTAAGGGCTTGTAAGTAAGCATTTCACGGTAAGGTCTACACTTGTTGTATTCTGCGCATACAATTTGATTTGACATTAAGACAATCCACGATTGCCAAATCCACGCGGTTCACCAACTGACGAAAACTGAAATATGGGCAAAGATAATACAATATACTTAGGTAGAAAATATACAGGCCCATGAACATGGAAGCATTTACTCAGCTGAAGATTAATAGCATTCATTAATTAAGTTGGAAAATATTGTGTTGATAGTTTGGTATGCAACTCTCAGACAACCCACTGCTGTGGTGTGGAACGCTCTCCGACAGCTGCCATTCCTCTGCCCTTTGCTTCAATCTAGAATCCCTGAGTCAAAGCAAATAAGAATTTGTTCTTAACTAACTTGCCTAGTTAAATAAAAGGCTCAATTACATTTTATATATATAAATAAATACATTTAAATTCTGCTGCTCATTGCAGGTACATTCAATTTTCTGCATTTTCTTTACCATAAATTAGTGTCTCCATTATGCATTCAATGCCACTTCACTCAATCCCTTATACCAGAGCCTTATATTACGAACATCAATGATAGGGCAGTGGACACATGACCTCAGGTGCAAAAACAGCCCTCTCAGACTAGCAATGACTCAGAACAAAACTACCTCCATTAGATCAATGGTTTAATATTTAGCCCCTCAGTGACATATATATATGCAGTTTCACACAGGCACCTAATCTTAAACCCCTAGCCAGCCTGCCAGCTAGCTAGCTATTTTACGTTCATCAGCCCTGGTGTGGTGGACCCTATGGCACAATGGAAATTTGACATCTAGCTTAGGCATACTTTCTGTATTGATTTAAATGTGGATGAGCAAGCATGCTAGCTAGGTAATAAGATAGCTATGAATCTTGAGCATCGCTATAAACCACCATAGTTAAATAGTTGAGTAAGATTAAAAACGTGTACTAAAATGTACTAATCAGTTTGCTAGTATTCACACCCCTTGACTTTTTCCACATTCGGTTGTGTTACAAAATGGGATAAAAATGTATGTCATTTTTTTGTAAACAAAATGCCATAAGGTTTTATTTTACATAAATCTTGATTAGATAAGTATTCAACCCAGAGTCAATACTTGTTCAAACAGGATTCTCCAACCCTGTCCCTGGAGTGCTACCATCCTGTAAATTCACTCCAACCCTAATCTAGCACACCTGGTTCTAATAATTAGCTGGTTGATAAAATAAAAAATCAGGTTAGTTACAACTGAGGCTGGAGTGAAAATGTACTGGAAGGTAGCTCTCCAGGAATAGGGTCAGAGACCCCTGTGTTATAATCATCTTTGGCAGCAATTACAGATGCAAGCCTTTCTGGGTAAGTCTAAAAGCTTTCCACACCTTGATTGTGCAACATTTGCACATTATTATTTTAAATTCTTCAAGCTCTGTCAAATTGGCAAGACCATTTTCAGGTCTTGCCATAGATTTTCAAGTCGATTAAGTCAAAACTAACTTGGCCACTCAGGAACATTCACTGTCCAAGCAACTCCAATGTAGGTTTGGCTTTATTTAAGGTTATCCTGCTGAAAGATGAATTAATCTCCCAGTGTCTGGTGGAAAGCAGACTGAACCAAGTTTTCCTCTAGGATATTGCATATACTTAGCTCCATTCTGTTTTTTTTTTTTTTTTTATCCTGAAACTCCCCAGTTATTAACAATTACAAGTATACCCATAACATGATGCAGTCAACACTATGCTTGAAAATATGGAGAGTGGTACTCAGTAATATATTGTATTAGATTTACCTCATACATAACACAGAAAGTGAATTGCTTTGCCACATTTTTTGCAGTATTACTTTAGTGCCTTGTTGCAAACAGGATGCATATTTTGGAATATTTTTATTCTGTTCAGGCTTCCTTGTTTTCACTTTGTCAATTAGGTTAGTATTGTGGAGTAACTACAATGTCGTTGATCCATCCTCAGTTCTCTCCTATCACAGCCATTAATCTCTAAAAGTTTTAAAGTCAGCATTGTCCTCATGGTAAAATCCCTTAGCGGTTTCCATCCTCTCCGACAACGGAGCTACGGCTGTGTCTTTGTAGTGACTGGGTGTATCGATACACCATCCAAAGTGTAATTAATAACTTCACCATGCTCAAAGGGATATTCAATATCTGCTTTTTCAAAAAAAAATTACCCATCTACCAATAGGTGCCCTTCTTTGCAAGGCATTGGAAAACCTCACTGGTCTTTGTGGTTGAATCTGTGTTTGAAATTCACTGCTCGACCTTGCGGTAGTCATTCAAAAATCATGTTAAACACTTATTGCACACCGAGTGAGTCCATGTAACTTGTTAAGCAAATGTTTACTACTGAACTCATTTAGGTTTGCCATAACAAAAGGGTTGAATACTTACTGATTCAAGACATTTTAGCTTTATGTTTAATTCATTTGTAAAAACTTCAAAAAACATAATTCCACTTTGACATTATGGGGTATTGTGTGTAGGCCAGTGACGCCAACTCAATTTAATTCATTTTAAATTCAGACTAACAACAAAATGCAGAAAAAGGGGTGTGAATAATTTCTGAAGGCACTGTATATTATACCCTCAAATGTGAAACATCTGCCATTCCTTGTATTGTAAACCAGGGGTTCTGAAACTTATTGCAGCAAGGGACCCCTTTTGTGATAGTAAATTCATGAGGGACCCCCTCAATCAGAACACAACTCGAGTTTGATAAAAATAGCATACAAGGAGTTTTATGACTTCGGCAGTGCATGGCCAGACGAACCAAGTCTCGGGCCTTGGGAAGGAAAATTTTTAAGGCCTGTCTCTTGGCATCCAAGAGAATTTAGCACTTCAGGCTAATTTCCAGTAATCTACACATTGTCATGTGGCAGAGATATTTTTGTTGTGGCAGCTTTAAAGACAATTTCTCGATCGCACAGTCTCTTTGCTTAGTTGGTGTCTGCTCCACAACCCTCTTATTATAGCTCAGTGCTCCAAACCGACTAGTAAAGTAGGCTGGCGCGCAATAGATAATGGTCATTGTAGTCAATCACCATGTTTTCAGCGCTAAACTATGTTGAATACTAGCCTGTTGGAAACGACAACTTCACACAGTTCAGACTTGATCCGATTTCTCTACAGAAAAGGCGCATTGAGCTCAGATTTTTTTAAAACAAAAATGTTATTAAAATTGAACCAAAGTCGGTCAATAGTTAAATCGCTAAGCACTACTTGCTATCTACTACTCTGGGTGAATTTCTAGATCCACCAAGGTCTGGAACATGTTGAATTTAGGAAACGGTCCTCTACATGTTGAATGTTGAATAAAATGTTATTTGAACCTACTCAACCAGTTGTCTGCGTGGCTGGTCCTTATACGGGCAAGAATTAGACAATATTCCAGAGGAAAGTATTAAACCAACTTTTCAAAGTGCTGGTAGTGTGTTCAGATTTCTATCACCTGAAACAGGCGCAAAACCATGTAAACACATGCACGAGCTTGGCAGGTGACCATTCCCTGAATTAAACACAGATGTTCCTTAGGTTGGTTGATTTAGAAATTCATCCATCTGGTCCCCAGCAGGCAAGCTAGCTACATGGATGTATAAAGCCACATCTAGCTAGTTAGCTAATGTTATACACGGCCAGAAGATATAGTTAGCTACATTTTCTACAGTTCGATTACAATGTAAGATAGATATCTAGTTACCTAGCTAGCTAGTAGTTAGACTTCAGGCCGTGACATGTCATTACAGCTAAACAGATCAAGAGGTATGTCCACATGAGTCAGTTTCCCTTGAAAGAAGCACAACCAGTTACGTGCTCTAAATGGGACAGCAGAAACGGCGTGTATAATGCGCAAACTCCGAACCGTTTGCAAAAACCTGAATGGTTCAGATTCGAAAATCTAACTAAACCGCCTCTGATCATACAGGCCCACTGTTGCTAGTAGCTATGTCATTAGCCACACCACCTGCGTCCGCACGAACTCTGGACTGGCTAGTTATCCAGCAAGCTAAATGAAGCTAGGTAGCTAGCTGGCCAGACAAATCAATTAGTTTACGTTTGACCATATATACACGTGTATTAATTCCTTACTTATAACTCGTCGGTACTTTAAGAAATCACTCATATCTAAAGTGTTAAACTAGGAAGTTAGCGAACATAAAAAAATGAAAATCTGCACTGTGATAAGCAGGCCTGTCGCATCAGCCAGAGCAGGTGGGCCATGAACATACACGCAGCAATTTTCAACAACTACAAATTGTCAAAGGAAAATGACACCTGTTGGAGTCTTTTGAATGTATTATTTTCTCCACACAACGTGCACAAAACATTTTTGCCCATTTTTAGATTTTCAACTAACCCTACTTCGAGTACTGTTGGCTAATTTGAATGGAGGCTCCTCGGGCCTGTACCATGCTGGTGTTTCAATGGGGAAATAGGCTTTTCGTGCTTAGGGAAGCATTAGCAAGCAATTTCATCACATTTTTCAATGACACGAGTCCCCACTATATTTCGAGCAAGAAACACATCTACAAATGTAACAATATATTTAATAAATTTTTCATTAATCTTATGTAAAAATGTGAAACATATCAGCAGCGTGAAGAGTTCTCTACCGTTACCTTGTTAATGTGTGAAGCCATGCTCCCGGTGAGATTCTCTTTTCCAATCAGAAGATGGACGTTCTCCGGGGAAGGTGTTCGTTTTTTGTAATAATAATTACAAGAGAAGGCCTAATTCGACATCTTTTTCATTTTTATCGACAATGGACTGACAGTTGTATTTTTAGGTTGTTTTATTGCTCCAGCATATCACGCTGCTTCCCCCGCCGTCGCCGCCATTTCTCTCTCGCCTCCTTGCTTCTGGCCTGCGCGAGCCTTGGATGGGTAGTGTGCTCTGGGAACGCGTGCGTTTACATCCGGGTAGGAGGGTATAGTAGAGAACGTTTGACAGCTTAAGTGTGAGCGAAAAGAGCTGTCAGATATGTATTATTAGGATAGACAGATTCCATGCACATTTGTAAAAAAGGGAAATGTGGGGATATATATATATCCCCAACACCCCTTCCCACTACTTTGGCCCCAACAGATCCTACCCCAGGCCGGAGTAGGCTGGAATACCTCTTAAAATCCCGTAGTTCTTCTGGAATAAAATAGTTCTTCACCCAAAAACGTCTCTGCTGCAGCTACTTTCATCACCGCATCAGCATATGTAATTTTCTGAGCTGCTCTCACCCTGGAAAAGTCAACATGTCTCACTCGCACAGGACATTTCTGAACCCCAGCAACATGGTCACCGCCACAATTAAAACACCACTTTTTCCACCGACACTACACATTTTTGTCCCATGCCCTCGGAATGCTGTTTTGGTAGTAGGGGGTGGAGTTCTATAGGGTTTACAGGTGAGCTTGGAGAGGAAAGAAGTGCCGAGATACAGAAAAAGTAAAATACGTAAATAATCCAATCATTCGCACAAATTAATCCAGAAAAGAACCAGAATTAAGAGGTACTGTTAACCTTTCTTTCTTGTATGATTCTTCGTTCATCATTCGTTATCGTCTCAATGTTTGGTTCGCTTCAACAGACAGCATACCTGTGAGCCTTATCATTCGTCACAGGTAACATGGAAATGCATGTATGCTTTTATCTTCATCAAATATACTAACCAACGTTATTGCCTAGTGCCTAATGCCCTCATCACAACCTGGTCTCAGAGCATTTCGTATTATTCTGTACATTAATCCGATATACGCCATATATGATATGTTACGTTTCGTATGGTATGTATTAATTTGTGGATGTCCATCACTCCTTTCTTATGATATGTTATGACCTTTGTTGCTAGACGTTAGCGTTATACTCTCGGTTTTGCCTTAAGTAACCATCTGTCTTATGTAACCATACGAAACGTCATACTAAAAAAAGGATATTGGATTTACGCACAAAATAATACAAAATGCCCTGAGACCAGGTTGCGAGTTAGTGTCAGCATTTTTGTTTGACGTTTTTAACCTTTGTCAAAGTTTCAATGTTTATCATCACAGTATCTTTCGAGTTGTGTCTGACTGTGACCCGCATCCTGGGCGGTTCATACCTGACCAGGTTGGAACCACCCAGAGAAAACACCCCCAAAACCTGCCCAGTTTCATTTGGCCCCTGGAAGAGTCTCTTTCTATTGGCTCCAGGATACTTCCTCATTCTATGGGTCGCATTGAGTCATGGGTAACTGCTTCCCACTGGGCAGCTGTATCACAGTGTCGCAGCTGGTACTGCGACCAGTAGAATGAGGAAATAGCCAGGAGATAATAAAAAGAGAAGCATCCAGGAGCCAATTGAAAGAAGGGGTGGGTTTTGGGCAGTTTTCTCCTGGGCAGTTCTTGCCTGGTAGGGTAAGAACCGCCAAGGTCGCGGGTCACAGTCAGACCATATTATATAATTCAGGAGCCCCTGCCCCGGGGCTCCTTAAGGAGAGATATCCCTTACTGCTGTTGTTAGATTGCCCCCATCTTTACTCAGTAGTCATTTCTGAATCAGAGGAATGCCACGTGGTGTAACTGTCACTAATGTCAACAAGCGTTGCCACCAATGTTTAGTAGCGCTACATGCGCAAATAATAGATTGGGATTGTCATCTGATCTACCTGAGATATCTGTATGACACCTTTACACTAATATTCAATTGATCATGGCAATGTTTATTCTAATAATTTTTCAGAGAAGCAGCCAAGAGACCAGACAATGCCAGATACCTGGAGAGGGGTGAGTATGACAAGAAGCACAACAGCAGGGAGAGGGACCGTTGTCACGACAGAGGAAGCTCTTCGCATGAAGAAAGAGACCGGGAAAGGCAAAGAGAGCGAGACCAGCGGAAGAGAGACAAAATGGATGAGAGATACAGGAATGAGAAGGGCTCTGTGATGACAGGAGGTACAGAGAGAAGGACTACTCTGACAGACAGCGGGATATGACACCCCATTCTCACAAGGACCCACAACCTGACCACAGAGGCGGTAGTCAACAAGGACAACAGAGAGCGTAAGAGACCATCTGACTGCCACAGAGTTGCTTCCACAGTGACCATCCTGGGCATGGGCAATTCCACAGTAACAGATTTTTCACTTTAAAATATATGTAAAACAAAAACCAATGATTGCAAAATCATAACAAACCATACTGTACAACTCTATGCACAAGGACTACTTAATTTCCACTTTTCTTTTTTACAAACATTTACATCAAGATCTTTGCATCTACACTGTTCTTCAAGTATGTGTTTTTGTCCAATGCAGCCATTTTTATCTCAATATCAAATAATTTCTGGGTAACAATTTAGTACCTTACTGTGATTGTTTTCAATTAAAATGAAAATAGCTTCTTAGCAAAGAAGAGACAACTGAAAACTAGCTGTTATACGGTAGGCAGGTTGGCTGACATCACGAAAATGATACACACTCATCGATGTAGCCGCACGTTGTTATGATTCTGAACGGTCAGATAGCTAGCAACAATGACAAGAAGCTGCTTTGTGGGGAATTATAGGTGGCTCATTTCAGCTCGTTGTATCTTGTTATTGATACCATGTCTTGTTTTGAGGTGTTTTGATGGATTTTATGTCAATGCTAATATGACAAAATTATTTCTAGCTAGCTAACCAACAAATGTATTAATATATTTGAGACAAGTGCTCATTGTGAAAATGTATTTATGTTTTCAAAAAACATTTGGAGAATAAATATAGTTTACATGTTGTCAACAATCTAAGCCAACCCTGTCTCTTTTGCCCCATAGTTGAGCATATGTTGGTTTTGTTGCTAAACATCCAACACCTCTATGGGCAGAGAGGTTTGGAACTCTTTCTTATTGGTCTATTAACTCATTCAACTCGTGGTGGTCAGGCAGGCCAAAACTCCATCCCACCAAAACAGGCAGACATTTACATTAAAAGGGCATTATCATTTTCACAATTTCACAGAATTATATACTGAGTGTACAAAACATTAGAAACACCTTCCCAATATTGAGTTACACCCCCTTTTGCCCTCAGAACAGCCTCAATTCGTGGGGGCATGGATTCTACTGTAGGTGTCTAAAGCGTTCCACAGGGAGGCTGGCCTGTGTTGACTCCAATGCTTCCCACAGTTGTGTCAAGTTGGCTGGATGACTTTTGGGAGGTGGATCATTCTTGATACACATGGGAAACTGTTCAATGTGATAAACCCAGCAGCGTTGCAGTTCTTGAAACACTTAAACCGGTGTGCCTGGCACCTGCTATCATACCCCATTCAAATCTTTTGTCTTGCCCATTCACCCTCTGAATGGCACACATGCACAATCCATGTCTCAATTGTCTCAAGGCTTAAAAATCCTTCTTTAACCAGTCTTCTCCCCTTCATCTAACTGACTGAAGTAGATTTAACAAGTGACATCAATAAAGGATGTCCTAATGTTTTGTACACTGTGTATATAAAAACACAGGAAAAGTCATCCTTGTGCATATAGTTGTATGGTTTATTTAACTTTCCAATCATTGGTTTTTGTTTGGCATAGATTTTAAAGTGGAAAATCTGAGTCTGCATCATTCTGTTACCGTGGAATTGCCTGCATATACTGTACAGTCTGAGAAGGCTCCGGTTTCATTGGTTTGGGATTGACTCCTGAAGTAACTGTCTGCCAGTGTTTGAATGACACATTGACAATTGGGGTGCCCAAAGTAAATATACACCCCTGGAATACGAAACCTGCTGTCTGCCATGGAGGAAGCTTGTGGTGTAGTGTGGTGGGTTTACAACTGAAATCTTGTAGTGGTAGTATTGTGTGTGTGTGTGTGTGATTCTCACTGGTAAGGTGTAGTAGGCGTTGTTCTGTTTGTACTGTTCGATTGGTCCTGGGATATATTCACTAGGAACCAAACAGAACCAAACGGGGAGGGACCTACCTGAATTTCTCCAATAGAAACTCTTGTTTTCATTGGAGTAAACGGTTTCCGTTGCAAACTGTTTTGGACTAATGATTACACCCCTGTTGTAGGAATGTGGTTAGGTAGGTTACTAATGAGCTGACCAACCACATGACCAGGCCTCTGAGGATACAAGGTCTTTATGAGGGGATTGGAGTTTTGTATAATAGTATCTGTATTACACAACATTTAGGATTTTGTATGTGGTTTCTTTCTCCAAATTGTTTTTTTATCCATGATATGCAGTCTGTATGTTTAATTCAGACTATATGGTATACTGTATCTCCCTTTGTTCAGGTTGAATTCCCACCAAAATGAAACATCACTCCATGAGGCAGTGTTGGTTGTACTTGAATCTACCTCAATTTAAACATCACTCCATGAGGCAGTGTTGGTTGTACTCAGATCTACCTCAATTTAAACATCACTCCGTGAGGCATTGCTGGTTGTACTCGGATCTACCTCAATTTAAACATCACTCCATGAGGAAGTGTTGGTTGTACTCGGATGTACCTCAGTTTAGCTGCGTTGTTGCATCATCCTCCCTCTCTTGTGACATGTATAACATGCCCTTCAACTCAGCTTGCTTTCTCCACGAGACTCCTACTGTATGATAAGTAATTTCTTTCGCCCTTTCATAATCTGTTCTGTTCAGGTCTATGCCAGATAATGGAAGTCTTTGTAAACCTTCTGATAGTCATCTGCTCAGGAGTGACATACAGTAACTCAGGGGGTTACCGGAACCTGGCTAGCCTCGGGGGTCTCTACCAGTACTACTATGGAGGAGCACAGGCTTTCACTGGAGCCGACACAGACAGGGTCAAGGAGCTGGACAAGCAGTTCCACCAGCTCAAGCTGCCTCCATACATCTTCAGCATGGCCTGTGGAGGGGCTCTTATGGTCTATGCCTGCATCATTCTGGCTTTGGGGGTCCTGAGAGTCCCTTACCACTGGCCCCCTGTGCTGCTGGGTGAGGCCCTAGTGAAACTCCTCATACATCCCTGCCCTGGCCTTCTACTTCATCAAGCTGCAGGAGACCTACGACAACCCCATCTGCATGGAGAAGGAAGCGCTCTACAAGAGCAAAGGACATTTGCTTGTGCACTCAATGGAGCAGACATCGCTGGAGGCCTCTTCGGGGTGCTTGGAGTCATTGTTTTCATCTTCGGAATGGTTTTGGCCATCCGTGCTTTCAGGGCAGTGCGGGAGATGAGACTGAGAGCGATGGAAGACGGTAACTTATAACGGGGTTTGTTCACCCCCCGCTGTGAATAGAACTGATACAAATGTAATGTTGAGATCAGATTTGGTCAAACAGCTATAAATGCTAGTGCCTTTTATATGAAATGTGATTGTACAGTTTAACACTTTTTTTTTTATCAAAGAGCAATTTTGTACATTTGTGACTTTGTTCTGATACATTTTATACACTTCAAAAACCACACGTGTTTTACTAAATGTTACAGATGTAAGACATCTGTCAAATACATTGTTCTTTACTAATAAAAAAATCTTAAACCAACGTATTTCTCCTCCTTATGAACCATAGCCTAGAAAATCTTCCATTTCGTTCTGAAACGGTGAACGGTTTCTGTAATGCAGCTCAGACAGAAATCCATGGTGTTTCTGAGAACAGTGTCTGGACAATGCTGTCATCAGAAAGACAATCGAGGGGAACATAAGGTAGGGAAATTAGAGAGAAATTCAACAACGTCAAGGTTTATCACAGTATAAATTTTTATTGCTACTTGGCTGAAAGTTAATAAAAAATACAGCTTTTCTGCTCAAAACTTGTCATAGCAGCATCTCAAATGAAATGATAAACCATCAGCCACTCAAAATTTAACAAACAGCAAAAGTGCTCATGGTTAGTCCTTTTCCTAAATGATAAAACACAAGGTATCCTCAAACTAACTACATCAAATATTGAACAGAATTAAAATATTTAGCAGTTTTCTGCATGCTAAAATTAACAAAAATATTAGATATGCTCCAGATATTCAAAACAATGCCTTACAAACAGAATGTTAACATTTTGTACAAAGTAATCACATTGTATATGTACTGTATATATTTTATATTTATATGTGTTTATATATGGCATGCTTTAGACATTAAATACATTAATAATTAGTATCTTAAATAATAATACCATAATCTGTGACGGTATACTATAGAATCCCTTTATTCTAGATTCTGTAGTGAAGAAAGACCTATACATTTGCATGAAACAATGTACAAAAATAAACCTCAGCTTCTTGGCATTGAGAGAAAATATTCAAGCATCTCTAAAAAAGAATGTACAGAAAGAAAGTTGAGATCAAACAATGTTTACTTTGGTCACATGTTAAACAATTGGAACTTTATCAATATTCTTTCCAGAGTTCACCATAATCATTTAACAGAATGATCGAGATTCATTCTGTTAAATATAACAGCAACACATGCATGCAGACGTACATACTTTCACACTCACACCTTTTTCACAGACCACAATGACAAACAGGCAGCATGTTCTCCCTCTGAGAAGATAAATAAAACCTACAATGTGTTTACAGAGAGTGGATTAAACAGAATCAGAATGAGATGAGAAAATTAAAAAGTTGCCCAGAAAACCATTCTGACACCATAACCTACTTAAAATATGCATACCCTCACACACACACACACACTCTGTTGTATTTACACAGGATTATGGTGCACTCAGATCATGAACATTAGTTGATTTCCTCTACTAAATAATTGAAGGGAATACTTTGCCATCCATTGTGATGGCACCTTGATCTGTTACTCTGTGCCCCCTCTTACTGTAGCCATACGGATGGTATGCATATGTACAGGCACATTTATTCCTCTATATCTAGGTTAATGACCTTCTCAATTAATATTGCATCTAGCTCTTGTTAGTAGGAGTAAACTTTTTGGTTCTTTACAAAAACAAGGGAGAGTTGACTGTAAACACAATAGCAAATCATACTTGGCTAAGGATCTGCAGATGCATGGTCTGATATACGGAATGCATTTTTGGCTGCTAGAGCACGTAGCATGGGTGCATTTGGGACACACAGAGCTTAGTAGTGTGTTGCTGATCCCCACTTGGCAAACTAGGGACCAATTATGGAGCCGCTTCGTCAACTATTCTACATGGACCACTGCGCGGAAAGAGTTGACAAAAGGTCAAAATCCACACGATGGCAGAGCACTGCACTTCACGATTCACACACACATGCATACGCACACACAGACAAGAATGCTCAGTGACTACTCATTTTCATAGTTAAGAAAAAAGGACTTTCCTATTTTCAGGTCAGGTGTGTAACCTGTTAGTAATATATACAGGTGCCACTTTGCATATTTGATGTGAGGGAATCCATGTTCATAATCATCTACATGTTGTAGTGTATTTGAACTAACTACCTGTTCATTAAGAGGATTATGAAAACTTTTAATTATCTTTTTACACCAACCACATCAAAGACAATCACCTCTTCATACTGTTCGTATGTTGTCAACTTAAATGCCATATGAAAATGTGTGCAAGCTCAAATCTGTTTCTTTCGTCTGTCCTGAAATGCTCTTTCTGTGCCCAGGGTGGAGGGCAAACCCACACCTGTGGTGCTTACACGTACCTGTGTAACTGCCTGAGGCACAGCAAGTGGCTTCCGTTAGCAAACAAAGTAATATTCAAATGGCCTGATTTCTGCCACTTATCATCCCTAGAATGAGCCAGGACCTTTTACACCTCAACACCAGATGCTGTTCCTCTCATGGAAGCAGAATGACTCAATACAAGAAAAGCCTTAAGACTTGAACAAGGAAGAACAATGCCCATCTTTGTGCTGAAAGACAAACTTGCCTCTGCCAGAAAAGCAGTTTTGTAATTGTCTCCCACTTTACTTTGAATTATTAGCACTTCTATTGGATACTTTCTCTTAGAGAAGACATGATATGATTGGCTGACAGAAGCCACAACAACGACAACTCAAGCCCTATAAGTTAAGGTGCATTTTCGATAAATATCTCACATAATACTCAAATATAAATCTTTGAATATATTCATCTCCCTATGTACAAAGTGCTTTAAACAGTGTTTGATCCTTTCGATGCTGGGACAAAATAAGTAAATTAGACGTATGTAATACATCTCATATTATAAGTGAGCAGGCTTTGGAAAGGCAAATTCACCAATCATTCCAGTCTAGAACGTTAAGGATGTAAATAGCCATTTTGAAGCCGCTATGAGGTTTGTGAGCATCTTAAGTACTGCCAATTCTATTAAACCTTTAGAATCCACCCCTCTGGTCCCAAGCCTTGTTCTACTGGCCTGAATCTTTACCTTGCTCTCTCTGCAACTTAGAGAAAAGAATGCAAAATATTGGCATTTTCAGGTGTTCCATGTTCCTAAGTGCAAATCCAGCTCCACTAAATGAAATAAAATCAACAGAAAAAGACAGTCCCCATCATCATTAGGACTGGCAGCGCTGCATTAAGGCTATGAACAAACATCGAGAGGGCTGTAGCTAGCTAAGCAGCTATGGTAGGTGCTATAACCATGCCACTAGCCTTTTCACAGTGTCATCTAGGAACACATACCGGTCATTCTCTAGTCAGACCACAAGCCCTCTCTTACCAAGTCAGGCTGTTGTCCTCTCTAGAATGGGTTAGGGTTAGACAGTTTGGCGGAAGGGGGTTAGATTTTGGTCTGCAGCTATGTTATATCAATCATGAGTCAATTAGCGGTATCCTATTCTGTAACATCGCCGGAGCACAAGTGCAACTTTATAGGAATGTCATATTTACAGTCTACTGACCCATATTATGCTGATGCCTGTATTCAAAGCAATGTCCATGACTGACATATTTCTCCATGCCTGTGCTAAATAAAAGCTAGGGCCATACTGTGGACCACTCCATACCTCAGCAACACTAAAACCATTAGCAAATCCACCAAATAACGTCTGAACTCAAATTCTGATGCAAAATGAATGGCTTATGGTCAATACTTCAGTTCTTTCACTCTTCTTGCGACACAAAAGTGATTTGCTCATTGTTATGTCATCACTTCATTATCCAGGGAGGTGGATATGTAATGTCTTAAGTTAATGTCTCATTGGCCCTATGCATAAGAATACCTGTGTTTTTTATTTTGTGTGTCAAAATACAGTCAATACTTTAACCCACATCTGCATCATGTCATCATCCCAGGACACAAACTTAAGATGGATGAGATCATTAGCTCCGGTGAGGTGATTTGTAGGTAAGAGTATTGTATGGGACTCATAGACAAATTGTATATGATAGATCTTTGCTAAAATTCCACAAACGTAATCTGATAAACCCATTTTCTCATTGGTTGGATGGTATTAACCAAGGGTTCTCTGACAGCTATGGAAAATACGAAACAGACAAAGGCTTCTCTCCACACTGTGAAAGAAGTGCAAGATAACATCTTCCTCAGCATTAGGTCAGGATTAGGTCATGTCCCTTGAACCATTGTTCCTTCACAATACCCCATCCAGTCATCCACCCACCTGTTGAATTGGTTTGGTGTTGCCCCTCATGTGCGCCTTTTACTCAAACCAGCCCTTATTGTCGCCAAGACAACAATTAGCTTTTCTGTCCTGCCAACAAAAACACACTGTGCTTGTTCTGAATCTGTTATACAGTAGGTGGTAGTGGTGGTAGAGTACACTGGGGAGTACACTGGTGATATTCACTGATATAGAAGAAACAACTGAGGCAGTTCATAGATATCACCACCAGATGTCCCACAAACCCCTATTGAATCTGTCAGTAGATCTATGAGAATGAAATATCTAATTATTTAAGAGTAAATCATATTATTTTTACTCTTTCCCTCTCTGGTCACTGATTTAAAATGAAGAGCATCAACCAGCAATATCTATAGCCTCTAAATGAATTATGCAAACTGCATGGCTAAAAATAGAACATCTTTGTACCAAATAGTACACATACATTTCACAACATACATACTTTACGTATACCTCTACATGTAAAAAAAAATATACCATGTTAGATCCTCATTTTAGTACACTACTCATGGATATTTTGTTCAGATGATTGTGAAGCTAATGGAATGATGGGAATGGAATGATTCCGATATGTTGATCACTGAAGAGATTTTGCACAATTGCCTGGGTACAACAAGCGTGAAACTAGAAAATCTAAAGAAAAAGGGTCTACACACAGTATTTGGACTCCTTAAATGATGGCACTCTAATAATGTGAATACCTCATGTTAAAGAACATGTTTTTCACCCATCATTTGTAATGATTACAGTACAGTATTTACTGTGCATTGTAGCTTCTTTGAGATATGAATACCGTGAATGATTGCTTTGCCTTCATTGTCACTACTCATGTTGCTCATAAAATATAATTAATTTTTCTGAAAAAATTTGCTGACCATGCACGGATAGTGTTACAATAATGGTTTTGAAGCAGTATGCCATATTGGTTCTGTACAGGTGAGCAATGCACTGTTATGTTATTTTGCGATTGCCTTTTTTTGAGAGGCTGGTGCCATTTTTGAACATTATTTTCTGTAGAACGCATTACTCCTCCCAGCAAGGCTTCAAAGGTTTCCAAATGGATAGGCATCCTGATTCTAGGACTAGGCCAAGCAGGCCATGTGATTACACCACTATGTGATTCTGCACGATACTGCTCAGACTAAATGTGTATATAGATACTAACTGTATTTCCCATATAGAGGATTATGGTGTAGGTAGAAAGGGTCATATCTTAAAATGTTTTTTAGTAAATAAAATTCAGTTGTTCCTACTTGCCTCTAGCATGCACAGTCTGAATCCTTGTACTACAGAGTAAGGCCAGTCAGCCCAGGTTCCAGTCCTGCAAGCCATGTCGACTGCCATAGTGCAGTCAACAGGTTAGAGAGAGAGGGAGATAAAGTAGGCTAGAGAGATAAAGTGAGAGCGAGAGCGAGAGAAGTGGCTGTACCATTGGTGGTCCCTGGAGGATGCTGTCACACAGTGATGTCCTCCTCCAGGGTTAAATACTGATGCCCCCCCCCCCTCCCCTCCCCTCCTTACACACACACACACACACACACACACACAGCCATTCAAGCAGGGACATCTGGGTCTGAGTCATCTACAGTAGGCACTTTTCACCTTTTGGTCGCAGGACTTGTCCCTGGGAACTAGGAGCCCCTGGAGCCCCCAGGAATGGAATGATAACACACTCAAGGGATTCTTCTACCGTTTCACTATTTTACCTTCCTTCCAAGTAAAGGGAAATGCTGCAAACAAGTTCTGCAGTCTAAAACGCATGAGGTATTCTAGTTCAGGCTGGGGTATTTTGGCCTGCGATGGCCCCCTTCTTTTCACAACCACTTTTCATGGGTGATGATTTCAGTGCCTGTTCCACCTGGTTCATCAGACAGTTAGCACCTCTCTACGTCTAACGTGACGTAACGCATTCATGCGTGAACAGTCAAGGCCCCACATGTCCATCTGGTCTTCATGACAGAGCTGAATGGAAACTTGAATATCCCACCTGTGCCAGAGAGACCTCCTCTGCCCCCCCTGGTATGGCTCTGTCACAGGAATGCCACAGGGTGGCACTGTGCTCTGGCCCCCTCTAGAGGGCAGTATCATAGACTTCCTGCTGTAGGGCAGGGATAGGGTTGGGGGCAAGGTCCCGCTGGGGCAGCATGGGGGCAGGAGGGTGGGGGTGGTCCCACACAGGGTCTCTGATGGAGGGGGGTGTGGAAAGGGGTGGAGGTCCTGGGACCATAGGGCTCTGGCCCCTCAGCTGTTCCCTAACATCCTGCTCTAGACTGGGAGGCACTACCAGCTGGTCCTCAGGGTCCTGCTGGGCGGGGGCATTGAAGTAACCCGACTTCTTCTTAGGGGCCTCCAGGGCTACCTCGATGAGGTTGTGGCTATCTTCCGGGGCCACCACAGAGCCGTTGGAGAGCTTCTTCCCAAAGAGGCTGGAGGTGGAGGGGGACTTCTTCAGGTCGGAGTTCTCCCTGCCACACACAGCCAGCAGGCAGCCGTTAGTGGCTGACACCACCACACTGTTCTGACGACGCATCTTTCCGTTGGGGTAGTCCGAGCGTGTCTTGTCCAGGTTGTGGTCCTTGGGGCTCGCGGGGGGCCCAGAGAGGATCTGGAAAGCACAGCAGTGGATGTCCACCTCCACTTCCAGCTTGCTCCCGTTGGAGATGACCCCCTCTAGTGGAGCCTCATCATCACTATCCAGCCCGTTGTCAGACTGGTAACTGGAGAAGGTGGCACAGGAGGGTTGGCGCTGGAAAAGGACTGGATGGGGCCCCGCTACCCCGACTGAGCCGGGTCCCGCGGGGCCACAGAGCATGGCTGCAGGGTGGAGGCTACAGCGCCTCTCAGGTCGGGCCATGGGGCCAGAGGAGGGGTGCTCGTCAGAGGCCGTTGAGCCCGCCTCGCTCCCCACCTCCGAGGCCGAAGTCTCGCTGTTGAACTCTGAGGCGATGCCACTGCTGGAGGAGGGCGTGGCCGGGTCCCCTGGGGGCACAGAGACGGGGAGGGGTGTTGGAGGAGGTCCCCGGGGTTCAGTACCAGTATTAGCAAGAGGGGGCTCACATGTACAGCTGTCCTCCCCGATGTGCAGGGACACCACCACCGCCCCCACATTGTCCCGGCAGCCGTAGCTCTGGGCCAGCGTGCAGAGCTTCTTAGCAGCAGCACGGGGGTCCCTCACGGCCTGCACAGTGCGCACGGCCTCCTGGTAGGTTACCCTTTCAAACAGTGCCCGGTTCCCCAGGATCAGGAACTCGTCTTGGGAACACAGGGGCTCGGTGCGCACCCAGGGCTTGGGCAGCACCCAGGGAGACAAATAAGAGCAGCCCAGCAGGCGAGAGCAGCATGTCACTCCACTCACCTTGTTATCCTGCAACACAATAACACAGAAGGGGACTCAGCTCTGCACTTTGAATACAAATGAACACCTCTGAGCATAAGGCCTCACATCAAACGGTAACTAACAAGTAGATCTTAATGAGCACAAAGGCACTCACAAAGACGTGCATTCACACGCACGTAACTCCCCACAGTACCTCAGTGATGATAGCCTTGCTGAGTTTGACCCTCTCCATCTCTTCGGTGCTCTGCTCCAGGCTGAAGACCTTGGAGAGGGGCAGGGGCTGGCCGTCTCGACACAGCACCGCCTGGCAGCTGCCCACGTTGGCCACAGTCAAGCTGAAGTAGCTGCCCAGCTCCGACGGCTCGTGGTGGATGTAGCAGAGCAGGGCAGATGCACCCAGCTTCTGACCAGCCATGCCCAGTTTCCTGCATCATACATCACAGAATACATCTATCAGCGTATGTCCTGCAATTAGCTAGTTTTGTTAAATAAACATTCAAAGTAGACCGTCTATGAACATTCATTATTTGCATATGTTAATTACTAGTTAACGCATTTGTGAATTAAGTCAATCAAATGTAAATGAACAAGGAATAATACAATTGTAGGCTTGTCTTCCCTAAGGGGCAACAGTAATTCATAGGATTCTGAAATTTGCATACATTTAGCTTGTATTAGAGTCGTTTTTTTCTGTGTGTGTGTGCGCTTGATAAAGAAATGTGTATGTTTAATGTTAATGACTAAGATGTTTCACCCTGAAACGGTGTAATGTGTGAGATGTATTAGAATTACAAGATTATGATTCTAAGAATGTGCGAACATAGACAATGTTCAGACCAGGTTAGAATGTGACCATTTGGTAAATGAGTCAGGATGTGGTTAAGATGAACAAAGGGGGAGATAGACCATTTGTGAAGGCTGTTGGGCTGGCAGGAGATTAGCCATAAAAGTTTACCATCCTCATCAATCTGAGTGGGGGTCTTGTCCCTGAGGTGGGTAAACATTAGCAACTGAGGGATGTCTTTGAGGGGGGTGACCTGAGATAACAGGATAGGGTCTTTGAAGGCAGATCCTGAGAACTTGCAGGCCATGAAACAGGGTGGAGACTTTGCTGACTGGATTTTATAAAAGGCTTTGTATTTTTTCTTTCTGGAGAACGTTCTCTGAATAAAACCTGACCATTGTAAAGCTGGAGCTCTCTCTGTATTATTTAAACAAACTGAAGAATTTACAAACTTCAGGATACAGATAGAGTTAAAAAGTTCATTTAGAACATTGGAATATAAATTCAGGTGACAATTTGGTCCTTCGAGCAGGACTCAAAATCCGTTTTCTCTCATCCCAGGGAAACACAGAGACCGTGCACGGGCGGATCTTTAGGATCCGTTATAACAAAGACCTGACCTCTGAAATTGAGAGTTTATTTCAGGCCGGTGATAACTGGTAACGCGACATTTAACGGTGACGAGATCCAACCAACATTTAGTCCCAGCTGCAAGGATACGGTCAGTAACTTTTATTCATGGGTTTTGGGGGAATTTGTGTTTTAAAATACAGTAAATCAGGAGTGAGGATCTCAGTTTACAAACATGGGAGGTAAATCCTCAAAGGGAGGATCTCATTTTACAAACATGGGAGGTGAATCCTCAAAGGGAGAGATTTTCTGTGGAAAATAATACGGATTTCTTTGGAACCCCACCTAGGATTCTTGCCTAATAGTGGTTTTTAGACATCTATTTGGAGAAAACCCTGCGCCAGTATCCAGGTAGATAGAAAATGATTGTATTAGGGTAAGGTCACCCAAGTAGGGAGTCCGCAATGACTCCAGGTAGTAGAGGCCATTACCAATATAAACTACCCTGTGTTGAGGCGATCCAGTTCGTTAAAAGTATACAGGAAGTATGAATCTAAGCGAAAACTGACGAGTTTGTCGTGATTGTGTGTGGAACGGTAGGAACCAACATGTGGCATCGTTTGTCTCTGATTGTTGATTGTTGTATGTCTTGCAAGGAACTGTAAGCGAAAAGTTTGTCCGTGTGGGAATAACTCATTGTGTTGATAAGTATTGTTATTAACGTTGATCAAGGGCTGGGCGTCGGATTGTTTTTTTCTTCATATTCGGTAGGTTAACTTTAACTTACAACGAACACCAGGAGAGGCTGCGTCGCGATAAACCTTGGTAGATATGATAAAGCGGTTATAGGAATCTAGGAGTCTAGGTTGGCTATATTGAGTGAAAACCTTTTGAAACTAGTTTAGGGCCATTTCCCAAAGGAACTTTGCTTGGAGAAGTTAGGGTAATGATCTAGACTACTTCCATAGTAACATGGTTGGCTAGCGCACGTAAAACTGTTGAACTATCTGTTCAATCGGGCCGCATTAATTTTAAAGTAAATGACTACTCTTGTAAGGGAATGGTGAGTTGGAAAGCATATAGTATGTACTGTGTTTTGTACCGCGGGTTTCTTTCCCCATAATATACATTTTACTCCTCATTAACCGAGGTTGTGTGTAATGGATGGTATTATATATTGACTGACATGATAAATCTGCTGGGCTAGACAATCTGGACCCTCTCTTTCTGAAATTATCAGCCAAAATTGTGGCAACACCTATCACTAGCCTGTTCAACCTCTCTTTCGTATCGTCTGAGATCCCTAGAGATTGGAAAGCTGCCGCGGTCATCCCCCTCTTCAAAGGAGGAGACACTCTAGACCCAAACTGTTATAGACCAATATCCATCCTGCCCTGCCTTTCTAAAGTCTTCGAAAGCCAAGTTAACAAACAGATAACTGACCACTTCGAATCCCACCGTACCTTCTCTGCTATGCAATCTGGTTTCCGAGCTGGTCATGGGTGCACCTCAGCTACGCTCAAGGTACTGAACGATATCATAACCGCCATCGATAAAAGACAGTACTGTGCAGCCGTCTTCATCGACCTGGCCAAGGCTTTCGACTCTGTCAATCACCGCATTCTTATTGGCAGACTCAACAGCCTTGGTTTCTCAAGTGACTGCCTTGCCTGGTTCTCTAACTACTTTGCAGACAGAGTTCAGTGTGTCAAATCGGAGGGCCTATTGTCCGATCCTCTGGCAGTCTCTATGGGGGTGCCACAGGGTTCAATTCTTGGGCCAACCCTTTTCTCTATATACATCAACGATGTCGCTCTCGCTGCTGGTGACTCTCTGATCCACCTCTACGCAGATGACACCATTCTGTATACATCTGGCCCCTCTTTGGACACTGTGTTTACTAACCTTCAGACAAGCTTCAATGCCATACAACACTCCTTCCGTGGCCTCCAACTGCTCTTAAACGCTAGTAAAACTAAGTGCATGCTTTTCTATCGAACGCTGCCAGCACCCGCCCACCGGACTATCATCACTACTCTCGACGGGTCCGAATTAGAATACGTGGACACCTACAAATACCTAGGCATCTGGTTAGACTGTAAACTTAACTTCCAGACTCACATCAACCATCTCCAATCCAAAATTAAATCCAGAATTGGCTTCCTATTTCGCAACAAAGCCTCCTTCACTCATGCTGCCAAACACGCCCTTGTAAAACTGACTATCCTACCGATCCTTGATTTCGGCGATGTCATTTACAAACTAGCCTCCAACACTCTACTTTTGTTACCAAAGCCCCATACACTACCCATCACTGCGACCTGTATGCTCTCGTTGGCTGGCCTTCATTATATACTCGTCGCCAAACCCACTGGCTCCAGGTCATCTATAAGTCTTTATTAGTTAAATCCCCGCCCTATCTCAGCTCACTGGTCACCATAGCAACACCCACCCGTAGCATGCGCTCCAGCAGGTATATCTCACTGGTCACCCCCAAAGCCAACACCTCCTTTGGCCGCCATTCCTTCCAGTTCGCTGCTGCCAATGACTGGAACGAATTGCAAAAATCATTGAAGCTAGAGGTTCCTATCTCCCTCACCAACTTTAAGCATCAGCTGTCAAAGCTGCTTATCGATCACTGCATATATGTATATAGCCCTTCTGTAAATAGCCCACACTACTACCTCATCCCCATATTTATTTTTGTTATTTTCACTAATCTTGCACTCCAGTATCTCTATTTGCACATCATAATTTGCACATCCTTCATTCCTGTAATTTATTTCACCACTATGGTCTATTTATTGTCCTACCTCATAACCTTACTGCATTTTGCACTACATTTTGCACTCTGTATATAGATTTTCTATTGTGTTTTTGACTATGTTTGTTTACTGTGTAACTCTGTGTTGTTATTGTCGCACTGCTTTGCTTTGTCTTGGCCAGGTCGCAGTTGCAAATGAGAACTTGTTCTCAACTGACCTACCTGGTTAAATAAAGGTGAAATAAATAAAAAAATAAAAAATTAATTGGCATTTTAGGTTACAATACATGTAGGACGACCCTAGTAGATGATGGAGTTATAATTCTGGTGGATCTTAAATGTTTGAATGAAGGGCGTTTGCCTGGGCTGTGATTTTAACGTTTGAGCTTGATAAATTGGGGGATGGGCTGTGTCGGTAATAGGAATGTGGATGATGGAGAATCCAATGTGTTGCTGACCCATGATCATTTAGAAGGGGATAGTGTTGAAATAATTGCATACTGAGAGGGTGTGTTGATAGGGAAATAGATGTTAAGTAGAATAATATGGATAATATCAGAACCATGGAAATGTGGAATAGCTGATTACCCAGAAACAGAGAGGGTAAGTAAGTAGACATGCAGGAACAAACAAGTTCAGTACTTAAAAATGTAAGAGACAGGAGAGGTTAATACTTGGAGGTTTGAAACACCATATGATAGAGAAATAACATGGATGTTATTAGGAGGGAAAAAATTCTGGTCTAGTTATTCCAGATTAGATGGGCTATTAGGAAAATACTGGAGGACAGGAGAAACCGAGTGGTTTACAATTTGTGATAGTTTTATGGAGGGACATTTTTGAACATTGGACAGAGGGGAGGAGGAGGTAAGCCTATTGAGGCCCCCTCCCCGCTGTAGAGATAAGTTGTGGAGTCTATCCATAAACCCTGAATGTTTACTGAAGATTTGACCTGGGGGGAGGTTAGGTACCCTGCCAGACCAAGAGAACAACTGGTTCTCCACTATCAGATCAGATGTCTAAAGAACTAGGGGACATGATGAGTGAGGCAAGAGCCTAGTCAACCTCTTGACCCTAGAGTTCAGAGCTGCAGGGGACTTGATGAATGAAGATAAGAAAGTCAGAGCAGAGACAGACATTTTGGAAGCTGAATATTACCTATAAATTATTCTGAATAACAGACAGAAATAGTGGCTCTTACTTGTGCATGTTGTTTGGGTAAAGGGAAAATAGTTACCATTTACACAGATAGTACACATATTTGCTGCACAATGGATAAACAGGGGAATGGTGACTACTTCTGGTAGACCTATTACACATGCTCAGTTGATTTAGAATATTTTGGATGCTGTACTCTTACCAGAGGAGTTGGCTATTTGGCTTCTAAAAGTAGAAGGAGTTGGGACCACAGAATTGGAGATTATATAGGTGAAAAGTTGAGTTTACACATATCCCTAGTGGAAAGATACCTCAGAGGGATGGAGGTTCTTAGGGAAGTGGGTAATGAATAGTAGATTGGTAATAGATACCAGAGGGAGACTAGTATAGCCTATGTATTGGCAGATATAGATGAGAGTTGAATTGGAGAGAGAACGTTTAACCAGGGTCCACTTAGAAGTGGGACCTAACTAATGACAGAGAGATTTGTTTTTCACTCAGGGAAAGGGAGTGAGTTGGAGCCATACCTTCTAAGTTATAGTCCTAAGGATTTGTTGATGAAGGATTGATTAAAGGAGTAATTTTGGTGAAGGTAGATTTGAAGTTTAATGATAGATTGTATTAAAAGTAATATTTTATGAAGTCTGAGAGTAAGAAAGAACAGTTAAAGATAGTATTCCTCACTGTAATGAGACCTGTAATAAGTAGAAGCCGTTAAGAAAACATTGGTGGGAATATGGGGGACTGCACCATTGGCAGAAGTTAAAAGATATGCGATCCATCACAAGCAGAATGGAAAACAGGATCAAGCTAAGCATAGCGGAATTTTTTAATGTTTCCAGTAAAAAAAACAGCTCCCAGTAATGATTGGAGAATGGCATTAGATCTCCAGGGAGTGAATCAGAGTGTGATAGAGCTCTAGGTGTATCAGATTCACACACCCTGCATAGTCAAGTGAGATGGGAAAATATTTAGCTAACTATGATGAATTTGGCAAAATGTTTTTTTAGCATACCTGTACATCCCGTTAGCCAAGGGTGGTTTGGGTTTACCTTTTAGGGGAAGAAATTGCCATATATAAAGGGGTTTTAGTAAGGCTGTACGGAAAGTCCTACGGATTTTTTACAAGCTATCACTAGTGATCTAGTAAAATTAGAGCCCCCAGTGGAAACAGAAATGTTGATTTAGGTAGATGATATTCTAGGGGCTAACCCTACTGGTGTAGGATGTGGATGGGATAAACTGTAGTTGTTAAAGTATATGGTAGAACAAGGCCATAAAGTGAGCAAAAGGAAACTACAATTGTATCAAACTGTGGTTGTGTATTCGATACATACTATACCTTGAGAAGGGCGTACTCTGAACCCCTCTAGAAAAGAGACGATTTTGGGAGTACCAAGATTTATAAACAGATGATGAGTTTTAATTACTGTAGAGCCTGGGTGCTACATTCTGCTCTTCACACAGAGAGAATTAGAAATATGGAAAAAGGGATGGACAATCCTCCGAGATGATATTTGGCATCAGGGTAATTTACCGATATTACCAAAGTCTTTGTTTAGATATGCAGTAATTTTGATACATGGGCGGAGTCATGTATCAACAGGGGAGATATGTAATTAGAATTAATTACTTAAAACAATTAGGAAGTATGATTGTAGCGTATGGAAGAAAAAATTACTTTAAAAAAACTTTTTGTTCCAGGTGTGTTATATATGCACAAAGTAATGGTCATAGAACTTACAAGGGGTGAAGGAAAGAAATGGTGATTGACTGTGATAGAAGTTAGATATTACCAGGAAGAAATATTGTTCATGTCATCCGCAATCGGCAGGTTTAATTAAACGCATGAATGGAACAATAAAAAGTAGACTAAGGAAGACCTATATAAGTACTGGAAGAAACTTGGTAAGATGCTTACCTATAGTGTTAATGACCATTAGAGTAACGGCAAACAGAGATGGGTTATCTTCCTTTGAAGAGGGTTTGGGAGATCATATAGAATGCAGAAATAGGAGGTCCAGAGTAGGCAGAGATAGACACTGAGAATACTCTGGCTGAATACATGAGAAGATTGTTTGCTAATCACACCCGTATGTCAAAGATTTTGTGACCTACAGGTGAACTGAAGGAGAGAGTGACCCACTCTATCCAACCAGGTGATTGGGTGCGGGTCCAATGATTGAAAAGGAAAGACTGGAAGCAGCCCGGTTGGGAAGGCCCCTACCAGGTCTTGTTGGAAACTGCCTATTTGCCGTTTAGATATGTTCAGAAAGAGAGCGACCTGGGTCCACGTTGCCCACTGCAAGGAGGTAAGAACACATGCAAACACTGCTGAACACACACAGAGTTAAGGAGCAGAACCGAGTACCAATAGGGTCCGGGGGTTACCTCCTTAACGAAGATCCCCTACCCCGACCTATCATCACTGTGGTGTGTTCCTAGAGGTGTGAGTATGGGGTGGTACTCAGCAGACTGACTAAGGGCAGGAGAGGGTTGACAGTTCTTGGGAAGATGGGGGACCCGGAGCTGCATCAGTCTTAATTTTGATACATCCAGATCCACCACTCACAAAAAAAGTAATAAATGAAACTCTACCATGGGAAAGAATTAAAAGACAGAAGACTCAGGATAAGGATTCCACTGGAAGTGAATATTATAACATAGTGGCCAGAGTGGGGCAGGATGTGGTTTTCAAAATAACTATTGATAACCTCTCCACTAAGTGGGGAGCATGTAGTCGAGAGAAAGGTGTTCATACTTATGCATTATACCTCTGTACGGGACCTACTGCTAGTTGCCCTCGTGTTTAAACATATTTGGGGAAAATATGAAGTAAAGGCGGTGAGCCAAGAGGATATTATACAAGTATCGGGCTTGCGCGGATGCCTATGGTTAGGATACCTGTATAGACGTAAATAGCACCAAATTAACTGAGCAAAACAGAGGTGGAAACTGTACAGGGATGGGGTTGGCGAGATTGAAAGAGGCTGCTAACCCACCCTAGTTCACTCTGACTCCAGGGGAGTGTTATAGACAAGAATGACACCAGAGATTTGGGTGATTTTAATGGAGTAAGTCAGTAGTTAATGTTACTGATCTGAGTTCAGAGGCACAGGAGAAACTATTAAACCTTACAGCCTGGTAACAGATGTGTGATGGGCGTGTACCAGTAAAGGACGTATAAGGCAGACACTATAAAAAGGGTGGGTAGGTACCTGCACCCCGGTCCTATTGGTTCAGCCAGTTAGAATCAGTCACCAGAAACCAAGGAAAGGTTTAATCAGACGTAGGAGGGGTTTTGACAAGGAGGAGAATAGCCCTATCTGGATTGATGCGATTGGAATTCCTAGGGGAGTCCCTGATGAATATGAAGCTATGAATCAAGTAGGTGAAGGTTTCAGGGCAACGTTCTTTTGGTGGGTGACGTTCAATAAACATGTGGATTGGATCAATCAGTAACGATTCGTAAAGGGGAGTAAGGATGCAGTGAAGGGGATCTCAAACCAATTATCCGCCACCTCGCTCATGACTTGGAGAAATAGGTTGGCTCTAGATATGTTGCTGGCAGAAATGGGTGGAGTATGCAGAATGGTGGGGGGCAATTGTTGTAAATTTATCCCTAACAGCGCTTGTGCTTGGGTGTGTGTCTGTGTATGCATGATGCTCATACCTGTGTGAGGTAAGGAAGGTATTGCTCATGTACACGCTGTCCACACTGGAATGCAGCAGCTCCTCCGACAGCACATCTCCCATGGTGCACTGCAGCAGACGAGGTACTTCCTCATTGCGGTCTCCATCGAAGACGCCATAGGCCGCCTCAACACTGTCCCCAAAGTGGTCCACTGCCAGCACAGACACACACAACCTGTCCCCAAGGAAGAGAACATACCGTTAGTATAGATATAAGATTAACACAAAAAGTGTTTATACTTTTTGTGTAAATCCTGTTATACAATCTCGCTCATAAGCAATCTTGCTCAAATACAAGCCAAACAGGAATAACTTATCTATACTTGAACACAGTTAGAGAGAGGTAGCAGAGGTAGCAGGGGGTGGGTGTGACACCAGACACGGCCCCGTGACACTGTGGTGGTCATGGCCCTGTGAGGCCATTAGGGCAGCAGCCAGGCACACTCAGCCACCATCAATGATGCAGGGGACACTGCTTTATACCCATTGTATCCACAGGAAGTATTAGGCTTCACCGCCTTCCCTACTATTAAACAAGATCCACTGCCCAGGGGCCTAGAGGCCAGCCCCACCGGACATTCAGCCAGGCAGTGGAAGCTGTGCTAGGGCTGTACAGTTAGATAACCAAGTAACTCCTCCATAGATGCATATTATAGCCCCGGGTGGGGTTTAAAATAGGAGCCCAGCAAAAAGGCAGAGCAGAGCAGAGCAGAAAAGAAACTGGCTGATATGGACTATGAGAAGCACATCCTCTTCTCAGACCATTTAATGCAGTGCTGCTCACAGCGATTCCCTGAAAGAGGAAATGCTATATCCTCGCAGACGCCTTCTCATAGCCAGATCATTTCACACTCTCTAAAACCACAAGTGATCTCATAATCCCATTTATACCATCAGAAGATTGTCATAAAATACACTTTATGATGCGCTCTCACACACGCTCATTCACTGTCCCATAAAGTAACTCTCTCCCTCAGCCCTCCTTCCTCCCTCCCTTGTGCTCACTTGTTCCTCTGTCCGCTCATCTCAGAGTAGCCGTGGTTCCACAGGGTAGAGGAACCCAGGGAATCATGACCAGCGGTCATGGCTGGCTTCTGGTCCAGCTTCAGGGTGGTGATGTGACTGAGGAGAGAGAGACAAAGAGATGGGGGCATTACCTCACTACGCACTGGACCGAACCATAAGTCACGCCGTAGCACACGTCTAAGAATATGATTTATCTCATAGATTTTCCAAGTACACCAGTGGTCCTGATATTTTTCTGTGAGTTCTGACACTGTGTGTCACCTGAACAAGTTGAGTGTTTTGTGTTCCAGCAAGAGGCTGCTGTTGCCAGTCAGATCCAGGTCGTGCAGGGTGGCCGGTAGAGAGTCTGGCAGTAGGATCTCAGTCAGCTCATTACAGCTCAGGTCCACCAGCTATATATATATATATATATATATATATATATATATATATATATATATATATATATACACACACACACACACACACACACACACACACACACACACACACACACACACACACACACACACACACACACACACACACACACACACACACACACACACACACACACACACACACACACACACACACAGTTATACATTATAACATTGTAATAAAGACATGTACACGTCTAAAAGACATATTCATAAACACATACATATAAACAGATTTGAGTAAAACTGACCTTGATCTCTGGCAGGTTGAGGATCTCGGGGAACACACTGATGTGGTTAGAGTGGGCGATGAGGGTGTGTAGCCTCTTACAGCTGGAAACAGTGGAGGGGATGGTCTTCAGCTTGTTGCCACTCAGATTCAGCTCCTCCAGCAGCTCCAGTTTACTCAGTTTACTGCACACACACAGAGCAGTATAGAGACGTCTCAACCGCACAGAGCAGTATAGAGACGTCTCAACCGCACAGAGCAGTATAGAGACGTCTCAACCGCACAGAGCAGTATAGAGACGTCTCAACCGCACAGAGCAGTATAGAGACGTCTCAACCGCACAGAGCAGTATAGAGACGTCTCAACCGCACAGAGCAGTATAGAGACGTCTCAGCCGCACAGAGCAGTATAGAGACGTCTCAGCCGCACAGAGCAGTATAGAGACGTCTCAGCCGCACAGAGCAGTATAGAGACGTCTCAGCCGCACAGAGCAGTATAGAGACGTCTCAGCCGCACAGAGCAGTATAGAGACGTCTCAGCCGCACAGAGCAGTATAGAGACGTCTCAGCCGCACAGAGCAGTATAGAGACGTCCCAGCCGCACAGAGCAGTATAGAGACGTCTCAGCCGCACAGAGCACTATAGAGACGTCTCAGCCGCACAGAGCAGTAAAGCGACGTCTCAACCATACAGCACAAAGGCTCATATCAGATCTAGTGAATAGCTACAGTATATTAGGAGCAATAGAAAACATTATGTCTAGAGACGCAATATCTAAAGTAGTGTAGAATACTTCCACTGATTGAAGGCATTTCCATTCTTCATAAGTACTGTATGAAGGCAGTGTAACTGGTTTTGGAGTTGGTTACCTGGCAGGGAAAGAGAGAAGCTGGTTGTAGGCCATGTGCAGGACTCTGAGGTTCTGGTGTCCCACCAGCAGGGCGGCACAGTTCTCATTCAGTTTGTTCCCCGTCAGGTACAGTTCCTGGAGGGTGCTGAGGCTCTCCTCTGATTGGCTGCTGGGGGGAATTGTCTCCAGGGCATTGGCTGACATGTTCAGGTACTTTAAGCTAGGAGGAAGAGCAGAGAGAGATGTAGGTAAATAGAAAATAACCCAGGATTAATTGTCAGTGATGTAAATGTGTAATATCAAGTCAACATTAGATGATTTAGACAGAGTGTACATTGTAGAACTCTTAAAGCTGTTATGACAGAGGAGAGTTAAATGCTCTTGTTACCATACATTTCCTCTAACTAAACGGATTCAGATAAAGGCTGACAGGGTGAAAATCAATAAGAATACATCTTCTAAAACACTAACTGAGAAACAAACGTTGTTGACCAATGAGGCACTTTACAGCCGTCACATTGGCCCTCGACGTCTCAGCATGGGAGACAGAGTAGAGTAGCCCAGGCCTAATGAGTACCCAGTGATTTATCAGAGAGGAAGCGGTAGAGCGTCAGGCTGCTGGGGGGAGCTCACGTTACAGCCTGACTCTCTGACTGGTCCACAGAGCCACACCCTCCTGAGCCTGGCAAACAAGGCCCAGTGGACCCAGTCAGTCCACCTCTACTGGAGCAGCTAACCAGGGCCACCATATGTCTATGAGAAATAAGACATCTCTTACAGACTGCCAATCACTTTAAGCTAGATACATCAACCCCATCAAATATTTATACTGTATTTCTACTGCATGATGTAGGGAGGATGTACTGTAGGTTAGTGTTTAATTTCAATATGCCCTATCCTGTTTTGTCCTTTAATTGGTTGTTGTGGTTGAATAGAGGCACAGGGCCACTGCTGCTCAGGGGTTAAAGCAGCAGCATCACAGGCCCTGGGGGAGACAGAGCATCAGCTGCAGCCTCCAAAACACCTGTCAGCAATGGAGAGAGCGGGAGGGAGAGAGAGCACCAAATAGATGGGTAGGAGAGAGGGTGGGTGCGAAGAGAGAGGAGAAGAGAGGGGAAGGGGGATTGACCCACTTTAAGGCCTTGTAGAAGAGGCTCTCCGGGAGCTCGCCTAGCTTGTTGTGCTGGAGGTCGAGTGCTTCCAGGGGGACGTGGTCAAGTAGGTCAGGCAGTCTCTGGAGCCTATTGTTCCCAGCAAGCAACTTCCTCAGACTCAGGCTGCTGAGCAGTCTATTGGAGAGATAGAGAGAGACAAAGAGAGATGGAGAGAGAAAGAGAATAATCCCCTGCTGTGCATTTGATCACTTGTGAAACTGGGGGGGAATGTTGAGGCACAGAAACTCCACAGCCAACAAATCCATCAATGCCCTTTTCAATTTGGCAGCTTAAAGATACCAACACAGCACAATTTACTCCAGAAATAATAACACAGAGGTCTCATCTGCAGCTACGCCGTCGAGCTGAATATTATCTTGTTTGTGAAGGCTTTGGTCTATTCAAATGCAAATAGTTGTATTGTAGGGTAACATTAAATGATGGTTGCTTTGAGTTGAGTGCTCCAGCATTGCCAGACTGAAATCACACTCTGCTGACAGAAAGACGACAGGTCGTGCGTTGGCTTCACACAGCCAATAGAATCCTCTCATCAGCTGTCTGTCAACACATCTGCTGATGTTTTAGGGACAGTTCTTTCTGGCTGGTCATTGGCTAAATGATGCCCAATGTTAATCAGATTAATATGGTGCTCATTCTAATAATAACAGCAGAATGTTTAAAAGCCAACTTCGGAGGATACGAGATGGACAGATTAAGTACAACATGATGGACAATGTAAGTAACATCCTTTAATCTACATTAACAAATATGCATGTTTAGAACATTTTTAGATGAATAACTAGATAAGTTGGAAGTGAGGAGTTTGAGAAGGATGAACTAGTGCTCGTAGGGAGACTAACCTGGCTGGTAGTTCAGACAGGAAGTTGTGTGTGACGTCCAGCACCTCCACCTTCCTACTGTCACACACCCAGTCTGGTAGGTACTCCAGCAGGTTCCTGTCACAGAGGTCACAGAGGTCAGAGGGGATATAAGACCTTTTTACCTCCAACTGTATATATTTATATATATATATGAAAAAAAGGTACCAATATGTTCATGATGAGAAGAATGGTGTTGATGGATTAATAACACCTCTTCCTTACTGACTGAGAAACTGAGGGCCTGGCCACACAGCACTCACCGTGATAGGTCCATCTGTGTCAGCTGGTTGGGTACTGGGTAGATGTTGACTGTGGTCAGGCCTGTGGGTGGAGGAAAAGCAGTGATCAGCTGCCAAGCTAGTGACGGCTATATGCATTATGTAACAGTAACAGTGGTAGAGGGTCTGGAGAAACACGGCCAGGCAGGGAAGTGCTCCACTCACGGTTGCTGCTGGCAAGGAGCGTGCGCAGGGTGAAGCCACTCAGCGTTAGCGCCCTCAGCTGGTTTCTCTGGCAGTGCAGGGTCTCCAGGCTGCAGATGGAGCTCAGGTCCAGCGTGGCCAAGTGGTTGTCCCTCAGGTCTAGCTGGATCACCTGCTTCACCGCCTCCATGGCCTCACTCTTCACCCAGCGCAGACCGTTCAGCCTGCATACAGTACACAGCATTAACACCCAGGCCTCATACAGTACACAGCATTAACAACCAGGCCTCATACAGTATACAGCATTAACACCCAGGCCTCATACCGTACACAAGGGATAATCAACGAGGGCCTATGCGTTCAATTGAAAATAATGAACGACGTGGAAGGTGTGTTCCGTTGCGTCGTGCCTAAGAACAGCCCTTAGCCGTGGTATATTGGCCATATACCACACCCCCTCGGGCTTCAAATAAAATAAAATGTTATATGTCACATACACGTGTTAGCAGATAGTAAAAATTCCCTGTCTTAGGTCAGTTAGGATCACATCTATATTTTAAGAATGTGAAACGTCAGAATAATAGACTTACTTATTTCAGCTTTTATTTCTTTCATCACATTCCCAGTGGGTCAGAAGTTTACATACACTCGATTAGTATTTGGTAGCATTCCCTTTAAATTGTTTAACTTGGGTCAAACGTTTCGGGTAGCCTTCCACAAGCTTCCCACAATAAGTTGGGTGAATTCTGGCACATTCCTCCTGACAGAACTGGTGTAACTGAGTCAGGTTTGTAGGCCTCCTTGCTCACACATGCTTTTTCAGTCCTGACCACAAATGTTCTATAGGATTGATGTCAGGGCTTTGTGATGGCCACTCCAATACCTTGACTTTGTTGTCCTTAAGCCATTTTGCCACAACTTTGGAAGTATGCTTGGGGTCATTGTCCATTTGGAAGACCCAAGCTTTAACTTCCTGACTGATGTCTTGAGATGTTGCTTCAATATATGATCCACAAAATGTTCCTTCCTCATGATGACATCTATTTTGTGAAGTGCACCAGTCCCTCCTGCAGCAAAGCACCCACCACAACATGATGCTGCCACCCCCGTGCTTTACGGTTTGGATGGTGTTCTTCGGCTTGCAAGCCTCCCTTTTCTTCCAAACATAACAATGGTCATTATGGCCAAACAGTTCTATTTTTGTTTCATCAGACCAGAGGACATTTCTCCAAAAATTGCGATCTTTGTCCCCATGTACAGTTGCAAACCTTAGTCTGAGTTTTTCATGGCTGTTTTCGAGCAGTGGCTTCTTCCTTGCTGAGCGGCCTTTCAGGTTATGTCGATAGGATGTTCTGGGATTGATTTGCACTTTTCGCACCAAAGTACATTCATGTCTAGGACACAGAACGCGTCTCCTTCCTGAGCGGTATGACATCTGCGTGGTCCCATGGTGTTTATACTTGCATACTATTGTTTGTACAGATGAACGTGGTACCTTCAGGCATTTGGAAATTGCTCCCAAGGATGAACCAGACCTGTCTCCACAATTTATTTTCTGAGGTATTGTCTGATTTCTTTTGATTTTCCCATGATGTCGAGCAAAGAGGCACTGAGTTTGAAGGTATGCCTTGAAGTACATCCCAGGTACACCTCCAATTGACTCAAATGATGTCAATTAGCCTATAAGAAGCTTCTAAAGCCATGACATCGTTTTCTGGAATTTTCCAAGCTTTTTAAAAGGCACAGTCACCTTAGTGTATGTAACTGTAACTGACCCACTGGAATTGTGATATAGTGAATTATAAGTGAAACAATCTGTCTGTAAACTATTTTTGGAAGAATTACTTGTGTCATGCACAAAGTAGATGTCCTAACCGACTTGCCAAAACTATAGATGTTAACATGAAATCTGTGGAGTGGTTGAAAAATGAGTTGTAATGACTTCCGACTTCAACTGTATGTCTATAGGCAGATGCCTCTGATGTGCTAGTGATGGCTGTTTAGCAGTCTGATGGCCTTGAGATAGAAGCTGTTTTTCAGTCTCTCGGTCCCAGCTTTGATGCACCTGTACTGACCTCGCCTTCTGGAAGATAGCGGGGTGAACAGGCAGTGGCTCAGGTGGTTGATGTCCTTGATGATCTTTCTTGATGGCTTTATTGCTTAATTATTGACTGGGTGGTTCAAGCCCTGAATGCTGATTGGCTGACAGCCGTGGTATATGAGACTGTATACCACATGTATGACAAAACATTTTTACTGCTCTAATTACGTTGGTACCCAGTTTATAATAGCAATATGGCACCTCAGGGGTTTGTGATATATGGCCATATATTGGCTATTTACCACACCCCCTCAGGCCTTTTTGCTTAATTAACACACAGGCCTCATATACATAGAGAACATAGAATCAAGATGTTAACATCAACATGGGGTTAAAACAATGGCATCAGACAAACAGAACACTGGGTTAGAATGCTGACAGCAGACATAGACACTAGATAGAATATAGTCAGCAACTAGAAAGACAACAAAGTGGCCTCCCGAGTGACGCAGCGGCACTGCAGTGCTTAAGGCGTCACAACAGATCCAGGTTCGATCCCGGGCTGTGTCGCAGCCGGCTGCGATTAGCCCAGCGTTGTCCGGGTTAAGGGAGGATGTCCTTGTCCCATCACGCTCTAGCGACTCCTGTGGCGGGCCGGGCGCATATGCGCTGACACATCGGGTTGCTGCTGCCAACTCTGAGATTTACTGACAGGAGGGCTCTTATTACCATTGTGTATTGATCCTGCATTATGCATGCTGTGACTGACGAGTAGAGTGTATACACAGAGAGTGAGAGAGATAGATAGAGAGAAAGAAAAATAAGACTAGAAAGACAAAGAAAGATGGGGGCCCTACGAGGGCACAGAGTACAGACTGGTCTAGTTCCTCACCGCAGGTCAATGTTCTTGAGGTGGCTCATCCTGGCCAGGATCCCCAGCTCCAGGGTCTCCACCTGGTTCCCAGCCATGGCTAGCCTGTCCATGCCGCTCAGCCTATCCAGCACACCAGGGATGTGGGGGAAGTTGTTGAAGGAAAGCCCCAGGCTGCTGAGCTGAGCTAGGCCACCAAGCTCTTCGGGCAGGAAGCTCAAGTGATTCCCATCCAGAGAGAGGGTCTGCAGACTGGGGGACAGAGACAGACATATAAATCTCTTTCATCTCTGTTTTCTGAGGATACACAACTGTTTGGCATTCCATAATAAGAGGTGAAAACATCAGTGTTTGCATATTTGAAATCATTCTATATTAAGCATTATGCTGCAGTGAGTGAGCTGAGAGCACGAAAACTGGCCTGATTTTAAAGCTTGATTTAATCTGATTGCATAACAACAAACAGCTGAACTTCAATTAACCAACACACAGAGAGAGAGAGAGAGAGAGAGAGAGAGAGAGAGAGAGAGAGAGAGAGAGAGAGAGAGAGAGAGAGAGAGAGAGAGAGAGAGAGAGATAGAGAATGCTCGATAACGATTAATTGCTAAGAGGAGCATGTCGGCTCATGTGGTCAGAAAGGGGCTAATGTGGAGGCGAGCAGTGGGCCGAGTAGAGTGCACTGAGCAGCACACAATGTCCAACCCAACATCCAGTACATAGAGGAACTGATACTCATACTCATATTGACCATCATGGAATCACACCCTACCTAACACAGCTAGAGTGGGAATGTTAGCATGTACTCTATGCCAAACTCAAAATAAGATGTTTTTGACTGACTGATATAGGGTGTATGTGTGCGACTGTCTCACCTATGGAGGTTGCCTATCTGTGCGGGGACAGTGTTCATGCCGTTACAGGAGAGGTTGAGCTCTGTCAGGGTGAGGATCTCACAGACAGACTCTGGAAACACTCCCAGGCGGTTGTGCGAAAGGTTAAGGCTCTTCAGCTGGGAAAACCTGCAGAGAAAGAGAAGGTTTGACAAACTGGACCTGGCTTTTCTGACATGTTCAATGAATGACCAAAAGTAATTAAACGTAGAGATAGTTTTTCTTGTTGCGACGCTTTGCTTGCTGATTATAAAAAATGATGTATTTTGTGTGCTCTCTTGTGTTAGCTCAGGCAGTCTCGTTCATCTTAATTGCTCCATTGGAATGTGTCCTCGTTACTACAGGCTGCTGATATTTCACATTGAGTCCTCTTCACGGACTGGTGGGTATCATATCCTTATCTGACCAAAACCCCATCTCACACACACAAACAAAGTAGCAATACAAGCATTTTAGTGAATGAAGTGATGCAGAATGGTTGGGGGATGGAGGATGGGGTGGCCGCCGTGAGTCACAACATATGTTAGAGCACAGACCGCATCCGAGAAGAACCATCCCCTCCCTCCTCCACCCCCCTCCACCCCCCTCCCTCAGGCTCCATCAGCCTCCCTCACTCCCCTAGCCCTGCTCTGTCTAAATATACAAATAGAGGGAGTGACACAGAGAGAGAGAGAGAGAGACACAGAGAGAGAGAGAGACACACACACACAGGAGAGAGAGAGAGAGAGACACACAGAGAGAGAGACACAGAGACACACAGACACAGAGATACACACAGAGAAAGAGAGAGAGACACAGAGAGAGAGAGAAAGAGAGAGACAGAGAGAGAGAGTGACACAGAGAGAGAGAGAGGAAGAGAGAGAGCGAGAGAGCGAGAGCGAGAGTGACACAGAGAGAGCGAGTGATACAGAGAGAGAGAGTGACACGGAGAGAGCGAGTGATAGAGAGAGAGAGAGAGAGAGAGAGAGAGAGAGAGAGAGAGAGAGAGACACACAGAGAGAGAGAGAGAGAGAGAGAGAGAGAGAGAGAGAGAGAGAGAGAGAGAGAGAGAGAGAGAGAGAGAGACACAGAGAGAGACACAGAGACACAGAGAGAGAGACACAGAGAGAGAGAAAGAAAGCGAGAGCGAGACAGAGACACAGAGACACAGACAGACACACAGAGAAAGAGAGAGACACAGAGAGAGAGAGAGAGAGAGAGAGAAAGAGAGAGACAGAGAGAGACAGAGACAGAGAGAGAGAGAGAGAGAGAGAGAGGAAGAGAGAGAGCGAGAGAGCGAGAGCGAGAGAGACACACAGAGAGAGAGAGAGACACAGAGAGAGAGACACATAGAGACACAGAGAGAGAGAGACACAGAGAGAGAGAGAGAGAGAGAGAGAGAGAGAGAGAGAGAGAGAGAGAGAGAGAGAGAGAGAGATATGCAGTGATGTGTACATTTGATTCCTCTCAGCTACAAGGCACAGTAGATCCTCTATCATGTGTTCTTTACACGCGCATAAACACACGCACGCACACCACTTATTACAACTCGGCACTCCTGTAATGCTTGCCATACAACAGGAAATACTACAGAGGGTAGTAGATGATTAACATTTAATAGCATTATCTATTTTGAGAATGCCCACTTGTTCAAATATGCTCCCGTATGAGTGGACACTGAGCTAAGTTATGCAGGCTGAACCACGAGAGATATAGTCAGAAGAACTTATCAGCACCGACTAGACCATAAAACAAGGTCTGTGATAAACAATGTACGTATCTGTAGAACATCATATGACATGCTTACATAATGCATTTAGGTAAACCTGTCAGACTGTGTTGTAACACTACTACACTACTACACATTGGAGGAGAAGCTGGTTTTGGGCTACAGGTATTGCTTGGCATGTTTGGACTTAATATTAAGTAGGGTTTTCCTAGGTAAGGTGTCAGTGGTTGGGTGCTGCCCTGCCTGGTAAGAGAGTGTATTTACCTGGGGAGGTTGAGCAGTCCTCCAGGTCCCTGCAGGGACATGAAGTTGTGTCGGAGGTTGAGGTGGGTGATGTCCTGGCTGTAGAACAGGTACTCTGGTACCTCCTCTAGACTGTAGCATGACAGATCCACCAGGCTGATGGTCTGAGAAACCACCTGCAAACACAGGACATGTCCCTTTACTGTTTACCGATCCCAAATGGGTTTTTAATAAAGCTTAGTGATAATACAACAAGGTTTTGACCAAAAACCACCTGCATGGAGCAAATTAGGTTCACGCACGCACGCACGCACGCACGCACACACACACAGAGAGAGAGAGTAACAGGCAACTTTAATTAAAAAAGGTTGAGTCGGTTCAATAATTCACAGAAGGGAAGTTCCTCAGCATTATAGAATGATTTATGGAGCATTATAAAAAAAGGAATACTGATAAGGTCATGTTGTGAGTCCATAGAAAAACAGGATGTTCACACAGCTCTAGTGTTGTGGTCTATTAAAGGTGGCAGCATGAACTCCACTGAGGTGTGTGGTACTTCATCATTATCCTCACACATTAGTGCTGTGTATATCCAGGAGTGAAAGTAGATTTAATTTCTTCCCAGTACATGACCTCCTATGTGTGCAAGTGCTATAAAACATTTTTTATAGGCCTAATCATAGAATTACATACAGAATCCCTATTAATTTAATATGATCTCTATGGGCCTAATGGTAAAGATTTGTTGTTTAACTTTTAAAATGTATTAGCCTATCTTTTAATGTGCCATAAACATAGTCATGATGCTTTCTTCCGATTGTCAAACAATTACTTCAAAAGGTCATGTACAGTTGAAGTCGGAAGTTTACATACACTTAGGTTGAAGTCATTAAAACTAATTTTTCAACCACTCCACAGATTTCATGTTAACAAACTATAGTTTTGGCAAGTCGGTTAGGACATCTACCTTGTGCATGACACAAGTAATTCTTCCAACAACTGTTTACAGACAGATTATTTCACTTATAATTCACTACATCACAATTCCAGTGGGTCAGAAGTTTACATACACTAAGTTGACTGTGCCTTTAAACAGTGCCAGAACTGAAAAAGCATGTGCGAGCAAGGAGGCCTACAAGCCTGACTCAGTTACACTAGTTCTGTCAGGAGGAATGGGCCAAAATTCACCCACTTATTGTGGGAAGCTTGTGGAAGGCTACCCAAAAAGTTTGACCCAAGTTAAACAATTTAAAGGCAATGCTACCAAATACTAATTGAGTATATGTAAACTTCTGACCTACTGGGAATGTGATGAAGAAATAAAAGCTGAAACAAATCATTCTCTTTGCTATTATTCTGACATTTCAGTCTTAAAATAAAGTGGTGATCCTAACTGACCTAAGACTGAATTTTTACTAGGATTAAATGTCAGGAATTGTGAAAAACTGAGTTTAAATGTATTTGGCTAAGGTGTATGTAAACGTCCGACTTCAACTGTAGGCTGCCTGCGCACTTTACTCCGGGGCGGCGTAATGATTTTTTGAAAGGGGGGTGCAGAAAAAAATAGTTTAAGCCTCATTTAGATATTTTTCTGCTTATAATTTCCGACATTTGTAGGCTACTTGTAACTCAAGGTGTCTATAATTAGGTACATGCAGCTTCTCTGTTATTACTTGATGCTCGTCTAAAAGCCTTGCTCACCAAAATAATGTCATAAATCCTCAACAATCTACACTGGACAAAAATATAAACGCAACAGGTAAAGTGTTGGTCCCATGTTTGCGGAGGAGTATTTCTGTCTGTAATAAAACCATTTTGTGGGGAAACACTTAATTCTGCTGGAGTTAATATAATAGGCTACATATGAAGCCTACAGTCAGAGTCCAGACTTCAGTTACTATTCCAACTGTGCACCCACCATTTGATAAATACAAAGAGACATCAGTTACAAAACACCAAAGTCTTATGAATGGCATTCTGTGATTGTCATTCATTAGGCCTACACACGACTTGTAACTTCAATTGATGTGTACACTGCGGTCTGTGCGCATCTCGGTCTTGAGATATTAAATTGAAATTGAAAGAGACCGAGACAGAGAGAAAGGCTGGGGGTAGTGCCCTGCATGTAGACTGGACTGAGAGAGGAGAACAGCCTGTGGGGTAACTAGGCAGCAGTGGGAGCTTTTGATGCCCAGTGTGTGTAGCTGTGGAAGATGACCCCCTCCTCCCTGTAGTGGAAGATGACCCCCTCCTCCCTGTAGTGGAAGATGACCCCCTCCTCCCTGTAGTGGAAGATGACCCCCTCCTCCCTGTAGTGGAAGATGACCCCCTCCTCCCTGTAGTGGAAGATGACCCCCTCTTCCCTGTAGTGGAAGATGACCCCCTCCTCCCTGTAGTGGAAGATGACCCCCTCCTCCCTGTAGTGGAAGATGACCCCCTCCTCCCTGTAGTGGAAGATGACCCCCTCCTCCCTGTAGTGGAAGATGACCCCCTCCTCCCTGTAGTGGAAGATGACCCCCTCCTCCCTGTAGTGGAAGATGACCCCCTCCTCCCTGTAGTGGAAGATGACCCCCTCCTCCCTGTAGTGGAAGATGACCCCCTCTTCCCTGTAGTGGAAGATGACCCCCTCCTCCCTGTAGTGGAAGATGACCCCCTCCTCCCTGTAGTGGAAGATGACCCCCTCTTCCCTGTAGTGGAAGATGACCCCCTCCTCCCTGTAGTGGAAGATGACCCCCTCCTCCCTGTAGTGGAAGATGACCCCCTCTTCCCTGTAGTGGAAGATGACCCCCTCTTCCCTGTAGTGGAAGATGACCCCCTCCTCCCTGTAGTGGAAGATGACCCCATCTTCCCTGTATCCATTCAGACAGCCTCCAAGCCTTTATTTCTGGGAGGATCTGAGCATGCCACAAGGCCACAAGGCCACTCAGCAGGCCCAGCTACTCACATACAGGCCACTGTCAGAGCAAGGAGCCATTAGCCAGCCAGCACAGCCCCCATCACACAGCAAACACCACAACAACCCATCCCCTCCCCCTCATAGATTCAGAAGCACACACACATACACACGCTGAAACAAAAACTAAATTAAGCACATTAGCACAAATACACTACAACAAGGGCTTGATTGTGTTCAGCCTGGCATGAGTAGTGCCCCAAATCCACCATCTCATCCACCCCTCCTCTATTTCTCCTCCCCTCATCTCTCTCTGCCACTCCAGTCCTCTCTCTTTATCTCAATCCTCCACTCAATCTCTCTTCATCTCAAGCACCACCTCTCTCTGCTCCTCCATACCTCTCTGCCTTAATCTCAAAGCCTCTTCTTCTCTCTCCATTTCTCCCTCTGTCTTCTTTTAGAGCCTGCCCTCCGCCCCCCTCGGTCTTCATCTCCAGCCAATCATGTCGCCATAGGAACCTCTGATGTCTAACTCTCCTAAACTGCTCCTGTAGTAACTGGGCCACTCCAGCTCAGTGATCCGCACCTTGGTTGGTTGGTTGGTTGGTTGGTTGGTAGGTAGGTAGGTTGGTAGGTAGGTAGGTAGGTAGGTAGGTAGGTAGGTAGGTAGGTAGGTAGGTAGGTAGGTAGGTAGGTAGGTAGGTAGGTAGGTAGGTAGGTAGGTAGGTAGGTAGGTAGGTAGGTAGGTAGGTAGGTAGGTAGGTAGGTAGGTAGGTAGGTAGGTAGGTAGGTAGGTAGGTCAGTGTGAGAGAGAGAGAGCTAGACATAGAGGGAGAGAGAGCTCCTTGACTTAGCATGGATCTACTACTAAATTGGATTTTCATTTTTCAGTTGGCTTTTTTCTCCACGGCTCATTGTGTGCCTGATCTGCCTGGGTGGAGGCATTTACAGAGCTCGTTAGGGACCAGTAAGGGGCTGGGACACAATGACCATTAATTAGGAAATTAGAGGCACAGCGAGAGGAGCAGAGCAGTCCGGGAGGTACAGAGAGAGGGGCTGAGGATACTAACGTCATATAGTTGTACTGAGTCCCATGTGCAAGCACAGACACACACAGTACACACAGACGCAATCAATGACCCATGCACCCTCCTAGCCAGTTGTTTAATCAAAGTCAGACACAGGTCCTCTGTCATTGCTGTAGAGCCGATCACCTGTAGGTCACCTGTGGTCCACAGCAGGACTGTCCTACATAACAACTCTGACAAGTAAACACATACACTTACTTTTGAAGCCTGCCGATGCCACCTCTGATAGTCTGCCAGTGTGTCGAAGTTAACAAAGTATGTCTGGGCCTGGGGTCCAGCTGAGCTGAACATCAGACAGTGCTGTCTCCTCTTCACCTCCTCCACCTGAACATACAGAACAGAGAGGGTGAGGAGGCCAGACAGAAACATCCACTGATGTTCCCAATAAACTATAATAAGGCATTATGGTGCCTACTGGCTCTATCCATATAAGGCAGAGACACTTATGCTTAAGTGTGCCTGAATGTGCATGTATATGGCTGCATTTACACAGGCAGCCCAATTCTGATATCTCTTTTAACTAATTGGTCTTTTGACCAACCATATCTGCTCTTTTGCCAATAATTGGGCAAAAGATCAGAATTGAGCTGCCTGTGTAAACACAGTGTGTATTAATGTATTTGCTTCCTTCTCATTGTGCTGTACAGTGCATCCCCTCTGTCCGTCTGTCTGTCTGTGCCAGCTGTGTTGTTGTATCTGTGATCTGCTGTTGTCTCTGTCTCTGACTGACCCCTGGGGAATGCATGGGCTTGGAAAACAACGTCTCTCCAACCCCTGACCTCTAACCCCTCACCTTTCCCCCCACCAGGGGCAGGATGTGCATCTTCCCGGTCAGGCTGTCTTTGACGGAGGCCACGATCAGACAGGTGCCACACAGGAGGACCTGGCGCTCTGCCCACTTGTGCAGCTGGGTCTTGCCTTTCCTGACGCTGAACACACCCGTCAGCAGGGTCCGCTCCTGCTGGTCCGCGTTCACCGGACACTCTGGGGAGGGGAGGGGCTAGTTAAAGAACACGGTCACATATCACACACACACACACACACACACACACACACACACACACACTGTACACAGGGCACATCCAGCGCATTCGGAAAGTATTCAGACCCCTTTCCTTTTTCCACATTTTGTTACGTTACAGCCTTGTTCTAAAATAGATTAAATACATCATCTATCTACTCACAATACCCCATAATGACAAAGCAAATATTGGTTTGTCTACATTTTGGCAAATGTATTCAAAATGAAAAACAGAAATACCTTATTTACATAAGTATTCAGACCCTTTAATTAGAGACTTGAAATTGAGCTCAGGTGCATCCTGTTTCCATTGATCATAATTGAGATGTTTCTACAACTTGATGGAGTCTACCTGTGGTAAATTCAATTGATTAGAAATGATTTGGAAAGGCACACACCTGTCTATATAAGGTCCCACAGTTGACAGTGCATGTCAGAGCAAAAACCAAGCCATGAGGTCGAAGGAATTGTCTGTAGCGCTCAGAGACAGGATTGTGTCGAGGCACAGATCTGGGGAAGGGTATCAAAAAGAACACAGTGGCCTCCATCATTCCTAAATGGAAGAAGTTTGGAACCACCAAGACTCTTCCTAGAGCTGGCCGCCCGGCCAAACTGAGCAATCGGGGGAGAAGTGCCTTGGTCAGGGAGGTGACCAAGAACCCGATGGTCACTCTGACAGAGCTCCAGAGTTCCTCTGTGGAGATGGGAGAACCTTCCAGAAGGACAATCATCTCTGCAGCACTCCACCAAATCAGGCCTTTATGGTAGAGTGGCCAGACGGAAGGCACCTAAAGGACTCTCAGACCATGAGAAACAAGATTCTCTGGTCTGATGAAACCAAGATTGAACTCTTTGGCCTGAATGCTAAGCATCAATTTGGAAGAAACCTGGTACCATCCCTACGGTGAAGCATGGTGGTGGCAGCATCATGCTGTGGGGATGTTTTTCAGCGGCAGGAACTGGGAGACTAGTCAGGATTGAGGAAAGATGAATGCAGCAAAGTACAGAGAGATCCTTGATGAAATCCTGCTCTAGAGTGCTCAGGACCTCAAACGGGGGCGAAGTTTCACCTTCCAACAGGACAATGACCTTAAGCACACAGCAAATACAAGGCAGTTCGGGACAAGTCTGTCCTTGAGTGGCCCAGCCAGAGCCCGGACTTAAACCCGAGAGACCAGAAAATAGCTGTGCAGCAACTCTCCTCATCCAACCTGATAGAGCTTGAGTGGATCTGCAGTGAAGAATGGGAGAAACTCCCCAAATACACGTGTGCCAAGCTTCATAGCGTCATACCCAAGAAGACTGGAGGCTGTAATCGCTGCCAAAGCTGCTTCAAGAAAGTTCTGATTAAAGGGTCTGAATAATTATGTTATTATTTCAGTTGTTTTTTATGCATTTGTAAAAAAAATTATAAACCTGTTTTTGCTTTGTCATCATGGGGTATTTTGTGTAGATTGATGAGGGAAAAAAAATATTTAATACATTTTAGAATAAGGCTGTAAGGTAACAAAATGTGGAAAAAGTCAAGGGGTCTGAATACTTTCCTAATGCACTGTACATCCCACCCACTCCCCCACCACACCCTGTACACAAACAATACATTATGTTAATTAATTAATACCATATGGTCGTGCTATCAAGAGACAGAGACAAGGAGAGGGCTAGACGCTGCCAGAACATGAAGTCACACTGATATCAACAGGTCATGATGATATCACCTATGCATTAGTCAATGAATAGGACATCTCTTCCTGGAAGTGTTCTTATGTCAGCAGATCAGCCCAGCCTATAGTCTCATTATCCTCCACATAGACCTTAGCTGAGATCTCTAGAGCATGCTTAACATCTGAAATGACATACTGTAATAATGTATCAAACCCCATTTATTTGCTGGATGGAATCTAAAGATAGTTTGAAGGCTTTATAATCTATGGCTTCATCCATGGCAGAGATGAAAGGTGTGAGTGTCACTCCCTCTAACATTTGATCAGAGATCACTGGGCTCTACATGTCCAGGCTGCTGACAAGGTTGATCAAAACACCAGGTGATACAGGTGAGCATTCATTGGCCCAACTCGAGGTGTCCCTAGCATTTGATCAGTCTCCCCTTTTCATTTAGACACACACAATACTGTGCGATTGTTCTCAGAGATGCTCTAACCCAGATGCATCAGTTAGGTTGATGAATGAGTCAGGCTTTTGTCACATTAAACCCTCTTTCCATCTAATTATGTATTAGGGAGGTGAGGCTTAGTGTTGCAGCCTGATTATGCTGCTGCTGAAGGACAGAAACAGCAGGCCTCCCTCCCTCCCTCTCTTCGCTCTGCTAGGCCTCAAGTACACACAGGTTAAAGGCTGGTCAAATAAGCACAACAGATTTATTTTCTCCTCGGTTTTCAATTTCCCTTGAAATAACAAGGTCTGCGTTTTCCTTAATACCACCTCCTTGTCTCAAACTCCCAGAGGCAGGCAGACAAGTCTCCTCTCTCTCTCTCTCTCTCTCTACCTCTAAGGATCAAAATGAACCGTCAGGCTGCTTCACTTTGTACTCTGGAAAACCCATAATGAACAAGACAAAGATTGGGCTGCTAGCGCTGGCTGGGGAATAAATAGTAGTGTCTGATCTCCAGGCTTCCCTTCTGTCAGAGAGGACCAGAGTACCATAGCTCCAGCACAAAGGCTCTAGGGGCCAAGGGCTGCCAGGGAGAACCAGCCTTAGAAGGAGAGGGAGAGTGGAATAGCAATAGAGAGGGATAGAGAGAGAGCTGCATCATTGCCTTGTCCTTTATGCGTCTCTGTTAGCGAGGGTGAAGGGGGCTGACCTGTCAAATACAGAGCCTTGTAGCCCTGTAGGGGCTCCACATACAGCCAGGAATAGACACAGGCAGACAGAACACTCTCTCCCACTGGCCCCACAGCAAATCCACTACAAACAGCCACATTCCTCCCTCATCCACAAACGCGTAACCATTCTATCCCCCAAAGCACTGCTGCTTGACACTGGTGCAGTGGGTTGTGAGAGAGAGGGAATGGTTGGTATTGTGTTTGTAGCCAGCGCACAGTCATGACCCAAGCTGGAACAACCCCCAGAAACACTACAGTGATAAGCCCTCTCTCAACAATGGAGCCAACGGGCCAGACTGAAAACGCTGCTTCTAACTAGAGTTAGCGTTTTCTACAGCAACAAGAGGAAAGAGAAGTCAGTTATGTGTAAATACCCACAGCCTATACTGTTGCATTGCTACAGGGTGTTGGCAAGTATGTACTTTAATTATTAACGCTATCAGAATGACAGGGAATACAAGATCATACTTAGGCAATAAGGCCTGAGGGGGTGTGGCATATATTTTTTTTTTTTTACCTTTATTTTACTAGGCAAGTCAGTTAAGAACAAATTCTTATTTTCAATGACGGCCTAGGAACAGTGGGTTAACTGCCTTGTTCAGGGGCAGAACGACAGATTTTTACCTTGTCAGCTTGGGGATTCGATCCAGCAACCTTTCGGTTACGGGCCCAACACTCTAACCACTGGGCTACCTGCCGCCCCAAAATATGGCCAATATACCACAGCTAATGCCTGGACACAGCCCTTAGCCGTGGTACAGTATATTGGCCATATATCACAAACTCCCAATGTGCCTTATTGCTATTATAAACTGGTTACCAACGTAATTAGAGCAGTAAAAATAAACGTTTGTCATACCCGTGGTATACGGTCTGATATACCACGGCTGTCAGCCAAATCAGCATGGTAACCATTTTATAATAGCAATAAGGCACCTCAGGGGTTTGTGATATATGGCCAATATACCACAGCTAAGGGCTGTGTCCTAGCACTCCATGTTGCGTCGTGCTAAAAACAGCCTTTAGCCGTGGTATATTGGCCATATACCACACCCCCCCGGGCCTTATTACTTAAATATAGGCAAATTACATTCACAGTATCTCAGATATATGTTCTCATCACCAATGGTACACAACTACCACCCATCTGAGAAAGGCACAGAACTTGTTTCCTGCTGCATTAGGCTTTAATGTACAACAATTTACAGCAGTCAGCACAGCTCAAACACTCAGCCAACAGACATGAAACATTCACAAAACATACACATGCTCATTTAAGATTCCTTATTCATTCTTTAATGAAAGACAACACCACTAATGCTTGCAGTGTGCCTGGACAATGAGAACACTAACACTTCCTCTCCTAACACAACAATAACACTTTCTGACAATCACTATCTCATTCAAATCACAAAGAAAACAAGTCTCAGCCATTCACGGTAAACTGCTGCACCCAAAACAAACACGCATGCTTTCCCACCGTGTCAGAGTTTCCATGGAAATGATGAGTCCCTTGGAATCAAAGACTGCTCCAGCCTGGTACATCTGCACCATCTACACTCCCCTACAGTGGGGAGAACAAGTATTTGATACACTGCCGATTTTGCAGGTTTTCCTACTTACAAAGCATGTAGAAGTCTGTAATTTTTATCATAGGTACTCTTCAACTGTGAGTGACGGAATCTAAAACAAATCCAGAAAATCACAATGTATGATTTTTAAATAATTAATTTGCATTTTATTGCATGACATAAGTATTTGATACATCAGAAAAGCAGAACTTAATATTTGGTACAGAAACCTTTGTTTGCAATTACAGAGATCATACGTTTCCTGTAGTTCTTGACCAGGTTTGCACACACTGCAGCAGGGATTTTGGCCCGTCATCTTGAACTTCTTCCATTTTCTAATAATTGCACCAACAGTTGTTGCCTTCTCACCAAGCTGCTTGCCTATTATCCTGTAGCCCATCCCAGCCTTGTGCAGGTCTACAATTTTATCCCTGATGTCCTTACACAGCTCTCTGGTCTTGGCCATTGTGGAGAGGTTGGAGTCTGTTTGATTGAGTGTGTGGACAGGTGTCTTTTATACAGGTAACGAGTTCAAACAGGTGCAGTTAATACAGGTAATGAGTGGAGAACAGGAGGGCTTCTTAAAGAAAAACTAACAGGTCTGTGAGAGCCGGAATTCTTACTGGTTGGTAGGTGATCAAATAATTATGTCATGCAATAAAATGCAAATTAATTATTTAAAAATCATACAAATGTGATTTTCTGGATTTTTGATTCCGTCACTCACAGTTGAAGTGTACCTATGATAAAAATTACAGACCTCTACATGCTTTGTAAGTAGGAAAACCTGCAAAATCGGCAGTGTATCAAATACTTGTTCTCCCCACTGTACATATTTATTTGGACAGTGGAGCTACAACTTTTAGTTTGGCTCTATACTCCAGCATTTTGGATTTGAGATCACATTTTTCACAAGGCGACAGTACAGAATGTTAGGGTATTTTCATACATATCCTTTTTACTGTTTCAAAATTATAGCACTTTATGTATTTGAATGTGTCATACGTATTTGTAAAAATTCCCTTACGTGTATTAAAGTAGTCAAGAGTTTAGTATTTGGTCCCATATTCCTAGCACGCAATGACTACATCAAGCTTGAGACTCTACAATTTTGTCAGAAGCATTTGCAGTTTGTTTTGATTGCGTTTCAGATTATGTTGTGCCCAATAGAAATTAATGGTAAATAATGTATTGTGTAATTTTAGTCACTTTTATTGTAAATAAGAAAAAAATATGTTTAAGATAAGAAATAATCATGAATAATGATTAGTGAGAAAGTTAGAGGCACAAAGATCATACTCCCAAGACATGCTAAACTCTCACCATTACCAACATGAGGGGAGGTGAGATGTTTTGAGGGGTATGATATTTACAGTGCTTTCGGAAAGTATTCAGACCCTTTACTTTTTCCACATTTTGTTACGTTACAGCTTTATTCTAAAATGGATTAAATAAGACACAATGCCCAATAATGTCAAAGCAAAAAAACGTTTTTTTGAAATGTTTGCAAATGTATAAAACAAATAATAAGTATCATAGCAAAGTTTCTGAATACTCATGTAAATAAGGTATTTTCTTAAATTATATGTTTTATACATTTGCAAACATTTAAAAAAAACTGTTTTGTCTTTGTCATGTGGTATTGTGTGTTATTTAATTAATTTTAGAATAAGGCTGTAACATAAAATGTGGAAAAAGTAAGGGGTCTGAATACTTTCCAAATGCACTGTAAATATCATACCCCTCAACTTCTAACCTTCCCTGTTTTTGGTAATGGTGAGAGGTTAGCATGTCTTGGGGATATGGTCTTTGTGCCTCTAAGTTTTTCACTCATCATTACTCACAATTCATTCATAATTATCCGTAATCATGATAGCATTCACATTAATGTAAAAGTGTTTGGAAACATATTTTATTCTTATTTACAATACAGGTGACTCCAAAATGACTCTCTACATTATTTACCATTCCTTTATATTGGGCACACCAATCTGAAACACAACCAAAACAACAAATACATCCAACATATTTGTAGAGTCACAAGCTTGATGCAGTCATTGCATGCTAGGAATATGGGACCAAATACTAAACCTTTGACTACTTTAATACACAAGTGAATTTGTCAAAATACTTAAGACATCTTCAAAATGGGGAGGACTAGATATGGGGCGGCAGGTAGCCTAGTGGTTAGAGTGTTGGGCCCGTAACTGAAAGGTTGCCGGATCGAATCCCCGAGCTGACAAGGTATAAATCTGTTGTTCTGCCCCTGAACAAGGCAGTTGACCCACTGTTCCTAGGCCGTCATTGTAAATAAGAATTTGTTCTTAACTGACTTGCCTAGTAAAATAAAGGTTAAATAAAAACATGTCTAAAAATTAAAACAGTCATGTATGAAAACACCCTCACGTAAAAGTGACATTCTGTACAGCCAATCCTACACCACTGTGATTTATGAAATGGGCCAATTGTATTGGTCATAAAATGTGTACAGGTCTGGCAGAGCAGCAGATGTTGTGCAACTCGTGTTCTCGCTTTTCTCTCTCAGGCTAGACTCCAGCAGCAGTTCCAATAGCAGTAGGGTGGAAGTCCTCAGCAGCAGGTGCAGAGAGAGGGAATGCTTAATCACTAAACCAAGCCACAGGGACAAGTGACAGATCACAATGCATGTCCTGGGTGAACCCCCCTCACACCCCTGCCCTCTGTCCCTCAGCTCTAATGTCCCTGCCTCCTGTTGACGGTAGTCTTGGTGACAGTGGTCAAGTCTTACTTCAACAGTCACCAGAGGGGTCAAACTTTGTCCCCTGTGGCATTCAAACTACCGTACAGAGACAGAGAGAAAGTCAAAGGAGGTGGCAATGGGACAAATGCCTTCTATAGACCCAACACTTGTACATCAAATTTCCCTATGGATTATCAGCACCTGAGAATCCCCCACACCAGACCATGTTTCAGCTGTCAGCCAGACATGACTCCAGACAGCCCCGTCCGTCCATCTACAGACTGAACAACTGCCTTGATGTTCTGTCTCCAACAGGGAGAACTAGAAGAATATTGCATAGATTAGGTTGGCTTTCAGTGGAGGGCCAGTTGAGGCGGAAACACAGGGTTGCTACAGCCCAGGATCAGAACATTTTTGGCAATAACATCAAATCAAAGCCGTGCAGGCCCCCTCTGTGACCTATTCATACTGAGAGAAATGCAATTCATAAAGTCCTTAAGCTTACTTCCATGCTAGGGAAATCAAATAAAATGTCAAACTGCTTCAGCAGAATAATGCAGACAACTCAGACATGACAGAACTATGGGACAGTGGCAGTGCTTACTGGATACTGAATAGGAAGGTAGAAAGTCCAGCTAGCATCTTTCCAATATGCACATCTTCCCCATCCCTTGGTTCATGGTTCAGGAATAGGATGAGGGGTAATTTCCCAATAAAGACTGCATTGAAATAGACCAATCTAAACTGGCAGGATCCCCTCCATCTGAAACACCCAGCCTTATAGGCCACAGATATTGCATGACTCAAGGCTGAGGAGCCAGTGTCTGACACTGGAAAATCTTTAGCAGTGGATTGCTGACTCACATCTAGGATCTGCATATAATATTGAGAAGAGAAGGTAGAGAGATGCAGAGACGCTGCTCAGTGGGGGGGGGGTCATATCTCATGTCTCTCAAGAGTAGGAGCACTCTTCCTCTCCCCCTGGTCTTGCCACCCCTCTCTTACCCCATCCTCCTCTCCCTCCCTCTGTTATTCAGTTCATCAGTCAGCAAGACCGGGAAGTAGTGTACTGTAATCCCACTCCATCTGCTCTCTGCTGGCCTGTCCCTCCAGGCACTGACCATTACAGATGGGCCAGTCTGTAATAGGGGCCCAGCAGACCCGTGTGAGCAGCAGCCCAGTGGCCTCTCAATGGCCTGGCTGCAGGACCCCCTACGGCTTCCTCTTGCCCCTGTCAGTACAGTTTAGGGCCTCCACGCTGTTTACTTAGTTTTCATTGGTATTTTCTGACAAGATCCTGGCAGATCAGTAAGTAATTCATTGACTAAACCTGGTCATCCCTCATATGATTAACTCCCCTCTGCTCTGAGACACTAAGGCTCCCAGGCTGGATGTGAGCTCCAGAGCTCCGCAGAAGAACCAGGTCCGGACCGTCCGAGGTCAAGACAGGCCCAGTGGACCAGCGCCAGGACTCACATGCCCCCTCAGAGCTGCAGCTGCGTCTCATAGAGAGGGCTTTATTAAGTCAGCATTTATTCATGTTTACTCCCTCCTCCATGTTTGTTTTCATCTCATCGGAGCGCCATAGCAGGCTGTTGTGAGTGGGCGACAGGGCTGTGTTTCGGGGGGTTTGGAGATTAGTTTCCTGTACAAATAGAGCCGTGTGTATTTTAATAACTCACCCTTATCAACACCTCTCTGACATGGAATGAAAGTAGGAAGTAATAAACCTGTGTTTAGAAGAAAAAAAAAAATCTTCAACACCCCTGCAGTGTGAATACCAACACTAATCAAGGTGCGCAGAGCGCAGCCGTTGCACAGGTATGTGTACCAACACACAGCACAGTAAATGCAGTATTCATGGTCACACTTTAATAGCAACAGAATTTATTACATATAAAGCTTAACTATTTAAGGGTGATAAAAGGTGCTTTGTCATGTGTCAACTGATCACCCTTAATATAGAATGACATTTGCTTATAAATGATTTGTGAAGCCTTTATGCAGGCCTTATAAAGTGTTTACAAAGACTTTAATTAACTGTGAACATATTGACAAACCCTTCCTGTGATGGCGGTACTGTTTACAGCTGCGGCAGAGATCCTCTCATTAGCTCAATCAGGTTAGGTCACCCCTGACAACGGCTGCCATGCACCTGAGAAGGAGCTACATACAGCACAGGGTTGTTATGGAGTTCTCCAATGAACACAGCCCATTTATTTCATCATCACTGTGTGGGTGGAGAGCTCTTTAACATCCCCTTAGATGTTTGGGTAGAGAGACTTCTGTTATCCCATGACTGTATGGGTGGAGAGTGGAGACATTTGACCATAGTACTGTATGGGAGTCTTCATCTGATCCAAACCAGCCATCCTGCTAGCCTAGTTAAGATGCCAGGGTGCCAGTGTTTCCTGCATTTTCCCATAAGCAGCTAATAAAGGTGAGGGAGATCTCTCCCAGGGCTTGGCCAGCCTCCGGGCCACAGGCCTGCTCAGCTCGCTAACACCACAGCCAGCTCTCACAGGACTGGGCCGAGCAGGGGAGAGACCAGCGCTGTTCTGTTCTGTTCCTACTGTAGCCTACGCATTGTGACTGAGAATGAGGGCTGCAATGTGCGGGAGTGCTGACAGCAAGACAAACAGAGATACAGCAATGAGAATATCAACCAGACAGACAAGATGAGAATATGCTTTATTCTCAATACAAAAAGGCACATACACTTTAACTATAGTTTTTAGTGTATTATAGTACATAGTTATAGTACATAGTGACAGTACATGAAGTACATGCAGTGAAACAGCCTGAGTATGTTCAGTAGAACTTCTCTGCGAGTTATCGCGAGGCTGTGTAGTGAATGTCTGAGCATGTGCAGTCAGTGGAGGAAGGAGCATCTCTTTCACCACGTGTGCATGTGACAGAGTGTGAGAAGGCTATGCCGGCCAGAGATTGTGGTCACGCTTTCTTCCCCTCTCACTCGGTCTCGCCCTATTTCCCTCTCTCTTTCGTTCTCACCGTCTCTCCTTCACAGCATGGGCGTGGCCACAGCCACAGCCCTAGCCCTAGCCCTAGCCAGACACAGTGACACTGACTCAGCAACACTGCACAGTGCTAGGCCAAGCCCGTCTCAGCACCAGCCTGGTTATTAATAGGAGAAGCATTACAGAACATCAGGTCCCCGCTCCTCTTCCCCTTACAGCAAAGCCTATCAGGACTGATTAGAGGATAACTAGACCTGCCACTACCAGACAGGATCACAAAGAGAGAGGAGTGTGAGACTCGAGGTGTGTGAGATAGTGTGACTGTATGGTATGGACACATCACACCATTGTAAATACATCTCCCCTCACCCTAGGGGGACCAGTGTGTAAAAATGAACCAGCGTGCCACATCTATCCTGTATCTGGTGCCATACATCACAGTGACGCAGGGGCAGTTAGTCACTGGTGGGGCTGTGATAGAGCGTAGACGCTGCCAGCCAAGCCCTGATGTATGGCCCTGATGTATGGCCGTTTGGTGAGTTTGGTGTTCGACTAGCCACACGCAGTTACAAGTCTACAAGGCAGATGAGCAATATCCCCGGTCATAGTACGGATGAAGCCTGAGCTGGAATGGGAAGCTAACTGAAGCTGGCTAGCTTTAGAAAACCCTGAGTAGATCTAGCTTGCTTCGTAGTTTACCACTCTTGCCCTGATAAACCAGCCCCTATTAGGTCAGACATTATTAGCAAGCCTGACTCCTCTTAAAGTACTAAACTGTTTGAGTTAGACTAGCTGGGTGCTAAAGCTAGACAGTGTCTTCACTCAAGTTAAAGTGTAGAGAGGCGCAGACCGAGAAAGCATAATCTTTTAAGTGGAAAACATGAATTCCTCTAAATACAAAAAGCTGCTCCACAGATCCGCCAGAGGTGTGTTTTGCTTCCGGTCTGAAAGCTAAAGTATGAAAAGCCAAGGCTGCTTGACTCCTGCACAAACAGACAGAGATTATGCAGACCCAAACACAGAAATACAATATTAACAGATATGCATAGCTTCCTTACCTATCAAAGCATGATAATAGTACAAAGAGCACCAAAGTGAGTGAAGCCTACTACATTAAGTCATGGTAGTGCTAACAGCCCTGCACCCAGGAAAGAAGTGGAAAGAGAGAGACACACACACACTATGGACCCTCACAAGAACCAGAACATGATCCATCCCACAAGCTGACAGTTTGGACTGCTCCATCAGCAGCAGAGCCAGGTCCATTGACAAGGCTCCAGGCCTGTTTCCAGCAGAGCAGTCTGAGCCCAGCCAGAGGCCAGTGAAGGAGAGCCTATCATGGCCTGCAGATGGCCGTAGACAGGCCCCCTGGGTCACTACTCACCACTGTAGAAGCGGATCATGCAGCTGAGGTCCGAGTTGGCCGCCTCTCTCTGCACGCGCAGAGGGTCCTGGTAGCCTATAGCAGCCAAGTAGTCAAATACCATTTGGAGAGGGCGCTCAGAGGGGTCCAGCCTCCTACAGGGACAGAAATAAAAAGAGAAAGTCAATAACCTTAACAGACACACAGATCCTCCACTACAATTAATTTATGCATCTTTGCCTGCACGCTTGGAATACAACCAAAGGGGTATAGTTCAACTATTTCTGGCACACATTTGCATGCACGCAAGCACTCACACGCAAGCAGAGACATTCCAATCCATTATTCCCTGTGTTATGACAGGTAAGGTCCAGAGGACAACTGTCACACCAATCAGCAGAGTTGGACACACGTGTTTCACTTTCAGACTTGGGGAATTGATGAGGCTCCTCTATCAAAACATTTACAGTCTGACTCTGTGCCGGATGTCAATCAAGCAGAGAGAGAAACTATCTCCGCACAGGTATCAGGTCCAAAGTTCAAAGTTCAAAGTCAGATATGAGGGAAGAACATCATTAAACATATCAAGCACCTGTTAATGAACAACATGAACACTACCAATAGTCCATCTCATGGGGATTTCTTTTAATCCGATCCCTGTGTGAGTCCTCTGCCTTATTGCCCTAATGAAATCATCAGCTCATTCCATGGCTAATCCTGTTAAGGGCCTCATGCTGTTATCAAAAAAGAGGTCTGCTGAGCCTGCAATCTGTGACCTTCAGCCTGTCACTGGCAATGGCATGCCTTCAACAAAACCTGTCTGAGTGAGCAGCCTCTGATCCCCACGTGAACACACCAAGGATATCTGCTACAGTACCACTGTGAAGACTCCATGCACTTAATACAATCTGTGAGGGTATTTTTCAATGACCCACTATCTATGGAAACCAGAACTTTATCCAAAAGAATAATTAATGTGCTGTAAATCAATAAGCCTCAGATATATTAGCTCTTTGCGGCATAGTGTGTGATTGTGTTGCTTATTCTAAAGCATTACAAATCTAGAAGAAGTCATCATTGGCCCGCTCCTCCCCACATCGCGCCATAAATTCTAAAAGAGCCCCCCACCCCCAATCGGTACACCCATGATAACTCCCAGCGCAGGTCCACTATGTACTGTAGCTTAGGGTTACCATGATTCTAAGCCAGAAATGACCAGTTTCCAGCCACAGCCCTTGTCACAGTAGGGCGATATAACGTCTGATGGTTTATGTGGCGTTTCTCTGCCCATGCCCACACGCCATGTGCCAGCCCAGCGGGGTCTAACAGTCAGGGTCATGTCTGCTGGTCACACACAGTCTTGGCCCCAGCACCTCACACAGGATTGAGACAGATCTCTGGCAGGCTCGGAGGGATGACTGTCATCAGCATTCGCACTAACACACATGCTCTGAGAGCATGTATATTTATTCACAAATCCGTTCCCCGCGTGGCCACAAGTACAGGAAGCTCTTAAATCTACAGTCGCTGAATCTCTGTCAAAAGACACCAAAAACCTCCTTTCCTTCATTTGGGTGGCTAGATACTTTCCCTTCATTTTATGTGAGTGATCTCTTAGACATTCTTCAGAACTCTGGCGAAATTCGTATATTTTAAACCTCCCGCTTTGCGCTAGACGTGTCAATGTCCATACAGGCATAATCTATGAGCAGAATTAGTCTTACAAAATCCCTAGTCTGAAAGCAATTTTACTGGAAGCTGTGCAGCGCCATTTCCCCTACATTTTCCCCCATGTGGGCCAGCCCCCTTACAATTAGAGTTCCAGCCAAGGAGTTTAAATCTCTAGCCATTTGATTGACAGCTAGCAAGATGCACACACAGCAGAGCGAAAGAGCAATGACGTGGTGCACATACAGTATCTGCATATTTTCGGGGATCATTTTTGGCTTGCGCTACTTTCAGAACTACTGGTTAAAAAAAGTATACAAAAGTAATGGAGAATCTCTTTAACTATGGGCCTTGAAATTGTAATAACAAGAATACAACAAACTAATACTAAAATCAGAAGGTACATGAAATTACTCAGCGTTGACACCTCCACCAGGCAGCACAGATATACAACAGTCTTCAGGGTGTGGGATGAGACATGGCACTACCAAGATGAATCTGACATTGTATTCCCTGAATGTGAAATTACTTTGACCAGAGTTCTCTTAAAGGGAGAGAGGAGAAGCCTTGCCTAGGTGGTTACAGAATCAGACCTCAGGGTTTCAGGCTCAAATAAGAAAGTGAGATTCAGTCTTTTCAGAAAATGGTATGGTACTTGGCAGTTTAGCACTATGCAGGTAAAGTGCTAAACTGCCAAGTACCATATCCAGTTTTGGGGGGGGGGTACGGGTGTAAAGAGCATCATCCAGCAGAAAGATGTGTAATTCACTACAAATCTCAGTCATTTTAGATGTAATCTTTCTTCCGCACAACACTGACCCACGTGATAAATTCAGTACATCATGCTGTGCTGAGCGTTTAACCAAAAGTAACACATTCCCTTGCCTGGCCAAAAAAAAAAAGAGCAAGTGGGTGTAACCAGATTATAGCCTGTGTCAGAGGCATCATCATTAGGAGTTATTCTGGAAAACTGCTGTCATAAACAGCTGTGAAGTCACTGGCCGTGTCCGAATACCCATACTTGCGTTCTAAATAATAGTCATTTCGGGTATGTGAAAAAAATTCAGAATTATAGTATGTGCATTTTAGAAAATGTTGTACGCTTTAAATGCCAGGATATCATACTAATTTCATCTAGTAGAATTTGTTGCATTGATGAAGAGAATAGTCTTTCGAGACTCGTGTGTTTGACAACTGCTGATAATCAGGTGAGGGGACGTGCTGTATCAAAATGAACGAATGGCGGCAATCAATGCAATTGCGCATTAGATGACGCATTCTCAGTAGGATGAGCCTAGTATGCTGATATTTGTTGCTTACTGTATTTGTTTCTACTAAACAGTACATTCTAAATAGTATGTAGTACTATTAGTACACAGTATGCAGTTGAAGCAAGTAGTAGGCAAGCCAAATTTCAGACACTGCCACAGAAACGTGCAGAATAGTGAGTCACATAGGTCAGTCAAAGTCTAGATCTATGAGCCTGCTCCTATTCTAGGCAGGCAGCAGAGTTCTCATAAGCACTCAAGAAAACTGAGTACAAACCTGACCCAATGTGTAAAAATAGAATGGAGGAATTAGCAGCGCCAGAATGATGTAACTTGTAACTACAACAGTATGAAAAGGTTTGAGACTGATGCAGCTTTGAAACGGATGCAGCTTTGAGACTAGGAGAGTGAAGCACCAAGATGTGATATTGAACATAAATGGGATTATTTAGAATTTAACACACTGTCTAGCAATAAATAGAACCAATGACACTATGAGAATGCCATCTTTCTAGCATATTCAAGAGTTGTGAACATAACACTGTGGTACAAGACGTGTGTGTCAGAAGAAGAGGTGAGAGTTGTGGCGATGAGTATTACCTGAGCAGGTCTCCATGGAGCTGCAGGTACAGTCCCTCTACTTCTCTCTGGGCACACAGCTCCTCCACCGTGGTAATGGTGGAGCATAGCACCAGCCGCAGGTCTGCCTGGAGGATGGAGGAGGCCTGTGGGCCCGAGGCTGGGGGCTGGGGGTCTATGGTCCCCCCATACAGACACACACAGCCCCGCTGGGCGTCCCCCTTCAGCCAGTCCCGCTCCCGCGATCCAAAGCGGGTCTTCCTGGTAGCACAGCCTCTGCTCCCATTCCTCTTCATGTTCCGCTGGAGAAACAAACAGATGAAAAGACTGACACCTGTAAGAGAAGAGAACTTGGTATTCTACCGCAGTTAATGACAAGTTGTCTTGCAACAGCCTTGCTCTGAAGCAAGGATATCTCAAGCTGCATCATGTTCCAACACATCCATTAGACAAATTGAACTGAATACATTTGTCAGGTTGGCAAAACTGTGAAAGTTAAAATTAGATTACCTGCAAACAACTCATGGGCATGAGTGACCTTTAAAGCGGGTCCTTGCTAAATCTAGGAGCCCCACACAGAATTACGTGTGCGGCCTGTGTCTGAATCACTGGACTTTCAAATCTGGAGAAGCTCGGAACAAATATTTACACATGGCAAGAACAGCCAGGACGGTGATGTGTGAACGGGACCCTGGTTTTTGAGAACTGACCCCTCGGCCGCCCCGCACAGGCAGGCAGCTGCTGGCATCCCCACTGCACTGCAGCACACACAGGCATTTTCAGCATGACAGCGCCAAAGTCGCACACAACAGGCCTCAATGTGCAATCACAACACACACACACCTCAATGGGTGACAGGCAACAAAGGCACACACACACAGGCCTCTGTGTGAGTCTACAAGACGGGCACACTCATTCACACAGAGGCTGCCATGACCCTGAGCATCAACCATTGCCCAGACATTTCAGAGAGGGTAGAGATAAATCTGTCAAATAAAGATCCAACAGCTCAGAGTGATCAGTAGATCAATTAACAAACCATATTCTGAGATGTCAAACAGAGAAAAACATACAATGCATTCGAAAAGTATTCAGACCCCTTCACTTTCTCCACATTTTGTTACATTACAGCCTTATTCTAAAATGTATTAAATAAAACATGTTCCTCAATCTACACACAATACCCCATTATGACAAAGCGTAAACAGGTTTAGAAATTTGTGCAAATAAAAACATAAATACCATATAAGTATTCAACCCTTTGCTATGAGACTCAAAATTGAGCTCAGCTGCATCCTGTTTCCATTGATCATCCTTGAGATGTTTCTACAACTTGATCGGAGTCCAACTGTGGTAAATTCAATTGATTGAACATGATTTGGAAAGGCACACACCTGTCTATATAAAAGGTCCCACAGTTGTCAGAGCAAAAACCAAGCAATGAGGTCGAAGAAATTGTCCATAGAGTTCCGAGACAGGATTGTGTACAGTAGAGGCACAGATCTGGAGAAGGGTACCAACAATAATGCAGAGATTTTTTTGGTACCCAAGAACAGTGGCCTTCATCATTCTTAAATGGAAGAAGTTTGGAACCACCAATACTCTTCCTAGAGCTGGCCGCCCGGCCAAACTGAGCAATCGGGGGAAAGGGACTTGGTCAGGGAGGTGAACAAGAACCCTATGGTCACTCAGAGAGCTCCTCTGTGGAGATGGGAAAACCTTCCAGAAGGACAACCATCTTTATGGTAGAGTGGCCAGATGGAAGCCACTCCTAAGTAAAAGGCACATGACAGCCCACTTCGAGTTTGCCAAAAGCCACCTAAAGGACTCTCAGACCATGAGAAACAAGATTATCTGGTCTGATGAAACCTGAATGTCAAGCGTCACTTCTGGAGGAAACCAGGCACCGCACATCACCTGGCCAATACCCTCTCTATGGTGAAGCATGGTGGCGGCAGCATCATGCTGTGAGGATGTTTTTCAGCGGCAGGGACTGGGAGACTAGTATGGATCGAGGGAAAGATGAACGGGGCAAAGTACAGCGAGATCCTTGATGAAAACTTGCTCCAGGTGGCCTGGAGGGTAGGAGCGTTGCGTCAGTAACCAAAAGGTTGCTGGAGCGAATCCTCGAGCTGACAAGGTAAAAATCTGTAATTCTGGGCCAGAACAAGGCAGTTAACCCACTGTTCCCCGGGTGCCGAAGACATGGATGTCAATTAAGGCAGCCCCCCGCACCTCTCTGATTCAGAGGAGTTGGGTTAAATGCGGAAGACATGTCAGTTGAATGCATTCAGTTGTACAACTGACTAGTATCACCCATTTCCCTACCAGAGCGCTCAGGACCTCAGATTGGGGTGAAGGTTCACCATCCAACAGTACAACGATTGGCCCAGCCAGAGCCTGGACTTGAACCCGATCAAACATCTCTGGAGTGGTCTGAAAATAGCTGTGCAGCAATTCTCCCCATCCAACCTGACAAAGCTTGAGAGAATCTGCAGAGAAGAATGGGAGAAACTCCCCCAAAACAGGTGTGCCAAGCTTGTAGCGTCATACCCAAGAAATTGAGGCTGTAATCGCTCCCAAAGGGTCTGAATACTTATGTAAATGTAATATTTTGTATTTTTTTTGCAAAATAAATCTAAACCCGTTTTTGCTTTGTCATTATGGGGTATTGTGTGTAGATTGATGAGGGGAAAAAATATTTAATCCATTTTAGAATAAGGCTGTAACGTAACAAAACGGAGAAAAAGTCAAGGGGTCTGAAAACTTTCACAATGGACTGTACCTGAATATGTCCAATAGAAACTCTCATTTGCAACTGTTGGACTAATGATTACACCCTAGATCTGCTAAATGTAGGCAAGAGTGTGCACGGTGGTTTTGAATGAGCCACTGTCACCTTGATTACAAAACATTTATGGATACTGGAAAAATTTGAGTAACATGCAGTAGCCTAAATCTATCGATGTTACATTCAGCTGGGTGAATGGAATATGAATGACAGTCATCCAATATGCTGTAATAGAAATAAGGCAATGCTCATTAAGAAAACACAATCCTCCCTCATCTTAAACAGCACCACCCGCCAATGATATGTGTATAAACTCACCACTCATAGGTTTAAATCTTGGTCGGTTAAATACTAGGCTACCGTAGTTGCAGCAGCAGCCATTCATGATTCAATGAGCATAAAACTTAATGATCTTTCCACTGAACTTGTCTTTCGGATATTTATTATTAGTGCAATTGTAACTGGAATGCGTCATTCTCCATGACAATAGCACATGAGAGATTGGTGAGATAAGCAGCCTATCCATAAAAGCATGGCTGAGGTTCATGTCAGCCTATGAAATGTATTTTCAAAATTATTATGCATGTGGATATATGGCACAAGCCACTATGTGTCTTATTTAAAATGGACACTAGTGGGTTAATGAGTGACATACTGGCAGAAGTACAGCACAGGAATGAGTGAGGAAACAGTTAATCATGTCTTGTCAATCGTGCGTGCTGACTGAGGGCTCGAAGCTTCTTAACAATCTCTGTCCAAGATTTTGATGGCCCGTTGGCCTCCATACAAAACAGAGACTAAACACTAGTATAGGCTATTTAGGAATTTCAATGTGGATTTGATACAATGACATAAACATGTAGCCTAAATAGCGTAACACATTGGAAAGTTTACAAATGTTACACTATCCATAATAGCTTAAGCTAATTATTCATTTTCCGAAATAAACAGCAAGTTACATGAATGACATGTTCTGATCTATAGCCTAGGCTATACTGTTGTGATATTGGCAAATGATATACAGAGCAAATATAGCATATGAAACATGTACAGTAGGATAGACTAACAGGTTAGCGCGACAATATGTAGCAACATCTCAAACGATAGCCTACTGTAACAGTTCAGTCAAATGTTTCTGGTACAATCTAGAAATAGTTACAATGAAAGGAAGCTGCTCGCTGGCGATGTGGTTTGACACATTGTTGCACTTAACCCTATGCCTTCAAAGCCAACATAATTACCACTATATAAAAGAACATCAGTGATGCTCAAACTGGATGACGCGTGAGTTTGATTTCACACGCACTTCGGCCCTGTTAGAACGGGGCACTGTGCGATTGCAGTATTTTGATCAATCTTAAAATATGACATGCTTGATAGCTACCTTTAGAACGCGTATCCCCGTTCCGACACGGTTTCCTGTACCATTGCGGTCGCCACGACCTGCAGCTTCATTAGATCCAGCTTCGTGGACAACCGTGTCCGACAGTGTGTCCGTACAACCCCTGTTATCTTCGACACCACCTTTTTTTCGCTCTATATCCGTGCCCGGTATATTATCTTCTTCGTTCATTTGCATGTCTATATTTAACTACAAAACCCCCAAAAGAACGTGGAACATGACTGGTAAATTCCAATACATGCGGCAGCTGAAAAATCTCATTCTGTTTCGATGCGACGCCATAGCGAGTCTGAACCTCACCGCTGTCAGATAGAACCAATCAATAAACATTAGAGGCAGGGTAACATATTATTCATAAGCCACTGCCCATTTCAGAGTAGAGGCGTACTGAATTATTCATTAGGTTTCTTATACGCCTATTACACGTGTGCTTTACCGCATTAACTGTCTTGCGATTTTGATTTAATGCGTGACATTTAAATTTCACTCCGTGTAGGCTACTTCTTATAGCTGCCCTACATTCTCATGATACTTACATGTTGAAAAATGGTATACTTATACATAACCACCTCTCAACAAATGACTCCTCATAGCCAATGTCTAATTTCGTTATGGTCTGAATTGGAACAAGTATGTTTATGACAAACTACCTTGTTAAAGAGGCATGTCAGGATCTGTCAAGAAGGCAAGGCTGGCCTAGGGGAATGTGGAGATACACCTTCTAAAGGGCTCCTGAGTGGCACAGCGGTCTAAGACACTGCATCTCAGTGCAAGAGAATCACTGACCAGTAGAAAAGGATTATCTGCACGTGTGCAACCAGCGATACTGGAACAGTTAAACTTCAAACAGAATTCTCCTCCTGTTTGTGACTCAATCTAGTTTAGTAGGACAAGTAGCCTATGTATACTGAAACAGGCTATGTTAAGATGAAAGTATCTTTGTAGGCCTATTCTAGATCAGTTATGTAGGTGAACCCCATTTGTAACTATACTGAACAGAAATATAAATGCAACATACAAAGATTTTACAGTTCATATAAGGAAATCAGTCAATTGAAATAAATTCATTAGGCCCTAATCTATGGATTTCACATGCCTTAGAATACATACAGTTGAAGTTGGAAGTTTACATACACCTTAGCCAAATTCATTCAATTTTTCACAATTCCTGACATTTAATCATAGTAAAAATGTGTTTTAGGTCAGTTAGGATCACCACTTTATTTCAAGAATGTGAAATGTTAGAATAATAGTAGAGAGAATGATTTATTTCAGCTTTTATTTCTTTCATCACATTCGCAGTGGGCCAGAAGTTTACATACACTCAATTAGTATTTGGTAGCATTGCCTTTAAATTGTTTAACTTTGGTCAAACGTTTCAGGGAGCCTTCCACAAGCTTCCCACAATAAGTTGGGTGAATATTGGCCCATTCCTCTTGACAGAACTAGTGTAACTGAATCAGGCTTGTAGGCCTCCTTGCTCACACATGCTTTTTCAGTTCTGACCACAAATTCTCTCTAGGATTGAGGTCAGGGCTTTGTGATAGCCACTCTAATACCTTGACTTTGTTGTCCTTAAGCCATTTTGCCACAACTTTGGAAGTATGCTTGGGGTCATTGTTAATTTGGAAGACTAATTTGCGACCAAGCTGTAACTTCCTGACTGATGTCTTAAGATGTTGTTTCAATATATGCCCTCCTGCAGCAAAGCACCCCCACAACATAATGCTGCCACCCCCGTGCTTCATGGTTGGGATGGTGTTCTTCGGCTTGCAAGCTTCCCACTTTTTCCTCCAAACATAACAATGGTCATTATGGCCAAACAGTTCCATTTTTGTTTCATCAGACCAGAGGAAATTTCTCCAAAAAGTAGGATCTTTGTCCCCATGTGCAGTTGCAAACCGTAGTCTGGTTTTTTTATGGCGGTTTTGGAGCAGTGGCTTCTTCCTTGCCGAGCGGCCTTTCAGGTTTTGTCGATATAGGACTCGTTTTACTGTGGATATAGATACTTTTGTATCCGTTTCCTCCAGCATCTTCACAAGGTCCTTTACTGCTGTTCTGGGATTGATTTGCAGTTTTCGCATCAAAGTATGTTCATCTCTAGGAGACAGAACAAGTCTCCTTCCTGAGAGGTATAACGGCTGCGTGGTCCCATGGTGTTTATACTTGCGTATTATTGTTTGTACCTTCAGGCGTTTGGAAATTGCTCCCAAGGATGAACAAGACTTGTGGAGGTCTACAATTGTTTTTCTGAGGTCTTGGCTGATTTCCCCATGATGTCGAGCAAAGAGGCACTGAGTTTGAAGGTATGCCTTGAAATACATCCACAGGTACACCTCCAATTGACTCAAATTATGTCAGTTAACCAATTAGAAGCTTCTAAAGCCATGACATCATTTTCTGGAATTTTCCAAGCTGTTTAAAAGGCACAGTCAACTTAGTGTATGTAAACTTCTGACCCACTGGAATTGTGATATAGTGAATTATAAGTGAAATAATCTGTCTGTAAACAATTGTTGGAATAATTACTTGTGTCATGCACAAAGTTGATATCCTAACCGACATGAAATCTGTGGAGTGGTTGAAAAATGAGTTTTAATGACTTCAACCTAAGTGTATGTAAACTTCCGACTTCAACTGTATATGCATCTGTTGGTCAGATACCTTTAAAAAAAAAAAATTGTGGCCTGTGAAATGTTGTCCCACTCTTCAATGGCTGTGTGAAGTTTCTGGATATTGGCGGGAACTGTAACACGCATCCCAAATATGTTTAATGGGTGACATGTCTGGAGAGTATGCAGGCCATGGAAGAACTGGGACATTTTCAGCTTCCAGGAATTGTGTACAGATCCTTGTGAAATGGGGCTGCGCATTATGCTGAAAAATGGTTGGCGGATGAATGGCACGACAATGGGCCTCAGGATCTCGTCATGGTATCTCTGGCCATTAAAATGGTAATTGATCAAATGCAATTGTGTTCGTTGTGCGTACCATATGCCTGCCCATACCATAACCCCACCACCACCATGGGGCACTCTGTTCACAATGTTGAGATCAGCAAACCACTCCCCCACACGCCATACACGTCGTCTGCGGTTGTGAGGCCGGTTGGACGTACTGCCAAATTCTCTAAAACGGCTTAAGGTAGAGAAATTAACAGCTTTGGTGGGCATTCCTGTAGTCAGCATGCTAACTGTGCTCCCTCAACTTGAGACATTTGTGGCATTGTATTGTGACAAAACTGCACATTTTAAGTGTTCTTTTGTCTCCAGCAGAAGGTGCACCTGTGTAATGACCATGCTCTTTAATCAGTTTCTTGATATGCCACACCTCAGGTGGGTGGATTATGTTGGCAAAGGAGAAATGCTCACTAACAGGGTTGTAAACATGTGCACAATATTTTAGAAAAATATGCTTTTTGTGCATATGGAACATTTCTGGGACCTTTAAATTTCATCTAATGAACATGGGACAAACACTTTACATGTCACGTTTATATTTTTGTTCACTGTATACAGCGGGTGAAATAAGTATTGAACACGTCACCATTTTTCTCAGTAAATATATTTCCAAAGGTGCTATTGACATGACATTTTCACCAGATGTTGGCAACAACCCAAGTAATCCATACATACAAAGAAACCAAAACAAATAAGTTCAGAAATTAAGTTGTGTAATAATGTGAAATGACACAGGGAAAAAGTATTGAACACATGAAGAAAGGGAGGTGCAAAAAGGCATGGAAAGCAAAGACAACAGCTGAAAACTATCAGTAATTAAAAAGCAATCCAGCCCCGTCAGTGCAAATTAATATCAGCTGGTTCAGTCCCAACTGATGGCCTACAAAAAGGTCTCATTGCCAAGGTGTCACACAAGACATCTCATGATGGGTAAAAGCAAAGAGCTGTCTCAAGACCTTCCCAACCTAATTGTTGCAAAACATAATGATGGCATTGGTTATAGGTGCATTTCTAAGCTTCTGAATGTTCCAGTGAGCACTGTTGGGGCCATAATACGGAAGTGGAAAGAATCATTTCACCATAAATTTGCCTCGACCAGGTGCTCCTCGCAAGATTTCTGACAGAGGAGTGAAAAGAATAATCAGAAGAGTTGTCCAAGAGCCAAGGACCACTTGTGGAGAGCTTCAAAAAGACCTGCAATTAGCAGGTACTGTTGTCTCAAAGAAAACAGTAAGTAATGCACTCCACCGCCACGGCCTGTATGCACGCTCACCACGCAAGACTCCATTGCTGAAAAAAAAGCATGTTGAAGCTCATTTAAAGTTTGCTGCACAACATTTGGAAAAGCCAGCGAAATACTGGGAGAATAGTGTGGTCAGAAAAGAGCAAAATTGAACTGTTTGGATGTCATAATACACACCATGTTTGGAGGAGAAATGGCACTGCACATCACCCTAAAAACACCATACCAACAGTGAAGTTTGGAGGTGGGAACATCATGGTGTGGGGCTGCTTTTCAGCAAATGGTACTGGCAAACTTCATATAATTGAAGGAAGGATGAATGGGCAAATTTACCGAGACATTCTTGACAAAAATCTGCTGCCATCTACCAGGATGATGAAGATGAAACGAGGGTGGACATTTCAGCAAGACAATGATCCCAAACACACAGCCAAGGAAACTCTCAATTGGTTTCAAAGAAAGAACATAAAGCTGCTAGAATGGCCCAGCCAATCACCTGACTTAAATCCCATTGAAAATCTATGGAAAGAACTGAAGATCAAGATTCATAGAAGAGGCCCATGGAACCTTCAAGATTTGAAGACTGTTTGTGTGGAAGAATGGGCCAAAATCACACCAGAGCAATGCGTGCGACTAGTTTCTCCATACAGGAGGCTTCTTGAAGCTGTCATTACCAACAAAGGCTTTTGTACAAAGTATTAAATAAATATCAGTAAGTGTTTTCAATACCTTTTCCCTGTGTCATTTCACATTATTACACAACTTAATTTCTGAACTTATTTGTTTTGGTTTCTTTGTATGTATGGATTACTTGGGTTGTTACCAACATCTGGTGAAAATGTCATGTCAATAGCACCTTTGGAAATATATTTACTGAGAAAAATGGTGACGTGTTCAATACTTATTTCACCCGCTGTAAGAGTTGTTGAATGAATGAGTCGGGTCAACAATTTGTTTGACTTTTTATTTAATACTCTTGATCATCATTTTCTCCAACCCAAAGACAATAATACACAGCATAAGTCTAAAATATCCCATGTAGTTTACAGCCTCATCTTTAATCATAAACACCATCATTTTTCATATTTTCAGTCCATTCACACCCACCTTGAAGACATGGGACTCTGATTCAGTTCAAAATGTTAAACCTGTCTGGAAAAGTGAATCCCCCCCAAAACATTTTTGTCCCCTTCTCAAATCAGATATGTTGTTGTATAGTTGGGATAAATCTGAGGGTTACATATACAGATTCTCTTTCAAAAGTACAATGGATGCCTTATTTATGAGGAAAAGGGATAATAGTGCCTAAAGTCAGATGCTCCCTCAAACCCCTTTACACACACACACAACTCACCTGGCCAAATACAGAAGTAAAAAACAATTACATCCGAATGAGTGGTGTGCACTTTTAACCCCTTCCACCCTCAAAACGGAAAAAAATTCTTAATTTCGTGCTTTAACTCAACATTGTCAAATGTACAACCCAACAAGGTGGATTTGTTGAAAAATTTGAACTTTTCTTTAGGATTACGTTAAGAGTAGAAATGACATTATTTACATTGGTTCTCACATGCAGCTCAGAAGTTGTGAATTGAAATCATTGCAGCCGATGCCATGTCCTACCAGGTGAGCGTAGCAAGACATGACAACACACTGAGATATTCACACACACACACACACTTCTACTGGCTGATTAGACAAACAAAACGCTTCAAAAGCTTCAGACCTCAGAGGGGTTCTTTCCTTTTCTAATATCCTTTTTAAGATGCAGTGTCCAAACCAATAGGATTTTACCTTCATACACATTTCTCATTTAAAACTAAATGGGTGCACTGTACCCTTAAAAGCGTTAACTGGTCAAGCATGATTGACAGAGGGTCATCCTGACAGGATCAAACCGATAAAAACTAAACATTCAAGATAAGGTACAAGTTAGATATCTCTCCCTTCCTTACAGCCTTCTATCCTGACCAGCTCCCCCTTGTGGACATTAGCTCACAGCACAGCTAACATGTAGCTTCAGCTCAGTTATAGTTGTGTCATATCTCAAGGATAAGCAGCACTGCATTAAGATCACAGGTCTTCTGAAAAAAAATGTAGACACCAAAAGGCAATACACAGAGCAGTGAGATCAGCCTCACACTTCAGTCCTGATTTTTGAATTGTCTGAATTGGATTTCAATAAATAGAAAGGATCATATTTCATCTTAGAGAGCCTGAACTTCAACGGCCCCGCTGGCCTGTTCCCTGTAACAGAACCAGGCATATTCTCTGCTCTCTAAGAGCTGTACAAACCAGTCCATAAGACGGGTTCCTTAATGCAGTCATCAGGAGCGATGAACAGACCCAGTAATAGAGTGGATGATGAAAGGCAGCCAAGAGCACCTTGTATTTGTCAACCCCAAGAGAGGACAAGCCCTTACTACTTGAATCATATACCACACACAAATTAAACCTCGCATAGCTTGATAATACTCAGGATATTCACTCGCCACCTTACAATAAAAGGTATGTGCAACAGCAAGGGTAAAAAAAAACTACCTCACTCAACACCCATTCTCAGATCTCTGAAATCCAATACAATTAACGTGGGAGGTGAGATGTCAGATGAATGGGGAGAGAATCTATAGGACCGGCAAAAAAAACAACCGAGAATGACCTGCAAATAGGAGACACTTAAAGGATCGCTCTCTTAGAAGGACCATGTGCACTGTAGGTAGGTCATCTGTCCATTAATTTCCTTGCATGTCTGACAGCATTCATTATTTCCAATTACTTTGGCTGGGGAGAAGGAAAAAAAACGATAAAGCACATTACAGGCCAAGGGAGGCGTTACAGCGTCTTAGCAAGAGTCCTACTCCTCTTAAGGAGCATATGAAAACAGATTAGGCCTTTCTGAGGACCACGAATACAGACAAGGTGCCACCTCGGTCACTGTGCTCAGCTCACAGACCTCTCAGTAGTACAGTACATCACTCACAAACACCACCAGTTCTGCCCAACCACACCTTATGTGGACATCTATAAGAAACCAATAGCAGCTTACTCACCCACTAAATCAGCATAAGAAAAATGATGCATCCAATCTTGAAGAATATGAAGAGAATGCAGCTCATTTGCATCGTTTCAAGATTATTTTTTACATATGTATACAATTATAGTCCCTATCTAATCTGTATAAGTCTTCAAATGGGTTTTTATTTCATTTGATCAGCTTTTGTGTTTCGTTTTACAATTATATACAATGTACAGGCAACCGATTATATATATATATTTTGCGATGACTGATGCAATAGGGAAGTATTTTCTTTCGACCATAATGTTTTCTAAGATCTATTCAGACAATATACACCGTGAGTAATTGGAAGTCTTGGAAATTTGTTGGGATCTAAAAAAAGGGATGAAAGATAGAACAATTGACAAATCTTAAAAGCCCTCAATATGTACAGAAAAAGCAAATATAGCATTTAGTCAAAAACAGAAAAAAGAGAACTAATAGAATGATAATTTTCTCCATATACACATATCATTGCTCAAAAATATTTCCAAAGCTTATTTCCAAAGTTAATAGCATCTCCGATTTGGTCACAAAAGTTTGATAGATAGTGTAGCATAGTGAATATCAGTAAGCATATACTGTAGTGCGATTAAACATCTGAAGGTCTGAACACACATACAGCATCATGGGGCAGCTAAGCTTGTGAGTAACGAGATGTCCTACAGGTGCCCACTTGATTGCAGATCATACATAAGACTAAATACAGCTATCCAACTACTGTACTGGTGAATGTTCTCTCTCCCAACAGGAAGAGAAAACATTGTGAGGTATTCAGGTTAATGTTTCCGACAGCTTGGTCGGGATTCTGATTTGGAGAAGTATGAAAGCCAAGGAATCACACCAACAGTCACCACACAGCAAGCTACACTGATATCCGACTACATCATTTCCACTCTAAATTCTAGAAACTCAGAGTGAGATGTCTCTAAAATAAAAAAAGGTCACCTTCTTCAACTCCTTCCTTACATCCAGCCTGTCCATCTTGCCTGCTCTCTAGTCAGGATATAACCCACAATAAGCACTCCCTGACACATAAACCCTCCTCACACAGATCATATGAGACCAGTTTAGGGACTTTCCATCTAGTTATGTCAAAAGGCACATCATTTTGATATCAGGCAATAATGTTTAAGTCAAATCACTGCAAAAAAACCTAAATCATACTACCACAAAAATAGTGCCAACAAGATGGCCATCGTCCTCAAAGAAAAGAGACACTTAAAAGAAAAAACATTTAGTGCATATAACTACATTCAAAATAGACTTAATTTACATGTTTACGTTGCATGATGTCCAGCCAGGTTAATAGTCTAAAAAGGGACAGACGTTTTGACGTCCCAAAGTTGTAAATTTCAGGCTGTTTGTTCAGATGCATTGAAGATTGAACACTTCCAAAGTTAATGTATTCAATGAATCTCTGTTCAAGGATTTGCCTATAACTATGATGTTTCTCAGACCTGCACTGATATACAATATCCATATTGCTTCAATAACCTCAGCTTGAGCTAATCAATTAACCGCTGAATTTAACAAGATGGCTTGAATAAACTGCAAATAGTGCCCATCTAGGAGGGGGGAAGCGGTACGATACAGGGCAGTCAAACAAAGCAGAAACTTCCATCCTCTAGATTCCACCTCAAAAAATAAACTTTTACAAGATAGCACCGTACTATGGCTACCAAACATGTAACCATACAGTCCGTTTACCAGCCCTAACAAACAAATACACTCCATCCTTCGAAATATGCACTTTACCCATTTACAGTACCTCAATCCTGCCGAGAGGCCTCTCTGGCCAACCAAGGTGAATGGGATTCAAACAACTTTTAAACTGCCGTAATTTAAAACAACTCAACACATCTCTCTTGCCTTTTAAAATGACTCATGAGATGGTGTCAAATTACGTTTTTTTTACCCCAAAATGTATGTGGTCAAGGTCTTTAAAACCATTACTGCTGCCAAAATTAATGGATGTAAAAGAGCAGGCCCTGTACAACTGGGAAAAAGTCATAATGTGAATGTTTGTATAATCTCAGTTAACCCAGAATCTAAAATCTCACGTAATTTGGTCAGCTGCGTGATGTAGTTATGGGTCCATACGTGTTAGAAATGAGAAGTTTCGGTTTGCGAAGTCTCTACCCTCGCAAAAGGAAACTCTTAGCCAAAGCCTCCCATTTCCACTAATTTCCCCACACGAGCGAAGCAGTCGAAGTTTAAGCACCGCCTTCGGCCAATCCAGACATCAGTGACGGAAACTGATCCTACGCATTCCGTCATGACAGATTCCTCTGTTTACACGCATTATCTGTCCACGAGAGATTAACCTTTGTATTGCAACCGAAGACCTTGAATTTGAAGCATAGTGCTGAAGATCTTTATAACATAATATGTTAGTCACTTTGGAGACCAAACTAGATTAATTACTGACAGCCACAGTACTCCAAGTTTCCAAACCCAATTGAGAAAGTGGTGAATGGACAGTGTGCAAATTTCAGAGTTAAGTTGCATCTCATTCAGGCTTGAAAATAGGAAAAATAAAAAAAACTACCCATGCTAAATTACTGTAAGAATAAAAACATGAAACAAAAGAAAAACAGATGACTTAGACAAGTGCTCATAGCCAACAGCTCTGTTCTATGCCGGCGGCTTAAAGGGGTGGGGCATACCACAGTGAGTGCAATGTGGGCGTACGTGCATTGAGGGGGAAAGGAGATGGATATAGTTGCAACTGCAAAGCAGACAGATTGAGGTGAAACCAATCAAGGAAAAGAAGGGTTAGTAAATGGATATGTTTTCACATATGTCTGGTGATGTCTATCATCAATGCCATTGTTGTTGCGGTTGTCGTCATCATGTTTTTTTTTGTGTGTGTTATGAGATTCCGCTGCTTCCAATGTAACCCCAGGGCAGCAGTATGCAGTGATGTCACAGGGGGATCAGTCGGGGTAAGGGAGGAGAGAATCTTTCCCATAGTTCCCTTGGCGGGGTCTTTAAGAGCGAGAGGGCACGGTCATCATTGCCAGGACTGAGGAGGGAAGTTATTGACCTCGGCCAGGTCTTGGACAGGTGTACCTTTGTGGGAGTACGTCAGCTTGACCCTCATGCGCAGTTGTTGCTGTAAATCATGAGAAATACATGTTTATTAAAGCAATATGAACTACTCAATGTATAGTTGAGCTGATCCAGAGACTAAAACAACTTGAATGGTCTGTCAATGACACCTCCTGCTATTAGAAGCTTGTTTACACAGGGAGCAAGTTCTCTCTATAGGAGCCCTATGCACTAAATATCTCTGATAGAACCAATAAAATCAGAAAACTTAATAAGAATGTGAGGACAAGGAGGAAGATATCTTACCTTCTGTGGGTTGAGAACTCTGATGACCTGTGTGACGCTTCCCTGGTTGAGCGCTGGGACAACATTACTGCTAGGGGACAAGAGCTGCAGCTGGAATGTCTGAAAGAAAGAGAGGGACACAGAGAACATAAAAACCTGCATATTCACAATATTGCTACAGAGGTCAATAACAGAACCACACATCCTTTTCTTAATGTTACATAGTTATACAAATGCGACTGTCCAGTCATGGCTCACCTTTGGTACTGCAGCCTGGAAAACAAACTCTGTCATGTCAGCCTCAGTGGTGTTGGTGGCGTGGATAGTGATGACTGCTATGTTCGGATTCGGATTGGCCCTCTCAAAGGTGAACTCTATTTTCAGGCCATTCTTGCTATACGCTGTCATGGGGGGAATAGCTAAAGACAAGAATGCACAAGTCAATACAATTCAGAGTGAAAAAGTAGTACCAAACATGATAACCCCAAAAAACATTGTAGCAACTTGTATAAGGTTGAATTGTTTTAAAAGGGATACACAGTGACAGAGAGTGCTCTGCTTTCTAAACAACATGGTGGGAGAGTGGTTGGCTTTGGATCAAATGAGAAATTTGAAAACTTCACTGATGAGCACTAGCTCTCACCTGCTGAAATATCATTAAACAGGGGCTGCGAGGAGAGACCATCCAGGAGGAAGGGAGCCTGGGAGACGGGCACAGAGGGGGCAGGAGCAGGACCACCTAGGGAGGGGACAACAACACAGGGGGTTCCAACAGTGTACCACACACAGACATAACAGTGATACCACTGGTGATAGCTCAGAAGACAAGATGATTCCTGACCAAGTCAAGCAGGATGTGGAGTGACTAATGTGGTTTCTATATGAAGAGAGACACTGCTATGAAAGAGGAAAAGAAACCAATCAAGTTGCCCTGACCAAGGACCACGGTTGGTCCACCTGTGCTTTTGGCTGGAGGGAAAGAGGAGAGACAGAAAGAAAGGTAGAGAGACTGTGGTCCTACCAGACAGTGAGAGGTCCCCCAGTAAGTCGAGCAGCTCTCCTCCAGCCGAGGCAGGCTTGGTGGGCAGGATCACAGGCACCACATCATTACCTCCCAGCAGGTCTAACAAGTCATTAGCCTGGAACAGAGGAGAAACCAAATCATAAAGCACATGTAGATTGAACCTGTAATACAGGGAGGATTTGGACAAAACAGTCCTCTGAATAACATCTGATTTACGCTTGTTTTAAAACATGAAAGATTGTCAAATCGTTTTTTACTCAAGTCAGAAGTCTACAAAGGAAAATGTAGATGACTTTGTATTAATCTGTAGATTGACATGCCCAGCCGTTTTTAATTTTCCTACCAGCAGGGGTCCTTGTTTGATCAGTGTGTAAAAGTATTAGCAGACTCACTCTGATTTGTGGACTTTCACCACATGAATAGCAATTAAAACTTACAAGAACGTTTGTGTATGAGTGTGCGTGCATTTGTGCGTTTTAAAGAGCTTAAGGGCTCGATTCAATCCGTATTAAGTAAAGATCTGCCCTACAGCGCAATATACATTTAAAGGCGATGTTCCCGCATTAGTGGAGACGGCATTCACGGTAAACGCTGCATATGTCAGCTCAATCGGGAAATTACCTTTACATTTCAATTGCGTATAATGCTGAACTTCGGCGATACGGATTGAATCAGTACCCAAATGTTGATCCATTGATTCAGCTATACAATGTCTGTGACAGAAAACCTCCCAGCAATGGTAAGTACAGATATGTCATGTGAACTGGCCCTCACCTGGTTGGCTGGCTGGGTGAATAGGGGCGGGTGTTTTGTGTCAGGCAGCGAGGGCTCCGTCTCCCCATTGGTCTGCACAATCTCTGTAGGGCCATTGGAGGCCGTTTTCTCCATGATGGGCATTCGCTCTAGTAAGGCAGGCCTTCAGAGAGGAAGAGAATGAGATGGGGGAGAAGTAAATAGGTACATTTCCTTGACTTAAAACGGTAACTAAACAAGGGAAGCACCAATCATTTCTACAGAAAAGTGCTTGTAATGAATGGGAATACATTTTTGGGGCATACTCACCTCATGTGGTCATATTTCTTGAAAAGTGCATTGTACTCCACAGCTCTCTGTTGCAGCTCCACGTCAATGCTGCTGCCGTATATTGACACTACCTTCTTGATTCGGCTGGAGATTTAAAGACGAAAATGTTAACCTTGAGTGTGCGTCCTGTCATTAATTTCAAAGCTAAGGGATATAAATCATCATACGCTGTTAGCTATTCTCTCTGCTCAACACTGTTGGACTTACTTGACACTGCTGAAGCGAGTAGAGAGCTTCATGATGGCAGTGAGGGAGTAACCCCGGGTTACAGGGGTGGACAAGTTGGACACAAGAAGACCTTCCAAAACATCCAGGACTTCATCCTCTGTCACCTGTTGCAAAGGAAGCGGGAGAACATATATATATATTTCAACTTCTGGGGGTCAGCAGTGCACGTAGACGTGTTGGGTGTAACTTTCCAGATTAAATAGTTGAGGTGATTGAGTGCTTTAGGTCTACCTGGATGGGCTCCTCCTCCTCACACTGTCCAGATACCAGCAGGTCTCCATACTCCCCTATACACCAGGATGACACCTGGACCAGAGGTTGCTATGGGAGACAAACACATACTTCAGATAGATCAGATTCACTGCAACCAATCCTCCGCACACTGTTTGCTACATCCAAATGTGAAATTTAGTGATCCAATAATGTTTCAATTAATACATGTATTGTCAGGTCCCTGTTTTTTGTGTCTGGTTACCGGGCTACGTTTCAATGTGTGTTTTCCCCTTATCATACAAGGTGTGTGTGACCAGAGATGTCTCAGACCTGTGAGATGTCATCCAGCAGGGCTTTGTAGAGTCTCTGAACCGTGTAGGCATGCATCTCCACACTGTTGGTGATGAGCTGGATGAGGTTGGGGACAGAGTCGTCTCGGACATAGCTCCCAGCCTGGCCACAAAATGGTGTTGTTAAAAGAAACCCGTCTCAAAATGGACAATGAGGCAGATGATAATTTGTATAAAAACACTTTCAAGACTAGACACTAAGTGTCTAAGACGGTAAAAAGAGGCTGTTGTCAGATATGATGAGATCATCATTTGTAGTTTTCAGTCGATGGATCACTCAAAGATTCGTCACTCAACAGTCAAGCATAATTATTTATTTTACCATAATCTGTGCGGAGTCAACCAAAAAGAAAAGTATTTGATGAAATTGTACATATACCGTTGTCAGGACTCTCATGATGGTGTCAATGTGCCATCTTTTTGAAGGTGCGTACCTGTGAAACGGAACACGCATCAGTCACCTCTGCATTACACAGAGCAGAGAATCATATAACCATGAACTGAAAAAAGTTGGCCTGAGGTTTATGCTGTCAGAAAATATATGGTATCAACAATGTCATGCTCTGACGATGGATCACTCATTTTATCATCATACAGCATTTTAATATGTAAGCAATACACAGTAACCGGAGGTAGTGGAAACAATAGTTAATCATTGGAGGTGCTTGAGGCCACTGGCTGTAATCTATTCTATAAACCTACATTCCTAAAGCAAGGAAACAGTGGCATTCAGTCAGGATCTGTGTCAGTAGCTCACATGCAAAAACTACTGCTGCCTTGGTCTCTCTTACTATCACTACTAATCCTTCTCCTCTTACCTCTCTAACCACTACTACAACTGTGTAGCAACGGCCAATACAAACGAGGTGGTAAAGACCTACAAGCCACGAGATAATGTTAAGAACGTTTTCACATGGTGCAACTGCTTAATGTTGCTTTGGAACTAGCAAGAGCCTTCTATTGGCAAAGCCTGATCTCTACGGATCTTCCAGCTTTAATTGGACCACCCCCCTGAGCCTTACTTCTCTGCAGCCAGGAAGACTCCGGACGCACAGTCCGCTTTGAATTCTGGGTCACAGGAGTCCAGGAAGTAGAGCAGCTCCTTCATCATGCCTCGGATGTTGTTCCCATTCACCAGGGCGAAGCTCAGCTCCATCGCACGCCTACCGAGGAGAGTGGGGGGGACGATAAAACAAGGAAATCTCTACATCTTCTGACTTATTTTGTGCAGAAATGTATGTACAGTCACTAGCAGTGTGTTTTACTAGTGTGTTATGTACTAATGTCTACAGTGGGGAGAACAAGTATTTGATACACTGCCGATTTTGCAGGTTTTCCTACTTACAAAGCATGTAGAGGTCTGTAAATTTTATCATAGGTACACTTCAACTGTGAGAGACGGAATCTAAAACAAAAATCCAGAAAATCACATTGTATGATTTTTAAATAATTAATTTGCATTTTATTGCATGACATAAGTATTTGATCACCTACCAACCAGTAAGAATTCCGGCTCTCACAGACCTGTTAGTTTTTCTTTAAGAAGCCCTCCTGTTCTCCACTCATTACCTGTATTAACTGCAACTGTTTGAACTCGTTACCTGTATAAAAGACACCTGTCCACACACTCAATCAAACAGACTCCAACCTCTCCACAATGGCCAAGACCAGAGAGCTGTGTAAGGACATCAGGGATAAAAGTGTAGACCTGCACAAGGCTGGGATGGGCTACAGGACAATAGGCAAGCAGCTTGGTGAGAAGGCAACAACTGTTGGCGCAATTATTAGAAAATGGAAGAAGTTCAAGATGACGGTCAATCTCCCTCGGTCTGGGGCACCATGCAAGATCTCACCTCGTGGGGCATCAATGATCATGAGGAAGGTGAGGGATCAGCCCAGAACTACACGGCAGGACCTGGTCAATGACCTGAAAAGAGCTGGGACCACAGTCTCAAAGAAAACCATTAGTAACACACTACGCCGTCATGGATTAAAATCCTGCAGCGCACGCAAGGTGCCCCTGCTCAAGCCAGCGCATGTCCAGGCCCGTCTGAAGTTTGCCAATGACCATCTGGATGATCCAGAGGAGGAATGGGAGAAGGTCATGTGGTCTGATGAGACAAAAATAGAGCTTTTTGGTCTAAACTCCACTCGCCGTGTTTGGAGGAAGAAGAAGGATGAGTACAACCCCAAGAACACCATCCCAACCGTGAAGCATAGAGGTGGAAACATCATTCTTTGGGGATGCTTTTCTGCAAAGGGGACAGGACGACTGCACCGTATTGAGGGGAGGATGGATGGGGCCATGTATCGCGAGATCTTGGCCAACAACCTCCTTCCCTCAGTAAGAGCATTGAAGATGGGTCGTTGCTGGGTCTTCCAGCATGACAGCGAACTGAAACACACAGCCAGGGCAACTAAGGAGTGGCTCCGTAAGAAGCATCTCAAGGTCCTGGAGTGGCCTAGCCAGTCTCCAGACCTGAACCCAATAGAAAATCTTTGGAGGGAGCTGAAAGTCCGTATTGCCCAGCGACAGCCCCGAAACCTGAAGGATCTGGAGAAGGTCTGTATGGAGGAGTGGGCCAAAATCCCTGCTGCAGTGTGTGCAAACCTGGTCAAGAACTACAGGAAACGTATGATCTCTGTAATTGCAAACAAAGGTTTCTGTACCAAATATTAAGTTCTGCTTTTATGATGTATCAAATACTTATGTCATGCAATAAAATGCAAATTAATTACTTAAAAATCATACAATGTGATTTTCTGGATTTTTGTTTTAGATTCCGCCACTCACAGTTGAAGAGTACCTATGATAAAAATTACAGACTTCTACATGCTTTGTAAGTGGGAAAACCTGCAAAATCGGCAGTGTATCAAATACTTGTTCTCCCCACTGTATATGTCACTCATGTTCTCCTCATTTAGGTGTAGGTCTCACCTCTTGATAGACACATCCAGGTCTTTTAGACAGTCCACAATGGTGCTCCGATGCCTCTGCACAGCATTGTGGTCCGTCTGTACCGTCTTCAGTAGGGACGTCAGTGCCACATATCTTGAGGACGGACAAAAAAACCACCATATTATTATGTTACCTGGGACTTTGACGACCTATGTTCAGATCATTCAATTAATTAGTTACCCAAGTGTGTTCCTCACCTAATGTTTTTGTCATTGTTGAGAAGGAAGCGTCCCAGTATGTTGATGGCCAACACCCTCAATCCACTTTCTGATTTGATGTCCATTATGGTCAGTACTGTCTCATAGAGGATTGCATTTCCTACATTTTTACTGGTCTCTGTGTTAGTTGCCACCTACAAGGGTGAAGAAACCATTAGTTTGATTGTAAAGCAATATCTAGGGCAGTAAGCCTTGAGTACTATTGATTAACCTATATTCTCACCTGTGCAAGAATGTCATTCATTGCTTCACTTGAGTCGTCATCACTCCTGCCCAGAATTCGCAATAGTCTCAATATCCGCACCTGCAATGAAGTCAAGGGACATCACTGACTGGCCTAGCCAAGTTTATGTTAGAGGAGTAAGATCAAATGATTGGCACAAAACACAAGGTCAGAGGGCTCACCTGCAGGAAAGGGTCACTGATGCCAGACACGTCATGCTCAGGAGAGTATCCAGACATGATCAGGTTCTTCAGGATTCTCACCAACTGTGGAACCAACTACAAAAGACCAACAACACACAGGAGGATGCCATCAAGGGTCAAGGTCTTTATTTCTGAGGAATCGGTGTCCTACCTTGTCTTGTAGAATGTGCATTTATTCATTACATTCTCTCGATTTAATTGTCAATGTAACTTACATTTTGGATTAAGGTAATCAAGACAACATTGATTGTATGAAAACATTTGGTTAGGATGTTCGGTTTTGAAAACCTAATAGAACTGTGATGTCACATTCAATCACATCTGGATGAAATAGTACCCTAATCCTAATTCTTACCAGGAATGCTAAGCATTAGTATTCATAGACAATTTGCACCAATGCAAATATATTTCTATGTATACAGACGCATATCCCCCCTTTACATAAAACCATCTGTGTCTAGTGAGAACACCCAAGGTGATCAACTGAAAAAAAGACCCATGTTGTTTTCAACATGCGGTGATCAAATGGTTAATGATGACACATTGACAATAGTCAGAGAAAAAAAAAATCCTGTCATGATATCAAAAGAGAACACCAACATATGACCGCTGTAAAAGTCAAAGAAATTAAAAACACACAAAAAAACTTTACGAAACACAGATTTGATTACATCTATAGTGACCGTGTGAAGTGATTGCTAGTTACAGCATGCACCAGCTATGAAACCAGAACGTACTCTTACCTTCTCATTCTAACACAATGCAGGAATTGTAACAAAGACAAATGACAGAAAAAATATGAGGTAGATGTTAGGGAAAATATTCACTTTTAGAGAGAGCTCAAAATAATGTTTTGATCATGAACATGAGGGGTGGGAGGCTGGCTGAAGGTTGTTACGGCTAAGGGAAAGAGGTACAGAACCACTAGACATACAGCAAGGAAAGAAGCGAGGCAGGGAGATACGATTGAGACATAGGCCTACTTTGAATATAGAGCAAACCTTACGGAAAAATGCAATCCAAGGTTTCAAAAGGCAAAATATGTTTGAAGTATATCTAAAACATGAATGAAATGTGGAGTGAGCTTAAGACAAATGCTTAATTAACTCCCTAAAGATTTGCTGACGTGTTACACTGTTACCCAAAAACTCTTGGTAATAGTAATTTCAGTTAATTAGATCTTGGCTATCCATACCTTTCTGAAGTGTAAGAGCATGTCAGGACTTCTTTCACACATTTCAGTGAGGAGGACAACAGAAGTGTGGAGAACACCTTAAGGAGACAAAGAGAAACTAGTTGTTTGAAAAAAGGTCTACAAACAACAGCATTCCAGGTGAACTGAAGTAGTTCACAAAATCAGTCAATGTTTTAGAAATGTCACAGCATTGTTACTAAAATAAAGAACATAAGTCTATGGGGGAAGCTGTTTGTTGGTTCCGTTGTGGTGGTTTATAATCTACAATCTCACTCTTAGTAAATGTCAGTTTAACGTCCTTAAGCCCTATTTTAGCACTACAAAGACGACTACAGGTATATATTTAGCATCAACTTACCCTACCCAAATCCTTACCTCGACCATTGAGGGGAGAAACACTAAACTGACCTTAGTGTCTAGGGCCAACTTCATCTATCAAACTCGTTTAGAAACATATTCGAAGTGATAACTTTGGTTCTAACAAGAGCGCCGCTTTATAAAGCTGTCAGAACATCAGCCATTGTACTATGACAACCCTGCCTGCTGTGAGGGACGCAGCAGCCCCACAGCTCATCAGGAAAGTCATTAATCCAGCTCTCTTCACTGAAGGACATTTCAACTGTGTAGAGGGCACCAGCCCAATTTTCCCTTTGAAGGACACAGCATCCCCATATTTTTCTGTGAGTGACCAAACCCAATGCTTTCTGTGCAGGACACAGTTACGCCCAGTCCCATGTGGACTCACCGTGGTTCTTCTCGCTCAGCAGGTTTTTTGTGGCTGGGAGGAACATCTCCATCAGCTCTGGGACCTTCCTGATGACGTGGACAGCACACAACGCCGCCTGGGGACAAAAATATTATGTTTGTTGTAATGTGCTTAACAGTGACATGCTAACGCAGACCTGCCAACCTTGAATAATTAAGACTAAAGCGTGGCGGCGGCAACCCAGCAAATGGTACTGGCAAACTTAATTGAAGGAAGGATGAATGGGCAAATTTACCGAGACATTCTTGACAAAAATCTGCTGCCATCTACCAGGATGATGAAGATGAAACGAGGATGGACATTTCAGCAAGACAATGATCCCAAACACACAGCCAAGGAAACTCTCAATTGGTTTCAAAGAAAGAAAATAAAGTGGTTGTGACTTAAATCCCATTGAAAATCTATGGAAAGAACTGAAGATCAAGATTCATAGAAGAGGCCCACGGAACCTTCAAGATTTGAAGACTGTTTGTGTGGAAGAATGGGCCAAAATCACACCAGAGCAATGCATGCGACTAGTTTCTCCATACAGGAGGCGTCTTTTTCACCTGCTGTATGTATGTACGTATGTATGTATGTATGTATGTATGTATGTATGTATGTATGTATGTATGTATGTATGTATGTATACACACCACACACACACACACACACACACACACACTACCAGTCAAATGACCATGCAGAGAATGCTAAGAGTGTGCAAAGCTGTCATAAAGGCAAAGGGTGGCTACTTTGAAGAATCTCAAATACAAAATATATTCAGATTTGTTTAATACTTTTTTGGTTACTACATGATTCCTTATGTGTTATTTCATAGTGTTGATGTCTTCACTATTATTTTTGTAGAAAATAGTAAAAATAAAGAACTGAACTAGGCCTATATGAGCTTGTTTCAGATCTCCATCCCTGACCTAATCCATCAAGGTATAAAGCACTCCTTTTAAAACACCCGCCATATATTTCAGCATTAATTTCCACTAGACATACTAATTGTAATACCATATCACAGTCATGGATTACATTAGAGACGCCTGCAGTCTACACAGATTTGGGTAGAACTGCCTTCAGTTCCTTTGCACCTTTTCTGTGGAACAAATTGCAGACCCACCTCAAGCTAGACACTTTGGTGCCCATTGCCCATTTCAAACATATTTTAGAGGATCAATATGATGTTGTCTGTGTTTGTTTCTGTTGAACTCTGTTTTTCTTGAAATGTTTCTGTTTTTGTATGTTTTGAGATCTTTCTTCTCCAAAATGTCTGTCTGTGCGTCTAAATTGTACATGTTTACACAAGGCACAGCCGTAAAATAGATCTAGGTCTCAGTCTGTTTTCCCTGTCAAAATAAAGTTTAAATAAAAAACAACAGATTAAATTAACATAGGCCTACTCATCTTTAAACAGTCCAACATAACTTTCTGTGACGGACGGTACTAGTGGAACAGCTCTCTGCCATGTCTGTTGACTAAACGCTGTAGCTAACTACATTTGTCGTAATGACGAAGGAGTGAACTACGAAAAAAGTGGTTGTGTGCTTGACTAACACATACAATTTAGGAAAATGTATTTGGCAAACTGTTTATTCTCCATTTTCCTCACACATCAGCGGTATCAACGGAAAAAGTGGAGAGCTGCCATTCAGCTCGAGGGAGAAAAATATTAGAGTACTACGACTACGGGGGGGGGTTGGCCGGAGTGGAGAGCTAGAGATTTATTTTCCTGATTGGCTCTGCTCCAACTTCAGACGGTTGTACCAATAGAAGCGTATTTTAGGGTAGTTTTTTTGTACCAGTGTACTTTGACCTCAAATTGTGTGCATGGTATGCAAAATTAGTATAGGTTTGCAGGTCTGCGAACACACTTCAAACTGATCACCTGACCAACACTTCTTTGTAAAGAGTGAATGTGGGCTAAGTGAGAATGAGAGGTAAGTACCTTTTTCCTCAAGTAGGAGTTGGATGTTTTGAGCAGCTTCTCCACCTCTCCAGCCAGGTCTCGACACATCTCTGAGGAGCCCATGCAGCCCAGGGTGCACAAGGCCAGGCCCTGGACATACTGTGTGCTGTGATTCAGATCACTTAGGAAGGAGAGGGGGAAGAATGAGTGGATAGCAGATAATAATTGTTTATATAGCGTATAAAGTAACAAAGTCCTTCACATCATAAAATAATAAAAAGTACTAACAAAGAAATAAAGACAGGAGGAAAGAGAAAAAAAAAAAAAAAAAAGCATTGAAATCATAAATTAAAAGCATCTTAATAAAAAAAGTGTGTCTTGAGCAGGGATTTAAAAACAGGCACTGAATCTGCAAGCCTGATCTCTAGCAGACCCTTCCAAAGTCTAACAGTCCTAATGGCAAATGCCCGGTCTCCTTTTGTTTTCAACCTAGACTTTGGAATGGAGGATCTCAGGCTGCGTCCTGGCTTGTAGGGAGATAATAAATCAGAGATATAGGATGGAGCTGAGATGTAGAAGAGAAAGAGCAGGGGAGACAGGAAAGAAGAAAAATGTGAACGAGAAAAAGACAACAGCTGGTCTGGCAGGTTATGGGGCTGTTTCCTTATCAAACATCATCAGCACACGCTGCTGGGGAGAGCACCACTCATGAGTAACATTTCTGGCAGTAACACAATACTGGCGTTGGTGCACATCACTACTGCCTGCTCCTACAGCACAGCTCTTATCTCGACTCCCGTACTACAAATAAGCAGCTGTTCCTGTCAGGAAAGTGTATGGTTGAGTCAATGCGGTTCTGGCCTGCCTTACTTCTTGATGCAGTTTGTCATTAGTAGATGGACGTCCTGCCTCTCGTCCAACAGTAGCATGGCTCCCAAGTACCCTATCCGCTTGTCAGTGAACTTCTGGGATGCAATCAACTTTAGGCACTCCAGCTGGAAAACAAAAGTCAACAGTTCACAAAACTGCTCTCTTCAGCGAGAGACACATTCACTGCCGGGAACAATAAGACACTCACAGGCGGCGGTTAATAAATTAAGAAAATAGTCTTCTTTTTTAACATACCTGCCCAAAGTGCGCTGGGTAGCCCAACATGTGCATATAGAGTAGCTTAGCCACATTTCTACAGCGATAAGTGTTGTCTTCTTCTCTGAAGGACGAGCGTATGGCAGCACACTCTTTCTGGATCATCTCGCGCTCCTCTGCCTGGGTCCGAGCCGTCCGGATGGTCCGGATCAGCTCCCGCAGTCTGATCGGCGCTGGCATCCTCTGGAAAACACAGAGAAAATAAACATGTTGGCACTGGTGGCCTTGGTGAGGGGAAGGTACTGGCTGGGCGAGAGCCAACTGCCAAACTTCTTTTTTTTTAACAAGGGCCATACTGCAAAGTCATATTCTAATCTGACAACCGGTAGGTGAAAGTAGTCCTATATCATTATGAAAGTATGAAAAAAAGGTCAATAAGAGTAACTTTTTTGTTTCTCCAACATTTGTATTGCTTACGCCGTTAATACAGACATAAGTGTAAATAGAGAGGAAACATGCATTAACACGAATGTAAGACAAATGCCTGGGGTGATGGTGGGTCCACAGAGTCTGTCTGTATGCATTTCAGAAGTAAAGTGCACATAGCTGGGGGGCTAGTAAAATCACCTGACCACCACTTCTGTCTAGCTCATTATAGTTTTCATTACAAGAGTTTATCAGGAAGCCATGGGTGCTCATTCATTCTAGAAGATAAATGCATACTCTTGTAATGGTATTTTTGGTAGCCTATCTGACAAAAAATATTTGAATAGCAAACTAGCAATGTTCTGTGAGTATAGCCTCAAATGTGACAAGTAAAAGGAGAATGACAAGTGAAATTAAATTCCTTGCTCAGAAGCTTCTGAAGAGAGCACTATGGTTTCAAACCAGTGGAGGGTGATTAAATATTGAAGGGCACATGCATGGAGGTGAGATTACATTCTCCAGTATTTACATGCAGCAAGACGAAATAGAGGAACAATAGGAGCACAGTGCCCCCAGGTACAGAACGGGCAAACAAGAGAACTCACAGTACCGTGCCTCTTTGATGTTACTAATGTAGGCCTACTCCCATTCTAACAAGAACGCTGCTCCATGAGAGGATGCAATCAGAATTTAATGATTAGACAAGCATATAATCTCTCACCCCATTAATGATGTGTCTGACTCACTAGATGTTTTTATGTGTAGGCGGCAAGATGATAATTACAAATACACTGTACTACTTCCTATTTGATACCTGTGTGGTATAACATTCACCATCAATTGAGTTCACATTGGTTGTCCCAAAGCCTGTGGTCTCAGAGGCCTGCAAGGTACAGCAGGTTGCTTCTCCTTTGCTTTGACCACCTAGTCTATCTGGACACTACCACAATCCAGTGGCCTCTGGTCATGAAGAAGAAGCCTGCATGTTGGATCGAAAACTACTTCTTCAATCGAAAATCACAGATCACACTCGTAGCCGATGTCATGGAAACTTTGACTAGTTAAGCTCATGCGCAGAAACACGTTATTGGGTCTAACGGTGCAGGCTGTCAAATCAAAAGGCACTCCTTCGATATAAAGTAGTTTTCTACAAATTAAAACGTGTCAGTTTATCACTTTCACAAGGTTGGAGTAATAACATGTTCAACTACTTAAGACATTTGCTTGAATCTAGGTTTTGCCTTTAGACAGAGAAAATTAACATCTAAGGAAGAATTTTCCACTCTCATTGACTTTGCAAACCCTGTCCTGGTCTGTTTCGCAAGCGTCCCGAAGTCTCGCAAGGTTGTGCCTTTGCGTTTAGAAACTCTGGGTTTAAACCTTGCAGGAATTCTGTGGGTAAATAGTTGAGGATGAGCCCAGCAGTGCTGTGAGAGCAATCTGGAAACACAGGGGAAGGATTGCTCTCTTGGCAGTTAGAGATAGTAAGATAAAATGTTTCACTAGGCTTTTAGCCTTAAATATTCAGTAAAGAAAAATAAGTAATACAAACTGGCACAATGAGCCAAGGATATGTGGTTTACTATGGATGTGTAATAGCTACACAAGAAAACAAAACGCCAAGTCATAAGAAGTGACTCGAATGACAAAAGGCCAACAGATCTTGGCATTCCAAAGGCCAACGTCATTCGGTGTGCTAAACAAACTCTACTTCCTGCTTTCAGAAACCCCTATAGCATTGACACGGACTTTCAACGCCTGAGTTTAAGCAATGAACACGGCGGCCTACCGTCTAGTGTAGTACATTCAGGAAGTGTACACTTACAGTACTACAGCCAGACAAAGTAGAGTGACAGAGGATGTGATGCAGTCTGGAGTGGGCAGAACAAGGTCAAGGGCCTGGCACCAGCAGTGGGTCTGGAGGAGGCCTTGATTATTGCAGTGAAAGGCCTGGTGAACTTGTTAATGCAAAATATAAAGGCTGGTCCAACAGACAATCCAACAATAACACCAGTTATGTTGTCATCACACCAAAGGCTTTTTCAATACTAATACTTAAAACATTCAAAATGTACAAAAAATAAATAAATAAATAAAAGTTTTAAAAAACACTGCACATTTTCCATGTGCTCCACATTTCATTAGGGTTGGGCAGTATCCAGATTTTCATACTGTCATACAGTTTCTGTACCATACAAGGGTATACGGTATTACCAGAAGTGCAAACAAGGGGTGCTATTTCTTTTAAAAAATGCTAATAATAATAATAATAATAATGACGCACAAAACAATTTAGGCAACATGGAACTTAATCCAGAACGGGATTTATTGTCTCTTCTGTAACCAATTGGTACACCAATCGAATACCAGGTCGGACCCCCCTTTTCCTTCAGAACAGTTAACCCAATGTTCCTAGGCCGCCATTGTAAATAAGAATTGTTTCATGTTGTTGTTGGTCCATGTTGATGCGATGGCAACACGCAGATGGGACGGTGGTACAGTCATGCTGTGAACAGCCCATTCCATCTCATCCCAAAGATGGGTTGATGTCTGGGGACTGTGCAGGCCACTCAACTAAACTAGCTGTTCCAGGCAATGTTTTTCCCGCTCCTCAATTGTCCAGTGATGGTGATCGTGTGCCCACTGGAGCCGCTTCTTCTTGTTTTTAGTTGATAGGAGCGGAACCCGGTGTGGTCATCTGCTGCAACAGCCCATCCATGACAAAGATCGACCAGTTGTGCGTTCCGAGATGCTGTTCTGCACACCACTGTTGTACTGCGCCACTATTTGTCTGGTTGTGGCCCACCTGTCAGCTTGCACGATTCTTGCCATTCTCCTTCGACCTCTCTCGTCAACAAGCTGTTTTCCCCCACAGGACTGCTGCTGACTGGATGTTTGTTTGTCACACCATTCTCTGTAAAATCCTAGATACTGCTGTGCGTGAAAAGTCACTCGTTTTGCCCATTCTAACATTCAAACGAACAATAACTGAATGGCTCGATGCCTGCTTTATATAGGAAGCCACAGGCCACGTGACTCACTGTCTATAGGAGCGCGCACCCATGCAGCCCCCGCGAAAAATGTCAGGTTGAGCTTGCCGCACCGTGGAGTAAGTCTGGGCTATCAAATTAATTTGATTGTATGTTTTTATGCGATATTCCAAATGCCTGTATCACAAGAATCAAGTTTCTTTAATGAGTGTTTGTCCGCTTGTTCTCATGTCTTTTTGGTCTCGTCTCCTTCCGTCCCTTTGTGCTGTCAATGACTGTAGGCTGTATGCATTTGAACAAAGTCGACAGGCTAGCATACTGTTCAAAAAGTTGAAGATGGACAGAAGGGTGTGACCATTACAATGCAACTGTTCTACCTTGTTAGCTAGCAAATAGATCCAAGTTGGCTAAACTTGAAATATAAAGACTAGCTGGCTACTCACAAACATGTGGGCTTGTGCTTGAGAGATTGTTTAAGAGACCCGTGTTAATTTTCTATAATGCTTGCTACAAGACGTTAATCCTTATTAGTGAATGTGCATTATACATGGTTCAGGTTCAATTTGTAACAAAAAGGGCATTTTCATAGACAGACTTGAAAGCCAGATCAGTGATTACCATTTTGATAAAATAATTAGTGGGTCTTATGGTTATGGAAGGCTTATATTTAGCCTAGTTACAATTTGGGTTTGGCGGATGCCAGGAGAACGCCACCTGCCCTAATGCATAGTGCCAACTGTAAAGTATGGTCAAGGAGGAATAATGGTCTGGGGCTGTTTTTCACTGTTTGGGCTAGGCCCCTTAGTTCCAGTGAAGGGAAATCAACACTACAGCATACAATGATATTCTAGACGATTCTGTGCTTCCAAAGGTTTGGGGAAGGCACTTTCCTGTTTCAGCATGACAATGACACGTGCACAAAGCGAGGTCCATACAGAAACAATTTGTCGAGATCAGTGTGGAAGAACTAGACTGGCCTGCGGAGCCCTGACCTTAACCCCTTTGCAACGTTGACTGCGAGCCAGGCCTAATCGCCCAACGTCAATGCATGACCTCACTAATGCTCATGGCTGAATGGAAGCAAGTCCCCGCAGCAATGTTCCAACATCTAGTGGAAAGCCCTCAAAGGTGAGTGGAGGCTTTTGTAGCAGCAATGAGAGGACCAACTCTATATTAATGTCCATGAGTTTGGAATGAGATGTTCGACGAGCAGGTGTCCACATACTTTTGGTCATGTAGTGTATATTGTGAAATGCCCACATGTTTGGGAAAAAAAAATTAAGATATGATATGATTTTTAGGCCATATTGCCCAGCCCTGCAGTGGAGTCTGGAGGACTTTTTTTTTTTCTTTTCTTTTTTTAATCAAGGAGGGGGCAGAGAAAGGTGCATAGTTGCATGAGCCAGAATTCACAATGATCAAAGTGGAATGGAAGGTCAGGGCAGTGCACATTCCAGAAGAGCAGGGGGACCTGGACTACCTCCTCTACATTACCATTCAAATGGACACTGAGCAGCATAGATGAGATCCCATGGTATTTGTAGATGGCTAAGAGGTGTTGATCTTAGGCACAATGCATTAGCAACCTCCGTTACTCCTAGATAGAACAAGAATGTATAGAATTAACTGCAACAAGTAATTCTCACCCTATTGTCCAGGAATCCATTTACATGCATGAATCATGAAAACAAATTCAAGCCTGTCATTAAAAAAATAAAGTCCACCTTGGCATAATGACTTGAGCAAAACCAAGGCTTATATTTCTTGTGACTGACATTTGACAAGTAACCAAAGGTCCCAATCAGCCTCTGTGCTCATAAGTGTGCACACAACAGATATGGAAAATCCAGTCTCTGCTAGATCTCTAACAAAGACTTTGATTAAATTTCTGTTCTACTACAATGTTGCAATACCTTTTACAGGCACACATTCTTCTATTAATTACAACATGAAAGACTGGACTTTATTATGTCCGCAAACACTGGAGCCAAGGGTGTGCTGGTCTGGGGTACAAGACTCGACAGAGAGGAAGGGTTGAGCACAATATGTGGATTAGGAAGACCATAAGTGGAGAAAGTTTGAGCTTGCTGAACTGTTGGGCAGTAACCACCAAAGAAGCACTCACCAACATCAGCTTTGCTCAGCCTTACTTACTCTCCCAGGACAAAAAGAGTACTGTTCGGCCATGTGGCCACGCTACAGATTTTAGCCCCAATATATTTCACAGGAGCTTGGACAGCCAACACTGGGTCATTTGGTCAAGCCAAGTGATACAAACAGAATGACTGACGTGAGGGATTATCCTGATCAATTAGAGGGGGAGGAGCTCAAACTCCGCTGAATTTATCAAATCACAGATTTAGCAGTTGTTATTGCAGGTGTAGCAAAATGCTACAATAACTCGTAATAATACACAATAATTCCTATTCCAGTTGAATTTGGCTCTTCTCCTCCACATGCATACTGATGCGTTTGATAATGTTATTTAAGACTGCTTTGGGAACAAATGGGCATAAAGGAAGACAATGATATATTGACTGATTGTTATCAACACGCTCAAATAAATAAAAAAATAAAAATATATATATATATCTGACACCTGCTGTGGCAGATTTCCTGGGCAAATGGAATTGCCCATTCCTCTCCTGAGACTAAAAGATACACAAGCCCGCTGAGCCTAGCAACCAGTGGCAAGAGAAAACAACCTCAAAACACAGAAGAATCCACTGGGGACATAAGCTACTACATTTCCAATGTCCAGACACAACACACACCATCAATAGGCTCTTTCCAATTGAGAACCGCAACGCAACTGTATATTGTGCCACAATTGACTTTGTGCAGAATTATTATTATTTATTTTTTATCTAACCTTTATTTAACTAGACAAGTCAGTTAAGAACAAATTCTTATTTACAATGACTGCCTACACCGGTCAAACTTGGACGACGCTAGGCCAATTGTGCGCCGCCCTATGGGACTCCCAATCACGGCCGGTTGAGATACAGCCTGGATTCGAACCAGGGTGTCTGTAGTAACACCTCTAGCACTAACACACAGTGCCTTAAACCGCTGCACCACTTGTGAGCCCAAAATGAAGTTCATTAAGCTACAGAAACAACAAAGTCACCATTGTAGAGGTATCTCTCCTTTCTACACAATATCCCAGTATATTGTTCTCTTTGACGCTGTACTACTATGGCTGACCCTGTAGAACAATGTAGGCCGTCATTGTAAATAATAATTTGTTCTCAACTTACTTGCCTAGTTAAATAAAGGCTAAATAAAAATAAATAAAATTCCCACTCATTTTGCAATCACTGCTCAGCCAAGCTCTCAATGAGGCATTTAACTGGTAAAGTGTTATAGCAGGCTGCTACCTCCATTCCAACATAAAAACAATTCTGCAAGTAGTATGACAGAACATTTCTACAAAACATTGACCTCCATGTTCTAGCCAAGTACTGTCCTACCAATATACTATGTGTACTGAAGACAGAAAGCTTTCAATGAATAGGCTGAAAATGCAGGTAGAAACAAGGGCACTTGTCAGCTGGTTTAATGCAAATACAAAGAATGACACGCAATGAAAAAGCAACTCGATTTGAGTATCTGACACAGATGTTGACTGTTCAGAAGAATCAACTGACAGAAGAGGTGGAAAAAGGGAAACAGGAAATCACAATCCAAAAGGAGTAAAATATTTTATGAAAACATATCTACACAGACACAAGCAAGCTCAAATAAACAGCCCAATGGCAGTAACAATGACACATAAATAGCCTAATAATCACAAGTGAAGCAGGTGGCATAATAATATATATATTTTTTTTTTTCAACAATGAGGTCTGGGGTATGGCACAACTTAAGAAATTAGGGAGGTTAGCTAGCGCTAGTTAACACATTTTGAGAATTTACAATTGTCGAAGTGTGGAAATAACTGACATACTGTAATATCATATTAACATCCAATGTAATATGTAGCTACTATACCCAGTATGTGAGTATAGTAGCTAACGTCAAGTGGCAACAAGACCATAGAAGCTAGCTAGCTTAATTAACGTTAGCAACCTTGACTTCATTGCAACCAAGTAGAAACAGCCAACGCTACAGTTACACCCAACTTATAACAGACATCTTATTTGAAGCGTGTATAGGTTAAAGATAAACACGTCATGGTATTGCGCTAGCTAAGTTAACGTTAGCTAGCAACTTAGCTAACATAATTGGCTACCTAGTTAGCTAGGTATTGTTACACGTCGGTACATAACTATATACCAAGTAGCTGACTGGCTACCTAGATAGTAACGTAGCTGGGTAGGGTGGCTAGCTTGTTACGTTAGATCACAAGCACACGGAAAATGAGTTAACTTGCTAGTCATCTCTTGAACACAATACTTCACGAACATTTAACCACACCTGTCAAATATATTATGCATAGTCATGTTACCACTAGTTAGCATTGCCACTGACTACCTAGCAATCTAACGTAAGAGAAGAGGCCATTTCAGGCCGAGCATGTCACAATTACAGCCTTCTAATTTGTCAGACCTAAACCATTTTAGCAAGTGAACATACAGAGCATAGTTAACTAACTGTTAACTACGCAATCGCAGAGGCCTCCATCGCACTGACTTAGCTAGCAAGTTAGTTAGTAGGATTATCTATGTGCATTAGATAACTACCTTTCCCCAACACCGGTACATGTCGTTTGACTTACACAGCAAATAACCAAACGCAATATTGACATACATGAGGCGGGTAAGTAAAAGTTTAGTATAATAACAGATTTAAGGTTAATGATCGCACAGGTACAGATCATGTAAGCATACCAGCTAGCCGACACCAGGCTAACACATTCCCTAACAGACAACCCCTCCGTACACTGGCTGGTTAGCGCAGCCTCACTTCCGATCCTTTGCAGCGCCAACATGTATTATTGTCACCACGGTTTAAGACAAAGTCGTGCTGATTTTACAGCTATTATCCAAATAAACAACTCTGTTTAACTCACACATGTACAAAGTTATACTCACTAGCCGTGTTGATACCAGAAAATAGCTGTAATCTTCTCTATTTGCGAGGGAGGGAGGAACAGACCAGACATTCAAAATGGTGGCTCTCCTTAGCCTCAGCACTTCTACGGCAGGCGGAGGGTTATACCAAAAAAAAAAAAAGGTTTGTGGAATGAGAAGGGAACGAAGACGTCAAACAGGCGAGCGTGCAAATTATTTGCAGAACTCTCAATTAGATAGCAATTCCAAAAGATTCGATACTGCTATGTGATATTTGAGTGAGTAACATGGGTTGCTGGTATGTAAGCATTAAGGTTATACGAAAATGTTTATTTTACCATTGCAATAAGGCTATAGCTAGCTAACGTTAGCTAAATAAACCATTCTAGCTAGCTAGCATTTGCCTGCACTTGTGAGACGTTTAGATATATTAATGTAAGCTTCGAGTATTGTTCTTATATCACACCACAAGTTGATTATGTTGCTTGACTGGTGTCTACCTAGTTAGGTAGCTATTATTTGTTGTATCTTATTTTGTTGTATTTAGTAGTCCGAAATGTGCGGATGAGTAATAATGTGTCTATCTACGTCGTGCTGCGGTCCGCACACCTCACCTCGTGGCAGTCAGTGATGACGTCAACATGTAATGTTATGACATTTGTACTTTTTTTTAGGTTTGTGTGCTCCATAGACAATGCTGCACTAAATTAAATCAGGGCATGCGCTTCATCATAGCTTCTTTATTTATATTTTTATTTTACCTTTATTTAATTAGGCAAACCAGTTAACAACAAATTCCTATTTACAATGACGGCCAACACCGAAGATGCTAGGCCAATTGTGCTCTGCCCAATGGGACTCCCAATCACGGCCGGTTGTGATACTGCCTGGATTCGAACCAGGGTGTCTGTAGTGACTCCTATAGCACTGGGATGCAGTGCCTTAGACTGCTGCGCCACCTGGGAGCATACATTTCTTTCCGCCATCTGAAATTGTAGTGTACAGAGATTGAATAGGAACAACTGGAGCGGTGCTTGAACCAGTCACCAGGTTTCGGGCCAACAAGCACACTACATGTGCCATAAAGGTCCAGACCTCTTGGCAGAAGCAATAGTACACTCCCATACATGGAGGCACTATATTCCCCTTCTCCCGAAAAGTATACCATGCACAAACCAGAATGTGAACAGGGGAAAACCATGGGTTTCCCTCTGCTGGTACCAGTAGTGTAGCTACCCTAACCCAACACCTAGCAACCTCATCAAAAGAGATTAGAAGAGATGCAAGGTGTGTTGAATGAAATAGGTGCAGGGTTAGTTGGTGGTGCCTTCCCCCCCTCTTTTTTGTATCATGAAAATGTACATGATCGATCACACTACCGCACAGTAGGTGGCGGCATGCACAAACAAAATGTGCGAACGCCATGATGGCGAAGAAGAAGAAGCTGTGCCTGTGTATCGCTGCAGTGCATTGGCAAAGCGACAGCAACGCAGGATTGTAGCTGCTCCGGGCTGCTCAGCAAATAACATCTCAGGCCGGGTTGGATAGGATCCTATCGCTGTTTCTATACTTTTAACATTATATATATATTTATAGATCGACTGGAAAGTGTTTAAATTGGATCAGATTGTAACCAAGCCATTTCGTTTTTTTTATAGGCTATTTGTTTTGTATTCATTTAAATGACCCCGACTCTCACCAATGGTGTAAACTGTGTTAATCTCTGCCTAGGTAGATCATTTTGATCGCCGGGTATTTTGTATTTATTTTTAATAATTTAAGTGTTATTGTTGTACTCTCGAAAGGGAGTCCCTTTACGGAATACAACTGGATTGCTTAGGGGAATCTTCAGATCTGTCTGCTAGGAGGAGATTCGATTTTTTTCCAACCGGGAGTGGGGGATAATATGTCCAGACGAAAACAGAACAACCCCTTCAAAGTTAATTGTAGGTATCTCAGGTATTGTAAATGCAATTTTTACTTGTTGAAAAGTAGTGAGGAGGATCGTTTCCATCCATCTAACTAGACGATTGTTTTCGCCACCGTTGCAATTGTAAACTTCAAGACAATGTGTCAATCACCATCGTTGATACAAGCGCCTGATGTTTTAGTTTAACCTATGTTGCGCGTAAACGGCAACATTTAAATAATTTGTATGATGCATTGAATCAACGCAGGTGACACTGACGACTGTCTTTTATATTTGAACCATTATTAGGCTACTAATACTATCATATTCCTTTTTGAAAAATATTTTCTTATTTAGGCAACTCAGTTAAGAACAAATTCTTATTTACAAAGACGGCCTACACCGGCCAAACTCAGAAGATGCTGGGCCAATTGTGCGCAGCCCTATGGGACTCCCAATCACAGCCGGTTGTGATACAGCCTGGATTCGAACCAGGGACTGTAGTGACGCCTCTAACTCTGAGATGCAGTGCCTTAGACCGCTTTGCCCGAATATATTTGTATGGAGATGACAACCTCACAATTGCATACGCAGTTGCACATTTGGTCGGTTTCTATGAGGGGAAACTATTATTTCTATGTGTTTACCGGCTCTTATGTTTTCTTCCTGGGCCATAATTTGTTTGTGGATTTTAAGAGGATTCTTTGTTTGAGGCATTATGAAAATAAAGCTTACCAATGTCAATGAAAATAATGTTAGTCTTGAGGGTTGGACAGATTTCACCCTTTTTGGTCTCAGAATCCATTTAGTCCATCATATATTGTCAGTTAAACTAGGTACAACATGCTTTTGCATTGACTGTACTTTGTGTTTCTCTGGATAAGCTCTCCACGTTGACATCTCAGATTCAGTTACAGAACCAGTACAGCAAGTGGACAGTAGCAATATGGGTCATACCACTGGCACTGTCAATGCTTGGGGCCAACATAAGAGACCATTCTGGTAGAGGGATAGAGATTTTTTTTAAAGGAAACTTTGGCTATCTGCAAGCAACATTCCTCAAATTCCAATTGGAGACTACTCCAGAGCTGGTATAGGCTAGGTACCACAGGTTTGGTAGTTGTGTAGTTGCCTGACAAACATTTCTACTGATGGTGGTGATGATGTCCTTTTCCTAAGAAATTTCCCCTCAGGGATCAATAAAGTACCTATCTATCTATGCATGCTAAAAGGTCAAACTGAGAGCATGATTTATTGGCCTGCTGATCCTTCACAGTGTAGGCTACTGGATGCCTGAGGACACATAAGTCCACCCAAGGGGATCAAACTCAACAATACAGTGAGGTGACCATGTTGACTTTAGAGTCCTTTTCTAAACATAGGCAAGGCTAGTTTGTTTTTAAATATGGTGTTGAAACCTCAATAATCCCTATGCGCTAATATCAGTCACGGGAAACAGTAACACAGTAAGGATGCATGATGTGTTTCTAGACTTTTTGGTCTATAGAACTCTGTTGTTCAAACACAGTATAGTAAAACAACAAAACAACAACATATATTATCATTCCTAAGGCTGTTTTTTTGTGTGTGTGGGGGGGGGGGGGGGGGGGGGTGGCTTCCATAGTGATGTCTCCAAGCTTCACATGCTACTTCTGACTGATAGTTATGAAATAACAACTGTCGTCTTTTTTTATTACCCTCAGAATGAACCAGACCTTTGCTTTCCTAAGACCACATACAGTTGGTCCAAGACAAATTCACACATGCACACACACACACACGTACCACATCATTTATAAAACCATAATAGCCAATTTGTTTCACCCACCATCTCATTTAAAATTATAATAATCATTATGAGTTGTCGGTTTTGATAGCATGCCTTCAGGTGCGGCAGGTAGCAGGTAGCCCAGCGGTTAGAGTGTTGGGCCCGCAACCGAAAAGTTGCTGGATCGAATCCCCGAGCTGACAAGGCAAAAAAAAAAAATGTTGTTCTGCCCCTGAACAAGGCAGTTAACCCACTGTTCCTAGGCTGTCATTGTAAATAAGAATGTGTTCTTAACTGACTTGCCTAGTAAAATAAAGGTAAAAAAAAAAAAAAGGTTGTATCAGAATAGTCTTCATTGTGGATCTATAATGTATCACAACACACATACTTGAGGAAGCCATACAGATGGCTCATTTTGTGTTGATTTGTCTGAGAGCAGAGTTGGGATCATTTCAGACACTTCACTGGAGAGGAGGCTCCACAGAGCAAGAGGGATTCTGGAGAAAAGGGGTGATTGCTGTTTCCTCTGTCTTGCCTTAAATACCAGGCCGTCAATTAGGCGAAGTGAGAAATGATCAGGGAGTCTGGGATTATCTGTTGTTTGTGTTTCACCATTCCCATGCTCCTGAACCCCACAGTGCCTGTACATAGATGGAAGGCAGGGGCCCCAGCACTTCCTGGAAACTCAGACAGTATTGTGTGTGTGGTGTCTGTCTGTGTGTGACTGTGTGTTGGAGCAGAGGGTGGGTAAAAAAGAGGGGTGCTTGAATTCAACAGGAGCCCCATTGCTTAGTGTTTGAGTAGACTTTTGGCATTCTCTCTTTTGTCTGTTTTGTCCCTCCTCTCTCCCTCTGTGTCTGTTGGCTGATGAGTTTGTCTTTGTCTGGATTCAGTCAGACACTGCGTCACCTCCTGCCTACAGACACGCAGACTCAGAGATAACATCAGAGTGGCAGAGACATAGGGAGGGAGGGAGAAGAGAGACAGATGTACAGACAGAGCCTAGCAGTGGGGGATGGGTAGCTCTCACATCAATCATTGGCGGTGTGCCGTGGAGCCAGTCTGTTGTAGCAGTTCATAGTTCAACACTCAGACCTACTCTACCAATGGTAATGAGTGCCTGGATCACTATGGGAAATGTTGCCAAGCTATGTTCACATATTAGACCCAGCTAAAAAGTTAATGCTGGAATGACAGCCTTAGAGGGGAGTAAAAAATTAAAATAAAATGCTATTTGAAGATTATTCCTCAGACACACAGACCCTGCTCCTCAGTGGTGTGTTACTCCAGGATTATAACAGAAGCTTTAATTACCTCATGTAACTGGATGAAAGATATTCCTTCCATCACACTGAATGGAAAGACTGGACAGGAGGGGAGTGGGGAATTCATTACATTCAGAAGCAGATGACGATGAGTGGAGGACTATAGAACCCAAACTCTTGCAGTTGAATATTTTTTTTTTCCTTAGAGGTAAATAAAAAGGAACTAAATAAAACCTCTCATTAATGTATACTGATCCTGTTTTGATACTGATTACAAGAGGCCCTCATGAATGAGTGTACTGTCACTAAACCTGGAGAGGTCCTGTGCTCCCATCCCAACCGTGTCAAGTTTGCATCACCCATCTCATATGTATATACTGTATTCGATACTACGCCACTGTATCTTAGTCCAATGCTGCTCTGACATGTATGTATATATTCTTAATCCATTCCTTGCTTAGATTTATGTGTATTTGGGTATATGTTATGAAACTGTTAGCTATTACTTGTTAGATATTACTGCACTGTCGGAGCTAGAAGCACAAGCATTTCGCTACACCCGCAATAACATCTACTAAACATGTGTATGTGACCAATACATTTTGATTTGATTTGTAGATCGGAGGGGAAATGGGATACTAATGCAATGAGGAGAGATGCTGTAAAATGCTGAGCGCCATGTGAGGGGTTAAAGCAGACACATATGGGCTCCCTTGGTATGAGGCATTGGCCTCCCCCTCAGAGCTGCTGGTATGGATATAGAACAGTCAGAGCTGCGTATGAGCAGGGAGGACAGAGGGTAGGCCAGGCTGTGCAGTGTGTGGGTGGTACAGAGAGAGCGGGAGAAACACTGCCTTCCAGGCGGCTAGTGGAAAGAAGTGCAGGCTGCTTCCCCCTGGGACTGCAGCATGCCTGGATAAGCGCGTGTTTGTTCGTTCTGTGAAAAGTGGGGGTTTGGTTGTGTGCATGTGTCAATGCGTGCTTTTGCGATATGTTGATGCAGCATTATATTAGCATTTCAGTGAATATGAAAGCATCCTTGTCAACTGCATATAGGATAGGTGAATGATTGTGTTTTAAAGATTTAGGCCTTTCATGTATTCTATGTTGTGTTTCTATAACCGTCTTGTACTAGTGTATTATAGCAGCTATGATGGGTTCATGTGTGTAGCTACGGCTCCTTTAATGGGGCGGCAGGTAGCCCAGTGGTTAGAGTGTTGGGCCCGTAACCGAAAGGTTGCTGGATCGAATCCCTGAGCTGACAAGGTAAAAATCTGTCGTTCTGCCCCTGAACAAGGCAGTTAACCCACTGTTCCTAGGCCGTCATTGAAAATAAGAATTTGTTCTTAACTGACTTGCCTAGTAAAATAAAGGTAAAATAAAAATAAATAAATGTTGGATAGGCTTGCTATTCTAATCTGAAGCACTTTCTTCAGCAGGCTATGTGTGAAAGATTGTTGGATTTTTGTGGTTAGTCAGCACCTACACTACCACTAGGTAACTGAAGTGCAGGCTATACACCAGGCTCTATGGGGTTTGTTATGCCCTCCATATTAAATATTACAGGTCTGTGCCCTAGAAATGTCTACCCCTGACTTGATGATCACGCTCCGCCTTGCACTACTGACCTGTCAATCTTCTGTTCCTGGGCGGTTATTCCTATGCCTAGCACGTTTTACCTCAAGGCTTTGTCTACTGGCTGTATTTTCCTGCATTGTCTTGTAATATATCAAGTATTTTTTTTTACTGTTTTTGAATGGGCTTTAAGATTATATAATTAAATTCCCAAACGCTGTCATTTAAGATATACAATTATATTTGTGTATTAATTTACTTCTACCCAATGCCTTTTTAAGATTTCCGATTGCGTTCTGTTTGCGTCTGTGTGTGTTGTGCTTCAAGAACATTGAAAAAACTAAAAAAGTTACATGTTGTGGTCACACTTTCCCATCGTATCCACCTCATTTTCGAAAGTTGCTATGGGCACAGCCAAACAACGGAAGTGATGGATTCGACTTCCACTTTACTTCTCTACTGCAGCTCGCCAGTGGCAAATTTGCCAGTCAATTATTTGGAGTCATTTTATAGTATACAGTATAAAAGTCAAATAAGTGTAATTTTATATTTATTTAATCCAAGTTCTCTAATGTTATCTAGACTTACTAGGCCAGTTCTGTTGTGATAACGTTAGTTGTGTTGTCAGAGTTATGGACCATCCACCAAGCCAATAACTATAATGATAAACTATAGGCTACATAACTATAAAACGTTGGTGAGCATCCACATTAGAGGAAAGTTTATTGTTCTGAAGTCCTACACCTGTCAATCAACTGATTAATGCATCCTACTGCACGCTGCCTATACATGAGGTCTCTAACGCACAGATACTGGTTCAGGCCATTCAGTGCTTTCAACGGCTGACCAAAATCTCATATCCCGATTATAGGTCATTTCAAATCCCGATAACGATACATAACACGATATAGCACATTTTCTGTAAATTCAATGAATAAATAGTTTATATAAAATGACCAAATGTAAAGGCCTATTTCTTATTACATTTTTTATTATACTCAACAAATAAAAGGTACTTAAAAGCCTCTTGCAACGTCTGGTTCGGGGTTGTTTTGAGCACTCGACTGTACTTTTTTGGGTCTCATCCATAGACTCTCCGTACTGTTTCACATGATTCTTGCGTAGGTGGTAAAAGAGGTTAGTGGTGTTTGATCGTGTATATATCGTCATGTCGCCCAGCCCTAATTAGTGTTATAAGCTAAATATTTAGCTTATAATTCTTGCAGTCAAAATGCAAGAAAAAAAGTTTACACATTATGAAATGGGAGGTCTGTAGTGCACATTCTTCCAGGCTGCGCTCTGTGGTCCCCGGGCACGCAAAGCTCTACTATTGATTGAAGTCTAGGCCTATGTTTCTAGACAATACAATTGAGTACACAATTATTGTCCATAGGCTGTAAACTGCAGTGATGTAGGGGAATTTGAATAACCTATCAAACGTCCTGTTTTGTAAAAATAACTGCATATGGCTACAGCCTAGGCCTGATTATGCAACCATTTGGATCAGTTTGGGACTATTCTCAACAGTTTAGAAGGTCTAGAAAGGTACATTAGTAGGCCACTCATATGATGCGTTATGTCAGGATGTAGCCCATCAGTGTTAAGATAGGCCTGCTATAGGAAAACACTGGCTTCTCCTTTCCAACTCCCCGCTTGTTCTTAATGAAGTAGCCTAGTTTACATTCAGCAAGCATGTATCTCTCCTCCAATAGGCTATTAGTAGTCTAAAGAAAATACGTTGAAATAAGTGTCCAACAAGCTTTTGTAGTCTAGCTTCTTCTGGGACTCCACAAGATTTAAGAGGAAGAGACCCCAGGTGTGTAATTGAGTATCAGAACAGACAGACAGACTTGAGATTTACAGTCGTGGCCAAAAGTTTTGAGAATGACACAAGTATTGGTCTCCACAAAGTTTGCTGCCTTAGTGTTGATGATGGCAATTTGCATATACATCAGAATGTCATGAAGAGTGATCAGATGAATTGCAATGAATTGCAAAGTCCCTCTTTAACATGAAAATGAACTTAATCCCCAAAAAACATTTCTACTGCATTTCAGCCCTGCCACAAAAGGACCAGCTGCCATCATGTCAGTGATTGTCTTGTTAACACAGGTGAGAGTGTTGACGAGGATAAGGCTGGAGATCACTCTGTCATGCTGATTGAGTCAGAATAACAGACTGGAACCTTTTTAAAAGGAGGGTGGTGCTTGAAATCATTGTTCTTCCTCTGTCAACCATGGTTACCTGCAAGGAAACACGTGCCGTCATCATTGCTTTGCACAAAAAGGGCTTCACAGGCAAGAATATTGCTGCTGTTAAGATTGCACCTAAATCAACCATTTATCGGATCATCAAGAACTTCAAGGAAAGAGGTTCAATTGTTGTGAAGAAGGCGTCAGGGCGCCCAAGAAAGTCCAGCAAGCGCCAGGATGTCACGGAAGGGTGCACACACAGACTAACAAACACGAAAGACAAAACGTCACGTTACCCAAAACAGACACGAAATAACAGACGTAACAACTAGCACACTTACTTCACCGTGACTTGCGACATATAACGACAACGACCCACATCAGAGTGAATGACAGACTAACTTATATAAGATCCCTAATTAGAGACAATGCGGTGCAGCTGCCTCTAATTAGGGATCCACCCAAAACTCACACAGAAACAGAAAAGAAAGACACTGTCAGACTCTGACCATAGCTACATAGAGAAGCAAATAGGCTTCTCTATGGCCAGAGCCTGACACAGGACCGTCTCCTAAAGTTGATTCAGCTGCGGGATCGGGGCACCACCAGTGCAGAGCTTGCTCAGGAATGGCAGCAGGCAGGTGTGAGTGCATCTGCACGCACAGTGAGGCGAAGACTTTTGGAGGATGGCCTGGTGTCTTGAAGGGCAGCAAAGAAGCCACTTCTCTCCAGGAAAAACATAATGGACAAACTGATATTCTGCAAAAGGTACAGGGATTGGACTGCTGAGGACTGGGGTAGAGTCATTTTCTCTGATGAATCCCCTTTCCGATTGTTTGGGCCATCCGGAAAACACCTTGCCCGGAGAAGACAAGGTGAGCGCTACCATCAGTCCTGTGTCATGCCAACAGTAAAGCATCCTCAGACCATTCATGTGTGGGGTTGCTTCTCAGCCAAGAGAGTGGGCTCACTCACAATTTTGCACAGCCATGAACACAGCCATGAAAAAAGAATGGTACCAACACATCCTCCGAGAGCAACTTCTCCCAACCATCCAAGGACAGTTTGGTGACGACCAATGCCTTTTCTAGCATGATGGAGCACCTTGCCATAAGGCAAAAGTGATAACTAAGTGGCTCGGGGAACAAAACATTGACATTTTGGGTCCATGGCCAGGAAACTCCCCAGACCTTAATCCCATTGAGAACTTGTGGTCGATACTCAAGAGGTGGGTGGACAAACAAAAACAACTTCTGACAAACTCCAAGCATTGATTATGCAAGAATGGCCTACCATCAGTCAGGATGTGGCCCAGAAGTTAATTGACAGCATGCCAGGGCGGATTGCAGAGGTCTTGAAAAAGAAGGGTCAACACTGCAAATATTGACTCTTTGCATAAACTGAATGTCATTGTCAATGAAAGCCTTTGACACTTATGGAATACTTGTAATTATACTTAAGTGTACCATAGTAACTACTGACATAAAGATCTAAGAACACTGAAGCAGCAAACTTTGTGGAGACCAATACTTGTGTCATTCTCAACTTTTGGTCACGACTGTAGACAATCTCCTAAATTAGAAGCGTATGCATATTAGCCCATCATTCATAAACTCAGTGTTAAGCTTAATATTGCAGTGAATATATCCAGTCAATTTACGAAAGAAAAACATCAGATAACGAAATCATAGGTAGGGTACACTGTGTGCTCCTGAGGCTACGCTGAGTGTGCTCCCTCCCAGTCCCCTGGTACCAGCTGGAAAAGCTACCCTATTGTTTCAGGTTTTTAGGAACAAGAAATGTATTCTACCTAGGCTACAACAGCACAATGTATTGAAGAATGTTATTATTGTTTTCAATTGAGTACAAAACTCTAGTCTAGGCTGTAAACTGCAGTGAATAGGCTGTCATTTGAATAACTCAAAAGCCTGGCGTTTTTTTTTTATGTTCACTTAGAAATTACTGCATCTAGCCTGCCTGATTGGGCAACCATTTGGATCAGTTATGGGGGTTTTCTCAGCTGTTAGCCTACACGGTCCAGGCACATTAGCAGGCCAGTAATAGGATTTTATCCATAGTTTCCGCGTTTTGCTTCCGTATTTGCAAATGAGGTGGATTTGCCTGGAGTTTAATTGACCCACCCCTGCCTCTGATGGTCTTATCGTCTACTTGTGACTCCTCGTGTTCACAGGGCCCTTCCACAGCACCGGCTTTGCAGGCCCCCTCCACACTATTAACATGGATGGCAGGGATGATTTCATTGAGGACGGCGAATGCCACAGCAACAACTCCCAACAGGACAGCATTTCAGGTAGGCATCTGGGGCAATTTCCTGACCCTAATGTGACATACTCTCTGTAGGGAGTGGAGTGAGAGCGTATGACTAGCTCTGTTGTCTGTCTATATTGATAGGGCTGTGTTTGCCTCCATAGAAGACAGTGATAGTGACCTGGACAACCACGACTCATCCTCCAACACCTCAGCTGACGACCACATGACCTCCACCAAGAGAACACACCACAGGGGAGTTAAAGAAGTGAGTGTGACTGTCAGGGTTGCCCATGGAAGGGTGTACTCTCCTCATAGCACTGTTATCATGTGTGGTCACTCAGTGTGGGCTTGCCTGGTTGCTGATTCACACATGCATTTCCTTCCTGATTTGATAATGTTCTACAGAACTCAGGGTAATCTGGCCATGTAGACTTATTGCCCCACCATGCACTGTTCATTTACACAATTATCTTTGGAGAGACCATGTTATTCAATAATCCTACAAGAAGAGCGATGCAGCACTTGACAGCGATGATGCCTGAATACATTGAGTTAGTAAATTCACATGATTCTTGCGTAGGTGGTAAGGTGGCACACTATGACACTGCAGTGTCATACAGTGTGCCATAGTGGCAGTCAATGAGTCACTGGGGGGCCTGAGGGTAATTCTCTCTCACACCCTCAGCCCACCCAAGAGGTACTGTAGAGAGTAGGAGCATATCCACCTTTAGATGTACACATACATTAAATCCTCTTCTAATATTTGCCCTACATTCTCAGTGTAGGCAGGACCACCATTACATAACTTACTGTATTATTACACAATCATTAGCATACATATTACTGATGTAATCTGGGTCTACAGTAGGACTGATGCCTCTGAAATCCCCCTGACAGGCAGTACATTGTGTTCCTCAGGAGAGCGAGGAGGGGGCCGACCTGATGAGCAGCTGTGTGTGTCCTCTGTGCACCCTGGAGTTCAGCAGCCCAGAGCAGCTCATCACACACGTCTACCAGGTGAGGACAGTACAGAACCAGACAATCCACCATGGCACCAAGTATTCAGACAGGGCCAAAGCCTCGGCGGTTGGATCAGGGGGCTAATGGGCTAGGGGTAGATCATCACCTTTAAACCTCCTAGGAGCTACTGTCACTACACTAAAGGAAGGATCATTATGATCCAGTCATGTGATCAGTCTCTGGGTTATGTGTCAAACCGAAGGTTTGGATGTTTCATTGTTGTTATTATTCTGAGCCAGAATTACACGTTTACCAGCAACCACTTCTTCCTCCTTCCGTTCGTGTACTTTCTCACATGAGGGTGTAGTGGTAACCGCATAAATGTATGCCAGATATGTGTATTTTTAGATATGCACTGTTGAGGTTTGCCCTCACTTTTAGGTTGCTTATAAAACACACTGACAAACAAAGAAAACGATTGTGGTTTACCTAATTAAATGACTAACTCCATCCCCCCCCCCCCTCTCTGTGGAGCAGCACACATCATTGATGGGCAGCAGTAAGAGCTACGTGTGCCCAGTGTGTGGGCGCGCACTCAGCTCGCCAGGCTCCCTGGGGCGCCACCTTCTCATCCACTCAGAGGACCGCCTCTCCAACTGTGCTGTGTGTGGGACACGCTTCACCGACACCAACAACTTCAACAGGTCTGTGCCTCCATCACCACTACTACCTCATTTCAGCCCTATACCGTAATATAGTGCTTCAGCCTTTCACACACACACAATGAGTTAGGGGGGTGTCTGTCTGAGCTAGCCTATAACAGCTGTGTCCTGTAACTACTCATATCTGCCCCCCTACACAGGGAGAAGCTCAGAGAGGTCCTGAACACAGGCAGCAGCATGGAGTGCAGCAGCGGAGATGAGAACTGCTCCATGTCCCGGTCTCTTTCCAGCAGCCCCATGGGCAACCCCGGTCATGGCCTGGGACACGGCCACGGGCCCGGCCACAACCAAGGCCAAGGACACAACCACGGACCAAACCAAGGTCCAGGACACAACCCTAGCCGTGGCACAGGCCACATCCCGGGACACAGCCATGTCCCGGGATACAACCCCGGCCACAACCCAGGACACAACCATGGCCAAGGTCCAGGACACATCCCAGGCCACTCACTCCCCTCGCTGCACCACAGCCTCCTATCTTCGCCCCCCTCCTTCCCTGATGCCCTCAGCCCCTCACCAGGCCTACCTCTGCTGCCAGACATCCTGAGCCCCATGCCTGTGCATCCGGCCGGAGTGCTGCTGGTGTGTAACAGCTGTGTGGCCTACCAGCAGCTGGTGGACGCCCAGTCTCCCATGAGGAAGTGGGCCATGCGCAGGAAGAACGAGCCGGTGGAGGCACGCATGCACCGTCTAGAGCGTGAGCGCTCCGCCAAGAAGACAAAGCGGGAGCACGAGTCGCCCGAGGAGCGGGAGCTGCGGAGGCTGCGGGACCGTGAAGCCAAACGGATGCAGAGGCTGCAGGAGACAGAGGAGCAACGGACACGGAGGCTTCTGCGTGACCGGGAGGCCATGAGGATGAAGAGGGCCAACGAGACGCCAGATAAGAGGCAGGCCAGGCTGATTCGTGAGAGAGAGGCCAAGAGACTGAAACGGCGGTTGGAGAAGATTGACCCCTCCCTGAGAGGTCAGATAGAGCATGACCCAGCTGCTATGGCTGCTCTGACGGCAGACATGAGCCTGTTCCAGTTCCCCTGCCCCATGCCTGTCCCCTCTCTGGACAATGGCCTCTTCATGAAGCTGCCCTAGCAGGACCAGGCCACTGGGGGCAGCACACTGGACCACTAATGGTTACAATGACCTCTCCACTATGCCTATGGTTGCCATGGTCAAGATGGAACCATTCCATGCTGGTTGAAATTCCAGCAGATTCGGTGTCCAACGACTTGATATCTAAACTCCTGTGTCAACAAATAACATTAATTTATTACAGACTAGCAGGAAATAAGAACAGGGTCAAGAATGGTTCACTTTTTGATAGATATTAATAAAGCATGTTGTAAAGAGATTTGATCTGTTCTGGGGGCTAGCAGACTTTGACTTAGCAGCCCATTGTGACAGAACCAGTTACACCCTTCCATCTTTTGCACATGGACCTTCAGTGGTGGGAGTGGGTCACGTAGCCCATAGCTCTCTCCCTCTCCTCTGGTCCCTTCTGCTAGCCCAGTGGCTGGAGTTTACCAGTAGCTACACCTCTCTCTGTCTCACCCTGCCAACGTGGGTCTCTGCTCTGGCTAGCTCATATCCACCCAATCAACTACCTCAGTAAGGGTCAAGGCCGAGCCCTCTGTGGCCTACGTTCTGACTCCAAGCTTCTTTAAACGTACACTACAGAAGAGAATGCGGGTTGTTTCCTTAGTTTGTGGGTGTGTTTATATATTTAGGACGTATTCACAGCTCACCAGGGGAATATTCAACAGGACAGAACATTCAGAAAGACAGTCAGAAATGTACAGTATAAAATGGGATTGATAGACAACAGGGGCCTGTTCTATACATCACATTTCTATCTGCTATGCTCTGAATATGCTGTACTATTTAATGAGCCCGGTTTTGAGCAACATTCTCCTCCATTCCAGCATATTCTCTTCAACTCAATATATACTGCCACTGCTGTAGTTCTCTTTGCCTTTATTAGTCACATTGACGTTCCTCAGTCTGTGTTTTTCCCTCGTACCTTCAACACTCCATAACCTTTGCCAAGTAGTTGGTAATAGTTTACTTTTTACTTTATGCACCTTCTGTTGCATTGACATTTTTGGCTCACCGAACCCCAATATTTGCTGCTGTTACATGTTAGTTACCTCTAGGACATTTTGGACTCAACATGTGAACTGAGAATGCTAATGTACTAGAATATTTCTAAATGCCCCAAATAGTCATATTATACTGAATTATTTACTTAATCACTCAGCCAACATATTGAAATATGCTCATAGGTATATGTGTCATTATTAAACCTGTTGACCCTAGACCAGTTGGGAGATATATCTGGTCTTATCTGCTTCATTGACCTCATTCCAATTCATATTTATGCAACATGTGAATATATATTTTGTTTAAAACATTTGGGGGATATTTTGTTTGTTGGTATATAATAGATGAAATTACACATTCTAATGTTTGATTCTATACTGTATTTATTTGTTTTTTTCCTTTTCTTTGGTAATTTGTTCTCAATTTCTTTCCTGAAAATGTTACCTCTGATACGCAATGTTTCACAACTGAGCTCTGCAGACACATATTGACAATGTTACTTGATTAGTTAGTTTCTGTAATGAGGGATACTCCAGAAAACAAGACTGGTTCTCAGTTTGAGCCACTACCAGGCTAAAGCCCACAAAGAAATAGCATCCCGCTCAACAGGGAAAAAGCTCTTATTCAAATTTTCTAGGAGTGGTTCGAACCTCTATGCAACAGTGCTATATATTCCAAGGGAAATTTGACACTTTCTTTTAAAACTATGCAGAGTGCAGGAAAAAAACAAATGGACTCAAATGTATAGAATTGTGCAACTCAGGCGATGCAACTCAGTGAGGCCTCTTTGGCCATAGATTCAGCACCCTGGCCCATGAACTTCTTTTCATTAGGGTCATATCACTATCCTAATTTAAAGATACACAGAGAGCAGAGCCATGCTCAAGACAAAGTTGTCACACCGTTATTATCTTTTCTACAAAATCTATGTATCAACATTTCTGCCAAGTACTGAACGTATGAACACCTTTCAATAATGAATACTGGGTATTCTGACTGATTTTGAACTGGCGGCTGATGTCGTCATCCTCACACAGTGGAATAATGCTATGGAAAATATGGAATACGCTCTTTGACATTAAAATACTACCAAGGAAATGGTATTGACAGTTTCCCAGGTTCTGTTTGTACTTTTGAACAGCAATGTCTGAAGCTCTGCCTACGTGACAGTCTGGATTAGGTTAACACTGCATGTCGTCAAACTGCATTTGTCCTAGAATGGTTCAATATGAGTTTGTATTCTACTGTAATTCTATGCCTGCCTGTTTTTGTTAAATTTAATCAAAAGATACTTATTTTCTTTGAACTTTGGCCTTTTTACTAGTCTATCAGGATATTCTCTTGACGTCCATGTTTACAAAGGAAATACTTTTAAAAAGGCCAAAATCAATGAGGGTAAACAAAAGTGAAAAGGAGTACACTATATGCTAGTTCTGTTGTCCCAATGTTCTGAACGGTACTTTTGGGCAACCGTTCTGCTACTGGTTTAACAGATGTACAGATCATATTAAAAGCAGGAATAGAATGTGGAAATAAACATTGACTTTACTGCACAGCTCGGGTGTCGATCTGTCTCCTTTCTTTCAGTTCACCCTAAGCACCAGTCAGCAAATAATGCATGCCACTGAAATGGACTGGCTCTCTCCAGGCCACAATGGCCGCTCTATTCATGGCAGACACGTACAGTGTCATAAACCTCTAACACCTACAGTCGTGGTCAAAAGTTTTGAGAATGACAAGTATTGGTCTCCACAAGGTTTGCTGCCTCAGTGTTGATGGCAATTTGCATATACTCCAGAATGTCATGAGTGATCAGATGAATTGCAAAGTCCTCTTTGCCATAAAAATGAACTTAATCCCCAAAACATTTCCACTGCATTTCAGCCCTGCCCAAAAAGGACCAGCTGCCATCATGTCAGTGATTGTCTCGTTAACACAGGTGAGAGTGTTGACGAGGACAAGGCTGGAGATCACTCTTGCATGCTGATTGAGTCAGAATAACAGACTGGAAGCTTTAAAAGGAGGGTGGTGCTTGTTCTTCCTCTGTCAACCATGGTTACCTGCAAGGAAACACATGCAGTCATCATTGATTTGCACAAAAAGGACTTCACAGGCAAAGATTTTGCTGCTGGTAAGATTGCACCTAAATCAACCATTTATCGGATCATCAATAACTTCAAGGATAGAGGTTCAATTGTTGTGAAGGCGGCGTCAGGGCGCCTAAGTAAGTCCAGCAAGCGCTAAAGTTGATTCAGCTGCGGGATCGGGGCACCACCAGTGCAGAGCTTGCTCAGGAATGGCAGCAGGCAGGTGTGAGTGCATCTGCACGCACAGTGAGGCGAAGACTTTTGGAGGAAAGCCTGGTGTCAAGAAGGGCAGCAAAGAAGCCACTTCTCTCCAGGAAAAACATCAGGGACAGACTGATATTCTGCAAAAGGTACAGGGATTGGACTGCTGAGGACTAGGGTAGAGTCATTTTCTCTGATGAATCCCCTTTCTGATTGTTTGGGCCATCCGGAAAACACCTTGTTTGGAGAAGACAAGGTGAACGCTACCATCAGTCCTGTGTCATGCCAACAGTAAAGCATCCTCAGACCACTCGTGTGGGGTTGCTTCTCAGCCAAGGGAGTGGGCTCACTCACAATTTTGCCTAAGAACACAGCCATGAATAAAGAATGGTACCAACACATCCTCCGAGAGCAACTTCTCCCAACCATCCAAGAACAGTTTGGTGACGACCAATGCCTTTACCAGCATGATGGAGCACCTTGCCAAAAGTTATAACTAAGTGGCTCGGGGAACAAAACATCAACATTTTGGGTCCATGGCCAGGAAACTCCCCAGACCTTAATCCCATTGAGAACTTGTGGTATAATTCAAGCTGTAGTGTGACTGCTAACTTTAAATGGATGTTATTTTACAAAAGAAACAACAAAAGGGACACCCCCCCCCAACCTTTCACCAAATCACTGTAGTCATTAATAAAGTAAAGGACAGGATGTACACGCTTGCATCAACATAGGTGTTTCTCTTTAAACCCTGTTTGTCATATTACTTTTTGGGTAGTCATTGTGAACAAACGCAGCAGCAGCTTAATTCACTTTCTAAAAGCAGCCTGATAATATGAAGTTGAAATAATTTGTTACTGATACCTATATGTGGTTACACATTTACATTACAACACATTCTCTTGAGGGAGTTACTACAGGGTATATTAAATACTTTATATCAATCATTGCTGTTGCCAAGGCAGCTAATACACAAACAATTTACAAAAGACACTCAAGGATATGTCCCTTCAGAGAAGGCCTGAGTATTTATGATGTATAGGTTAAAATCTACAGATTGTCTCATTCAGGTAATACACCTGTTTCTGTTTATCCTTATAAAATATATTGTAAATGTAAGGCGTTTTATATACAGAGTAAGTGTGGCCTCGTGAGGACCGTATAGACAGGCTGCGCTAACCCCATTCCTCAAGTCCAGCTTGTAGATAAGCCTTACTACTGGTTTGTCAGGTAGCCTACTGCTCCAAGATGCAGCCAGGCAAAAATAAATACTAAGTACTGGACTTGTCCTTGAAGGCTGGGGTTCTGGACAATGAGGAAAAAAATGTAACAGACAAATTGGAGACCCCTTAACTAGCAGCAATGCGAAGAGTCTCCCCTATAACTGTTTCTAGGTCTGACGTACAACACAAGGCTTGAGTCAAGGCATCCAGCTGGAATGTATAGATAGAAAACAGTTAATTTCTCAGGAGGAGGCAGTACCATAGTAGTGGAACGGTGCAAACTACTAGCTAGTTCTGTCATAAATGCGCATTAGGTATGTATATACATGTGTCTGAAAGTCAGATGTTGTAGGAGGAGCACATGGATTCAAACATGGCTACAGTAGAAAATACTACTTCCATATCTCAACTAGGAGGTCATGAGGCTTCCCATATTGACACCGTCTCTGTCAACTGTATACGGTGTGTGACCAGCAGTTTATTTGCCGGCAGAGCTGTGTAACATTGGGCACTTCAGACTATTAGTGTGTGATACTATTATAACTCTGCCTCTGCAGCCAATAACCAGCCAAGTCTCTCAGGGACAGCGGAAGAGTGAGCGACAGAAGTCAAATTAGGTGCACCGTCCTGTTTCCATGGTTCTGTCTGTGTGATTGTCCAGACTGTACTTGATGTGAAGCATATAAAGAAAATATATTTTAATCCAACTGCTCATATACATCGTAAAACTTTTTTTGTTGTTGTTGATGTTAGGTTATTTGCAAATTGAAATTAAGAGCATAAATCAACACAGCTGAGCATATCAGCTACACACACACACCAGAATTCAACACTGCCATACTCTGGTAAGGCCAATCTGGATAGGGCGAGTCTTAATGGCAGATGAGGGTTGGTAGAAACAGCACTTACCAGAGTATGGCTCTGTGACTTCCAGGCCTCTCAGGAAGAACAGGGATGTGTTTAGTTGGGATATACAAAAGGCTATTCACAACAGGGTCTTACATTAATTTCTAACTGGCAAAAACATAAATGAATCCCTTTCAATTTAAGTATATACCAAAATAAAATATGTATCTAAAATACTCACACACACACGCATACAAACACACACTGAAATTAGTAATTTGGCATCCATTAACCTGGCGAAGAGACAGGAGTGCTTAGATATTAGTCACTATCACCTCATCTTTATCCCAATAGGACTCCAACCGAACTCTTGATTATCCCCACCAACCAATAGCTAGCAAACAAAGGTTTTGTGTTTTCAGTAAAAAGTCTAATGCTCAAAAATGGAACTGAATCAAAGCAGGCATATCTACACATAATGTGCTCAAAAAAAATAATAATAGCTTATCAACTGCAATAATAATGAAAATGAATGAAAAATGGTTTCCTTGAAAAAAGTTGGTGCCATGAGAGGAGATATTTCAGATTCTGAATTATTTCCATCCCAGTTTCTGGGATGTCTCATTTTTCTATAAAAATCACCCCCAATAACCTCACAAATATAGTGCACTGTGCAACTTGTAACAAAGTTTGGCCAACTGTACGAAAGATAAGTGGTAGTTGTCATAGCGTTCCTTCCTCTGTTGTCCGGGCCCACTGAGGGTAGAGGATGGCAGGCACCAGTGGCTTGGGAACAGCTACTCCTCAGTTTGTCTCATCGCTCTCTCTCGCTCTTCAAAATGGGCTGTGCGTAGGGTGTCAGGTCAATGTGAAAAGAAATGCTGCCCCTCTATCTTTCTTTCTCACAGAAACACACACCCATCCTCTGTTACAATATAACACATTTGCCTTTATCCTTGGGCTCTTTTTTGGGTTTGCGCTCCCCGGCAGAGGGCTGCTTCCCTGGGCTTGGCATGGCTCCAGCTGCTGTTGATGATGCTGCTGCTTCTGCTCTTGCTCTTTCTGCTTCGTCACTGCCCTCTGCTGGCTGCTGCACAACACAGACAGGATGGAACAGGAGCGTCAACCATAAGATCTACCTGTGGCTTATTCAAGCGGGTGAATAAGCAACATTACATCACAATAACGTTACATTAAACATAGAGATACATTCAGATAGAACATGTATTGTGTACAACAGATTCATGTCAGCTATATATTTAAATTCTATCTGACTAAGCCCCTGACTCTGCTATATCTACTGACAACCCTTACCCTTTTTCCCATTCCTCATGTTTTCCTACGCATCTTTCTCTCAACATATTCCTCATTAAATTCCACTCCTCCCATATTCCCTCCCCCTCCACAAGCTCCCCTCCTGGCCTCCCTCCAGCCCTCCATTCATGGCTCCTTCCCTGACCTGTGGATCCTCAAGAGGAGGGTGGACAAACAAAAACCCACAACTTCTGACAAACTCCAAGCATTGATTATGCAAGAATGGCCTTCCATCAGTCAGGATGTGGCTCAGAAGTTAATTGACAGCATGCCAGGGCAGATTGCAGAGGTCTTGAAAAAGAAGGGTCAACACTGCAAATATTGACTCTTTGCATAAACTGAATGTCATTGTCAATGAAAGCATTTGACACTTATGGAATACTTGTAATTATACTTCAGTGTACCATAGTAACTACTGACATAAAGATCTAAGAACACTGAAGCAGCAAACTTTGTGGAGACCAATACTTGTCATTCTCAAAACCTTTGGCCACAACTGTACAGAGTAGTGCTGTCCAACACTAACTCTGGGGTGTGAACAGAGCAGGAACATGGAATGAAAATATGACTGGTGTAAACCATGATCCTGAAACTTTGACCTCTGTGGTAATTAAATCATTGATAACCCAAAGCTGCAGATGAAATGGTTTAGGGCTCTAGAACCCTGGAACTAGCTCCAGTACCCACATATCAGTGGACCAGTCAAAGAACAGACCAAATAAAACACAACTCTGACATAGGGTGTGTGTATATATATATACATATATATATAAAAAAAAATGTGTTTACTTAACATAAATGCAATGTCTCCAAGAAGTTAGGTATAACAATAAAAATACAATATCTGTGTCCTTAAGTACATAGAATTAAAACAGCAAAACAGCCTTAAGTAGTTCACAGCGGTACAAATATACAGTACAAATCTATTTTATTCAAAAAGGGTACAAATAAAAAATGCAAAATATAGTTATTAATGCTTTGTAAAGTTCAGGTAGGTGTAGGGTACTGTATTCTAAGGGAGCACTTTGGGTAGACAAAGGCTTTTGATAAGAATCAATACATATTGGTACGGCCATACGATATTAAAACTCACTATACAAAGTTTATACAACCTGGATTATATTTGAGGATTGAATATTACATATCATTGCATATATTGTACAGATGTTATGCTTAAGAAAAGATGCAGTTTCTTTTAAAACTGGTTAAATGTCACATAAAAAGCAGTAATTTTAGTGCCAAAATACAAAATGTAAAATCTTGAAAGTACTCAACTACTCATTTTAAAACTTTTAACCATTTTCATCTTCCTGATTTAATTCTGCATCTCTAGAGCCTGGCAACAATACCATCCCATCCAGTCTATTTACCACAGTCATACAAGATCAGACCAACAGGGCTACTTTATACAGGGGTCATAAAGCCTTTTTCCATAATCACAAAACAAAAGCAACATATCATACTGTTAGCAATAAACAAAAGTTGTCACTGGTTTGAAAAGCCTCACATTCTCTACCATGTAGATCAGACAGGACCAGAACTAAAATACACTGAGCACAACCTCTCACCTTCAGGAACCTACTTGCAACATCCACTCACATTAACAAGAGGGTGGTGTGTGTGTCTGTGTGTAAAAAAATAAATAATATATATATATATATATATATATATATATAACATTGAGTCAATTACTGGTCCAGCTTTCAAGCAGTGCTAGGGACTCACCCGAACATGATCCCTCCTTGTAACCTATTCCTATCCAGAGATACAGTCCATCTCCAAATGCCTTTCTGCTTATGAATAAAACACCAGGAGAGTGCCAAGATAATGTCTATACAACAGTGAACTGATCCACCCTTGTAGCTACAGAAAGAAAAAGGGGGGGGGGGGGGGACTGGCTCACTTGTAAGCATCATTCCATTAACACATTGTACGAAGCAGATCTTAAGGCATTATTGATAAGCTTGATAATAGCCATACAAAACATTATCTCTACAAACATGCACAACTGTCAAGTGATTGTTTCATTGGGTTTTGTGTTGTTTAGCGCTAATAATTAAAGACTTCAATTAACTAACCATTAATTTTATAATACTATAAAGGATGGCAAATTAGTGCAATTTTCTTTCATGAATAAAATTGTAGTAAAAGACTAGTCTAATAAGGAGTGAGGTCAAAAACATAAAGGTCAAATCTTTCCCCTTTCTTACGATGGTTAGATTCAAGAAAAAGTCTGAGCAAACTGCTGAAGTATCACTTTCACACTACAAGTTAGAAAATGATGCTAGTCTGAGTATAACAGAGGGCGTGCTGCTAATGCACCTGTGCACTTAACTGTCTGCTGAGAGTCAAGAGTAGTCATACAGCCACTTCCACATACTGTGTTCAAGACGGAGAGGAAGAGGTAAAGAAACAGGAGGCACTGCTTGCACCTAGAATGGGTTTCCCAGACCAGAATACTGAGTTTGTTACACATGTTGTGTGGCATGGCATGGGGAGAAGAGGTGGTCCACAGAAGTGCTGTTTGTGCATGTGAGGAATTCTGTTAATGATATTTTACTAAAATAAGAATAACTGTAGGAACGAGTGTGTGTGTTGAGGACAGCAGTGGCGTGTTCCAGAAAGCAGGATCATTACCTTTGTCAGGTTTGATAAGCAGTCAAATTGATCTCTTGAAAGAAAACTATTTAGAAAACTAAAACTGAATATGGTTTGTTGGTTGTCAAGTCAATTATACCATGCCAATTTAACATTTATATTTCTGGAAAAGATGCAGTTATTTCAGTTTTTTGGGGGACCGTTAGCTGGCTAACTCATTTATCCTGCTTTCTGGAAGAGCCCCCAGGGAGGTGGGACAGGAGCTACAACCCATTCACTAAACTTTTGACAACAGTGCACAGACAGGCTGTTGACAGTGTCCTTTTTCAGAGCAACTGCACTCTCCACACCATCTCCTATAAAATGTGAGACAGGCCCAGCTGAGAGCCCCTAGTAGGCAGTACATTTTGGAGAGTAAAGGCTCACCTCAGAGAAGACTCTGATCCTACAGGGCTAAATGCACACCTTAACATTCATACCATATCTAAACAAGGTATTGCTACACGTGACCAAGACAGATCGTAAGGCCAAAATCTAACTGGAGATCCATGCACATAATTAGAATTTCCGCAAAATCCATAGACGTAAATGACGGATTTACATTAACATTTTAGTTACACATGCATGCCTATTTCTGGTCATGATTTGGCCTGTGCTGCGTGGCAGTGTAAGGTGGAGGTAACAGGCTGCACTGACTGGAACAAAACACTGTGCTGAACTTAGGTTAGTGACAACTAAGGGTCTCCTGAACAAAAAAAACATCCACTATATTCAGACACCAAAGGCTGGGCACTGATAAGCAATAGTACTCAAAGAGAGATCAGTGTACAATGACTGCATCAGCCACCTCCTTATATACATTACAACCTGCCCTACCCCATAGTAGGTACACTTGGACACTGAAGAACATAATACTTCAGAGTTTACTGCATAGCACATGCTTATACTACATGACATGTTTTCAGGTATTCTGTGTAACTGTATTGCTTATAGCATAACATTTTTTTAACTCACTGTAAAAAATAAATTAAAAAGTATTGAGCAGTTTATGGCAAAATGTCTACTGCTCCACTGTGGAAAATCATCCAGCTCATCTCTGTATGGCATTTGACCACTACCGTATTTCAAAACATATTTCTATTCCAACAAAATGACAGATTGGTTGTCATGACGGGATAAAATTGCATGTGACTCTTCCCTGATCAGGTCTAACGGACAGCCCCTCTCCTTCAGGACCATTCTCCCATGGAGTCTGAGGTTTTATCCTCAGTGAACTGTCAGTCCTTGGGGGCTCCACTCAACAGAAATGTTCTGGAGGCAGTGGGGGTGGTGGGATTGTAAGGGGTGTATGAACTAGATTTGATAAAGCCATCTATAAATAGCTTGGACGAGGGACTCTAGTCCGTTAGAAGGCAGTGGATATCACCACACACAATCACCAGTCTTCACCTCAGAGCTCAAAGCCCAGGATACAGGGACAGGCCAGCTCAGAGATGCTCTAACACAGTTACCATCTCAAATGCTATCAGTGAGCCTAGGATATTAATGCTTGGATCTGTGTTGGAGCACATGTTATAACACAGGTGACATCAAAACAAATACACATAATTTGCAGACAAGGACTACCGGTTCAGAAGTGACAAGAGACATTAAAACTAGATAGAACTGAGGTAAAATGTCTTTCTGACAAGAGCATTAACAGTAAAGACATTTTAGAAGAAAAAAGAAAACTGGAATCACCCTAAGCTAATGGGAATGTCTTGCTGCTTTATGGAATGCCATATCAAACTAAAATGTCTGAATGATTTTTACTTCTGCTCTAATTGCACTTAATCTTGATTTCATCCATTTGAAGTTTCTCAGTGACTAAAATCTGTGTCCAAAAAAGGAAACTGCAGCATGTTTTCTTGGCTAATTTGTAAACAGTGTCAACCATGCAAGTCAGTTTCTCTATCGCCAAAACAACCTTAAGAATACATAAAAAAATGTAAGAACTACAAAAACATTTTCCCTTCATAAAAAAAAAAAGAAACTATTTGTGATTCCCATTACAAGGTCAGTGTGAATCAACGGGTGAAGTTTTCTATGTGCAATACAAGACAATCTTAAGGTCCACTGGAAATAATATTGCCATGGACAAAACAAAACAAATCTACTTAAGTACATTAAAAGACAACGGAGAGGACAAAACAGAAGACCGTTAATATGCTCACCACTGATTTGGATTCAAGCCTCTCTTGGAGATGCACTTGAATAAAACCATATAGGTTAACCATATAGGGTAACCATATAAAACCATAATGACTACTATCAGTGAGGATCAGAGCCCTAACCTCCAGTCCATCAGAAAGGAGACCATTCTCTCCAGAAGAAGGTTTTCAAAATAAAAATAAAAGCCATGCTTTGATTATGAATCTGTAATAACCATACAAAGAACAAAACATTTCAAAACCAAATTGTCCATTACCTTTGAAAAGCAGGTAAGTTTCAGTTCAGGGTTAAAGATAGTATTAGGTCTGATACGCAAGCTGTATATTTATATAAAAACAATAACCAAATAAACAGAAAACCCCAAATAAAACAGAAAACCCACTATTGCTTTGATTTTGGTAACCGAGCAAGGATTGACTGGACTCATATACCCATTTCACACGATCGTGTAAGCTGACCTGGCCAGATAAAAGCATGATTGCACTAGATATGTTATGCGAGCAGAGGCACATAGTTAGCTAGCCATGAACAACCTAAACCTGGCTGGAAATTGTCAGGCTAACCTTAAACCAATTATATTCTCTGGAAAGCAAGCCAAAATATCCACCCAGTTTGGGTTGGGACAATAGTGTAAAAAAGGTATGAAGCAGGGCCAACTCCATCACCTCACCCTCACAGGCCCAGGGGCTGCTGCACTGAGAGAGTCTATCGGGGCAAACATGGCTCTTTGGGGTGGGGGGGGTTCCCCTCTCTGGCCCTCAACGTCCACTATGATACTGGAATGCATGATGTCTTTTGGTTTCTTCAAAAGGAAAACTGACATGTAACCGTGGCACAAAGTGGGGTTGGGGTGTAAAATGAAAAATGGGGCAGCGTGGTTGGTGCATTACGAAAGGGGTAGGCAGTTTCCTAGGTTCTGATTGAAGGAGCTGATTGAGAAACCTCCAAGGCTGCCTGCCCTCTCAGACCCTCTCTCAGCAGACTGGGCCCTAAGAGGAGAGGCAGGGAGGCGAGGGAGAGTGTCTGTGCCTTGGTAGAAGTCCTCTGCTCATACCAAAGAAGCACACTAAGTGACGATGACAGACGTCAAGTCTGCATCAAGAGAACTAACACCATTAGAGGGAAAAGCATCTGTGTGCCGATGCCAGCAATTCAGCACCGCAAGTGAGCCTTCAGTCTTTTCTTTTTTTTTAGGAAAACGCATTTAAAAGGAGTATGGAGACAGACAGAGCATAATAGGATGGCTATGATCTTGTCACTGTGTCAGACCCTGTGTCTGTCTACCAGACATGGGCTATATAGTCTCCCCAGTCTTGGGTTTCCAGAGAAGATGGTTTGGTCAAAGAAGAGAGAAAGTCCAGTGAATGTGATCACCTCTGATAAGGATGGTTCTGAAGGGTTGATAGGGTATTAGGGAGGAAGATGCAGTCGGAGGACTTTGGTAGGTGATTCACCAGCTACATACACTCCCTGCTTCTGCATCCTTTCCCTGTCAGCCTGGGAGAGCAGAGACCCAATCTCCTGATCACCGGACCAGGAGCTGTCCTGACTGACCGACAGATAGACTGACCGCAGAATAGAGCGGACCTGACCAGCCACCAGACCAGGTAGTTCCTCTGAAAACAAAGAGCTTGTAATCTTATTAGATGTGCAAAATATCAAACATTCTGAGGCTACATTCCCACTCCTTTTCCTCTTTTTCTCGCTCTCTGATGCTTTCGTTCCTCTGACAGTCTCTTCTGTGGTGTGGACTGCCGTGGTTGGTGCTACTTCCCAGCGTTAGAGCGCCCCTCAATGGACAGTTTGACCTCCTGTGGGATGAAGGAAGGTCGGGAGGAGCCGGAGGGGCCAAGCTGAGGGTGCGCCCCTTCCTCCACCTTCATGTATCTCTGGAGGCCGGGGGCGGACCAGTGCCTCTGAGACGCGATCGACACTGTCGACACCACTCCCACCCCTGGACGAGCAGGACCCTCTGTGTGCAAATAGTAACTGCTCTGGCTCCTAGTGTGCTCTGCTGAAGTCCTATTTGGTCTGGTGGGCATCTCACTCTGCCCAAACCCTCCTAGTTGCATGGGATCCTCTTTATCCCCCCTCTCCCGCTCTCTGTAGACACGTTCCATCCTGAAGGGAGGCTGTGGCCTGGGCTGCTGGGGGGCAGGGGGCCCCATGGGCTGGCCGATGGCCCCTGATGTAGAGTTGACTTTGGTGGTAGTCCTGGCTTGGGTCTGTTGTTGTTGTTGTTGTTGTTGTTGTTGCTGCTGCTGCAGGGGCTGTTTCTGCTGCTGGGGCAGCTGCTGCAGAGTGATGGACACACACACGTCTCCTACCTGCAGATTATGGCAGGCCAGGCCATAGAGCTGGGCTGTGCGCTCTGGGCTGCAGGAAGACCAGCCCTGGCCAAACACAAAGAAAGGGTGCTCCGGGGGCACGTCGATGGTCACCTTGCTCTGCTGCTCGCCCACTGTGAAGTGCAGCGCCACCAGGCCGGGTCTCTGCTGGCTGGCCCTGATGTCCACCACCATGCTGGAGTCAATCTTCAGCCCCCCGCTCACCTCAGCACTCCGCACAAAGTCCTGAGTCTGCAGGTCCTCCACGCGTTTCAGCTCCCCCGTGGCCAGCTGGATGATGGCCCCCTTCATGAAGTGGGAGGGATTGGATGGGGCAGGGGTGGGCGCCGGGGCTGCCGCAACTGGGACAGAGACAGGTTGCTGTGGGTGCTGTAGCTCCACCATAGCCCTGTCTGGGAGGCACACTCTGGCTGGTGATTCACAGGCTTTAGAGTAGTGGGTGGGGGAGGCCATGGTGACAGCAGAGGTGTCGTTGTTGGTCTGGCTGGGGTAGTGCTGGGGTGGCAGCTGATGTTGGTGGTGGTGGTGATAGTCTAAGGGGACCAGGACTGTCTGTCCATTGGCCAAGATGACCGCGTGGCCTGGCTGCCCTGCCTGCTGCTGATGGGCAGTCACTCTGGGGTCTCCATACACCGCAGGGTGGATTGCGTACGCTGTCCGGCCAGCACTTGCCCCTGCCTCCCCATGAGCCTCTCTGCCTCTCTGGGAGCCCTGGGATAGGTTCAGGGGACCAAAGGACACCTCTTTGCGGCCTCCACTCACACCTTGGACAGGAGAGGCTAGGCGACTAACCACCTGCTGAACCTTGAGGATGACAAAAGATAAATCATATTAAACACATTTCATCAATAAACCTTTTTATATTTCAATGTAATAAATTGTTGTGTCTGAGAAAAAGGGAAAAAATACTGCAGTTTTGTCCTCCTGTGCCTCCTCTCAACCACCATTATTAAGCCTCAGAAAGCAGTGGTTTCCTATCAACTCCAGTCGAGACCACAAACCAGAATTGTTTTTGTCTTTCCTAGAATCAGCAGGCAGTGTGTATATGTGACCTGTTGCCCAATGATCATCACACCCTCAACACACTAATAAAGGAAGGAAGTGGAGGGGAACATGGATATTGTGCAACTGTCACAGCAGACACTATAAAATGTCAAGTGTACTAAATAAAGTCAGAATTTTGGACAATTCAAAATCAAATCAAAACTCTCCTTAATTGAAAATGAATTGAACATAAAACATTTCTTTGACTTATGGACTAGATTTGAAATAACTTATAATAAGTAAATACATGCGTGTAAGTAACTACAACAAAACCTCAAGTCTTACCTCCAGGTCAGTGTCTGGAGTGCTGCGCTGCCCAGGCGAAGCTCTCTCGTCCAACCTGCGGCTCTTCAGGCTTCTGTCCTGTGTGTGCTCCAGTGCTGCAGAGGCGGATGCTGCCTGCAGCAGCCGTGCATTCCTGGCAATATAGACGGAGTCCTGGAGCATCTCTCTGGCTGCCTGCTCCCTCTCCCCTCCATTCACCTCCCTATCCCTGTCCGTCTCCTGCTCCCCACTGTAGGGGTCCCTGGGGGCAGGCGCAGCCCGGGTGCCCTGAGGGTGGTAAAAGACTGGCACTACCCGAGGACTGAGCTCTGCGGCGGGCAGCACGCCCAGGTGCTGCTGAGCAGCCTGATCCGAGGTCAGCATCAGCGCGACCCCTCCACACGACCCCACATTGGCAAAGGCATGGGAAGATACATGGGCCTGGGTAGGAGGGGAGACCACCCCCTCCTGAATGACTGACTGGTAGGGGACCAGGTGGGGCTGGGAGAGGGCGCCTGAGGGGGAGATCAGAGAGCTGGGGACAAAGCCAGGGGGGACTGCACCGTATGGGGAGACAAACTGGAAAGAAGAGTGGGGGATCTGGGCATAGCCTAGAGGGGGATAGGAGATCCCTGGATGATGCTGTAGGAGAGATGAGGGGACAGTGTAAGCTGGAGAGATATGGCTTAACACTGGGTGTAGACTGGTCTGGGAGTAGGAGACAGTGGGGAGAGCCACCCTATAGAGCATGCTGTACTGGTCAACAGGCAGCCCTTGGAGGCCCTCAGCACTCTCTACTCCATAGTGTAGACCAGGCTGAGCATGCAGCCACTCCTCCGCTGTGCCTCCTCCCTGAGTGTCACCACCGATCCCTGAGCTCTGAGTGGAGGCCACTTCCTCCACCCCTCCCCCACCACCACCACCACCACCTCCTCCTCCTCCTCCTCCTCCTCCCCCCAACCCACTTCCTGCCCCTCCTCCCACACTACTACTACTACAACTACTAGTGCTGTTGTTGAGATCCCTCTTCTTGGGAGGCAAGCACTCCTGATTGCGCTCGTGACTAGGCTTCATGGCGGTGCCGTGTGGTCTTGTCTGGTCGTGAAAGTCTCTTTACTGTGCAGCACGGGGAGTGGAGTCTGTCGGCCAGGCAGTCAGTACCACAGGAACCAGCTCTGAGAACCTGCAGCTGACCTCGTCCACCGCCTCACCTGGAAACATAGAGAGAGACAGTGTGACCAGCCGCCAGATGATCCCAAGGATTGACCTTAACATACTACATCACATACACATCACAAGCCAGGCTTAAGAGTGGCAAGGTGTTTGAGAGAGATAGTAGATGAAAAGAAATGTGTGTTTTCAGACCTAGGCACAGGAGATCCAGAAGATTATGGACACAAACAAACCAAAGACACTGAATTTCAGTTAAAGATGCACTATGCAGAAATTGCCCTGCCATTTCGTGGTTGCTAAATTCTAATAGTTCGCCTGATTTCAGTTTGTGACAAAACAAGCAAGTATAGTATAGAGAATCATCTAAATCGCTGTGAAATATATTTTCCATAACCAAAAATATTGTATATTCAGCTGTTTGAAGCTAGCATACAAAACCTAAAGTAAAACACACAAAAAACTAAACTTAAGGGACGAATTGAAATAGCGCACATAGAACACATCTACCGCTTCTTAGACTTGCTTTCAAATGAGAATGACAGATCTATAAGGCATATTTCTATATGAATTTGTTCAGGTCGCCCAAAAAGTTACATATTGCAGCTTTAAACTCTGGATATTAATCAATTAGGCCTATTTGCCATCATGTGATGACAGGAGGTGAGAAACCCAACAGCACCATAAAGATTAGGCACACACCATATTGCTTTCTCACCATGGCAAAAAGTTATGTTACTGGCTGAACTGTATGACATAGTGAATCACAGGACAAGAGCGATAGGGAGTAATGGAGAGACTTCTCTACACTTCAGCTGCTGCAACCATACATGCTTTCAGATGATTCAGAACTCAGGGTCATTCTTTTTATTTTTTTCATCTAGCCTAATTATATTGTCTTGTCCCATGACACTGCTGTGTATTTTCTCCACAGTCAATTTGATTACTAGTATGAAGCCAGGGGAGGGAAACGTAAGGGTGAAGACAGATTTAGACACCCAGGCATGCACAAACACCTACACAACAAACCCTCTTCCACCCACACATTTCCTCCCCATCTTAAAACCTTATATAAACGTTAATCATATTACATGCCTCACTTTCGACGTGCAGATGAGCGCAGGACAGCAGGTTGCTTGATATTTTCATAAATCTAGTGCTAACGTTTCCCCTAATACGGCCAATCTTTGACATGTCCATGAAGAATTTAGCATTTTTATATTTTTTGAATAGGAGCAATGATCTCATGTTTGTCATTCGCAACGTAGAACATTGGACAAAGTGCGCTATATCTGTTTCACATCTGATATAAAATTGATTAAGGTATCTTGCTAGTTCTCTAGTTAAAACGGAAATCTGAGTTGGGATGGGAGTCAAAAGTATCAATCTAGTTGGGTGTTTCCTAATGTCATTCAAACAAGCTTGAGAATACTCATACTAACTACAACACATGATCAACTAATTGGATGACAATTACCTACTGTTATTGCATAGTTAGAAAAGTTAACTTTCGTGGGAGGAAAATAATAGTGAAATGAGAAGGCCAGGCAACGTCATAATTTATGGCTGGACATCAGCGAACACTAGTAATGGCTAGCTAGCTGGCTGGCTGGATAGCCATTTCTCACCTGTTACTATCGGTCTAAAATAGTCAAATATAGTATCTCCAGACGCCACTACTTTATATCTTCTCGTGCACTTACCTCCAAATATCATTGTGGATATGCCTCGAGTGCCTTACGCTTTCGGAACATTTAATATGATAAGGAAATGTGGATGAAATCAGGGCTGATAAGTCGAGCCCATTTCGGAGGCCAGTAGACGAAAACCCAGTGGCGCTCCTAGATGACGTAACACATAGTAAATTCGATTTCCTGGATGATTTTGAGGCATAGAAATCCGATCATTTTAAATAAATTTGAGCTTCATGGCCAATAAAAAAAATAACTATTGAGGGAATTACATTCGGAACACACATTGCCTTGTTCCTCTCTAAATGACAATCCTCAGGTAATGAAAAAAAGTGGTATTTTACCCCATTATGAGTAATTCCTTGAGATTCTTTAGGAAGTGCTTGAATTACGAATGCAGTACTTTCTCAGAATTACAGGTAGCCTAGCGGTCAAAGCGTTAAACCAGTAATCCCCGAGACAAGGAGAAAAAAACCTGTCGATGTGTCCTTGAGCAAGGTACTTTTGTTTTGATTTGCCTAGTTAAAGGTTAAATTAAAACGAGTACTGTGATGTTGTTTTTGCAATTTTCCCGGTTGATGGTCCGAATTTACAGCAGGGGGTGCTGGTGGCATGCTTATTGATTTCAGTTACAGTGTGTAGCGTTGCATTTTGTTATCCATACACCTACTGTAGTATGACCCGGTTTGACAGTAATATCAGACCTGCATATAGCATGGTTAATATATTCATTTGAATATCATGTGAATATCTTCCGTTTCCCTCACAAATGTGTTGCAGACAAGACATTACTAATAGTCTCATTTGGACAGCTTTGCAATCCAGTGAGCGTCACCAGCGTTGGAGCCACCTTATTGGGTGTCTGTTAAATACTGAGTACAAGAATATACAAGAATATTCACACATATCTACCCCCCATTACAAATGACCACTTCAGAAATTGTTAAACATTTTTATTCACTCTAAATTGTTTAACGTTGACAGCTGTGATCCCCTGTGGTCAGAGAGTGTTGACGGGGGGGGGGGGTTATAGAAGTGACCCGGTACATTGAACACAGTAAGTAAACCCACATTTCCATTTAAAAAGGCACTGATAATTTTCTACATTTTCTGTATGAGACCATTTGCATAACTGAATAAATATGTGTACTGTTGATCAATATCAAATTGTGTCAAATGAAGAGCACAATTGTCATACAATAACAGTGCTGAGTGCACCAATGGTGTGAATTAGTGGTAAACTAAACCGAGGGCTGTGCATTAATGGAATATAAACTAAAAGTAGGGGCTACACATCAGTAAGTACCATCATTAGAAAATAGTCAAATAAGTAATTCCAAGCAATAAAAACTGTACATTATTTGCCAATATTATTTTCACCTTCTCATAATTCAAACCACCACCACCATTACCAGTAGTTATTTTGTAGAGCTTCACTTCATATTTGGGATTTGTCTAGTGAATATCAGGTGAATGAGCAATGAGGGCTCATTAGAGAAAACAGATTCCAACTGTTTACGTCTCCCCTTCAAACCCACTCTGGCTATGGTGAATGGACATGCCGATTATCTGAGCATCAGTCCGGCTGTGTCCAGCCATTTGCAGCATCAGTTCAGGCTTGGTGTACAGTAATGATAGGAAAGGATATCCAGCCTGCCCAGTGGTTCTTTACTGCCCACAGCTCCATCGCTTACATGTCCATATACTGATCAATTTCGATGCCAAAGCCATCAATGGAAAAGTTGATTGATGAATGTCCACAAATGTCGTCTCGAACGTTGAAGACATTTTCACCCTCAGTTCCCTGGCATTTTATTGGTGTGTTGCGTGATTGATGATAATTTCCTGCAAGAAGGAATAATAGTAAATAGACCTGTCTGTGCTTCTCCTTTTACTATTCATGGTTTGCTTATTATTAATTCTAGAAATAATGCAGTACAGTCTCTAGAACTAAACTATATTAAGTGATACAAATAAAGAGATGTGTCTACCACAGATTTAACTCCTCCTTTTTTTCCTTTTAAGTGACATCAGCGCTACATTAATGTCACTACAAAATCACATCCACTAACATCCTTCTATGTCCTCAACTGAATCTAAAACTACGTGAAACTGGACATCTAAATGTACTACCTACAGAGAGCAACCCTGGCAAAACCCTGAAGAAATGTTAGATTTAAGCAAAGATGAATAATGTTGTGCAAAAACAAACAGCCACATCATCACATTCAATTGAGCTAGCCTCTGGGCTCTAGCATGATAGGACATCCCTTCTGGACTCTAAGCACTGATTTCAGTGACAACTTTAGCCACGGGACCTCAGAGTGGCTCATTGGCCAGAGTTTCAGTGGAGAGCCATATCTTTGCCCCGTTCAGGAACTTGCTGAGAGGAGTGCCCAGTATGCTGCGGCGGCACATGTTCCCCACGGGAGAGAAGGGGAAGGAGGAGCTGAGGTACTCTGGAGTTGAAGAGGGCTCGTGGGTGGAGCCGGCCTTAAAGTACATCCTGCTGTGGTCTGATGGGGGGGCCCTGGGGGTGGAGGTCGGGGTGTTGGCCGGAGTGGCCACCTTGTACTGGCGTAGCTGGCTCTGCAGCATCTCTATCTCATCAGCCAGCTGGGAAAGCTTGTGGTATGCGGTAACAGGGCCGCCCTTGGGGATGCGTGCTTCAGGGACCCAGCGCAGGAAGTAGAGCCTCCACAGGGCCAGGTGTGAAGGTAGGAGCTGAGGGATGAGCATCCCCTGCAGGTCTGCGGGCCGGGAGACCCAGTCCCTGAAGAAGCGCTCTGTTGGGCTCTCCATCACCTCTCTGATCTGGGACAAGTCTGGTTTGAGCCGCAGCACCAGGGAGTTCCGCCTGGTCAGGGTGAGGCTGTCATGGCCGTCCATCAGAATGTTCCTCAGGGAAGAGGGCATCCCTCGGAGTGTAGAACTGTAGTTTTTCTGGAAGAGAAAGGAACACACATTTATTACAAGTTATGTAATTTAGAATGTACATACATGTAGATGGTGTTGATTTTACTTTGATGAACATTACATTTTGATCTTCATGAATTCAGGTTATTTGCCAGGCATCTGTGACTAAAATTAGCTTGTCTAGAATTTAAATGTACTTATCTTGTTACGGGGTAGTTGAGAACTCTCTCTTTCATTGTATTCTTTTGCATTCTCAAACAAAGAGCAAACTGACCTTGGTGCGTCTGAAGGATTTCACTGCTCCGTTCTGCACACAGGTGGCACCTTTGCCAACATACATGGGGTTGTTGAAGAGGGCTTGGTCTTTTGGGGTGAACTGTTGTGACCAGTCCCAGACAGGGGGGAAAAGCAGGGCCTTCTCCTCCCCCAGAGGTATGCACTTACTCTTAGCAAAGTACTGTGGAGGAGGACAGGTATGGTTACTCATACCGCTGCACACAGTTCTGAGCTGAATCATATCAGATGTGTGTTGACAGAGTTTAATAAAACCACAATTTTGTTGTTGAGGGATGAAGGGAGACCTGTGTTTGTGGCTTTTTGTTTGTGTTTGTGTGTGTGTGAGAGAGCCCCTCACCATGCTGTTCTCAGTGCGCTGCTGGGGACAGTTGAAGAGGAAGGTGCTGAAGACAGGGATCCACATGCTGTCACTGAGAACAGTCAGGTAGGTCTCAGTGAACTCAAAGGCTGCTGGGTACTGATTTATAATCTGCCAGACAGTCCAGGAACAGCAGGAACAGAGGAGACTGAGGGAATGGAGGAGAGGAAGAGGGGGAAGGTAGAGAATACTGTGATTAAGGGTGGCACGTAGTCTAGCGATTAAAAGCGTTGGGCCAGTAAATTATAGGTTGCTGGTTTGACTCCCTGAGCCGACTAGGTGAACAATCTGTTGATGCGCCCTCGAGTAGGGCACATAAGCTTAATTGCTCCTGTAAGTCACTCTGGATAAGATTGCTAAATGACTAAAATGTAAATGTAAAATTATTCAAAATCACATTTCAACATTTCAAAGTACATCTCCATGTTAGTATCAAATAGACAGGGCCTACCTCCTCTTTATCATTCTTCTTCAAATGGTTGCACCGGTCGAGGAAGCGATGGCCAGCCATCACCCACTCCTTCTGTACCAGGCTCTGGAAACCAGTGAGGCTACGGAAATGAGGGTCCAGCATCAGCTGTACCAGAGAGGAGACCAGACAGCTCAGGTCCCTGTCTTCTTCCTCTGGAGAGAGGAGAGACCAGAGAGAGAAAGAAGAGCGAGTGAGAAAATTAAAGAGAGAAATACAGGATAGACAGACAGACAAGACACACAGAGAGCAAAAGACAGAGACAGACAGACAACTAAAGGACAAAACCATTGCTTTCTTTACCTTGCAAAATGACAGACACATGTTTTCCCTCCAGCAAGTAGACTACCTCAGCTGAATGCTTCAGGAAGGCCCTGGAGCCAGGAATATGAAAGGACACAGTTGACTTTACTCTAGGTACAAATATGTAACATTTACACATACATCTTCTTAAGCACGAAATTCATTACCTCAGAACAAAAGTTGAGTCCAACCAAAAGTATCCTGTAAATAAAAGGACTAATATATACACCAGATGGTAGAGAGAGAGAGAACCAGCTGGAGCGTTTGTCAATGCTTGTACTTTTCTAAACATGCAGGACAGGGGCAATGCCAGTGCAAACAGTATGGTGAGCCAACCTGTTGGGCCAGTGGCGTCTAAATATTTGTACATACCTGACATACTCCAGCCATCGAGAGCTTTCCATGGACGACAGCCACTTCTCCTCAGACTCCTCAAAGGGCTCTGCACACAAACAAACACACAGTCGAACATTCAAAGATCTTTCAGAATCCCTAAGAGCAGCAATAAAAGCCTAAGAACAACATTAATTGCCTTCATAAAAAAAAACTATGAGCAACAAATGGATCACAACATTCATTTGATTGATTTCAATTCCACCGACTTACCGATGACACAGATCTGCCGCACTTTGACAAAGGCAGACTGGATGTCCTGGATGTTGGGCAGGTTCTTGTCCAGGTTGGACTTGAGGACATCACTGCGCTGTGGGTGGCTCTTTGTTATGGCACTACAGATCCTACCACAGCACAGAGCAGGAAGACTGTTGGAAATGGTCTTAACAGCACTGCTTATTTGACAAGTAGTTTATTTACTTCACTTTGGTACTGCGAGTCTGGACAGAATAGTTTGGCAATCTCGCTTGTCAGTTATGCCAAAAGAACAAATCACAGTGCTGACAAGATAATCACACTATTTGAAAGGAAATTGAAAACAGATGATTGTAGTAAACAATATGAAAACATCAACAAATACAAATGTATTCATTGAGATTCTATTGGGTCTTGTACCTCTGGTCCAGCTTCCTCTGCTGCAGTGGGTCACTGATGCTGGCCATGCGCACCAGGGCACTCCCGTTGGGGTGATTCCAGCACCACAACTAGGGGAAACACACACCACCTTGTCATGGTTCAACAGTCACACGCAAACAGCCTCCCTCGTTCTCTCACTTAAAAACACTCACATACAATCAAATGCATAGTCACTCCTCTCAAAGCACTTAACAAATCGGAGTCATTAATTCTTGATAGAAACAGTCTGTCAAGGGAATTCTGTCTAAAACAGTGAGAAAGGTTTTTATGAAGCAAAAGCGGTTGCTTTTCGGGATGAAAGACGCCGGCCACTCACAGGGATGCGGTGAGCAGTGAAGAAACATAAGTACTGCTTCAGGTCTTGATCCGCCAGGGACACTGGGACCACAAAGTACTCTGGGAGACTAGAGAGAGAAAAATGCAATACAGAGATGCTCCAAATTTAAATGTTATGTCATTGAGTCAGGCGCCATATTAGCCACAGTAGATTGTGAATGGTTCACCACAATATGAAAAGATCTAACTCCAAATCAGTGGCAGCAAGCAATTACTACATTTCCATCTCAACAAAGATTATATTACATAAAGTGTCAATGTAAGCCATTACCTAAACGTGTTACATTATTACAGTTATGCCTGATGAGGATTATGACACTCTAATGAGCTATGTTAATCATAATCCAAATCTGGTAATAATCCATGATGTCATTTAGAAAATTAGCACAGGCCTGCAGTAACCCACCCTCCCCCTCCATCCCCACTCCCCTAAACTATGTGGGCCCCACCTGGGTGAGACGACGTAGCCCTCGTTGATAGAGCACACCCTCCACTCTGCTGCACCTGTTCTCTTGATCTCTCTGTCCCATTCAGAGGGCCGGTCAAACAGGGGCACCTGCAGTCCTCCTCCGGGATCTACTCCATTAACTCGCTCCCCTGCACATTTAGCAGTGAGCGCATGAAAATTAAAAAACACACCTGCTTGCTGTGTTTCCTTCAACTCAGACATTACAACAATTATAAATATCTGTTTTTTATTGAAGAGCCACATTTGATACAACCAATACCCAGGTGTTTCAACAAAACTCAATTGATCACATTGTTGTGTTAATGTATCAGCATGTTTTCCTTTAGGTTCCTCACATGTCAAGACATGTACAGGGGGATGCTATTGATAGCAATACTAGTTTGGCAGGCCAGAGGGAATAAGGGTGTGTCAAAGCCTTTTCACTCAGAACCAGATGATTATCCAGTGTACTGTGTACCTACCCAAGGATCCGTAGTATTGCTTCGCTACGTGCTCAAAGCCAAACAGCAGCTGGGGATCAGTGGGCTGGGAGTAGTGAGCGATGGCCAGGCAAACCTTAAACCACAGAGTGGGGCAAACACATGACTTCAAAAGGAAGGAACTGAACAGGTCCAGGCAAATATACAGTACATCCAATGCCTTCGGAAAGTATTCAGACCCCTTGACTTTTTCAGCCTTATTCTAAAATGTATGACTTTTCTTTTTCTCTGCAATGACAAAGCGAAAACAGGTTGACATTTATGCAAATGTATTTTAAATAAAATACTGAAATACCGTATTTTACATAAGTATTCAGACCCTTTGCTATGAGACTTGAAATTGAGGTCAGCTGCATCCTGTTAACATTAATCATCCTTGAGATGTTTCTACAACTTGATTGGAGTTCACCTGTGGTGAATTCAATTGATTGGAAAGGATTTGGAAAAGCACACACCTGTCTATATAAGGTCCCACAGTTGACAATGCATGTCAGAGCAAAAACCAAGCCTTGAGGTCGAAGGAATTGTCCATAGAGACAGGATTCTGAATGCCAAGTGTTCCGTCTGGAGGAAACCTGGCACCATCCCTACGGTGAAGCATGGTGGTGGGAGACTAGTCAGCATTGAGGCAAAGATGAACGGAGCAAAGTACAGTGAGATCCTTGATGAAAACCTGCTCCAGAGCGCTCAGGACCTCAGACTGGGGCAAAGGTTCACCTTCCAACATGACAACAGCCCTAAGCACACAGCCAAGACAACGCAGGAGTGGCTTTGGGACAAGTCTCTGAATGTCCTTGAGTGTCCCAGCCAGAGCCCGGACTTGAACCCGATAGAACATCTCTGGAGAGACCTGAAAATAGCTGTGCAGCGACGCTCCCCATCCAACCTGCTAGAGCTTGAGAGGATCTGCGGAGAAGAATGGGGAAAAACTCCCCAAATAAATGTGTGCCAAGCTTGTAGCGTCATACCCAAGAAGACTCAAGGCTTTAATTGCTGCCAAAGGTGCTTCAACAAAGTAAGGAGTAAAGGGTCTGAATACTTATGTAAATGTGATATTTCCGTTTTTGCAAAGATTTCTAAAAATCTGTTTTTGATTTGTCATTATGGGGTATTGTGTATAGATTGATGAGGGAAAAAACAATTTGAGCGCATTTTAGAATAAGGCTGTAACGTAACAAAATTTGGAAAAGATTAACACAGGGTCTGAACACTTTCCGAATGCACTGTAGGGCCTAGTTATAGCCTAAAACTGGAGCCTGGAAGTTTTCCTAAACTGCTTTTTGACTGTAACACCAGTGTTACACTAGTGTATACGCCTTTATCTTATACTAGGGAAATTGTTTCTCTAGCTAGGGCAGGCAGTGAGGACTTGTGAAAAGAAGAATCAACAACCTCTGCAGAATCAAAACAGTCGCTTTGTGAGAAGGTGTTAAAAGTTTATAGTTATGTAAATGCCAGCTGAAAGTACCAGTGGCCTGGCTTTGAGAGCAGATCTGCCGGAGCCATGGCCCAGTGAGACACGGGTGCCAGCATGCGTAGATGGAAACAGAAAAGTCTGAGCCTTTTGGGTAAAACAATGGGGTAAATCCTGTATGGAAATGCACCACTTGTCAGGTTAGGGAGTCTGGAAAAAATCCTGGCCCCAACAATACAACCTAAGGGAGATGGTCTGCTGCAATATTTGAGGCGTGACGCCAGTAATTCTGTATTGTGAATGGAGATCGTTTTTGGTGACTCCATTGGATATGCTGTCCCTTTTCAATGAGTTGTGTCTTTGAAAAGCAATCTGAGGCATGTTCTGCTGACCACAGCCAGAGTGTTTTTCTGTTCACCTGTTTGGGCTCCCAAGTGGCGCAGTGGTCTAAGACACTGCATCTCAGTGCTAGAGGCGCCACTACAGACAACCTGGTTAGAATCTAGACTGTATCACAACCGGCCGTGATTGGGAGTCCCATAGGCCGGAGCACAATTGGCCCAGCGTCGTCCGAGTTTGGCCGGTGTAGGCAGTCATTGTAAATAAGAATTTGTTCTTAACTGACTTGCCTACTTAAATAAAATAAAAAAAATAACAATATTTGGAGATGCTTTTATTGGCTAGACTCAGGAACCGACTTGGAAACTTCAATAACACCTCAAGCTGTGCCTTGGCTACAAGGGGCCCCTGCCTTTGCTACAAAATCCAACCATTTAAAGAGCAGAATTTATTATTTAGCCCAGACATTCTCAACAGCTGAGGCACTAAATCATGTTTTCTGCACCTGGACGGGTAGATAGAACTCACACCAAAATACTATGAAGAGTAAAATAGATTGTCAACCTTGAATTTGACCATTAATAAAAACACAAGTCATTTCACCATGTGCTGTATTTCATTAAGTGAGTGACTAAGACATTCATTTATGTCTCTCTATTTCTAAAAAAAGGCTAACGTTGAAAAGCAAAGCAAACATTTGAAAGACTTCAACCATTAAACCATACTCATGCATTTTTACGTGTGCCTTGGGACTCTATCTGGGTAGCTTAGTTGCTCCAAGCATTCAGACTTAAGCGTGGCAGCCAGGATCTCATTTAAGTGAAACCTAGGAAAGCAAACCTTAGCAGAACGCCTATTTCTATTGGGACAGAGGGCTGAGTCTGACGTTTGGAGCTTTCCGTCAGCGGCAGTGGCATAGAATCGCACAATGCGTCCATTCACTGAAGGAGCTGCTACCAAAACACAGGATGCAAGGAAGGAACTTTTGTGTTCATGTATGTATGTGTGCGCGTCTGCGTGTGTATTTGAGAGAGACTTCTCTCAACTATGTAATCATAGAATGCTATTATAGAATGGTTCATTCCATATGTCACAAAGAAAATTACAGTAATTACACTGTCCCCATATAGAAAACAGCACAGAGAGTAAGGGAGTGCAGTTAAATCCCACTCTGTACCATTCCAATACTTACAGCAGAAACACCCATTCTTAAAAAACACCGTGTGTAATCATAAACAACCAGGAGTTACCATTTGACCTCAAAACGGCTGTCATAAGAGTGCCCAAGACACAACAAATCTAACAGGAGCACCTACTCCCAGCTGCCCACTGCACTGAGGCTAGGAAACACTGTCACCACCGATAAATCTATGATATTGCTACGGCTGGCCATGCTTTCCACCTGGCTACCCCTACCCCGGCCAACAGCATTGCACCCCCCGCAGCAACTTCTGGACCCTTTCTGTCTAAAATATCTGCCGCAATTGTTGCAACCCCTATAACTAGCCTGTTCAACTGCTCTTTCGTATCGTCTGAGATCCCTAGAGATTGGAAAGCTGCCGCGGTCATCCCCCTCTTCAAAGGGGGAGACACTCTAGACCCAAACTGTTACAGACCTATATCCATCCTGCCCTGCCTTTCTAAAGTCTTCGAAAGCCAAGTTAACAAACAGATCACCGACCATTTCGAATCCCACCGTACCTTCTCCGCTATGCAATATGGTTTCCGAGCTGGTCATGGGTACACCTCAGCCACGCTCAAGGTCAAAAAACTATTTCATGACCGCCATCGATAAAATGTTGTCCGGACCTCTGGCAGTCCCTATGGGGGTGCCACAGGGTTAAATTCTTGGGCCGACTATTCTCTGTATATATCAATGATGTCGCTCTTGCTGCTGGTGACGCTCTGATCGACCTCTACGCAGACGACACTATTCTGTATACATCTGGCCCTTCTTTGGACACTGTGTTAACTAACCTCCAAATGAGTTTCAATGCCATACAACACTCCTTCTGTGGCCTTCAACTGCTCTTAAATGCTAGTAAAACTAAATGCATGCTCTTCAATCGAACACTGACCGCGCCCACCAGACTATTATCACTACTCTCGACGGGTCTGACTTAGAATATGTGGACACCTACAAATACCTAGGTGTATGGTTAGACTGTAAACTCTCCTTCCAGACTTTAAGCATCTCCAATCCAAAATGTAATCTAGAATCAACTTCCTATTTAGCAAACAAAGCCTCCTTCACTAATGCTGCCAAACATGCCCTTGTAAAACTGACTATCCTACTGATCCTTGACTTCGGCGATGTCATTTACAAAATAGCCTCCAACACTCTACTCAGCAAATTGGATGAAGTCTAATCACAGTGCCATCCGTTTTGTTACCAAAGCCCCATATACTACCCACCACTGCAGTCTGTACGCTCTCGTTGGCTGGCCCTCACTACATATTCGTCGCCAAACCCACTTGCTGCAGGTCATCTATAAGTCTTTGCTAGGTAAATCCCAGCCTTATCTCAGCTCGCTGGTCACCATAGCAACACCCACCCATAGCATGCGCTCCTGCAGGTATATTTCACTGGTCATCCCCAAAGCCAACACCTCCTTTAGCCGCCATTCCTTCCAGTTCTCTGCTGCCAATGACTGGAACGAATTGCAAAAATTATTTAAGCTGGAGACTACCATCTCCCTCAATAACTTTAAGCATCAGCTGTCAGAGCAGCTTACCGATCACTGCACCTGTACACAGCCGATCTGTAAATAGCCCATCCGAGTACCTCATCCCCATATTGTTGTATTTGCTCATTTGCACCCCAGTTTTTGCACCCCAGTATTTGCACATCATCATCTGCACATCTATCACTCCAGTGTTAATGCTAAATTGTAATTATTTCGCCACTATGGCCTATTTATTGCCTTACCTTCCTAATCTTACTACATTTGCAAACATTGTACCTAGATTTTCTATTGTGTTATTGACTGTACGTTTGTTTATCCCATGTGTAATTCTGTGTTGTTTCTGTCACACTGCTTTGCTTTATTCTTGTCCAGGTCGCAGTTGTAAATGAGAACTTGTTCTCAACTGGTCTACCTGGTTAAATAAAAGGTAAAAAATACAAATTGCCATTGTTTACCCAACCAACAAAGATGTTAACGTCACTGTTAATATTTTCTGTTGTTCATGTTACACTAGTTTCTACATTGGTTGCCTAGCAACGACAGCTGTTGTGCAGCATGTCATGTATGTAGAGTCATCCTGTACACATATCTAAGCATAATCTCATTGACTTCGTTCTCTTACTTGGAAAAAACAGTTATTGGAGAACAGTATCTTAAAAGGCAATACAAATGTAAAGCAATACATGCTGATAATACACCTGCTGACAATGCCACCCTGACTCTTCCTGAGTCAGACTGAGCTAATACTGGCCAATCTCAGGCTCTCAGCCAGCCAGATGGAAGGGAGGATGAAAGAAACACCCTCCAGCGAGACAGACTCTAATCTCCTCATCAGATAGCAGCTCAACAGGGTGGAGAGAGGAGAAGCTGGGTGGAAAGGGGAGAAGAGAGAAGACGGGTGGAGAGAGGTGAAAAGGAGGATACAGGGCAGCCTACATGGCCCCAGAAGGCTCCAAGGAGACGCTCTTTTAAAGCCTCAGTGGTTGTCAATGGGGTTTTCTGGGAGAGGAGAGGACACATGCCATTTTTACTCATCCAAAATGAAGGATTAACTAGTGTCATTGCCAGCATGTTTGCTATCATACTCACATAATGGGACTTAACTCTGATAATCATGTAGGCCAGCAAGAGATGATTAAAATATATTTAAATCTGACAGCAGCAGTCTTTTGGAAGCTATACTGACAGCAGAGGCATTCCATTCCACAGTGAATTACCGGTGAAATCCTCTTAGAAACTAATCCACTGTAGGGGTGAGCCGGAGTTGAGTTGGAGGATTACCATGGTAGAAGGCTGGTATCTAGCCTCAGGTTCAATTCAAGAGTCAACACCATGTCAATTTATATAATGTTTATACATCAAAACAGTGCCCATTTTGTTCAGAAAGCTTATATCACAAACCTTCTTGGCGCTCTGGGGCCCAGCCTCGTCGAAGCGGAATCTGACGATTCGGAAGTCCTTGCAGTAAAGGACAAGCTCGGTGGGATTAAACTTCAGCTTCTGGTTAGATCCCAGAACCTTCTGCTTGCCTTTAGCATCGTTCACTGAAAGGAACAAAAACAAATGGATAGTCAAATAGTAACAGTAGCAGCCTGGTCCCAGGTCTGTAGTCCTTATGTGTTTTAGAGGAGTTGGGCTAAAGCACATACAGTACAGATCTGGGACAACACCAGTATAGTGTGGGGTAATGTAAATGTGGGAAGTGGGCAGCTGAGTGACCATTGATTCCAAAGAAAAACAGCTCATCTATGTCACCACAGAGCTTCAGAGAAATTCAATCAAGTAGGAACTGAAATGTATTTGAAACGGTCTAAAAAACTAATGAGGAACCTCATTCTTCATGTTCGGACGACCCTTAATGGCATAATTCTCTAAATATACTTCTGTTACTCTGAGGTTCCTTGAGTATAACATATGGTAAAACATTGTCCAGTGGCTCACAAGACTCAACTGTTTATTTCACACTGATATATACTGAACAAAATTATAAACGCAACATGTAAAGTGTTGGTCCCATGTTTCATGAGATGAAATAAAAGATCCTAGAATTTTTCCATACGCACAAAAAGCTTATTTCTCAAAAATGTTGTACAAAAATGTGTTTACATCCCTGTTAATGAGCATTCCTTTGCCAAGATATTTCATCCATCTGACAAGTGTTGCATATCAAGAAGCTGATTTAACAGCATGATCATTACACAGGTACACCTTGTGCTGGGGACAATAAAAGGCCACTCTAAAATGTGCAGTTTTGTCACACAACACAATGCCACAGATGTCTCAAGTTGACAGTGTGCGCAATTGGCATGCTGACTGCAGGAATGTCCACCAGAGTTGTCAGAGAATTAAATGTTAATTTTTCTACCAAAACCACGTCGTTTTAGAGAATTTGGCAATATGTCCAACTAAATATCGGACTAAATATCGCAGACCACGTGTAACCACGCCAGCTAGGACCTTCTTCACCTGAGACCAGCCCCCCGGACAGCTGATGAAACTGAGGAGTATTTATGTCTCTAATAAAGCCCTTTTGTGGGGAAAAACTCATTCTGATTGGCTGGGCCTGGCACCCCAGTGGGTAGACCTGGCTCCCAAGTGGGTGGGCCTATGCCCTCCCAGGCCCACCCGTGGCTGCGCCCCTGCCCAGTCATGTGAAATCCATAGATTAGGGCCCAATTCATTTATTTAAATTGACTGATTTCCTTATATGAACTGTAACTCAGTTAAATCTTGAAATTGTTGAATGTTACGTTTATATTTTTGTTCAGTATATAATGATCTTAGAACCAGAAGGGGATGATATGCATGTTTCCGTGGCAAACCAGGAATCCAGCCTTGGCCTGTGTACCACCACCTGCACACACCTTCACTACCTTACCAGACAAGGATAAGACCTATGCCTCATCTCGGTTTGTCATTTACAGAGTGGTGGGTGGAGCGTTGGGTCAGTGTTTTTTGCCAAGCCAAGGCTCTCATAAAGGACCTTTGTTGAGGGCGTACTGAGTAGAAAACATTGCTTCATGCTCTATCAGCTCAGCACAACAGCCCACACTCCCAGCCATGTCAGCAGAGAGCAAGGCTATGAGTTACACAAACAAGGTTAATCCTGACCAGGCTTTTCAGCCAGGCCCAGGGCCCTCTGTCTGGGCTATGACCTCATCTATAGAGATACTAAATCGGTGACCAGGGGGAGGAGGCAGGCAACCACCAAAACTGGTTTAAATCAATGTTGTTTGTCTAAAATCAGCCTGGTACAGGATAGTCAAATACAACCTAAACACAAAGACTGGGGTCAGCCAGACGGGACGTGATTGGATTTGAGAGATCCGACTGGTCCCTCAGCCATCAGAAAAAACATTCAAGGGGATTTCAAAGGAGGAGAGCACAACCTGCCCATTGTGCATTCATAATTCAACAGCTGGGTGTAGATGAAGAATTACAGCCGTAGCGGTTCAAGAAGTGCGGGGGTCTCACAAAATCCACTATATCTGTCATAGAGACAGAATCATGGGGGGTAATCATTTCATAGGTCAATTATTTTACACTGGGTATTAAAAAAAAAAAAACATGACCTGTCAGGAACTCTTTTTTTCTGGACTAAAGGGACTGCCAGTGTCATACGAGTAGGCTACTTCCCCACTCCATTTTGGTGGAGATTGCCGTATGAGTTTGTTTGCCATCTCCTCACCATGGTTAACACAATGGCACATGCTCTTACCTGTCACCACTTGCTCCACACACGCCAGGGGAACATCATGCTCTCCAAGCAGCCGGTTGGCAACCTGGAACCTCTGAGGAGACAACAGAACACAACACAGAGATCAACATGGTGAGGAGTGGAGATACCTGGGGAAAAAGCACACAATAGTACCAGGGAGACCAGAGGTTTTAACTGGAGCAGAGTGGGACTGCACCACATGTTACAGCTGAGAAGAGAACATTTGAACCATCTGGAAATGCTCTGCCAGGAACACTGATGATACATTTGTTTTTCTATTTCAGTGAAATGTAATGATTAACATTGCATGAGCTGATGAATGGAGATCATTGACAACTTTCGAGCAAATGTGTGAATCTAAAAGTTACCCCATTTGAACTGAAAGGCAAATCCACAATTTTGCTATATTTTGCAATCAATGAGAACCATTAAGATCAATGCAGGATTTCCAAGAATAGTGCAATCCTTCCATGAGTCCTATAAACTTTCATTTTTCAAGTAAACAGGTCTGGGATGACTCACTTAAGTTGTTTAAGAGGCGAAGGCATCAAAATAAGCTTAACACAAAACAAGTGGTCTAAAAGCACAGGGTGGGAAGTCACATAAAACATCTGAAAGCTGACACTGGAAGAAAGACGGCAGTGTCCTACAAACCTTTTTGTTGATGAGTATTTCACAACAGACAAAAGGCCTATCCCACATGCTACTTATCATGTGACAACCTTGACCACACCTTCTCCAATAAACTCACGTGATCATGTAGGGCCAGTTTCCCGGACACAGATTAAGACTAGTCCTGGATTGTCTAGGATTAATCTGTGTCTGCGTAATCAGCCCATAGAGCTACAGTCATTTTTGTGAGAGAGGCACACAGAGAGTGCACCACAGGAGGTTGGTGGCACCTTAATTGGGGAGGACAGGCTTGTGGTAATGGCTGGAGCGGAATCATTGGAATGGCTTCAAATACATCAAACACATGGTTTACATGTGTTTGATGCCATTCCATTCGCTCTGTTCCAGCCATTATTATGAGCTGTCCTCACTTCAGCAGCCTCCACTGGAGTGCACTCACATTGAAAACATACCTGCTTGGGGAGGGCATCATGGGTGATGAAGGAAACCTTGAAGTTGGTGCATATCAGCTTCCCCCACAAGTCATCATGGCTGCTGTCTGCTCCGATGCACTTCCTCACAAAGCTCACTTCGTTCACCACAATCTCCCCTGACGATGAGAAACAGGAAATAACATTAACCATGACATTTAGGTTTCAAAGAAAAGCGGTAGAAAGGCCTGAAAAGGGACAGAAATAGGTGTGACCGTTAACCACAAAGTTATTTCAAGTCTTATAACGATGAAACAAAACATGGGCTGATGGCTGAGTAATATGAAATGAATCAAGCTGGGGAAAATGTGCTATGGAAGTGGAATGATCACATATGAGATGTCGATCTCCTAGTCTTATTCAGGTTTCTGCCATCGAGCTATGCTACGACAGTGATCTGTGCATTTCTCCTCTCAGGCCCTCTGATTGGCTCTAATGATCCCCACATTCCAGCCTGAGTCTGAGGCGTTGAGTCAGAGTGATGGAAAAACCTGTCTTTTTTAACCACTCCACAGATTTCATGTTAACAAACTATAGTTTTGGCAAGTCGATTAGGACATCTACTTTGTGCATGACACAGGTAATTCTTCCAACAATTGTTTACAGAAAGATTATTTCATTTTAATTCACTATATCACAATTCCAGTGGGTCAGAAGTTTACATATACAAAGTTGACTGTGCCTTCAAACAGCTTGGAAAATTCCAGAAAATTATGTCATGGATTTAGAAGCTTTTGGTAGGCTAATTGACATAATTTTAGTCAATTGGAGGTGTACCTGTGGATGTATTTCAAGGCCTACCTTCAAACTCAGTGCCTCTTTGCTCGACATCATAGGAAAATCAAAATAAATCAGCCAAGACCTCAGAAAAAAAATTGTAGACCTCCACAAGTCTGGTTCATCCTTGGGAGCAATTTCCAAATGCCTGAAGGTACCACATTCATCTCTACAAACAATAGTAAGCAAGTATAAACACTATGGGACCACGCAGCCGTCATACCGCTCAGGAAGGAGACGTGTTCTGTCTCCTAGAGATGAATGTACTTTGGTGCAAATCAATCCCAGAACAACAGCAAAGGACCTTGTGAAGATGCTGGAGGAAACAGGTAAAAAAGTATCTATAGCCACAGTAAAACGAGTCCTATATCGACAGCAAGGAAGGAAGCCACTGCTCCAAAACCGCCATAAAAAAGCCAGACTACGGTTTGCAACTGCACATAGGGACAAAGATCGTACTTTTTGGAGAAATGTCCTTTGGTCTGATGAAACAAAAATAGAACTGTTTGGCCATAATGACCATTGTTATGTTTGGAGGAAAAAGGGGAAGGCTTGCCAGCCCAAGAACACCATCCCAACCGTGAAGCACGGGGGTGGCAGCATCATGATGTGGGGGTGCTTTGCTGCAGGAGGAACTGGTGCACTTCACAAAATAGATGGCATCATGAGGAAGTAAAATTATGTGGATATATTGAAGCAACATCTCAAGACATCAGTCAGGAAGTTAAAGCTTGGTCACAAATGGGTCTTCCAAATGGACAATGACCCCAAGAATACTTCCAAAGTTGTGGCAAAATGGCTTAAGGACAACAAAGCCATCAAAGCCCTGACCTCAATCCTATAGAAAACTTGTGGGCAGAACTGAAAAAGCGTGTGCAAGCAAGGAGGCCAACAAACCTGACTCAGTTACACCAGTTCTATCAGAAGGAATGGGACAAAATTAACCCAACTTATTGTGGGAAGCTTGTGGAAGGCTACCCGAAACGTTTGACCCAAGTTAAACAGGCAATGCTACCAAATACTAATTGAGTGTATGTAAACTTCTGACCCACTGGGAATGTGATGAAAGAAATAAGAGCTGAAATAAATCTCTATTATTCTGACATTTCACATTCTTAAAATAAAGTGGTGATCCTAACTGACCTAAGACAGGGAATTTTTACTAGTATTAAATGTCAGGAATTGTGAAAAACTGAGTTTAAATGTATTTGGCTAAGGTGTATGTAAACTTCCGACTTCAACTGTACGTTCAGATTATACGCTGCATTGTCTATGAGCAAATTAGAGCATGACCGTACATTCAAATTAGAGCCTGACCTTACATTCATACAGTGGGGAGAACAAGTATTTGATACACTGCCGATTTTGCAGGTTTTCCTACTTACAAAGCATGTAGAGGTCTGTAAATTTTTATCATAGGTACACTTCAACTGTGAGAGACGGAATCTAAAACTAAAATCCAGAAAATCACATTGTATGATTTTTAAATAATTAATTTGCATTTTATTGCATGACATAAGTATTTGATCACCTACCAACCAGTAAGAATTCCGGCTCTCACAGACCTGTTAGTTTTTCTTTAAGAACCCCTCCTGTTCTCCACTCATTACCTGTATTAACTGCACCTGTTTGAACTCGTTACCTGTATAAAAGACACCTGTCCACACACTCAATCAAACAGACTCCAACCTCTCCACAATGGCCAAGACCAGAGAGCTGTGTAAGGACATCAGGGATAAAATTGTAGACCTGCACAAGGCTGGGATGGGCTACAGGACAATAGGCAAGCAGCTTGGTGAGAAGGCAGCAACTGTTGGCGCAATTATTAAAAAATTGAAGAAGTTCAAGATGACGTCAATCTCCCTCGGTCAGGGGCACCATGCAAGATCTCACCTCGTGGGGCATCAATGATCATGAGGAAGGTGAGGGATCAGCCCAGAACTACAAGGCAGGACCTGGTCAATGACCTGAAGAGAGCTGGGACCACAGTCTCAAAGAAAACCATTAGTAACACACTACGCCGTCATGGATTAAAATCCTGCAGCGTCCCCCTGCTCAAGCCAGCGCATGTCCAGGCCCGTCTGAAGTTTGCCAATGACCATCTGGATGATCCAGAGGAGGAATGGGAGAAGGTCATGTGGTCTGATGAGACAAAAATAGAGCTTTTTGGTCTAAACTCCACTCGCCGTGTTTGGAGGAAGAAGAAGGATGAGTACAACCCCAAGAACACCATCCCAACCGTGAAGCATGGAGGTGGAAACATCATTCTTTGGGGATGCTTTTCTGCAAAGGGGACAGGACGACTGCACCGTATTGAGGGGAGGATGGATGGGGCCATGTATCGCGAGATCTTGGCCAACAACCTCCTTCCCTCAGTAAGAGCATTGAAGATGGGTCGTGGCTGGGTCTTCCAGCATGACAACGACCCGAAACACACAGCCAGGGCAACTAAGGAGTGGCTCCGTAAGAAGCATCTCAAGGTCCTGGAGTGGCCTAGCCAGTCTCCAGACCTGGACCCAATAGAAAATCTTTGGAGGGAGCTGAAAGTCCGTATTGCCCAGCGACAGCCCCGAAACCTGAAGGATCTGTATGGAGGAGTGGGCCAAAATCCCTGCTGCAGTGTGTGCAAACCTGGTCAAGAACTACAGGAAACGTATGATCTCTGTAATTGCAAACAAAGGTTTCTGTACCAAATATTAAGTTCTGCTTTTCTGATGTATCAAATACTTATGTCATGCAATAAAATGCAAATTAATTACTTAAAAATCATAATGTGATTTTCTGGAATTTTGTTTTAGATTCCGTCACTCACAGTTGAAGAGTACCTATGATACAAATTACAGACTTCTACATGCTTTGTAAGTGGGAAAACCTGCAAAATCGGCAGTGTATCAAATACTTGTTCTCCCCACTGTATATACATGGAGTACACAGAGAAATGAAATGCTGACTTGGTTATTGTGTAGGCTACTTCTTGTATATGACGAATTAACGTGTTACTTATGAATTACGCCCAAGGCTAGGCCTATTTGTTCATGCCTGTATTCCATGTAGAACATTGTTTACAAGCTACATTACATGATCATTGTCACTGCATCACAATTTATTTAATGTAAGCACAAGAATGTAACAATAAAACTATGGCTTGTGAGTCTTATTGAAGATGGGGAGTGGGGATAGTAGGGTGGAGTTCTACTGTCATGCTTCTCAGCATGGATTAAGATCAGATAAGGAATAGAGAGAGAGAAATAGGTTGTAATTCTGGGACAAGGCAGCAACCGTCCACCATCAGCCCCATCCATCACTACTGTGTTTACTTCCACAGCTGGGTCTAATAATATGCAGGCTTGATGAATTAACAGCTCTTTTGTGGAGGCAGAATGCTGACAGGTCTGACACAAGACTACAGTACAGCTACACACAGCCTGTGCTGCAGCCTTTAACACCCACTGGACTGCAACTCTGCCAGCAAGTAACCTGTGTTACCACAACATCTAACAAACAGTACTGTGGTCATGTCATCAACCACTTACATCATAGCACACTCTGTCACAGAGTTGGCTACTTTCAGTGCATATTCAGATAAGTTGGCCAAGGTCGTGGTCTATCATGTGACCAGTGGTAACACAGATCCAGAATAGTCACAAGGCCTATCCTATGTGTGATTGGCATGTCAAAAACATGTATATCATGTGACCATTCTGGAGGAAACAAACACTTCCTAGAATGAGGTTCTCCTTTTTGACTAAGTCCACAAAACCCTAAAGCGAATACGGCTATTCATGTGATCAGACCTGCAGACTGACCTGACTAACCACAAGCTGGCTTTGCTTCCTGTGTTTTTGTAGCTTTCAAACCAGGCCACCTGTGTTTGCGTACAGCACCTAGCAGACCAGATCAGTTTGGACAGCTGGTGGCGTGGGGCACAGGCTCAGAGAGACCCACCATGATCTCTGTATACAGTGATTATCACAATCCTCTCGGAGTCACGAGACTAGGGAGAAATGCCTCAGTTACAACACAGAGGGCAGTTAAAGGGACAGCTATGCTTCAGCATTCCACCTGTACAATAGCAGAGTATAGTGCGCCAGTAACACCATCACATTGTTGATGGATAGCGATAGGACACGTCATTCTGTGAAACTTGTGACTTTTCCCATATTTGCCTAGGTTGTGTGATTAACTGAGTAGAACTCACGTGCTGACAAACTAAGCGGTGAAGAGAGACTGAGTACAGTGGGAGTATGTGAGCCAGAGAAGTGAGAATGTGTACAGAGAGTTAGCTTGCCTCATGCAAACACCACTGCCAGGCACCTCCTCCCTACAGAAATTAAGGGTGGAGGAGGACAGATTAACAGAGAGAGAGAGGAAGATGGAAGAGAGAGGACAGTTGAGCTGATTTGTAGAGATGAGTTAGCGCCACTGGGGTCATCTGTCTGGTCAGTGTGGTGTGGACTTGACCATTCAATCAGAGACCCCTTTGTATGGGTCACATTCAAGTCGCATAGCAACACTGCCGAGGAACTAGGAGGCCCACAAACAAAGCCAAAGTCTCTCCATTCAGGGCCACCGTCACAGATCCATGAACTAAAGATCAGAACATAGACCATGGTGTAAAATCAAACTTGAGATTCACTGTAGGTTAAACTGTTTGTGAATTTGTACATTTTATTAGGATCCCCATTAGCTAACGCTGTAACGTTAGCTAATCTTCCTGGGGTCCAACACCAATTAATAAGACATTACAAACAATTACAAATTAAGACTTTACAAACATTTAACAAGTAGACAATAGACAATTAAAATACCTGACAGGTATACATTTAACATTAAGTTGATGCTTTCTATTTCCTGTCCAGTAATATAGTCTATCGCATTAGATGTTATTTAAAAAATTTTTTGAAGGTGTATTTAATTTTTTCCTGAGACATATGGATTGGTAAAGAGATCCATTCAGCTATGGCTCTATATAAAACTGTAGATTTAAGGTGATTTGTCCTTGGCTTGGGTTGTCTTAGATGCCCTGAATTTACCTGTCTGGTTTGGTGGTTATGCGTGTTGCTAGTAAGTACTAACTGGTCTAAAAAATACTTTTTTTTTTAAATAAATAAAACATTCCTAAAGAAAATCAAAAGACTGGATAGTAATTTGTTTTCAACGTGAAGCCATGAGAGATTCTGATGCATTTGGATAATATTCATATGGAAAGAGCTAATCTGGCAGCCATGTTTTGAGCAATTTGGAGCTTTTTTTATATCCTTCTTTGCTGCAGATGACCATAGAACTGGAAAGTACTCTAGGTGTGATAGGGCCAGGGATTAAATCACCTGATTCAGCGTGCTAGATGTTACATACTCTGAACATTTTCTTGTAACAGCAATTCCCTTACCGATCTTAATAACAACATAATCTATGTGTTCTGACCTTGATAAAGCTGTGTCCACAAAAGCCAAGTAGTTTTGTTTTTTTCCCTTGCTCTACAAATTCAATTGGGGCTCATCAGCGAGCATATGTCTTGAAGCAAACAGAATACATTTAGTTTTAGAAAAGTTAAACACCAATTTGTTCATATCAACCCACTCAGACACCATTCTTAGTTCACTACTCAGTACATCTGTTAGCTCATTACATTCTGATTCTGCGCTATACATTGTAGTCATCAGCATACATTATGTAGTACAGTTGAGGGAGGGGAGGTGACTATCTTATTTTGTAAAGCAAGGACAGGTACACATGAGTGCGTCATGTTTACTTTCACTGACAGTATTCATTGACACACTGGCAGAACCATCAAAGCAGGGCTATACAGTGTGACCGCTTTACTCACATATGCTCCTGAACATTTTGCTGTGCGATCCTTAAAAATTAAGGATTCTAGCCTTATTACATCAAATATTTGTCATTGTGGTTCTACATTTATTTGTGTACCGAAACATTTTCCAATTTATGCGCACATGCGCTCCTTGTAAAAAAAAAAGTCAGAGTAGAGCCCTGCAAAGCAGAGAAAATAGCAATAAAGTGCAAGAGGGGGGGTTTTGTTTGCATTTCAGTTGCGTAGGCAAAACCATGCAAGGCGCTTCTATTTTAGAATGAGGGAAGGTCCATTCTCTGTTGCTTAATTATAAAGAGTGAACGCCTCAAAGGGAAATTAGTCCCACAGCACAACCTCTGGTTCACTACTTGTCCTCAGACTCAGATACAGTGGGGAGAACAAGTATTTGATACACTGCCGATTTCGCAGGTTTTCCTACTTACAAAGCATGTAGAAGTCTGTAATTTTTATCATAGGTACTCTTCAACTGTGAGTGACGGAATCTAAAACAAAAATCCAGAAAATCACATTGTATGATTTTTAAGTAATTAATTATTTGTTTTGGTTTCTTTGTATGTATGGATTACTTGGGTTGTTACCAACATCTGGTGAAACTTTCATGTCAATAGCACCTTTGGAAATATATTTACTGAGAAAAATTGTGACGTGTTCAATACTTATTTCACCCGCTGTACTTCAATAGCTAAAAATGCATATGATATGAGTGAGGGTAATAATAGTTTACTTAATAGACAGACTGGTTAAATGAACAGGCAAGTGAATATTTTGCATGGTTAAATTAGCTGTACAGGTAAATATACAGTTATATTCACAGGTAAGTGAATACTTGCGTGGTTACATAAAATGTACAGGTAAATGACAGGAAGAGATACTTAAATAGCTAAATGTGTGTATGATATAATTTGGGGTAATAATAGTAATTCCCTTAAAATACAGTCCTTAGTGCGCAGGGTTTACTTACAGATAACTACACGTATTGCACATTCAATATACTAAAAGCAATGAAAAAAGATACAACTGACAGGATACTAATATGCATTTCTGAGTGAATGACTATGTAAGTTAAGTCCAAGAATTACTTGCAATATTGCACGTGATATGATATAACAACTGTACATACAGACCTGAATGAATAAATAAATACGTCCTGAGTGAATGAGTGATTACAGACCAGAGTTACTCACGGATGGATGCACAAATCTTTAAACTAGGTCCTAACACCCCAACAGTTCCAGGTCTGTGTTGCCGACGACACGGCACCCCGGTGAGGCATTAAATAGTATAATAGCCGCCGGCAGGAAGGACCTCCTGTAGCGCTCTCTGGCACACCGTGGTGGGATCAGTCTGTGACTGAAGATGCTCCTCTGCGTCATAACCATGGCATGCAGAGGGTGGGTGACGTTGGCCATGATGGCCAGCAGTTGGCCAGGATCCGTCTCTCCGTCACCTCCTCTAGAGTGTCAAGGCTCAACCCCAGGACAGAGCTAGCCTTCCCGATCAGCTTATTTACCCGAGAAGCATCAACAGCTTTTATGTTGGCTCCCCAGCACACCACTGCATAAAAAGATGGCACTGGCCACCACAGACTGGTAGAAGGTATGCAGTAGTTTACTGCACACGTTGAAGGACCTGAGCCTCCTCAGAAAGTAGAGTCTGCTCTGGCCCTTTTTGTACAGGGCCCCGGTGTTACCAGCCCATTCCAGCCTGTTATCCATATGGACTCCCAGGAACTTGTATGACCCAACCATTTCCACATCCATCCCCTCTATAGGGACTGCAGTCAGTTGTGCCTTGGTTCTCCTGAAGTCCACCACCATCTCCTTTGTTTTGCTGATGTTGAGCTGAAGGTGGTTCTGCTCACACCACAACACAAAGTCACTGATTGTGCTCCTGTACTCCTCCTCCTGCCCACCCCTGATGCACCCTACAATTGCGGAGTCATCCGAGAACTTCTGTAGGTGGAATGTTTCAGAGTTATATCTGAAGTCAGAGGTGTAGAGGGTGAACAGGAAGGGGGACAGGTCCGTTCCCTGGGGGGCCCCTGTGTTGCTCACTGCCCGTTCTGACACACAGCTCTGTAGTCGCACAAATTGTGGACTACCTGTCAGGTAGTCCGTGACCCAGGAGACTAAGGGTGCTTCCACTTTCATCCTCTTCATCTTCTCACCCAGTAGCAGGGGCTGAATGGTGTTGAAGGCGAGGACTAACCTTTCCAGGGTTTTCATGATGTGGGATGTTAGCGCTACAGGTCTGAAGTCATTCAGAACAGTGGGGTGTGCCTTCTGGAGCACTGGGACGAGGCAGGATGTTTTCTACAGCACAGGAACCCTTTCTAGGCTCAGGCTAAGGTTGAAGCGACGCTGGAGTATTCCACACAGTTGGTCAGTACAGACCCTAAGCACCCTTGGGCTGATGCCATCAGGGCCCGCCACATTCCACTGATGTATCTCTCCAGCTCTCTCTTCACTTGGTTGGTGGTGAAAGCCAGCCCAGGTGAGGAGGTGGGGGGAAGGGGTGTGTTGAGGATCAGTCCAGAGGGAGCAAGGTTGGAGGTTGGGTCGCTGATTGTCTCAACAGATGTGTTGTGAGCAAAGTGGGGGTGGGACAGCCGTGAGGGTGTGGGGCCTGGGGAGCTGGAAGGAAGGTGGACAGGGTCAGTATCGAACCTGTTAAAAAATTGGTTCAGCTCATTGGCTCTGTCCTGGGTCCCCTCCGTCTGCCCACTGTTTGACTTTTTGAAGCCAGTGATATTTCTCATACCCTTCCACACCTCTCTCACCTGGCTCTACTTTAGCTTGTCTTCCATTTTCTCCTTATACCCTCTCTTCCCCTCAGCAATCCGCAACTTCAGCTCCCTCTGGACGCATTTCAATTTGTCCTTGTCCCCCTCCTTGAAGGCCCTCTTCTTCTCATTCAGCAGGGCCTTCAGGTCCCTGGTGACCCAGGGTTTATTATTTGGGAAACAGCGTACCTTCCTGGTGGGTACAGTGTTGTCTACACAAAAATTGATATAGTCTGTTTTGCAGTCAGTAAGTCCATCGATGTCCTCCCCATGAGCCTCACAAAACACATCCCAGTCTGTTGTTTCAAAGCAGTCCTGTAGGGCCTCATTCGCCTCCGGGGACCATCTCCTAATGGCCCTAGTGGTCGCAGGCTGCTGTTGGACCAAAGGCCTGTAGAGTGGAGTGAGGTGGACAAGGTTGTGATCCGATCAACCGAGGGGAGGGAGTGCAGTGGAGTTGTATGCATCCTTCACATTAGCATATAACAAGTCCAGAGTTTTATTATTCCTGGTTGGGCACTTCACGAACTGTTTGAACATGGGCAGCGTTGCAGAGAGAGATGCATGGTTAAAATCCCCCGAAATGGCAAAGAAAGCACTGGGATGCGCTGTCTGTAACCTCGCGATAACAGAGTCGATGACGTCACACGCTGTGTTTGCGTCAGTGGAGGTAGGGTCTCAGGCTAACGGCTAACAGCTCAATGTCCGGGCTACACAACTCTTCCTTAAGAGTAATATGGCTCGGATTACACCATCTGTTGTTAACTAATAAAGCAAGCCCCCCTCCCTTGCTCTTACCGGAAGAGACGCTATCCCTGTCTGCTCTGATGGTCCGGAAGCCACCGATAGTGACGTTCTCTATGGGGATGTTATCGTTCAGCCAAGTCTCCACGGACAAGACCCTCAAACTCGTCCAATTTGTTATGCAGCGATCTCACGTTGCCCATAATGATAGAAGGTATAGCCGGCTTGTACTTCCTCAGCTTTGCCTTACACTTCAATCCCACCCTACATCCACGCCTTTTCAACTCGTCCGGAATATCGAACTTTTCCCTGGGGTGCAGCAGCGCTGCGTGTGCTAAATACAGGAGCTGGGCTCTGTTGTAAATAATAATAACAGACTCCTGTAGACGTTCAGTTGTGAGAAAAATAAAAAGTCCCTCATTGATAAAAAGGACAGTTAAAACCGTAGCACTCCATAATCCTGAACTATTATAGTTCAACTGTTGCCCAAAAAAACTCAAGAGAAACAAAAAATTTGGCACGAACAACAGGAGCTGCTTAACAGGCGACCACGCAGGGCGGCGCCAACACTTAGTATATGTAAACTTCTGACCCACTGGAATTGTGATATAGTGAATTATAAATAATCTGTCTGTAAACAATTGTTGGAAGAATTACTTGTGTCATGCGAAGTAGATGTCTTAACCGACTTGCCAAAACTATAGTTTGTTAACATGAAATCTGTGGAGTGGTTGAAAAATGTGTTTTAATGACTTCAACTTAAGTATATGTAAACTTCCGACTTCAACTGTATGTGTATATGTTGTGTAACTGTTAGATATTACTGCACTGTCAGAGCTAGAAGCGCAAGCATTTCGCTACACCCGCAATAACATCTGCTAACCATGTGTATGTGACCAATAAAATTTGATTAAACCAACTCGCATCCTCTCTAAACTGGGATTTGATTGCAAAGTCAGGAAGGAATATATGAACCAGCCCATTGTTAATTAAGACTAAATTATGCAACGTTAGTTGCAGTGATGAAAAGGGAGCCAGGCAGGCACTGCATTGCCATGGTGACTTGAGACAGCCCAGAGAAAATAGACTCAGTTGGATTAGACTACCACAGCTTAATGATGCGACAATAAGGGATGCAAAAGACCTGTGGACAAAACCACAAGTGAGGTGCACTGACAGACAAAACAAGCAATTACATTTAGTTGAAGAGATATGGGAGTTTTCACTGGTCATTGAAATGTGTATATATATATATATATATATATATATATATATATATATATATATATATATATATAAATCATCTTCTACATTAGCATGAGAAGAAAAACTATAGCTGGATGAGATCAGCCTTTACTGGTTATTTTTCAGGAGTTTTGATGGTTGGATTCATTTATGTAGCCTCTATGTACTCATAACATAGTTGTTCGTTACAAATAGAACAGTCAGAAACAACAAGCTAGCTGTGGCAGAGGGAACTGTAAACTCACCTGGAAGTAACCTAGCCTCTAACTTCTTGATAGGTAGTTGTGGAGTTTTTTTCAGATTATTCTGCATGAAAGGTAAAACGGAGAAAGTTTGTTAGTCTATAATAAGCAAAGTAAATGTTGCACAACATATACAGTAGTTAGTCAATTAACAAGTAATCCTAGCTAGCTAGCTAATTACTCAGTAGTAGCAAGTAATAGTATTGTGAGGACACAGTAACGTAGCTAGTAAAGTTACTCACCTGTAAAGGCGGAAGGTAAGATTTAAAGGTTGGTTTCAAGGGTTTCACAGAAAACATTATTAATAGCTTGAGTCCAACAACTAAAGATGATTAATGCATACTTCCAAGACTTCAGTAAGAAAACTGTCAAAAGTTAGCTAACGTGTACGCTGGATAGCACAATAACATTTCGAAAATAAACTGCTGAAAATGTCAAGTAGTCAACAATACAGTCAATTCTAGATAGATTTCCCCATTTGGATCAGGCTGAGGACGGTAGCTGATCCCCTTTCGTGTCAACACACAGCTGCGGTACTGTGCTGGCGAGAATATGTCTGTTCTCCTAGCGAGCTAACGTTAGTTAGCCCCGTAGTTAGCCGCTAGCAAGGAAGTTTTAGTTCGTGAAACAATTTAGGTAGAGCTAGCTTTATCTAGCAAGCATTCCATTTGCAGAACTTTGCGAACGCCTTGCTGCAGAACGTGGGTCCATTCATCACCTTGCTGGAGAAGAACTCCACAACGTAAATCCTGATGGCATACAGCAGTGATAACTTTCGAATTTAGATAGCTAGCAGCATTATATCCAATGCTTTGCCATCCTTTTCGCTATATGGACACAACGACCATGTTTACCTTCGGGAGGAGACCGAGACAGACAGGGGAGGAGTTTCGGGGCGGGCTATATTGCACCCCCAACCACAGATCTGGGACCAGTTTTAACTGACTCCTTTCCAGACTATATAAACATTTGAAAATATAAACGCAGGAGCCTTTTGACCTACAACGGAGGGCATGGGAAAGCCCCATAAAGTGCTTGGGGCTCCCAAGTGGCGCAGTGCTCTAAGACACTGCATCTCAGTGCTAGAGGCGTCACTACAGACAACCTGGTTCAAATCCAGACTATCAAAACCGGCCGTGTTTGGGAGTCCCATAGGGCGGCGCACAATTGGCCCAGCGTCGTCCGAGTTTGGCCATTGTAAATAAGTATTTGACCCTAACTGACTTGCCTAGTTAAATAAAAGTTGAAATAAAATTCCCCTATGGATAATCCAATTGATATTGCATATCAAAATAAAAAATCCTGTTCAATTTATTTATGCAATTCAATGTCACATTTATTTATTTCACCTTTATTTAACCAGGTAGGTCAGTTGAGAACAAGTTCTCATTTACAACTGCGACCTGGCCAAGACAAAGCAAAGCAGTGCAACAAAAAAAAAAAAAAAGTTACACAGTAAACAAACGTACAGTCAATAACATATATATATATACACAGAGTGCAAATGTAGTGCAAAATGCAGTAAGGTAGGACAATAAATAGGCCATAGTGGTGAGATAAATGACAGATTAGCATTAACACTGGAATGATGGATGTGCAAATTATGTGCAAATAGAGATACTGGAGTGCAAAATTAGCTAAAATAAATATGGGGATGAGGTAGAAGGGTAGGCTATTTACAGAAGGGCTATATACAGGTGCAGTGATCGATAAGCAGCTTTGACAGCTGATGCTTAAAGTTTGAAAGGGAGATAGGAACCTCTAGCTTCAATGATTTTTACAATTCGTTCCAGTCATTGGCAGCAGAGAACTGGAAGGAATGGCGGCCAAAGGAGGTGTTGGCTTTGGGGGTGACCAGTGAGATATACCTGCTGGAGCGCATGCTACGGGTAGGTGTTGCTATGGTGACCAGTGAGCTGAGCTAGGGCGGGGATTTACCTAATAAAGACTTAGATGACCTGGAGCCAGTGGGTTTGGCGACGAATATGTAATGAGGGCCAGCCAACGAGAGAATACAGGTCGCAGTGGTGGGTAGTATATGGGGCTTTGGTAACAAAACGTATGGCACTGTGATAGATTACATCCAATTTGCTGAGCAGAGTGTTGGAGGCTATTTTGTAAATGACATCGCCGAAGTCAAGGATCGGTAGGATAGTCAGTTTTACAAGGGCGTGTTTGGCAGCATGAGTGAAGGAGGCTTTGTTTGCGAAATAGGAAGCCGATTCTAGATTTAATTTTGGATTGGAGATCGTTAATGTAAGTCTGGAAGTTGAGTTTACAGTCTAACCAGACGCCTAGGTATTTGTAGGTGTCCACATATTCTAAGTCGGACCTGTCGAGAGTAGTGATGATAGTCCGGTGGGCTGGTGCGGGCAGCATTCGATTGAAAAGCATGCATTTAGTTTTACTAGCATTTAAGAGCAGTTAGAGGCCACGGAAGGAGTGTTGTATGGCATTAAAGCTTGTTTGAAGGTTAGTTAAGTGTCCAAAGAGGGGCCAGATGTATACAGAATGGTGTCGTCTGCGTAGAGATGGATCAGAGAGTCACCTGCAGCGAGAGCGACATCGTTGATGTCTATAGAGAAATGGGTTGGCCCAAGAATTGAACCCTGTGGCACCCCCAAAGAAACTGCCAGAGGATCGGACAATAGGCCCTCAGATTTGACACACTGAACTCTGTCTGAGAAGTAGTTGGAGAACCAGGCGAGGCAGTCACTTGAGAAACCAAGGCTGTTGAGTCTGCCAATAAGAATGCTGTGATTGACAGTCGAAAGCCTTGGCCAGGTCGATGAAGACTGCTGCACAGGACTGTCTTCTATCGATGGCGGTTATGATATCGTTCAGTACCTTGAGCGTAGCTGAGGTGCACCCATGACCAGCTCGGAAACCAGATTGCATAACATAATAATTAGGCAATGAAACAGAGTATCACACAATATCAGAGAGACAGTAAGCACAACTGTAGGACTGAGCACTAACATCTATTGAAAATGTTAAATCCAGCATGAGTGAACAAATAGCTTCAATTAATAAGAAAGTAAATCCTCATTATCTTTCTATTTTCGTGAACTAAGTTTATTGAGTCACAACCTGTACAATCAATATAACCAACACCAACACCCAATTCTGGTCTAAACACAATATCTACATGATATGAGTAACTAATGGTTGTTAGTAATTCATACTTTAGTTCCAATCCTGAGGTGGTCAGTTGGATGACGTCCGAGTGGTCTGGGGGTCAAAGGCCTCATACTCAGTATTGAGCCTGACTACAGAATAGGGCTCGGCAGCAGCAACATGTTCCTCAGCCCCAGGATCTCTCACTTCATTCAGCTTCACAAGTCAGTAGGGCCCCACCTCTCTTCTGCCCACAGCGTATGGGGAGCCTACATCCAGAAAGAGGAAGTAGTGGGGTTAGATGGGTTTGAGTTGCAGTCAGCAGCACTATTTCTATGAACACATTCACACATTCCTTTCATGGAGTAAATATGCACACTCACACGTCTCCTCTCCATCTTGATCTCTGTAATAAATCAATAAAAGCATTATTCTAGAATAAATAGTGTGTAATGATAAGAGGTTTATAGGACATTTTATTTTCAAACTAAAACATACCTTTTCATCCTCAGAGTGTGACATTTTGCAGCCTCAAGTTCCTCTGGCCAAAGTTTGTGCTTTAAACTTTTGCTCTGCAGATGGCGCTACTTACCAGTTTTCCTGGCATTGTCATGCACCCAGCTCTTCAGAGGGGACCAACTCGGCGGAAAATCTGTCTCCCACCAACGGGTGGCGTTTTTTCGATATTTCGCACAACAAGCAAGGACTTTTTGTATGGAGGTCAATGTGTCGAATTGTCAACAAAAAGGAATGGCTTATTTGCTAGGTGAGGTTAATTTGATCGAATATAAGTTTCGTAATGCTTAAGTTGTTACGAGTGTATTGTTAAGTAGGACGTGACATCCAGGCAACTTTGAGAAAAAAACAATACCAGAGTTGTCGCTATGAGGCTTGTAGTGTCCCTATTGAATACAGGCGGTTGACGTCAACAACCCTCATCGAATATTTAAAAACAGATTACGTAATGAGATGTATCCACAATCCAACGAAAGGATAGGCGGGAGCTAAACAGCCCATCGTGCTGCTTTGTGGACAATGACTCCCATCGTTGGGGCGGAGAGACATGTATCTTGTTGGTATATCCATAATCTTTGTTCTTCATCAACGACTGTTGACTTTAAGGAATGAGGTTCTCCAACTCACGCACGTGTCTGACAGGGATGTTAGAAATGCAGCATAACCTGTTACATATTGGCTATGTTTGAGAGGATCAGGTGAATGCAGGCGAAAGCCTGGTCTACAAATCACCGTGCATTATAAATAACGACTAATTTATACATCTGAGTTACAATTTACCCATGATATATTGCGGTTTTGATCCTCTCAAAAACAGCCAATGTCATAGGCAGCCTGCATGCCATTGTTAGGCCGGTCATAAGTTAGAAACCAGAGAGAGCACCCTAACATTTTAGTCATTTAACACCCACCCTTGTCCAAAGCAATTTGTAGGAGCAGTTGGGGTTAAGAAATGTGGCTGTGAGAAACTATGTGCAATCATATGTTCAGGGACTTGAAAAACAAGACAACATTTTAAATCCACAATTCAATAAAGGCCTGAGACACAGATCTGATCAATATTACTGTAAAAGAAAATGTGTTTCACAACACCTCAGATGGGCATACCCAGGGAGAAGGAGAGCAGGTCCAACTAGCATGAAGACAACCTTGCCATAACTTATGCGCACCAACCTTCTCATAGTCATGGGAATCTTTCACAGAAAACAGCCAGGTTATATACTGAAGGTCATGCCCTTAATTACAATCAATCTCCCACACCTGGCGCTGACAGAGGTACAAGGCCGTGTTCACCAACTTAGACTGGGTTTACACAGGCAGCCCAATTCTGATATTTTGACCAATCAGATCTGCTCTGAACTAGAGCTGATGTTAAAAGGTCTGATGTGAATGGTTAAAAGACCAATTAGTGGAAAAATATCAGAATTGAGCTGTCTGTGTAAACGCAGCACATATAATGGTTTTCGTTCAATCCTTACAATTACATAAATTAACTGGGTGAACTCTTTCTATATTTGACACAGTGAACAACGAGGGCTTTGTCTTCATCTCACTGCTCCAGTTATTTGTGTTCACACAGTTGTTTTATCTGTGACATGAGAACTAATTTAATGTCATACTGTAAAATTCATTCACATTATGACTGTTTTGGTTATGTTACTTACACTGCCTTCAGAAAGTTTTCACACCCCTTGACCTTTTGACTTTTTCCACATTTTGTTGTGTTATAGCATACGTTTAAAATTGATTAAATTGAGATTGTTTTGTCACTGACCTACATACAATTCCCCATAATTTTTCGAAACTTTTACAAATTAATTACAAATGAAAAACTGAAATGTCTTGAGTCAATAAGTATTCAACCCCTTTCTTATGGCAATCCTAAAGAAGACCAGGAGTAAAAAACAAGTCACATAATAAGTTACATTCTTTTTTAATGAGTACCTCATCTCGGTATCCCACACATACAATCATCTGTAGGGTGCCTCAGTCGAGCAGTGAATTTCATAGTTTCAACCACAAAGACCAGGGAGGTTTTCCAATGCCTTCGCAAAGAAGGGCACCTATTGGTAGATAGGTAAACAAAACAAAAACAAGTCATTGAATATTCCTTTGAGCATGGTGAAGTTATTAATTACACTTTGGATGGTATATCATCACACCCCATCACTACAAAGATAGAGGTGTCTTTCCTAACTGAGTTGCGGAGAGAAAGGAAGCCACTCAAGGATTTAAACATGAGGCCAATGAGATCTGTTAAAACAGTTACAGATTTTAATGGCTGTGGTAGGAGAGAACTGAGGATGGGTCAACAACATTGTAGTTACTTTACAATACTAACCTAATTAACAGAGTAAAAAGAAGGAAGCTTGTACAGAATAAAAATATTCCAAAACATGCATCCTGTTTACAATAAGGCACTAAAGTAATACTGCAAAAAATGTGGCAAAGCAATTTACTTTTGTCCTGAACTCAAGCATAGTGGTGGCTGCATGATGTTATGGGTATGTTTGTAATCGTTAAGGAATAGGGAGTTTTTCAGGATAAAATGGCAATATCAAAGGAATATTAAACTTTTTCTGTTCAATTTAGAAGGAAAGATAAACTTGCAAAAGCTATCCCATGAGTGATCAAAAAGTATCATAATGTGTATAATGCTTGTACAATATGGTCCTCTTTCAGAATAAATTCTTATCAAATTCAAAGCTCTTATGTGTCTGTTTTGATTGAGCCACACTTTTTACCAACAGCAAATGCGTTCTCCAACGTACCCAAAATCATCTCGTGGGATTCCCTCTGGAGTGACGCTTCCAGATTCCGCTCCTATTGGATGAGGGCTAGACGAATTTTCCATTAATGGATTGTTTGGTCAGGCTTTTCAGTCTACTACCAGCCTCGAAGTTTAACTTCACCGCTCAAACATTCAGCAGCATTCGGAGCCTGAATTCAGTTCCTATGCCGATTCATGTTTAGACTATAGCTACATAATATACATATTAAACTGGTCCTGAGGAGAATCCGTGCGTCCCTGCTTGGAAGGCATCTGGGATCTTATTGTTTATTTGGACTTCGTCTTGTTTGTTTTCTTATAATCCGTCGTTTTACATTTTTTTGTAATAAACGGAATACAAGGATACATTGTAACTGTCTGGGGAAGGAGAGAGAATGGTAAGATAACTTATCTGTTACAGACCATTTTCTTCTGGATAATCATGTCATATGGATATGAAGGAACACGATAATGTATCTTCTTGAAAGGGACGTGAAAGTTCTTATATATTCTTAAATATACGGAAGATCTAATGGATTCGTGATAATATGACGTTACATTTTTTTTATAAATCTCAAGATCAGCATATTCCAATTGCACAGTATAAAGGGTCAATACAAGGGAACAATGTAATTTTAGGAAATATTTTCTTATTTTACAATTTTTATGAATTGTAAAATAACGTTGATATTGCATTCTGTAAATTGTCACCAGACTATTTGGAGAAATGTTTAGTTGGCTAGTCATTCAACAAGGTCATGTCACCACGAGTCATTGCCTACTGAGGGGCTGCAAGGGTCATTTTTAGAGGCTGATGTGAAGTTGCCTATTATTGTAACCAATAGCCTTTATGTTTTTTAATTGCCATAGAGAATGATAACATACCTGGATGTATGCGAGCCTACTTTATGGAATTATTTATTTATTGCAATCATGTTAGGTTTTGTTTTGCTACAGTGAAAAGTTCAATTCAAAGAATAACATGGACTAAATGCAGCTTCTAGTCTCCTTTAGGTCATCAATCCAATCTAGCAGGTTGTATGGAATGTTGATAAGAATGCAACAACAATCCAATCACCTATTTTCCCCCCTATTTGAGGAGTAGCCTACCTACCATATGGCAATGATAAAAGTTCTCTCGCTCTCTCTCTCGCCCTCCCTCTCTAACTGTGCAAGATTTTGTATTTGGATGAGATGTATAGTAAAACATTGACCCAATAAAATGTTTTGGACAACAGTGTGTATCGGATACCAAAGCCTTAGTGAGACATATTAAAGATGAAAACTGGATCTTGGATCTCTTGAGATTTAGAGGGCCCAGATGGAAACAGTCTGCTCTGTTCATTGTTAAACTGGTTTGTTTACTCTCTGTGATACCATCAAATTATACATCTGTATGGGAGGGGTGTTGTAAAAGAAAGGTGGCCTGCAGTTACAGTCACTATAGCAACCACCTATATTGACAGACAGTCCCAATTTTTTTTATTATGATTTTATTTTTTTAAACCTTTATTTAAATAGGCAAGTCAGTTAAATTCTTATTTACAATGACGGCCTACACCGGCCAAACTCGGACAACGCTGGGCCAATTGTGCGCCGCCCTATGAGACTCCCAATCACAGCCGGTTGTGATACAGTCTGGATTCAAAACAGGTTGTCTGTAGTGATGCCTCTAGCACTGAGATTTCAGTGTCTTAGACCACTGCGCCACTTGGGAGCCCCAGTGGCTTGCAGCTCCCACTTCCTAGGTACAGTGTTGGTGTATGAGGCACAGCCCTACTTTGAATAAAACAGGTTGGTCATGGAAGAGGAGACAGAGGGCAGCATCTGTGTGTGTGTTATCCACATGGAGACTGGTTTCTCCTGGTTACTGAATGTCATCCCAGCAGCTTAAGCGTATCCCACTGTGGGTATCGGCTAAAGTACTGTTTATTGAATCCAACAAGTCAACTGCAGTATTACATTCTCTTAAAAGTCAGAGGTTAGGTCTAATAAATTATGTATATTTTCTTTTTGATTTAATTAAATTAGCAAGATTTCTTTCAAATTTTGTATAATTTGTTCCGCTTGAATTGTCCAAATCCACTGAATGACATTGCTTGACTTGTAATGTCATGTACTGTACATTTAGTGTAAAAAAACACTAGCAATACCAGCTCTTTCCATGACAGACTGACCAGGTGAATCCAGGTGAAAGCTATGATCTCTTATTGATGTCACTTGTTAAATCCACTTCAATCAGTATAGATGAAGGGGAGGAGACGGGTTAAAGAAGGATTTTAAGCCTTGAGACAGCTGAAACATGGATTGTGTACGTGTGTCATTCAGAGGGTGAATGGGCAAGACAAAAGAGCTTTTGAACAGGGTATGGTAGGTGCCAGGCGCAACGCTGTTGGGTTTTCACGCTCAACAGTTTCCTGTGTGTATCAAGAATGGTCCACCACCCAAAGGACATCCAGCCAACTTGACACAACCGTGTCAACATGGGCCAGCAGAATTGAGGCTGTTCTGAGGGCAAAAGAGTGAAACTACATATTATGTTCCTAATGTTTTGTACACACAGGGCAGGGTTGGTAATGTCAGAATATACACCATGTCCATATCCCATGCATTGTCTCTCTAGAACAGGTCAACCCTGTTATGCAGTCACTGCTCTGCTCACAGTGCACAGTGTATGGAGCCTGTATATCTGGTTTCCCACAAGGGAATCCAAGGATCAAACCTTTTACATAATACACACTCAGTAGCACATAACTGAGCTCTGTACCTTGGCTAACAGTCAAGCTGAGAATGTGAAGTATTGTTATGTTATATCAGAACAATGAGGTACGATTATAGGAGTTCTAACATAATTATTTTACGTGAGCTTCCATTGGGGGTAAATCCATATGAATTTAATCACTTTTTGACAGCATTACGTTCCATGTTTATCCATGGAAGAAGTACTCAGAATGTGACTTTTTGGACCTGAATGCCAAAACATTCAGGAGATAGGTGCTCAAATTTGACCCATTTTGCATACCCCACCATACCATGAGACACCCATTTAAAAGACATGGATATCTCATGGTATGGTGGGGTATGCAAAAAAAGCCCTTATCTCTTGAAGCACTCTCTCTTTCTGACCACTTCTACAATGGGCAAATATGTATGGAAGGTTTAGTTCAAGTCAAAAGGGGTGCCGTCTAAAAGTGATTTAATTCAAATAGCTTTACGCATTGTCCTCCTGTATGAGACTACTATAAAAGGCATTGCCTGATGCCTGGACGACTACCTCTCTGTAGGCTCTTAGTGGTTTCTGAAGTAGATTCCAATGGATAAACCCATATATAAGGATAGCTAGATTCAGCATGCTGTGTGCACTCCATCTAGATGAGCCAGCAATAAGACAACTTTTAGCCTTGAGGCACAATCTGACTCACTTCAGAGGTAATATGCTGCGGTGAACACTAGTCCCCTGGATCTGCTGAAGTTGGAGATATTCCTATTTAGACTAGAGCTTGTGGGAAGTTCCCTGGCATGGGTGATGAATTTCATTCTGAATGACCAGAAGGAAATGAAGTAGTTTCCTTCTTGTGAGGTAGCTTTAATGACAGTAGAACATATGTGCTGTATATGCAGATCCTTTCATCAGTGACCGATTTTATTAAGCATAATATTCAGTAAGCTCAGAATGGAAAGGTTGAATTCAAAACAGTTTGAAACTGTTGGACACAACTGAATATGTATCCTTTCAATGAACCAGGTGGAATACATTTAACACATTTTGCATCTTAGCATTTTGCACCACTGAAAAAAAGTAGGTAGCTGTTTTGTGTCCAAGATCATAGTACGTCATCAGGATGTGTCAGAACCTGGCTTGTCAAAAACCGACGTTCCGTCAAATAACAAACCTTCCCCAGATATTCTCCTCTCTTTAGTCTGATGATGTCAGCGATAAAGAATTAGTGCAAAAATTTTCCTTTTGAAAGGCTTTTTGGGGCCACATTGAGGGAACTAATATTTGGCTTGTGTGGAGAGAGGCAGTCTGTCACTCTGACTGTCTGGAGCACCTAGGTCAATGAATACTAGGTCAGTATGACAGCATATGGGTTTTATCAGCTTTTCCTGCAGAGAGGTGCATGCTCAGTAACATCCCCCCCATTTCAAAGCCTGCGCTCCATTTTCAACCCTGCATTGCTGGAAAGATTTTTGCAAGAATTCAAGCACTTTTCTAGAACAGGGCGAACACCCCTTCTGTAGAACTGGGGAACTTGTTAAATTTGTTCACAGAGGTCCAGTAACCCTACACCCTCCTCTTTATCAATCCCACAAATATTGGTCTTTGATAAAAAGCTCCATCTTCATGTTTGTGGCGTTCCATAAGCCATCACACAGGTTCTAAGTTCCGACTCACTGACTTCCAGAACAGATGGCAGAATCAGACTGGATCAATGCTCTGCCATTGTCCTCTGGAAGGTGTAGAATCAGATTTATCCATGGATGTTAAACGCTGGTCTGGGCCATACTAGTCTGACAACGTTCTCTCAGAAGCTTCTCTAAATGATATTTACTTACTTTATTAGTTGTAACCCCTTGTTTGTTTGTGCAAAATGAAAAGTTAAAAGGACGAATGAAACATAAAACAGGCTAAAATTAGCATTGCTTTAATTTAGCTTTTTATTGGTTTAACATTTTCATTAGTTTTATTAAGAGCTGCTGTTGGCCTTTCTGTCCTCAAACAGATATGCTGTCTGATGTGATGCCACATCCTACTATGTCTTTTTAAAGTGCATCACATTGGAGGATACCACTTCATGGTGACCATTCATGATGCCATTAACACAGCAACTTCCTCTGTTTGGCACTTACTTAGTATTCCTCAGTGGCTGATCATGGTGGCAGTTTGTTCTCCAAACCAAAACCCCATTGTTCTTTGCTGACAAGTAAATGTTCCCTTTGTGCAAACTAATAACGCCTGCTAACTGTGGCCATTGACGCCTTTATAATATAGGGTTACCTGTCAATCTAGTGGTTTTGGAGAAATAATATAAATATAAAGGATACTCCTTTTAGATATAATTGTATATCCATTTTCTGCCTCACTTTTGTGTAGTGAACGTTTCAATAAATTATTTTATTTTCTGCTTTCCTCAGTCGATTCAGTGATGGCACAGTGATAATGCAGGCTTTGATATTCTTTGAAATCTGAGACGCATGCCTCAGCAACACGGGCCAGCCGTGAATGTGGTGGTCAGGTGAGGAACAACCAGCTGCATTTTCCCCTCTCTGTAAAGTGATCTGGGTCTGTGTGTCCCAGCCAGCTCACTGTCAGCTCCCCCCTTCTCTTCTCGCTCGCCCAGGTTCCCTGCTGCCCAGCTCTTGGTATAGCACACTGAGCCTGGCTCTCGCACCACTACCAACAGGACTGGGAGCCCAGCAGGCCTCAACCCTCACTGGGGCTGCAGGCCAATGGAGAGCACAGTTTGTTCTCCCAGCGAATGTCTCCCATTACCCATAGTGAGGGATGGGGAGAACTGTGCCAGGCAGCTCTTTGATTCCATGTAGTAGAGGCTTTTGATCAGACTTTGAGGCTGATGTGATATCTTCTCTCTCACAGACAATACCCACCTGTTCTAGTCTGGGCAACAATTAAACAGCTGCTATGTTTTATAGAGGTATCATGTGTAGTAAATGGAAACTCATGTTTTTCCTTGATGTATATACAATACCATTCAAAAGTTTGGGGTCACTTAGAAATGTCCTTGTTTTTGAAAGAAAATGAATTTTTTTTCGTCCATTTAAATAACAACAAATTGATCAGAAATACAGTGTAGACGTTAATGTTGTAAATTACTACTGTAGGTGGAAACGGCTGATTTATTAATGGAATATCTACATAGGCATACCGAGGCCCATTATGTGTTAGCTAATCCAAGTTTATCATTTTAAAAGGCTAATTGATCATTAGAAAACACTTTTGCAATTATGTTAGCACAGCTGAAAACTGGCCTTCTTCCGACTAGTTGAGTATCTGGAGCATCAGCATTTGTGGGTTCGATTACAGGCTCAAAATGGCCAGAAACAAAGAACTTTCTTCTGAAACTCGTCAGTCTATTCTTGTTCTGAGAAATGAAGCCTATTCCATGCGAGAAATTGCCAAGAAACTGAAGATCTTGTACAACGCTGTGTACTACTCTCTTCACAAAACAGTGCAAACAGGCTCTAACCAGAATAGAAAGAGGAGTGGGAGGCCCCGGTGCACAACTGAGCAAGAGGACAAGTACATTAGAGTGTCTAGTTTGAGAAACAGACACCTCACAAGTCCTCAACTGGCAGCTTCATTAAAAAGTATCCGCAAAACACCAGTCTCAACGTCCAGAGTGAAGAGGCGACTCCGGGATGCTGGCCTTCTAGGCAGAGTTGCAAAGAAAAAGCCATCTCTCAGACTGACCAATAAAAATAAAAGATTAAGATTAGAAAAAAGTGTTATGGACAGACGAATCTAAGTTTGAGGTGTTCAGATCACAAAGAAGAACATTCTTGAGACGCAGACCAAATGAAAAGATGCTGGAGGAGTGCTTGACGCAATCTGTCAAGCATGATGGAGGCAATGTGATGGTCTGGGGGTGGTGGTAAAGTGGGAGATTTGTACAGGGTAAAGGGGATCTTGAAGAAGGAAGGCTATCACTCCATTTTACAACGCCATGCCATACCATGTGGACGGCGCTTAATTGGAGACAATTTTCTCCTACAGCAGGACAATGACTCAAAGCACAGCTCCAAACTATGCAAGAACTATTTAGGGAAGAAGCAGTCAGCTTGTATTCTGTCTATAATGGAGTGGCCAGCACAGTCACCGGATCTCAACCCTATTGACCTGTTGTGGGAGCAGCTTGACTGTATGGTATGTATGAAGTGCCCATCAAGCCAATCCAACTTGTGGGAGGTGCTTCAGGAAGCATGGGGTGAAATCTCTGCAAGGCTTCTTTGACGAAAGCAAAGTTTGAAGGACACACTTATTTCAATTAAAAACCATTATTTATAACCTTGTTAACGTCTTGACTATATTTCCTATTCATTTTGCAACTCATTTCATGTATGTTTTCATGGAAAACAAGGACATTTCTAAGTGACCCCAAACTTTTGAATGGTAGTGTAGCTCTGCCATCCATTAGCAATTCTATAGTGACCAAGAAAATATATGATTAATGTCAGAGAATCAAGAGATCGTCAGCTGGATATAATTGAAACTGTGCTATGTTGTTCCCTTTAAAGCTGGAGAGGACTCTGCTGAACACCCTGCTGCAACATCTATCATTTTTATTCTTCTCACATTTTAACTGCACCAAAACCCTTTGAACAAAGATTTTATATGAGAAATGTGTCCAAAGGATTGCAGCGAAATCTGGTATGGGAACATGTGCTTTGTGACAGTGAAGCTGATTTGTGATTCATTAAGGTTCTCTTTATGGAATGTAAATGTTTGCCATTGGATTCATTGGTCGTATTCAGAACAGTAAGTCATGAAACCGTATTTGGGATACATTTTCGATGTGCGTGTCTGAGCTGGTCAGCTGCTTGGGCTGGTCAGACAGACATAAAGTAAGTCAATGACAAACTAAAGTTTTCCAGAATACGTTTTTTCTATTAGTTTTCTCTGGGCACGAGGTGTGGAAACACAGTGACAGACAGCAGCCTCATACCCAGTCCCAGACAGACTGTAAATGGATGGGTGTGTAAAGTAAAGGTCTGTGCCAGTGTTCTGTTGGGCCAGGTTATTAGGCCATACTTGGAGGGTGGAATGCTTTCTGGGTAGAGGTCGTTGTTGATGACTTCCTGAGTGTTTGACGTCAGCTCAGATGGGAGTTGTGCTGCTCTTGGTCCTAAGCCAGCACCCATTTCCCGGAGCTGCTGGGAGTAAGATGATCTAACCGGCACCGTTACTCTGCCTGTTTTCTATGCCATCAGGAGTACACACAGCCCATTATCTCTCTGATGCTACCTTCCTGTGAGCCATGATAGATTATGAATAAATAAATGATCACCCAATCTGGCTCTACTGTTCCCAGGACCTCCCTGTTTATTTGTATGTGCCCAGTTGAATTTGGTTACGACTATGGTGAATGCTCACTCTTTTTATTGAGGCCCAAAACAGAAGGCAGAAAGAGAGGTTGAGTTCTTGCTAGTGTTTTAATCAAGCTCCCACACATGTCTGGTTTTGATTACCTTCTCAGTTATGCTTCCCTTTTGTGGGTTGCTAGTATATCTTAAAAGCTGTTGTATATCTGTATGAATCTGTCAAACTTTGTTTAGGCAGGGCAGTTTTATGGCAGTCTGTAATTTATGCACTCTAGTAGTGGACTTACTGTACAGATGGCACCTAGTGTGGCTTGCTCTCTGTATACGAACACAGCAGCAGCAAGGCCCAAAAAACAAACATTGGCTTGTATAGAAGTCGCTTTGTGTTCGTTCACCTCTGTCGGACAGCTTATCACACAGCTGATGTTATTGACACAGGCGGTTTATGTGTCTTTGTGTCCTCTTAGTGAAATGAATGTGTTCTCTGCTGTTGCCCTGTTGGACTGATCACTATGTCAGGCATCTATTTGCCCCCTGAAAGGACTGGTTCATAAGCAGAGGAATGAACTTGGTGGAGCCAAAGGAAGAAAATGAGCCATACATCCAATGTATAAACTGGGCCCTTTTTCTATTTATACCTTGAACAAGCACAAGGCATGCTTTTCTACACACCCAGCCAACCCTTATGACGGTTCTTTTTCACATTTCTTTCTGACGTGGCGCACCACCACTGCCTGTTCTATCACTGTCGAAGATATCTCTCTCATTCTCCATTGTGGTGATTAAAAATCCAGGCGCTGAAAGCACTTAACGTGTCTTAGAGAATATACATCCGCCTCTCTTTGCTTCAGGCACATTTAACAGTATGTCTGACCTTCACAGACCTATCCCACAATAACTTGAGGCACTCTGGGCTCATTTCACCCATGTTATGCCAGGACCCAGACAGTTTTGGCCCTCCCTCTTCTCCTTCCCCCATTCAGGAGTTGTCCTGTCTAGGCCTGGGAGGTCCTTTGTCATGTCTGTTTAAATGGGCCAATTAGTCCACACCATAACCCATGACTGCTACTATGCTAAAGCCTCACTAATTCAGAGGAGGGTTTGCCGTTTATGGCAATTGACTCTCCTCCTGGCAACAGTCTCATCACAAGGAGATACCAAACTTCTTACTGATGCAGGAGGTGTCTCAGACCCTGAGGATGGAGGCTTTACAATGTCATGAAAGATTTATAGAGTTGATTTCTGAAGGTCTATCTTCAAGATACCCAGTGGATATTGAAGGGTGTATTGGTTTTATGAGAAGTGATTGGCTCCTGACTAGCAGCTGATGTCACAGCTGAGAAGCAGCATTTGGCCTAATCCTGCAGTCATAGGATAGCAGGTAGCCTAGCGGTTAGAGCGTTGGGCCAGTAACCGAAAGGTCGCTGGTTCGAATACCTGAGCCGACAAGGTGAAAAAATGTGTCCTTGAGCAAGGCACTTGACCCTAATTTGCTCCAGGGGCTGACCCTGTAGGTAGGCCGTCAGTGTAAATAAGAATTTGTTCGTAACTGACTTGCCTAGTTAAATAAAATAAATAAATAGAGGTTTTCTTTGAGAACATAATTTAGAGTGGTAATTTATACTATGAAAACACATAGCTAACTGGCAGTGTTGTAGCTTGACGTTTTATTCCAATACTGACTCCTAGAGAATGCTACCCATATCCCTTATGAATGAGTATGAATGTCAGACCACCCAGATGTGTTCCACAGAAAAGGGATATTGAATGACAGTGTAGCAGGGGTCCCCAATTAAACAGGAACATTTCAAAACTGTATTACATTGGGATAAAATCACCTATGCCTCTTTATTTATGCGTAGGAATACTTGGTAACAGATTTTCTAAATTAAAATCACTTTGAGCTGATTTCCTGGTGATTTTTGCAGTCTTATGTCCAACAAATGTTGTTTTTTTTGTTGCAAAGAAAACTTGGAGAGACAAATAAAATCACCCAGGGGCCTAATGGGGAACTCTGCAGTATGGTATTACTTGTTGTGAATGGGAGGGTATCCCTGCAGGTGTCACACCTCACACAATTAAATTTTCTTATCAGCCATGTTTACAGGAGATAATTGAGGTCTACCTGATTTTAGAGAGAATAAATGTTGTAAATGTTGTTGCCACAGCAATGTTAAGCAGTGCCATGGGACCCACTTAGGAGATCTAGTTCAGGGAATTCTATGTGTGGCACGCATCTACCCGGTAATGTATGGGAAGCTGAAAAAGAAGGCGGGGAGGTTCTCTCTGACAGAGAGAGCAAACTGCCATACAAAAACGGATACCAGGGAGATATTGTCTTTGCAAAAACATATAATTTAGGCACTGAACATTTGCAAAAATTCCCTTCCTATTGCAGGGCTCCTAGCTGGGAGCTGTGTGACTGAAACCTGAGACTGGTCTGGACAAATAGCAGCCGCTGTATGGCACAGAATCATTGGTACGAATGAGAACCCGCTGCAAATGGTTTGTTTACATTCAAGCAGCAAGAAAAATAGTGTGACTGTTCTTTAAAATAGTAGGCCCACAGTGACATGTAGCTTTTTTTTTGGCTTTCTAAGTTCCACCCTATACCATAGCATGTGATATTACATTTAATTATTATGTTTGTGTGGCTAGAAGTGAATCTTAACATAAACATTGTCATGTATTTAAGGGGGAATAATAAACTGTAGATGTATTCTCATGAAATGTGACATTTCACGTTTCCATGGATCAGTACATAGGAGAACCTCTCCTTATCTCTCTGTTTGCTCTCCCTGGGAGGGACACAGGCACCCAGCTCTACCTAGCCCTGCCCTGCAGGCTACAGCTCGCTCCAGCTCACACTACCCTCAGCTACCATCTAGAGTTGATTTAGTACAATTATGTAACAAACTCTTTTTACTTGTCTTATGTAAAATTTTATTAAACGTACGTCAGCCCTGGCCCAGATAAACAGTATAAGAACTTAGACAGTTAAGGAGTAGTGGTGGTTTTCTCTGCATTATTGATGTTGGTATATATTTTCTAAGCAGGTGACTTCAGGGTAAGCTGCACAGCAGAATGAGAGAAGTACTGCAGCCTGAACGATCATGTCTACCAACTCCACCTAATAGATCTAGAGACCAAACTGCATGTTTACAGGTGTTAATGTCTCTCAGACAAACACTGAATTGACTTTAATCGGTGTAAGTCATATTTTCATGCCTATGAGCTTTGGTAGCGTGGACTGTTTCCACTGGCATTAGGCTCTGGGTATTTTCATTAATGGGGAGTTATGGGTGACAGGCTAAGAGACCCAGACAGGGTCAGAAATTGTTTTACTTATTGACGCAAGACAACTATTAGTCCAAGTCTGGGTAGTGTTCTTAGGCTTGGCATGGACTCCTCTACTGGCATGGTGCTGAGCAGTGGTGAAGCTGGCTACCCTGTTGGCTGTACCCTGGGAATTGCTGCCGCTCAGACAGCAGGTGCTGCCATAGTGACCATGGTCCAGTCTGGGTCCAGATCTAGGTGAGGAAGAGGCTGCTGTCTAGGGTGCTCTGTGACCCTAATGAATATCCCATCCCATGGAGTGGCTGTGCATGGCAACACACTGCTGCTCATTGTTCCTTTTCCTTTCTCATCTACTCCCATATATACAGTATATACACTCACCGGCCACTTCATTAGGTACATGCTAGCCTTTAGAACTGCCTTAATTCTTTGTGGCATTCAACAAGGGGGGTCATCAAAGAGAGGATGATTCGGACTACTGTAGTGTTTCTAATATACACTGTGTATATTAGAGACACTACAGTAGTCTGAATCATCATGCAGGGTTTTTCAACCTCTCTCTTTGATGATTGCATTGTTTTCTCCTCTTGACTTGTGGAAGGTTTACTCTGTCAGCACTCTGTTCCTGGTACTGCTCTGAAATGAGTGGTTTTTAAAAGTGCAGATTCAGTAGTTAATCCAGAGCAGTGATAGAGTCCAGGTGGAAGCACTGCTTAGTATTGGCCTTGATTCAGTTCTATTTAGTTTATGTCAGTTAAAGGGGCAATCCGCAGTTGAAATAATAACAAAGCGCCCCTGTTTTGGTAAAAAGCTGAGGGAGGGGCTGGAGAAATGTAACCACTCTCAAATTCATAGATTGAGCTATGGATGCAAGGACGGACCATCCATGATATCAACATGATAGTTTTAACTGTGTTTTGAGGCTGTATAGTGTTTGTTTACATTTACTTTGTTTACAAACATTGAAGTAAAACAAGCTTATATCTTGGGTTCTGAAGGGGTATGACATTTGAACTAAACTCCATGAGGCATTTGTAAGTTCTATTCTTCAAGAATCAATTGGTACACACCAAAGATGGATGTGGAAACTTCAGAATTCCCCTTTTAATTTTTGGGACGTAAACAGAACCAGGAAGTATTGGTTTAGGCGACAATGGGAATTCATGTCAAATGGACAGGGCCATGTAGTGTCGGTAGGTGATAAGTTAGAACAGAGAAATGTGTTACTCTAGTTTAGTCAAAGGTCATAGCTGATGTATGGCTGTGTGACCTGGCTGTGACCCAGGGTCATGGAGACAGGAAGTACTAACCGACGTCATGCCTTCCAGTGCTAGATATAGTGTGGGTGGGGTGGAGGATCACAGAGTATTTTGGGGTGGGGGGTTGATATATAAATTTTTTTATATCAACAAAATGCATGATGGCATTTCATACTGTAAGACTTAGTATATGTGCATCTGTCCAAAACTTCTCAAATTCTAATCCTTCTCTGGGGAGTGAAACCTGACTAAGAAAGGAGCTGCTTTCAGAAATCAGGTCAACTAAACTGCTACATGGTAGCACATGTATGCACTTATCCAACACTGGGTAAAACCCTTGCATGAACAAAATATATTTGTAGCCTGATCCTGGCCACATCCACCAGCATTTTAGTACAGTTTAGCTATGGGGCATTTCCATGTAGTCCAAGACAGTACACGCAAACCGGCTTTGGACACTGCAGCTGGGTTTGTGTCTTAGTGAGGTTTACTGTAGACTCCACATCCAATGGCCTCTGTCTTCATCAGGAACAAGCTCTCTCCTGCGGTTTGCACTGAAGACCATCACTTCATTAACAAACCCTGTCTTAATCTGTTGATGAGTGAGGGAGGGAGGGAGGCTGCACATCAGCCTTTTATTGATTTGTTGTATGATATCACACAGTTTATTCAATGTATCTTTTAAGATGACAAAGACTATGAAAGACATATTTGAAGCTGTTTCAAATGTCATATTTGAAGCTGTTTCAAATGTCATATTTTCATGTTTCAAATCTACAAACACTCAAATTACCACTGTTGTAGTCATCAATGATCTAGGCTAGTAAAAGATAATCAGATTTATCGAATGGAGGAGAGAGTTTATTCTCATAGATTCTTACTTGAAAGAGATCCATTTCTGTTGTAGAGTGCAGCACCTAGAAAGTAGTCTTCTTAACACATGGTGGGCTCTGTGTCAAATCCAGGGTTGGAATAGGAGAACGGAGTAAAAGAGGGGAATGGGGAGGGGGAGTGCTGCCTGTTATACTGAATCAAACCCAGCCATTTCCTGAGCTCAGCTCAGCTCCACTCGGCACTCTCCATATATGGTAATGGTATTTGCATGAAAAAAAGCCTGACATTATGAATTCGGGGCTGGTGCAGAAATTCCTCATGCTGTCGGGTTAACATTAAAGAAAAGGTCTGGTCCCAAATCTGGGAGACTTTAGTAGGGAGTTGATTGTTATTTCAGAGAGAGAACGAGATCAAGTAATGAATCAGGTTAATCCCAGATCTCTTTGGACAGAGGTCCCAATCATACTTCCTGGGATCAAGGTTGTTTTGACATCTGTGAAACACATAATATGAATGTGACTGGAACTGTACAGAAGCAAAGATCATTAGTTATGACTGATGCTCTGTAGTATGCTGTTACTAAGGGCGGTCTGTGTGTAGAAAGTGGTTGTTAAGATCTGCTCAGAGGGAAGTCAGTGCTGGTTCCATGGTGATGTTATTATTGGTAGCTCCCAGTCCCATCTGTCCCCCTAAGTGACTGTATGCTCTCAGACCTCCAGCACGGACTGACTCACCTCACCTCAACTTTTCCACTAGCCTGGGAAATCGCTTACCAGAGAGAACAGCATCTAGCTCTAAATCTCAGTCAAAAGACATAGGTGGGTTTCAACCAGAGCCATATATAAGCAATATATGGCAGAGCATCCAATATACAGTATGGTGCGTATTGATGATAGTTGTTATAAAATGTTAGCAAATGATTGTAAACATCTCCAAGTACCCAATGTTCTCCTCTAACCCCCATGGAAATACTCTGAACTTTTGGGTACTGTGTTTCCGGCTTACTACATCTCCCTCTTCAAGTAGAACATTATCATTCCCAACAAAGCACCAACAGGATAAATATAGCACTCTAAATAGCCTAGTGTGGTACTTCATTTTCGTTTTTGGATGTAGGGTTGTGTCCTACAGCATAAATGGGGCCGGCTTTAATAAGATTTGCCTGGGGTTGTGCTATAGATCTGGGCTGTTGTATGCATATTTGTGGTGGGCCCAAACTGCAACATCTGTAGTAGATTCCAAGCACAATGCAGTTAATGTCATTGCTACTGCATTAGAGCATGATAATGAGATGCAGCCGATGTGTTTGATTTCAGTTGAGTATGGAAATATAACAGAGAAGCTCAGTATAATATGACATTATTATATGGCATTGATCAACTAGTCCTTTTCTTCTGAATGTTTAGGATAGCTGCCTGGAAGACTGGACTGTTTCTCCCTCACTTGGCTGTTCTTGTGTAAAGGGCTCTGTGAACCTCTGACTTGGCTCATGCTTTATCCAGCGCATGTGGAGAAATCGTACAGTTACTGTCCCTAAGTGCAGCTGAGTGTGAGTGTGTGTATAGTCTGTCTGAGTGAGGGTAAATCAGTCTCACATACTATGATTGTGATGTAGTCAAACATGAAAATACAGTACAACAAATCAGCTGTCTGTGACCAGGTGAATAAACCCTTTCCAAGTCAAACCTTCATATCATAACCGCTACACACAGCCTACATTGTTGTCACCATATTATCTAACGTCATAGTCAACATAGCTACTAGAACTAACGCGTTAGTAAACCCGCTACAATCATGCAGTACAGTCAGCAAGCAGTTTAGCAGTTACACCGGTGGGCCTCTGTGGTAATAAATTAATAAAACCAAAAGTTTACCTTGACTTGGAAGCAGGGCCTAAAATGAACACCTGCCAAATGCGGGAAGATTTTGGCCTTTTTTTTTTTATGTATACATTTTAGAATAAGGCTGTAACGTAACAATATGGATAAAGTAAGGGGTCCGAATACTTTACGAATGCACTGTATATCTTCAAATTCCTGAGACACCAATTTCCCAGTGTCCCATCAATATTCTCTTCATTCACACATAATCTCCATCGAGGTGTTTATGAGCTCCCAGGGTCTGGGATCACATGTAATGCACCCTGCTCAGCTTGCCAATGAGAGGAGAAAGCAGCCTTTTCTTCTTCTGTTTTTAAAAAAGTAGTAAAACATGATAATGGGAACCGTCTGGAAAATTAATAGAGCAGTAATTTATGTCTTGGCTCCTGAGTGAAAATGCACATAGAAATAGTCTGAGAAGCTATTAACATTACTCATTATGTTCCATGCTAAGAGTGAGTCTGTAAAAGAGAGGTTGTGGTATTTATTTTCTTGGTGTAAGAATATCGAGCCACCCCTGAGAACGTTAAGGGTTCATTTGAGCAGTCTCTCTGCTTGACTTGGTACAAGTCAATTACTGAAAGTTACCATGGCTTTCCATTGGTCAATTAAATCTACTGTGGTGTTACTTTTATTTTCCTGTAATTTCATCATGGTTTTGCTCTGTGTTGCTTTGGTAGAGAAAGTGAATCTTATTGCAACTGTGCATTTTGTCTTCAACCACAAATGGCCATTTAACAAGTGATTGTCACATTGCACTATTCAGTCTGTTGTAGCCTATTGGAATTTGAAATATGGAAGTGTTGCTGCCATCTAATGTATGCACAAGCCCTTTCCAATCTGAACTGCTTCAAAAGTTTAATCAAAGCATTCCAGAACCAGGGAGAAAAAACAGGAGTAGGAGTAGAAAAAAAAATGTTCCACCATCTGTAAAGCTGCACTCCAGTTGAAAGGTAAAATGGAATACGGGGAATTTTAAAATGCTCTTTCTCAGTGGAATCAGGAGGCAAACAAAGCATTAAATAGCATTGAGATGTGTCCAGTGTTGACTAATGTTCTGGATCTGGTCTGTGGCTTTGATTGGTTCTCCATCCAGGAGAAAGAGACTCACTCCTCACAGTACATTACAGTACAGTGCTCCTTTCCCCAGTAGCCAGATGACATTGACTCACAACACATGATGAATGACCTAAACTTTCTGGAGGCCCGCTCTCAGCAACAAAAATCTAACTGGAACAGAGGGAGGAAAGGAAGAGAGGGAGAGGGAGGAAAGGGAAAGATCTGACAGCAGTCAGAACACAACATCAAAGAGCCAACAACACACTGAAAGCACTCCTGACCTTGCACCTATTAGAAGTTTAAGAAAATCTAAACATTGTCTACATGGGTGAAAATGAGTTACTCAGGGGAAAACCCACATTCATTTCAGTTGTTGGACAGTTTTCTGCAGACTAAAAGTTTTGGCTGCCTACTCCAGTACTCTCACCAAATGATATGATTTCAGTTCTAGGTAAAGGCAAGCTTCTGCTAATGAAGTTTCTATGAGATTATAGGACCAGAATTTTTTTCCTGGTTAGGAAACTCCTAGCCTAGGAATTATTCTGTCCTTTATAGTTTGATGCGGCTGCGAGCAGTCTGAAGGCACTAGTCTGAAGGCACTAACAGATGTGTATTGTGTTCTGTGTGTTCCAGGGGAGCCGGGGCCACTACCGGTACCACTGGCAGAGCCACAATGTCAAGCAGAGTGGAGTGGACGACATGGTGCTCCTCTCCAAGATCAACGAGGACGCCATTGTGGACAACCTCAAGAAGAGATACATGGACGACTACATCTTTGTATCCTTCACATGAACACACTGTTCACACCTAGATAAAGAATGATTAAACCCTGCTATTGGCACATTCCCACTGTTCCCAGAATAGCCGAGTGATCATTCACAGTGCTGTAATCACTCAGATTAATGATCTAGTGTTGGAGGCTCTAGACACTGGGCTACTCCTACCCTGTACCGCCAGTGGAGAGGGGGTGACGGTCCTCTTTGTGCCCCTATCTGAACCCCTGACTTCAGCTTCCTTCTCCTCCAGGCTGTAATGGATCTTAATCAGGTTTGATCTCACCATGCAGCAATATGGAAAGAGGATGGTGGGGTTGGGGGGGAGGATTGCTGAGAATTGTACAGTACGTCTTTCACAGTGAATGTAGGCAGTGCAGCTACTTTCCCATAACAATGTTAATGGTTTTGATGAAGCCAGTGTGTGTCTGTGCTGAGAGCATTCAGGGCCAGATCTGTAACTTCCCCAGGCCCTATAGGCTATACAGTCCCTAAGAAGACTAGCTAGAGTATTCAGCTTCACTCTTACAGACCTCAAGAATATATTGAGATTTAAAATGTTCATATAATACATCCAAGTAGGGTTGAAATGTTTGGGTCTCTGAAGGAACCTTTTTAAATGGAACATTTTCAAAGTTCTCGAAGGAGGTCATTCATTAAAATCTCATCTGTATCCTGGCAGTATTTAGGACTATAGAGTTGAGCGGATACTGGCTGTTTTAGATTGTAAATTCTGAGTCTGATTGTGGTCAGAAAATAGCAACAACACCCGAGGGCTGGGGTCACTGCAGGGCACCCTCAATACCAGCTTTATGTGCCGGGAGCTGCTTTGGGCTGCAGGGCCAAAACCTCACATCATTACACTGCTGGGCTGTTCACTCTGATGTGTGAACACTGTGTCTTTACAAGGCTTGGGCCCAATCACCACACACTCCAGTGCTACCACACAGATGCACATTGCGAAGACGTCATGGGCCCAATTACTCACAGTTAGGTCATTTTTCTCCATCTACTCCAAGAGGGACTACATCAACATTTTATAAATATATTCTGAAACTGCATTGTCTTAAAGAGTAAAATGAGTGGAGGGTTGTCATTGGTGCTCAATGCAGATGACTAGTGAGCTCTGGGAATTCTTTGTTATTTTTTCCTTTGACCATGTGAGTTACTGGGACCTGAACACTTGATATTACTGGTACATATCTGTCATTAGTATGACCCTTAACCCATAACCTCTACAGACTTACATTGGCCCTGTGCTCATCTCTGTTAATCCGTTTAAGCAGATGCCATACTTTGGGGACAAGGAAGTGGAGATGTACCAGGGCGCGGTGAGCAGCCTTTTCTCTTTAGACAGGAGGATGAGACAGGGTTCCAATAGGTTTTTCTATAAAACTCTGCTATCAATGTGTTCAACTTGTATCCTAATTCTTTGCAAAACGTCACCTCATACCTCATAGCAGCTTAGAGTAATTTTACTTGGAAAAGAAAAAGATAAGTCATGTTTTTACGATGATGTTAACAGTAGGAAGAACAAAGCTTTAAATTAACTGGGTTAGGTGTGGTTCAAATACATTTTCCAGCAGCTCCCCTTAGTTGGAGCAGATGTAGAAACTTGTCTTACCGATTGAAAAGGCCTGGCAATACCTTCAGTACAGCCTGTTCAAGTCTGTATTATTTTAAGTGTTCTTGGCCAGCGTACTGAAAGTGGCCTTGGCTGCCAAATCAGACGTTAACTATGCTTGATAAAAAACAGTTAGCCCACTGACTTTATTACTTAATTACATGAATTACTCCTAATTCTTTACAGTCTTGCCTTTACAGTCAGTTTTCCACTTAGGACCAAGACAATTCTTAGATCATGATCTCTGTTGAACCCTTAGGCCCAGTATGAGAACCCTCCTCACATCTACGCCCTGGCAGACAACATGTACAGAAACATGATGATCGACAGGGAGAACCAGTGTGTCATCATCAGGTGAGTCTGCCTGCCTGCTTGTCTCGTTCTTATGTCTCAGGCACCTCCTCTCCCTTTTCAGTGTTTGTGTATGGGGAGAAAGAGCAACAACTGACAACCACAACAACAGAGCAGGTATGTGGAAAACGCCTGTGAATGAGGGACAAGTCGAGAGGAAGGGAGGGGTAGGGGGAAACTGCATGGTGACACATGTGCAAGAGTGCTGCTGTTGAATGTGATTATAATAGAGAAGAATGGAACCAACAGACCCAAACAGGATCCACAACCTGACTGGGAGGAGTGCTGCTGACTGACAGTGCCTTGCTCAGTCTGTGTTTTTCAACCAGAGTCTTAATCCACCCTCTTTATATCACAGCCTGCTGGGAAAGGCAAACTGGGAAAATATGCCTTCAAGTCAAAATATATGGCCTCAAGGCTCTTCTCTTGTGGCAGCTGGCTGATTTTTAGAAACATTTCTCCAGATGTGCAATGAAACAAAACACATTTGTCTATTTATGCATTAGCTTCCAGCTTTTATAAAACAGGAATTACACCTGCATAGTACTTTACTTTGTGGCCCATGCATGGGTGCTCTCTCAAGGAAGGGGAAGGGACTGTTCCTCTGCTGTTATGTATTGAGAGTGGAGGAGTAGTGACAATTAACACATTTGGGAGTATTACACTCAGATACGGATTATTTGCCTCAGACAGACAGAGGATCACAAGACTGTTTTGAAAACTTAATGGACACTTTGGCCATGCCACAAATACGGCGTCCTTTCCTCTTTAGGCCACTCAGCTGAGAAGACTTGACAGTTGAAAGCAATATCATTGAACCAAACCAAAGTCTGTCTTACCCAGCAGTGGTCAAGAAGGAAATGTAAAGTGGCCTAACTGGCCATTAAAATGTGTTTGGTCACAGTTTTGAAGCCTATAGTGGGTGACATTACTGTACAATAGGTTCCCATGGGAGGAGGCCTCTCAAGGGAAAAGTGTTGTCTCATAGTTGGGGCTTTATGCTGTGGGCCAGTCACCGGAGGCCAGGGCCCCGGACGGTTACTGTAGTGCTTACCTCATGGCGAATGGCCCCTGGTTCAGCACTTTCCTCCCGTTGTTTAGACAGCCAGCAGCTACCAGTACAGTTTCCCACATAAAAGGAATGTAAGTGGATCTGTGATGCACCAGATCAGCAAACAAAGCCCTCCATGAAATTGCTGTCCAGGCAGTGTGGTCAGCACTACACTGTGTTGGACCTTTTCCTTTACCACTTATTAAAGAAGTCATTCAACATGACATGAGTCATCTGACATGGTCAAGTGGTGTTGACTGAGCTTTCTGTCAATGTCTGACTTCGCCTCTTCTTCTGCACTCAAATTTTTGGGAGAGGAAAGTTACAAAGGACAATAAAGATGTAATTTTTTTATGAACTCCCTGAGTGGTTAAAACACTAATTATGTCATATGAAATATTGCAGTGCTTGCGCTTTTAGAAACACGGACGCTGCAATATTTCAAATCACATAGCACCATTTGTGTTGTGGAGAGTTCTTACTGTCCATTTTTACCAAGGCTCTGGCCAAAGGGTTTACAGCTCTATCCGGGAAGGGTGGCTGACATGTAGTGTCTAATGAGACGCTTTATTCTACCCTCTGCTCATAAAACAGTTTTCTTTTGCCTATTAATGTTACCCTCATACTGAGTAGAGTAGTCCCTTGGGTCTAGTTCTGTAAGGAAACTTCCCCATTTAATTGAAAGGCTTGATAATGGGTTATTGTTTTAATGGAAACAATGACATGGAGAATACATCTCGGTTTTACAGTTTGTCACTGTTAATGGATGGACCCTTCAGTTGGAGGAAATTATGCTATGCAACAAGTCGAAAAGAAGCCAGACTTCAGTCACACCTCATCTCTCTGTGTGTGTGTGTGTGTGTGTGTGTGTGCGTGTGTTTGTGTCATACGGTAGTGGCTTGGGAACACAATGTGCCGAATCATACAAATATGCCATAACTGGTATCTATTGTTCCACATCATACTCTGCATGTCTGTAATGATTACTTCAGGTGCTTTCTTTGTCAAGCTGAGCTGTGAGTGACATCAGTCAGCCCAGTGATTCAGCGCTGAGTGTAGTACTTTACAGTAAGCCGTCTATATAGTCCACAGCATGACTCTCCTTCTGTCCTTGTTTGGCCAATAAATGGGAGAGGAAGTCCACAATGTGTTTAGCCTCTGAGTTCTATGTAATTACAACAATGGGGCACACCCCTCAGGAAGGTAAAAATAGGACGAGATTCAACTCCAGCCCCTAGTCTGCTCCAGCTGAAAAGAACATGCCTATGAGTTCACCGTTTACAGATGTTCAGATGGGTTCTCTTGAGGGTGAAGGTCCTACAATTGCTTATTGGAAAAGACTAGAGGGAACATTGGATCACATTTGGTCACTGTACTGACTGTATTTTGAGTGCATTGTAGTGACCATTATATCTACAACTGTTCTAGTTGTTTTGGTTTTGAATAGCTACGTTAGAGGCTAGACTGAATACTAAGTGAATAAGCATATAGAGTTGCTACGGTGACTTCCTCTGGCTTCCTCTAGCGGTCTGCAGCTGAGTCGTCTCAGAAGGGCATTACCGACATGACTCCCCTTCAAAAATTGAAATAAAACAACAGACTCCTCTGTCATCCACTGCCAAACCACATACGTTTAAATAAGTATGACCCTGGCAAAGTGAAAGGTCAGGAGGAAAAATACTAGGAGAGGTTGAAGAAAGAGAAGGAAGAACAGAAACAGGATGAGTGCTACTAGCATTGCCCCTTCTAGAGTGTGAGGTTTACTGTTGAGCTGAGTCTGATTTTGGTTGGCATAAACCACAGAGAAGGAGAGCTAAGTGAACACATGAAGTGGAGTCTCTGTGGACAGGAAGTCAAAAGATGGCATTTCACCTGGTTATTCTGGATGTTTGAAAAAAGTTGCTTTGAAGTGAAGAGTTTGGCTCGGCTGGGAGAATAAGAGGAAGAGCATTTGGACTGGTTCCAAACTCCTCTTCCTACAACGCACATTGATGTGACAAGAAAAAAGGCATTGGTCAAATTGAGAAATCCCCTCCTTCATGCTAATTGGGGATAAGAAGAGACCATAAAGGAGCATTTTGGTAAACCCCCCACTGACCCTCTTAAAACCAGGCTTAGAGGAGATTTTCATGGAGTGTTATTTAACATGCTAGTGTCTGGTACCATAAATATACAACTGCCTTTTCAGCTTCGCAGTTCAGTTGAATTTCCACAGAGAAAACATATACTCTCATTAACTTGTTATTTCCAGAATTGTGTGTTCCTAAGAGGGACATCATCTTGAATAACAAGGCAAGGCACGCAGAGGAATTACTGACAGCCTATAACTGTCAACTGATACATTGGACAACAACGTTTGTACATTGTGTTTCAGAGGAGAGCCCTGTTATATGCACCATTCTGACCTCTCTACTTTGTCTTTTAGTGGAGAGAGTGGTGCAGGGAAGACTGTAGCAGCCAAATACATCATGGGCTACATCTCCAGAGTGTCTGGAGGAGGGCCCAGAGTCCAGGTGAGTCCAGAGAAGCTCCTTCCATTTAACACTGTGAAACACAGCTCAACTACAGTTGTGAACATGTGATTCATCTCAGATGATCACACACACACACATCCACTGTAATTTACAATGTACTTTATGATGTCCTTCCATCCTAATGCTGTTTCCTGTCTAAACCTCCCTTTTCCGCACCACCCAAACCATCTCCTGCCATCCCTATCTCCCATTATCATTATCAGTCCATCAGCAGCCCATCCAACCCCCATATACCCTCCTTCCCAACCCACCAGCAGCCATCTGGCCCCCACACTACTCAGCCGATGTCCTGTCCCCAAGCCACCCCTCCCTGTTATTATTGGCCCATTCAAAAGGGCTTGGAATTTCCAGTCTGTAGGAATATAAGATGTATCACAAGATGCTTCCACTCCGATGCAATTGTGATGGTATTCATTTTTCAGTCTGTTTGTCAGTCTTGATTTTTCCATCCTGGAATTATTGTACTTTAGTCAAGGTTTCAAGTTCAAAGCTAATGTTGGCTATCACGCGCTCAGTGAGTCTTGTGGACTATTTACTGTTTATTTTCCATATACATGGTTCTGTATTGTGACTGGCTATGAGTCTTGTGTGCCTTGCATCTTTTAAATCATTTGAAAATGTACTGAAAAGTGTATTTGTAACGTATGTTGAGGAATGTGTAAAGTATGTGTATGTACTTATAGTCTGTGTGGTCTATGTAGTATATTACAGAAATTGCCTTTGGAATTTCTATTGTTTTATTGAATAAGGTCTCCATTGTGTTGGAAAGTCCCTACCTCTCTCAATACCCTTCCTGCCCCCATTTAGCTTGGTCAAATGGGGGAACCGTGTGACTGTTACTTCACTACCCCGGTCTACTCAAACAGACAGACTTCTCACCTGACTGAACAAGAGTTGTTGTCTCTGATTATCATGCATGCAAATAGGTAGGTAGGTAGGTAGGTAGGTAGGTAGGTAGGTAGGTAGGTAGGTAGGTAGGTACTTCATTGATCCCCCGGGGGTTAAATTTCATTGTCAAGCAGCTACAACAAAACACAGGGCAGGTGCAAAATGCCACAACGAAAGTACACAAAAGACAGATACACGGTACATGATACATAGAGCGGCAGTATGAAAAAGTATAGAAATACAAGATATCTGGAGTGCAAAAAAAATAAAAGCTATAGAGAGATTGCATAGTATGGGTGGTTGGCTGAATATGTACACTATACATTGTTGGATGGTTACCTATACTATACAGGTCGATGGCAGAGAAATATTTCAGTAGCTAAAAATGCGTATGATATGAGCGAGGGTAATAATAGTTTACTTAATAGACAGACTGGCTAAATGAACAGGTAAGTGAATATTTTGCATGGTTAAATTAGCTGTACAGGTAAGTATACAGTTATATTTACAGATAAGTGAATACTTGCATGGTTCCACAAACTGTACAGGTAAATGACAGGAAGAGATACTTCAATAGCTAAATGTGTGTATGATATCATTTGGGGTAATAATAGTAATTCCCTTAAAAATACAGTCCTTAGTGCGCAGGGTTTAATTACAGACAACTGCACGTATTGCACATTCGATATACTAAAAGCAATGAGAAAAGGTGCAACTGACAGCATACTAATATGCATTCCTGAGTGAATGCCTACGTAAGTTAGGTCCAAGAATTACTAGCAATATTGCACGTGATATGATATAACAACTGTACATGAGTATGTATATACAGACCTGCATGAATAAGTAGGTCCTGAGTGAATGAGTGCTGACGGACCAGAGTTACTCACGGATGGATGCATAATTGTTAAACTAGGTCCTAGCACCCCAACAGTTCCAGATCTATGTTGCCGACGGCACGGCACCCCGGTGAGGCATTATATAGACAGACACAGCATGTGTTTTTAACCTGGGAATTGTACGTGTTTGGAAGTCTCAGGTGGCTCTCAAAGAGCGTTTGGATTAGTTACATAAATATGTAAGGTTTAACTGAGCCCTGGGGTAAGTACAAAAAGCTGTTATACTAGAACCACCATGCCACTCAAGGTTTTTTTCTTCATAGAGGACAATAGTTCAGGGACGCAAAAGGATTCCAAGGAATGCTATCACTCCACTTAAGCATTCAATAATAGAAGGGATAAATAGTTCTGTCTCCACAACGCTGTGCTGATTTAAAACTCATGGGCTCCTGATATGCAGATGGCTCATGGGAAAGATAATGTGCTCCAGACGCTAAGAGAGCGGAGCGACGGTGGAAAGTTCCAGAGACGGTGCATGTTGATCTGCCAGCAGGGATGTGGATAACTGTAGTGTCTCCCTACCCACTGTCTCTATACCCTACCTGTCAGTCACTAAAACAAGCCTACTGTCTGTCTGCTCCCTCACAGCATGTCAAAGACATCATCCTCCAGTCCAACCCCCTCCTGGAGGCCTTCGGCAATGCCAAGACCGTGAGGAACAACAACTCCAGCAGATTTGTAAGGGTTCCACTTTCCAAATCTATTTTTTTAATAGCGAAATGGGGGTGCCTAACATCATATGGTTGGCACTGTGTTCTGCCCTGAATTGATTTGAAACTGCTTTACAGTCGTTTCCGGAACCAAAGCAAACACAAGGAAGTCCAGTGCAAACAGAAAAAGGAGATAGTGAATTATAGTGTGCTCCTCTTTTTAGAAGCCGTGTTACTGCCTTCTCCCATCTCCTCTTGGCTGGGGCTGCTAGCCTCATGTGTGGCCTGGTTAACCAGGGCTGTGGGGACACACTGTACAGAAAGAGTGGGCACTCAACTGCCACTAAAGATGCACATAGAAAGACGCATACTATACTTTAAAGACAGTTAGTTAGCTTGGAAAGAGATTTTAAAGGCAGACTTTTAGTGCACTCTAAAGCCAGTTTACCCACTTACATAATTCACAACAGAGCTTAGTGGTAAGTATTGCATTCAGGTTGGCAGACAAGGCAGTATGGTCTCTGTTCTTAGTTTTACTGGTTTAGTTTGGGGAAAGTAAATGAGATTTGACAAATGGTCTGAGACATTTTTGAGGAAGTCTCCCTGTATGAATGGTGTCTCAGTGTCTGCATGCACTATGGGTCTTCAGACTGGCTGTGAATGGGATAGACATTACGAGGGAAGGAGCGAGGGGGAGAGAGAAAGGGGTCAAGCCTCTACACACACACACCACTGGGATGCAGGTGTGCAGCCTAAGTACAACCCGTGTGATGGTTTTTATTTCCTGCTCGGAGAGCTCTGGGTTTCAGCTTTAGAGCAGCCTGCGCTGATACTAAAGCGGCACACTCTCCTCTTTCAGGGGAAATACTTTGAGATCCAGTTCAGCTCCGGCGGCGAGCCAGATGGAGGGAAAATCTCCAACTTCCTGTTGGAGAAATCGCGAGTCGTCATGAGGAATCCTGGAGAGAGGAACTTCCATATATTCTATCAGGTGAGGGACTCTGGTAACATGGTGTGTTTTTATAATTTTCCTGTTTAATAAGAGTGTTTATGCGCATTTTAGAACTGGGGAAATGTGTACAGGAATTGGCTCACAGTATCCTTGAGTGAAATTCAGCATTCAGGACACTAACAATAACAAGTGCCATTTGGCTCCTGAAAGCAGGTCGAGTTGTTCTCACTGTGAATCGCATGAGTTCTCTGGAAGAGAGGCGGCGATCAAACTCCCATAATGCAACTTTTGTGACTAATGAAAGGAGAATAAAGCATATAACTCTAAATTGGGTGTAAAATGTGTGGTGCTGATCACTTAATGAGCATGTGTGTATGGTGCTGACTATCTAAAAGACTTCTGACATGTAGAAATGTGAGGAAAGGCAATGTGAGTTCACAGGTTAAAAGCTCCTGTAGACCCTTTGAGCCTAGAATTACTGTATACAGGTTCTTACTCTTCCTACTTGACAGAAGTGTAATCATCTAACACTGCCTTCTGTTTGTGCAGTTGATAGAGGGAGCCACTGGAGAACAGAAGAGCAGCCTCGGAATCACAAGCCTAGATTACTACAATTACCTCAATCAGTCTGGGTCCTACAAAGTGGATGACATCAACGACAAAAGCGATTTTCAGGAAACTATGGTACATTTACTTGGTATCTTTCCATTGTTATGGTTCTCTCTCTCTTTCTCAGTCTCTCTTCCATTCTGTACCCTGTACTCCACCTGTTTTTGTTTTACCAGTGAAACCACAACAGGAGTAATTAGAGGACATGGTTTAGGCACCACAGCAGTAAGTAAACACACGTTTCAGCCATGTCTCCTGTTCTGTCTCTGTCCTCTACCAGCATGCCATGGAGGTCATTGGCATCTCAGGGGAGGACCGCGGCCTGGTGCTGCAGATCGTAGCCGGAGTCCTGCACCTTGGGAACATCAACTTCAGGGAAGCAGGGAACTACGCCGCCGTTGAGAGCGAGGAGTGTACGTACCTACCATCGTAACTTTGTTTATGTAGAGGGCTAGGTAGAGCTTGTTGCTTGCACCAATCAAGTCCTTTCACATCTGTGAGGGGAGTCAACAGGGTGTGGGAAGGGAGAAAGTGGTCAGGTTGAAATGCAGTTAGACTGTCTGTATTTTTGGCATGTCCCCCTGGCGTTCCTCTCCAGTGTCCTGGACTGCCCTTTATGGGGCGGTTAGGTTAGGAAGCACATTTCTCAGCATGCTGCTCTGACTGTCTTCACTCCCCAAAGCTTCATTGTGTTAATGCAGGGCTACAGCCAAGCTCCAGGCCCCGTTGAATTACCTGAGAAAATAAAAAACTATTTTTAAGATCTGGCATATTACATCAGACTAAAATTACTCAGAAAAATGCAGCCTCTTCTTGCCCCTCTCCTTCTCTCCCTCTGCCCCTCTCTTCTCCACCCTCCCTCCTTGCCCGCCTCACAGCCACAAATCCAGGCTGAATGATTCAATGTAGCCCCTATGGTTAACCAGGGTACAAAGCGGTGTTGTGTAGAGTCAGACGTTGTGTAGAGTGTCTGCGTTTCCTCAACCCCCTATCTCACTTCCTGTCTGACCGCAATGTGTTTCACATAAAGACCCCTGGTGCCCCATATAAAACCACACCAACACAAGTCCACATAAACATCTGCTCACACTCAGCCAAACAAATCCCTACCTCAAATCCACTACAAAGAACACCCCCTTGTACTGTACATATAAACCTCTAACCATCCATCAGACTGGTATGTATCGTTATTTTGGGTGTAGATGAACTGGCTGCTCGTCATTTACACTGTTTATATCCTCTTTGAGGGAGAGTGCATTGGCAGGCTACAGTAAGATGCAGCACGGTCCTGAGGATAGACTTGGCCTGTGCTGTGATATAGAGTACAGTCGGTCACACCCTCATTTCCTAAACGGGGTCTATTTGATCCGTCTGATGCGTTCTCAGACACCGTCAGGCCAGAGACAGACCCAGAGGATGAGAGCAGTTTCTTTCTGGGGGAAGTGACTCAGTGTAATGAGGCAGGGAGGGGCTCTCAGGATTGCCCTAATGGCCCTCCGCATGCTCAGGCCTCTGCTAGGAGAACACAGTTGTTGTGGCTATGGCAAGGAGGAGGGAGCAATGAATCATCACCAGACTTGATTGCATTCCGTTTTGTTATTGAACCCTTTGTTTTGTTGTATCCAACGTCTTCAGAATGTACTGTAGTTTTTTATGAGGAGGGTGTGTGCCACACATATGTCTCTTAGTTTGTCTTTCTTCATTCTCTCTCTCTCGTCTCTCTCTCTCTCTCTAAAGTCCTGGCCTTCCCTGCGTTTCTACTGGGGATTGACCAGAAGCGGCTGAAGGAGAAGTTGACCAGCAGGAAGATGGACAGCAAGTGGGGTAGTTCCATGGAGTCCATCGATGTGACACTGAATGTGGAGCAGGCGTGTTACACACGGGATGCCTTGTCCAAGGCCCTGCACTCACGAGTTTTTGACTTCCTAGTGGAGGTATGAATGGACACTCCTTCTCCATGACCTGTTGACCTTTACAATAATACCCGGTCCTCTCCCATCTTAAATGGCCAAATGTAACAAAGCATTTTTTTTCTGTTTCAGTCCATCAACAAAGCCATCGTGAAGGTTCATCAGGAGTTTAATATTGGCGTGTTAGATATCTATGGATTTGAAATATTCCAAGTAAGTTTTCTGTAGATTCACCATTTTATATTTTGTGATTTACATATGGAAATCATAGCATAATGTGATACATGGTCACTACATCTCAATAATCCTAGTAAAGTTTGGGTAGTTAAACAGCATAAAGACAGAGGATCAGGCCCGATTTTTTTTAAAGTGTCTGGATTATGTCCCATCTCTTGATTGGGACAGCAGTCTTTAATGGACCTTTCTAATCTGATTAGCTGTTTGTTTCGGTTGCATTATTGGGGTCTCACTGATGCCCCCTGAAAAGGACTGGCCTTGATTATATAATGAAACGGGACAGCTTCAGTGTCATAGCGTGGCTACAGTCTCAAACCATGATGTACATGTCCTCTGATGCCTAACATGAGCTAATGTTAAGTTGTATGTTTAGATAGCATACAACTGTTATCTAAACAATTTGGTTGGGTGTGGTCCAGTTTGTCCACCCACAGTACTTATGTTAATACACAGGTCTATTATTAACCAAGCACAGAGAAAATAAACCTCCTGTGTTAGTGCTCAGAGGGCCTGACAAGGGAAACAGTGGGTTTCTTTAGATAACACTTTAGTCTCAAGTCCCAGGTCCATTGTGGTGTAAGAAGCCCAGAGGAGTTCCCCAGCTCTCTGTGGCCATATGGATGGCTTAACTCTCAGTCTCTCTGGTTTATCACTAATACATAATCTCTTTCTGTGTAGAAAAATGGTTTTGAGCAGTTCTGCATCAACTTTGTGAATGAGAAACTGCAACAGATCTTCATTGAGCTCACGCTTAAAGCTGAGCAGGTAATGTTTTGGTCTTTTCACATATTGTTCTCCCACCTTTTCACCAGCAGAAGCTACTTGTGTCATGTTTAAGTAGAGAATCATCTGACCAATCACTCTCCTCCCCCTCTCTCTCCCTAGGAGGAGTATGTACAAGAAGGCATCCGGTGGACTCCTATCGAATATTTTAACAACAAGATTGTCTGCGATCTCATTGAGAGCAAACTGGTGAGCACAGAGTCCCCAGTGCCAACTATTAATTTAATGCACACCTTGAAGTCACAAATAAATGGGATAACACGAAACAGTTGCGAGACTGCTTTAGAAAGATCTGTCATTTGTTATGCCTGCCGTTTTAATATTCAAAATAAGAGCACTCTGTAAATTGAGTTAAAGTAGGGCCACAGAAGTCTCCCCACTCTTCCCATGACCGGCAGTCTAACATCCTCAAACGTGTCGACATGCCTCTTAATTTGATTTATCCATCCCGCTGAGAGGCTTGATCCATGAAATCCACAACAAGGGCGGCCCTTAAATAAGCTGAGATCTGAGGCAGCCAAGCAGGAGGTCTGTGTCAGTCTCTGACTCCTCTGTTGTAGACCAGGCCCAGTTGACTACATCTGAGACTGTGGCAACTTTACAAGAGCTGTATTTCCACTAGTGACAAAAACCTGTGTTTGCTCTTTGTGACTTTGCCACAACTAATGAGCCAGAGACACTGCAACTACTTTCCCCAGTGAAGGCCACTGGCTGCCATGTCCATGAACACAGTGTGGAGCCAGATAGGGCAGCAGATGTGTGTGTTCTGATGACATAATTCAGTGTGTGGGTGTGTGATGTTCTGGGATGCAATGTGGTAGCTAATTCTGAATTGGCTCTGCTGTTATGCTTCGAGCTGGTGGAGTACACAAACAAATACTGTAACCCATGTTCATCACTTTAGTCTATCCATGATGTTCAGAAAGAGTACCTAATGTGTAAAGTTGGCATTGTCAGTTATAATCAAGGTCATGGGGGACATGTTAATGTTTTAGGTCTGATGTTGTGGCTGAGGTTATTCTCTGTGCTCATCTCTTTGGTTCTCCTTCCAGAACCCCCCTGGCATCATGAGCATCCTGGATGACGTGTGTGCCACCATGCACGCGGTGGGCGAGGGGGCAGACCAGACCATGCTGCAGAAGCTGAGGGTGGCCATCAACTCCCATGAACACTTTAACAGCTGGAACCAAGGCTTCATCATCCACCACTACGCTGGAAAGGTCTGCAACACTGTCTCCTCTCCGCTCCCCTCTTTAGTCTCCCCCTATCTTTCTTTCATTCTGTCTTTCACACTGTTGTGCTCTTTCTTCCTTTCTTCCTTTTCTCACTGTCTTTATCCATTTCTCTCACCCTTTCATTCTCATGGTCTGTGCTGTGTTTGTCCCATCTACTGCTTCAGATGCGTTTGGGTCTCAGGCTCTCAGCCTGGTACACTCTACATGCCATAGGCCTAATGAGCCATGTCATAAAGGCTTGGAGGGGTCCCAAGTCATCATGGCTTAGAACATTCCTACAGTACCACCCCAGACTATAGTGGCTATACTGATGATCAATACACAATATGAAGCTGTAGTTGGGAAGCATTGATTGGTGGTCTTGCAGAGAACCTGTCATCAATCGGTTATCTTTTGTCAATTAATTCTTTGTTGTTGCTCTTAACATTCTCTGTTAATTTTGATTGGGCACCTGGACTGAGCTGAGGGTACTAACTTCTATCTGAATGGGTTAAATGTGTGCTGTGATTATCTCTAACATCTCTCCTCCAGGTTTCCTACGACGCAGAGGGCTTCTGTGAGAGGAACCGTGACGTCCTCTTCAGTGACCTCATCGAGTTGATGCAAAGCAGCGAAATGTAAATCACTCATCACTTATGCAGAATTAGAGAGCATATGCGGCTAGCTGTTCTTTCTGAGACCGGGCTGAGCATTTTGTTTAGAAATCCACAAAGAGAGATCTTCTATTATGATGTATCTGAATGAGACTTGCAGATTACTAGTGCAGCTGGAAAAGCCAGTGCAATTGGAGTGTGCTGGGCTAGGGGTGCTCTCCCATCTCTCCTATGCCTCCTATGTCTGTCTGCCCCTCTCTAGAGCTGTGTTTTGGGGGTTTGCTCAAGACTTTTAAGGTCTGGCGAATGTCTCACAGTCTCCCTAGGGAGCAGCATTGAGGGGTAGACTTCCCTGCCCGTCTTGTGCCGTTCCTGGGCCTCCTTTGAGCCGCCAGTGGCCATCTGTGCAAACAGCCCCCACAGCCTCTAAAGCCCTCTTGTGTGTAGCCTGCAGGGTGGGCCATGCCAAGACCACAAGACCCCATTCAGACACGTGCTCTCTGAACACCCAAGCTGGACATTGTTAGTGCGCTGCTGGTCCATCTGCACACACAAAGCCCACTGATCCTCCCTTATGTCCCCATGGCCTTAAAAGTCTTGAATAAAAACTTTTAAGACCAGACAAATACTCATGCAGGGAAGGATGGTAGCTCTTTTGTGTAAACCTTTGCACATTTTGTGTCCTGAAAGTCCCTGTATTTCCCTGTCCCTGTTTGTCAACAACAAATAAATAATTCCTTAAATTGTAGATTTCTTGAACTTGAACCTTGTTAGTTGTTATTTACAACAGGTTTATTTGAGGACTGCAAAATGAGCACTTCAAGTGATAAACAGAAAGGTTGAGATCAGAACTGTTGAGATTTTGCAGGTTTTCCTACTTACAAAGCATGTAGAGGTCTGTAATTGTTATCATAGGTACACTTCAACTGTGAGAGACAGAATCTAAAACAAAAATCCAGAAAATCACATTGTATGATTTGTAAATAATTAATTTGCATTTTATTGCATGACATATGTATTTGATCACCTACCAACCAGTAAGAATTCCGGCTCTCACAGACCTGTTAGTTTTTCTTTAAGAAGCCCTCCTGTTCTCCACTCGTTACCTGTATAAAAGACACCTGTCCACACACTCAATCAAACAGACTCCAACCTCTCCACAATGGCCAAGACCAGAGAGCTGTGTAAGGACATCAGGGATAAAATTGTAGACCTGCACAAGGCTGGGATGGGCTACAGGACAATAGGCAAGCAGCTTGGTGAGAAGGCAACAACTGTTGGCGCAATTATTAGAAAATGGAAGAAGTTCAAGATGACGGTCAATCTCCCTCGGTCTGGGGCACCATGCAAGATCTCACCTCGTGGGGCATCAATGATCATGAGGAAGGTGAGGGATCAGCCCAGAACTACACGGCAGGACCTGGTCAATGACCTGAAGAGAGCTGGGACCACAGTCTCAAAGAAAACCATTAGTAACACACTACGCCGTCATGGATTAAAATCCTGCAGCGCATGCAAGGTCCCCCTGCTCAAGCCAGCGCATGTCCAGGCCCATCTGAAGTTTGCCAATGACCATCTGGATGATCCAGAGGAGGAATGGGAGAAGGTCATGTGGTCTGATTAGACCAAAAAGCTCTATTTTTGTCTAAACTCCACTCGCCGTGTTTGGAGGAAGAAGAAGGATGAGTACAACCCCAAGAACACCATCCCAACCGTGAAGCATGGAGGTGGAAACATCATTCTTTGGGGATGCTTTTCTGCAAAGGGGACAGGACGACTGCACCGTATTGAGGGGAGGATGGATGGGGCCATGTATTGCGAGATCTTGGCCAACAACCTCCTTCCCTCAGTAAGAGCATTGAAGATGGGTCGTGGCTGGGTCTTCCAGCATGACAACGACCCGAAACACACAGCCAGGGCAACTAAGGAGTGGCTCCGTAAGAAGCATCTCAAGGTCCTGGAGTGGCCTAGCCAGTCTCCAGACCTGAACCCAATAGAAAATCTTTGGAGGGAGCTGAAAGTCCGTATTGCCCAGCGACAGCCCCGAAACCTGAAGGATCTGGAGAAGGTCTGTATGGAGGAGTGGGCCAAAATCCCTGCTGCAGTGTGTGCAAACCTGGTCAAGAACTACAGGAAACATATGATCTCTGTAATTGCAAACAAATGTTTCTGTACCAAATATTAAGTTCTGCTTTTCTGATGTATCAAATACTTATGTCAAGCAATAAAATGCAAATTAATTACTTAAAAATCATACAATGTGATTTTCTGGATTTTTGTTTTAGATTCCGTCACTCACAGTTGAAGATTACCTATGATAAAAATTACAGACTTCTACATGCTTTGTAAGTGGGAAAACCTGCAAAATCGGCAGTGTATCAAATACTTGTTCTCCCCACTGTATGTGCTACATTCTGACCAGCACACATCCATTATGGATTTAGAGACCAGGTTGTGAGCGAGGACATTCTGACTGTAGCATGATTCAAAGGAATGAGAATAAAGAAAATACCGTATTTGCTGGAATAACCTTCCAGTCACAGGGCAATAAAAATGCACAATTTCGAGGAAGCAAAAGTCACTGTTAGGCAGGAAAGCAGATAAAACCCACAGTTATTCAAATTTCAGCTCAGTCCCCTGAAGCTAAACAACAATGTGAGCTGAGCCACTGGCAGCCAGCTCAGAGATTCCACAGACCAGAGTTTTCTGCTTCAATGAAAACTAAAGTGGATAACAGTCCTAGCCTGGTCTTCTATACACGTTGCCAATGTTTTCAGTCCTTTTTATTCCCTGTCTGGTTCTCCTCTACAGAGCTTTCATCAGGGCCCTGTTTCCAGATAACCTCAACACCGAAAAGAAAGGCCGGCCGACGACAGCGGGCAGTAAAATCAAGGTGTGTTGAGCAGCTTTGTGACGTGTGTTTGTACGTCGTACATCAGTGACACAGGGGTATCTATGGGCCACGCGCCTACCTGACCTTATCACTCTCTGTCAGGTGCAAATCCAGAGCCTGCGGATGAGAAGCTCATTCACTCCAGTGTTGTTTTAGTATCGTCTCTGAGTTGTTCTAGTGATGACAGTTTTAATCAGGGACGTGGTGCGAGGTTCTCTCTCTGACACCATCAGTATCTCTCCAGCACAAAGATACCACCTTGTAATCTGTCTCGTCAGTGCTGTGTCCCTGAACACTACAGCTTGGAATACAAACAGTGATTCAACAACAACATGTAGATACAGTTGAAATGTTTTAAACACAAACTATTCTTCATCCTCTCCCTCCTCCTCCGTTCAGAAACAAGCGAATGACCTGGTCCAGACCCTGATGAAGTGTACCCCTCACTACATCCGCTGCATCAAACCCAATGAGACCAAGAAGCCCAAGGACTGGGAGGAGAGCCGGTGAGTGTCTGAACACTGAAATGTCAGGGAACTGCAAAATATATCATCTTTGAGATGTGTGAAAGTGTCAAACTAAGCCGTTTTTTATTACATCATTTACAGTCCGTTATGGAGATTGTCAATTGAAATTGAGCAGGATATCACATTACTCAACTCCATGTTGTTTGGTCTGAATCACTCACTGGTATTGTATTTAGTCCCTGTGCTGACCTCTTTTTAAGACTGTGTGATGGAGGAAGTCTCTGAGACACTTGCTCTAACTCCCTCTGTTTCTCCTACCAGCTCTATTTTCACTGTCTGGGTACGAGATCTACTGATTCAGGAGGCTGTATTGTTCAGGCCTAATGGCCTTCCTGTTGTGAGCAACAGTGAGCTGGGCTCAGGCTCAGGTTGGACTGCCTAACTAGCACCGGAATTGCTGTTTTCACAGGAAGCCTGGATGCATAAAGAGATTCCTTAGTTCCTTACAGTATCCTTAGTGTTGAAAAATATAAATTATTTTATAGCCCCACTATAAGGCTCAACATAAATCTAAATAGATCAATTATATTTTATCTTATAAATGGATGTTTATTTTATTTAACCTTTATTTAACTAGACAAGTCAGTTAAGAACAAATTCTTATTTACAATGACTGCCTACCCCGGACAATTGTGCGCCGCCCTATGGGACTCCCAATCACGGCCGGATATGATACAGCCTGGATTCGAACCAGCGTCTGTAGTGACGCTTCTTGCACTGAGATACAGTGCCTTAGACCGCTGCGCCACTCGGGAGATAGATGTAGATAGATGTGCTGACAGATCTTTCACCAATATATCTTTGTGGTGAAGGCATCTGACCAACCTTCTTCATACATCCCAGCCAGACTGACCCTGTATTCCCCTCTCTTCTTTCCTCAGGGTAAAGCACCAAGTGGAGTACCTGGGCCTGAAGGAGAACATCAGGGTGAGACGTGCTGGCTACGCCTACCGCAGAGTCTTCAGGAAGTTCCTCAACAGGTAAGGCCCTTCCTTCTGGGGGAAGTGGCATAAAGGAATTAATGAATTATACACTCTCAGTGTATGAGTCACAGGGTCGGCATTTGCAGGCAATCAGGAAGTGTTCACTTTGCTAATGTTAGTGTAGGCAGGGTTGAGGGAACAGGCTGTGTGCTGGGCCTGCTGATGAGAACCACTGCTATAGAACACAGGGAGAGCTCAGGGCTTCTGTTGTAGGTTTTACTGTATCATACACATACTGTATGAGAGTCATCGTGAAAAAGCACTGCTGAGTATAGAGTTTGGTTATTGTTAGACTTGTGGTGAATGTATTTTCTTAATGCGACCCAGGCCTCTTTCCTCTCCCTTGCATCAAATGGGACAGGGATAGGAATAGTATACTTCTCCTTTACGCCTAGCGTAGGCCTTAAATTGCTCATACGCTTAAGAGATACAATCCCTCCCTTTTCTCTCTCAATCTCCCTCTCTCCTCCTGTCCTCTTTGTCTTCATCGAATTATCTATTGCATTATGTTCCTCAGGTATGCCATACTGACTAAGGAGTCATGGCCTACATGGCGTGGAGATGAGAAGCAGGGTGTTCTTCATCTCCTACGTGCGGTCAACATGGACCAGGACCAGTTCCAGCTTGGACGCACAAAGGTCTTCATCAAAGCACCTGAGTCGGTAAGACCACCCCTCTCTCCGACATGCACAAATACAGTTAGACCACTCCTCTCTGACCTGCCCACATACAGTGAATACGTATGTACTGTACACCAGCCTCTTCCAATAAGTATACCCATTCAAGTAACCCTTTCCAGAAAACTGTACCACAAACTTGCCTTCTTCCAATGAAAATACCACCTACCTAACTTTCTTCTAATAGGTTAGAACAGGCGTAGAATTAAACCTCTCATAGGCTACAGTCTGCCATGGTGTTGTTGACGTGCGCTGGTATGCAATAATTCTGTTGTCAGGGAGAGAAAAAAATCCAAGACTCAGAGTTTTTAGACTGAACACCATAAAAGATACTAGTATGCAGGAACACGTCAGTATGTCTGTGATTGGGGAGCAGGAAGGAGGGGGTTAGACCCAGCTCTTGTGCCCACGTCACAGCTGTTGAGTCAACACTACACTGGAACTCATACATAAGTGCGAGGCTGTGGTCAAGGAGGTGGTGGGACATTGGAAGGCGTTTTTTCCACCGTAACTGCACTTTTTTTCACTGCTCCAATGAAAGCCGTGCTTGTGGCTAGCCTGTGAGATCACTTATTGACATCTGTACACACATACATGAAGATACATTACATAGTCCTGAATCAGGCCTTGTGTGATTGCAGCAGCAAGACAGCCAAGCTCCCCATCCTCCCTCCCCCCAAATTTGCCCTCCTGAGCCCATGTGACTGAGGTTTGCTTATGAAACACAAATGTCACACAGGGGCGGCCCCTGCAATTACCCAGCCCCCAGGCTTCTCAAAACAAACCTCCCTCTTTGATAAGGCCCTGACACAATGTCATTAGTTCATGGCTAAAGCATTTTTTTTCTCTTCATGCAATTAGATTACATAGTTTGAGTCCATGCCAAGAGTAGAATCACTCTCTCTTCAGAGTAGACTGTCTCACAAGGTGCTGATGGATAGCCCTGTGAGACACTGTCTGTCAGAGGTGTCACACTGTCAGGAGCTGCTCAGAGTTAAAGGTCTGGACGGCTAAAACATACTTCCAGCCCAGGTTAAACACTGGCTCCACAGTCATCTCGTTCGTTTCATAGTCATTCTTATCATCACTATTGTTTTTTTCCTCATTTTATTTGAACATGTATAAAACATTCTTAATTTTGATAAATCTTTATATTCTATTATGAACATACTACTCATACTAGTTGTTATTACTCGTTTTTTTCCTTCAACTTTTTATTACTACTTTTATTTTTTTTAAATTATTTTACTGCATTGTTGAGGAGAGTTAACAAGCAGGCATTTCACTGTACTGTGCATGTGACCAATAAACTTTGATTTGATATGTGACGGATCTATTTTGAATGTGTTTAGTAAGTAAAGGGTAATTTGATGTAAAGTGATAGGACAAGACCGAGCCTGTGTGGCCTGTGCCAGGGGTGTGGCAGTGTCAGGGCTGCATCGGGCGCGTGTGAGTGGGCATGATGTTTAGTCTGGGACAGGGCAGGGGGAGATTTGATGCTGGGTGTCTGGGGGGCCATCAGGAAATGAGCAAAGCCAGGGTGGGGTTAGGACACCACCCACAGCACTGCTACTATATGGGCATATGGGTCTGGACATTGGACAAAATAGCAAATTAGGCAAGGCTCCTTTCACTGGATGGCTTATCTATCCATAACCAGTTCATTTAGTCAAAGGTCAATCGAAACAGTTCCTTTTCGCTTTGGAGAGAGAACATTATAGTGTTATGCTATTACATTTACATTTTACGTCATTTAGCAGACGCTCTTATACATTTTCATACTTTTTTTCATACTATTATATACACCTGACAACTTGGAATTCTGTTTTGTTTATTCAGGCATAAACAGGATGTCTGTTCAGTTATCCCTGTCATTTGTATTTGGTTGTGTCTGTACACTGAGGTATGCCCAGTATGTTTTGCTGTCACAGGTTGTTTAGGTAGAAATGTTTTCATATCTGTGCCTCTCTCTACAGCTCTTCCTGTTGGAGGAGACAAGGGAACGTAAGTTTGACAGCCACGCCAGGGCCATCCAGAAAGCCTGGCGCAAGTATGTGGCCCGCAAGAAGTATGTTCAGATGAGGGAGGAAGGTGAGTGACACTGTTTATCTCTCTCACTGAATTGAGGCTGTATGTATGCCTTCTTGTCTGACTGCCTGTCCTTGTGTGTCCATCCCCAGCCTCTGACCTGCTGGTGAACAGAAAGGAGAGGAGGAGACACAGCCTCAACAGGAACTTTGTGGGGGACTACCTGGGTATGGACGAGAGGCCTGAGCTACGACAGTTCCTGGCCAAGAGGGAAAAGATTGACTTTGCTGACAAAGTCACAAAATATGACCGTCGCTTCAAAGTGGGTGTCTTGAACAGCAGGCTTCTCTCTGTTTGTTTCTGATATTGTTAGTCTAATGACCACTTGTCTCCTCTCTGTCCATATGTGTTTCCAGGGCATTAAGAGAGACTTGATCCTGACCCCAAAGTGTATGTACCTGATTGGGAGAGAGAAGGTGAAGCAGGGCCCTGAGAAAGGTCAGGTGACCGAGGTGCTGAAGAGGCGGATTGATGTGGAGAAGATCCTGGCTGTGTCTCTCAGGTAAGACCCAGTTATTATGACCCAGGTCCTGGGCTCCAGGAGAGGCTGGCAGGGTCTGTCTAGCCCCATACTGTGATCAGTGTTTTATTCCCCTTAGGAAGAAAGACCACACAGGACCAGCAGACTTAAGGCCTCGCTAAGTCAGCTAGTTAAAGTGTAACACTTTTCACAAGCAGTCACAAATAGATAGTTGCACAATGTACTGTACATAGAAACTATTGGTCTTGTCAGTGATGTCATTATCCATGACTCACAATCCAAACGGTTGTACATTCATGGTATCTGGGTTTCGGGGAAAATAGGTTTGATATTTTCAAGTACAAAATACACTACTCACTGGGTCTCAATAAGAAACTCAATAAGAAACTTGATATATAGATCTGGAATCAGCCCCCCATTACACATTAGATTATTCTTTCAGCTCACAGAAACCCACCATGTTAAGCTACAGCTATCTGCAGAAATGCAAAAGCTACAAATGTTCCTTTATATGTCACACATCGGGTATTACAAACATGGAAAAGATTCAAAACCTCCTCTCGTATGTATTTGCTCCTGTGTGGGTATGTAAAGGCTATATGAGTAAACGTTCTCACCACAACTACATAGTACATTTGCATGTAAACACCAAATGCTTCAGAGTAATTATTTTATTCTATCTTTATTTTACCATGCAGGTCAATTAAGAATAAATTCTTATTTACAATGACGGCCATTTGTTTTGTTGAAGTCACCAGTAAAGACAAATAATACTGACAGTGTCAGCCTAAAGGTCAGGTCAGGTAAATTGTTACGACCCACATTATTCTATGACCCACTAAGCTTTACATTTTCATATAACCAGCGATGACACAAAGAAAGAAAAAAAACTTGACTAGTCAAAGCTGTGTTTAAAACTCAACTAGATTATGAATGTAACTGTAGGACTTGTACTATCATCTGGCATGTTGTCCAGTACTTACCTGTTTGAATATTGCACATGAGTTGCAGGGGGCTTTGTTTTTGGTGGGGACATTGTAGAAGACTTTGTAGAGACACAGACATGTGGCTTTTGAGTCTGTGTGAGTGAGTGGGGGGTTGTGGGTAATATGAACCAGGTGGTGCTGGGAGGGAAAGCAAGCATTGTAAAAAGCTCATTCGAGAGGACTTTAGTTCATTGGGGGGAACGGTGCATCGCAGTTTTATTTTATTATTTTTTTATTTCACCTTTATTTAACCAGGTAGGCCAGTTGAGAACAAGTTCTCATTTACAACTGCGACATGGCCAAGACAAAGCAAAGCAGTGCGACAAAAACAACAACACAGAGTTACACATGAGAATAAACAAACATACAGTCAATAACACAATAGAGAATCTATATACAGAGTGTGCAAATGTAGTGCAAAATGCTGTGTGAGTTGCAGGACCAGGTTTTCCTCGCCTTAGTTACCTGCTGCTTTGTGTCTCGTTGGTTATATGAAAATGTAAGCTTAGTGGGTCATAGAGTAATGTGGGTCAGGTAATAATTTACCTGACCTGACCTTCAGGCTGACCTCCAGGCTGACCTGACCTCCAGGCTGTATTATTTGTCTTTACTGGTGACCTCAACAAAACAAATGGCCGTCATTGTAAATAAGAATTTGTTCTTAATTGACCTGCCTTGTAAAATAAAGGTAAAATGAATTACTCTGAAGCGTTTGGCTTTTACATGCAGATGTACGGTCGTGGCCAAAGGTTTTGAGAATGTATTGGTCTCCACAAAGTTTGCTGCTTCAGTGTTCTTAGATCTTTATGTCAGTAGTTACTATGGTACACTGAAGTATAATTACAAGTATTCCATAAGTGTCAAAGGCTTTCATTGACAATGACATTCAGTTTATGCAAAGAGTCAATATTTGTTGGCCCTTCTTTTTCAAGACCTCTGCAATCCGCCCTGGCATGCTGTCAATTAACAGAAGTTGTGGGTTTTTGTATGTCCACCCGCCTCTTGAGGATCGACCACAAGTTCTCAATGGGATTAAGGTCTGGGGAGTTTCCTGGCAATGGACCCAAAATGTCGATGTTTTGTTCCCCGAGCCACTTAGTTATCACTTTTGTCTTATGGCAAGTTGCTCCGTCATGCTGGAAAAGGCATTGGTCGTCGCCAAACTGTTCTTGGATGGTTTGGAGAAGTTTCTCTCGGAGGATGTGTTGGTACCATTCTTTATTCATGGCTGTGTTCTTAGGCAAAATTGTGAGTGAGCCCACTCCCTTGGCTGAGAAACAACCCCACACATGAATAGTCTCAGGATGCTTTACTGTTTGCATGACACAGGACTGATGGTAGTGCTCACCTTGTCTTCTCCGGACAAGGTGTTTTCCGGATGGCCCAAACAATCGGAAAGGGGATTCATCAGAGAAAATGACTCTACCCCAGTCCTCAGCAGTCCAATCCCTGTACCTTTTGCAGAATATCAGTCTGTCCCTGATGTTTTTCCTGGAGAGAAGTGGCCTCTTTGCTGCCCTTCTTGACACCAGGCCATCCTCCAAAAGTCTTCGCCTCACTGTGCGTGCAGATGCACTCACACCTGCCTGCTGCCATTCCTGAGCAAGCTCTGCACTGGTGGTGCCCCGATCCCGCAGCTGAATCAACTTTAGGAGACGGTGCTGGCGCTTGCTAGACTTTCTTGGGCGCCCTGACGCCTTCTTCACAACAATTTAACCTCTCTCCTTGAAGTTCTTGATGATCTGATAAATGGTTGATTTAGGTGCAATCTTACTAGCAGCAATATCCTTGCCTGGGAAGCCCTTTTTGTGCAAAGCAATGATGACGGCACGTGTTTCCTTGCAGGTAAACATGGTTGACAGGAAGAACAATGATTTCAAGCACCACCCTCCTTTTAAAGCTTCCAGTCTTATTCTGACTCAATCAGCATGACAGAGTGATCTCCAGCCTTGTCCTCGTCAACACTCTCACCTGTGTTAACGAGACAATCACTGACATGATGGCAGCTGGTCATTTTGTGGCAGGGCTGAAATGCAGTGGAAATGATTTTGGGGGATTAAGTTCATTTTCATGGCAAAGAGGGACTTTGCAATTCATCTGATCACTCTTCATGACATTCTGGAGTATATGCAAATTGCCATCATCAACACTGAGGCAGCAAACTTTGTGGAGACCAATACTTGTGTCCATTCTCAACTTTTGGCCATGACTGTACTATGTTTACCTGTACCTACAGTATCTAGGCCATTCAGGTATCATACTCCTCTCTGAGTTCTGACGATAGAATGTCGAATTTACGATCACTCTCCTTAATATCAGTTCAAACTTCAAATCAAACTTTATTGATATCCGTCACATTACAGTGCATGTCACAAAGTTGCTCCCCAGTCCCCACTGATTGGTCTGTCCCTGTCCCTCAGCACGATGCAGGACGACCTGCTGATCCTCCATGAGCAGGAGTATGACAGTCTGCTGGAGTGCACCTTTAAGACAGAGTTCATCAGCCTGCTGGCCCGCAGGTTCGAAGAGAGGACCTTGAGGAAGCTGCCGCTCAAGTTTGGCACCACGTACGTACTGTAAACACAAACATGCCTTTAAACAGACAGTGTAATATATGGGTGGAGCACAAGTAGACAAAGCTTTGGTCAACATGCTTTACAATACTCTGGGGTTGTTCTGGAAGTACTGCTTTTCATTTGGTAGAGAGATAACGGATAACATTTCTCTGGCAGTTTCCAGTGGATGGTTTGAGTCAGTGGTTGTAAGGGATATCTCTCTGCTCTGTCTCTCAGACTGGAGCTGAAGCTGAAGAAGGAGAACTGGGGTTTTCTGAGTGGAGGAGGCTCCAGACAGGTGATGTTTGTCCAGGGCCAGGGGGACGTGGCTGTCATGAAGCCCTCCAGTAAGACGCTGCAGGTCAGCATTGGAGCCGGCCTGCCGAAGAACACACGTGAGTATTACAGGAGTACTATGTACCATTCCTCCGCATCAGGATTCAATAGACATGGTGTTGTCTGAAAGATGCTGTTTGCTGACTTAGAGTCCTTTTTGTAGGTCCCACCAAGAAGAGCTTCACTCAGAGTCGCTCCAGCGTGTCCAGAACCCATCAGAACACTCCCACACGGGCTGCACCTGGGCCTCCAGGTAAAATAATAATTAGCTGATGTAGGCCCTGTCAACACTGTACATAATAAAGCAGTTAGCAACAGTTAACTGTTTCCATTTGAAGATGACAACCATCTTTCTCTTTGTCACAGTTGCCCATCAGAATGGTGGTCTGAAAAACACCAACCACATGGTCAATCAGAGGAACGCCTCGCAGCATTCCAATCAGAGGCCGTCAACAGGCAATGGGTCCCACCCCTTCCTGCCCAACAACATCAATTTGAAGGAGAGAGGCAGCAGTAAGCCCAACCAGCCAAATCTGGACTGTCTGAAGGTCCCTGACCAGGGGGCGGCAGGGTGAGTACCGGCACCAATAGCCTTGATTAACTCCCAATACAGAGCCCTAAGGACCGATAACTATAATGACTTACTATACAGATACGTTTGCTCTTACATATAAATACTGGGTACCTGTATGGTGTGTAACATGGTGTGTATGAGGGTGTGTTTGTGTAAGTATGGTGTAGTGCGGTTTCAGGGTGTGAGAGCACATGCATGCACGCACACACACACACACACACGTGTCCTGCAGTAACTTGGATGATGTATTCCTTTATAGTAACGGAGGCGCCCGGACAGCTTCGAATGGAGGAATGTGAGTCTGAGTATTTGCGGTGTGTTGGGTGATGGTTCAGGCCTTTGCCAAGCCAGGCGCTGCTCACTGGCATGATGTGTATATCTCTCCCTGGCTCTCCTGTAGCTAGATGCGCTCCTTCTTGCTTGTAGACATCTCTCTAAAAGCTGATGTTGGATCTAAGGCAAAACCTATCATCTGATTGAACGAAACTACAGAAAAAAGTCAGAGCCCAGTAACATGCTGTCAATCATTCTGTTGAACAGTCATTTTGCTCCAGAATTATACCTTCAAGGGCATGATATGGATTCCTGATATGGAATCTATTCTCATATAATATCTCTAGATCCCACTGCTTGCAAATTACTGGGCTTACTTTTTTCTCCCAAAATTGGGTCTGGTGTCAGTTAACACAGAAAACCTCCATGAGTTACGTCTCAATGGTTTTGAGATATCCTGGATACATATCTTGGGGAAGCAAGATTTTTTTTTTTAAATTGGTGATTCCTTTGGTGAGATAGTTTGCTTATTGCTTGACTTTGTGAAGGGTTGTGTGTGCGTGTTTTTCATCTCTAGCCTTCCCAAGTTAATTCACTGTATTTACAAACACCTTCCCAGTGTTTTCACCCCATAATACCATATGGTGATTTCCAATGAGACTTACCCACATACCAGTCGTTTGCCAGTTTTATGCTGATGTAAGCTCTAGTGATAGTGTTTCCACAATAACAAGTATTTTAGTGTGACACTAAAGACTTGTTGTGCGCATAATCAACCACCTCTGCATCTTTCAAAACTTCTTCTTTGTGAGAAGGTGTTAAAGTTCACTGTTAGCTATTGTTATGTACTGTAAGTGCCAACTGAAAAGTACCCAGGGCCTTGCTTTGGCTCCAAGTCAGAGCAGGTCTGCCGGAGCCATGGCCCAGTGAGACATGGGTGCTGGCCCGCATAGATGGAAACAGAAAAGTCTGAGACTTCTGGGAAAACACTGGGGTAAATCCTAAATGGACATGCACCAATAGTGTTGTACATAGTTGTACAGAGACAAATTTATGGGATGACTCGCCACCTTGTGGTAGAACTTTGCATATCAAATTCTATTTAGTCAGGTGTCTTTGAAAGAAACAATGGAGTAAGCACATACCATGTGAGTTTGTGTGGTAGTTATTATTGGATTGGTATGTTATTTTATCCCAATATTGATAGAGCTGTAGTCTAACTTCACATCCTTTTGCTAAAGCCACAAGTTCACCAGAAGCTTTCCTAATGACTGACTGTAGTGTTCTAGCCAGCCAGTAGAATAGTGCCACACTAATGAAGGACAGGAGACGTTGTTTTCTTTGATGACTAAGGCTCGCTCCTTGTCTTTCTTTTAATCCTCAGTGTCCAAAGACAGTCGGTCAGTAGACCACCCCCAGGAGGGGGGCGACCCAAACCTGCCCCCAAACCAAAGCCCCAACCCAAGCCCCAGGTGCCCCAGTGCAAAGCCCTTTATGCCTATGATGCTCAGGACACAGACGAGCTCAGCTTCAACGCAGACGACGTCATCGACATCATCAAGGAAGGTAATACACAGGAGGCAGAAATCGCACAAAGGGAATATAATTGGATTTTGTGCACAAAACATTTGCCAGGTCGCAGTTGTAAATGAGAACTTGTTCTCAACTGGCCTACCTCGTTAAATAAAATAAATACAACTTTAACGCTTTCACATTCTTGAAAATGTAACACTGGTCCCACTGTAAGCTGTCTTCTTTCTTGATCAGATGCTTCTGGCTGGTGGACGGGGAGGCTACGGGCAAAGCAAGGCCTGTTCCCCAACAACTACGTCAGCAAGATCTAGGAGCTGCATGAAGAACACCTGACTGTCAATCACCTCTACTGACCGAAGGGAGGAGATCGAGCTACCAAACAAAACAAGGATATTTTGTGAGACAGAGAAGAGAAAAACTGACTTTTTTTCTCCACTCCTGCATTGTAGCCTTCTTCCGGATGTAACTTCCTGTAATTCTGGACAGACAAGAGGAGCGTCAGGCTTGCGATTAAGTTTTATTTTTATGGGGATCTGAGGACAATACTTTTTTGTCAGCGGCAAATTCCTACACAATCCCTGTGAGCACTGAACAAAACTATTTATTGTATTTATATAGCTTTCTACATTACCCCACCTATCATTTTCACGTCGCTATGGTTTTAAGGTGATATTTTGGATTCATATAAATGTGGAACCAAGTTGTAATTACATTTTTCTCATTTTGGAAATGAAAGGGTTTTAACATGAATTCGGGGTTGTTTCCAAGATGCCACTGTCTCTCTGTTTTAAATAGTTTGTAGAGTTGTTTTAAATGGAGATTTGTGCTGCTAAACTAAATTTACAGATAGTATTGGCTATAGAAATCTATATGTTGACACAAAATGGGCATTTAATAGTTCATTGCACTGTGATTTTAACTTTGACAATGCATTTCACTAGAAAAACAGTGATTGAATGTGTTTGATAACCAAGTGTTTAAAACAATGCCAATTCTTATTGGTCAGCTAAACAGATGCAATCACTTTTGGGAAATGGAAATGCACAGTGTGACTTTCAATAGGTAAATGTATTCAGGAATCCCCCCTGCTCTTATTTCCAAAATGCGATTGATATCCCCAGAACTCTAGGGCCCCACAGTGTACTGTACTCAGTGTATTGTCTGGTTTATAAGCACTTTATCAGTAGCTATAGGTACTAACTTGGACAGACTGGTCACTCCTGCCACAGCTAGTAATCCTTGGATGTAATTAAAGATGCCAAACTATTGATGGGCCTAGTTAAGGATAAATTGTTTACATAGATCAAAAATGCCTGTAATATGTATACTGTATGTACATCTTGACATTTAGGAATTAAGTCTATACTGTTTGTTACAATTTAAATAAATTGTGTAGTGTATTTTCTCTGCAGTTTTATTCAGCTTTGTTCTCATTCCATTTTATGCAGATTTAAGTGCACAGTCAGACTAGTGAATGGAGTTACTTTCAGGGGAAGTAAAGGAATAATGCCATTGACCTCACGGTTATGGCACTATGGATCTGCTGGTTTCCACAACTTTTGCATTCACATGTTCCTTGGCATTTTCCATTCTCTACACATAATCATTAAGGACTGAATTCAATCCATAATCGCTGAAGATCCACGTTAAAATAGGTAATTTACGATTGAGCCGACATGAGTACCGTGAATGTAGTCTCATTGCCTGTGTCAGTCGCACTATAGCAGATCTTCAGCGCCCTAAGACATCGTTCACAGACTTGAACTGTGGCTTTGTTTGGACAAGACTAGTTTGTGCATTGCATAAATGCTCAAACCAGCCCCTTTCCTGTTCTGCCATAGCTGGTCAGGAAATACTCAGTTCCCTACTAATTACCCATATCTTGGTCACAGGTGTTTGTAGTTTTGCTAACTTGACCAGTTGGTCATAGGCAAGACCGTCCATGCAAACAGATCTGGGACCATGCTACATTACCTACTCAAACTGCAACATCCCGGTGCAGCCATCAGTGTTCAGGAACACTATGATGAATTAAAGATTTGGTCATACCAATAAACTTGACCATGATTACTGTACTTAATTTAGCAGAGTGGAGATAAGTTACTGATAACATGTATAGTGCCTTAATGAATATAAGTGGCTTGCCCATACTGTTATTGCAGCACAATCAACTAGTGTATGAAATGCATTATAATAAAACTTGGTACTTCGACTAAAGGAGGTGTTTTACCAATCGATACTCCATTAGGAAGAATAAAGTTAACAATCAGGTTGTGGCTTTTGGGATTAATGACCGTTTGCAACATTCTGATTAAAACTTAATTGGCAAAACCATGTTTTAAAGCATAAACCCAAAATGCATCTAGACCATATTTAAAAGGGTTCAAAAACCACATTTATTTGAACAAAGTGAAATATGTACATTTACTCAAAAGCAGCGGGCCAAAAAGGCCATCTCACAATGGATTCTCTTAAAAATAAAAATATTTAAAAAATAAAGTGCAGTAGATTAAGTCCGTATTCATGACATCAAGGTTTAGGTTCATGACATTAGCGCGGCAGCCATGTCAGCTACAATGGGAGACTTTAGCTGAGGGATGAGGCTGATCCTCATTAGTCTGCTGCTTGCATACTTGTTCTTGACAGCCTGGAACAAAATTACTCAAGGGGTTTCCTAGAACTGACATTACACAAATCCAATGGTACAAGATTAGATCACTACAGCAAAGTCAAGCTAGCAGAGGACAACTTACCTGAAGTTTAGTTCGCCCTTCATTTACAGAGACAACATTTTTGGCGATGTGCTGCATGATTGGCTTGAGGTGGTTCTCATTATAGGTGGAGTAATGCTGCTGTGTTGGAGTCTGCACAGGGAGTGGAAACAATTGTTAAAGACAATGACCATGTCTGTTGCTAGCGCCAAATCAGTTTGAATTCTCTCATTTCTGAACCATCTCATAAAAATCCCAATAATTGCCATGAGACAGCAGCTTACCCAGTTGAGCTCATCAAGCAGCAGCTGGGAGAGGCACAAGGCAGCAGCAGCAATCTCAGAAGGGTGGTAGTGCACCATGTCATAGTCAAGGAGGGTCAGTTCCATGAGGTACTTGGCTAGTGTGTGCTTCGCAACATCAGCCTGAAAATACAACCACTGGTTGAGTCACTGCATGCAAGTAATACTGTAACCTTCTGGTAACCTGTCATTGGTTGATGGCTTTTCCACCTCGAACAATTAAATAATTGCAGTTCATGTTGATGGGGGCTATTTGAATAACTACACCCATAGTAAAAACAATAGTATGAAAACATGCATGTCATTGAGTAACCTACATTGCCAGCCTTGGAGGCTCTCCTGAGGAAGTGTAGAGGTAGAGGCCGCCCAAGCTCAAAGTTCAGACTAAGTAGAATCAGTTGTTCCATCTCCCGAATATGGGCCTTGGTGAATGCATTGTCTGTGATGTAAACGAAATCGCCAATCTCCGGGGAATACATCTCTTCGTACTTGGACGCCACCAACATGGCAGTCACACCAACCAGTTGGAGCTTCTTGCGGCTGACAAGTTGTACCTAGATAGCAGAGAGGGGTTAAAAAGAGATGCACGTGGATAATATACTCAAAACATTTACAAGGCCTACCTGAAGAAAGCGATCCAGGATGGCGACAGTCAGATAAAGGGTCTCCTGCAGTAGCTGGAACCTGGAGTGTACCTGAATCAGCCAGTCAATCAGGAGAGCACGCATGTTTCCATTGATCTCATAGCCCTTCATGTAATTGGGCCAGACAGACTGCTGGGTCTGTTGAGAAAGGAAGACATTCAAAGATTGATGTAGTGAGTCCCAGTACAAAATATTTAACGAGTCAGCACCATGTTAGCCTAGAGAGAAAGCACAAATTACCTCAAGGCACTGCAGATAGTCATAGATATCCTTCACATATTCAGAGCACAGTTGTGGCATGTCTGAATCCCCCTCATCAATGTCTTCTATAGCAAGCAGAGCTTCTGAGAATGCCTGGCACAATTCCTCTTCTTTCATGGACTCTTCAGGCACTGGGGAACGTTTAGGACGAACAGCTACTGGCTGGGCTTTTTGGTTCATATATTGTTTGGTTGAAGCTTTGGCAGGAACAGTCTTCTGTTGAGTATAGAGAAGCATGTTTGACAAAGATCAGGATGAGTAGGTAGTGAAAATCAGACAGACAATGGACTAAACAATGCCGTGCAAGACAACATACCTTGGATGGCACCCCTTTGCTGGCATTGGGGAAGTTGGACAGCTCGCCAAGCACAGCCCTTCTTGCTCCAGCTACGTTTGCTTTTCCCATTAGTGCTGGGTTCTCTGCGTTCCTTAACTGTTGAAAACAAAATGACCCTTCAACAAACCAACCATGTGAACACAAAACATTACTAATTCAGTTAGTCGGCAATTAACCTGCTATGATAGCAAACGATGGCTAACGTTAGTGACAAAAGGTTCATTTTAGCCATGCGAAATTACATTAGGTGTTTACGTCGGAGGTAACTTTATTTTAGGCAAGTCACACGCTCGTTTGCCAGTGTTCTATTGTGAGTAACATGCACACAAAAACACAATAGCAAGTCGACATTGTAAAAACTCACCGCAGCACGAACTTCTAATGACGACATATTAACGCTTTGTTAAAAACACAGGAGCTAGATATAATCGGCAAACCACTGCTTTCAGATATGTTGTTTGCTCGCTAAATTCACAGACACAAGGCCCATGTAAACAAGTGTACAAAAAAAAAAATCAACAGTCATTCAAATACCGCTCTGTTGATTCTAATTGGATACCGCTTCATAGAATGCACCTATTTCATTGGTTGCCAAAGAGGAATCACGAATGACGTCGCACAGCCACAATCAGTGACTGCCTACCTACAGTGTCAGCCCATGGAGCAAATTAGGGTTAAGTGCTTTGCTCAAGGACACATCGACAGGTTTTTCACCTTGTCAAATAAAATAAAATCAAAGTTTATTTGTCACGTGTGCAGAATGCAACAGGTGTAGACCTTACAGTGAAATTCTTATTTACAAGCCCTAACCAACAGTGCAGTTTAAGTAGAAAATAAGTATTATGTAAACAAGAGAGGTAAAGAAATAAAAAAAAAGTAAAGTGACAGTAAAAAAATATATAGAGTCATGTGAAAAAGTAAGTACACCCCCTGGAAAGTTTTTTCTTTTTTTTCGTTTTACATATTTGGACAGATGGATATGTAATCTTCACTTCAACACTATTGACAGATAAAGGTTACCCAATTTAACAAATCACACACAAAAAAAACTTTGTAAATGTTATGCAATTAAAATAAACAAAAATGCATTTTCCTTATGGGGAAAAAGTTAGTACACCCCTACCTTTACTATCACATAAAATGGCTATTTGAATTAGGTGTACCAAAACAAGTGTAAATGATTAGAAAACATTAGAGAGAAACTTCAGTCTTCCATAAAGATAAGAAAATTGGTCTGGTTTGGTCTTAACCATATGGATGTGGGGTAACATCATTCAAAGATCAAAAGACCTACCCGAGGCCCTCATAAGAAGATTATTGATGCCCATGAGTCTGGGAGGGGTTACAAATCCATTTCAAAGCAATTCGAAGTACATCATTCCATTTCCAAGCAATTCGAAGTACATCATTCCACTGTCTGACAAAAATTCCAGACAACTGGCAAACTACCTAGGACAGGTCGTCCCACCAAAGTCAGAGCTGACCGAAAGATGCTCATAGAAGTCTCTAAGAACCCCAGAGTGAAGATGACATATCCATCTGTCCAAATATGTAAAAGAAAAGAGAACTTTCCAGGGGGTGTACTTACTTTTTCACATGACTGTATACAGGTTGTATATACAGGTGGTACCGGTACACAGTCAATGTGCAGGGGCACTGGTTAGTCAGGCTAATTTAGGTAATATGTAAATGCAGGTATAGTTAAAGTGACTATGCATAGATGATAAACAGCATGTAGCCATTTGATTAGCTGTTCAGGAGTCTTATGGTTTGGGGGTAAAAGCTGTTGAGACTTGGCGCTCCGGTACCACTTGCCATGCGGTAGCAGAGAGATCAGTCTATGACTGGGGTGGCTGGAGTCTTTGACAATTTTTAGGGCCTTCCTCTGACACCGCCTGGTATTCCTGCCTGGATGGCAGGAAGCTTGTACTGGGTCGTACGCACTACCCTCTGTAGTGCCTTACGGTCGGAGTCCAAGCAGTTGCTGTACCAGGCAGTGATGCAGCCAGTCAGGATGCTCTCGATGTTGCAGCTGTAGAACCTTTTGAGGATCTGAGGACCCATGCCAAATCTTCTCAGTCTCCTGAGGGAGTATAGGCTTTGTCTTGCCCTCTTCACGACTGTCGGCTCGGGTATTCGAACTAGCAACCTTTTGGTTACTGGCCCAACGCTCTAACTGCAAGGCTTCCTGCCGCCCAGGTATTGACGCTCTTCATCCAAAAACGACACATTCCTTCTAAATTACAAAAAGCAATGCATATAGTCATTTGAAGAAAAGAGAGAAAATAGTTGCATTCATGTTTGCAACACACACCATACAATTTACACAACCTTAGGCCCCATGTCTGCAGCATGGATTTATTGCTCAGCAGAGGCTCAATATTGCTGATAAATCCCACTTGGCCAAAATAAAATATATTTTATGAATTGACCAAAATGCTAATCTTGGCTACTCTAATTAAGAAACACTATACATGGTCTTCACTGATTGACGAGTAGTAATAAGAGGAATATTAATAAAATCTACATAGAATGCATAAAAGAAAATGTATATTCTCGCTGGATACTTGGATGAATACTTCAGTTAATCTTTACTTGATGATTAACCATAAACTCCACAGATTATAAACAGTTTGCATTTTGCTGTCATGACACAAAACATTTTTTGGAGGTAAGCCGAATAGGCATTTTTATTACTGCTATATCACATCTACAGTGCCTTCAGAAAGTACATTTTGTTGTGTTACAGCCTGAATTCCAAATGGATTAAATAAATATTTTTTCTCTCACCCATCTAGTAAAAACATGTTTATATAATTCTTTGCTAGTTTATTGAAAATGAAATACATAAATATCTAATTTACATAAGTATTCACACCCTGTCAATACATGTTACAAACACCTTTGGCAACCTTTAAGGCAGCAATTACGGAGGCTTTCTGGGTAAGTCTCTAAGAGCTTTGCACAACTGGATTGTACAATATTTGCCCATTATTATTTTCTAAATTCTTCAAGCTCTGTCAAATGCTAGACAACCATTTTCAAGTCTTGCCATAGATTTTCAAGCAGTTTTAAGTCAAAACATTAACTGTTTTCTTTGTAAGCAACTGTGTTTTAGATTATTGTCCTGCTGCAAGGTGAATTAATCTCCAAGTGTCTGGTAGAAAGCAGACTGAACCAGGTTTTCCTCTAGGAAAACTGTGCTTAGATTTATCCTGAAAAACTCCCCGGTGCTTAACAATTACAAGCATACCCATAACATGATGCAGCAATCACTATGCTTGTAAATATGGAGAGTGGTACACAGTAATGTGTTGTATTGGATTCGCCCCAAACATAAGTTTATATTGAAGACAAAAAGTGAATTGCTTTGTCACATCTTTTGCAGTATTACTTTAGTGTGTTGTTGCTAACAGGATGCATGTTTTGGAATATTTTTTATTCTGTACAGGTTTCCTTCTTTTCACTTGGTCATTAGGTTAGTATTGTGGAGTAACTACATTGTTGATCCATTCTCAGTTTTTTCCTATCACAGACATTAAACTCTGTTTTAAAGTCACCATTGGCCTCATGGTGAAATCCCTGAGCTGGTTCCTTCCTCTCCAGCAACTGAGTTAGGAAGGAAGCCTGTATCTTTGTAGTGACTGGGTGTACATCCAAAGTGTAATTAATATCTTCACCAAGCTCAAAGGGGTATCCAATGCCCTTTTTAGTGAGGCATTAGAAAATATTAATTTGTGGTTGAATTTGTGTTTGAAATTCACTGCTCAACTGAGGGACCTTACAGATAATTATATGTGTGTGGTACAGAGATGAGGTAGTCATTCAAAAATCCTATTAAACACTATTATTGCACACAGAGTCCATGGAACTTATGTGACTTAAGCTAAATTTTACTCCTGAACTTTAGGCATGCCATAACATGTGACCAAAAAGTCTCAGTTTAACCATTTTAAATTCAGGCTGAAACACATCAAAGTTAGGAAAAGGTCTAGGGGTGTGAATACCAAGGGTAACCAATATTGTTGGTCAGTAGTAGATCCCTCAATGTGAAATTTGAACCAACATGCATAGGGGAATGGTAAGAGGACACAAATAAACAGACACAGGAAAGAGTTCTAACTTTATTAATATTATTTTAAAACTAATATAAATCCCATGGAATATCATCCTGGTGCCATTAAGTCTACGAACGCATGGATACCTGCCATAAGTACTGCATTCCAACACTCCATTCAAAATTATTATTTTTTTCCAAAATTCCGCAGTCAGAGTGGAAATACATGGCCTCGGCGCACTCTCTTTACAACACTCCTGTCTGTTCTCTCCTGTGCAAGTATATGCAAGTTAGCTAGTCGAGAATAATATTAGTGTTATCTTTTCAATGGCAGCAAAGAGGGACTGCTGCTGCACAGCTACAGAAAGAGAGAGAGAGCGAGAGTGGGTAAGAACAATGATCTGGGTTGTAAGAATAATCAGATACTTTTTTATTATTCTGAGCTGAGAGCTGTGTATTTCCCTCTGAAAAAAGAAACAGGGATAAACAAAAAGCAAGGATAAACCAATGCCATTCCCAGCTTCCAAACAACAGATTTCCCCAGGTTGCAGGCTCATGTGAAACTGGTTGCATCTGTGGGCCTGAGATCCCCTTATAGAACCCAGTTGACCATCTGGGGCCTGTCTGAGGGACAAATCCAAACAGAACACAGAGACTTTATCCTCAGCAGATCTCAACAATCATTCCATTGAAAAAGAACAGTCAAGAGACAGATGTGACATTCATTTTCTTTTTCTCTAAAATACATTAGTTGACTTGTGAATGGTGTTAAGTCAAATCAAGGTGGTGCAGGGAAGTGTAAGATGGCAGACACGCATGTGCATTTTCTGGGAGGTGAAGTGAAGTTTGAGTTTATTCCCACTCTAGAAATACTGGGTGAACACGAATACAGCAGCTGATCTGTTTAACATGGTATTTTCCTAATTAAGGAATGTCTTGATTTACTTTCTTAGAAACAAAACGTCTTCCACTAGCAAACCACATTGTCTAAACATGAACTAATCAATACAATGATCGGTAAAATGAGTCCTGCAATGTTTTTAAATGGAGGTTGGCATTCTATTCCCGTAAAGCAAGGCATTAGGTATATAGAAATGCTTCTTTACTAGAGCAGCTATCCTCACCTGCAAGTTGTTAGGCCATGAGAAGCCCACAATATATGTGCAAAGAAATGCATTGCGAGGAGCCATGCAAAAAAAAAGAAAAAAAAAAAGAAATGACACAAGGAAACAATCAAAAGCTACATAAAAGCTTTATAAATACAATAACATTTTAAATCCTTAATGAAGATGTCAATTCTAGCAGTATTGTACTGTGATAGCTGGCACTCTAGGCTCAATGCTTTTTTAGCCTGATGTTTTTTTTTTTCCTCATTGTGGATCTGCGCAGGTAATTCATGCCCTCTTTGGTTGACTGCAGTACTGAAGAAAATTTTAAACAAAACAACAATGAAAGAAAATTCCAACAAAGGGTTGTTAGAAAAACAGCATCAACTCTCAACGGCAGACAACTGCGCCTCGATGTCCACTCTGCAGATGGGGCACTTCTTATTGGTGAGGAGCCATTGGTCCACACACAGTTGATGGAAGAGATGCATACAAGGTAGGCGTCTATGGAAGAGAAAATATATTGTTAGAAAGACTTTGAATTCCATCTTCATAATGAAAAGACCCAGTAAAGTTGGAATGAAATGACAATGAATAAAATTAGTTCAAATGAACATTCACACATTACAGTTTTCACATTACACCAACAGAGGGCAGAAACTCTAAAACTCACTTGATCACATGAGCACATGTTGAGCTCCAGAAATGTCCTCTGAGACCAGTCATATTCAGGCACTCAGAGGATTGGCTTTTATGCTAATTACTATACTTTTGGGTGTTGAGAAAACCTCTACGGCATATCAACAGAAAATGTGGGAAAGGAGAGGTCGTTCTCACACAAAACAGGCCCGCATTAAAAGCACACGCACGCCACAGTATAATTGTGTACCTGACGTCCTCCCCTTCCTCCAGTATTGACAGACAGATGGTGCATTTCTCCTCTGTGTCTTCGTCCGCCCCCTCATCTTCATCTTGCTTACCATGCAGCTTTCTCTGTTCATGGAAACATTGGAAAACACCATTATAGATACACAGCACCAAAAACAACATTTCCACAAAGACAACTCTTATTCCCATTATAAAGATGTATTAGAAACAGGCAAGGCGGAGACCATTTTATGGGGGTTACCGTCAAACACAATAAATGTATTCAGTGTTCACAGGGCATTAACATTACAGGTACAGACCAACTTTTGAATAAACTATCCTTTATGACTGATAGAGGGCTTACTGTATACAGTACAAGTATTACGAGGGTGAACACATATCCCTATGAGGACAGAGAGAATGGTCATTTTGTCCTGGCTACAAAACATGTCATCCCTATGGTTCAAGGTAATATGGATTTTAAAAAATATATTTCAATAAATATTGCTAAAAATCTATCAAATGTTTCTACTGCCGAATCCCCTTGTCCCCAACACTGCTACCATTAACAACTATAAATGAGCAGAGACATGTTTCCAAATTGAATTTGTTCATTTCTTTTCTCACCGAGTCTGAGGTTGCGTGCATATTTTTCCCAATAGTTGCCCATGCTTCAGGGGTTAACTGTTCGTCAATGTCTCTCTCAGTCTCCAACACCTTCTGTATTGGGCAGCAGGTTATTAGGTTACTTATTTAAATACATTTGGGAAACTAGATGGAATCTTTCCCTACAATGTTTTCTAAGGTTGCAACTTTGGTTGAAAGGGACACGTTCTAGTTTCTACAGCATCTGGCTTAACGATAGCAATAAATTCATATTTTGAAAGGAGCACAAAATAACCACTGTGCGTGCACTCTGTCCCAGAATAAAATTGTGTGCAGACATGCACAAAATACATTACAGCAAACTAAATTTAAAAGGATATGTTCTAAAACACACACACACACTTTTACAGGAGTGCTCTCACCTTTTTGTACTTGTGTGGGTAAGTGCACCTCTCTATGGTTCCCTGAGAAGCCCCTCGGTTCACAGTCCCCAATCTCTCCTCTAAATGCAGCAGATCCTGAGGAAATAGGTCAGGAAAACAACCCAACTCACTCAGTTACACACAGCTCCTAAGCCACAGCCATAACATGCTCTTAGCTCCATCATAACTAATTACCAGGGACATCCATACCTGCTCACCACCTGACCTGAGCAGGAAAAACTCCAGGCCCTAGTAACCATCTATTTACTAGTCAAGTGTTACCTCATAAGTTCGTCCAAATCCAGTCATTCTGGATGAGATGTAGCGAATGTGTGGGTAGGTTACTTCAGACATGCCAGTGTGCTGTGAGGGAGGTAAAACAATTCCATGAAAATGTTCACTTCAGCGGAGTACAGTCATTTGTTTCTGTGGGCTACAGTTCATGAAGCACATATAGGGATATAGCATTATCAATTAAGTCTGCTGACACTGCTTGACTTGGGTATAAATTCCAGCTAGCATTGCCAAAAACTGCATTTTTGATAACCACAGAAGTCTCCCAATTTCATATTTTCTGACATGTGCATTAACTTTTAACATCTTTTCAAAGGGGCATCCATTGATTTCAGGCCGCTGGTTATGTTGAATATGCACTTGAAATGCCTTATGGGCCACCATTAATTGCCAATGCATTATTCATGTGGCCCAACAAACCATCCTTGAAATAACAGACGTTATAAATAGAGGGCTACCATAATTAATCTAAGCCATACTTCAAATAAAAGCATTTATTTCTCATTTATGCTAAAGAATTAACGTGTGCTTAGAATGAGGGTGCTAGTCATGCACTCACCATGAAGGGGATGGGGAAGTGGTGCAGTCTAGGGGGAGGGTGGTAGTGGGGCAGGTGAGGGTGCAGGTGTCCTGAAGGATACGGCGCCACGGTCACGCCAGCCTCGATACCCAGCTCCCTACAGAAGAGAACCAGAACACAACAATCATCATCATCAACATCACAGGTGCCATTTCAACAGTGAACATGAGGGCATACATGACTGACTATATCCATAGTGCACAGCAGGCCACATAGAAGTCGTAAGGCAATGGCCCTCCCCTGCTCTAAACTGTACTGACCATGCAGTCCTCTGCTCAGGTTGGCGTGGGTGGGACGACATGGTCTGGGGCACGTGGATGTGGTGGCCATGGCCGTAGTTGGGGTGCATTCTGTGGGGGTGTGGAGGGGGGCGCTCATGTGCTCGTCTGGAGAAAGGAGGCGAAAGAGAGAGAGGTTTATCAGAAAAGGAAAACGCCATAATATTGTCCCTGTAATCAGACAATTAGATGCTACGGTCTTTGCTTGCAGTTGTGTTGCTGCCATCAGACGGTAAGGACAGGGGCCAGAGGCTACACTCACGTGGGGTGCTGCATCATCCTGCGTCTCTGGACTTCCATCCTCTGCAGAATCTCGTGCTGGTGCAGCCTCTGCACAGAGGTCCCCAGCGCGGGCATGTGGTGCTGCAGGGCCTGGTGCTCCGCGGGCAGGTGTTGGGGGGCACTGGAGCCTGTGAGGTGGTGGGCAGGCAGAGGGGCAGGGGGGGGCGGGGGCACGGCGTGGCCAGGGGGGTGGGAAGGCAGGGGTGTGTGGAAGGGATGGACGGGGTGGGGGATGACGTAGTCACCCTGTGGAGTGGGCTGAGGAGGGGGAGGAGGGTTACCATGGGAATGGGGGCAGGTGTTAGAGGGCTGGTGGTGCAGGGAGCGTGCCATGGGGGCATCTGGGTATCAGAGAGACAGAGAGAGAGTGATGGGAGAAAGTTGAGAAGTAGTTAGTAATGCCTTACCAGATCCTCTTTTAAGTCACCTTCCTAATGAGGACACCTGCTCATCATCAGTTACGACTCCACTCACTGAAACATGCTGCCTGGCTGGCTGTTCCCTGTGCTGAGCAGGTCTCCCACCTGAGACCCCAGACTGTCTGTCTGTCTGTCTGTCTGTCTGTCTGTCTGTCTGTCTGTCTGTCTGTCTGTCTGTCTGTCTGTCTGTCTGTCTGTCTGTCTGTCTGTCTGTCTGTCTGTCTGTCTCCCTACTGCAGAGAAAAGGGGGGCCGGAGCAGGGCTGACTGTCTGACGTGACTGAGTGTAGGCACTAGACAGGTGCGCCAAACAGCTCCAATTATCCCTCTAAATATGGCCCCACCAGGGAGCCCCACCACACTCACTCATTCCACACAGAGCTATTCTGAAGAGAATCAGCAATTAACAGAGCCTGTTTGGTAGCACACCCGCAGCACTTGGCACATTAAACATCAGGTGTTTCTCTTAATTACAATTATCACTGGGTTTCAAGAGTGCCGTTGTCAGCATAATCTTTCAAGCACTGGTATATATAGCCTAAAGGCTCACATGTTTAGTACAGTAGTATGCAGGTTCTGCATGGGAATAAGACACTATAATAACTACTGCAGCATTTCCTTTTCCTATCAAATCAACACAAACAAAAGAACCCACACAAAATAAAAATAAACGTAATCTCCCCAAATCTCCCTTTTGGTGCAGAGGTAGCTCTACTCACAGGAGGGGTGCATGAAGTGCCTGCAGGTGGATAGCTGTGGCTGTGGCTGAGGCTGGGCAACCATGGCTGAGCTGAAGGAGTCCACCACTGTGCTCGACGGGCTGGGCCCAGGCCCCGCTGCATTATGGGAGTTGTAGGCAGCGGGCCGCGACGTGGAGCCTGGGCAGCATGGGTCAAAGGCTGAGGTGCCATGGAAACTACCGGCCCCGCTACCCCCGCCGCTCCGCAAGCCACTGTTGCTCAGGTCCACCGGCAGAGTCTGCTTGGGAGGGGAGAGACAGAGATAGGAGGGTTAGAGGGGAGATATGGAGAGAGACACAGGGAGGGGAGGTATGGAGAGAGACACAGGGAGGGGAGGTATGGAGAGAGACACAGGGAGCGGAGGTATGTAGAGAGACACAGGGAGGGGAGGTATGGCGAGAGACACAGGGAGGGGAGGTATGGAGAGAGACACAGGGAGGGGAGGTATGTAGAGAGACACGGGGAGGGGAGGTATGGAGAGAGATACAGGGAGGGGAGGTATGGAGAGAGTAGAAACAAACAATGATGTTACGGTGCAACTGTTGGACCTTGATCTCTGTAGTGAAAGAATATATAACTAACCAGTAAAACAGTAAACTAAAACCACTGGGCTTCATGGTCCAGCCAACACAAACACAACAAAGTACAAGACAATGGGCTTCACAGTTTAGATTGCAGTAAACCGGCTGAGAAAATCATAGTAGCAGCCCTCCCTCGTTGAATTATATAAATAAATAAATATAATAATATCTAGACTTCGATGCATAAAACATGACTTATTCACCTTATTCAGGCAGTATGTCTCCTTTCTACCTTTCTATGAGCTGTAGCTGAGGGCAGTATCTACATGCAGGCCATGAAAGGGTACAGCATTTTGCCTAACCCATGCAACGTGTTAACTACTTCCTCATTTTCATAGTAGAGACCTGACAGCCCAGTTTTGAACTGGCCCCAGCCCTGCATGAATTATGTATGAGTCAGAGAGCATCCAGAAAAAGAGAGACGGAGGTCTATGGAGGGAGCCCCTAACCTGACCTGCAGACACAGCCCTGTCAACCTCAACCCAACTAAACTCATTACACTTTAACCACACACTGCTCCACTTTGATGGTAAATAATACAATTCAGCAGCTCCCAACAATTAGCAGAATTTGAATTATTCAGTGGTGAATCTGGCTTCAAGGGAGGATGCCAGCTAGTTCCTTTGTAATGTTTTTGTTAAGATTCCAGTTATTTGTCTGTATCAGTTCCTATTCAGTTTTTTCCTTCTTAATCACGTTGAATCTGAGTTATTGGCTGGTGCAGATATTGGAGCCTTTTGTTTAGATCCACAAACACTTAGTCAAAGACACATTTGAATGCGATGATGCCATCTGCCAGGGAGAACATGTCTTGTTGTTATAGTTTTATAACTAAAACTATAAATTATTTCAAATGTATCTCCAGCTATTGTGGTAGGAAAAGGCAGCCTTTGTCTCCCCAGATTCTATTCAGTTAGCCTACTTTTATATATTTTGGACAAAAATAAAATATGATCAAGTAGTTTATTACGGGCTGGTTAATGTATTAAAGTTGGGGAAACCAAAACAGGAAGCAGAAGTAACAGCCAAACCTCCATCAATGCTGCAATGTAAAAAACACAACAAGGGGAGGGGCTGTTGAGGCTCAAGCCTACCTGGTCGTGGTACAGGGTGGAGCTGCTGCTGCTGACCCCTCCCCCTCTGCATGATGCAGGCAGGGCAGTGGGCCTCTCCAGGGGGCAGCTGGGCTCAGGAAAGGGCAGAGTGGGTGGAGGTGGGTGCTGGGGAACGTGGTGATGGTGGTGGTGGAAGTGGTGGGCGTGGCTATGCTGGGAGCCCGGCTGCTGGGAGGGCTGGGCCTGCAGGCAGCTGGAATGGCCCAGGGTCATGTGACCAGGGGATGGCCCTCCGCAGGGGGAGTGCTGCGGGCAGCAGGAGGGTAACCTAGGCATGGCTGTGCCCCCACTCTCTCCTGCCACGCCGGACAAGCCTCTTCTGCTCTCATCTGACAGAGAGAGATGGAAAACACCTTTAAGCTTCAATATAATTTATAGATGACCCACAGGGAAGATTACTAAACGTATAAAGGCACAAAAGGTTTACATTTTTTAAAATGTAACCTTTATTTAACTAGTAAGTTAAGAACCAATTCTTATTTACAATGACGGCCTACCTACAGGGTCAGCCCCTGGAGCAAATTAGGGTTAAGTGCCTTGCTCAAGTATACAGACAGGTTTTTCACCTTGTCGGCTCGGGTATTTAAACCAGCGACCTTTCGGTTACTGGCCCAATGCTCTAACCGCTAGGCTACCTGCCGCCATCATGTCTTTCTGGATAGTTTATTGATCTGTCTTACCCTCTGTGCCTGCGGTGCCCTTTAAACCCTGTGCCAGCGTGCTGTCTGGGGCTGGGCCTTGACCGGGGCAGCTGGTGGAGGGGCCCGGGGCATCGTGGGGCTCTGAGGTAGAGGCATGATGAGAGGAGGATGAAGAGGAGGAGCTGACAGTCTGAGGGTGAATGCTGTCAGAGGTGGATGGCACGACAGAGAGATCTGAGGTAGGGAAAAGAGACAGGTAAACAGTAAATAGCACACATATTCATCTCTGTGTGTGTGTAGCAGAGTTTCCGTTAGGAAAATGTGGCGCCGGACATTTGACTGACAGTATTTTAATTTACCGGACATGAGAAATTTACCGGCCCCATATGCATTGGGTGCATAACCTGCTCAGAATGACAGATATCACATTCTATTGGTAAGCTTGTCGATAAAGAAATAATCTATTCCAAACACTCTGGGACAGTTGTGGGACGATAGAGCCCAAATTCATACAACCAGTAGGCCTAGGCTACATAAAACAAACATTAAAAGCAATGAGTCTGATGCAACAGATCAGAACATTTAGCTTAAAATGTTGATAAACTATTATTTCTTCACGTTATAAGTGTAGCAATGCACACAAGGCAGTAGTCTATGTGTGAATATTTACTCCATAACGCAATTAGCGGGAGATCTAATAAGAAACAACTAGCATGGGTTGCTAATATGACTACGACTTTGCCTTCAGCTAATGGACAATAACATTTAACTGCCAACACGGATATGGTCTGATTTTGGCTAGGCTACTTTGAAGCGAGGTAAGACATGGCTCATAATATGTATTAAAATGTTCAGGTTTCAAACAATTAAGTATACTTTTTAAAAATGCATACTGCCTCCAGCTCAAAGTGGTGTGTGACACACTGATGAAGCCTACCTTCCATTGCCTGTGCATTTGCCATTTATGATGTTGTAGCAGCAGCTCTCGCACTGTCTGACAGATTTTCCACTCAAAGGCTCTGTATCTGTATGCTGTAGGCGTGTGATAAATAAGATAAGCCTACATATTATTTTTTTTTTTACCTTTATTTTACTAGGCAAGTCAGTTAAGAACAAATTCTTATGAATATACACGGAGTGAACAAAACATGCTCTTTCCATGACAGACTGGCCAGGTGAATCCAGGTGAAAGCTATGATGTCACTTCAAATCAGTGCAGATGAAGTGAAAGAGACAGGTTCAAGAAGGATTTTTAAGCCTTGAGACAATTGAGACGTGTGTGTGCCATTCAGAGGGTGAACGGGTAAGACAAAAGATTTAAGTGCCTTTGAATGGGGTATGGTAGGTGCCAGGCGCACCAGTTTGAGTGTGTCAAGGACAGCGACGTTGCTTGGTTTTTCATGCTCAACAGTTTCCCGTGTATATCAAGAATGGTCCACCACCCAAAGGACATCCAGACAACATGACAACTGTGAAAAGTAGAGTCAACATGGGCCAGCATCTCTGTGGAACGCTTTCGAAACCTTGTAGAGGCCATGGCTCGACAAATTGAGGCTGGTCTGAGGGCAAAAGGGTGGAACCAAATATTAGGATGTTCCTAATGTTTTGTCAACTCAATGTAGGCATACTATACACACAGCAATTTTATTTATCTGCTTTTCTATTTTTATCGACCAAAAGCTGGCTATTACCGGCAAACGGAAACCCTGGTGCGTAGACTGGCTGCAGTGGCTTGACAGCCAGGGAGAAGAAGAGACCTCATTAGCATTCCAGAGTGTGCACTCCATCTGCTTTTCATACTCAAAAATTAATTTCTCCTCCTCCAAAGAAATGCAAATGCTCTCATATCTCACACTGCTCTGCTATTCTGTTATCAGTCACACGGCGCAAGACCATCAAGAGAACGCACCAAATTGGACTTTTAAGTCACATTAATGCTTTGGTCTGCTTTGCTAACGCCTCAGGTTAGAGGGTAAACTGGTCCAGGAAAACATAGCCATTAGCCAGACATACTGCATGTAGGATGTTAGTATGGTAATGCGATTACAAAAACAGTCAGTCAATACCTGATATAATAATAATAAATGTATAATGCGCTTTTCATTTAAAAAGCTGACACTACAAGGGACAAGGAACACAGCTATATATATATATATATATATATATATATATATATATATATATATATATATATATATACATATATATATAGATATATATATAGATATATATATAGCTATACATATACAGTGGGAAGAACAAGTATTTGATACACTGCTGATTTTGCAGATTTTCCTACTTACAAAGCATGTAGAGGTCTGTAATTTTTATCATAGGTACACTTCAACTGCGAGAGACGGAATCTAAAACAAAAATCCAGAAAATCACATTGTAGGATTTTTAAATAATTAATTTGCATTTTATTGCATGACATAAGTATTTGATACATCAGAAAAGCAGAACTTAATATTTGGTACAGAAACCTTTGTTTGCAATTACAGAGATCATACGTTTCCTGTAGTTCTTGACCAGGTTTGCACACACTGCAGCAGGGATTTTGGCCCACTCCTCCATTCAGATCCTTCAGGTTTCGGGGCTGTCGCTGGGCAATACGGACTTTCAGCTCCCTCCAAAGATTTTCTATTGGGTTCAGGTCTGGAGACTGGCTAGGCCACTCCAGGACCTTGAGTTGCTTCTTACGGAGCCACTCCTTAGTTGCCCTGGCTGTGTGTTTCAGGTCGTTGTCATGCCGGAAGACCCAGCCACGACCCATCTTCAATGCTCTTACTGAGGGAAGGAGGTTGTTGGCCAAGATCTCGCAATACATGGCCCCATCCATCCTTCCCTCAATACGGTGCAGTCGTCCTGTCCCCTTTGCAGAAAAGCATCCCCAAAGAATGATGTTTCCACCTCCATGCTTCACGGTTGGGATGGTGTTCTTGGGGTTATACTCATCCTTCTTTTTCCTCCAAACACGGCGAGTGGAGTTTAGACCAAAAAGCTCTATTTTTGTCTCATCAGACCACATGACCTTCTCCCATTCCTCCTCTGGATCATCCAGATGGTCATTGGCAAACTTCAGACGGGCCTGGACATGCGCTGGCTTGAGCAGGGGGACCTTGCGTGCGCTGCAAGATTTTAATCCATGACGGCGTAGTGTGTTACTAATGGTTTTCTTTGAGACTGTGGTCCCAGCTCTCTTCAGGTCATTGACCAGGTCCTGCCGTGTAGTTCTGGGCTGATCCCTCACCTTCCTCATGATCATTGATGCCCCACGAGGTGAGATCTTGCATGGTGCCCCAGACCGAGGGAGATTGACCGTCATCTTGAACTTCTTCCATTTTCTAATAATTGCGCCAACAGTTGTTGCCTTCTCACCAAGCTGCTTGCCTATTGTCCTGTAGCCCATCCCAGCCTTGTGCAGGTCTACAATTTTATCCCTGATGTCCTTACACAGCTTGTGGAGAGGTTGGAGTCTGTTTGATTGAGTGTGTGGAGAAGTGTCTTTTATATAGGTAACGAGTTCAAACAGGTGCAGTTAATACAGGTAATGAGTGGAGAACAGGAGGGCTTCTTAAAGAAAAACTAACAGGTCTATGAGAGCCGGAATTCTTACTGGTTGGTAGGTGATCAAATACTTATGTCATGCAATAAAATGCAAATTAATTATTTAAAAATCATACAATGTGATTTTCTGGATTTTTGTTTTAGATTCCGTCTCTCACAGTTGAAGTGTACCTATGATAAAAATTACAGACCTCTACATGCTTTGTAAGTAGGAAAGCCTGCAAAATCGGCAGTGTATCAAATACTTGTTCTCCCCACTGTACATACACAGTGGGGAGAACAAGTATTTGATACACTGCCGATTTTGCAGATTTTCCTACTTACAAAGCAAATTAATTACTTAAAAATTATACAAATGTGATTTTCTGGATTTTTGTTTTAGATTCCGTCACTCACAGTTGAAGAGTACCTATGATAAAAATGACAGACTTCTACATGCTTTGTAAGCGGGAAAACCTGCAAAATCGGCAGTGTATCAAATACTTGTTCTCCCCACTGTATGTATGTATGTATGTATGTATGTATGTATGTATGTATGTATGTATGTATGTATGTATGTATGTATGTATGTATGTATGTATGTATGTATGTATGTATGTATGTATATATATAAATAAATAAAACGGAGGACCTTCCTAAAGAGGAGGGTTTTTATGTCATTTTTAAAAAGTTATATATGCAATGGTGGCTTGGGGTTGTCATTAAATGCATGAACTGCACTGGAGTAGGCCTATACATCTGGTGAGAATAATGTACTATTTAAATTGGGGATGATTAAATACCCAGCTCTTCAATGGACTTTGAAATACAATGCAGGCTATAGTCATCAGGAGTCAAGCTGTACTTCCCCTAAATCCAGAGTGAAACCTTTAACCCACATAAGCTTTAATACTGCCAGGTGTATTTCATTCACTGTGCCTAATGCCTACACATTAACAATGAAGAGCATGCTTCTGGCTACTGCGCCAGCGGCTGGCATTACTGTGACATTTTATCATGTACAAACATGATAGGATTTACAATAGGAAATGACATGCATCAGAAATGCATTGGGTTGATGTGTAAAAGCCAACCAATGAAAGAGCAGTCACTCTCAGGGGCACAGTTGCTATTAATATTCCTCCATTTGATGAAAAGATACAGATGAATCATTATTAACGGTGCTCGCTTACGGGAACATTTCAAATTGAATTGTGATGACAGGACAATTCTTATTCAAGTTAGCGACACCCACTCGCTCCCAAGTTAGGAGAGGTATGGAAGAAGCTAGCTAATCCTATTAAACAATAGCGTGTAAATGAGAGTATTTCATTTGACATGTAATATTTCCCAACCCACTACGCAGTGTTGAGCTGGATCATGTAAGAAAGCATTAAACTCATCTAAATCCTAGTATTGGACGCCCACATTCATATGCTGTGTGACAGGCTATCGTATGCAGCTTCTATGAAAAAGCTGTCCTCCAACGTAATTGATTTTTACACATAATCACCAGATCTATCTTCTTTCTGCCTCTAGAGTAAACTTGCTTCTCTGTATCCGTGTGTGTGTGTGTGTGACACAGACACTCACACATACACAGAGAGAGTATACAGTCATGTGAGTAAGTACACCGCCTGGAAAGTTAGTACACCCCTACCTTTACCATCACGTAAAATGGCTAGAATTAGAATTAGGTGTACCAAAACAAGTGCAAATGATTAGAAAATATTAGAGAGAAACTTAGGAGGGTCCAGCCTTCCATAAAGATAAGAAAATTGGTCTGGTTTGGTCTTAACCATATGGGTGTGTGGTAGCACATCATTCAAAGATCAAAAGACCTACTCGAGGCCCTCAGAAGAAAGATTATTGGTGCCCATGAGTCTGGGAGGGGTTACAAATCCATTTCTAAGCAATTCGAAGTACATCATTCCACTGTCCGACGAAAATTCCAGACCACTGGCAAACTAACTAGGACAGGTCGTTTCACCAAAGTCAGCCCAGAAGCTGACCGAAAGATGTTCATAGAAGTCTCTAAGAACCTTTCTCTCTAATGTTTGCTAATCATTTGCACTTGTTTTGGTACACCTAATTCTAATTTTAGCCATTTTATGTGATGGTAAAGGTAGGGGTCTACTAACTTTTTCTCCATAAGGAAAAGGCATTTTTCTAAGTTGTATTTTTTGTGTGATTTGTTAAAATTGGGTAACCTTTATCTGTCAATAGTGAAGATTACATATCCATCTGTCCAGGGGGTGTACTTACTTTTTCACATGACTGTATATGCAACCCTTTGTATGTTGTTCATAGGGAAATGACTTTGTCCTTGTTAAGAGGACAAATGCCTCAGAGGAGTACTGTAAACTTGCCTTTGTGTTGAAAGACCAATGAACCATCCTTTGAAAGAAAAGACAGTGGAAAAACCTGAGTCTAAGTCTAGGACCTCTATGTGGCTGTTATATCATATAGTCCACCTCAGAGTGGTATTGGGGGTCGGCACGTCCTCATGCTCACCATCCTCGTCCACTGTGAGGTCCACCACCTCCCCGGCGCTCTGGCGCAGCGGCTGGATGACGGTAGAGAGGCGGTGGCGGCCGCGCGACTCCTGGGGCCGGTTCTGGGAGCAGCTGGGGCCCCAGTACATCCTGCCAGGGCCCCCCACCGAGCGAGGCCTGTGGACACAAAAACACAGCCAGTTAGAGAGGGAGGAGAGAAGAGGGGGATTCAGTTCAGACTGACTGGGACCAAGCTGATAATGGCAGGTTATATGGACCCTGGGCTGGGCTATGGTATTATAACTTTGTAACAATTCTATGATGATAATGCTGACCATACAGCCCTTTCACTGGAGACCGGGGTCAGTAGATAAGATCCAGTCCATAGGACTTCATGGAGAAGTGAGAAAATCCAGACAATTCAAGCCGTTTTTCCTCCCAAAGCTTTTCCCAGCCTTATTGTCCCTGAAATAAATATATGAAGAACGGATAATTTTAGGATGTCATCTATCATGTAGTAAAGGGAAAGTTGAAGCGTTGTCATTTGGAGGCGGGGGATGGTCCACACTGCTCTTTCTGTGCCTTGAGCACAACAAGTCTCTCTCCCTCCCTCTCCCTTTGCAGTCTTCCTCTCTCCCCATCTCACTGCCTCACCCTTTCTTCCTCCCTTCCTCTCTCTCGGTGTGATGTGGGAGTCCAGAAAGTATCAGTGTGCCGTAAAGCAAGATGGGGGAGGGGTGAGGGAGGAGCATTGGGGATAGAATGCCTTCCATAAAGCAGGATGGGGGAGGGGTGAGGGAGGAGCATAGGGGATAGAGCGCCTGCCGTAAAGCAGGATGGGGGAGGGTTTTTCCCCAGAGAGAGTGCAGTAAACCAGGCCTGAGGGCCAAAGCCAGGCTAAGGGAAAAGGAGTGCCAGGAGAACAGAGACCCCTGCTCCCCTCAACACATGGCTGCTGCTGGAACCCCTTAACTACAGGTTGCATTATTAAAACCTCCAAACAATAAGATACAGACAAGCATAGTGGGCTGCTGATATTCCAGTGAGACCAGTGCGAGTGCGCACAACAATAACAAGTCATTTTAATAAGCAGGCATGTGAGAGAGTGCTGTGATAGTGTGTCCACTCACACTCAGTCTTCTCACATCATTCAGCAGAGGAAATGCCATTCACACTGCTGTGGGCTGCATGGGTGCTGTGGGGGGAATTCCCATTAGCTCATACTGCAGCCCATTCAATTTCCTGTCAGATGGACAAGCTTCACAACAAATGAAAAGGAACGGAAGGCAACAAAAACCTATTAGTGCAACTTCTGACGTGGGCAATGCAGAATAGAGGAAGAAAAGCCCCCATGGCATGTCCTATGGGGCAGTTCACACACACCATGTGGCGCAGTGAAGGTGGTACACACAGAGAGCCAGTAAAGGAGGTCTGGCTTGATTGCAGTGTAATTGGCACCTGCTCCTCCTCTCTCCCACCTCGGGGCCCATGGAGCAGGCCAGCCCACCTCCTCCTCCTCCTCCTCTTTTTCACCTCGGGGCCCAGGGAGCAGGCCAGCCCACCTCCTCCTCCTCTCTCCCACCTCGGGGCCCAGGCCAGCCCACCTCCTCCTCCTCCTCTCTCCCACCTCGGGGCCCAGGGAGCAGGGCAGCCCACCTCAGGGTCCAGGGAGCAGACTAGCCCACCAGGGACAAGCACCTAATTACCCACAACGTAGACCTGGGATTATTTTGTAAATACCTGTTTACCACTGTGGCCTCTGAGGGGTGGAGGCGAGGGGAAAACAGAACACAGTAAACATTAACACTGTGGGAACTGGGGGCTTGGCAGGACCAGGGTTTTGCCATCTCCACGTGCTCTCTGCCAAATGCCTGGGGGCTTGACAGTGGGGCTAACTGTAGGGATGGGATCTATGGACTGTGCACAAAGGGTATGGTAGAAGGGGGTAGGAGGGGTGACACAATTAAGGCACTAAATTGACTGTGTGGAAACCATAAACAATTTGAAGCATCTGGCACTATATCGCAGCAAGAAAGAAGAGTGAGCTGCATGTTCCGCACCAAAATCCAAAAAGCCTTCACTGATACTGAATATGGCACGCATGCATAGACACATACTCACACCCTCTATCCCACCCATTGGCCTCTCTGCACTGTAAACAAAGGCTCTTTCAGCAGAAAACAGTCATTGCTCATCCTGCTGCTCTTTGACCCCCACACCCGGTGCTCCTCGATACACCTCCCCCTTCAGAAACGTCCCTTCTTGCATACTCCTGCAAGCCAGGGCATCTCTGGGAAGTGCAGACAGAGATGGGAGGATTAAAAAAAAAAAAACACACACACACAGCCTCCCCTAACTAACTACTCATTCACTTCCTGGAAATACACTGAGGGCCATAAGTTTGGAATATTACTTATTCAAGGGTTTTTCCTTTATTTGCACTATTTTTTACATTTTAGAATAAAAGTGAAGACATCAAAATGATGACATAACACATATGGAATCATGTAGTAACCAAAAATGTGTTAAACAAATCAAAATATATTTTAAATTTGAGATTCTTCAAATAGCCACCCTTTGCCTCTATGACAGCTTTGTACACTCTTGGCATTCTCTCAACCAGCTTCACCTAGATGCTTTTCCATCAGTCTTGAAGGAGTTCCCACATATGCTGAGCACTTGTTGGGTACTTTTCCTTCACTGCGCTCCGACTCATCCCAAACTATCTAAATTTGGTTGAGGTTGGAAACAAATCTCAAATTTGGACTCCAGACCAAAGTACAAATTTCCACCAGTCTAATGTCTATTGCTCGTGTTTCTTGGCCCAAGCAAGTCTCTTCTTCTTATTGGTGTCCTTTAGTAGTGGTTTCTTTGCAGCAATTTGACCATGAAGACCTGATTCACACAGTCTACTCAGATAACAGTTGATGTTGAGATGTGTCTGTTACTTGAACTCTGTGAAGAATTTATTTGGGCTGCAATCTGAGGCTGGTAACTAATGAACTTATCCTCTGCAGCAGAGGTATTTCTGGGTCTTCCATTCCTGTGGCGGTCCTCATGAAGCTGGTTGAGAGAATGCCATGAGTGTGCAAAGCTGTCATCAAGACAAAGGGTGGCTACTTTGAAGAATCTCAAATATATTTTTATTTGTTTTTTGGTTACTACAAGATTCCATATGTGTTATGTCATAGTTTTTAATGTCTTCACTTTTATTCTACAATGTAAAAAATTGTGCAAATAAAGAAAAACCCAAACTTTTGGCCCCCAGTGTACCTAAGGAGAATATGGTCAACCTAGCATGAAGAGAGAGAAGGAAGATTAGAGAGAACGAGATGAGAGAGAGAGCCATGGGAGAGAGGGAGATCTACAGGGAGAGAGAGAGCGATACAGTAAGAGAGTGGAGGGAGGGAGATTAAGGAAGAGATAGAGGGGAAGGGAGGAAGAGTTATAGAGCAAGTGAGGGAACGACAGAGGGAGGATGGAGAGAGAGAGGGATGGGGTGCCAGGGAAGACCGAGATATTGAGGGAGAGAGAGAGAAATGCTTATGTAAACCCATCTGTACCACACTCCAAATATTTTGAAGTTCTCAGAAAAAGACAGCCCTTTTCCATTTCTTAGAAGGCCCTTACTGATCTCTTCCCCCCATGAATATTTCTGAAAAGGCCAGGCACGTTTTGCCTTATCAACTCCTGGATAACGTTGTTTAAAATAATGTACACTGCACAACCTGAATGAATCTACAGAGGAGCACTGTAGCACTGTCAGGGAACAATCAAACACGGGCAAGCTAATCGCGTGTCTGTGGGACAGATGGAAAATGGGGAGAGAGGGACAAAATTAACTAAAGCTCCAGTCAGTCAAGCGGTGAAATTCTCTGTTGGGGTTCCAGACCTGCAGAATGGGCTCACTGATATGGTGGGTCCAGAGAGAGCGGTCAGATGAGCTGGCCTCTGGAAGGGGAGGGGGCTTGGCTTCACTGCTAAAAACAACCAGAGGCATGTGGCCAGCTCCCCAGTGCAGCTCTTCTGTGGGTATGCTATGCACTATGCAGAGCTAGAGAGAGAGCTTCCCTGGCCCCCTACTATTCCACTCCACAGCAGCCTGGTCTCTAAACCGGTTCTTTAACTGCTCATCCAGAAGGCCTCACTTCCTCAACACTAATAACCAACAGTATGTTATTACTCTTCTTGTTCCTGCTCTGGTTCTCTCACACACACACACACACACACACACACACACACACACACACACACACACACACACACACACACACACACACACACACACACACACACACACACACACACACACACACACACACACACACACACACACACACACACACACACACACACACACACACACAAATTGGAGCAAAGAGACCTGACCTTTGGCACAGGTCATTCATTTTCCTGAGATGTGAAGACTTGATGCTATTAACCCCCTCCCCCTGACTACAAAACCCCCCCGGCCTTCCCCCCACTCGCTGCATTCCACTCACAGCACATACACACAGAGAGCTGGGAGCCTGGAGGTGAGTCACATCGACGATCAGAGCTTGAGAGAAGGAGCGCCACCAACTGACATTCACACAGAGGGCCCCATTCTGGGAACAGCCAGACACTACTCAACACTTCATTGCACTGCCCTACATACAGAACAAATATCCTACATCTAAAAACTTCCCTTGAAAACAACATGATCACATTCCTTGCAGACACTAAATGTATTATATGATATATACTGTGGTTGCCTATTTTAGAGTTGTCTGTAGAGTGAGGAGGGGGTTCCTCTCCTCCTGAAAAGAATGGGGAGTGATGCCACATGACTGGTCATACCAGAGAGACAGAGGCTTCTAGAACCTTCTCTAGCCCCAACGGGCCTGTTTACACAGAACACTCCATGACATGCAGAGAGGAGGCCATATTTGGCTGATTGTCTTCCTGAAAGCATAATGACAAGGCTTAAAAAAACATAACATAACATAAGCTTATGGCTAACATTGCTAGCATGCTATGCCATGGATTACATTAGATAGGAGCATAATTACACAAGGTGGATTAGCTAGCTAGTTAACACACTATACAGCAACAGGAACCAACCAACCCCCTAACATGCAAGTGAATGACACCGCCTCATTAAGTTTGCATTTATGTAGCTAGCTGAGTATTTACTGAAGCAAATGTGTCTCTCATTCAAGGGCACAGCAGCTGGGAGGCTCACCTGGGATTACTAGCAGCCTCGCTCTCCTCTCCAGTCAGCCATCCATTACCCTAATCAATAGGCCTTAATACCACCCTGAAAATCTGCATGCCATTCAAATGAAATGGAAAAAAACATAAAAATGCACTGGTCTGGCCACTCCTGATATCTTTAAGCCTATGGTATGCTTTGTGAACATCTAGAGATAATTTGCCCAATCAGCAACCTGCACAATGTTGCTTGTTCAAGTATTTCTAAGTGTCAGAACAGAATTCTGACCAGCAATTGGATAAAAAATAGAGGAAATCACCTATGCAGATTTATTTTGTTTACTTTACTCCCGATACCAAGCCATTACATAAAAGCAGTGGCGACCCGTCATTCAGGGCTGTTTTGAGCCCCCACCTGTTTAGTTTTTTGCCACATATCAGTTTGCAAACAACAAACAAACTAAACAAACCATTGAGTTAATAAAGCTGCATACAAAGTTTGTTTATTTGTTGCTTTCTTGAGTAAGGCAGCTCAAAAATGCAAGCTCAATGCTTTCTGTGGTGGTGGGGCAGCCAGCGGAAAATACAGAGCGTAGGGGTTGATAATGTTCTTGAGTTGCGCCCTGATTGGCTCAGTGTTCTGTCACTCATGGGGACACTACGTCCCCACAAAATCTACAGGTAGAGATAAAGAATTCAAGCCCCTACCATAGATTTACATTAGAAATTCCCATCCAAGAAGGCTCAAGATCATTGGCCACAGATAAAATTGTCAAATCACGTTATAACTACCGTAGCTTATACTTTCAAAATCTTAGCTAGCAAGCTAGCAGTCATCATGAATCAAGTTGACAATCTACTGGCAAATCATATTAAGAGAAATAATTACTTATAGATAAAACGTATCACTGCTCATCAGCCATTGGACAAACATTACATCGCAAATTCAACAATGACTGGTTTGAAAGGAACCAGTGGCTAACTGCAAGAATTGCAAAGCAATCATTAGCCTGCTATTCAGTGGAGTGCGTGTGTGTGGTCCAAATCTGGGTTTAAGGGTTTATTTTCCATGCTTAAAATTATAAACATTCAACATTGGCCATGCTGTCAATCCTGCATGACTTCCGCCGCGCTTTCAAAACAACTGGAAACTTTGAACTCGGAAATGTCTGACTTCAGTGAGTTCAAGACGGGGAAAAAACGAGCTCCGAATGGGAAAATACGTTTTGAGCGGTCATCCAACTCAGAATTGCTGGTCAGGAACTCGGGCCTCTTTCTAGAGCTCCGACCTGAAGATCACTGACGTCATCATGATTTGCCTTTGTTTTTTTCCACCAGAGTTCCCAGTTTCTTGAAAGAACCATATATCCAGAGAATGCTTGACTTTGATGACAAAGTTCGGTGACAAAAGTTCCCCACGAAAGACCACCTCGCCATCTTTCTTTTCTAGTGCGCACAGCACCACAAAGTCCAAAATTGGATTGTAAGCTGCTGCATAAATGTTGTAATACGCCAGGGAGATATGTATACTGTAGCTAAGAAAGTAATACTAACTTTGTGTAGTAAACTGTTAGTAGCCCATGAGCCTCACCCTACTTGTTGGTGCACATGTAGACTATAACCTGTTTTAGAATATTGTAAGAGCTTTCATTGTCTGCTTATATGGCCCCTTTATTTATCTTATGGTTCTGACTTGGTGTACAGGGAGAAGACTGTAAGAACGGCCCATGTTCTGAATTCTGTTGCTGTACATTTCAAAAGTGTTGAACAAATAGTTATTGACTACAATTACAGATAGCCTCTTATTTGCTTTTCATCCCCTTATGCCATAGTTTGTACATCTCAATAGTCAGTAGAAACCACATTTGTTTAAGCAAGTCAGCAATATCAGCTATGGTTTTTTTTTAAGGCAGTAAATGAGGCTGAATTAACTGTTTCGCTGCTAGACAAGGCTCAGCTGATAGCCAGGTGTAGCGGTGGTAAGGTGTTGGGACAGCTTTATGTACAGTGCATTTGGAAAGTATTCAGACCCATTTACTTTTTACACATTTTGTTACGTTACAGCATTATTCTAAAATGGATTTAAAAAAAATCTAAATCTACACACAATACAACATAATGACAAAGTGAAAACAGGTTTTTAGAAATTCTTGCAAAATGTACTAAACATAAAAAACAGAAATATCACATTTACATAAGTATACAGACCCTTTACTCAGTACTTTGTTGAAGCACCTTTGGCAGCGATTACATCCTCGAGTCTTCTTGGGTATGGCGCTACAAGCTTGGCACACCTGTATTTGGGGAGTTTCTCCCATTCTTCTTCGCAGATCCTCGCAAGCTCTGTCAAGTTGGATGGGGAGCGTCGCTGCACAGCTATTTTCAGGTCTCTCCAGAGATGTTCGATCGTGTTCAAGTCCGGGCTCTGGCTTGGCCACTCAAGGACATTCAGAGACTTGTAGCGAAGCCACTCCTGCGTTGTCTTGGCTGTGTGCTTAGGGTCGTTGTCCTGTTGGAAGGTGAACCTTTGCCCCAGTCTGAGGTCCTGAGCAGGTTTTCATCAAGGAGCTCTCTGTACTTTGCTCTGTTAATCTTTGCCTCAATTCTGACTAGTCTCCCAGTGCCTAACGCTGAAAAACATCCCCACCACCATGCTTCACCGTAGGGATGGTGTCAGGTTTCCTCCAGATGTGCCGCTTGGCATCCAGGCCAAAGTGTTCAATCTTGGTTTGATTAGGCCAGATAATCTTGTCTGAGAGTCCTTTAGGTACCTTTTGGAAACCTCCAAGCGGGCTGTCATGTGCCTTTTACTGAAGAGTGCCTTCTGTCTGGCCACTCAACCATAACGGCCTGATTTGTAGAGTGCTGCAGAGATGGCTGTCCTTCTGGAAGGTTCTCACATCTCCACAGAGGAACTCTAGAGCTCTGTCAGAGTGACCATCAGGTTCTTGGTCACCTCCCCGACCAAGGCCCTTCTCCCCTGATTGCTCAGTTTGGCCAGGCGGTCAGCTCTAGGAAGAGTCTTGGTGGTTCCAAACTTCTTCCATTTAAGAATGATGGAGGCCACTGTGTTCTTGGGGACCTTTAAATGCTGCAGAAATTGTTTGGTACCCTTCCCCAGATCTGTGCCTCGACACAATCCTGTCTCGGAGCTCTACGGATAATTCTGTCAACTATGGGACCTTACAAAAACCAATCCAAATCATGTCCAATCAATCTATTTAATTTACCACAGGTGGATTCCAATGTTGTAGAAACATCTCATATGCATATGCAATGCATATCACAAATAGAGAGCAATTAATGTGGGTTGACATAGTGACTTTGCAGGCAGGAGTGAAATTCACAGGCCTTGCTATTTCTGGCAGCAGAGGGTGGGATAATGGAATCAAGATGGTGGAAATGATTCTCAGCGCTATGCACCAAGGCACCTCAATAACAATTAAAGAGGGGAGAGGGGTTCAAGGAGAGAAAACTAGAAACCGAATAAACTCAGAGGAACACCACTATAACATTTAAACAGCACCAATATACTGTAGCATAGCGCTCTCATACTGGAACTGCTGTAAAAGTCCCAATGCATGAGATCAACTCTCTTCAGGTCATGACAGAGAGCATTTTCAGAAGACATCCCACAGGAGTCAGATAGACCTAGGCCTACATGATTTCTCTATGTAGAAAGACTACACTGAGATTTGACTGAAAGCCTCTGACGGTACCCACTTCACAAAGCCTGCCAAAAGCCCTGGTAACCTGTAACCAGCTGGCATTTATTTCCCATGTTTAAGTAATCATATGGGTTCAGGAGAGCGTGCCGCGAGGAGAGGAGAAAAGCAAATCCACCTGGATCTAATGTCCTGGTTCTCTAGATCAGAGACCGTACCAGGGAGACCCTTGAACTGGATCTGAAATTCCCTGACAGGGGGATCAGAGGTAACTGGACCTGGATCAGAGTAAACTGAGTGTCAGATGAGAATGCCTGGGGGGAAGAGAGGGTCTTTCGTTAGATTTTTCATGGAGGATGGGGAGAGAGCTTGCGTATTACTGAATGCCTTGCCCTTGAAGAAGACAGCGATAGCAACAGCTGGGAGAGCCGTGGAATGCCAGTGCAATGCTGCAGCCTGCCAGCTTCATGGCCAATCCCAGATGTGCAATATCTCCCCTGCCATAGTGATACCAGCAGCTTCTCCATAGGGCCCAAATAACACTCAGAGAGCCTACACTGTATTTCTGAGGTACCTTGGAAAAACACTACCCCAGCCCAATGCAGTAGTCTCAGTAAATGTTATGACACTTGATGAGAAGCCAGTGCTCAGCGAGCCCCTATTAGACGCACCACAGGCGACTGTGATTATATCGACAGAGCCACAGTGATAAAGTACTGTCAATACTGCAGGGCCAACCTGTCTCAGGACACAAATGAAGGCCGGTGCCATTTAGATTGCTTTCTCAGCTTAAAGAAGGGGGGAAATATTGAGATGGTTTTCACAGCGAAAGTACTTTACCATCTCACTTCATTAGATTTTCCACAGTGGTTCATTATCTCTGTACAGCATTGATCTCCTCAGAGAGGAGACAGGGGAAGGTGCTCACCTGAATCCATCTCCCACGTTGACTATCTCCACCTCGCTGTCTGTGGAGGTGACGTTGATCTCCTCGCTGGCTGGGACAGGGGGTGCAGGAGTCGCCTCGATCACCACCACGTCCTCATCCAGAGAACCTGGAACACAACACACAGTCAAAAACATTTTTATTCATCACATGCGCCGAATACAACTGGTGAAATGCTTGCTTACGAAGTGGACATGTCTAGGAGCAACCATGGCTCAGCAGCAAAGTGGTAGGCCACACAAACTCACAGAACAGGAACGCAGATTGATGAAAAACAATATCGCCTGTCCTTGGTTGCAACACTCACTACAGAGTTCCAAACGGACTCTGGAAGCAACGTCAGCACAAGAACTGTTCATCGGGAGCTTCATGAAATTGATTTCCATGGCCGAGCAGCCACACACAAGCCTAAGATCACCATGCGCAATGCCAAGCGTCGGCTGGAGTGGTGTAAAGCTCGCTGCCATTGGACTGGAGCAGTGGAAACGCGCTCTCTGGAATGATGAATCATGCTTCACCATCTGGCAGTACTACGGAAGAATCTGGGTTTGGAGGATGACAGGAGAACGCTACCTGCCCCAATGCATAGTCCCAACTATAAACTTTGGTGGAGGAGGAATAATGGTCTGGGGCTGTTTTTCATGGTTCGGGCTAGGACCCTTAGTTCGAGGGTAATCAACGCTACAGAATACAATGACATTCTATGCTTCCAACTTTGTGGCAACAGTTTGGGGAAGGCCCTTCCTGTTTCAGTATGACAATGCCCCCGTGCACAAAGCGAGGTCCATAAAGAAATGGTTTGTTGAGATCGGTGTGGAAGAACTCAACTGGCCTGCTCAGAGCCCTGACCTAAACCCAATTGAACACCTTGGTATGAATTGGAACGCCGGCTGTGAGCCAGGCCTAATCGCCCAACATCAGTGCCAAACCTCACTAATGCTCGTGGCTGAATGGAAGTCCCCGCAGCAATGTTCCAACATCTAGTGGAAAGCCCTCAAAGGAGAGTGGAGGCTGTTATAGCAGCAATGGGGGGGGACCAACTCCATATTAATGCCCATGATTTTGGAATGAGATGTTCGACGAGCAGGTGTTCACATACTTTTAGTCATGTAGTGTATGTACATGAAGGCAGGGTAAAGTGACTAGGCATCCAAATAGATAATAAGAATATACTGGGGAGAGACGGATCTGGCAATTTGACATGATGTAAACACTGTTGAACTGAATTGAATAATGATCAAATTATGAATTCTTTGCTACGTGAGAATTCATACAAAGTGGCCGGAAATTCACTTCACGTGAATAAAATTGTAGACGTTTTAGTATTCAGTTAATTCCAGAGGTTATAGATGTCTGTTGCTGTATACAGCTGTCTCTGTTGCTAAGCTGGCTGGTTGACAACACATCAGCTCATGTGTGTTATGCAGCAACATAAACAACCTCCACCAGCATCCTCTGGTGTTTCTTCCTCACCAGGGGAGAAACACACCCAAAGCTAAATATGAAGGAGTATCAGTATCAGTATAAATTAATTGTGGTGTCTGTGTGCAGGCTAAGTCTGTGTACTGGGCCTGTGCGAAATGTAGGTCAGTAAATGGTGCTCCGCTCTCCACTGTTTGCAGGATTGGGGATTTGCAGTGCAATCTCTGCATCTGCACTCTGATTGGTCCCCTGTCCAGTATCTCTCGTTCCAGTTCTCATTCCAGCCACGCCTGACCTGGCCTTACTGTCAGGAAGAGGCCTGGGGTGTGTTCAATACACTTAACATTTCATCACCTTGCAACCAGGAAGGCAAGAGGCTTGTTGTTTTTGACACACCACCCCAAATAACTAGTTTTAAAATGTGGCCCTTACACTCGCTCTGTTTGAGCTAGAGACATATTTCTACCGATTAAAATGTATTCTGAAAATAAAAAACTAATTCATTCTAGTCCACTGTGTATTGTTACTATACTGAAATTATTTAGTAACATTAGGTTCAACGGTTCCATGTATTGCCTCATAGATGCTGTGTTGTTTGTGTCTTTCTGTGCAGTGGCTTGTTCCTCTAGTGAACATCAGCACTCCCCTAAGTGAGTTCTATTGAAGTGGTCCACTGGGTGCTGCTGCTTAGCACCCTCTCCTAGCCTAGCTACCTCTCCCTCATGAAACATACTGCTCTACACAAACACTTCCTGGTTCAGGGAATGTAAACAAGAAGACTATGACTTCACATCTAAACTGAACAATGGCCAATGTGACTATTGACATGGACAAATAAGAGAAATGTCCTGGCTGCTAGCTTTGAATAGAGATGTATTTCAGTATGTAGTGTTTGTATTCTCCATTTTGCAGTTGAGAAAAGGCTGATTGTGACTTCAGGGGTGTATGCAGCTTGGCGTAACACACAATATGGTCACTCCTGTCATGTCCATGTATTTAAAGTCTGATGACTATAGGCAGCTCTGTGATTGGGCCTTTATATGTCCATTACATTCATCCCCTCCTCTGGCCAATAGAGAGCCATCTCTACCGACTGCCTCCCTCCTCTCCTCTGCTATAAACAACGGCATATTTTCTCCTCTTAGAGTGCTTGTTGTTTCCAAGCAGGCTACAGTGGGGCTTAGAGCTCAGTGCTTGAGTCAGTTCTCTCCACCCACCTACTTCCCATAGCAAAGACAGAAAGGCAGCCTCTCACCATGACCCCCTCGATCCTTCCCCAGGGCCACTGAGTGGAAACACTATTACAGCTTAGCTACATAAAGACATTCAACAGAGAGGGGAAAGAGGGTAAGGCGGAAAGGAAAATTAAGAGTTCCTTGAAAAATTGCGTTCTTTGTGCTGTAGCTGTGCAGCTCAGGAAACAGCAGGTGGTTGTCAGAGGCGTGCTGTGCTCCTCTACTCCGCTGTATTGTGGTGTGTTGTGGGAGGACAAGCTGGGTGCATAAACCCAGACACCTGCAGCTCAGACAGAGGAAGAGGCCTGGTTTCTGGGCTGCCAGGTTTGGAGCTCTGGGTAGCAGAGCGGAGACGGGGACATATGCCCTTTTGGTGTCGGTTATCCCCCATCAGCAGTACCTGAGTAAATTTTCCACAGGTATTCACAGGTTAGGGTGACTCAGAGGTGTGCGAGGAGAGCCAGTGAATGTTCTAGATTAATGACTGTGTGCAACAGTGAGATACGTGGAAGGGAAGGTGCTATTGCTACTCAACAGGAAATTCAAATGTGCATGCCTAGTCTGAAACTTTAACTGTACATGTACAGCGCCAGGCTATTCTATAGCGAGCGACGACGCACAGCCCTCATTTGTATGTCTCAAAGTGAAATACATACTGTACATTATACATGCTTTGATGGGGCTCTATTCATAATAGATGCTGAAGAGCTAGCCACAGAGGTTCATAAAGAGGCGTATGAATACGAGAGGAAAACAATTGAATGTCTATTGAACATAGCCCTCTTTGTTTCAGGCATTTTCAGCCTATGTACATTTATAAAAATCCTAAAAGGCTTGGCCATTGCCCAGGGGTCATATCCCAGCAAACCCTGGGGCTTAACTTCTCTGTGTGTATTCCACTGCACAAGACAAGAGCTATGTCTAAAGAATGGAACATGATGGACATTTCACTGCCTCAAACACTATATATTTTTTTTAAATCTGGATTCTTCAATCTCCACAGATACACCCACAGATACACCCACACCTATCCTAGTCCTGTGATATTGTGCTTTGTTCATAAATAACCTAGCTCTGACTGTGAACTAATTCATCAATCAATCAATATTTAGGCAGCTTTTCTCATTGCTGTTGAGCAGGAGCGGGGAAGGACTGGCACAAACCAAACTAGACTCAGGGATTAAAATGGTCTCTTCCACGATCAGAGGAGGAATGTATCTTTTACTTTAGCTTTATTTTGATAATTTTCTCTGAATAAAGTAACATTTTACTGGAGTCATGCGTTTGAGAGTTTAACAAGTATTCAGTTGATGTTCACTGCCAAATCAAGTGTTTCCAAATAATGGGGGAGAGGGAGACAGTAAACAAAACACAGTTCTGGCTAGCGAGCGAGAGAGCGTGCTGCTTGCCTGGTGAAAGAAACCAAATTAAAAGACAGCGTCTTCAAAAAGCCCTGGTGGGACATCTTTCAGCAAGATGGAACAAAAACATTGTATTGGTTGCTTGGCCCCCAGGCTACACATCTCATTTCCAGAGAATAATAACACAAAGGCCAAATATTTTCCCCCAATACAGTTACAGTGAGACTGAATACAACTGTAGGAACAGGCTGTGTACACACTGTAAATGTACATTCTGAAGGCCATTCATGTATTCCTTTGCTTCCTTTGTCTTTTCTCTGAGACTAAAAATATAAACTGATCTCAATTCTGAGCAAAGCGGATTCACAGAAATTACCTTGCATTACATTCATTTGACATGAATAAATTTGACAACACATAGTTCTGTGTTGTGATGCAACACAGACTTTGGCTAATGTGGACAAAAGTATGAGATGTTTGCAACATCAGGAAGTCCATGACCTCCCCACCCCCACCTCCATACTAACAAGGCCTGCAAAGCAAACAGCTGGGAAACGGAGCAGTTGGACAGGAGTGAACGGTGCTAGGGATAGAGTCTATATGCGATTTAACATTGAGCGACTCCTTTGCCTCTGGTCTGACTTGTGGGGTGGCAGGTAGACTAGTGGTTAAGAGGATTGGGCCAGTAAACGAAAGGTCACTGGTTCGAATCGCGAGCTGACCAGATAAAAAATCTGAGCTAGGCACTTTACCCTAATTGCTCCTGTATGTCAATCTGAATAAGAGCGTCTGCTAAATGACTAAAACGTACAAATGTAAGGATATTTGGGAGCCTCTGTCATATAGTCAGTTAGAAATCTACTTGTTTTTGAAAGAAAAGCACATTTCTGGTCCATTCAAATAACATCAAATTGATCAGAAATACAGTGTAGACATTGTTAATGTTGTAAATGACTATTGTAGCTGGAAACAACTGATTTTTTATGGAATATCTACAGTCGTGGCCAAAGGTTTTGAGAATGACAAGTATTGGTCTCCACAAAGCCTGCTGCTTCAGTGTTCTTAGATCTTTATGTCAGTAGTTACTATGGTACACTGAAGTATAATTACAAGTATTCCATAAGTGTCAAAGGCTTTCATTGACAATGACATTCAGTTTATGCAAAGAGTCAATATTTGCAGTGTTGACCCTTCTTTTTCAAGACCTCTGCAATCCACCCTGGCATGCTGTCAATTAACTTCTGGGCCACATCCTGACTGATGGCAGGCCATTCTTGCATAATCAATGCTTGGAGTTTGTCAGAAGTTGTTTTTGTTTGTCCACCCGCCTCGAGGATCGACCACAAGTTCTCAATGGGATTAAGGTCTGGGGAGTTTCCTGGCCATGGACCCAAAATGTCGATGTTTTGTTCCCCGAGCCACTTATTTATCACTTTTGCCTTATGGCAAGGTGCTCCATCATGCTGGAAAAGGCATTGGTCGTCACCAAACTGTTCTAGGATGGTTGGTAGAAGTTGCTCTTGGAGGATGTGTTGGTACCATTCTTTATTCATTGCTGTGTTCTTAGGCAAAATTGTGAGTGAGCCCACTCCCTTGGCTGAGAAGCAACCCCACACATGAATGGTCTGAGGATGCTTTACTGTTGGCATGACACAGGACTGATGGTAGCGCTCACCTTGTCTTCTCCGGACAAGGTGTTTTCCGGATGGGATTAATCAGAGAAAATGACTCTACCCCAGTCCTCAGCAGTCCAATCCCTGTACCTTTTGCAGAATATCAGTCTGTCCCTGATGTTTTTCCTGGAGAGAAGTGGCTTCTTTGCTGCCCTTCTTGACACCAGGCCATCCTCCAAAAGTCTTGCCATTTCTGAGCAAGCTCTGCACTGGTGGTGCCCCGATCCCGCAGCTGAATCAACTTCAGGAGACGGTCCTGGCGCTTGCTGGACTTTCTTGGGCGCCCTGACACCGCCTCCACAACAATTGAACCTCTCTCCTTGAAGTTCTTGATGATCCGATAAATGGTTGATTTAGGTGCAATCTTACCAGCAGCAATATCCTTGCCTGTGAAGTCCTTTTTGTGCAAATCAATGATGACTGCATGTGTTTCCTTGCAGGTAACCATGGTAGACAGAGGAAGAACAATGATTTCAAGCACCACCCTCCTTTTAAAGCTTCCAGTCTGTTATTCTGACTCAATCAGCATGCAAGAGTGATCTCCAGCCTTGTCCTCGTCAACACTCTCACCTGTGTTAACGAGACAATCACTGACATGACGGCAGCTGGTCCTTTTGTGGCAGGGCTAAAATACAGTGGAAATGTTTTTGGGGGATTAAGTTCATTTTCATGGCAAAGAGGGACTTTGCAATTATTTGCAATTCATCTGATCACTCTTCATGACATTCTGGTGTATTTACAAATTGCCATCATCAACATTGAGGCAGCAAACTTTGTGGAGACCAATACTTGTCACTCTCAACTTTTGGCCACGACTGTACATAGGCGTACAGATGCTCCTTATTAGCAACCATCACTCCTGTGTTCCAATGGCACGTTGTGTTAACTAATCCAAGTTAATGATTTTAAAAGACTAATTGATCAATAGAATACCCTTTTGCAATTATGTTAGCACAGCTGAAAACTGTTGTGCTGATTAAAGAAGCAATAAAACTGTCCTTCTTTAGACTAGTTGAGTATCTGGAGCATCAGCATTTGTGGGTTCAATTACAGGCTCAAAATTGCCAGAAACAAAGAACTTTCTTCTGAAACTCGTCAGTCTATTCTTGTTCTGAGAAATGAAGGGTGAATTTACCTGTGGCCACAGCTGCGCTGCTTGGTTGGCTGCTGCTGCTGCTGACGTCCACATACAGCTCGTCCTCTGCCTCTGTGGATGAGGGCGAGGATGACTCGCTGGTCAGCTCCTCGCTGGAGCTGCTAGTGCTGTGGAGCAGCGCGTACTTCCTGCGAGCGATTACCTCCCGCTTCTTCCTCTGGAGAAGCAGGCGCTCTTTCTGCTTCTGAGTCCGCTGGATGCCGCCGGGCACAGCCTTCACGAACCGCTTCCTATGAAGTGGCCGCCGCCCACTCAGACACGGCCGCTTTAGTAGCACCGGTTCCGCCTCCGACCGTGCCCACTTATGAGAGCGGCTTCCCCGAGTCCGACCCAGAATGGTGCGCAGTCCCACCCCTGTCCCGGCCCCTGTGGTGGAGACCGGCGCCTGCTGTGGTCCCCCTGCTGCTCCCGTCCCTCCAGCCTCCACCTCTTCCTCTGAGCTTAGAGTGTCCGAGTCCCCGAATTGCAGGCTGGAGGAGGGAGAGGAGGCACAGTCACTGAACGAGGACTCAGGGTTGCGTTCGCCCTCGCTGCGGCGCTCCAAGAGATCTGTCTGGTGGCGCTGAAGGGGAAGAGAGCCCTCACTGACACGACCCACCTTCAGGGAGCAGTCCGAGGGCCCTGGCTGTTGGCTCTTGCGCTTTTTGCGTCCAAGCAGGCCTCTGTCTGGGTCTCTGCGGGCCCCTGTGTCCCTCAGGGGCCGGTGCCTGGTCTCGGCACACAGCGGTGCAAACTCGCTGCCTGCCTTGCCAATCACCTCCATGTTGGCAGGGAAGCTCTTGGCTGTCTCCATGGGCTCTGGGTTGGCCAGCGGGCCCTTCAGTTGCTCCTGTCTGCCCTGGGCCTCAGAGGGCACCTCGCTCTTCATGCTGCCTGGTCCACTCAGGCGCAACGTCAAGTAAACTTCCACCAGCTACTATAGGTCCATTTGGTGGCACCGCAACTAACCTAGCACTGTGGAAAAAAGAAAATAAACATTAGAGACTAACAAAGTGCAATCATTATTTTTCTATGGAGGCAATTTATAAACAGAAAGATGGTTTAAATGTATTATGATAATAATTACATGACGTGGTAATATAGAGGTTCTCGCTATCTCGTTGGGTACGAGGAGAAAGGCTAAAACAGTGCACCATGGCTTGTTTGTGAAAGCAAATGAATTGAGTCCTTGGGCTGAGTGAGTTGTGTAGCATTTGTTATATTATCCATTCCTGGAAGTGCATGACTGAGATTGGATGCTAATCTGGGCCTAATCTCAGTATTCTTGCTAGCCTTGATGCTGTAATGAATGAAAGTAAGGTCATGCAGACTGCAATATGGAAAAGGGTAAAACAAAGGGGGAAACAAACACTGGAGAATATTTTTTACCAGTTTAATGTCTCCAGCTCAATTCTCTATTGTGGAGTGATAAAACCATGGAAAGGCTGCGTGGGGAGACATTTTAATAATGGCATTACCGGAACAGAATAGACCGGAGAACTCACTTATCTATATCTTCAGACTACAAGCAACCTAGATCTTGAAAATAAAAACAAGCATGCTGACATCAAAAGCACTAGCCTAGCACAAACTCTTATCAAAATGTCAGATTCTAAAAAGTATATAGGCCTAATCTCACAGCTCTCCTCCTATCCATCCACCCTCTTCATTTATCATGCTTCCCCTCAACACCCCTCACCATTTATCACACATCCTCCTTTTCCTAAAATTGTCTAGTCAGTCTTATCGCACTGTTTCTACTTAAAAAAAGAAGCCTTTCAGCAAGGGGAGGACAGAGTAAAATGTATTCTGCTTCAGTGCAGTCACCTCAAGTCCTTTCCTTTGAATTATGAAAGCAGCCATCTGTTTAAAAAGGCACGTTGGCTCCGTTCATTAGCCTACTTCTTGGTGTGGTGGAGTGGTATAACATGAGCACACACAGCTGGCAGTGTGGCGTTTCCTAGACTTGATCCACCAGTAAACACCTCAAACTAAGATTCAGAATAAAATTCCACTTTATTAGATGTCTTTTACTTACTGACAAGTGAACTGAATAATGGTTGGCCTAATGAAGCCTTACTGATTAAACCATAAATGTGTAAAGACATACTAATTGCCATTCTCAACGATGTCGCTCTCGCTGCTGGTGACTCTCTGATCCATCTCTACGCAGATGACACCATTCTGTATACATCTGGCCCCTCTTTGGACACTGTGTTTACTAACCTTCAAACAAGCTTCAATGCAATACAACACTCCTTCCGTGACCTCCAACTGCTCTTAAACGCTAGTAAAACTAAGTGCATGCTTTTCTATCGAACGCTGCCAGCACCCGCCCACCGGACTATCATCACTACTCTCGACGGGTCCGAATTAGAATACGTGGACACCTACAAATACCTAGGCATCTGGTTAGACTGTAAACTCAACTTCCAGACTCACATCAACCATCTCCAATCCAAAATTCAATCCAGAATTGGCTTCCTATTTTGCAACAAAGCCTCCTTCACTCATGCTGCCAAACATGCCCTTGTAAAACTGACTATCCTACCGATCCTTGATTTTGGCGATGTCATTTACAAACTAGCCTCCAACACTCTACTTAGCAAATTGGATGTAGTCTATCACAGTGCCATCCGTTTTGTCACCAAAGCCCCATACACTACCCATCACTGCGACCTGTATGCTCTCGTTGGCTGGCCTTCATTATATATTCGTCGCCAAACCCACTGGCTCCAGGTCATCTATAAGTCTTTATTAGGTAAATTCCCGCCCTATCTCAGCTCACTGGTCACTATAGCAACACCCACCCGTAGCATGCGCTCCAGCAGGTATATCTCACTGGTCACCAAAGCCAACACCTCCTTTGGCCGCCATTCCTTCCAGTTCGCTGCTGCCAATGACTGGAACGAATTGCAAAAATCATTGAAGCTAGAGGTTCCTATCTCCCTCAATAACTTTAAGCATCAGTTGTCAAAGCTGCTTATCGATCACTGCACCTGTATATAGCCCTTCTGTAAATAGCCCACACTACTACCTCATCCCCATATTTATTTTTGTTATTTTCACAAATCTTGCACTCCAGTATATCTATTTGCACATCCTTCATTCCTGTGTTAATGATGATAATCTGTAATTTATATCACCACTATGGTCTATTTATTGTCTTCCTAACCTTACTGCATTTTGCACTACATTTTGCACTCTGTATATAGATTTTCTATTGTGTTTTTGACTATGTTTGTTTACTGTGTAACTCTGTTGTTTTTGTCGCACTGCTTTGCTTTGTCTTGGCCAGGTCGCAGTTGCAAATGAGAACTTGTTCTCAACTGACCTACCTGGTTAAATAAAGGTGAAAAAAAAAATATATATATATCCTGTGTATTGACACAAAGCTCAGTATGAAAACAATTAACTCTATGGTGTAACGCCTAGTTCACACTGCAAGCCTTAACGCTCAAATCAGTTTTGTTTTTCAAAACAGCTTTGGAATACTGACTGTCCAAACAGCAAGTTACAAGTGGCCAAATTGGATTGTTATGTTATTTTGTTGTCATTGTAACTACAGGTGTGTGCGCAGTAGTGTAGGCTGAATGGTGGTGGTGCTCCTGCTTCCTATCACTCAGAAGTTATGTAGCAAGCTAAGGTGACAACAATGGCTGGCATGAATGTTCAAAATCATCATGTAATAAGACTTTAGGCCTCAAAGGATAAGATGATCCAACTTTCAAAATGAGTCCTTTTTGGCTAGCCAAAGCAGTGAACTAGCTAGCCGTTTAGCTTTCAGAGTAGTTAGCAAAGCAGAGAAGGAAATGCCCGGGATAGCATATGGTCTGCCTTTTGGTGCCTGTTGTTTATCATATTGTGATTGTCCTGTATCTATGAGGGATTGATTGTTTAATATATTAACGGTATGTGAGAAAAGGGGGATGTACCTGTCCATAGTTGTTTATTAGGAAAGGGAATTGTACTAATTATCTCATGTTATGAAACGAACAACAATTGTCTGCCATAGTCTGTTGCCACTACAATTGCCGCCTAACCTTGTTGCACTCCCCCTTCAAAAGGGCGTCACCGGCTGGAGCGCGCTTATGTATATATATTTTTTAAATCGTCTAATAAATTCAATCAATCAACAGGATATGCCAAAATAGCAATCTAAAAACCACTTGAGGGCAAATAAAACAGATTTATCATAAGACACTGCATCTCAGTGCTAGAGGAGACACTACAGACAAGCTGTTTTGAATCCAGACTATCACAACCGGCTGTGATTGGGAGTCGCATAGGGCGGCGCACAATTGGCCCAGCGTCACCTGAGTTTGGCTAGTGTAGGCAGTCATTGTAAATAAGAATTTGTTCTTAACTGACTTGCCTGGTTAAATAAAAAAATAATAATAAATAAAAAGACCATCCATCCAAAGTAAGCACAGGTTGGTGTAGAAACCCTGCCATGTAGGCAGGCTGAGGACTGAAGTCAGATTTAATGCTGGTAGGGGTGGAATCCGAACTGACAAGTTTCCTCACGAATCCTCCACAGCTAGGCTTGAAGTGCAGCCCTGAGTTAACTACAATATATGATATCCACCTCACAAACTAGACAACAGGTATCTGGCCACAAGACATCAACAACTTCATATGAAAACAGAGCATGGCCATTGACTGCTCACCAGAAATAGAATAACAGGAGCCCTCAACGTTTAGCCTAGCCTACATCTATACTAAAGCAAACAAACATTGAGAGTGGCAATGAACAAATACCTGATACAGTATTCATGAAAACACTAATGTATCATGTCTGTGCTTCCATCTCATGAGCAAAGAGAAGGAAGAGGATGCCGCAGGTGGAGACTTCTGGGAACAGGGGCTAGGAGCATTCTGAGATGCCCCCTCCCTGGGTTCCGATGTAACTGCTGCCAGGGAACCAAAGCCCTAACCCATGATCCTCTGGGGCTCCCCCTGTGAGCCACTGATGAGCCCCTGTGCCACATAGCGAGCAGCGCCTTGAAACACAGCAGCCTCAGTGGACAGCCACCTTGGCGAACAATCCCCCCTGGCACCAAGGTGGAGACGTTTCAAAAGAGGAGAGGGCGTATATGGAAAACTGCTTTAATTCATTCCTTGAGGAGCACAACGCAGACCTATCTTGAGCTTCACAGCACAGTTTCAGCAATGGCTGCAGAAAAACGTGATCTACCACCTACGCAAGGACACATAATTATTAACCTATCCCAAAGCTTTACCTAATTTAGCTTTTTCTATTTTGAGTGTAGGTTTTGCCTCTATGATGACAGGCCTTTCTGAGAAGCTAAGATGTCATCCTCAACACAATCACAGGGATTATTCTATTCTCACCTGCTTTTAACTGTACCAAGAATTAGAACAGGTCATGGTAGAAATAGTTTTAATTACTCAACTCTGTGGTCCTGGAATTCTCTCATGAAAATTTTAAATTGTGATGATCTAGTCACGTTGGTGGAGTTTGCTGGATGTAAACATTTGCTGGATGTAAATATTATAGAAGAGTGTAATTGTCTTTAGGACAGCAGTTTTTTTGTTATGACATACATGTTTCTTTACATAATATGTCATTGTTGTATTGTATATAGTTTTGTTCAATGTTGTGCTAGTGTATGTTAGTTGTTTTGTCTGAAACTTTGTTCCCCCTGCTGCTGTTGGACCAGGTCTCTCTTCAAAAAACCTGTATAAATAAAAAGGTTCAATAATAATAAAAAATAATAAAAACTAAAAATATAATAATTAAAAAAAACACACCAACAGTGAAGTTTGGAGGTGGGAACATCATGGTGTGGGGCTGCTTTTCAGCAAATGGTACTGGCAAACTTCACATAATTGAAGGAAGGATGAATGGGAAAATTTACGAGGAGCACCTGGTCGAGGCAAATTTATGGTGAAATGATTGTCTTTCCACTTCCGTATTATGGCCCCAACAGTGCTCACTGGAACATTCAGAAGCTTAGAAATGCGCCTATAACCAATGCCATCATTATGTTTTGCAACAATTAGGTTGCGAATGTCTTGAGACAGCTCTTTGCTTTTACCCATCATGAGATGTGTCTTGTGTGACACCTTGGCAATGAGACCTTTTTGTAGGCTATCAGTTGGGACTGAACCAGCTGATATTAATTTGCACTGACAGGGGGCTGGATTGCTTTTTAATTACTGCTAGTTTTCAGCTGTTGTCTTGGCTTTCCATGCCTTTTTGAACCTCCCTTTCTTCATGTGTTCAATACTTTTTCCCTGTGTCATTTCACATTATTACACAACTTAGTTTCTGAACTTATTTGTTTTGGTTTCTTTGTATGTATGGATTACTTGGGTTGTTACCAACATCTGGTGAAACTTTCATGTCAATAGCACCTTTGGAAATATATTTAATGAGAAAAATGGTGACGTGTTCAATACTTATTTCACCCGCTGTGTGTGTATATATATATATATATTTATTTTTTTATCAAGGATGTAGTATATAGTACTGTGCCCTAATAGGAAACCAATGCTTAATCACTCAAAGGTTGTTGTCTAGGTCTTCCTTCTTCTTTGTATGCAAAAATTAGTTTATACAAATGGCCATTCCTGTCAGCACATTAGGGTAGTGCTGGTTGGTTTATAAGGCATTAGATATACTATATACTACATCCTTGATAAAAAGTCTCAAATACAGGCTTGAGAGAATAGTGCCACGATGTAGGCCTATTTCAATACTACTGCAATTCTGTGGGCAGAACAGACGTGATTACTTCTGATGAACAGTCATATCACTGTTATTATCAAGTCAAACTAAAACTGACAAAAAACTAAATAACTATGCTGATGTGCTGAGGGGAAATTGTGAAATGGGCCCCACTATGATCATTCTATAACTGTGCCACTGCTCTGCAATATGGCATCCAGTGGAATAAGTTTATTTCTAGCTCATATCATTTTAAAGGTGCTCTGCCATTTCCTAAAATTATAATATTTCGCCTAATTTCAGTTTGTGACAAAACAAGCAAGTATAGCGTAGATAATCATTGTACCATCTAAACCACTGCGAAATATATTTTCCATAACTAAAAACATAGTATTTTCAGCTGCTTGAAGCCGGTGTACAAAAATTGGAAGAAGACGCAAAAACTAAATTTAAGACCGGGAAGCATAGAAATAGAACACATAGAACAGAGCTACCACTTCCAAAACCCTGTTTCCACTGGCACTTACAATTTGGGCCAGCTGGCTCGAATTTCATTATCAAATTCGAGCTCGGTCAAGGGAAACCCGGGCCAGCAGATTCACAACTAGTACCAGCTCAATTCGAATTTGGGCTGGTGACGCCATTACTATGCAGCCACCAAGCTGATTACTGCTAGATGCTGATACAACGTTTAGCTAGTTTGTCTGGGCTTGTTGCTGTTAGCAAGCACATGGACAATTTTTATATTTTTTATTTAACCTTTATTTAACTAGGCAAGTCAGTTAAGATCAAATTCTAATTTACAATGACGGCCTACCTACAGGGTCAGCCCCTGGAGCAAATTAGGGTTAAGTGCCTTGCTCAAGGACACATCGACAGGTACAAGCAGTACTGCAGTAGCCAGACATGACATGAATTACCGCTATAGATAGATCCTTCATTCATTCATTCATTCATTCATTCATTCATTCATTTTTGCACTACACAAACTTTTGAGGTCAGCCCTCAAATGCTAACTACCTAACCTTAGCTAGCAAATCAGAGTTGAAACAAACTATCTATTTTTAGCTGGCCAGGAATTGAAAGCTAGCTACATCATATAAAATCTGGTTTGCTTGGTTAGCTAGCTAGCTAATAGCCAAAGCCATGGCAAGCAAGGTAGGAATTAAGCATATTGGCGAGCTAGCCTGTTATGCTAACAATGGCGTGAACGTCAACAATCTAAATACATGGCTCTGAGTCTGGCTGGCACTGGCAGGAGTATGGGGTTACGATGGTTACAATTCTTCAACATTTTGATATCTAGTTAGCAATCAACATTAGCGTAGCCAGCTGCAGTCACATATTGGCTACATAGGAACATTACATTATTTATCATTTCTGGAGGCAGTGGAAATGTAATTTGACCTAGCCCACCAAGGCCAGCCCAACCTGGGTTGACTTCAAATTCCCAATAGAAACAAGGCTTTAGTTTTGCTTTCAATGAGAATGACAGATCTATTACTCACATTTCTATGTGACTTTGTTCGGGTCGCCCAAAAAGTTACAATCCAGTGATGTGTTATTGTTCTCCAAATTGTGACTATGAGATGGAGTGTCTTCTATCATAGATTAAAAAGTGGCTACCACGACAAATTAATGGCATCAACATCGTGAACACAATTCAAAACATTTCATGAGGGAAGAATTATGTGTGCTTCTTATACTGGAACAGTGCAGATAACTTAGGGCAGGATAATTAACGATTGACTGGTCCCAAGTGTACACAATCGGTTGACAATGTTCTCCTTCATGCAAAAAAAAGAGAAGAAAAACCATTGTGACAGCAAGCCATTTTGCATAATGTTTTCTGGCTTGTACTAGGCCTCAGTCTGAGATATTTCCTAATATTTCTCTGGCTATTTAGGTACGTAACCCTACTAATTTTCCAAATCTGTCTATTTATTTAATCTTTATAAACAATGAATAAAGATTGTAACCAAAGCCATACCAAATTTGAAATAGACTGCTGCAAGTGACTTCTCTAGCAACATTAACGTAGCGTTAAGTCAGCAAACTGGTCAACAAACCTAACACGCTACCAGGCTGATTTGACAGCACATTGAAAACAATGTGATGAACATTAATCATCATCATCACCCTCACTGATGTGTCAGTCACATATTCCATATATGTTGTTGTTGCCCAACGTTAAGCAGCACTAGTAAGTTAACGTTCAATTAATTAAGTTCTACACGGACTGGTCTTGTTTGGTTAATTTAGCTACTTGGGTTACGTCCGAGTTCATCGTAAAATGTAATAAAGAAACGGTTGTATAGCTACATGGCCTTGGCTAGCTAACTAGTTTACTTAGTTAGCAAGGTGGCAGGGTTGCAAGGCATCACATTCAAAGGTTGGGTTTCTAATGAACTCGCTGATAATATCATATTTGTTATTAACCTATGTATCTAGCTAACGTTACCTAACTCGTTAGTTAGCCAGCCCCAAAATGGCTCACAACAAGACAGATTACCTACAACCAAGCTAACTCGGCTAACCAAGCTAACTCGGCTAGGTAACGTTAACTACTGAATCTTCAGCGCAAACAATAGCTTACTAGCTACAGTACGCTGGCTACTGCCTGGCCGTGTTAGCCAGCTAACGATGATAGAAAAACAAAAGACAGTTATCTAGTTATCTATATTGACTCAACACATACCTGTACTCTCTTGGAAATGTGATTCTGTGTGATTTCGTGGCTCCCTTTGAATTTCATATGCCCTGGATGAACTTAAGGAGCACAAGGAAATCGCGATCGAACGACAGTCACCGGGTTGTGAAACTGAAAACAGGAACAAAATCGAAGTGGGCCCGTGGCAATACCAACGTCGTTACAAATCAGCGCCCTTTCTAAAGACCCGAGAGAGAAAGATATTTGCTATTTTTCCTGGCTTTATGTGGCATATTAACACGCTACGCAGTGTATCGCACGCAATACATACTGTTTTTTCTACGATAAAACACAAATTCCATTCCATTTGCCACCAGGGCCCTCGATGAAGTCCCCATTCCTGCCTCTTCGAGGCGTCCACTGTTGTTTACACAGGTCGACTCGTCCGTCTACTCTCGCTGGCACCTACTGTAGATTGGGTTGCTGGACCTGTGTAAAGCTAACCACAATAAGGATTAGTCACAAAAGTGACAGGAATTTGCGGTTTGCCTTCTAAATAAAAGTCCCCCATTGAAACATGCAAACGGATACAAATAGTGGAATAAGGCAAGATTTCGACTAAATACTTCTAAACAAGGTTGGAACAAAAGAAAATAAGTAGTTAATTTGACTTATTGTCTGTCAATACAATATGAATGTCAATACACATACTGTAGTATTGGGCGGCAGGTAGCCTAGTGGTCAGAGCGATGGGCCGGTAACCGAAAGGTTGTTGGATCGAGCCGACAAGTTGAAAACCTGTCGATTTGACCTTGAGCAAGGCACTTAACCCTAATTTGCTCTAGGGGTGCCGTACCACTATGGCTGTCCCTGTAGGTAGGCCGTCATTGTAAATAAGAATTTGTTCTTAACTGCCTAGTTTAAAAACAAATATTTGTTATTTAACCAGGTAAGCCAATTGAGAACAAGTTCTCATTTACAACTGCGACCTGGCCAAGACAAAGCAAAGCAAAGCAAAGCAAAGCAGTACGACAAAAAACAACACAGAGTTACACATGAGAATAAACAAACATACAGTCAATAACACAATAGAGAATCTATATACAGTAAGGTTAGGAAGGTAGGACAATAAATAGGCCATAATGGTGAAATAAGTTACAGATTAGAATTAGATAGATAGATAGATAGATAGATAGATAGATAGATAGATAGATAGATAGATAGATAGATAGATAGATAGATAGATAGATAGATAGATAGATAGATAGATAGATAGATAGATAGATAGATACTTTATTGATCCCCGAGGGGGACATTTCTTTGTCAAGTAACAACGAAACACAGGGCAGGCGCAAAATGCCACAACGAAAGTACACAAAAGACAGATTCACGGTACATGATACATAGAGCGGCAGTATGAAAAAGTATAGAAATACAAGATATCTGGAGTGCAAAAAAAGCTATAAAAAGATATTGCATAGTATGGGTGGTTGGCTGAATATGTACACTATACATTGGTGGATGTTGGATGGTTAACTATACTATACAGGTCGATGGCAGAGAAATACTTCAGTAGCTAAAAATGCATATGATATGAGCGAGGGTAATAATAGTTTACTTAATAGACAGACTGACTAAATGAACAGGTAAGTGAATATTTTGCATGGTTAAATTAGCTGTACAGGTAAATATACAGTTATATTTACAGATAAGTGAATACTTGCATGGTTACATAAACTGTACAGGTAAATGACAGGAAGAGATAGTTAAATAGCTAAATGTGTGTATGATATAATTTGGACCTGAAGTGAATAAATAGGTCCTGAGTGAATGAGTGATGACGGACCAGAGTTACTCACGGATGGATGCATAATTGTTAAACTAGGTCCTAGCACCCCAACAGTTCCAGATCTATGCTGCCGACGGCACGGCACCCCGGTGAGGCATTATATAGTCTAATAGCCGCCGGCAGGAAGGACCTCCTGTAGCGCTCTCTGGCACACCGTGGTGGGATCAGTCTGTGACTGAAGGTGCTCCTCTGCGTCATAACCATAGCGTGCAGAGGGTGGGTGACGTTGTCCATGATGGCCAGCAGTTTGGCCAGGATCCGTCTCTCCGTCACCTCCTCTAGAGTGTCAAGGCTCATCCCCAGGACAGAGCTAGCCTTCCTGATCAGCTTATTTACCCGAGAAGCATCACCGGCTTTTATGTTGGCTCCCCAGCACACCACTGCATAAAAAGATGGCACTGGCCACCACAGACTGGTAGAAGGTATACAGTAGTTTACTGCACACGTTGAAGGACCTGAGCCTCCTCAGAAAGTAGAGTCGGCTCTGGCCCTTTTTGTACAAGGCCCCGGTGTTACCAGCCCATTCCAGCCTGTTGTCCATATGGACTCCCAGGAACTTGTATGACCCAACCATTTCCACATCCATCCCCTGTATAGGGACTGCAGTCAGTTGTGCCTTGGTTCTCCTGAAGTCCACCACCATCTCCTTTGTTTTGCTGATGTTGAGCTGAAGGTGGTTCTGCTCACACCACAACACAAAGTCACTGATTGTGCTCCTGTACTCCTCCTCCTGCCCACCCCTGATGCACCCTACAATTGCGGAGTCATCCGAGAACTTCTATAGGTGGCATGTTTCAGAGTTATATCTGAAGTCCGAGGTGTAGAGGGTGAACAGGAAGGGGGACAGGACCGTTCCCTGGGGGGCCCCAGTGTTGCTCACTGCCCGTTCTGACACACAGCTCTGTAGTTGCACAAATTGTGGCCTACCGGTCAGGTAGTCTGTGACCCAGGAGACTAAGGGTGCTTCCACTTTCATCCTCCTCATCTTCTCACCCAGTAGCAGGGGCTGAATGGTATTGAAGGCACTGGAGAAATCAAAAAACATAACCCTCACAGGTGCAACCTGCGTTGTCCAGGTGAGAGTAGGCCCTCTGCAGAAGGTAGATGATTGCATCTTCCACCCCGATGTTGCGCTGGTATGCAAACTGCAGGGGGTCCAGTGATGTACACACCAGGGGTCTGAGGTGAGCGAGGACTAACCTTTCCAGGGTCTTCATGATGTGGGATGTTAGCGCTACAGGTCTGAAGTCATTCAGGACAGTGGGGTGTGCCTTCTTGGGCACTGGGACGAGGCAGGATGTTTTCCACAGCACAGGGACCCTTTCTAGGCTCAGGCTAAGGTTGAAGAGACGCTGGAGTATTCCACACAGTTGGTCAGCACAGACCCTAAGCTTTCCACTGATGTAGTCTCTCCAGCTCTCTCTTCACTTGGTTGGTGGTGAAAGCCAGCCCCGGTGGGGAGGTGGGGGGAAGGGGGGTGTTGAGGATCAGTCCAGGGGGAGCAGGGGTGGAGGAGGGGTCACTGATTGTCTCAGCAGAGGTGTTGTGAGCAAAGTGGGGGTGGGACAGCCGTGAGGGTGTGTGGTCTGGGGAGCTGGAAGGGAGGTGGACAGGGCCAGTATCAAATCATTGGCTCTGTCCTGGGTCCTCTCCGTCTGCCCACTGTTTGACTTTTTGAAGCCAGTGATATTTCTCATACCCTTCCACACCTCTCTCACCTGGCTCTGCCTCAGCTTGTCCTCCATCTTCTCCTTATACCCTCTCTTCCCCTTAACACTGGAGTGATAGATGTGCAAATGATGATGTGCAAATAGAGATACTGGAGTGCAAAATGAGCTAAAATAATAAATATGGGGATGAGGTAGTAGGGTGGGCCATTTACAGAAGGGCTATATACAGGTGCAGTGATCGATAAGCAGCTCTGACAGCTGATGCTTAAAGTTAGTGAGGGAGATAGGAACCTCTAGCTTCAAGGATTTTTGCAGTTCGTTCCAGTCATTGGCAGCAGAGAACTGGAAGGAATGGCGGCCAAAGGAGGTGTTGGCTTTAGGGGTGACCAGTGAAATATACCTGCTGGAGCGCATGCTACGGGTGGGTGTTGCTATGGTGACCAGCGAGCTGAGATAAGGCGGGGATTTACCTAGTAAAGACATATAGATGACCTGGAGCCAGTGCGTATGGCGACGAATATGTAGTGAGGGCCAGCCAACGAGAGAATACAGGTCGCAGTGGTGGGTAGTATATGGGGCTTTGGTAATAAAACAGATGGCACTGTGATAGATTACATCCAATTCGCTGAGTAGAGTGTTGGAGGCTATTTTGTAAATGACATCGCCGAAGTCAAGGATCGGTAAGATAGTTAGTTTTACAAGGGCATGTTTGGCAGTATGAGTGAAGGAGGCTTTGTTGCGAAATAGGAAGCCGATTCTAGATTTAATTTTGGATTGGAGATGGTTAATGTGAGTCTGGAAGTTGAGTTTACAGTCTAACCAGACGCCTAGGTATTTGTAGGTGTCCACGTACTCTAAGTCGGACCCGTCGAGAGTAGTGATGATAGTTCTGTGGGCGGGTGCGGGCAGCGTTCGATTGAAAAGCATGCATTTAGTTTTACTGGCATTTAAGAGCAGTTGGTTGCCACGGAAGGAGTGTTGTATGGCATTGAAGCTTGTTTGAAGGTTAGTTAACACAGTGTCCAAAGAGGGGCCAGATGTATACAGAATGGTGTCGTCTGCTTAAAGATGGATCTGAGAGTCACCAGCAGCGAGAGCAACATCGTTGATGTATATAGAGAATAGGGTTGGCCCAAGAACTGAACCGTGTGGCACCCCCATAGAGACTGCCAGAGGACCAGACAACAGGCCTTCCGATTTGACACACTGAACTCTGTCTGAGAAGTAGTTGGAGAACCAGGCAAGGCAGTCACTTGAGAAACCAAGGCTGTTGAGTCTGCCAATAAGAATGCGGTGATTGACGGATAAAGGTTAAATAAAATTAAATACATGTTTTGCACGTTGCTAAAACACTGTACATAGTGTATAATATAACACTTGAAATCACAGGAGGTTGGTGGCAGCTTAATTGGGGAGGACGTGTTTGTGGTAATGGCTGGAGTAGTGGAATAGTATCAAATACATCAAACACATGGTTTGATGCCATTTCATTTGCTCTATTCCAGCCATTATTATGAGCCGTCCTCCCCTCAGCAGCCTTCACTACAAATGTCTTTATATTTTTTACTTTTTAGAGTTCAATATTTACTGATACATTATAATCGGTTTTGGTTGTTGTTTATGTCTTCTCACTTTAGTTTATTGTTTATTTTACTTACTTTGGCAATGTAAACGCATGTTTCCCATGCAAATAAAGACCTTTTGAATTGAATTGATAGGAATAACATGTGTTTCAGTAAGGTTGGGTTCTTAGCGTTCATAGCCATGGTTATCAACTGTACAGCAGAAATGGAAAGTAAATCACAGAAAATAGATGTTGGGGTGGCAGCTGCAGAGAATTACTTGGGTGTACGAGATTTTGTTGCAGAGGAGTTACAAGGTGTGTTGAACGATAGTGTCCTGTCCTGTCAGCCTGGTGTAGGATCAGATGGGGCCTAGTAGTGGAATAGTGGAGAGGTTTTAATGGGTGTAGGGTTAGTTGGTAGGGCGATTTTTCTTCCCTTTCCCCTTCCCTTTTGTGTCACAAAGTGTAATGAATTCACGCTCCAGAACAGTAGGTGAAAACAAAGGTCTGGATAAGAGAACTATATGAATAAGGTGGCGGCATGCTCTTTAAACGTTTGTTTGCGGACCGCTATGATATCATAGAAGAAGAAAATAAACGAATAAGGAAGCCGTGAACAGCCTCACACTCCACAACAGTAGGTGGCAGTGTATGCATCTTCCAGTTGGTTTTGATCCGCTAATACAAATGTTAAGAATAATAACTTTTGAGGAATTGGGTGAGCATGCGCGCTTCCTTTCTGCACACACAAGTTCACAATAACACATCCAGCGAGGTAAAATGGCGTCGGGTGCCATTTCAACGGAGTCAAAGAAAATAACAGATTTACGAGTTATAGATCTCAAATCTGAACTCAAGCGAAGGAATTTAGATGTCACTGGTGTGAAGAATGTTCTAATTGCCAGACTGAAACAGGTAACGACCTCAATGTAGTTTTACACGGCTAACGCAAAGCAAACGACCACTAGCTAATGTTAGCTACTAAACAGTTGTGGTACGATTTTAAGTGAGGCCGTCGTCAATGGCTGCCAGCAAGATGGCTTAGCTACTGGTTTGCTATCCAACTTGTTATGGAATTAAGATGTATCCATGTACAGCTTGCCGTTTTCGTAGTTACCAAGTAAGATAGTTAGCTAACGATACCGTTGGACGCTGACTGCGTGCACGCGGCCTGGCTTTGCAGCGTCAGGTTGACAAGGTAGCCCACCATCCTGCATCGATGTGGGGGCGTCGACATCTATCGCATTTAGGATGTGCACAGCTAGCTAGTTAGTTAGGCCCACGCCATGGCACATCCCAACGTCAACTAACTAGGTCATAATAAAAAAAACATTGATCAGAGTTAACTAACGTTTATAAATCGAATTGAATTTGTCATATGCGCCGAATAAAACAGCTGTAGACCTTTCCGTGAAATGCTTACTTACAAGACCTTAACCAACAATGCAGTTTTAAGAAAAATAAGAGTTAAGAAAATATTAACTAAATACACTAAAGTACTTTATTTTTTATTTTTACATTGACTATAATCTGTCTTTACAGGAGACGTTGATATGGTGAATCTCCTTTAAAACCAGGACGCAGCCATTCAATTTGCCATTCACCAGATTTTCAAGTTTAATAATGTCAAAATTAGTTACTCACCAAATAAGCCGGTATGTAGGTTTCCTTAGATAACACCTAGTTAAAATAAATAAAAGATAGTACAGCCACGAAGTCAAAATGGCCTAGATAGATAGGTACTTTATTGATCCCCGTGGGGAAATTACTTTATCAAGCAGCTACGAAAAACACAGGGCATGTGCAACATGGCAGAACGAAATTACACTAAAGATACATAGTGCGGCAAAAAGCTATAGAAACGCATTGCATAGTATGAGTGAATGGCTGAATATGTACACTATACATTGTTATAGTGTTAGGTGACAAATATATATAATAATATACATATCATAAACATTAATGAAAACAAATGTGCTTTTTGGTCTTCATTTAGGGCAGTGGAGGCTTCAGAAGAGTAAGGGGAGGACCATCCTCCGTGAATTTCATAAAAATAGTGACACTTAAGTTATCCCTTTTTAAATAAAACTACTAAATATATTAATGTAATTGATAAATAATTGATTAAAACACATTGTTTTGCAGTGGTCTACAGGAGCTTCAACAGCACTCTGTAGGGTAGCACTATGGTGTAGCCAGAGGACAGCTAGTTTGTCCTCCTCTGGGTACATTGATTTCATTACAAACCTCACCCCCTTCCATAAACGTACACAGTAATTATGACAACTTCCTGAGGACTCATTCAGCCTATCTGAGCTCTTACAGCATGAAGTGACATGTTGTCCAGCCAATCAAAGGATCAGATAATTAATCTAGGACTGAAAGCATAAGCTACATCTAGCTAGCTTTGCAGTGCATAAAAATGTGGTAAGAAGTTGACTCAGAGAGACAACAGTTGAAGAGTTTTGAACAAATTAATTTCTTAAAAAAATGAAGAAGATGTGAGCGAGATCTAGCTATTTCATAGCGTTTTTTTCTCACTAACTTAGCTAGCGAATGCAGCTAGGTAGTTTAGTCTACTCAAACACCTGGCTCAAACAAAGAGGGATGCTATGTTAGCTAGCTAGCTGGCTATGGCTATCCAACACTAGAACTCTTCCAAGCAGGGCATAACATTTACTTTTTGGTCCACCCAAAAAATATACCAGCCAAAATATTCCTTGCTGCTAAAATTACACCAACAAAACGGATGAGCATGCTTTGTAATGTTTCCAAAACAATACATGTATTACTAGTAGGAAGTAGTGTTAAATTGTTTAATTACATTTTTTGTGACCTGAGTCTTTTAATAAAAATATCACAGATGAGACAAATGTTCAAGGGGCAGGATGTTAACGTGGTAAAGCAACTCCTCATGTTTGTGCCTTTGAGATTGAGTCTGACTAGTAGAAGCGTTTTCTACTCTAGCAGTTGTGAACAAAACAATGTAAATGGTCAAGAAACTCAACAGCTGTGTTCGAATACCCATACTAACATACTGTATACTACTTACTTAATGAGTATATACTACATACTGTTAGTTAGTTTTAGTATACTGTAAACTAACAGTGTCCTTTCAGTTGAGCGTACTAGCGCTTCGCCTCTATCGGAAGTTAATGCTGTTGCTATGCAACCTTTTGCTAGCATATCAAATTACTAGCTAGACATTTTCCGATTTAGGGTGTGTGCGTAAATCCAATCTGGAGTGCCAGAGTTCAGTTGGGGTGTTGGTAAATCCAGAGCGTTGTCAAATTGCCCGTTAGTAAATTGAGGGTTTTGCTCTTGGATTGTTCAGAGAGCACACTGGATGTTCTGGCTGAGGAGTAGGGTTGATCCGAGCGTTGAACGGCAGTCAAGCACCCAAGCTAACTTTGGCTAGCTACTTCCAGACACAAATGAGAGAACACCTCACTCTGACTATTTTACTCGCCCTTGCAGAGCTGGTTGGGCTGTTCATGTTATCCAGAGGTTGGGTGAATGGAACTATGCTGCTGGCAACAATTTAATTATTATTTTCTGACACGGCCTTATTCAACGTGTGTTGAGGGTTCGTAAATTCATCAGTTATTCTGCGCTCTGGCACACTCTGTCGAAAGTGCTCTGAAATCAGAGTAGATGTGAATAATCAAGTCAATAAACGTTGGGTAGTTTTTTGGGGCGGCAGGTAGCCGAGTGGTTAGTGTTGGGCCTGTAAACGAAAGGTTGCTGGATCGAATCCCCTAGCTGACCATGTAAAAATCTGTCGTTCTGCCCCTGAACTGTTCCTAGGCCGTCATTGTAAATAAGAATTTGTTCTTAACTGACTTGCTTAGTTACATAAAGGTTAAATAAAAAATAATAATTTTACTGCTGTAATACTATTCGGGTTTGTATGGAAAGCGTAGCTAACAAATTGTCAGCCAACTTAGTGTAACTTATTTGAAAATCGTCTGAATGGTTTGAGTTACTAACTATTATTTATAAAAAGGTGACTCACGCACATGTAACATGTTGCGCTCTGACACTCACAAGCTACACAAGTCGTTAGAAGGTAGTCTACACAAGTCTACCTAGAAGATCATAGTGACATGGTGTCTATAATACTTTAATAAGCTCACATAGTTGCTGTCACACAGTTGTCACTGTTGGATATTAATTTCCCAGTGAGCAAACAATTTCTGTACTTACAGCGTTTATATAAATGTATTTTCTTTATCAGGTTTATGCTTTAATTGACCATTAAAAAAAAATAAAAAATCAACTCATGAACGCCACTGTTTTATGTCAAATTGTTTTGTGTTCTACTTGTTGCCCTGAAAAGAAAATGATCAAACACTTAATTGTGAGGTTAAATATAAGGGCTTGACATGCAGTTAAATGAAAGTCTGATATATGTCTAGTAACTACAATCATGTGATTTTTTTTTTTTAATTGTTATTTTAACTTTCTCAGGCCATTGAGGAGGAAGGTGGAGATCCAGAGACCATTGAAATTCCACTCCCAGCAGACACGCCTACTAGAAAAAATGCAAAAGCTAAAGGTAATTTGACATTCCTAATATTTCAATTACTGTTCAATATTTGTTTCCAGTTTAGATGATGACACCATTACTTCTTTAGGAAAGAAAGTGGACTCTGACACTGACAATCCAATGGAAGAAGACTCCTTCTCCAAGGAAGAGGAATCCTTCTCCAAGGAAGAGGAATCCTTCTCCAAGGAAGAGGAATCCTTCTCCAAGGAAGAGGAATCCTTCTCCAAGGAAGAGGAATCCTTCTCCAAGGAAGAGGAATCCTTCTCCAAGGAAGAGGAATCCTTCTCCAAGGAAGAGGAATCCTCTTCCAAGGAAGAAGACACTCAAACCAAGGCAGAGGAAGCTTCTTCCAAGGAAAATGAATCTGCTATCAAGGAAAAAAAATATTTTTCCAAGGTGAGTGTCACATGAATACTTTTATGTTTGTTTACCCCACTCTCACAGTAGACTAGAGATCATTTGGTTACCATAATGTGCTTCAACATCTGCACTGATTGCTGTTTGGGGTTTTAGGCTGGGTTTCTGTATAGCACTTTGTAACATCGGCTGATGTAAAAAGGGCTTTATAAATACATTTGATTTGATTATCAGATATATATTTTTTAATTAAATGCTGGTGTTCAGATCGGTTAACCCGGTTTTAGTCAGGCATTAGACTGAAACTCTTTATATTTGTATTTACTTTTCACGTTGGTCTCTTTTTCAGGAGGGAGACGAGGATGAAGTTGAAAAAGGTATGTTTGTGCTCGCACTATTGAATTGACGATTTATTATTATTTTATTTTTTTATCAGGTAGCCCCCTTTGCGTGAAGGTAAGAATCTGCTATGCCCCCTCTCTCTTTTATACCTTCCATTTATTTTGTCTGCTGGCTAGGACTCATAGTTCATGAATACAATGGACATCCTGTTTGTGGAGGACTCTTGCTTCTTTTTGTCACAGTATTTTTTGAGGGTGGGATCGTACCTACTCTTTGAGGCCTGAGATGCAAGAGGGCTCAATCAACCATACAGACTGCATGGTACATGCCTCAAGATAAAAAGCTCTGGAATCAACAGGCTTCTTCAAGGTGAGGGAAAGGTATGCACTGAAGAAGGCAAGCTGAGTGAGGGGGAGATCCAGTGTGTGCTGAGGATACCATGGGGGACTCCTGCCCATCGGGGCCCATCCTCCTGTAGCACCCCAACTGCAGTACGGATGTCTCAGATGGAGAGAAGAAATCATCAATGAGAATCCTCAAAGACCAACCAGGACATGATGTTCAGACTAAAGGACACATTTGCTAAAGACTTGAGCCAGTCACTACAGTCACAAGGACAATTAAAGATTACATCTATTTTTTGTCCAACCATCCCAAGTCACTTAATAAGACATACTTTTACGAGGGAAAGAAGACATGGGAGATGACCATAAAGACTGATGGGATGTGCAGTAGAATGGCCATAAAATGAGACTGAATTTGACCACAATGGCTTTGTGCACAGATTTTTTTGGGTTAGGGAAGAAGTTCTACAGATGCTCTTTTCCTTTCATTTGAACAAATGCCCTCTATTCAAACTGAAGAACAGGAATGGAGCTCCAAATGACAGGAGCATGGAAGAGTAACTTCACTGTACAGTTCTCATAACTGTAAGGATTGCAAAAGAAGTATTGGTGGTGAAATTACATGAAGATTATTGAACCGCACCACCATTTTTCAATGAGGAATGTATGTTTTGTGTGTTCCTGTGGTCTTCTACCCTTCGATGACCACTAATACTAAACTTGCTTTCTATTCTACTTTCTAGGTCAAGTAACAGACATGTCAATGTTAAACATTGTGTTTTTTGCCATGTTTTATCCTTATTAAATCCCTCAGATGTAACTGATACAGATGATGGTACTCGCGAAAATTCTAAACCTCTACCCAGTGAGGACGGCCTCCGAGAGGCCGAGGTTGAGGCAGAAGCCGAGGCGGAGGCCGAACAAGTGGAGGAGATCGAAACTGAAGTTGCCGTCTCCGCTAAAGAAGACGAGGACGATAACATATCCGTCACTCTCCAGAATGAAGATGCCATCACGCTGGATGTTGATGGTGATGACCTCCTGGAAACAGGTAAACATGTGAAACTTCCAGATTCAGAGGCAGACAAGGTCTGTGACGAGCCAGAGGCCTCTGCTGAGACGAGCCCCAAGGATGCCATGAAGATGGAAGTGGAAGGCCATAGAGACGGTAAGAAGGATGACGGGACGAAGGTTGACTCATCTAAGAAGGAAAGCAGAGAGGCCTCGAAGAAAGCTGAAATGGGAGACAAAGACAAGGATTCTGGGAAGAAAGGCCCCTCGTCTACTGGGGCATCAGGTCAAGGAAAGAGGTTTGTCTTTCTAGCTATGTCAGTTCTTTAAGATACTACTACCAAGTTCCAGCACTGTGAAAGCAGCATTGTGGGTAGCCTCAAGATTTTTTTCATTTTTTCCCTAATGAAAAATGTTCATTGATGTACCTAATGAGCCTCCCATTTGTTACTTTCATTTGGTTGTTTTTCTGAAGTTGGGTCATTTGTGTCATTAACCAGGAGCTGAAAACAGATGTTACTTTCACCTTTCCAGCACGTTTGCCTTTTCCAGTTCCCACGTAGGGCTTTTTAAAAGGGCAGTAGTCCCTGTGATGTCAGTTTGTCAGAAACATATGAAATGATTCGTCGAACGCAATACTGAAGATTTCATTGGTCCAGGGAGTAAATTGGCTGAGAACATGACCCATATCACCCGTGGAAAAGCAATGAAAAAAGCCATTATGGGAGTTTTGTCCAAATGCAAGCCTTGCCTGTGGGGATTTTTTAAATATATATACGTAAAGCAAAACAAAAACTGTTTCTTTTTAACCAACAAAGTTGTTTGACCTGGTGTACGTCATATTCCTGCTGGGGCTTTCATATACTGGCACTCATTTCTTGTTTCTTTTTATTTGTTGCGAATTCTGATTTGTAGTTCTTCAAAGGACAGAGATGGAAAGTCCACAAAAGATGACAAAGGTAAGTTTCTCAAGACGTCACTACTAATGATCAGACGATGATGTTCAAGCATAGCCCTTTATGTAGTGCATATAAGCAATGTGCAGTATTGACTGGACAGCCAAAATTGCATTATTTTCTCAAGCGTCAAAACTTAACAGAATTCTTCTGGGAATATCTAAAAACTTTCGAATTTTCTTTAAGGTGTCTGAAATTATTACATTTTGTCAAAAGCACCTGCATTTTAACATTTAAAGCTTATCATTAAGTGACATTAGGCTCTTAGAGATATGTTTGTTACAATGTTTAGACATTTTACATGTGAAAGCCCCTACAGCGCATGCATGTATGTTTTGAAACTACCCTATTTCAGGAAGTGTCAGCAGTAGTAGTGCAAGCAGCTCCACTCGAAACATATGGGTGAGCGGCCTGTCCTCCAACACCAAAGCAGCTGATTTGAAGAACCTCTTTGGCAAATATGGGAAGGTAAGCCTAGAGCTTAAAACATCCATAAACTTTGTGGTTGGGTACTGGGGTTTGAATGGTTTAATGTATCTTGCGTTCTGGTTTTGCTTTCTTGTTGGAAACAGTTTACTGGTTTACTTGTTCAACTGAAATTTGTCTTCCGCATTTAACCCAACCCCTCTACAAGCAGCATGTAGGTGCTCCGCCCCTAAACAAATTCCTGTCTCCACAGGTTTTTAGTGCCAAAGTGGTTACCAATGCTCGCAGTCCTGGAGCCAAATGTTATGGCTTGGTGACAATGTCTTCCAGTGCAGAGGTGGGAAGGTGCATCTCCCACCTGGACCGCACAGAACTCCACGGTCAGCAGATATCTGTTGAAAGGGTAAGCTGACATAGAAACTGTTGTTTTGCACATTGTTCAGCTAGAATGTTCAGAGCATGATTGCAATTTTACAGTTCAGAATATTTTCTCCGACCTATCTTTTGTGACATCATAAAACCTTCAGAACTCTTGACGATTCTAAGATTCCATTTTGAGAGTTTTCTGCAGAACAACATTGGCTGACAATGTCCTCTGAGCCATTGAGCCAACATGCGCTCTGTAATTTTCGTTGTAGGGAGAAAAAAGGTTCAAGGTCCTTTGTTCTTCAATTAATTGAAATTACATTGCTTCAGAATTGTGACGGAGCCTTTAAATACTGTGACAGAGTATTTATGTTGTCTTTTCAGGTTAAAAGTGATCCCTTTAAGAAAGAACCTTCAAAGAAGGAAGCGGATGACAAAACCAGCTCCAGCAAATCAAGTGACAAACGTAGTGGGTTTTCGTCAACAAGCAAGACTAGCACTAGCAAGTAAGTGAGGATGAAATAATATCTGTCTTTTTCAGAATGGGGAAATTTGAATGAAATGTTAATTTCTGTGTCTGCTCTTTTCTTCCCCTAAAGAACCCAGCCATCCTCCAAAAAAGAGGAGAAGAAGTCCGACAAAGATCGCAAGGATTCATCCAAGAAGCAGGAGTCTAAAAGCACAACATCCAGCTCAGGCCCAGATGCCTCCAAGAAAGATGATAAAAAGCATGGTGGAAGTATGTATGCTCCCTCTCAGGTTCCTTTTTCTGTATTGTGATTAAGGGTAGAGTAGTAAAAATGAAAACCTTTGTCCTGTGTTGTGTAGGGACCAAGAGCCCTGGCAAGATGGTGGTGATTGATCATGCCAAAGGAGACCTCAACAAAGTGAGACCGCCTTTCAGGAGGGGGAGATTTGACAAGCCAGGTTTCACCAACAACATGATGCAGCGGAGACCCAGATATTTCATGCCTCCCGAAGAGGTTTGTCGCATTTATTTTCTATGCGACAAAGTTTGATCATGGAATTTTCTTTTTCAATGTTCACTTCTACATGCTTGTCTTTCCTAGATGGAGATGAATAAAGGGAGAGTTTTCCCCAACAAGGGAGGCAGCAAAGACATCCTCCCCTTTGAGAAGATGAAAGAGCAGAGGTTGCGTGAGCGTATGGTCCGGCTGGAGCGCGTCCGCAGAGCTGTGGAGCTTCGCAGGTCAGCCTGAAAATCAAACTCGTACTGTAATTGTTGTACTCTGTAGCACTGTGAGGATGCTGGGTACAAATTTTTCTGTGACTGCCTGTCACGTCAGGCGGCGTGAGATAGCTGAGCGGGAACGCCGGGAGCGTGAGCGTATCAGTCTCATTCGGGAGCGGGAGGAGAGGGAGAACCTGCTCCGGGAACGCCAGAGGTTGGAGGTGGAGAGGCAGAAACTGGAGAGGGAGCGCATGGAGAGAGAGAGGCTGGAGAGGGAAAGGATCCGCATAGAGCAGGTACTTGGGCTGTGCTTGGACTCAAATCATTAAGGCTGTTTAGCCAACCAGGTTGCACCTTAGTTGATTGCTGTCAGGAGCATTTTGAGCAGCTAATGAGCAAACCATTTAGTGGATTGATAATGTAATGCCCATGTTATCTGTGATGCAGGAGCGGCGTAAAGAGGCAGAGCGTATGGCTCGTGAGCGGGAGGAGCTGAGGCGGCAGCAGGAGCAGCTACGCTACGAACAGGAGAAGAGGAACAACCTGAAGAGAGGCCGCGATGTGGACCACAGGTACACAAGGCAACACTGTAGATGGGATGTTTGTCTGGGGTTTGCTCTGTGTAGTTGAGGCTCTGATCGTGGACAACCAGCTTCGACCATTATGTCTATGAAGTTGCAGGACGAGGTACAGAGCAGCTTGTGCAGTACTGCTTTGTTGTTCCTCCTGCACACAGACTTGTCTCCCATACTATCCTGGTCTGTCTGCATCCCACTGCAGGCAGGGATGCTTGGTCTCAGGCATGACCAGCAGATGTCAATTTGACCATCATCTGAAAAGTGAAAGATCCATTTCGGTATCATATCTGACCAAGCTTAAAATGTGCTATCCCACTTTACTTAAACATATTCTCCATTGAAACTTTCAGCCGGAGGGATGATCCCTACTGGAATGGCAACAAGAAGATCCAGCCAGAGTCTGAGGGCCGTCTCAACCAGGGCTCAGACTACAACCGCCAGCAGAATCGCTTCACTGAGTTCAGCCCCCGAGAGAGAGGCAGAGGCTTCCCTGAGGCTGCAGCTGTGGAGCCCAACACCATTGAGAGGTAGGCCCTCTTATTTATATAGTGCTTTTTGCAAATACAGGAACCTGGACCAAAACTGGAAAAGAGCAAGCAGTTTAGCATGTCTATGTCCCCTCCAGTAACAGTCAGCTCTTGACAGAATCTGACAATCCATTTTGGGTGGGATGGGTGGTTTTCAGACGTAACCGCTTCAACAGTGAGCCTGAGGCCAAGAAGACTCGCCCCGCTGCTCGCAGGGACAGCTCTGGGTTTGAGCGCTACCCCAAGAACTTTGAGACTGTCCGCAGGGCCGAACCTCCTCCAACTCCACGCGCAGACATCCGTGACACAGACCGCAGAGAGATCCGAGACAGGGACGAGCGGCGGGCCGTGCCCATGCCTGAGCGGCGGGCCGTGCCCATGCCTGAGCGGCGGGCCGTGCCCATGCCTGAGCGGCGGGCCGTGCCCATGCCTGAGCGGCGGGCCGTGCCCATGCCTGAGCGTCCAGCCGGGGGCAGAGCACCCATACCTGGCATGTCTCATACCGGCCGCTCCCCCAGAGGCACCGGGCACGCTGGTCATGCTACTCATACTGGGCATGCGGGATGGAAGAATGACGGCGGCATGAGTGCACCTAAGGGGGACATACGGTGAGAATGGATGGATGGATGCCTAGTGTGCTTGTTTGATTAAAGTTGTAGACAATGGCCTTTTGTTGTAATCCGTGTGTTAATAATCCTGTCTCTGTGGTTGTGGTGTGTAGTGGAGCTGTGCGTACCGGGGGTATGCGTCCAGAGCGTTCAGGCAGAAATGGCCAGGGGCCTTCCCTCAGAGGAGGCTCCTCAGCCAGCCGAGGAAGATCCAACTTCAGTGGCCGAGATGGAGGAAGACACATGGTCATGGCAGACCAGGTTAGCACCTCACAAATCCCACATAACTAAATAAACACATGCAAAACGCTCCATTTGTTAAATAGGGAATTCATAACTACAATCTCCCCTGTTCTCTACCCAGCATTTCAGCTCTGGCCGCCAGGTGGTGGTGGAGCGGCATGGCCGGGACCAGCCGGCCCCCAGGAAGGAGTGGCACGGTGGGGCTGGATCCCAGGGAGGGGCTTTCCCAGACAGCCGCAGGATGGGAGACAGCCGTGGCAGCATGATGGCCCCACACTCAAGGTATTCACTGCAGTTGCATTAAGGTCTACTTTTACCTTTATCCGGTTTACCACCTCTCACTGTCAGTTAATTGAAACTGGAACCTTTTTCTAAATATCACCCTTTCTTAAACAAGCCATACAAAGCTGGTTGCAATTTCAGTGTCATCTTCCAGAAAAGACAGAACAAATATTACAACACATTATTGTTAAGCTGAAATATCTAAATGTCTTTATGGGGAAAAAATTTGTTTGTTAATGATATTATGAATAGGAAAGGTGGAGTTATGTCACATGTGCAGTTAACAGAAATATATGGAATTGTTAGCTCTATCCAAAATTACACTGATTGGTGCATTACCGCCAAAATGGAGGAGGCAAGTGGAAGGGGGAGAAGAAGAGAGAAAAAAACGTGATAAATAGAAAAATCTACCAGATTTATTTGAGGACCAAAATGTTGACAGCGGCGCCATACAGGTTGCAAAATACTTGGGTAGAGATTTTGGATGTGCTGATTCCATGGCACATGGTTTAGATAGGTAGGTAGGTACTTTATTGATCCCCGAGGGGGACATTTCTTTGTCAAGCAGCTACAACAAAACATACGGCAGGTGCAAAATGCCAGAACGAAAATACACAAAAGACAGATACACGGTACATGATACATAGAGCGGCAGTATGAAAAAGTATAGAAATACAAGATATCTGGAGTGCAATAAAAAGACATTGCATAGTATGGGTGGTTGGCTGAATATGTACACTATACATTAGTGGATGGTTCATGGTTAACAGGTCGATGGCAGAGAATTACTAAAATAACTAATAGTGCGTATGATATAAGTGAGGGTAATAATAGTTTACTTAATATACAGACTGGTTAAATGAACAGGTAAGTGAATATTTTGCATGGTTAAATTAGCTGTACAGGTAAATATACGGTTATATTTACAGGTAAGTGAATACTTGCATGGTTAAATTAGCTGTACAGGTAAATATACGGTTATATTTACAGGTAAGTGAATACTTGCATGGTTACATTAACTGTACAGGTACAGTCATGGCCAAAAGTATTTCTCACAGAAAAGTATTGAAATTACACATGTTTTGCTATACACATGTTTATTTCCTTTGTGTGTATTGGAACAACACAAAAAAACAGGAAAAAAAGCAAAAATGGGCCGGACAAAATTATTGGCACCCTTAACTTAATATTTGGTTGCACAACCTTTGGAAAAAATAACTGAAATCAATCGCTTCCTATAACCATCAATAAGCTTCTTACACCTCTCACCCGGAATTTTGGACCACTCTTCTTTTGCAAACTGCTCCAGGTCTCTCATATTGGAAGGGCGCCTTTTCCCAACAGCAATTTTAAGATCTCTCCACAGGTGTTCAATGGGATTTAGATCTGGACTCATTGCTGGCCACTTCAGAACTCTCCAGCGCTTTGTTGCCATCCATTTCTGGGTGCTTTTTGAAGTATGTTTGGGGTCATTGTCCTGCTGGAAGACCCATGATCTCGGACGCAAACACAGCTTTCTGACACTGGGCCCTACATTGCGACCCAATCCTTTGGTAATCTTCAGATTTCATGATGCCTTGCACACAGTCAAGGCACCCAGAGGCAGCAAAACAACCCCAAAACATCTTTGAACCTCCACCATATTTGACTGTAGGTACTGTTCTTTTCTTTGTAGGCTTCATTCTGTTTTCGGTAAACAGTAGAATGATGTGCTTTACCAAAAAGCTCTATCTTGGTCTCATCTGTCCACAAGATGTTTTCCCAGAAGGAGTTTGGCTTACTCACGTACATTTTGGCAAACCGTAGTCTTGCTTTTTTATGTCTCTGTGTCAGCAGTGGGGTCCTCCTGGGTCTCCTGCCATAGCGTTTCATTTCATTCAAATGTCGACGTATAGTTGGAGCTGACACGGATGCACCCTGAGCCTGCAGGACAGCTTGAATTTCTTTGGAACTTGTTTGGGGCTGCTTATCCACCATCCGGACTATCCTGCGTTGCAACCTTTCATCAATTTTTCTCTTCCGTCCATGTCCAGGGAGATTAGCTACAGTGCCATGGGTTGCAAACTTCTTGATCATGTTGCGCACTGTGGACAAAGGAACATCTAGATCTCTGGAGATTGTTGATATTTTTCCACAATTTTGGTTCTCAAGTCCTCACAGTTCTCTTCTCCTCTTTCTGTTTTCCATGGCACACACAGAAACACAATGCAAAGACTGAGTCAACTTCTCTCCTTTTTATCTGCTTTCAGGTGTGATTTTTATATTGCCCACACCTGTTACTTGCCCCAGGTGAGTTTAAAGGAGCATCACATGCTTGAAACAAACTTATTTATCCACAATTTTGAAAGGGTGCCAATAATTTTGTCCGACCCATTTTTTGAGTTTTGTGTGAAATTATGTCAAATTTGCTTTTTTCCTATTTTTTGTATTCCAATACACACAAAGGAAATAAACGTGTAATTTTAATACTTTTCTATGAGAAATACTTTTGGCCATGACTGTAAATGACAGGAAGATATACTTAAATACCTAAATGTGTGTATGATATAATTTGGGGTAATAATAGTAATTCCCTTAAAATACAGTCCTTAGTGCGCAGGGTTTAATTACAGATAAAAGCATGTATTGCACATTCAATATACTAAAAGCAATGAGAAAAGATACAACTGACAGGATACTAATATGCATTCCTGAGTGAATGACTACGTAAGTTAAGTCCAAGAATTACTTGCAATATTGCACGTGATATGGTATAACAACTGTACATGAGTATGTATATACAGACCTGAATTAATTAATAAATAAGTCCTGTGTGAATGAGGACCTCCTGTAGCGCTCTCTGGCACACCGTGGTGGGATCAGTCTGTGACTGAAGGTGCTCTTCTGCGTCATAACCATGGCATGCAGAGGGTGGGTGACGTTGTCCGTGATGGCCAGCAGTTTGGCCAGGATCCGTCTCTCCGCCGCCACCTCTAGAGTGTCAAGGCTCATCCCCAGGACAGAGCTAGCCTTCCTGATCAGCTTATTTACCAGAGAAGCATCACCGTCTTTTATGTTGGCTCCCCAGCACACCACTGCAAAAAAGAAGGCACTGGCCACCACAGACTGGTTGAAGGTATGCAGTAGTTTACTGTACACGTTGAAGGACCTGAGCCTCCTCAGAAAGTAGTCTGCTCTGGCCCTTTTTGTACAGGGCCCCGGTGTTACCAGCCCATTCCAGCCTGTTGTCCATATGGACTCCCAGGAACTTGTATGACCCAACCATTTCCACATCCATCCCCTGTATAGGGACTGCAGTCAGTTGTGCCTTAGTTCTCCTGAAGTCCACCACCATCTCCTTTGTTTTGCTGATGGTGGTTCTGCTCACACCACAACACAAAGTCACTGATTGTGCTCCTGTACTCCTCCTCCTGCCCACCCCTGATGCACCCTACAATTGCGGAGTCATCCGAGAACTTCTATAGGTGGCATGTTACAGAGTGATATCTGAAGTCAGAGGTGTAGAGGGTGAACAGGAAAGGGGACAGGACTGTTCCCTGGGGGGCCGTTCCCTGGGGGGCCCCTGTGTTGCTCACTGCCCGTTCTGACACACAGCTCTGTAGTCGCACAAATTGTGGTCTATATATATTTTTTAATCACCTATGTTCATAATATCCCATTTAGAAAGGCTTGGGAATCTGTGTAAGACGTCACAGAACAGTTGAAAAATACATGAAATCAAGAGAGGGTGGTCTATGGAGATGGGAGAGAAGCCGAGGGGTGGATTTAATCTAATAGTTGTGACTGAAATTAATTTATCATGTGTACCGGACCTGTCTGAGTGCTATGAATTAGGCTTGGACGGTATCCAGATTTTCATATCGTCATTGTGTCATGCCGGGATATTCCGTAATACTGGCACTGAACACAATGGGCACTATTTTCAAACCCCATCTCTGTAATCCGAAAGTTAGCAATGCTAACAAGAACATGTAAAATCCCATTGAGAATGATAACTAAATACTAAAGAGGACATTGTGTACATTTTACACAGTCTCTGACCTAAGGTATTTGCAGGACAGCCATCCCTGCTCATAAAGTTATACAACTAACTCAAAAATGCTAGTCACAGTTTGCTGCATTCCCCTCAAAAACATTAGACAGCAAGGCTCTTGATCCAGAAGGGGATTATCTGCTGTTAACAAGCTAAGCTTGATTTTGGAAGAAGCTAACCACTTAACTAGATGACTGACTAGCTACTAAATTATCAAACCAAATGCACAACTGCAGAGCACAAATTATACAGTTAATAGGTATAAGATAACTAACTAGAACACCTGGCGTGTGCTGCACAACAGTGAGTGACTCACAAGGCTCCGGTCTCTCGTTGTTGTGCTTGTAAACAAACACCACGTGACTGGGGACTACCAGTAAGCTTCATAATGAACAATTGTGACTGGTGAAATGACCACATTCTTCTAACTGATTGCGCAAGTTGACTGCAGGTATTTACATGAAGTAGCTACAAATATAAAAATGTGACGGTATTGGCAGTATGGGGGAAAACCATCCCCTGGTATACAGTATACCGCCCAAGACAACTATGAATCCAAATGTTTTAAAAATTCCAATGTGTATATAAAATAAAAAAAAGTATGTCAATGTATTTTAGTAGAAGCCATATTTGAGCTTCTTAGTCTTTACTCATTTACTGTATGCTACAGTATGCTTTAGGCAGAAATGTATTTTTGTTTCTCCAGCCACTCTTCATCTGCAATGAACAGAATCGTGCAGATCACCAACAGTTCCATGTCCAGCGTTGGCGGATTCAAGCCCTTCAAAGGAGCACCCCGACGGTTCTAACTGCCTCTCCCCAGATCAGCTTAAGCTTATTTTTCAAAAAAGTAATTTCTTTTAATTGAGTATTGTGTGTTTTAAGAGGTTGGTCTCTAGCCATAAGGTTGAGACATATTTTTTGTATTTTTTGTTTTGTATAGGTTACCTCTATGGTTTCCTAACAGTTCTGCTGTGACTATTAAACAACCCTGTGCACACAATGTTCAACTTACCTTTAGGATAGCATTGTACAGCTTTAGTTATTTGTAACAAGTTTGATGTTAACTGTTCTTCCCCTAACCAACTCGTGTACGGTATGTAAAATGTCACCAGATCAATGGATTCTTTAACCGTAATTTTTAGTTATGCTCCTGAAGGTTATTAAATTATACATCTTGCTAATTTTGTCTTCGCCTCTACATTTGACTTGTGAAGTGCACATACAAGACATCACACACATCGAGTGGTTGTGAGAACTTTTTTATTTAACGTCCAGGTACTTTAATAATCAGGCTTAATGTCCCTCGTCTAAGGCATTTTGTTACAGAAGAAACACCATCTACATTTTGCAACGGTACTGTGATAGGCTACATACATTATTTGGTCGTATATAGATAAACATTTGAACCTTCCAACACGAGGATTGACCTTTTCATATTCACAATTTAACAGGTGGTTCCTTTTTGCGCATGGTTAAATGTAAGTGAAAATATTAACATAATACATAATTTAAATCATACTCCGCTAAATGTCATTAGTATGCCTTTGTTGCATTCAGCATTACATGCATCCCAATAACATTGGGATTAATACAATTGCATTTAATCAACAGAACGCAAAGGGAAACATACAGAACAAATTAAATCAATATGGGGGGTTGAATTCATGCTCTGTTCTCCAGAATATTTGCTGTTAAATATCTAATTTTACACTTCCCATATGAAATTACCAGGGAATTAACTATTTTCTCTAATCTACAAAGTTAATGTCAAAATCCCTTCATTTTCCCTCTAGATGACCAGCCAGTGGCATATACTGTACAGTTTAGCAGCATAGTGATATTTTTAGTGTGAAAAGCTATGCAAATGCAACAAAACAATTATGGCCTTAGCAGATCAATGAGGGAACAGCTACCTGAAGTTCAAGATGCATAAATGTTTATTGAAAGGGGCTACACGGTACTTTTTTACAAAATATTTAACCAGCCCTTTCATACCTTTGTCATAAAGAAACAATTGAGCATTTCATAATCAGCTGACTGTTGAAGACTTACTGTTATAGCAATTCCAGGCATTGACAGTATTCTATTTTTACAAGGTACCCAAAGAACAATAGCACAATTTCTAATTCTATATAAAATGAGGTATTTTGTCTTAGGTTGCGTTTACACAGGCACACCAATTCAGATTTTTTTTTCTTCACCAATTGGTCTTTTGACGAATCAGATCTGATGTGAAAAGAGCTGATGTGATTGGAAAGCATATAAAAATTGAGCTGCCTGTCCAAACGCAGCCTTAGTGCATATCAATGTAACAATGCAAAACCAATTACAATGACTATGTTCAAGGACTACCTTGTTAACAGACTACAGTATTTACCCTTATGGCATTCACGCATGCCATAAGGCTTGCAAATATTCACTTGAGACATTCCACAAAGAACAATTTTATCATTAAAATTTTAGCTGAAACACATAAATAATATCTAGATACTGGCAAATAACTCAATGTAAATGACTCAAAGCAAGCTTATGCACAATAAAAAATAAATAAAAGTGAGGCATGCGTGAAACATCTTGTTACTCTCCCAAAAACCTCAAAATAATTAGTGTCCCTATGTGAGGTTCTGTTCATAACTCACTACTAGTTGCCTTTTGAATGTCGTTATGTATGGGTTTAGGCCATTGGAAAGGTTGACCACAAGTATAATTCAAGCTGTAGTGTGACTGCTAACTTTAAATGGATGTTATTTTACAAAAGAAACAACAAAAGGGACACCCCCCCCCAACCTTTCACCAAATCACTGTAGTCATTAATAAAGTAAAGGACAGGATGTACACGCTTGCATCAACATAGGTGTTTCTCTTTAAACCCTGTTTGTCATATTACTTTTTGGGTAGTCATTGTGAACAAACGCAGCAGCAGCTTAATTCACTTTCTAAAAGCAGCCTGATAATATGAAGTTGAAATCTACATACCATGTGTTGAAATAATTTGTTACTGATACCTATATGTGGTTACACATTTACATTACAACACATTCTCTTGAGGGAGTTACTACAGGGTATATTAAATACTTTATATCAATCATTGCTGTTGCCAAGGCAGCTAATACACAAACAATTTACAAAAGACACTCAAGGATATGTCCCTTCAGAGAAGGCCTGAGTATTTATGATGTATAGGTTAAAATCTACAGATTGTCTCATTCAGGTAATACACCTGTTTCTGTTTATCCTTATAAAATATATTGTAAATGTAAGGCGTTTTATATACAGAGTAAGTGTGGCCTCGTGAGGACCGTATAGACAGGCTGCGCTAACCCCATTCCTCAAGTCCAGCTTGTAGATAAGCCTTACTACTGGTTTGTCAGGTAGCCTACTGCTCCAAGATGCAACCAGGCAAAAATAAATACTAAGTACTGGACTTGTCCTTGAAGGCTGGGGTTCTGGACAATGAGGAAAAAAATGTAACAGACAAATTGGAGACCCCTTAACTAGCAGCAATGCGAAGAGTCTCCCCTATAACTGTTTCTAGGTCTGACGTACAACACAAGGCTTGAGTCAAGGCATCCAGCTGGAATGTATAGATAGAAAACAGTTAATTTCTCAGGAGGAGGCAGTACCATAGTAGTGGAACGGTGCAAACTACTAGCTAGCTCTGTCATAAATGCGCATTAGGTATGTACAAAATGTATATACATGTGTCTGAAAGTCAGATGTTGTAGGAGGAGCACATGGATTCAAACATGGCTACAGTAGAAAATACTACTTCCATATCTCAACTAGGAGGTCATGAGGCTTCCCATATTGACACCATCTCTGTCAACTGTATACGGTGTGTGACCAGCAGTTTACTTGCCGGCAGAGCTGTGTAACATTGGGCACTTCAGACTATTAGTGTGTGATACTATTATAACTCTGCCTCTGCAGCCAATAACCAGCCAAGTCTCTCAGGGACAGCGGAAGAGTGAGCGACAGAAGTCAAATTAGGTGCACCGTCCTGTGTTTCCATGGTTCTGTCTGTGTGATTGTCCAGACTGTACTTGATGTGAAGCATATAAAGAAAATATATTTTAATCCAACTGCTCATATACATCGTAAAACTTTTCTTGTTGTTGTTGATGTTAGGTTATTTGCAAATTGAAATTAAGAGCATAAATCAACACAGCTGAGCATATCAGCTACACACACACACCAGAATTCAACACTGCCATACTCTGGTATGGCCAATCTGGATAGGGCGAGTCTTAATGGCAGATGAGGGTTGGTAGAAACAGCACTTACCAGAGTATGGCTCTGTGACTTCCAGGCCTCTCAGGAAGAACAGGGATGTGTTTAGTTGGGATATACAAAAGGCTATTCACAACAGGGTCTTACATTAATTTCTAACTGGCAAAAACATAAATGAATCCCTTTCAATTTAAGTATATACCAAAATAAAATATGTATCTAAAATACTCACACACACACGCATACAAACACACACTTAAATTAGTAATTTGGCATCCATTAACCTGGCGAAGAGACAGGAGTGCTTAGATATTAGTCACTATCACCTCATCTTTATCCCAATAGGACTCCAACCGAACTCTAGATTATCCCCACCAACCAATAGCTAGCAAACAAAGGTTTTGTGTTTTCAGTAAAAAGTCTAATGCTCAAAAATGGAACTGAATCAAAGCAGGCATATCTACACATAATGTGCTCCAAAAAAAATAATAGCTTATCAACTGCAATAATAATGAAAATGAATGAAAAATGGTTTCCTTGAAAAAAGTTGGTGCCATGAGAGGAGATATTTCAGATTCTGAATTATTTCCATCCCAGTTTCTGGGATGTCTCATTTTTCTATAAAATCACCCCCAATAACCTCACAAATATAGTGCACTGTGCAACTTGTAACAAAGTTTGGCCAACTGTACGAAAGATAAGTGGTAGTTGTCATAGCGTTCCTTCCTCTGTTGTCCGGGCCCACTGAGGGTAGAGGATGGCAGGCACCAGTGGCTTGGGAACAGCTACTCCTCAGTTTGTCTCATCGCTCTCTCTCGCTCTTCAAAATGGGATGTGCGTAGGGTGTCAGGTCAATGTGAAAAGAAATGCTGCCCCTCTATCTTTCTTTCTCACAGAAACACACACCCATCCTCTGTTACAATATAACACATTTGTCTTTATCCTTGGGCTCTTTTTTGGGTTTGCGCTCCCCGGCAGAGGGCTGCTTCCCTGGGCTTGGCATGGCTCCAGCTGCTGTTGATGATGATGATGCTGCTGCTTCTGCTCTTGCTCTTTCTGCTTCGTCACTGCCCTCTGCTGGCTGCTGCACAACACAGACAGGATGGAACAGGAGCGTCAACCATAAGATCTACCTGTGGCTTATTCAAGCGGGTGAATAAGCAACATTACATCACAATAACGTTACATTAAACATAGAGATACATTCAGATAGAACATGTATTGTGTACAACAGATTCATGTCAGCTATATATTTAAATTCTATCTGACTAAGCCCCTGACTCTGCTATATCTACTGACAACCCTTACCCTTTTTCCCATTCCTCATGTTTTCCTACGCATCTTTCTCTCAACATATTCCTCATTAAATTCCACTCCTCCCATATTCCCTCCCCCTCCACAAGCTCCCCTCCTGGCCTCCCTCCAGCCCTCCATTCATGGCTCCTTCCCTGACCTGTGCTTGTGCTGCTGCAGCCTGCTCCTGCTCCTGTTCCTGTTCCTGGTAGTACTGGGAGGCTCGGCAGTCCTCCTCCTCCTGCAGCTTCTTGGCCAGCTCCAGATCACTGATGCCCTCGGGGAGCTGCTCCCACTGCAGGTCCTGACTCTGCTGCTCCTGCTGCAGTGACAACGCCATCAGGTAGTCCTGCATACAGAGAGGGGGTTAGAGAGAGAGCGAGAGAGAAAAATAAAATAGGACCAGGTCAATGCGTTTCACTTCATGGCGTTTACACTGTGACCAGAGTGATGTGCCACTGCCAAGTGGTTAAGTAAGTCTAGTTGTAAGCTACAAAACACCACCCATTTTAAAGTCAGGGGTACGCAGCTCTTTATTCATTCATAACCCTCATGTTGTCTTAATTGTTGGCTATGATATGCCCTCTCAAGCATAACAATGTCTGGGTCTGAGTGGATGAGAGTGTGAGTAGAGATGACCCCCTCCCTCCCTCTCTGTATTTTGTGAAGATGGTGAATGTGGACCCTGCAGACAGACAAGCTGCTGGGAAACCCTGCCACAAGCCCTAACGGGCCAACCAATCAGCAATCGGCAGCACAGGGGACACAAACCACATCATGCATTACTAAACAGCCAATCATAGTGCAGCGTGATGCAGTGCAGTACAGAGGGAGCCGCCACATGTCACGGTCATCTCCTGATCAGGCATGCAGACACCAAAACCCTGAATGTGTGGGTGTGTGTGATGGGGGGGGGGGGGGGTTAACGGGAGAGCAGTGGAGCTTTGAACATCTATTATTGAGGAACTTTCCCCTTCGACTTCTCCAGAGTAAAGCTGAGTGCAGATGGAGCAGGCTAGGAAGCCACGGGGAAACAGAGCCCAGATAGAGAGGATGTGTGTAATGTTTACTGTACCCTTTACAATCCACTCTGTTTATCTTCAGGTACACTCTGTGATTGTGACTCAGCCTGACCTAGTATGATTGAAATGCTGCACTGTGACTGTGCATCTTGTAATCCATGGTATACATCTTCTGCAAGAGATATGTGGTGAACCCAACAGTGCAAAATGGTTGCCATGATTCAGCTAGATGGGTGTTCAGCATCGTTTATCAGCTAGATCAGAGGGCCCAATTAGCATAGTGGTCTAACCTGGTCTATCTGGTCCTGCTGTCCGCGGTACACCGTCTCTGGGTCTGACGGGGGGCGCAGGCGGAACTCAGAGTCACAGAAGTTGCCATCCCCGTCCACGTTGTGCAGGCTTTCCCACACCACCTTCTCCTCCGTCAGGAAGCCCTGGTCAGTCACCAGGAGGTACAGCTGGCCCTGAGCACATAGAGACACACACGTTATACACACACACACACACGTCTTATCACTGCCAGCAAACACATCTACACACTTTCACACCCTCTTATTCCTGTATTAGGTTACACCCTGGATAACTGGTCTGTGTGTGTGTGCGCGTTTGTTTATATGAGGGGGGCTTTGGTACTGGTAAGCATTTAACTTGGGGTCATGCGTGCTACACACAGCTTGCTTCACTTGGCAAGCATGCTCACACAGACAGGCCTGCTCCACTTCCCCTGCTATAGATAACAGGAAGAGTCTGTCCCAGCTGCAGTGATAAGGGGAGGGAGCACAAGGAGGGTGAAACCATCATAGATAGGATTCAGAGTCTCTAGGTGCTGAAAAGGTCACCATCACGTGTCTGCCATGCTCCTAGGGGCATTTGTATGTATGCCCTCGCACCAGCCTCAGACCTCTGTGTACTGAACATTACATCACCTAGGACTGGGGTGTGGGGAGCTCTATTGGGAGGGGGGAGGACGGGAACGCACTAACAGTGCTCAGCTGTTAACAGATGGTAGGAAAGTCCCCATGTGTCAACAACCCACCATACATACAATGGGGGGATCTGATCCAAAAGCTAGCTATACATGTGAAATAAAGGCTGATCTTTAAAACATTTTTTAACCTTTATTTAACTAGGCAAGTCAGTTAAGAACAATTTCTTATTTACAATGACGGCCTACCCCGGCCTCCCCTAACAACGCTGGGCCAATTGTGCGCCGCCCTATGGGACTCCCGATCATGGCCGGTTGTGATACAGCTCGGGATCGAACCAGGCTCTGCAGTGACGCCTCTAGCACTGAGATGCAGTGCCTTAAACCGCTGCGCCGCTCGGGACTGATTGATATGAATTCGGTAACATTATGCGATTAATTTATAAAACACCCTTTCTCAGGACAAGGCAGACTTGACTTTTTTGTTTATAATGGATGGTGGTTAGGGTACGCTGGTGTAGAGGAAAGTAAGGAAGAACTATTCACAGTGAACAGTACTGCAAGGCCCCATTTGTCATAACCACATGGCGTAATGCATTGGATAAAGGCTCGCCGATGATCTGAGTGGTCAGTCACCTTGAACTTGATCATGGTGCTGAAGTGGTTGTTCCTGAAGAACACACAGAGCTCTCCTTCCTGCACGGTGGACGTGAGCTCACACAGGCCGTGGTATGTCAGCTGGGTGGCCGTGCTGTGCAGAAACTGCTCCGCTACAAAGCCTGACGGCAGAGAGAGAGGTAGGGGGAGAGAGAAAGAGAAGTCAACCGATAGAGTGAGTCTGTGAGAGACCGACAGACACACAAGACCGATAATGATAGACAGGCTGACATACAAAGACTTAGGAACTGATGTACAGACGGACAAGGAGAGACACACTGACCTATAGACAGAGAGAGAGAGAAAATGAGGCCGAGACGACAGAGAGAGAGCGCGAGAGAGAGAGAGAACAAAAGAGAGAGAGTTGTTTTGAGTGACAGGGTGATATTCTAAGACAAGGAGCAAACTAGACAGACTGTGGATAAGCACAGGAGAGGTTGAGAGAAACTGAGACGCAGCTCTCTGCCCCGTTTACTGACTCACTCTTTCGTTATATGTTTATTTATGCGATAATGCTAAAATGTTTATTCTATTCTACTGAGCCATTTACTTTATGTTCGAATTCTTATCTTTTATTATTTCTTATTGTTGTTGCACTGTCGAGAAGGAACCTGCAAGTAATAATTTTGTAGGACTATGTATACCATGCGTATCCCGTATATTTAACTAATAAAACATAATGCTAAAAGCATAACACACTCAGACCAGAAGAAAACGTGCCAATGACAGGAATACATCTGAACTGCCCTGGGTGAGCAATAGGAGAGAGGGGAAGGAAAAGAGCAGTCCACAGGAATGTTTAACCCAGGCGCACCCTCTGTTTATCTCCTCAGCTCAAAACGAGGAAATGGAGGAGTGAAATGTCGGCCTTATCAAGCATCCTGGGATGTATAGTCGAGGGAGGGTCGAAGGGAGGAAGCAGCGGAGTGAAAGAAAGAAAGCAACACATCCCCCCAGTTGGTCGGTCTACCCACCTTCCCCAGCCAGCTCGCTGCTGTCAGACTGTTTGCAGGAGATTATCTTCTCTACCAGCTGGTTGTAGCTGCAGTTACCCACTGCCTTCACCATGTCGCCCATCTGGACATAAGAGAGAGAGAGAAAGAGAGCAAGCGAGAGCATTCATCAACCATCGTTGTGTTCTACTTTGTAGTGAAGAACAAGCGACAAGAGCATAATAAAAAAATACTCAAGAGGAGCTGCACGCTAAACCAGTCATTCTGAAGAAATTTAAGCAGTTGGTTTATTGTCTATAAGACAAACGGCTATAGAGTACCACAGTGTGAGTCATAATACCCATAAAACCTAGCGGTCAAACGGAAATGGTTCCAAACGTTTTTCCACCATTCATTTTTCCCATAGGGGATTTTAGAAACACATAAAATAAGTGCTGTGTTTCATGTAGGCTTACTCTGGCATGACGTTTTGATAACTGTGTAAACCTCTCCAGGACAAGGTGACTTTTAACAATATATTTGCCTGTATATCATAGTAATAGCTACATGGTTTAAAGGTAGACTTAAAGGTAGCGTTATGATGTTACCGTGTGCAGCACCACAGTTATTACAATGAGCACAATGCAAGGGCGGCAGGTGGCCTGGAGGGTAGGAGCATTGGGTCAGTAACCGAAAGGTTGCTGGATCGAATCTCCGAGCTGACAAGGTTAAAATCTGTCGTTCTGCCCCTGAACAAGGCAGTTAACCTACTGTTCCCTGGGCGCCGTAGACGTGGATGTTGATTAAGGCAGCCCCCTGCAGCTAAATGTGGAAGACAGTTGAATGCATTCAGTTGTACAACTGACTAGTATCCCCACTTTCCCTTTCCCAATACTTTGCTCTCACAGTTACACAGAGTATCTAGGCATGTGCACAGGTTCGCTTCACGCTGCTACAACGTGGTAGCTACAGGACCAAAACAGAGGAGAAGTTCAGCCTCACGCTTCAACGCTCTGAGTTATTGTGGAAATTTACCCACTACTGCTGTTTCTTTGTGCATTTACGTCATCTCGCTGAGTCTACTTTTAAGGGGGCTGAGAGAAAGGAGGGTTCTCACCTGCGGGTCCACCAGCCAGCCATGGTAGAGAGCGATGTCCAGCAGGTCAAAGACGATGCACTCTGGGGTGTACTCAAAGACCCGCACCCCTGTGAACTTCACGTTGACATCCAGTCCTGTCTGCAGCTTGTGCAGCACCGCCATGGCATCACTCATGTTCTGGGGGACAACAAATAGAAAGTAATGTTCTGTGTCTTTTCAAGGTCTTTAGCCAGCACTGTTAGTCTTTGTAGAATTCTTGTTGACTATGGCATTGAAATAAGATTTGACATGGAAAGAAATGTTGATGACAGTGAACCAACCACTGTCACATACTATAGCAGTTACATAGACCTCTGCTCTCAAAAAATAATATAAAGACAACTGACTTTACCCAGGTGTTGTCAGAAGTCAGTTGTGTCTTGATATTCTTTCTTGAGAGCAGAGGCTTCTTCCTTCCATGTAGGCCAAGTTTGTGCAGTCTCTTTCTGACAGTGTACCCATGTACTTCGACTTCTATGAGCATCTTTCGGGCAGCTCTTGGGCTGACTTTGGTGGGTCGACCTGTACCAGGTAGTTAGCTAGTGGTCTGGAATTATGTAAAACAAAAAAAAAAAAGAGAACTTTCCAGGGGGTGTACTTACATGACTGTATACGAGTGCATTCCCCCGCCCAAAAATAAACACCTGAATTCCCAACAAAATCCCTCTCCTGCATTCATTATTTTCCAGTCAAATGTTTTATGTGCTATAATTCAGTCAATTCTGATGGATTTTAAAAACTCTAAAGTTTGGAGTATTTTAATTTATTGTCCAACTGTTGCATTTATTAGATTTTTTTTTAAAACAATTGTAATGACCGTTGCTTCTGTCGGTCACAGGGAGCCTCTGCAGCTGTCCCCCCACCACACACTCACGCACAGACAGGTGAGAGTGGGTGACTTTGTGTGTGTGTTTTCTTAATTTTCTAAGAGGATAACCTGTCAATAAGAGGGAAAATAAATCCCTAAAAGCAGGGATCTTCTCCAGCCTTCGCACTTAGCGGTGTGGCTCGTTGAAAAGCCTTTCGCTGGACGATCTGTGTGTGTGTGTGTGTGTGTGTGTATGTGGATTAGGACGCCTGTGGACAGTTATGGGGAGGATAAGTATGGTCCATATAACAGACCATGCAGCTGCTCCACTTGGCATTAGAATGGCCTTACTGAAGAGCTCAGTGACTTTCAACATGGCACCGTCATAGCATGTTAGGGCAGCAGTTAGCCTAGCGGTTAGATCGTCAGTACCTGAGCCGACAAGGTGAAAAACCGGTCTGTGTCCTTGAGCAAGGCACTTAACCCTAATTTGCTCCAGGGGCTGACCATGTAGGTAGGCCGTCATTGTAAATAAGAATTTGTTCTTAACTGAGTTGCCTAGTTAAATAAAGGTTAAACAAATAAAAAATTAATAATAAAAAAGGCATGGCACCTTTCCAACAAGTTAGTTTGTCAAATTCTTCCTCAGTCAACTGTAAGTGCTGTTTTTGTGAATTGGAAACGTCTAGGAGCAACAACGGCTCAGCTGCGAAGTGGTAGGCCACACAAGCTCACAGAACGGGGCCACTGAGTGTCTGTCCTCTGTTGACAAACTCACTACCGAGTTCTAAACTGCCTATGGAAGCAATGTTTGCCAGGAGCTTAATGAAATGGGTTTCCATGGCCAAGCAGCCACACACAAGCCTAATATCACCATGCGCAATGCCAATCGCCAGCTGGAGTGGTGTAAAGCTCGCCGCCATTGGACTCTGGAGCAGTGGAGACACGTTCTCTGGAGTGATGAATCATGCTTCACCATCTGGCTGTCCGACAGACGAATCTGGGTTTGGCGGATGCCAGGAGACACTACCTGCCCCAATGCACTATTTTTTTATTTTGTTTATTTCACCTTTATTTAACCAGGTAGGTCAGTTAAGAACAAGTTCTCATTTGCAACTGCGACCTGGCCAAGACAAAGCAAGGCAGTGCGACAAAAAACAACACAGAGTTACACATGGGAAATAAACAAACGTACAGTCAATAACACAATATAAAATCTATATACAGAGTGCAAATGTAGTGCAAAATGCCAACTGTAACATCAGGTGGAGGAGGAATTATGGTCTGGAGCTTTCTCTGGTCATGTAGTCGATCATTAAAACACACAGCGAGGATTATCTCTGCTCTATCCTCCTCGTTTTCCTACTTGTATTCTTGAGGACAGGTGCTAAAGCACAAGTCAATCGAAGAAAAAAAAACTTGCCTACAAGTAAAAACATAGTGACAAATGCACACACAACTGTGTGGGCACTGAGACTCTGTCTGGTGGGTTGCGAAGCTGGCAGCACAGTAAGAGATCAGGAACGTGACTGCCCACTGCTCCCGCTCTGCCCAGTGCCCAACATGCTGCCTGCTCTGCACACCCACGCTCTCCTGCTGTGTGGCCAAGCCCTGCTCCGCTCGGCTCTAGCCGCTCACAGACTACAGATTATGACCAGAGCTACATCTAAGTAATGCTACCCTAACCACACTAATCATAAATACTGTGCTGAATATGGGATCCACACAGAGCCTGTGATATTTGCATGTGATGATGTACAGTAGACTATTCCCTGGTCACTGGACAATGAAGGCCAGTATTCAATGGTTCCGTTCCAGCTTTTACAGAAGAGGGAGACTGAGGCCGGCCTTCCTGTCACATGTTCCACTAGCAGGCTGGGAGCCAGATCAATATTTAATTCCCACAACCCTGTGGCAGAGTCACAAACACACACGGCCACGCTCATCCGCCAGCTCAAACCAGCAGTCACACACACACACACACACACACACACACACACACAGCTTCCACTGGGGAGTGACTCCAGACCTCCATCCACTGGCAAATCAGGCTGATAGGAACACGAGGCTGACTGACAGACACGGGCAAGAGCTTTGCTTCAGTTTTCATTCACTGGCACACTGAGTAGACAGCTCCCTGAGTATTATGGAGATCTGGCACAAAACTTTATTAGGTAACCTGCATCAGTTTTTACCTCTGCATTTTTGTCTACAACTCTGCACTCTTAAGTCGGAAGTTTACATACACTTAGGTTGAAGTCATTAAAACAACTTTTTCAACCACTCCACAGATTTCATGTTAACAAACTATAGTTTTGGCAAGTTGATTAGGACATCTACTTTGTGCATGACACAAGTAATTCTTCCAACAATTGTTTACAGAGATTATTTCACTTATAATTCACTATATCACAATTCCAGTGGGTCAGAAGTTTACATACACTAAGTTAACTGTGCCTTTAAACAGCTTGGAAAATTCCAGAAAATGATGTCATGGATTTAGAAGCTTCTGATAGGCTAATTGACATCATTTGAGTCAATTGGAGGTGTACCTGTGGATGTATTTCAAGGCCTACCCTCAAACTCAGTGCCTCTTTGCTCGACATCATGGTAAAATCAAAAGAAATCAGCAAAGACCTCAGAAAAAAAATTGTAGACCTCCACAAGTCTGGTTCATCCTTGGGAGCAATTTCCAAAAGCCTGAAGGTACCACGTTCATCTGTACAAACAAGGAAGAAGCCACTGCTCGGTTTACGGTTTGCAACTGCACATGGGGACAAAGATCGTACTTTTTGGAGAAATGTCCTCTGTTCTGATGAAACAAAAATAGAACTGTTTGGCCATAATGACCATTGTTATGTTTGGAGGAAAAAGGGGGAGGCTTGCAAGCCAAAGAACACCATCCTAACCATGAAGCACGGGGGTGGCAGAATCATGTTTTGGGGATGGTTTGCTGCAGGAGGGGCTGGTGCACTTCACAAAATAAATGGCATCATGAGGAAGAAAACATTATGTGGATATATTGAAGCAACATCAAGACATCAGTCAGGAAGTTAAAACTTGGTCGCAAATGGGTCTTCCAAATGGACAAGGACCCCAAGCATACTTCCAAAGTTGTGGCTAAAATGGCTTAAGGACAACAAAGTCAAGGTATTGGAGTGGCCATCACAAAGCCCTGACCTCAATCCTATAGAACATTTGTGGGCAGAACGTTTGACCAAAGTTAAACAATTTAAAGGCAATGCTACCAAATACTAATTGAGTGTATGTAAACGTCTGACCCACTGGGAATGTGATGAAAGAAATAAAAGCTGAAATAAATAATTCTCTCTACTATTATTCTGACTTTTCACATTCTTAAAATAAAGTGGTGATCCTAACTGACCCAAGACAGTGAATTTGAACTAGGATTAAATGTCAGGAATGAAAAACTGAGTTTAAATGTATTTGGCTAAGGTGTATGTAAACTTCCGACTTCAACTGTATATATACAGCAACACAGCCTCTACATTATTTTTAGTAGCATCTCTATCTCAATTAAATAGAATATTCTACATCATATAACCATAAAAGTGCTAGAGCGTACAAGATCTCAAGAGTGCCCTTTATCAAGGAAATGGAAACCTGACCAAGACCAGTCTTGGCAAAATAAACCTTCACTGAGTGCTCCAGTTTCTCTGAGTTACTGTTTAACAAGTTTCTCTGAGTTACAGTTTAACAACGGCCGAGCAATCGCTATTTTAATCCTCAAATCCTCCTCCGACAGATGCTGTTTTGAAGCCAGAGTTTATAAATAGAACTCTTATGGTGAACTCATTCAACGCTTTTCAAAATCATAAAAAGGAGCTTGACTATTCAAATATGCAGCAGACAATATCAAACAAAGGCAAGAATGATGTTAGATTATTTTTTTTAAATCTTTTACAAATGTATTATATTTTGGTTTGGCATGCACATTGACATGCTAAAGACTCCCTAGTGAAAGACAGCCTTCCTAACCCTCTCACTACCCTATCCCCATTCATGGTGTGAGGCTCCTTCCGTGCCTGGATGAGTGCTCTCCTGTCGTGTTGAGGCAGGGCTTACACAGACAAATCTAACAGAAACCCACAACTGTTTCTGCCCCAGCTAACAGCAGAGCTTGCCCTAAACTCAACACATCCACCACGGCCTATCCACACTCATTGACACACACAAATACACACGCCACAGAGCCTGGTGTTCTGGACCATAGTCCAAGATTAGACCACCATAATTACAATGAGTCCACCACCGTTTCATTTGATCGCTGCAATTTCTTTCTGCTTAAATTCACACAAAGTACCAGGAGCTTGGAGAGCTACGACTGTACGGCAGTCAGAACATTCTCCTCAGACAGTAATCCAGACTCTGGTATGTACACACATTACTTCTCTCCTCCCCGAACGATGACGTCCGTGAAGAGAATAACATTCACAGATGCTGGTTCTTTGCCACAGAAGAGTGGAGAGGAGGAGAGGAAGAGAGGCCGTGTCCCTCCCACATTCCAGGCAGGCAGCAGATAGGGATGGGAGTGTGGATTGGAGTGGGAATGGGAAAGCCATCCCTGCCAGGCCATGTCAGCAACTCAGAGCCCCAGCGCTGGCCTCGATCTGAACTCAGCCATGCATCTCTAAGCACCCTCCCACAGCTATGTGAAGAGACATGACTTGCCCCTCATGACCCATGCTGTGCAGTGGGCCTGGCAAAACGCAGCTTATGTAACCTACATAGGGGCTAAACGCAGCTCCAGGGCAGTGGGCTGTTTTTTCCCTGCCATATAACCATAATCATCACGCTGATTATTTTCATCTTACATAAATATACATTCATTGGTCTTTCTGGAGATTCATTCCAAATGCAAATGCAACAACGCAGATGCACATGACTGTATAAATACTCATCTTATCATTGCATATTAGAATATTATATATTTTTGGATAGAAGAGGACAGGAACTGCAGTCACTAAACGGCAGGCAGGGATATGTTAGGTGTGGAAGTGAGAACAAGTGAGCCCCCCTGGCGTGGTGAGAGTTCATAGTGTGATGCTGCTGCTCTGCCATCAGACATCTGTGGGAGATGATCCTGCCTGCCTGCCCAGCCTCCTCACTCATCCTGCATGCCTGTCTGATTCTCCAACATGAGCTACAGACAAAGAGAGACGGACCGGCAGACATGCTTATGAACAGTGACTAACTGCCCTTATTGATTGTGTTTAGGCAACTACAGTCCTTACCTGCTCATAGTTTAGCCGCTGGGCTTCAGAGATCTCTTTCGGCTTGGCATCGAGGATGTAGTCTCCTGCAGGGGAGAGAGAGCGAGGGAGAGAGAGAGGAGGAAGTAACATCAGAGGACCTGGGGATACAGGCTAATTAAAGCAGCCACAGACACACACGGGAGCTGAGAGGGTAGAGCCCTGCCCGCTCACCAGTGACATCACAAGGCTTACGGACAGCCTGCTTACGTCAAACCCATGTAAAGAGGTGATATTATCGTTTTGATTCCATAAGAAGTGTCTAATCCTAAGTGAGAAGCGGGGTGTGGAGTGTTAAGTGCTGGCCAGCTGTTTTTCCAGGAAGGGCTTGGCTAGGCATGCAGGGTCAGTCAAGCCCCGGCCAGTGGGGAGCCACATAGAGAGGTGTTAGTGTAGGATCTAGTGTAGGACCTAGTGTAGGACCTAGTGTAGGACCTAGGAAGAGCAGCCACTGGGGCAGGCAGGGAGAGCCTTGCAAAGTCAGTCAACCACCACAGAGAGTGAGAGCCCTGTGGTGCTAATCACAGTGCACCTGTCATCCACCCATTAACATTGCACCCAACTCCACCCTCCCTTCTCTGAGCAACACGCAGCGGCACAGTCTCTCGCTGTCGAAAACATACCCACTTGCGAGATATTTGATGTTACAAGATAATAATTCTGTGAGACTTTTATATCTTAAAAAAAAAATAGGCCTACTTTTTCTCATAATCCAACGATTGCTTTCTTACTTTAGCAAAGTGAGACAGTGGTCAGTGTGTTCGAGAGCCGGGGAGCTACTCTGATTTGATCTCGTTATCCTCTCCTCAGACACAGGCTTCCTCAGCCCAGGCCAATGCACCCAGCTGAGGCCAGTCAACTGACTCTGACATTTCTATGCCCAGGGAAATCTCCAGCCATACCCTCTCTACCTACCTCCCTCCCTTCGCCTGGCCCCTGTTCCCTCTCCTTGCCTGGGCCTCTACTACTGCTGCTGATTCACTGGCATGCTCCACAGAGTACTAAATCCCAACATCGACCAACAGCCTCTTTAATACAACATACATATCCTCCACCTCTGCCCTTATGTGCCTCACAGTAGTTATTAATTCAGCGTCAATCAGCCCACCTTAAATGGGTCTCTTCGTGAGCAGCTCTTTCTCACAAGCCATTGTTTTTTGTCTGGGCATGAAACAATAACTGTGCGTAATGAAGTGCAGTGGTGAGGCTAGGAGACAGGCCTATCTGCTTGTTCCTGGACATTACACAAGATGAATGGTTTGACCAGGGCCTAAACCATTAATTATGAGCTCCCAGCCACAGCTGGAGTAAAGACAAAGCGATCTCCACAAACACAGAGCCGCAATTTAAGGGCACTCTTGTGAAAGAAGAACGGCTCACAGGCATATCTGGGTTGATACGCACACACACAGCCTGCAATGTACAGAAGAGGGATGGCTACAACCATTAGCATTCCTCAGAGGAAATCTAACCTCGACACAATCGGAAAAACAGGAGTTGCATGAAATGAAAACGCTGCGCTTCATTACTGCTTTGTAACCTGTGATTTGCAGAAGGGTTGAAGTGCTCACTGTGAGTCAGTGTGCTCAAAAGAGAACACTGAGAACTTGGAATCAACCATGGGCAGGTGCAGATGAGCAGAGCTGCAGACAGAGGGAGCAATCAGGGGACTCCATCTGGGGCACAGTGGGGGGAGAGGGCCCTGAGGGGGTGGAAGAGGGGGTAAGGCCTCTCTTACTGGTGTTGAACATATAGCTATGGGGTTCGAGTGAGTTCTGTCTTCCATCAGACCCACACACTACGCTACCTCTAAGAGAATATCTGAAGATGGCAACTATGCTTCTCTCAATTTGCTAATGCTTTGGGTCAGTCTGAATGGTCTCCTCTCTCAGGATGTCAGTTCACCAGCAGGGTACAGATTACAGTTTCTTGCTTTCCTCCTCTCTTATAAAATAGTATTTGGGGAAGTTAGATTTGCCTGGTCATAGTGTAGTCTGACAATGAAATGCACACACTGTAGATTACGCTTTTTCTTCCAGCAAAATGAACCAAACTAATGCATGCAATTCAATTATAATTGATCAGTCATGGATAGCAAGCACTACGGACTCACAAAGGCAGATTCTGTGGGGATGAAACATTAGGCTATTCCATTAACAGAGTTCAATAACAGACACAATGCATCAAAAAAATGTAACATCTAACCAAAAGGTAGCAACGTTATTGCATACAATCATTATTACCCGTGGTACAAAACACACTAATGAGAAGTCAAGTAAACATTTGAGTTAGGCTTAATGAGAATACTTTTGTACATTGAAGAGAAGCAGAAAACTGAGAAATCGTATTTCCTGACAATGAAGAATCATCCCTCTGTTTCCCAATCACATTTTGCCGTTTATATTCTACCTTGGTAGCTAACGAACTAATCTGTCCCCCAATGAAGCACTACAGTGTAAACTGTACTTAGACCATGGTGAGAAATATCCTTAGGCATAAACTCACGACAGTCTGTCTTGGCCCATAATGACTAATACAGATTAAATCAAAACCATTTGAATCTGCTAATCACATGCAGAATATAGGACAATGTAGCACAAACAGTCAGGAGTCTTTTGGTACAAACGGACCTCTATACTGAAGACCCAAATGATCATATGAAAGTAAACAACTCCCATGGCATGACTAATGTGGATACATTTCAGGACCTCTCTCAGAACTCAGCAGCTGGTGGCTCCATTTCTCTTATAGAGTTGTTATTGACGCCTAACAGTCTTTATATGATGCATTTAGCTACGACAAACTGGACACTTGTCATAGCACCAGTCAAAGAATTATAGAGCTTGTAAAATTGAAGCCACTGCCATGAAAAGAGGGCTTGGCTAGAGTGAGTGTTTTTTTATTTTTTATTGCTTGGATGAGATTGCCCTTAGTAACAGGACACCCCTGGTTCTATATCATAACAGCACCCAGCTATGGAGGGAGGCAGTGGGGTCAATGTGCCACACATAGAGAAAGAACGCAGCTCCTGTTTCCCTGACGTTAGCAGGGGCTAGGTCCACAGGGATTCTTCAGTCCTCCTGGTCAGTCTATACTGGACCATACCAACTGACCTCAGACATGGGTATTAGCGATGCGCGGGTGAGCTGTTTGTTCATCCGTACCCGCTCACAATTGCTAATAACCCATTCGTAACCGCTGATGAAAATCTGAGGCCCGCACCAGACCCTAACCCACAAATATAGAAAATGTGTTGGCTAGCCTTAGTTTCTGCTTATAATTTGCAACATTTTGGTAGGCTATGTTAGTCAACTTGTCTATAATTATATACAGGCAGCTTCTTTTCTGTAATTACTTGTTGCCGTAGAAGACTAAATAAACCCTTGCTCACCAGAATAATGTTATAAGATAATAGAATTGTTTCAATCTAAACTGAACAAAAATATGTAAGGTGTTGGCCCCATGTTTCATGAGCTGAAATAAAAGATCCCAGAAATGTTCCATACGCACAAAAAGCTTATTTCCCTAACATTTTGTATACAAATTTGTTTACATCCCTGTTGGTGAGAATTTCTCCTGTGCCAAGATAATCCATCCACCTGACAGGTGTGCCATATCAAGAAGCTGATTAAACAGCATGATCATTACACAGGTGCACCTTATCCTGGGGACAATAAAAGGCCACTAAAATGTGCAGTTTTGTCACACAACACAATGCAACAGATGTCTCAAGTTTTGAGGGAGTGTGCAATTGGCATGCTGACTGCAGGAATGACCACCAGAGCTGTTGCCAGATAATTTAATGTTCATTTTCTCTACCATAAGCCGCTTCCAACATGTTTTAGAGAATTTGGCAGTACATCCAACCGGCCTAACAACTGCAGACCACGTGTAACCACGCCAGCCCAGGACCTCCACATCCGGCTTCTTCACCTGCGGGATCGTCTGAGATCAGCCAGCCAGCTGATTTCTGTCTGTAATATAGTCCTTTTGTGGGGAAAAACTAATTCTGATTGGCTGGGCCTGGCTCCCCTGTGGGACCCAGGCCCACCCATGGCTGCGCACCTGCCCAGTAATGTGAAATCCCTAGATTAGGGCCTAATGAATTTATTTAAATTGACTGATTTCCTTATATGAACTGTAACTCAGTAAAATTGTTGAAATTGTTGCATGTTGCGTTTATATTCTTGTTCAGTATGGTTGATATTGTTAAAATGTGTTCTCTTTCCTCTTTTATCGCTGCTTCTCTCACACAGTAAATATGTTTAGGGCCCCAAGAGAAAATTGTATAACTTAAAAAAACATGAAAGATTTTACGTGCAAAATGTCCAAATGACATCAATTTCACCAGTTAAGGAAATAATTAAAAGCTGTAAAAACGACTCATGTTATTGCTAAGATCTCAGTCCGGCTTGGATGCATATTTTATGTGGTTTAAATAATAAGATAATAATAATAAAGATAAATATTACATTTGTCCTATTTTACACTTTTATGATGCTGATAAAGATAGACGGTCCCTAACCGCGCATTCATTCTCTCAAGATGTTAAAATAAATAAATAATATTTCTCCACTCCTGTTCCCGTTTCAAAATGTATATTTGGTGTATCATTTTACTTCAAGAAATGTGATGTGAGAGTTATAGGCGATGTGAGAGGTTATAGACCTACAGTCAGTGTCCAGATTTCAATTAGGTTACTATTTCATTTAACCCATCTGAACAGTACAGTTCCCTTGATGTGCCATTTTGAAGTCCTCGTCTTGTGACTGTCGAATTTGTATAGCGCCTCACAATTATCACACATAACATGCTATCATCCTCTTTTACCACTTCACTACATCTTTTCCCAAACATCAACTCTCCATTTCGCAGCTTTTCTATTATTGAATTAAACTCCGACATTGTCCTTTTTGCCTCAGTTGATCGATCTTAACTTTTTCTGCACAAGTTCCCAATTGCATCTGACAAATAATTTATTGGGTGTGTTCGTAAATTCAAACTGGCAATCTACTCTGATTTCAGAGCACTCTAATTTGAGGGTGTCACAGCGCAGAATAATTGAGGAATTTACGAACGCACTAAACTCAGTTGGTATGACATTGGCTAAAACATTTTATTAAATTGTTGACAGTAGCACAGATGAAGTCACTAACCCTCCTGATGAAAACACTAACCAGCTCTGCTAGGGCGAGTAAAATGTTCAGAGGGAGGTGCCCTCTTATTTGTGTCTGGAAGTATACCTACCAAGCTAGCCAACTTTAGCCAGTTAGCTTGGGTGCTTCACTGCGGTTCTGAGCTCAGAACGCTTGGATCAACCCTACTCCTCGGCCAGAGCGTCCAATCTGACAACGCTCTGAATTTACAAACGGCCCAGAGCGCACTGACACTCTAGAGTGAATTTACAAACACACCCATTGTATTCACTGGCTAAAAATCAAGTGGAGTTTTAGTTTATCTGGGATGTAGAAGGAAAACTCAGATAATATTGGCATATGGGTGATTTCAAAGCAGCTGTGCAATTACTGTGTGCCATAGCTTAAATCATATGAAATCCATATTATATAAAAATGTATCCTAAAGCTAGGAGGGGCAGCAAGTCCACAGTCTACTGAAGGGAGGCGAGGAAATTAGTAAAATAAGACTGAGGGGCCAGGCAGGCAGTAAGGCAGGTCCTGTGATTATTCATACAGTAATGCCTTCCCAGGCAGTGGGACATAATTACAGCCCTCCAGTACTCTGTCATTAAGGTCACAATGCACTTCCCAGGCTAGTTTCTACTACAGCTCAATGCTCCACTGCACTGGTGTACTAAATATACTGCCAGGCTAGCAATTTGTGACATGGACCTTCTAGGCAGGTACAAAACCAAAGAAAAATACAGTATTCTCCATCACTTTGAGCACTGTCAAGGTGGCTTGTATTTTTACCAGGCTTAAAATACAGGTCACAACGGTCCGTAAACGTATAGAAATACTAGAGACAGGGAATAAACTGTACACTTCACCCTCCAGGAGTGCAACTAAAAAACAGGTCAGATTTAAAAGACATTCAGTCTTTGGTTTCGTAGACAGATTCTCACTTATACTCACCAAGATATTCCATCAACTGTTCAGCAGTTATGATCTCCATCATTGGTGGCATCTTCACCTGTAATGGAACCACATACATTATTTAACAAACCGAGAAATATGACTAAAGTTAGCAAGGACAATAGAACCTGGCTGACAGGCATCTACCTCCCCCATGATTATGGTTCACAGTAAATACACCCACACCTGGGAAGTGGAAAGGTGTGTTTAAAGTCACCAGAAGTGCACCGTCAGCAGTTGCATGACTGTCAGTACACACAGGCGTTTGAAGCAAAGAATTCTGTTTACAGTCACTTTCATCTCACCCATTTTCACAGTAGGTTTTAGGGAAGGTTTCAGACACCAGAGACAGAGAGCTGCAGTTTAAGTTGTGAAGCCACACACTGAATCAGAATTTCCACTGCCTGCCAACCAACCATCACTGACAGTAATTAAATGTTATCTTTATGATGCAAATGAAACCAGAGGCTTAAACAGGACTCAATTGGAGGCTGTCAGCGATTACTTATAAGAGAGGGACTGAGCTGCCAAGGCCGCAGCACAGGGGAAAATATATACAACTGGGTCTATGTGACTTATGTCAGCAAACTCCATCATAAAATTACAGTAATTGAGTATTAAGAGAAAATAAAGATGAGTGCATATGAGTGGTATAATTTCAACTCAAACTTAAATTCTGCCCAAATGAAGTAAGATTATTTATGAATCTTCAACTTTTCATGGTATTCTATATATTGACAGGTGACAATTTGTTTTACTACTGATCATTCAATTTTTATTTTAAACTGATAATACAACAGATAGCATAGTTATGATGACCAGCTTCAGAATTACTTCTCTAATAGTAATTTAGATAGATTTGGAAATGTTCCAAATGGCAAATGTAAACTTGTCTCAGAGGTCCGGTCATGCCGTCAGTCATTTACCTTCCATGCCAGCAATAGGACATTCATAATTGCCAGCAATGGGCATGGGCCGTTCTCGTTCTGCGTAATGATAGGTGTGTTTTCCTCCTTCCACTTGATCCACTTGATGTGGTATATGGACTGGCCAGCGCCCCGGTCCTTGGTGCACGGGATCTTAGTTCCATCAGCCCCATACTCGCTCTGTAGTGTTAGGGCCAGTCCCCTGTCCTCCAACCCTTCACAGTTGAGATCGAAACTGGGACAGGAGTTGAGGTTCGAGAAGGACTCAAGTGAGTCGACGCTCCTAGATAGTGCCGCGATGCGCGGTTCACTCCCACTCCGCAAACCCTCGCATATGGTATCGTCAATCGCAACTCCACATTTGACCTTTCCCGTATTTGTTTTGTCCGGACAAAGGTGTGTCGGTTTTGCCAGCTTCACTGGTTCAACTGACTCACAACCCGACACCTCAGCCTTACTATCTGTAATCATTGCCCCCGATGCCCCCATTGAGGAGGGCACGCCATCCGTTTTGTTGTTTACTAACTTTGAGGTGGCACCCTCGCTATTTCCTGTAGCCAGCTGCGAGCCATATCCCATCCCGTTACTCAAATAATCTCCAGATCCAGAGGACAATGTCTCCGACCAACCACTCGATTGAATGTTCTTCTCTTTCGCCGGGAGAGACTCGATCATTTCTGGCATATCCAATTTCTCAACACTGGAGATAGCATTACTAGCAGTGATAGGAGCACTACTGGAGCTAGTAGTAGAACTAACTAAAGTACTGAGAGAATGCTCACTATTCTTGCACGTATCGGTCGCTCCCTTCATTCCGCCAACTGTTTTAATATCGCCCATTTCTCCTGCAATAGTAGCACATAGAGTACTTCCTACAACATCTCGATGCAGGTTTGCATTTTTCTCCATTTCGATTTACACACTGTCGACAGCTTTTAGCTAGCTTAATTGCAGCTCCAGCTTCAGCCCCACAGACGCCATGACATCTCTGCCAGTGACGTCACTGTAGAAGAGCCCACAGAGTTCTGGAAGAAATGCCTCTTCACGCCAGAGGCAGTAGAGAATAACTGGAGATTTGAGTGATCTGTTTTTCATAATTTGGGTGTACTGTGTACATTTTTTATCCGTTTGCAACAAATTGCACATGCTTCCTCGTCATGGTTTCCTGTAATTTGTACATTCATATTAATTGTCCCCCAGGATGAAATCGGGGAGGGGGACTGTGGATATGTCTACATCCTTTTGTTTATATGTTCATTCAAACTTTAGATTTCTTAGAAATCGATTTTGACGAGACTTGGGTGAATAATGCGTCTTGCCATTGAGAACCGGCATTTACAAAATTATACTGATTGAAAATGGAAATTTTGAAAGGTCACGCCCCTCACCCTGTTTTACCTAAAGTCATGAAATTCGGTGCATAGACCCCCCTCCTCACAAGGAACACATTTGCATCAGGGACCCATAAGGTCCGCCACGATGGATTTTCCGCCATTTAGGGCACTGAGTACCCAAAACAACATAGTCACTATTGACCAATAAACATTCACTTGAGCGTGGTCTGGCACATAAATGCATATACATCAGTCAAAGATATTCATATTGAAACAGTTGGTATACATGTTACAAACACTGTCAAGACTCAACATATGCAAGATCATTCATATCGACTACACGGTGGCACTATAACGGCACATGTTTATCTCCTGATCTGTTTGACTCAGAGTGCTGAAATTTGGCACACATGCTCAGGGATATGAGTCTAGTTAATCCACATTATATCTCAGACACCACTGGTCAGATTTTGAAGAAAAATGGGTGAATGATGTGTCTTGCCATAGAGATCCAGCATTTACAATACTGCATTGATTGGCCCAAGGGGAGTGCTGCATTATTCGCGGGGTATTACATGTTTACTGTTTCCTTTTTTTACTCTTATTATCTATGCTGATGCCTAGTCACTTTACCCTGTCTACATATACATATCTACCTCAAATACCTCAGACCCCTGCATATTAATCTGGTACTGGTAGTCCCTGTATATTGCTACATTCTTGTGTATTTTATTGTCCCTTACGATGAAATTGGGGAGGGGACTGTGGATCTGTAAGTTCGTATGTTCGTATGTTCGTGACACACTATATCTCAAACAGCATTTTGACAAAACTTGGGTGAATGATGCGTCTTGCCATAGAGATCTAGCATTTACACAATTACACTGATTGGCCCAATGCAGAAGCTATAGTAATTAACTGAAATGTGTTAGTCACACACAATATCTCAAATGGCCCAAGGAGGGGCGCTGCATCATTCGTGGGGACGACATGTTTACTGTTGCCTTGTTAATTTATTTCGATTTTTATTACATTTACATTTTAGTCATTTAGCAAACATTTATCCACAGCAACTTAGAGTTAGTTAGTGCATACATGTTCATACTTTTTTTTGTACTGGTCCCCTGTGGGATGGATAGAATCCTAATGGCTAAAGTAATATTAACTTCATAAAATGTGTGTATGTGTATGTTTGTGTGTGCATGCGTGCACAGGGAAGGAAGAGGCACGTGGGTCTTTATCTCCTTGTATCTGGTAGCAGCAGCAGACTAATACGTTTCCAATTCAGTCAGTGTAGTGTATTTTTTTAGCCACACAGTGGCAGAAGCTACACAGTGAAAATATCAATGATGTATGTCTGATGCACAGTATGTTTAATGTTAAATAAGAGATACACATTTCTTTGCAGTCAATAGTTGGTGTTGTGTATGACAAGGGTAATACAGCCCTAACCCTAACCCTTTCCTAACCTTAACCTAATTCTTCTAACCTGCTACGTTACTTCTCCTAACCTGCTACAAAAAAGTGGTCTGGTCGTAGCTGTATCAAAGTGGTGTGTTTTTAGGGAATCTCAACAAAGAGGATCAGTGCAGAGAACAAGTGCAGGGCAGGTGTAGGTAGCCAGGACTTGATATGCAGGCACATTCAACAAATTCACTATAAATTCAACACAAATAGCTGTCTCTGAGCAGTGTGAATGCATGTGGGGCCACACACCTCCATATCGATTGTATCTTGAATTTTAGAAAATGTTTCCCCCCAATTCATATATACAGTGGAATCTACTGTAGTGATGTACGGTATTCAGTACAGAAATCATATACCATTAAATCACGGTACAGGGATATGTCTAAAACTGTCCAAGACAAATTCATTATTTTCAATACATGATACTGCCCATGTCGCCCATATGTTAATGTTTTTAAATGTATGTAAATTGTAAAGTATTTTGTCTGTAATGTCTTTTTCGTTATATGTCGGACCCCTGTAAGACTAGCTGTCGCCAGTGCCGTCATCTAATGTGGATCCTAAAAAATATTATATTTTATAGGCTAACTTGATATTGAAGAGTCCCTTGGATTGTCGCTGTTGAATTTATTGCATTTGAATTGTTGTTTTCAACAAATATAAGGGGCCCCCGGTGATGCTTCTTGGGTAAATAAGCTGATCAGGAAGGCTAGCACTGTTCTGGGGATTAGCCTTGACATTCTAGAGGAGGTGGCGGAGAGACGGATCCTGGCCAAACTGCTGGCCATCATGGACAACGTCACCCACCCTTTCCATGTCATGGTTATGATGCAGAGGAACACTTTCAGTCACAGACTGATCCCACCATGGTGAGCCAGAGAGCGCTACAGGAGGTCCTTCCTGCCGGCGGCTATTAGACTATTTAATGCCTCACCGGGGTGCTGTGCCGTCGGCAACATAGACCTGGAACTGTTGGGGTGTTAGCACCTATTTAACAATTAGGCATCCATCCGTGAGTAACTCTGGTCTGTAATCACTCATTCACTCAGGACTTATTCATTCAGGACTGTATATACATATTCATGTACAGTTGTTATATCATATCACGTGCAATATTGTAAGTAATTCTTGGACTGAACTTACGTAGTCGTTCACTCAGGAATGCATATTAGTATCCTGTCAGTTGTATCTTTTTTCATTGCTTTTAGTATATCAAAGTATTAAGTATTTATCTGCCATCGACTTGTATAGTATAGTTAACCATGCCAATATTCCTTATTTATCTATATCAACTTGCAATATTTGTATCTATTTTTTTTCACCTAACACTCTGTAACAATGTACAGTGTGCATATTCAGCCATTCACCCATACTATGCATTGTCTTTTTTATGACTTTTTGCACTCCAGACTTCTTGTATTTGTATACTTTTTCATACTGCCGCACTATGTATCATGTATATGTCTTTTCTGTATTTTCGTTCTGGCATTTTGCACCTGCCCTGTGTTTTTTCGCAGCTGCTTGGCGAATAAATTTCGCCTCGGGGATCAATAAAGTATCCATCCATCCATCCATCCATCCATCCATCCATCCATCTATCCATCTATCCATCTATCCATCTATCTATCTATCTATCTATCTATCTATCTATCTATCTATCTATCTATCTATCTATCTATCTATCTATCTATCTATCTATCTATCTATCTATCTAAAAACCAAGCAGGTGTTGTTGCGCTAGTGAGGTAGGAGGGACTAGTACTCTGCCTGCGCCTGACGTCAGGCAGTTGGAGACAAGCGGTGAAAGGCGGTTGTGAAGGTACTGCCATAAACAGAGCGCGGACTGCGCCTTTAAGAAGTGCATATCGAAACAGTAAAGCATTCGCGGTGTCAATGTACTAACAATGAATTTAATCGACATGGTCTTGATACAACTCTTTCTGTTGTTTAATTGCATATGGACTAATAGAGGTAAGTTTTGTCATTCTGATTTATACAGCAAGGAAAGTGTTTAATCGCTAGCTAGCTCGCTAATCGGATTGAGGAAATGGTAGCAAGCTAGCTAGGCTAGCAACATTACCTAGCTGGGAGGGGTGACTGTTCCGCTCCTGTTTATTTTTTAAATTTATTTTTTACAGTTATGCTTCAGCTAGGACTATATCGAGAGAGCCTGCTAGAGCCTACGAAAGCTCCACAGAAGTGAAATAAGAATGTAACTGTGGTGGATATTCTTCTTAAATAAGACATTCTCAACTGTCTAGAATGTAATGTTTACTAAAAGTTATCAAGCATCAACATAGTCCCCATCACTGCATGTTGAGTCACGCACTATTGGTTCTGAGAGTCTAGTACAGTGTGGTTCCGATTTGAAATTGTGTTTTTTCCATCTAATCTGGGTATATAATCCAACATTTGATTGTCAACTAAGACCTCTTACACTATTAAAATGCGCTTTCATAGGACCTAAAATGGAGTGAATATGAACACACAGCATTAATTTACCATAGGGGATATACTTTTTCCAAATTGGGTCGTCTGTATATTCTAGTGTCAATTTAGGGTCTTGTGCAGTAAATATTTGGGAACCCCCTGGTCTAGTAGCTAGCTGATTTGTATAGATGTTTGCTGGCAAAGTGATTAAATGCTAACGTACATAACTTGCCAGCTATTTCGACAGAAAGGAAAAGGTTAATCAAACATTGTGAAGCGGGAAATTGCCGTTTTTACTCAAGTACCACTGACTGCAGTGTGCAGTTCGGGGCCGGGCTCAATGTGGGAGGTCAAACATTTGACTCCGCCCACCGTTTTTTTTTAATGCTGCAAGCACAGAAATAATAACTTTTCATATGTTATAACAGAAAATAGGACTAATATAATATACTGAATAGCCAGCATCTTACCATCAAAACAAACACCCCACAGTTGTTTGAGAAACCTTGCTTTGGTAGGCCCTGTGGTGTGAACAAGGTACAATTTTCAATAAAGGAATGACAATCAAATGCTACAGTTCAGTGGAATAATTTAAAGGAATATCTAACCTGAACAGGGGACAAGATCTGAGCAATGTTTCTGTGAACACAGTGTATGTGAAAGTAAAGAAAAAGAAAAATTCAACTGATTTTTATACTACAGTATGCATAACAGTTTTGAACACAGTTGGAACTGAATTAGCCCAGAGGAAACAGAACCCATTTTGAGGGGTCATAATGTGTTCAAAGAGAACTGCCCCACTAATAATGTTATCTAGGGTTCTGTTTCCATCTGTTTAATGCACTGAATGGGAAATTATGTATTAATAATGTAAGTACATACATATTACATTTTACTTTAAATAAAACAGAGCCATAGATAAAAAAATATATATAATAATAAATGGACAAGTGGTCTAAAACTGAACTACCATTTTAATTTTGGGACTCTCACCCTCTAATAACACACTAACGTGTCTCTATACATCAAAGAAAATAAGCATAGACATAAAAGGCATGATAATTAGAAAGGCATAAAATAAGCAATAGGCATTTCATTTTGTTATTGTATATACTATGTGTAGGCTGTGTAGACTCACTATGTGTAACTTAGGGAATGGCCGTCGGCATCAACGATACACATTTAGAGCCAACCAAACACAACAAGGCATACATTGAAGAAACACAGAAAATCAACGAGTAATTAGCTAGCTCACATGCAAAAGGGTGCTATTGCTAATTAGCTCGCTCACGCGCAAATGGGTGCTAATTAATGCTGTGCTAACATCGTTGCGGTAGTTATACCACTGCACTGGTATAACATGAATATTACAAAGTACATTATGCATAATGACAGTCTCACTTACTTCCATGGTTTATATTTTTATCCATGTAGGTTAGGTTCGATTAAGACTCGCTTTCGTTGACATTGATACTTTCGATGTGAACCTCAAATTGGATGACTTTGAAGTATACAGTGGGGAGTATTTGATACACTGCCGATTTTGCAGGTTTTCCTACTTACAAAGCATGTAGAGGTCTGTAATTTTTATCATAGGTATACTTCAACTGTGAGAGACGGAATCTAAAACTAAAATCCAGAAAATCACATTGTATGATTTTTAAATAATTAATTTGCATTTTATTGCATGACATAAGTATTTGATCACCTACCAACCAGTAAGAATTCCGGCTCTCACAGACCTGTTCGTTTTTCTTTAAGAAGCCTTCCTGTTCTCCACTCATTATCTGTATTAACTGCACCTGTTTGAACTCGTTACCTGTATAAAAGACACCTGTCCACACACTCAATCAAACAGACTCCAACCTCTCCACAATGGCCAAGACCAGAGAGCTGTGTAAGGACATCCGGGATAAAATTGTAGACCTGCACAAGGCTGGGATGGGCTACAGGACAATAGGCAAGCGGCAACCTCCTTCCCTCAGTAAGAGCATTGAAGATGGGTTGTGGCTGGGTCTTCCAGCATGACAACGACCCGAAACACACAGCCAGGGCAACTAAGGAGTGGCTCCGTAAGAAGCATCTCAAGGTCCTGGAGTGGCCTAGCCAGTCTCCAGACCTGAACCCAATAGAAAATCTTTGGAGGGAGCTGAAAGTCCGTATTGCCCAGCGACAGCCCCGAAACCTGAAGGATCTGGAGAAGGTCTGTATGGAGGAGTAGGCCAAAATCCCTGCTGCAGTGTGTGCAAACCTGGTCAAGAACTACAGGAAACGTATGACCTCTGTAATTGCAAACAAAGATTTCTGTACCAAATATTAAGTTCTTATTTTCTGATGTATCAAATACTTTTGTCATGCAATAAAATGCAAATGAATTACTTAAAAATCATACAATGTGATTTACTGGATTTTTGTTTTAGATTCTGTCACTCACAGTTGAAGATTACCTATGATAAAAATTACAGACTTCTACATGCTTTGTAAGTGGGAAACACTGCCGATTTTGCAGGTTAACAACTACTTGTTCTCCCCACTGTACGTGAAGGGTTTCCGGGTTAAACACGTTTGACTCCGCCCACATTGACCCCTGCCCCATTTGACTCCGCCCACATTGAGCCCGGCCCCGAACTGCACACTGCAGTCGGGCTTCTCTTTTTACTTGACATTTTTCATTCTCATGATATGCCCACTCACTGACTTTTCTTTTTGTATTTTATTTGTACACAGTCTAGCTAGGTCTCGATGGTTCTGATGCAAATATGACTTGATTTCTACGGTAGTTTTACGGTAGTTTCTACGGTAGTGTAGTTAGTGATCCATATTTTCATCATCATTCTAAGCTGATTTGGATACATTCAGCACTCCTACTTCCTGAAAACATGACAAATATGGACAGGATGTCCCCTGTGGCCTAATGGCGTACATTAGAATAGTTAGTGATCCATATTTTCATCATCATTCTAAGCTGATTTGGATACATTCAGCACTCCTACCTCCTGAAAACATGACAAATATGGACAGGATGTCCCCTGTGACCTAATAGCGTACATTAGAATATACCTTTACTGACTCATGTAGGCTATTTCATAAACATTTGACTCAATCATTATTCCTCACCCTGTTAAGTCCCAGTCCATCTGGGTCTGACTACTGCTGAGTTGACTATACGCCTCATCTGACTTCGAATGCATTTTTCATTTCAGAGTCTGTTTTTTTTTTTTTGAACACAAAGTGAGTAATTGATCAGCCTGAAGCTGCTGAGGGCCTTGTGTTCCCCTGTGCCCCCTGAGCATTGAGCTCCCCTGTGTTTCCCGACTGGTGTCCTGTTTGTTTGTTTGTTTGTTCAACGATGGAAACAGAAACATTCCACTGCAGATTAAGTGTTGTTTCATAGACGGCTAGGTCTGATTTAAATGATCAGGACTTGGATTTAATTTCTGCCTCATAAATTGTTATTGTGTTGTCAAGTCCCCATATTGACATTACTAGTGCATAATTTATCATCCTAATTCATTATTGTGTTTGTTTATTCCACTTGAGTAACTCTCATTAGCTAATAAAATAGAATGAACCATGTCTCTTGGCTCTCCTCGATGAGCTAATATACCCACTCATTTGCATGAATCATACTTTTTGGTTGTTTCTTGACTCAGTTATGTTATTCATGACTGACAAGTTTGAGCCTTTCTTTTGCCTATTTAGTATAATAATGACTCTAATCCATACAAGGGACTGGGACATACGCTCAAGTTCTAATACTGTAAAAGTACATCCTTACTCCCTGTCTTCAACTGTCTTTAAGGTGATGACTGTTTTGATTTGTGAAGCAACTCAATGTTACGCCAAATTGGTTTTACCTACCCTACCATGTCTGATCACGGTTCACTTGAAGTGCGTAAAGAATTAATAAATTCTTTAAACAATGCCTTCAGCATCAAATTGGTTCACCTGACATAGGCCAGATGTTGAGTTGGGTCATATAGTCATTTTGATGTCAGGGCTGTCAGACTAATGAACAGCAGCAGCAGAGCTCTGTTTGAGGCACATGTTCCCTGGTGTGTCCTTAAGAGAGTGTTTGCTGCCAACTGAGAGTTTGTGAGCATAGAGGATGCCGCCCAGAGTCAGTGATGGGTCACCACGATGCTCTCTGTGAAAAGAGGATATGAGCCAGACCCAGCACAGCCTTGTGTGACTGGAAATCAAAGGTTTAGTGAGAAAACAGATTTCTCTTAGAGGACCATAACAATGGTCTTTCATAAACTAAGTCCACCAATGTCCACTCCAAACTCAATTCTAAAAGCACAGATTTTTACTCAAATTGAGAGTTTGGGATTAAATTTGTCACCACTATAGCAATTCATGTCTTCTAGGCTTAGGGTATATGCTGCGAGCCTCAGAGTGTTGTACACTGAGTGTACAAAACATTAGGAACACCCTCCTAATATTGAGTTACATAGACTCTACAATGTGTCGAAAGCATTCCACACGGATGCTTCCCACAGTTGTGTCAAGTTGGCTGGATGGCCTTTGGGTTGTGGACAATTCTAGACACACGGGAAACTGGCACTTACTACCATGCCCTGTTCAAAGGCACTTAAGTCTTTTGTCTTTTGTCTTGCCCAATTTAAGAAATCTCCCCCTCGGGGATCAATAAAGCATCCATCCATCCATCCATCCATCCACCCTCTGAATGGCACACATACACAATCCATGTCTCAAGGCTTAAAAATCCTTCTTTAACCTGTCTCCTCCCCTTCATCTACGTTGACTGAAGTGGCATTTTAACAAGTGACATCAAAAAAGGATCATAGCTTTCACCTAGATTCACCTGGTCAGTCTGTCCTGGAAAGAGGTGTTCCTAATGTTTTGAACACTGTGTATAATCTTAATAATTTTACTGGAAAGGCAAATTATATTATCAGGATTGGGTTTCAAAATCTATAATTGAATGCCAGATGCCACACGCAGATTAATAATGAATGTGAGAGATGTCATGAAACCATAGACTGGATTCATGGTTGGATGTTAAGGATTTGTTAGGGTTTGTGGTAACAGATTCTTCCCTTTTGACTGAAATATGTTTCCAGGGTTGGAAATTAATTATTCATAGAGGGAAAGCAGGAGATCTGGCTAATCAGTTCTTGCTGGTAGAAACATTATCAGCAGGTACTGATCCAAAAGCCAACATTTCTAAAGAGGAAATAGAGTAGGCAACCATGTTAATTAACTAGCAACATCCCTATGTTCCAACGGATCATATTCTCTTCACCTGTTGGGATGCTGTCTTTTCATTCACTATCGCTGTGGGACTTCACACACCGGCTTCATTATCTCCCGTTCTACTGTTTCACACAGACATTGTGACTTCCCCTGACATTTGAATGTATTGGAGAGCATTTGCAAGAGAAGATTAGAAGATGTCAGAGAGAGAGAGAGACTGCCTAAAGGCCTTGTTTGTATGTGGAGAGTGTTTTAGAGCCATCAGGAGTTGCACTGGGTCCTGTGTTTTGGTAATGCACAGTGGCTTGTCAGGGAGACATAGCAAAGCCTTTCAGAATGTGGGGTTGTAATCCTGGATTATATTTCCCCTCGCATGTTCAAAGATTAAACTTCAATGAGTCTCCACAATTGACATTTGTTGTCAAATGTCGTATTTTGTTAGTTTGAAGCGTACAGAGCAGCATGTGCAATGTCATTGTCAGAAATACACAGGGGCAGAGGGGCTTTGCATTTTTGTCTCTAGATTTTTTATATTTACCCCCTGAAAGTGCTTGACGGGAAAAGCTGTCCCAATCTTTTCCAAAACAATTCAACAGGGGCAAAAATATTCCCCTAACTTTGGATACAGTATGAGGCCACAAAGGATTCTCATCCAATCAGATAAAGTTCACTCTGCTGGCAGCTATTTATTTTTCCCCAACCATTCCCCCATCTCACCCTCTTTGTTGTCAACATTCTTATTTTCAGTGTATTTTCCATGTTGTGAAATGGCTAGTGTTCTCGTCTGGTGTATTGCCAACCAAGGTCAGAGATTGCTTAATTGGATTTTCACTGCTCAAGGGATCCTTTCCATGTTTCAGGTGTATCCTAATATGCAGCCTATAAACCAATAGGCCCTATATACAAAATGCAGGGACGTTTGTCTAGTGGTTGTGTAGTCCTGATACCCAAGGCAATACGGCATTTCTTCACCATAGGAGGAAATGTGATTCAAACAATTTTTCTTGCTCCTAATTTAAACCTCTGAATAAGCCATGGTTAACCCACAGCTACATAGCATCATACTCTTACTGTGGTGCATGTAGGGCTGCAAAATTTTGTGGACTTTCAATAAAGACACTCACTCTCAGCTGGTCGTTGTGTGTGGTGCTGCGGTAGTGTGAACTCTGTGATGTAATGGGCTGTTCTGTTCCTGTTCTGTTCCATCCCAGGGTGAGCAGACAGAGTAGTGTGTGCACCACCAACATGCACTGTAAGATTAAAAACATGGGTCACTGCACTGACAGGAATTTGTGTGTGTGTGTGTGTGTGTGTGTGTGTGTGTGTAAGAAAGGTTGAAAAACACCGGGAGGGAGAAAAAGGTTTTAAAAAATGACCTTTTAGATGTGATGTCACTGCTATTAATGTCATAGATTTCCTGGTTGACAGTATTGTTGACCTCAGCAATATGGATGCTGAATGGTTTTTGTGTTGAGGCATTTGTATTAATCTTAGAATCAGGCCTATTTGTTCTCTCCAGTCCCATTTAGGCTTCTTGCTTTAATATGTACTAGTCAAATTTAGGCCTAGGCCCTCCGAAGACAACGTCAAGCAACAATTGCAACATTTCCGTAAACTGAAAACTGTAGGTCCCTGTCAGTAAAACATCACTGGTAATCTTTATTGACTGTTTATGCAAAAAAGATTACCAGTGATGTTTTACTGACAGGGACCTACAGTACCAGTCATTTCTTGTTCCTTTCGTTTTGTGGAGAAACTGTGAAATTGTTCCTAGTTTGTTCATTCTGAGACTTGTGACATGGTGCCTGACGTTTGTATTTTTATAATGACAGTGTTCTTACATTCCCTTTCAGTTTGTTTTTCTGGCTTTATTCAGACTGTTTTAACTTGCCATTCAGTTTCCTGAAAGACTATAGTAAACCAACATTGACCTGAAAAGGGTTCCTGCATTATGCTGCTCGGCGTAATTGTGTTCCAGAGTCAAATCACTATTCCTTTCACAGCAGTATCTCTTTCAGCTGGGAGCTGTAAGCAGCATTACATTCAGTTATGACTTCATTATCAGTAGGCTATTTGCTTGTTAACACAGCCAGACTTCTAGCCTGCCCGCCTCTTTCTTTGCTCTCTGCATCATATTCAAGTAGATGTTGAGCAGTAAGACTAGAATTAAGAAATCTACTCAAAACCGCAATGTTTTTAGATTGTGTGTGTGTGTGTGTGTGTAGGCCTAGTCTAGTTATCATTTTGTGCTGAGCCCTCAGCACATAGAAACATGCCTTCACATCACAATCTCCTTTGGCCTCTGTGACTTTCCACAGTAGGCTAACCTAGTTCTATGTGCAGAAATTGTGCTGTGTGAGCCATAATAGCTGTACTGCTACTTATTTCAGCATCACATGAGCAATGGACCCCACAGCCTGTACAGTAGTTTATATGAACTTTTTCTAAGCATGCATGGAATGAGGAGGAACATTGTACCTAGCTACTAATGATGTGGGGAAAAATAGATAGTTACAACAATTGTGTTTTTGTTTTGCAACTGCAGGCAGCGTTAGCTAGAGCTAGTCGGCTGTACCTGCGCCAAAACGCTGGTATTTTTCATCCTATAGCTTGTTCACCATATTGTTTTTAAATAGTGAGCCAACATGTTATCAGCACTTTTATTTCCTTGACTGATGCAAATAAATTTTCTCATGCTCTCTCTTGTCTTTCTGCAGCAGACATATAGTGAGCAATATGTTTGGAACATGAAATCACAATAAAATCGCAGTTTTGAATCGTAATGCATATGGAATCGCAATACGTATCGGGATTGTGTGGTCCCTGGCAATTCCCAGCCCTACTAGCTACATCATGCTTTTGTGATTCAGACCACTCCCTTGACAATTGCCCATACAGCACTGCGGCTCCCAGACCCAACACAAAAGCGTAGTTGTCCAAAAACATCTGCTGCCACCACTGCCCATCAGATTGGTAGCTACTCAGTGGTCAAAGGCTGCAGCTAGCCACAGGGACCACTGGACATTGGACCTGACATGGGTCCACACCACAACAGTACCTACCAATGCCATGTTGTTTCCACCCCTCAATAGTCAATGGCTGGATGTCTTCTTGTCAGGGATGTAGGCTAGTGATTTACCCATCACTCGTCTCGATTAGAATATTCCAGAGGGTTTTACATTAACCTTTTGTGGCTGCTAGATAAGGGAGGAAATTGTGTTAATGATTTTCTAATGTCATGAAAACATTGGGGTCACAGTCCTCACATGCCCCACCCTCCGGACAGTGGCCCTACACACAGATGTGGTGTGATACGGAAAGGGAAATAAGAGGCATGGCTGTGCCATGGTAACAGTTAGTCATACATTCCTCCAATGGGTTTTCTCAATGAAAATATCCATGAATCCACTGGAGTCATGTGGTCTGACAAATGAAGGGACCGTGGTGTGCCTGCCATACTCTTATCTCCAACCAAAAGCCTCTGAGTTGACCTTTACCCTGTTGATTCAATTTATCCTGAGGTTGGGCTTGTGTGGAGTGGGTTTGTACAAGGGTCTCATTAATATTTCCCTTTTAGGACAGAGGTTTAACAACTGATGATGATAACTGAGAATCACTGGAAGGCATATCCCCTGAAACTGTAGATTGTACTAATAGAGAGCAAAAGACGTCCCATTCTCATGAAGTTTTAAATTATCTGGGTTTTTAAACTGTGAATAAATCTACTTTGTTGCAACTTTCTTTCTTAGAAACTTTCAGTGTTGCAATTACTAGGGCTGTGACGATACCAGTATCGCAATATATTTTCCATGACAAAAATGAAAAAGCGAAGCAGACAAACCTCCTTTGTTCCTTTTTAACAATCTGTTGTGTGCTATAGCTTGGAAAATAAATGTACTCTGGATGACAACATAATGTTTGTTTCCAACATTAGGGCTGTTTTCCTAAATCTGCTTTGTGTTTTGTTTCCTTGCCACGGTACCAACAAGTATCGCCATACTGGTATTATCCCGGCCCTAGCAATTATCCAGAGCAAATATTCAAACGAGAACTAACCTTTGTTGTTAACCAAACATTTCAATTAATAGGCTGTGTGGGACAGTGCATATGAGATGCCATGTATGGGGGTTGATGGAGGCAATCTGAGTGTGCTCTGTTTTGTTTTCATACAAGGCCCCTCTGTTTCCTGATTTGATTCATCTTCTTCTCTTGTTCTCACATTTCAAAGCCCATCAGTTTGCCACAGTCTAGGCTGCTGCTGCTGCCATTAGTCTCTTTGCTGGTGGGAGGGCTAAGAAAAGCTAGTGTAAATCTCTGAATATTTTCTCCCTGACTTGTTCATGAACATGTCATGGCAGGCTGGGTGTGGCCCCTGCTCTTTTAAGAGTTTACTCCTACACACTGGGGTCACCATGACAATACAATCTGGCTGGCTGGCTGGCTGGCTGGCTGGCTGGCTGGCTGGCTGGCTGTGTCTGTCTGTCTGTGTGTTTTAGTGTGGGACCATTACCCCAGCAGCAGCACTGTATGAGGTCCTCTATTTATGTAATTATTCCCAGAGCTGTGAAGCATTGAGTGTCCCCTTCATATCAAACACAGCATTAGCTAATAACCATACATTTCTTAATGGTCTTTTAAAATAGCTTCTCAGGTAGTAGGCTAACACGTCAACAGCTTTGAGAATCTCTGAAAGGAACCGGCTATCTCAGACAATCTCTTTTGAACATGTTTTTTGTATGGCGACTTAGTAGTCTCCTTGCTCACAAGGTTATAGATGGGTTGGTTGTTTAGCGACAAAACCGATGCGTGGGCAACTATGGGGAAAACAGACCGGGTTGGCTTAGATTGTTAACAAACCTATATTTAGTCTCCAATGTTTATTGAAAACAAATACATTTCCACAATGAACTTGTTGTCTTTCAAATTCATCATTACAGTTGTTGGTTAGCTAGCTAGCGAATTTTTGCCATATTAGCACAGACGTGACATGGTATCAAGATAAAACTAGCTGAAAAGAGCCACCTATGATTCCCACATGTCAGTTTCTTGACATTGTTGCTAGATATCTGGCCATCCAGAATCATAACATGGCCTTCTGCCCCATCGAAGCGTGCATATTGTTTTTGTGACGTTGTCAGCTAACCCGTCTATAGCCAGCTAGCAGGTGGACTGCTAAAACAGCAACTCATTTGGCTCCTGTCCTCAGGTGTGTTCTACTGTTCGTATCTGAACATTCTTTAAAGCCTTTGTTGACTAGGAGTGGACCAATGATAACGCTTGGTGGATAAACTGTTCTGTGTTGAGTCTCGTGCGCCAGCTGTGTGTGTAAGCCTGTTTAGCGTGGCTACTGTGTTTCGTGGTAGAGAGCTCCGTCTTCATTACCCAGAGTTGTGTGGAGGCACACTGCCAGAGCGTGCTCTTTAGCATCTCAAAGTTCCCCCAGTGTCACAGCGCTTTAATAAAATTGATGGCCTATGTCTAAATCTGAGCCTTACTTCATGCAGCTGAGCTCTCTCCTCTCAGGATTATGCTCCACAGTTCTCTCCACTGTCACACTTAGCCGTACTCTTGACTTACTGCAAACTCAGGGCTTCATCAGTGGAGAGCTTGGAGACTGGGTAGATGTGCTCATTTAACAGGCTTGGGACTGTCTGGGAGACATTTCTACCTGCCTCCGCTCTCGCCAACCTCTTGTTTTAAAGTTAGTAATTTGTCTTTTCCAAAAGGCATTTGTTTTTCACAAGTGGCTACAGCTTACTGTTTTGCATTTTTTGACATATCCCTCCTTTTTAAGGATAATGTTTTAGCTATTTTGCCTTCAGCTGTTTATTCTCCTCAGATCCACTTCTAGTCTTCAGACGCATTCTGAAGGTAAGAGGAAAATCGAATGTGGAAAAAGGATTATTCTCCCCAGATGAAATGGTCTGCTGTCAGTGCACTCCCTTCATAGAAAAGCATTGTTCCTTTGCCACACTGTTTTGCTGTGCGCATAAAAAAAAGAAGTGTTTTTGTGTTCCAGTCTAGCAGATGTGATAAAAAAATGTTTCTCCCTCAGTATTTCTTGAGCTCTTTCAAATTCAAATGTTTAAACGCTCTCAACTCTGATAGTACACAGCTGTCAGGGAAGAGGCTGTATTTTCCACTTCGGCAGGATCCTAAGGACCCCCTCCTGTGAATGAAGTGGGATCATGTTCCCGCCAAGGGGCAGCTCTGGGGACACCAGACTGGACACACGCACAGTCTAGCCCTATTGTCTGGACTGACTAGTGAGAGGAGTAGTTTGACCATTTGCCCAGTGTTGCCAAGCTGTCTGGGCAGAGGAATATTCGCAGCTAGCATCAGCCAGTATAGTAGACAGTCTCAATAAGGCTCTAACACAGCAGCCAGCATAGCATCAGTCAGCCAACAGCTGAGCTACATACACTGTGTGCACAATTATTAGGCAAGTTGTATGTTTGAGGATACATTTTATTATTGAACAACTACAGTGCTCTCGGCCAATCAAAAATGTTAATAAACCTGAATATTTAAGAAAGTAAAAGTGAGGTTTTGGCTTTCTTTGGAGAATATCTATGTGTGCACAATTATTGGGCAACTATTAGTGTGCAGAATTATTATGCAACTAAATGAAAAATGAAAAGTTCCCCATCTCACTCCAAATTTAGCCTCCCTTCCTTCTTTTCAATAACAGTCATAAGCCTTCCATCCATGGTGTCAGTTTCTTGATCTGTTGACGATCAACTTTTTGTGCAGCAGCAACCATAGCCTCCCAGACAATGGTCAGAGAGGTGTACTGTTTTCCTTCACCGTAAATCGACCGTTTAAGAAGGGACCACAAGTTCTCAATAGGGTTTAGTTCAGGTGAGGAAGGGGGCCATGTCATTATTCTTTCATCTTTAAGGCCTTTACTGGCTAGCCACGCAGTGGGAGTACTTCAATGCATGCGATGGAGCATTGTCCTGCATAAAAATCATGGTCTTCTTGAAAGATGCAGACTTTTTCCTGTACCACTGCTTGAAGAAAGTGTCTTCTAAAAACTGGCAGTAGGTTTGGAAGTTGAGTTTGAGTCCATCTTCAACCCAAAAAGGTCCAACTAACTCATCTTTAATAATACCAGCCCATACCAGTACCTCACCTCCACCTTGCTGGTGTCTGAGTCGTGGAGCTCCGTGCCCGTTACTGATCCAGCCACGGGCCCATCCATCTGGTCCGTCAAGAGTCACTCTCATCTCATCAGTCCATAAAACCTTTGAGAAATCTGTCTTCAGATATTTCTTTGCCCAGTCTTGACGTTTCAACTTATGTGTCTTGTTCAGTGGTGGTAGGGTTTCAGCCTTCCTTACCTTGGCCATGTCTCTGAGCACTGAACACCTTGTACTTCTGGGGACTCCAGGTAGGTTGCAGTTCTGGAATATGACAGCACTGGAGGATAATGGGTTCCTGGTAGCTTCACGTTTGATTCTTCGCAAATCTTTGGCAGTTAATTTGCGTCTTTTTTTCTCAACACTGTTCTTGCGACCCTGTTGACTATTTGCAACAAAACGTTTGATGGTTCTGTGATCACGCCCCAATATCTTAGCAATTTCAAGAGTGCTGCATCCCTCTGTAATACTTTTTAAAATGTTTGACTTTTCAGTCAGTTAAATCTCTTTTTTGGCCCATTTTGCCTGAGGAAAAGAAGCTGCCTAATAATTATGCACACCTTGATATAGGGTGTTGATCTTATGCCACATCCTCCCTCATTACACAAATACACATCACCTGATATGCTTAAATCCAATAAGCATTCCAGTTTATACAGCTTGCAGTTGGGAAATATGGATAATAATGATGATATGGTCAAAATACTGACTTGCCTAATAATTGTGGACACAGTGTATGAGCAGGAGCCAGTGTGCTGTGTTGTTTCTATGTGACAAGCTTTCATTTTAACCTGAAAAAGAAGTGAATGAATAAGTGATGGCTGCTTCCATCCTGTGCTGATTGCTAAAAGTGTGACTGTTGCTTCAAAAAGCTCTTAAAAGCCTGTTTCTACAGTAATGATTCCTGGCTGTGTCCCCTCACTCTCCTGTAATGTAACAGGGTACCGCACAGTGACAGACCCCCAGTAGAGAGAGAGAGTAGCCTTGTGCAGGATTGTGATGCACGTCAGTGTCCCTCTCTTAACGAGCAGGAAAGTTTTATCACAGCCGAGCAGGTGGAAGCAGGGGCCGTGCCTCTGCTGCTGCCAGGAGAGAACTCCATCGAACACTTCTGCTGCTGACTACAAAGTTTTTAGTGATTTCTGCTTTTTTTTTCTCTGTCTTCAGGTTTGCTTTGCTCAAACTGTGAAGCAGTTTTCCTCATTCATTTCAACCACAATCACTGTAAGGAACATTTTAAGGTACTGGAAATCTGTAGTTTCTGATCTAGGCTATAGGCCTATAGGCATAAAATACACATACTTAGGTAGTACAACTGTGGGAGTGCACCAAGTCTTTGCCTTGCCTGATGAGTAACCTTGACAATCTAGAAAGTAAACTCCCTTGGCTCGGAGTGGAAGATAGCTTCTGGAGTAGGGCTGTCCCCGACTTAAAAAAAGGGGAAGTCAGATGTGTGGAATAGATTTGACTAGTTGAAAATACTGGATATCAAGAAAAATAAGGTAAGGAGCAAGCGCTGCGTGTGTGCCAAACGTGCTGTTGGATGACAATATATTTTCTCTGACCGTTTGGAACAATGCAAACAACACTAAATAAATTATAACAATTTTTTTATATATTTTTTAAAGCCTTTATTACAGCAGTCGACTAAATGGGGTCAGCTCTACTCTGGAGTGTGGCGTAGTGATGACCAGGTTTTGATAGCAGTCGGTTACATAATGGTACCACTCCTCAGCTTTTCTTAGCTTTATAGAAGTCGTAAGCCACAGGTTCTTTTTCATGTCTTCGTTGTGACAGACTTTCAGCATGCTTATAGAGAAGACCACCCCACATGTTCTGCACTGACACAAATTACTGATTGGTTGAAATATATTGATAAGAAGATTGTGGGAGCTGTACTGTTAGATTTCAGTACAGCCTTTTGATATTAATTACCATAACCTGTTGTTGAGAACTTGTGTTATGGCTTTTCAACCTCTGCCATATCGTGGATTCTAAGATATCTATCTAATAGAACTTCAAAGGTTTTCTTTAATGAAAGCTTCTCTAATGTCAAATATGTAAATTATTGTGTACCGCAGGGCAGCTTTCTAAGCCCTGTACTCTTTCCTATTTTTACCAATGACCTGCCGCTGGCATTAAACAAAGCATGCATGTCCATGAATGCTGATGATTCAACCATATTCACATCAGCAACCACAGCTAATGAAGTTACTGAAACCCTTAACAAAGAGTTTCAGTTTGTTTTGGAAAGGGTGGCCAGGAATTAACTGGTCCTGAACATCTCTAAAACTAAGAGCATTGTATTTGTTACAAATCATTCCACAAAACAAGTCCTGCAGGATCTAGGTTTATCTTGATTCTTGTCCAGTCAGTCTTGTTCCTTTGCATAGTCAACTTACACACATGATTACCCCACCAGACATACCACCAGGGGTCTTTTCACAGTCCCCAGGTCCAGAACAAATTCAAGGAAACGCAGCACACCTGGTTTCAAAAAAACAAATAAAGCAACACCTCATGGCACAACACCTCTCCCCCATGTGACCTACTTGTTATGTATGTACTGACATGTATGTGTAACTGATAATGCACACACGCACTACATGTTAATGTTCTTAAATGTATGTAAATTGTCTTTTGTATGTAATGTATTTTTCGTTATATGTCGAACCCCAGTAAGACTAGCTGTCGCCATTGGCTAATGGGGATCCTAATAAATCAAATCAAGTTACTAATCTTTTTTTATTTTTTATTAACCAGGCAAATCAGTTAAGAACACATTCTTATTTACAATGACTGCCTAACTACAGGGTCAGTCCCTGAAGCAAATTAGGGTTAAGTGTCTTGCTCAAGGACACGTCGACAGGTTTTTCACCTTACTGGCCCAACGCTCTAACCGTTAGCCTACCTGCCGCCCTTATGCTTAACCACCTCATTACCAGTTTTCAGGCAGACTTTTTCTAGTCTGTGAAAAGGGTGTTTCCCACAATTCACAGTCTTCTACAGTACATAGAAGGAAACAAAAATATATATTTTTACAACGAATGGCTAAAACCATGTGCATTTTGTTTACTACCTACGGTTAAATCATTGGGATTTTATGCAGTCAGTTTCACACAGGGACTCCAAAGCTAGTCTAGACAAAGCTTGGGGATGCTGAGCCGATCGAGTAGGCTGGTGGCTATGTAGATAGTCATTTCTGGAACCTGGTCTATTTTCTTTTCATCATAAACCACCAGATGGCTCATCAGTAATCTCAAACTGATCCTCATGATTATAAGAATGTTTAAAAACTTTAGGATAGAGCCCAGTAGCTAGCAGAGCAACGCTTCAAGTGTTATTAGTTGTATGTCCTGGATATGCATGGTTAGGCTTGGGCGATATTCTGTTTATACCAGGGTATTTTAGAAATACAGACTATGATTTTCATTGCGGGGTGCGTGTTACACCACTGCTTATAACTATACGTTAAGTATATCTATGATGTGGCAAATTATATCCAGCTCAGAGCTCCAGCTGTGTTTTTGGTTTGCTAACTTTCTAGCTAAGTGACTATATTTCAATATCAAGCTTCTTTTCTTACAGCAGAGATACGACCCAACCCTACGCACAGTATACACTGTCCAATGAAATGCTTACTTGCATGTTCCTTCTTGCAATAACAGATAAGAATACGAACATAAAGTAAATGGCTCAGTAGAGTAGAATAAACATTTTAGCATAAGTATAATACAAGAAGGGATGGGCGGCAGTGTGTAAACTGAGCAGTATAATAAGAGTCTGGCAGCAGCAGTGTGTGTGCATATGAGGGTGTACCCGGGGCAGCATGCCAAATTTTCTTCAGCCCTCTTGACATGAATGGTGGTGGTGTTGGTCCACAACAAGTCTCTGTGATGAACATAAAAACTGTGACTACTGCAGTCCCGTTGATTTGGATCGGTGCATGTTCCCTCCTCTGCCAACAATCAGCTCTCTTGTTTTGCTGATGTTGAGGGAGAGGTTGTTGTCTTGACACCACAATGCCAGGTCCCTTACAGTTGAAGTCAGAAGTTTACATACACTTAGGTTGAAGTCATTAAAACTAATTTTTCAACCACTCCACAGATTTCATGTTAACAAACTATAGTTTTGGCAAGTCGGTTTGGACATCTACTTTGTGCATGACACAAGTAATTCTTCCAACAATTGTTTACAGACAGATTATTTCACTTATAATTCACTATATTGAAGGCCTACCTTCAAACTCATTGCCTCTTTGCTTGACATCATGGGAAAATCAAAAGAAATCAGCCAGGACCTCAGAAGAAAATTGTAGAACTCCAAGTCTGGTTCATCCTTGGGAGCAATTTCCTTTGGTCTGATGAAACAAAAATAGAACTGTTTGGCCATAATGACCATCGTTATGTTTGTAGGGAAAAGGGGGGTGCATTGCTGCAGGAGGACTGGTGCACTTCACAAAATAGATGGCATCATGAGGAAGGAAAATGATGTGGATATATTGAAGCAACATATCAAGACATCAGTCAGGAAGTTAAAACTTGGTCGCAAATCGGTCTTCCAAATGAACAATGACCCCAAGCATACTTCCAAAGTTGTGGCAAAATGGCTTAAGGACAACAAAGTCAAGGTATTGGAGTGGCCATCACAAAGCCCTGACCTCAATCCTATAGAACATTTTGGGAAGAACTGAAAAAGCGTGTGCGAGCAAGGAGGCCTACAAACCTGACTCAGTTACACCAGTTCTGTCAGGAGGAATGGGCCAAAATTCACCCAACTTATTGTGGGAAGCTTGTGGAAGGCTACCCGAAACGTTTGACCCAAGTTAAACAACTTAAAGGTAATGCTACCAAATACTAATTGAGTGTATGTAAACTTCTGACCCCCTGGGAATGTGATGAAAGAAATAAAAGCTGAAAGAAATAATTCTCACTACTATTATTCTGACATTTCAGATTCTTAAAATAAAGTGGTGATCCTAACTGACCTAAGACAGGGAACATTTACTAGGATTAAATGTCAGGAATTGTGAAAAACTGAGTTTAAATGTATTTGGCTAAGGTGTATGTAAACGTCCGACTTCAACTGTACCTCCTCCCTATAGGCTGACTCGTCGTTGTTGTTTATCAGGCCTACAACCGTGGTGTCGCCAGAACTTGATGATGGAGTTGGTGTCGTGCAAAGCCAACATGAATGAGGCTATGTACAATTCTTTTTTTTTTTTTTTATGTCCCCAGTACTTCAAATTAAAATGCTCTGTTGATCAAATTGATAAAAAAAGAAAAACATCTGACGGAATTGGCAGGGAAACAAAGAATCTGCCCTCTATGAAGTTTGACAAATGGCCATTTTGATGTGTTGGCGGTGTTCCTCTGTTGTAATGTGTTTTTGGAAGCAGGGCATGGGGAGGGAAGATGAAACTGGGATTGGAACACATCAGTGTTGAGATGCCAGGAACCCCTGCAAGGAGCTGGAAATGATGAGAATGGTGTTTGGTGTTTGTCAGATAATAAAGTGGTTTGAGTCAGCAGGAAGCAGAGTAAAGGGTGTCTAGCTAGCTGCTCTTGATGGGAATCACTCTAGGTCCCTATGATGGGAAGGGGAATGGTGATATCATTGGCAGCACACTGCAGTCTTGTGCTTATTATCAACTCAACTTGTGGAAGGAGTTTTTTCCCAGCATTTCTAGACTAAATCTCTTCCATACCCTCAAAGAAGGGATTCAAAATGTGTTTGCGGTAGCCAATTGTTTCAATTTGATTGTTTTTACTATTGCTGCAGCAGTTTTAGATGGAATGGGAAAAGTGAATGAAGCAAATATTGAGCTGAAAATAACAATTGGGCCTCAATAGTATTGCAGTATCTTGTGGGTGCAGGTGTCCTTCAAAAGTGCAGCTATTCTTAGTCCCAAAAATAGTGCTTGAAGAAGTAACATCTTTATCCAAGGAAGGATGAAATGGAAAACACATACAGTAAGTCTAAATTAATGGTGAGAATGAGAGAAGTGCACACAGCCTGCTGTTGTATTATTCATAAGATATTATTCATAAAATACTTGTGAATCTAGTCATGGCTAAAGCTTTCATAATGAGGGATTGTGTCATGGTCTCGGGTTAAAAACAATTCCTAATAGACTAGCTACTCTTGAAGTTGTGCTGTTCTAAGTTTTGTCACTGCACCCCATGACTACCTGCCAGTGAGGAATGAGTGGTTTGGGGCTTTTTAATTGGCCATTAAAAGCCTGTGTTCACCTCTGTTCCTGCAGGTCAGTATGGAAACCCTCTTAACAAGTACATCCGCCACTATGAGGGCCTGTCCTACGACACCGAGGCCCTGCATAGCAACCACCAGAGAGCCAAGAGGGCCATCTCCCACGAGGACAAGGTCCTGCAGCTTGACTTTCACGCACATGGAAGGTACGTCACACTCTTTAGTCTACTGTACATAAAAAGTTCATAAGAGCTCTAGCTTTAGCCTGGTTGCCAAATCTGTAGTGCTTTAGCCAACTCGTATGATTATTGTTGTCATGCCATTCATTGATTAATTGGCCAGTTATTGAATGACATGACAATGTCAGTCAGAGGAGTTAGCTAAAGTATGAACAGATCTGGTTTCTACTTTCCAGGCAAGTCGAGCGTCATGCCCAACTCAACAAACCTGTCGATGCTCGTAGTAAATAACTAACCTGTGACGTGTTTTTTCTGCATGAGCAAAAGCGCTGTCTGCCTGAGGGATTTGTTTTCAAGGGAGGAATCTCCCAATGAAGTCTGTTCTCTGTGTGGGGTTTTGGATTACAGGAATATCTTAACGTGGGATCAGGAGCAATCCTGAGCGCTGGAATCTTGTGAGCCAACATTGTCTTTCCCACACTGGCTGGGACATTGAGAGAGCGGTGTTGTAGAGTCTGGTTTGGCATTGTGCACCAGCGTGAGGCAGGGATAGCCTACTGGAAGACAGAGGGTGTTCACTGGTAACCAGACCTAAAGTGTTATTTATTTATTTTTATTTCACCTTTATTTAACCAGGTAGGTCAGTTGAGAACAAGTTCTCATTTGCAACTGCGACCTGGCCAAGACAAAGCAAAGCAGTGCGACAAAAGACAACACAGAGTTACACAGTAAAACAAACAGTCAAAAACACAATAGAAAAATCTATATACAGAGTGCAAAATGTAGTGCAAAAATGCAGTAAGATTAGGAGGTAGGACAATAAATAGACTATAGTGGTGAAATAAATTACAGAATTATCATCATTAACACAGGAATGAAGGATGTGCAAATTATGATGTGCAAATAGAGGTACTGGTGTGCAAAATTAGTGAAAATAAACAAAAAATAAATATGGGGATGAGGTAGTAGTGTGGGCTATTTACAGAAGGGCTATATACAGGTGCAGTGATCAATAAGCAGCTTTGATAACTGATGCTTAAAGTTATTGAGGGAGATAGGAACCTCTAGCTTCAATGATTTTTGCAATTCGTTCCAGTCATTGGCAGCAGCGAACTGGAAGGAATGGCGGCCAAAGGAGGTGTTGGCTTTGGGGGTGACCAGTGAGATATACCTGCTGGAGCGCATGCTATGGGTGGGTGTTGCTATAGTGACCAGTGAGCTGAGATAGGGCGGGGATTTACCTAATAAAGACTTATAGATGACCTGGAGCCAGTGGGTTTGGCGACGAATATATAATGAAGGCCAGCCAACGAGAGCATACAGGTCGCAGTGGTGGGTAGTGTATGGGGCTTTGGTGACAAAACGGATGGCACTGTGATAGACTACATCCAATTTGCTGAGTAGAGTGTTGGAGGCTAGTTTGTAAATGACATCACCAAAATCAAGGATCGGTAGTGTAATGAAGCGTCAGCGGAGTGAGGATCCATCTGCAGTTTATTGCAAGTCAGACTCACAAGCAGTAACAGATGCAATAGAGACAGCGTAAGCTGGAACAGGCCGAGGTCAGGGTAGGCAGCAAACATGCAAAAATTCCAAAGACAGGCAGAGTTCTGGGGAGGCAGCAAACTAACAGAGTCCAAAAGGCAGGCAAGGTCTGGGCAGGTAGCAAACTTACAGAGTCCAAAAGGTAGGCAAAGATCAGGGCAGGCAGAAAACAAACAGAGTCCAAGGGCAGGCAAAGGTCAGGGCAGGCAGCAAACAAATCCAAGGGTATGAGAAACAGTCCAAGTCAAAACACGGGAAAAATACTAGCAAAAGGAATAAACGCTCAGAAAAGTTCACCGGAGCAAAACAAGACTTCGCACTGATACTGTGTAAATGGAGTGCTTAAGTAGTGTGTGTAATGAACTGCAGGTGTGTGTAATTAGTCCCAGGAATGAGGGCCTATGGGAGATGAAGTCCAAAAGGTAACCAGTTAGTATTCGGGTGATGTCTCCCTCTGGTGGTGTGAGAGAGGTGGTGCGGAACCCTCATTCGTTACAGGTAGGATAGTCAGTTTTACAAGGGCATGTTTGGCAGCATGAGTGAAGGAGGCTTTGTTGCGGAATAGAAAGCCAATTCTGGATTTAATTTTGGATTGGAGATGGTTGATGTGAGTCTGGAAGTTGAGTTTATAGTCTAACCAGATGCCTAGGTATTTGTAGGTGTCCACGTATTCTAATTCGGACCCGTCGAGAGTAGTGATGATAGTCCGGTGGGCGGGTGCTGGCAGCGTACGATAGAAAAGCATGCACTTAGTTTTACTAGCGTTTAAGAGCAGTTGGAGGCCACGGAAGGAGTGTTGTATGGCATTGAAGCTTGATTGAAGGTTAGTAAACATATCAGCCTGCAGCAAGCTATTTCTTCTCACAGTCCCCCACCTATTCCTACCAAACATGTAGTATTCTGTCCTAGTCTGAATCTGTGCCTGTCTATATGTGGGATGAGTTGATGGTTATTGGGTTACTAAATCCAGCTGATGGTAGTGTCCAGCTATCTCTGACCTTGACTGATATGATCACCAAATAGCTTTAACAAATCACATCTCTGCAAAACACAAACCTAGAGGTTAATTTGAAGGGATAGAAAAGACATGAATACATCCAAGAGAAAAGGCTGCTATCGGTTTTTTGGTTAATCCAAAATGCTTTGTTTGGTGAATGATGGTTAGGTGCTCTCTCTCGCTCTCTCTCGACCCCCACATAATCTGCTGTTTCTGATGGTAGATAAAGTCTTACCGATTTGGAGACTGGCAGTCCTTGTTACCACCTGTTTCTTAACTAAGATGACCCTCACATCCTCTCTGTCCTCCTCTGACAGTTCTAAAACAGTCAGTACAGGACTGTTTGATTCCGCCAGCTCTGTTGTTCTCTCTCTTCTCTCCCCTTTGTCACGGAGCGGTACTGAGTCCTGACCTTGATGTGTGGATTCACTCCCACTGAAGGGAAGGTGCTATCGTCCTCTTGTGTAACAGACACCAGCAGCACCCCAGGCGAAGGCAAGCAGAGCAAGCAGGGTAGGGCAGAGTAGGCAGGCAGAGCAGAGGTTTTGGGTGCTGCAATACAGCTAGGGCCATCTGTTAAAGAGTAGTTTCTACTATAGTGTTACCTACAGTTGAAGTCAGAAGTTTACATACACCTTATCCAAATACATTTAAACTCATTTTTTCACAATTCCTGACATTTAATCCTAGTAAAAGTCCCTGTCTTAGGTAAGTTAGGATCACCACTTTATTTTAAGAATGTGAAATGTCAGAATAATAGTAGAGTGATTTATTTCAGCTTTTATTTCTTTCATCACATTCCCAGTAGGTCAGAAGTTTACATACACTCAATTAGTATTTGGTAGCATTGCCTTTAAATTGTTTAACTTGTGTCAAACGTTTCGGGTAGCCTTCCACAAGATTCCCACAATAAGTTGGGTGAATTTTGGCCCATTCCTCCTGACAGAACTGGTGTAACTGAGTCAGGTTTGTAAGAAAGAGAGTAAGGCAGAGAGAGAGAAAAGGCATTAAGGAGACAGGGAGTATAAGGAAATGAAATTGAGAGAGATATAGAGAGAGGGAGAGAGAAAGATGAAGGAGAGCACCTGTGTATCCACCCAGCAGCAGCACTCCAGAGATGAGCTGAGGTTAGATTTACTGCCACTTCCTCTGCTTGTTATTCACCCTGGCACGCCCATTACTGCCTCTGGACTCTCCACTCATTTTACATTTTTGTAATTTAGCATACATTTTTACCCAGAGCAATTTACAGGAGCAATTAGGGTTAAGTGCCTTGCTCAAGGGCACATCAGCATATGTTTTCACCTAGTCGGCCCAGGGATTAGAAACAGCGATCTTTCGGTTACAGGCCCAACACTCTTAGCCATCTGCCAAAAGGCCTTGATATGGGGCTGAAACGTTAGGCCTAGATCCTGTCCTACATAAAGCTTTCTGCTGGCATATCATTATCATCAATGCTACTAGGAATGTGCTTACTGAAATTAGTTATGAGTGCCCATGCAGTGTCATTGCATCTCTAAAGGTTTTCTTGGTAACACAGGGTTACAAAACACAGGGTTACCCGGTGCACTAGGATGAGAGGAGTTGGTAAGGTTATCTGGTGACACAGTGTGCTGCTATTTTTATTGACTCGGCCAAATCGTTTGATACGGTAGACCATTCCATTCTTGTGGGCCGGCTAAGGAGTATCGGTGTCTCTGACGGGTCTTTTGTCTGGTTTGCTAACTACCTCTCTCAAATAGTGCAGTGTATAAAGTCAGAAAATCTGCTGTCTCAGAGTACCTCAAGGCTCAATCCTAGGCCCCACGCTCTTCTCAATTTAAATCAACAACATAGATCAGGCAGCAGGAAGCTCTCTTATCCATGTATATGCAGATGTCTTATACTCAGCTGGCCCCTCCCCGGATTTTGGGTTAAACGCTCTACATCAAAGTTCTTAGTGTCCAACAAGCTTTCTCTACCCTTAACCTTGTTCTGAACACCTCCAAAACAAAGGTCATGTGGTTTGGTGAGAAGAACACCCCTCTCCCCAGAGTTGAAACCTCTGAGGGTTTAGAGCTTGAGGTAGTCACCTCATACAAGTACTTGGGAGTACGGCTAGACGGTACACTGACCTCTCAGCACATATCAAAGCTGCAGGCAAAAGTTTATATATTGTATTTATAAAACCCTCTTAGGCTTCACTCCCCCCTATCTGAGATATCTACTGCAGCCCTCATCCTCAACATACAACACCCGTTCTGCCAGTCACATTCTGTTAAAGGTCCCCAAAGCACACACATCCCTGGGTCGCTCATCTTTTCAGTTCGCTGCAGCTAGCGACTGGAACGAGCTGCAACAAACACTCAAACTGGACAGTTTTATCTCAATCGCTTCATTCAAAGACTCAATCATGGACACTTACTGACAGTTTGCTTTGCGTGATGTATTGTCATCTCTACCTTCTTGCCCTTTGTGCTATTGTCTGTGCCCACTAATGTTTGCACCATGTTGTGTTGCTACCATGTTGTTGTCATGTTACATTGCTACCATGCTGTGTTGTCATCCGTTGCTGACTTGCTATGTTATCGTCTTAGGTCTCTCTTGTCGTGATGTGTGTTTGGTCTTATATTTATATTTTATTTATTTGTATTTTTAATCCCAGCCCTAGTCCCCGCAGGAGGTCTTTTGCCTTTTGGTAGGCCGTGATTGTAAATAAGAATTTGTTCTTAACCGACTTGCCTACTTAAATAAAGGTTAAATAAAATAAAAAATGATAACGGGTCCCTAGCAGATCAACACAATATGACACTTGTTAAACACAGGGGGGGGGGGGAGAAAGAGAAAGAGATGATTTTATATATATATATATATGAAATGTAATGCATGTATTTACTTTGAAGGTCTTCGTTGATTATATCTTGTCCACAAGATCTCACAACGTTTTTTCTTTTTGTCTGCTTCCTAGAACTTGTTCCTGAAGATTGGCGTGGTAGATACCCCCTTTGATGGGGATGAAAGCAGTGTAGACCACGATGACTTAGAAGAGAGTAAACGTGGTGATTCTGTTCAAATCCACCTACTTAGATACAGTTCTCGACCGTAGCATTGATTGTTCCAAAATATTATTTTGTTGGAACCTCATGTTGTCTTTTTGGGGGTCGTGACTTATTGTAGACCTTCGGCTGCAGCGTCAGGTCCTCTAGTCAAGGAAGTAAATTTGAGGCTCACATGCTTTACACCTTTTGGGCAGGACAGGGCGTTTGTCTTTTATATGACCGCTCCATGAATTCCCTGAGCGTAGCTTGGGCAAGCAAGGCATTAGAATTAACTATGATCTTGTGTAAAACAGCCAACATCGCAGTCTTATCGTCACAAAAACATTCTCTTTAATCTGGATATTTTCTACCAAATGTAACGGATGTAGACATCATTTAACTTTTAATGACATCACAGAATCGACATTCATATTCATATGCCAACAGTCCTCATTTTCTCCATTTCGGATAAAAGTAATCATGTTCCAATGTCTTGTTTCATAGGCATAACGTTTTAGTCTTAAGAACAAAGGATCATAAACTTGGGCTCTTCTCTTTTCCTGTGGGGGATAAGAGGGTCTGGTTGTCTTCAGCCATTAAAGGTGTCAATAAACTCCCCGTTCCACCACCTCAATCCACTCAACCTCGAGAGAGAGACATTCATTTGACCCACTATAATAATCTCTCCACCCCAGTGAAAGTGAGGATCTGAGTTGTGAAATCTGGTCTTAACCTCGTGGTGACACATACGGTGGAGTTTTCTGTAAAGCCATTTCCCCTCTCAATGTTCAGCAGAGCTAGTTTTACAGGTACTCAAGAGGAGGCACTACAAAGCCTGTCTTGTAGAACATTTTTAGCAGCATCTTCACTAACAACTGTCCCAAACAGATGTATGCCATCTAACTACAGCATTTGTCTATGATAAATGTAATTATAGATGCTGTGGGTGGATTGCATGTAGATGGATTGCACCGGATGATGAAAGCGCTTATTTACAAAGGCTTGCCAAACACTCAAAAAGTATAGGCTGACAATTTAGTTGAATAAAGAAAAAAAGCATCCGAAAGTTCAATAGAAAAATTAAACATGGTCTGTAACACAATTTTTACATCATTGTGTGATGCAAGGAACCAATTTACAAAATAAATAACGTTATCATTATTATTACCATAGATAATCAAATCAGACAAATGTACTGTAGCTAGGCCTATTGGCTTCTTTGCATATTCAAGCATGTCTCAAAATACATCAAAATGCCCCTTTAAGGCTCTCCTGGATGATATTTGGCCACCCTAAAGGCTTCTGCGTGCTTCGGTTTGGCTGGCAACTTGGCGAACCGAATAAGTGTGCTCGCAAACAACCTTAAAAAGACCTTCATTTGAAAAACTAGAAGAAAGAAAAGTGGCAATAGTACTGTTTATCCATCTTGAGACGCCGTAGTCAGTATACACTTCCACAAAATAGTCAGACTTAATCTAAGATAACTCCAAGAAATCTGTCATAAATTTTTACGTAGTCACACAATTTTACATCTAAGATGTTTGGTACAGTTTTTCTCAAGTGAAAAATGTGCATGAAAACGAGTCATCTATCGAAGTGTTTTGGATAGGGAGCATGCGGGCGACTTTAGTAGCCTATAAAATATTGCAACATTACAATTACAAAGAAATGCTTTGTCTTTATAAAATAATTCCCTCATTCAATGAATCAGCGATCAAATGGCTAAGTTAGGCTACTTAAAAGCAAGGTAACTAACTAAGGTATGTTTATCCATAACCTTGAAAGGCTAAAATATTCAGGTTTCAGGGGAGATCTATTAACAGCATGTGAGTTATTTGTCAATTAGACTATTCTACAGTGGCAAGAAAAAGTATGTGAACCCTTTGGAATTACCTGGATTTCTGCGTAAATTGGTCATAACATTTGATCTGATCTTCATCTAAGATCAGATCAGTTTGTGTGTTCATCTAATAACACACAAACAATTATACGTTTTCATGTCTTTATTGAACACACCCTGTAAACATTCACAGTGCAGGGTGGGGAAAGTATGTGAACCGTTGGATTTAATAATTGATTGACCCTCTTTTGGCAGCAATAACCTCAACCAAACGTTTTCTGTAGTTGCGGATCAGACCTGCAAAACGGTCAGGAGGAATTTGGGACCATTACTCTTTACAAAATTGTTTCAGTTTAGCAATATTCTTGGGATGTCTGGTGTGAACCGCTCTCTTGAGGTCTTGCCACAGCATTTCAATCTGGTTGAGGTCAGGACTCAATCTGACTGGGCCACTCAACAAGGCGTATTTTCTTCTGTTGAAGCCATTCTGTTGTTGATTTACTTCTGTGTTTTGGGTCATTGTCCTGTTGCATCACCCAAATTCTGTTGAGCTTCCATAGACGGACAGATAGCCTTACATTCTCCTGCAAAATGATTTGATAAACTTGGGAATTCATTTCCATCGATGATAGCAAGCTGTCCAGGCCCTGAGGCAGCAAAGCAGCCCCAAACCATGATTCTCCCTCCACCATACTTTAAAGTTGGGATGAGGTTTTGATGTTGGTGTGATTTTGATGTGATGTTTTCTCCACACAGTGTTGTGTGTTCCTTCCAAACAACTCAACTTTAATTAAATCTCTCCACAGAATATTTTGCCAGTAGTGCTGTGGAACATCCAGGTGCTCTTTTGCAAACTTCAGACGTGCAGCAATGTTTTTTGGACAGCAGTGGCTTCTTCCGTGGTGTCCTCCCATTAACAACCTTCTTGTTTAGTGTTTTACGTATCGTTGACTCGTCAACAGAGATGTTAGCATGTTTCAGAGATTTCTGTAAGTCTTTAGCTGACACTCTAGGATTCTTCTTAATCTCATTGAGCATTCTGCGCTGTCCTCTTGCAGTCATCTTTGGCCACTCCTAGGGAGTACCAACAGTACTGAACTTTCTCCATTTAAAATATACACTGCTCAAAAAAATAAAGGGAACACTAAAATAACACATCCTAGATCTGAATGAATGAAATAATCTTATTAAATACTTTTTTCTTTACATAGTTGAATGTGCTGACAACAAAATCACACACAAATTATCAATGGAAATCAAATTTATCAACCCATGGAGGTCTGGATTTTGAGTCGCACTCAAAATTAAAGTGGAAAACCACACTACAGGCTGATCCAACTTTGATGTAATGTCCTTAAAACAAGTCAAAATGAGGCTCAGTAGTGTGTGTGCCCTCCACGTGCCTGCCTGTATGACCTCCCTACAACGCCTGGGCATGCTCCTGATGAGGTGGCGGATGGTCTCCTGAGGGATCTCCTCCCAGACCTGGACTAAAGCATCCGCCAACTCCTGGACAGTCTGTGGTGCAACGTGGCGTTGGTGGATGGAGCGAGACATGATGTCCCAGATGTACTCAATTGGATTCAGGTCTGGGGAACGGGCGGGCCAGTCCATAGCATCAATGCCTTCCTCTTGCAGGAACTGCTGACACACTCCAGCCACATGAGGTCTAGCATTGTCTTGCATTAGGAGGAACCCAGGGCCAACCGCACCAGCATATGGTCTCACAAGGGGTCTGAGGATCTCATCTCGGTACCTAATGGCAGTCAGGCTACCTCTGGCGAGCACATGGAGGGCTGTGCGGGCCCCCAAAGAAATGCCACCCCACACCATGACTGACCCACCGCCAAACCGGTCATGCTGGAGGATGTTGCAGGCAGCAGAACGTTCTCCACGGCGTCTCCAGACTCTGTCACGTCTGTCACATGTGCTCAGTGTGAACCTGCTTTCATCTATGAAGAGCACAGGGCGCCAGTGGCGAATTTGCCAATCTTGGTGTTCTCTGGCAAATGCCAAACGTCCTGCATGGTGTTGGGCTGTAAGCACAACCCCCACCTGTGGACGTCGGGCCCTCATACCACCCTCATGGAGTCTGTTTCTGACCGTTTGAGCAGACACATGCACATTTGTGGCCTGCTGGAGGTCGTTTTGCAGTGCTCCTCCTGCTCCTCCTTGCACAAAGGCGGAGGTAGCGGTCCTGCTGCTGGGTTGTTGCCCTCCTACGGCCTCCTCCACGTCTCCTGATGTACTGGCCTTTCTCCTGGTAGCGCCTCCATGCTCTGGACACTACGCTGACAGACACAGCAAACCTTCTTGCCACAGCTCGCATTGATGTGCCATCCTGGATGAGCTGCACTACCTGAGCCACTTGTGTGGGTTGTAGACTCCGTCTCATGCTACCACTAGAGTGAAAGCACCGCCAGCATTCAAAAGTGACCAAAACATCAGCCAGGAAGCATAGGAACTGAGAAGTGGTCTGTGGTCACCACCTGCAGAACCACTCCTTTATTGGGGGTGTCTTGCTAATTGCCTATAATTTCCACCTGTTGTCTATTCCATTTGCACAACAGCAGGTGAAATTTATTGTCAATCAGTGTTGCTTCCAAAGTGGACAGTTTTGATTTCACAGAAGTGCGATTGACTTGGAGTTACATTGTGTTGTTTAAGTGTTCCCTTAATTTCTTTGAGTAGTGTATTTTGTCTTACCGTGGACTGGCTTTTAGAGATACTTTTGTAACCCTTTCCATATGGAAGCTTATGGGTAGCAATATTCAATTTGAAATGTAATATGTAAAATGGCAATGCATTCTGTATTTCAATTTACATTTTCCATTACATTTGTGCAACGTTTGGTGCAAAATGAAAATGAAAATTTAATTACATAATTTACATTTGCCATTTCATACACTAGTTTTAATATGTAAATTGAATACATATTTTAACGCTTTATATGTTGCAAAATTAAAATGAAAATGTATTACAGAAATGATTAGATGTTTGCAAAAACTGCAAAAACTGTGGCAAAATGATCATTCAACTTACATATATTTTAATGATTTTATACGCTTCAAGGCCATAATCTCTGTGTTCACGCTCCACTTCATCTGCTAATGAATTTAACACTCGTATTAGCTCTGCCGCCGCCGTGTTTCCAACACCTCAAAACCAAAACACGTAACATAGCTATAACATGTTATGTTTACCTGTTGCCGAGCCCCGCCTTGATGCAGTGATTGACAGGGCGGAAGGGGGCGGAGACGTGATCGGCTCGGAATGCATTTTCAATGTGCACATTGAATTTTGCTGCATTCATTGCGCGGGACATTTAATGAAAATGCAATCGCAAGTGTTTTGACTGTGAGTGTAAATGCAATTAAGAAAAATAACATTTGAATGATCATTTTGCCACAGTTTTTGCTTGAACATGTTACACACATCTAATCATTTCTGTAATACATTTTAATTTTAATTTTGCAACTTATAAAGCGTTAAAATATGTATTCAATTTACATATTAAAACTAGTGTATGAAATGGCAAATGTAAATTATGTAATTTAATTTTCATTTTTCACCAAACGTTGCACAAATGTAATGGAAAATGTAAATTGAAATACAGAATGCATTGCCATTTTACATATTGCATTGTCATTTTGCATATTACATTTCAAATTGAATATTGCTACCCATAAGCTTCCATATTTCCAGCTTTATGCAAGTCAACAATTCTTAATATTAGGTTCTCTTAGACATCTTCTGTTCGAGGCCGGTTCACATCAGGCAATGCTTCTTGTGAATAGCAAACTCAAATTTTGTGAGTTTTTTTAATTAGGGCAGGGCAGCTCTAACCTACATCTCTACTCTCGTCTCATTGATTGGACTCCAGGTTAAATGACTGCTGACTCCAATTAGCTTTTGGAGAAGTCATTAGCCTTGGGGTTCACATACTTTTTCCAACCTACACTGTGAATGTTTAAACTATGTATTCAATATAGACAAGAAAAATACAATAATTTGTGTGTTATTAGTTTAAGCACAATGTGGTTTGTCTATTGTTGCGACTTTGATGAAGATCAGATCAAATTTTATGACCAATTTATGCAGAAATCCAGGTAATTCCAAAGGGTTCACATAACTTTTTCTTGCCACTAAGTATAATATTTCTTTTTTGTTGTCAGAATTACATGGCCAATGATGAATAGCGAGGAATCCCAGCTCTCACAGTATGCAGCATTGGTTTATTAACGCACCCCGTACATCAATTGCGTGTCGGCTATTTATGGGAGTGCCACTGACATTAATACATGCTAATAGCTAAATAGTTAACTACCAATATAACTAGCCAGGCAACACAATATGTTTTGAATTGGATATCTCTTCTGGCCCACGCGCAGGTGATTCACACAACTTTTTCAGGATTTTCATGACCGTACAAATCCCGTTTGGGAACACAAATTTGCTATAATTGGGCAAATAACACAAACTAGCCAGGAATATCAACAAATGTGCACACAAGGCTACACACTTTGATCTCAAAACGTGATTGAAAAAGACTGCTTGTGCCCGTCAATGCAATACAATTCTATTCCGATGCGCTCTGCAGAAATTGGGAGAACAGTGCGCAAGACACTGATCCAATTCTGCTTGGAGTAATTGTTGGATATTGTGATTTGTGTGTGAGTGTTTTTACTTGTCAAGCATTAATGTCGAGCCCTAAACAGACTCATTTTAAGTGTTTGACTTTGTGTTAACGTGTTTATGTTTAAGTGCCACTTTGAGTCTTCCCATCAAATTGTTATCATACCAACACAGAACTTCACTGACTTAATGGTTCATAGGGGGTTTCGACCGATGAAACTAAACATCTAGAAAATAAATAAACAAAATGACTGAATACAGAATAACAGATCGTCCTTCCTGCTGCTGGTTCTCAGGACAGGTTCTAACTTCCTGATTAGTCATGAAGTAAACAAGGTGCTGGAAAACGGTGTGGGCTGAGGAGCAGTACTGAGTACCACTAGCTGTGCACTGGAGGTTCACCTGAGAGAGATATATGATTGTTCTTGATCAAGCACCAAGCTCTCCTCACTGAGCAACAGCCTGACCTTGCAGAGGGCTCACAGGAGCCATAGAGCATTGTGGGTAGCTGTGGCTGGGGCCGGCACAGCGCTGCATTCCATCAGAGATTGCTCTGACATCATTAGTGCTCCATGAAACATTCATCGAAGGGCAGAGAAATTGGTGCCTGTGTACCACGGAATAGCCAAGTCTATGAAAAACACATACACCGTACACACACAGCTGTGTCCATGATTAAAACAAACAGGGCCGTGTTTCAGTGGGAGAGAAGGGTTTTATAACCAATAGAGGTGCAGTTAGACTAAGGGCAGCAGCTGACTGATATACAGCTGCCCTCTCTGTATCCAGCACAGCCCCAGGCAGAGGGAAGCATGCAGGCCCACAATCAGACCACAAGTCATTGGGACTTTCACACTCCCTTATCTCCGGTCCTAACCCCCGAGACAGACTGGGGAACTGGATAAAGGAAAGACTCAAACTAACCAGGCATGAGATGCATTATCACACAGACAGTTATAGGCCCGAAGACAAACAAACACACAAATAAGAACCCACACCTACAAACGCTACAGGCTATACAGTATATGCAGCAGCAGAGTCGTCCAATCCAGTCATGGCAGGCAGTTCAGTGCAAGGCCAAACTCACCATAGACAGATTACAGTGACAGGGTTCATGTTAGTTGACCTGTGGCATGCAGCTTCACTGTGGCTTAACATGTTAATCCCAGTCTGGGGTAGATAGATGAGCAGGACATTCACGATGAACGCACGCTCACTCACACCAATAAATATGCACCTTGGCTGAATGGTGGCCTGGAATAACTCATGTAGGGGGTTCGCCTCTGAATCAGACCACTGGTGTGTTAACTGTTTGGGAGGGGGCATGTGAAGGTGTAGGCCTCTCTGAACCATGCTGTCCTGTCCCATTACTAAAAGTAATGCTCTACTGTAGCGGTTGATTGCTTCGGTTAACTATGGAACTAGGAACCTTTATTTGATCCCATTTGTCCTACTGAGGTGAAATCTCTTGCAAGAGAGAAGTTCAAAAACAAAGCCGGTGCCCACTAATTCCCATAGTCTCTACCCTGGCACTAAACCCTTGGTGCATACTGTACTGCCCTGTACCCTGGCATGTGATCTTAAACTGTACAAAGCCTCAGGATTGCCCTGTCGGTACCTTGATCTAGCTGCTCATAGTATTGGAGTGGGAGGAGGGGAGTGGTAGTGATGTGAGTGTGGACATACAAAAAGGGCTTTTCTGTGGAGCACCAGACACCCCTGCCTTGGCTGTGGCGTGGAGTAAGAGTGCATGCTCAACACAATACAACGGTCACACAGGGTGAAGGAAACAGAGTCAGCAGTTCAGTCTTCACTTACAGAAGTCATTATCAGCTGGTCAGTCTGATTCTTAACCCTTCAACCACAAGTCTGCACTCGTTCACAATGGATGTAAAAAGAAACGGACTGGTGTAAGTCAAGTACATTTGGTAGAAACTCCTTCCAGCTCATGCACCAAGGGTACGGAGGCTGAATGCCTCCCTTGGTTTGCTAGCTCAGACGTTACCCTCTCATCATATGTTCTCAGTCATAAGGGTGGTGCTCAACGGCTGGAATGGAGAGCTGGAAATACCTCAGAACTATCCAATCTAAAACATTCAATCATTCCACTACAATTATTGGGAAATGTTAGATGGGCTGCCAAAAAAGGGTGAATGAATAAAGACATGTACTGTGGTGCAACATCCTCTCAATAATTTTTTGTCACAACAGATACATCTAGTGGTTTAACAGGCCAGGCGAGTATCACACTACACTCCAGGGTGAGACAGAAAACTGCTGAAGACATCACACCAGAGATCAAAGGGCTTGCAGAAAAGACAGAGGAAAAAGTTCACATCAAGTTAACGTTAGCTGTGACTGCCTCCCACACAAGCAGCTCCTGCTGTTTCCAATGGGCTAATAATGTAATGACGCTGAGTGTCAGCAGTATAATAGGGGGTATTCTGATCATTCCCCCACACAGTGGTGAAGAAAGGAGAGAGGAGGTGGAGCGTGTTCAAAATGACAGGGCTCCTGGGATTGATTATGTTTACGTCTCACAACACCCTCTCACTCACACCGACACACACACACACACACACACACACACACACACACACACACACACACACACACACACACACACACGAGAGAGAGAGAGGAGACAGAGAGAGAGCGAGAGAGAGGAGACAGAGAGAGGGGCACAAACCTTTTCTAATAGCTGGGACAGTGACGCAACCACACTGGGATCACACACAATGAGAAAGAATGGGTGTGTTTCAATGTGCACGTGTATGTATGTATGTATGGTATGTATGTATGGTATGTATGTATGGTATGTATGTATGTATGTATGTATGTATGTATGTATGTATGTATGTATGTATGTATGTATGTATGTATGTATGTATGTATGTATGTATGTATGTATGTATGTATGTATGTATGTATGTATGTATGTATGTATGTATGTATGTATGTATGTATGTATGTATGTATGTATGTATGTATGTACAGTGGGGAGAACAAGTATTTGATACACTGCCGATTTTGCAGGTTTTCCTACTTACAAAGCATGTAGAGGTCTGTAATTTTTATCATAGGTACTCTTCAACTGTGAGAGACGGAATCTAAAACAAAAATCCAGAAAATCACATTGTATGATTTTTTAATAATTAATTTGCATTTTATTGCATGACATAAGTATTTGATCACCTACCAACCAGTAAGAATTCCGTCTCTCACAGACCTGTTAGTTTTTCTTTAAGAAGCTCTCCTGTTCTCCACTCATTACCTGTATTAACTGCACCTGTTTGAACTCGTTACCTGTATAAAAGACACCTGTCCACACACTCAATCAAACAGACTCCAACCTCTCCACAATGGCCAAGACCAGAGAGCTGTGTAAGGACATCAGGGATAAAATTGTAGACCTGCACAAGGCTGGGATGGGCTACAGGACAATAGGCAAGCAGCTTGGTGAGAAGGCAACAACTGTTGGCGCAATTATTAGAAAATGGAAGAAGTTCAAGATGACGGTCAATCTCCCTCGGTCTGGGGCACCATGCAAGATCTCACCTCGTGGGGCATCAATGATCATGAGGAAGGTGAGGGATCAGCCCAGAACTACACGGCAGGACCTGGTCAATGACCTGAAGAGAGCTGGGACCACAGTCTCAAAGAAAACCATTAGTAACACACTACGCCGTCATGGATTAAAATCCTGCAGCGCACGCAAGGTCCCCCTACTCAAGCCAGCGCATGTCCAGGCCCGTCTGAAGTTTGCCAATGACCATCTGGATGATCCAGAGGAGGAATGGGAGAAGGGTCATGTGGTCTGATGAGACAAAAATAGAGCTTTTTGGTCTAAACTCCACTCGCCGTGTTTGGAGGAAGAAGAAGGATGAGTACAACCCCAAGAACACCATCCCAACCGTGAAGCATGGAGGTGGAAACATCATTCTTTGGGGATGCTTTTCTGCAAAGGGGACAGGACGACTGCACCGTATTGAGGGGAGGATGGATGGGGCCATGTATCGCGAGATCTTGGCCAACAACCTCCTTCCCTCAGTAAGAGCATTGAAGATGGGTCGTGGCTGGGTCTTCCAGCATGACAACGACCCGAAACACACAGCCAGGGCAACTAAGGAGTGGCTCCGTAAGAAGCATCTCAAGGTCCTGGAGTGGCCTAGCCAGTCTCCAGACCTGAATCCAATAGAAAATCTTTGGAGGGAGCTGAAAGTCCGTATTGCCCAGCGACAGCCCCGAAACCTGAAGGATCCGGAGAAGGTCTGTATGGAGGAGTGTGCCAAAATCCCTGCTGCAGTGTGTGCAAACCTGGTCAAGAACTACAGGAAATGTATGATCTCTGTAATTGCAAACAAAGGTTTATGTACCAAATATTAAGTTCTGCTTTTCTGATGTATCAAATACTTATGTCATGCAATAAAATGCAAATTAATTACTTAAAAATCATACAATGTGATTTTCTGGATTTTTGTTTTAGATTCCGTCACTCACAGTTGAAGAGTACCTATGATAAAAATGACAGACTTCTACATGCTTTGTAAGTGGGAAAACCTGCAAAATCGGCAGTGTATCAAATACTTGTTCTCCCCACTGTATATGGTGGATGCTAAGGATTTCCATTGGCTTCAATTGAGTCAGTCATAGCAGAAAGAGAGGCAGACTATGAGAAGCTAATTTTTACGGCATTTCAGTCCACACGTAACCTAATCATCAAATAGTTAGATGAGAGGAGAGGGTCCGGCTAGATGTTGAGGCTGACCCCACCAGGCTGTCACGTGTTCCTGCCTGCTCTCCAAACGTTGTGACAGGGTGGACGGCCTGTCACTTCAGCTTTAAAAGCGGACTGCCAGCCAGGGAGATTGTGTAGGACAGACGGGCACACACAGCGGGAAATAGGGTGACAGTTTAGTCAGTGTTCGTAACAGGAATAACAAGGTGTTGTGTGTGTGTTGCGTCAGAGGCTGTGTCCCCAAATGTCAGGTCTCCTCAGGCCTCAGTGCAGACACAAGAAGGGGGTGTGACCAACAGACAATGGAAGATTAGTGAGGCTGCATTGCAGGGGGATTATGGAAAGGTGACAGGGGTCTGTAAACACATCATGGCCAATAAAATCAAACACTTCTGTATTTGGAAGGAAATTATCCTGTACCTTGCTTGTCAACTGTTTGAATATGGTGCTGATTACAAATTAGTTGTAGTGAGTCAAAGATCCATACAGCAATGTGTGTTCCACTCTGTAGATGTATAGACAGCCACTTCAGTGATGCAATCAATAAGTGGATGGAATGTCTCTAGGAGTGTTGGGAAGGAGCCTATAGGCTAGCTGGTAGCTGCCTGCTGGAAAGACTCCTGAACAGAACAACTTTGTCTTCGGGGAAATGAGTGGGTCATATGCAGCTCATGTGGTACTAGGTCACACTTTCAGAATTTGAGAGTGTGCTCAGAGAACAGGAGGATTAGGAGGGAATGCAACACACACACTGTATGCTCATACAGCTTTTACTTATGCCACATTTGAGTAAGCATAGTGTTATTGTTTTCCTATGGGAATCCTTCAGTGAAGTGAGTAGCCTGTTCAGTGAAGTGAGTTTGGAGTCCACTCTTATCACAGGGTGGGGCCCTCAGTATAGAAGTCTTATCACAGGGTGGGGCCCTCAGTATAGAAGTCTTATCACAGGGTGGGGCCCTCGGTTTAGAAGTCTTATCACAGGGTGGGGCCCTCGGTTTAGAAGTCTTATCACAGGGTGGGGCCCTCAGTATGGAAGTCTTGTCACAGGGTGGGGCCCTCAGTATAGAAGTCTTGTCACAGGGTGGAGCCCTCAGTATAGCTGTCTTATCACAGGGTGGGGCCCTCAGTATAGAAGTCTTATCACAGGGTGGGGCCCTCAGTATAGAAGTCTTATCACAGGGTGGGGCCCTCAGTATAGAAATCTGGGCGGGACTGATTTCTTCATCCCGCTGTCACCCGCACCCTCAGCTTTTCATACCTGTACCCACCCGCACCCTCTTGTTTTCTGTCCGACTCCCACCCAACCGTAGTCCTGCAATGTTATTTTAGGTAAGCATAGTGTTATTGTTTTCCTATGGGAATCCTTCAGTGAAGTGAGTAGCCTGTTCAGTGAAGTGAGTTTGGAGTCCACTCTTATCACAGGGTGGGGCCCTCAGTATAGAAGTCTTATCACAGGGTGGGGCCCTCTGTATAGAAGTCTTATCACAGGGTGGGGCCCTCGGTTTAGAAGTCTTATCACAGGGTGGGGCCCTCAGTATAGAAGTCTTATCACAGGTTGGGGCCCTCGGTATAGACGTCTTATCACAGGGTGGGGCCCTCTGTTTAGAAGTCTTATCACAGGGTGGGGCCCTCAGTATGGAAGTCTTATCACAGGGTGGGGCCCTCTGTATAGAAGTCTTATCACAGGGTGGGGCCCTCGGTTTAGAAGTCTTATCACAGGGTGGGGCCCTCAGTATAGAAGTCTTATCACAGGTTGGGGCCCTCGGTATAGACGTCTTATCACAGGGTGGGGCCCTCTGTTTAGAAGTCTTATCACAGGGTGGGGCCCTCTGTATAGAAGTCTTATCACAGGGTGGGGCCCTCTGTATAGAAGTCTTATCACAGGGTGGGGCCCTCTGTATAGAAGTCTTATCACAGGGTGGGGCCCTCTGTATAGAAGTCTTATCACAGGGTGGGGCCCTCTGTATAGAAATCTTATCACAGGGTGGGGCCCTCGGTTTAGAAATCTTATCACAGGGTGGGGCCCTCGGTTTAGAAATCTTATCACAGGGTGGGGCCCTCAGTATAGAAGTCTTATCACAGGGTGGAGCCCTCAGTATAGCTGTCTTATCACAGAGTGTGGCCCTCAGTATAGAAGTCTTATCACAGGTTGGGGCCCTCGGTATAGACGTCTTATCACAGGGTGGGGCCCTCTGTTTAGAAGTCTTATCACAGGGTGGGGCCCTCTGTATAGAAGTCTTATCACAGGGTGGGGCCCTCTGTATAGAAGTCTTATCACAGGGTGGGGCCCTCTGTATAGAAGTCTTATCACAGGGTGGGGCCCTCTGTATAGAAGTCTTATCACAGGGTGGGGCCCTCTGTTTAGAAGTCTTATCACAGGGTGGGGCCCTCAGTATAGAAGTCTTATCACAGGGTGGGGCCCTCGGTATAGACGTCTTATCACAGGGTGGGGCCCTCAGTTTAGAAATCTTATCACAGGGTGGGGCCCTCAGTATGGAAGTCTTATCACAGGGTGGGGCCCTCAGTATGGAAGTCTTGTCACAGGGTGGGGCCCTCAGTATAGAAGTCTTATCACAGGGTGGAGCCCTCAGTATAGAAATCTGGGCGGGACTGATTTCTTCATCCCGCTGTCACCCGCACCCTCAGCTTTTCATACCTGTACCCACCCGCACCCTCTTGTTTTCTGTCTGACTCCCATCCAACCGTAGTCCTGCAATGTTATTTTAGGCGTAGGCTATTTGACAGATCGCTTGCCAGCCATGGTCCCAGCATTTTTGCGCCCTATAGGCAATATTAAAATGTGCAATAATAACCTAAGAAATAGGTTACATTTCCAGAGATTCTCACATTCTCCATTATATTAGGCTATCAATATTACTGGACTATATCAGCCAATAGGTTAGACTTAGTTTGAAGAGAGCAGAGTTGGAGAGTGAGAGAACGGACATTTTCTCTTGAGCTACGTTTAATAGCCTACCTTTTAGGAGCGGGATAATTTTCAGACAGAGACCAATATGGGTAATCAATATTTATTTTGAGGCAGTGTAGTAAACTATAGCCTAATTATATTTAAGAAGTTAATTTACTTGGAAAGAGAACTGCCCTGTGCTTCTCCGGCCATGCATAGACTATAGCCTACTCTTTTTAATTGAGACCACACGCACCTGATCTCACACATATGGCTACTGAACTTGAAGCAGCAAGAATGATGACAGCGGACACTTGTGCTTTCTGTTGAGCTACGTTTTGCATACAGGATTTAGCTTACCTTTTAGGAGCGGGACGATTTGCAGGCAGAGACAAATAAATGGTTAATCAATACTTATTGAAAAAGAAGCAACACCCTCTCGTCATGGTAACCCCGCGTTGCGGCCTTTCCTTTTCAAATCATGTTTTTTTTATTGCACCTCCTCGACTCACGTTGGTTCAGCTCCCTCCCTTCCATTATCAATATTTATTTACAGACACTAGTACATTTTAGCCTAATAATTTTCTTGGAAAGATAACTGCCCCGTGATTCTCAGTCTATCCATAGGCAGCATATATTGTAGGCGCACTTGATCTTGCATGTCCATCTAGGAGAGGAGAGGAGAGGTAGGCTACTGAACTTGAAGCAGCGAATTCTGTGTGTGTTAATAATGTGCCAGAGGTGCTATTAATACAATAGGTAGGCCTAGGCTGACGCATACAAACCAGAAAGACGACCGTTTCCAAATAATCTGTGGGACAAAACAATTTTTTCATCGCAGTGCCCGCTCGCAGCATGAAAAATTCAGACCGTACCACAATGATCTCTGTCGGGACCTGCAGCCCTCTACCGCAGTACTTTACCCTCCTCTTCTCTGAATAATGTGTGGTTTGAAATGACTGCCTGTATCGCTGCATATTTTATTTCCGGCCTGTTGGTTTTGAATCAGCCATCCTCAACCTGAGGTATTTATTTGTATTTTTTATTTGGCTAGTTAGGTAGTTTGCTGGCTGGGGGTCAAAGCAAGGAGATAAATATTTGAGGGAAATGTTTTTTAGATTAATCCCACTTCTCATTGTTCATAGTGTTTAATGTTCCTCTCTATTGAAGTAGGCTATAACCAGTCTGTATTAGACACATCACGCCCATTCTGACATTAAAGAGGTGACAGTAGTCAGCAGTGGTTTGATCTGTGGAGTTGATCTGCTGTCTTCCTTCTGTGTTAAGACAAGCATGCCTTTAGGCTCTGTTAACTGTATTAAAACAATTTGAATCATTCTCACTTCCAAATCAAATGTTATTGGTCACATACATATGGTTAGCAGATGTTATTGCGGGTGTAGAGAAAAATGTGTTTCCCTTATCAATCTGATTTGAGGATTATGTAAGTAAATAAATAGGCTAATTCCCGCCATTTGGCCTAGTATTTTTTCCATTGGCCGGATATGTGCCACATAATAAAATGGTCAGCCTGAAATATTAGACCTCAAGTAGATCCTAATTTAGCAACTTGATCTGTCACCAGTAGCCTATAGCCTGAACACAGCCTTGGATAGCCATCAGACACCATGTGAGAGATGCAATGTTAATGGACTGCAGTGACCCTGTGGAGAAGGGCTGTATAATCAGACTAGACTGTCAAGTGCCTGTTTGTTTCTTAATCACATTTTAGGTAATGTCCTGATGGTTGGAGCGAGAAGGTTTTTGTTGGGGTTTTGAAAGAATGGGTCCTGCTATTAGCCTGTTGTGTTGAGACAAGCACAGGTTTTTACATGGTGCCACCATCTTATCAACCCTCTCAATTTCTGGAGTCTGGAACTGGAATGTCTGCTAATGGATAATTGTCATAAATGTAGTTTTCTGTTTACCTGAGCACTGAATGAACCGTCAGATTTTAAGTCTACTTGTTTCCCCTGGAGAAGTAGGAATGTATTTTAAGAATGTATACTATAATATTTATATTTAAGTCATTAGGGACTATTTAGAAGTCTCTAATGCACCTACTTTTCACTTTCTGTACTCCAGGTAGATGGGTGTCAGCATTATTTTAGCATTACTTTTAGCACTATTTCCATTATATAAAGACCTGCCTGTCACATCACCTCTATGCTGAGAAAAGCTGAGGCGTTAGAATTGACTTTGAGATGTGGTGCTAGCGCCAGACATTTTTCTGGAGGAGATGACGGGTCGCTTGTTATTCTATATTCAAATGCTGTATCTGCTCAGATTTTTCATAATGAAACTTTAAGCACTTTCTGTTCCCTTCTGACAGAGATATACAAATTGTCCTCCAGAGCTCAGGATTACACAAACTCTGTCTATGAATAATACAGAGATGTATTTCATTCAGTGACAAGTAGAGGGAAGAATGGCTATATTTGACATAGGAGCACACTGCACTCTGATGGGTTGGGAAGCAGTAAGCCGTCTCCAGTGTTTGGGTTGCAATTAATCAGGATGTTTAAAGTGTGAGCTGAGTGGCTATGGAGCTCTGAGCTCTAAATAATATGATCAGCCCACAGACATTTGGGTGTTTGATGTTTCATTGAGGTGCGTTTGGGACGTTGGGACTATATTTGAGGAATTAATGCTATCTTGAAATGAGAGAAGATAATTTGCTGTCAGAAGTCAGATCCTTCGCAGCCGCCCTGCAGACTCCACTGTTAATGAGGTTTTTAAGAGGTTCATCATCTTGCCGCACTTGAACTCACAACATCATGAACATCAGGCTTGAAACAAATGCATTGGTAATTTATTTTTATGTTCCCATTGCTGTTCTAGACACACGGTCCCCCTCCCCCTGCCTCGTTTTCATCTGCATTGTATCATCCCCTCCTCCACTCACCTCTGTCTTTTAACAACTTTCAGAAGTTCAAAATAACATTTCTGGTGGTTAAGGGTGTCCCTGCAGCAAGGTCTCTCTCTCACTTTCTCTCTCCATATCCTCCTCTACCTCCCTCACATTCTCTCTCTGTGCCCGATTCATGTTTTCGCCCACTGATGTGCAGTATTTCACGATAACATCTTTAGTTAGTGTTCCTCTCAAAGGCGACGGTTAAGCACAGAGACTCCATGTTTGTTCTATATGTCTGTCATCTCAGGGAATCGGAGCTGAAAGGGACTGGTACTGACTAAGAGTCTCAGCTCGATATGGTGAGCTTGAGGAATTATTAGAACTGCTGAAACCTCCCAAGAAGCATGTATGAAGTAACAGTAACAGACTACACCGTTGTGGATCAGAGCCCAGGCTTTGGTCTACACATGTCCTGTTGATATTTTGCTGTGTTCTGTGTTTGTTCAGGTCATCCGGTGAACCCTAGCTCAGAGCCTGCTGCACTGCCTTTAGCTCAAATTTTCTGTTGAATTCTCTCTCACCTCTGCTTTGCAATGTCTGTCTGATCTGATATGGAATCAATGATTAGCCTGAGTGTACAACAAATTAGGAACACTTTCCTAATATTGAGTTGCACCCCCTTTGCCCTTAGAATAGACTAAATTCGTTGGGGCATGGACTATAAGGTGTCGAAAGCACTCCACAGGGAGTCCTTATTACTGTAGAAACTCAACTGCACGAATGCCCGGCTGTCCCGTTTTCAGTCATCTGTTCATTCCCCCAAAAATAAGCATTTTTTTTAGATTGATAACACTGTTATTTTATTTTATGACGGTATTCATCCATAACCGTCGGTTACACAGTTGTGCCAGCCCTACTGATCTGTAATGAAATAACTGTTATGAAAGTTACTCCAGCCCTGTTTCCGGTAGCATCTGATTGCTGTGGCTCACTGAAGACGAGAGCAATGGAGCCCAACCACGTGAAATAGTATGATGGATAATTTCCCCCGGCACCTGAGTTTCAGAAAGGAAGCAACCTAGATAGAACTGTTGTTTTTGTTGATGTACCAGGACTATAGCATTTACCGGCACCCATTTCCACCCACACTTCTGAAAAGTCTACTGAGACTTGAGAAGAGAGGGGATGTGAGGTACTGTAACTCACTGACACGCAGAGAGAACAGGAAAGGAAAGAAGATGTTGTTGATATGGCGGTTGGTCAAGTTTCTGGTGATAGATATGCTTGTGTAGAGAAAGGCCTTGTGATTGGCTAACCTCCTTAAGAGGGTTTAATGAGAGAGTAGCTACTGGAGGCCAGAGAGACAGGCTGATCTACACATCCACAGACCGGTCAGGAAGTTAGGTGGGAGAAACAGGGAGGCTGGTTGGTGGGACTTTGATAAACTCAGAGGAACTTGATGTCAAGGATCTTCACAAAGCACAGGAAGGGGAGGGGACAATGTTTTTCCATGGCAACAGGAGCCATTAGAGCTGCTCTTCCATAGCAACAGCTGGGAGGATCAGAGCCAAATTTAACCAGAGTTTATCCTGCCAGCCCAGAAGTTAAGCCAGGAGAGATGGTAACACAAACACTTGCTTACAAAACACACTCATCACAAGCTGCTGTGCTGGAAAGTGAAACGCAGTGTGACCTGCTGGATGTCAGTAGAGGCGGAGTGACCACCTGTCCCTGGCTGCCTCACTGTAGGCCAGCCAGTCAGCCAGCCAGCGATACTGCTCAGGTGAGGAGTAGTTGTGTAATATGTGGATCTGTTCAGTCCCTGATAGCGTTCCTCCAGTGTGGTGATTCACTTCACCTGACATTATAGGGACATTACTGGGATCTTCTTGCTCTCTTCTTCTTTCATTCCCTCACACTTCCTACTCCCCCCTCCCCATCACCACGGCTCCCCCTTCCTACTCCCCCCTCCCCATCACCACGGCTCCCCCTCACTACTCCCCCCTCCCCATCACCACGGCTCCCCCTCACTACTCCCCCCTCCCCATCACCACTGCTCCCCCTCACTACTCCCCCCCTCTTAGTGCAGAGATTTGCTGCATTAACTCCAGTCATATGACTATGAAGTTATGTTGCTGGAAATAGTTTATTTTCTTATTGTAATAAATTAGTGGCTAATCAGTTATTTAAAAAGGGTTGATTTGAATTGTGTTTTCTGGCTAGCAAGATGCATTATAATACTCCTCTATGGGCATAATTACATTGTATAACAATTTCTGCTATTTCATAGAGACAGAAGGCATGAGGATGCATTCATTTAGTGGGATTATTTGGTTGAATGTCCTGAGTACATCATAATTAGGTTGTTTTGTGTTCCAGTAACTGACTGGGAGCCTGCTGTACTACAGTGTGTGATGATGATGATGGAGGGAGGGCAGTCTATGCCATGTGGTTCTACTGAGCAGTGGCACTGACTGACTGACTGACACAATGGGGATGCTGCTGAGTCTTGAGTGCCAGACTGCGCTCATGGGGGTTTATTGCTGTGTTGATAATGTAGGCCTCAGGAAACCAAACAACTTTAAATATAGAAGGGGGTAATTCAGTAATTCAGAGTCACTGCACTTCATCGCATCTCTATCAGTATCTTGGCTTTGGGGGTGACCAGTGAAATATACCTGCTGGAACGCAGGCTACGGGTGGGTGTTGCTATGGTGACTAGTGAGCTAAGATAAGGCGGGGATTTACCTAGCAACTTATAGATGACCTGGAACCAGTGGGTTTGGCGACGAATATGTAGGGCCAGCCAACGATACAGGTCGCAGTTGGCACTGTGATAGACTACATCCAATTTGCTGAGGAGAGTGTTCGAGGCTATTTTGTAAATGACATCGGCGAAATCAAGGATCGGTAGGATAGTCATTTTTACGAGGGCATGTTTGGCAGCATGAGTGAAGGAGGCTTTGTTGCGAAATAGGAAGCCGATTCTAGATTTAATTTTGGATTGGATCTAACCAGGCACCTAGGCATTTGTAGGTGTCCACATATTCTAAGTCAGACCCGTCCAGAGTAGTGATGCTAGTCAGGCAGACAGGTGCGGACGATCGGTTGAAGAGCATGCATTTAGTTTTACTAGCATTTTAAGAGCAGTTGGAGGTCAAGGAAGGAGTGTATGGCATTGAAGCTCGTTTGGAGGTTTGCAAACAGTGTCCAATGAAGGGCCAGATTCATACAGAATGGTGTCGTCTGCGCAGAGGTGGATCAGAGAGTCACCATTAGCAAGAGCGACATCATTGATATATACAGAGAATAGAGTCGGCCAGAGATTTGAACCCTGTGGCACCCCCATAGAGACTGCCAGAGGTCCGGACAACAGGCCCTCTGATTTGACACACTGAACTCTATCTGAGAAGTAGTTTGTGAACCAGCGAGGCAGTCATTTGAGAAACCAAGGCTATTGAGTCTGCCGATAAGAATGCGGCCATTGACAGAGTCAAAGGCCTTGGCAAGGTCGATGAAGACTGCTGATGGCTGACCAGCTCGGAAACCAGATTGCATAGTGGCGAAGGTACGGTGGGATTCTAAATGGTAGGTGATTTGTTTGTTAACTTTGCTTTCAAAGACTTTAGAAAGGCAGGGCAGGATGGATATAGGTCTGTAACAGTTTGGGTCTAGAGGGGGATGACCTCGGCAGCTTTCCAATCTCTAGGGATCTCTGACGATATGAAAGAGAGATTGAACAGGCTAGTAATAGGGGTTGCAACAATAGCTGCAGATAATTTTAGAAAAAAAGGGTCCAGATTATCTAGCCCAGCTGTTTTGTAGGGGTCCAGATTTTGCAGCTCTTTCAGAACATCAGCTATCTGGATTTGGGTGAAGGAGAAGCTGGCGGGGGGGGCTTGGGCAAGTTGCTGTGTGGGGTGCAGAGCTGTTGGCTGGGGCAGGGGTAGGGCATGCTGTGGCCATAGATGCAGATCCATTGCCCATGCACGGTTTTGAGAGGGGAACAGCCCTGACCCATGGGAATATGTTAAATCTTTCCTGGAAGTAGACGGTTGACTCATCTCTCCCCCCTCCTGCCCCCCCCCCACCGCTCTGCAGCCCCCACCCATTCTCTCCCAGTATTCACTATGCCTGTGTGCTCTGTCTGGTTGCTGAGGCTGGCAGTAAAGGCTCACTACACACACAGCTGTCCTCTTTGACGTCATTACCACTGTAAAAATACTACTCCACATTTCTTTTTAAACGAAAGTCCAAAAATCTGGCAAATTTTGTGCAGCCATGCTCTGGTGGCAAAAGTGTCACACATAGTTGGCGTTCTGCAGTCAATCCCCCAGTGCATTCTCTGAGAATAGATTAGAGAAAGGGCATAGCAAGGAAGGCCTGTAATGTGAAATCTTCCTGACGGTAATTAAATGCACCTGTCCCTGTGCCACTGCTTCTTTGATTGCACTGTGGAGTGTATCTCTGGTTGGTGTGCCAAGGTTGGGTTGTGTGGTAATTGAGTGTGTTCTCCCAGTGGTGGCTGGTGGAGGTGACTGTCTGTCTAATGGCTGGCTGAGTCATTCACTAACAGAAATTAGCGTAATGCTTTTCTCTCTGAAGGGTCTCAAACAGAGAGGACCAACCACTTCACCTGTAACATTGCCGTCTCATTTTGGACTGTGTGTTTAAGAGACGTTTTTTTCAACAACTAGTCAAATTTATTCCACACATCTGACTTCCCCTTTAGCTCCTGAGTTACCACTAAACATTGTCCTCTGCATCCATTTTGCTGTAACGGTGCTCAGAGTTTGTTATAACCAATTTATTGATGTGATTATGATATGCTACAGGTCAGGACGTATTGGTCAGGTGCATGCGATGCATACATGTTTCACATTAAGAGAGCATGGGTTGAGGGAATAGGGAATGTTTTTCCTAAACAAATTATGTATTTCGGTAACAGATCTTTTCTGTCAGAAATAGTTGTAATTACGTTGCAGCTTCAGCAACACGGACAGTGCGATAAACACTGTTGCTGTTCTTTGGTGGTCGTTGCAGCAGGGAGGAGAGAGACAACTGGTGCTAGTCACACAGTCACTTGCTGTCATTTTATTTTAACTAATACTGACTCAGGGTGTGGTTTAGAGGAAGTGGTTATGAGTGGTATGAGTCGAGGGTGTTTGTATGACAAAAACAAACATTCCTGACCTTGATTGTTGACAATATTGTGTGACTCACTGACTGTGTGACTGTCAACAATGCAAAAGAACACAGGTTAGTCTAGACATTTTCTTTGACAGGCCTAGTCAGTAGTCACGAGGCTATTTCAGGTTTATATACGTGTAATCTTTCTTCCCATTCACTCATATTGTTGCCGGCGTTGATTGCACCCACATGCCCACCTGCTTACCGGAGCACTAGTTAATATCCAATTACACAGTGGGAAACTAGGTCCAGGGTGAGCAGACTGCTACCGGGCTGGGCCATGCTTAATTAGATAGCTTAAGGTGTCGTCGTCCCCCCCCTCCACACACCTGGCCCCTCCACTCTCCCACTCTCCATCTGTCTCTGTTTTTTTTGTCTGTCTGAAGACTTCCCAGGATGTGCCATTCAAATGGGGCTTGTGTGTCTGCGAATGACGTAGTTCTCTCCTGACTCCTGACTCTGGGTTAGTTGTGTAACCAACCATGTGTCCACTAACACCCCAGCAGCCCTGAGGGGAGCCTTAATCAGAGAGCTGCTCTAGGCAGGGATGCCCACGTCAATTACAGCTGCCATTTGTTACCCAGTGAGAGGGCCTGGGCCTCCCTCTGTTATCAACAAAGCAAATTAGGAGGGCCGTTGTTGTGAAGTGCTGTAGCTGTGATTAATCTGAGATGCCCCTCTGTTCCTTCTTAGTTTAGGATGTACTGATAGCCAGTGGCTTTGTTTTTCTTGTTCTCAGTGTTTACAAATCCAAAGAGAGAAATATGACAAGATGAATTTTAACTGTCCAATTGTTGCAGTCACAATGGGTCACTTTTATTCACTAAAGATGCATGTTGTCAAATGTGTGATTTTCCCTGATGTTGTTCGCCATCATGTCATTATTGGGAAATACAATCTATTATGTGTTCACTTCATTGGTTTATTGACCTACAACTCTGTTCCATTTCATATCCTATTCACATGGATTAAGATCCAGGATATTAATATTATGATTCATGACTCAACCTAAATAATGGTTGATGAAATGGAGCAAGGCCTTCCCACACTGTATGTGCGATGTTACCAAATAAAAATCTTGCTATCAACCTTGGCCAGATTGTATGATTTGCTTCAGTTCTGTTGTCATATTCTGCGATTGGTCAGCCTGCAGCGGTGTATTTGATCTGCGCATGTGCCAGCAGTGCAAGCCGCACTCTTATGCTTGTGAGTGAAGTGAGTTTGGAAAAATGTATGCATCTTTAGAAATAGTTTTCACACACAAACCTTATATGTCCGAAACTTCCCAAAAATAACATGGTCGCTGGGAGAATTTTTATTTTGATTGGGGATTTCAAAATCCCATCAAGTAGCATGATTTTCAGATGTGTCATGTAAACAAAAATATTAGGGAAATCGTTCTTGCAAAGCATGTAAACGTTTAAATCAAACTATTATATTAATCTGACTTCACAATAGGCATATCGTGTGGCTGGCCGTAACACCAGCCACACTATACGATAAAGGCTCAATTTCTGGCACTGCGAGAACTTTGTCGGAGCCTACGACCCATAGACATTCCAGTAGATAGTGTTATAGCGCTGACGTCATCCACGTATTCCTATGGAAAACTGATAGCGCCTGAAGTATTTGAATTAGAAGTGCGCCATGGGGCTGAATGGCACCAGAAAAATCGTTTTAGGATCATATTGAAAGTGGCTGTAACTAGCAAACAATCATGGTCGATGTAGTCATTTTCATCCTGCCTGAGAGTTAACCTTAACTTCTATGGCATGACGGCGAGAGCCTCCTAGTAGTTTGCCAGCCCGTGATTGGTCTGTGTCAGTACGTGGTCCTGTCTGTCAACAAATTTAATCATAATGGATCGCTATTTAATAAAATATCTCGATTTGTATCAAACTTTAAAATAATTCAGTGAGGAACGAACTTGATCATAATACATTTTATTACATACATTTTAGATCCCAAATCTGCCGTACCTCCCCCGTAATTATAGGCTTTCTAGGGCATTTCTTTTCATCTTAAATTTGTGACACGGTGGTCTGCTATGACTGCACGTAGTGGTACTTAATCGGCAGACCTAGACCCTGTCACACTGAACGAGCCAAGACATCCAACAATCGTTTACGACGTAAGAATTTGCCAACGACGTGGACATTTGGTCTGGGACGGCAAAATCGGTGCATTGAACGGCGAAAATTTGAAGTCTGAGCAGGCGTTTGGCTACATTTCTACTCTAATCAAACCCAGCAAAGAGAGGAATTTGCACAAACATAAATAATTCAGAGTGATATGGAGTAATTATTGACTTGATCTGTGTTCTGATAAGAGACTGGTGTAATGCTCTGGAGGTCCCAGCCCAGGCCTCTGAGTCATCAGGACCTTATTAGAAATTTTCTTCCTGAACAATACAGACTTGTGCTGCTGTATGTATATACATACTCATGTACAGTTGTTATATCATATCACGTGCAATATTGCAAGTAATTCTTGGACTTAACTTGCGTAGTCATTCACTCAGGAATGCATATTAGTATCCTGTCATTTGCATCTTTTCTCATTGCTTTTAGTATATCAAATGTGCAATACGTGCAGTTATCTGTAATTAAACCCTGCGCACTAAGGACTGTATTGTAAGGGAATTACTATTATTACCCCAAATTATTACCCCAAACACACATTTAGCTATTTAAGTATCTCTTCCTGTCATTTACCTGTACAGTTTATGTAACCATGCAAGTATTCACTTACCTGTAAATATAACCGTATATTTACCTGTACAGCTAATTTAACCATGCAAATTATTCACTTACCTGTTCATTTAACCAGTCTGTCTATTAAGTAAACTATTATTGGCTGGCTGGCTGGCTGGCTGGCTGGCTGGCTGGCTGGCTGGCTGGCTGGCATTTTGGCTGCATAGATGTTTACTGAACCATGAGCAGGAACGTTGGCGGTACTAAATGGGGTCTGGGTAGTGTAGTAATGATGCATTTCCATGTTCCTCTCTTGCAGGCATTTCAATCTGCGGATGAAGAGGGACACCAGCCTGTTCTCTCCCGATCTCAAAGTAGAGGTGTCAGGAGAGGAGGCTCCCTACGACACCTCCCACATTTACACTGGAGAAATCTTCGGTAAGTCCACCAATTATTTTTGGAACGACAAAGTCCTTGTGGACACAGGCACAGTTAAGATAGTTACCAGGGAAACGCTTCCCGCATCCAATTTTCTTTTGCGTTCATCTGTGGTGTGTGGGTGTGGTGTTGTGGGATTGTTAGCATTGGCGGGCTAGAGTTTGATGTAAAAGCCCAGCCAACATGAAGCTGTGGTTTTGAACGTTGAAAACAAGTCCAAGGTGTGTCCGTCCGGTCATGTGACGTGGTGTGTTTGTGTGAAGCTCTCAGATCCCAGCGGGCTCAGCTCCACTCCCACCTCATCATTCCCAGATGCTGTCATCTCTCTTCACCTCTGCTGAACAGACTGTAATTTAAATCAGACTCCACTGGAGCACTTATCATCTATATCAAATGGAAATCTTGAGATCTGTTTCCTTTTAGAGAAGGACGACGATGTTGTAGCCTATTTCTCAGATCTGTAATGTGGAGTGATTTGTAATGGAATGGAAAGGTCCAGACCAAAAATCAGGCACGCTTTTTCTTGTCAATAATAAAGGTGGTGGAATTTAGACTGAGTCAGAATAACTGTACACTTATCCACTGATGTATTCATTTATTTCAGAATCAGAAATCTAGACTTTGAACTTCTGTAGAGGTGCTTTGCTGTAAAGGCCATACTCTTTGTCACCGTTCATATCTATCCAATTATCTTTAATGAACAATTAAGATCATTAATACAATCATGGAAAATATGTGGATTAAAGGTTCTTTATCTCTTCATTTTTTAGAACCTCCTTTTCTCCTGTTTTTCAGTCATTAACACGTCTGTCAAGATCCTATTACAGCGATGTCATAAAAGCCCCACTCATTTACTGTGCACCAGCTAGGTTTCCATCCAATTGGCGACAGATTTTCATGCAAATTTAAAATTAATCTGGATGAAGAAAATATGCACATTTTTGCTACCAGTAGTGTGTTTCCACCAAACGTATTTGTTGCAGATAAAAATAAGTGTGTGATGTAGTTTTACTTTTTCACTTAAGTTTTCATGTACCGAATAAAAAGCTAAAGTGTAATGTGTTTCCATTGCATTTTCGACTCTAGCGATCGTTTTGTCACAAAAACCGAAGCGTTAAATAGTAAATGTGCCTACTCTGGTCATGGCACATGTAGGCCTACTCTAGCCAACAGCTCTCAGATAGTCTACAATGCGGGTAGGCTAGTCTACATAATTATATTATTATGGATAAGAGTGAGAATATTTTTATTTGTCAAACGGCAGTCAAGCATCGATCATCATGTCACCAGAATAAGACCCATCACCGTGCACTTTCACTACGCTGTGAAGTTTATCATAACTTATTTCATCTGTAGCCTAGTAAACTGCATGGTTTCCCAAGTCATAGTGGGAAGACCACACACCATATCATCGCGTGACTACTTCGATATGATGGTTATTATATCAATATTTCCCTCGCCATTTCTTGCATAATACATTTTACCGACACAGATCCCACCATGTGGAACAAACAAATGATCTGTAGGCATTTATGAACTTGTATCGAAACTTCCGGTTTCCATCACAAGCACGGTATGCCTTTACTCGCATTAAAATTGTGGATGGAAACATGGTTACTGATTAGTTTAATTGTCAGACTCACTCTGGCTTAGGCTACTTAGGGAATAATTAGAATAGTCAAATGTTCATGTCTACAGAGGCCCTGATGTTGACAGAGAACCTTTAGGCTTTACAAAATCTAATCTAAAACCTTGCTTTCTCCCCCATTATTTTTGTAAGTGGACAGTTTCCATACGAGAGATGAAACGCTACAAGCAACTCGTAATATTGTCCTCAAAGACTTAATAGATTTCTCCACGTTCTCCAAGCTTGAGGAGTTATTTGGCAATTGCTAATCTTCAGAGAAATAGTGGTCGGGTGATCGTCATGCAATCACGCTTCAGCATGCAAGGCCGCTTGCCAAAGGCATAATTGCTGCAATAACAAAGTGTTACAAAAATGTAATACTCTAGAATACTGCAATTAGGGATAAAGATTGCACTCAGAGTTGAATTGCAGTAAATGGCAACATCTTTCTCTTCTCAACCCTTTGATGTGTTATACAGTTCCTTACAAAAGTATTCATATCCTTTGACTTATTCCACATTTTGTTGTGTTACAGCCTGAATTGAAAATTGGTTAAATATATTTTTTTCTCAACCATCTACACACAATACCCCATAATGACAAAGTGAAAACATGTTTTTAGACATTTATGCAAATATATTATATGAAATACAGAAACAGTTACATTTAAATATTCACATCTCTGAGTCAATACATGTTAGAATCATATTTTGGCAGCTCTTACTGCTGGGAGTCTTTCTAGGTAAGTCTGAGCTTTGCACAACTGGATTGTACAATATTTGCACATTATTCTTTTTAGAATTCTTCAAGCTCTGTCAAATTGATTGTCGATCACTGCTAGACGGCCATTTTCAAGTCTTTCCATAGATTCTCAAGTCAAATCTGTAACTAGGCTACTCAGGAACATTCAGTGTAGTCTTGGTAAGAAACTCTGGTGTATATTTGGCCTTGTGTGAATTTGTCTCCCAGTGTCTATTGGGAAGCACAGTGAACCAGGTTTTCCTGTAGGATTTTGCCTGTGCTTAGCTCTATTCCATTTCTTTTCATCTTAAATAACTCTCTAGTCCTTGCCGATGACAAGCATACCTATAAAATGATGCAGCCACCAACATGCTTGAAAATATGAAGAGTTGTACTCAGTGATGTGTTGGATTTGTATTCAGGAGATGAAGTTAATTTCTTTGCCACATTGTTTGTAGTTTTACTTTTAGTGCCTTATTGCAAACAGGATGCATGTTTAGGAACATTTGTATTCTGTACAGGCTTCCTTCTTTGCACTCTCAATTAGGTTAGTATTGTGGAGTAACTACAATGTTGTTGATCCATCCTCAGTTTTGTCCTATCACAGCCATTTAACTCTGTAACTGTTTTAAAGTCATTATTGGCCTCATGGTGAAATCCTAGAGTGGTTTCCTTCCTCTCCGGCAACTGCGTTAGGAAGGACGCCTGTATCTTTGTAGTGACTGAGTGTATTGATACACGATCCAAAGTGTAATTAATAACTTCACCATGTTCAAAGGGATATTTAATGTCTGCTTTTTTTTTTTTTTTTTACTCATCTACCAATAGGTGCCCTTCTTTGCGAGGCTTTGGAAAACCTCCCTGGTCTTTGTGGTTGAATCTGTTTGAAATTGACTGCTCGACTGAGGGACTTTACAGATAATTGTATGTGTGGTGTACAGAGATGAGGTAGTTGTTTAAAAATCATGTTAAACACTTAATGCACACCGTGGGTTCATGCAACTTATTATGTGACTTGTTAAGCAAATGTTTACTCCTGAACTTATTTAGGCTTGCCATGACAAAGGGGTTGAATACTTATTGACATTTCAGCTTTAAATGATTTATTAATTAAGAAACATTTCTAAAAACATAATTCCACTTTTACATTATGGGGTATTGTGAGTGTGTAGGCCAGTGACCCAAAATCCATTTTAAATTCAGGCTTTAACACAACAAAATGTGAATACTTTATGAAGGCGCACTGTACATCTCTGGCATTGTGTGTTGTGATAAATGCAGTTGCTCGTCAGTTGGCCTCTGCCTGATATTAGAAGAACAATGAAGTGGTGGTAATGTGGTAATATCCCCAGTCCCATTCTCCTCTGAGTCCACCTGTAGCTATTAGCTGTCTGTTCTGTGATGGGGATGGGATTAGGACCCATCTGCTAGTGAAGTACTGTAAGCTAGTAGAGAGCCAGAGACCAGACCACTCCATTATGTGTTATCAGATGGGCCTATACATTCATTTTCTCATAAAGACCAGCAGACTCCTCTCTCCTTACTTTACATTAGCCCACTTAGTACTTTGGGGACCAGGCAATTTCATGAACTAAATTAGGTGGTTACCGTGGTCCCTGTCTACTGGAATTCCCATAATTGGAGTGAAGCTGCTTGTATCTGGATTGCAGTAGGGTTTCAGATGAGGTACAGGGGTAAAGAATATTCAATTTCCAATGTCTATACGGCCACATTAGCCCAGCTCTCATTAGTGTAGCGTTTTTTTTTTCTCTCCTCTTTCTCTGACATGAAAGTCTTGTCAGTTGCCCTTGAGACCCGCTGTATTCTCCTGACTTAAACTAGGAATTGTGGGTCCTCTCTTTGCTGAGGGTATCAGTGTCTGAGTTCTTAGCACTCCTTGGCACAGTGATCAGACTTGATCCATATGTGAGCAGAGGATGGCTCTAAACCCCTCTGCGCTGGCCTTTCATGCCCAGATAAAGGGCTTCCTCTCTGGGCAAATGAGCAGTGCCCATGCTGTGCCTTCTGGAGATCAGAAGGGGGACTGAAATTATATTAGAACCATAGGGCCCTCTTTAATGTTACCAAATGCTGCCCAGCATCAGGCCACATAGATTAAATTGGTCCTCACTCTAATCTAAGCTGTAAGTGGGGAAAGTATTATTCATGTATGATTATGAAGAAAATGGGACAGCAGACATGACACATGAAGTCATTTAAAGTGACAGTTATCACTGTCAATGAATTCCTTTGCCTAGCATCCTGCTGAATCTAAGCTGTAAGTGGGGAAAGTATTATTCATGTATGATTATGAAGAAAATGGGACAGCAGACATGACACATGAAGTCATTTAAAGTGACAGTTATCACTGTCAATGAATTCCTTTGCCTAGCATCCTGCTGATTTTGTTTAGATGGAGCTAATCTAGCCTACAGTACAGTATTATTTTGAGCAAGCTCCTCCGTTATTGTCTGTGGTCTGCTATCACTGTAATCTAATATGTGCCTAATGTACTGCACTAACATTAATGGAAACTTGCAGTTTTTCTCAATTTCAGTATCAAAACTACTACCAATACCAGTTAGTGTCCCAGTGTTTCCTGACAAACTGCATGGCTATTCCCTGGAAAAACCAGGGAAAACACAGACAGAGATTTAGGGAGAAAGAGCTGGATGCTCCATGGGACAGCTGTGTGTTCTGCTGCTCTCGTTATCTCCAGCAGGAGAGCAGAACAGATTGCCTCCAGCGGGCCTACTGGGCCTCTTTCCTCTGGAAACACAAACCTTACTAGGGAGAGAGGCTGGCTGGCTGGTTGGCTGTGTTTCTCTGTCTACTTTAAACTGCAATGGTCCCTCAGGATAGCTATGAGATTAAAGTTCCAACATTTGTGTAACCGATACAGAACCGAAGAGAGCAAGTTGGGCTTCCTCTATCCTGTGGAAAACAAGTCTTATCTTCTCCCATTGAGTTGCCAGTCATCTATGTACATTCTAATATGTAGCCCTCTAGTCTGCTGTTTTTAAAACACAGGTTCATTGGGAGTGGGAGTTTTTCTTCCAACCTGCATCGCTGCTGATGGAAAAGGTTTTTCAAGGCGCTTGCTCTTGACAAACATTAAATTAAAAACTATCCCTTTTCACCGGCCAGACTTTCTCTATTTGGTTCAAAGGCGGATGATGTTTAATAGTCTCTGCCTTGCCCTGAAAGCATTTTGTTTTATTCCCTCTTACTACCTTTACCCTTGTCAAGGCATCGCTTCTTTCTCACTGGTTCCTTGAATCTTCAAGCATTAATTGTGCCTTTTGTGTAAGAGGCCCAGCTATTCTTTGATTTTTCCTGACACTAACCAGAGTCCAAGCTCTTATTACTAAAGTCATTATTTGTCTTCTTTGAAGGTCAGATGAGAGAAGCAGGGATGAGTCTTTATGATACAGACAGACAGGGCTATGGTCCCACCCTGACACTCTGCTCCAAGACTGTATTCCCAACAGGAACAGCTTATTATGTTCTGTTAGTTTGTGTGTCAGCTTGCATTGGTGTGTATGTTTTGAGTGGGTTTCTCTCACACATTTGAGCATTGACTTCCTTCCTACCCCCAACTGAATAGAGTTGAGTTGACCACCCTTCTTCAGCCACCTAACCGGACCTTTCTCCTCCAGGTGAGAAGAGCACACTGGCCCACGGCTCGGTGGTGGATGGCAGGTTTGAAGGGTTCATCCAGACCCACCAGGGCATGTACTACGTGGAGCCCTCGGAGAGGTACCTCGGAGACAAGGAAGTGCCCTACCACTCAGTCATCTACCACGAGGGGGACATCGGTGAGTACACTTGATTCACTGCTCTCCTCTGCCAGTCACCCTGCAGGCCTGCTGTAGTAATGGTGCCAACATCACAGCACTGAAATTAGTTATGGCTGTCATTAATGAAATAGGTATTTTATAGACTTAAAGGACATGTTCTTTTAATGCTTTTGCTATATTGATTCAGACCACGTTGCCCATACAATATGACTGGCTGTGTGTATAGGTGTTGATCGTTTTTTTTTGTGATGTAGTTTTAGAAATTAGGTGTTCATTATCCTATTCAGCAGCTGGAAAACAATTTTTGTGCAGGCAAAGATGGTTATTGTTGGAAGCACAGTAGATGGCTTGTTAACACCACAGTACTCTGTCAGTGTTATTCGCTTTGAAACGCCCTTTTTTTCCATCATGAGCATGAAATGGATTGAATTGGCTGTAGCAGCTCTAAATAGCAGTACCATGGCTGTGCTCTTTTTAATTACAATTGTTGTCAGCCACTGACAGCAGTGACTAATCCATGCTGGCTCATTTGTCCCAGCTTTTCTCTCTCCACCTCTGCTACATACACATCCTTCCATATTATAGAGAACAGTAGGCGTCACACTGTTACAGGACAGGGACTTTGGATAGAGCGTGACACCGAAAGGCGTTATTTTTATTTTATTTTTTTATTTTTTTTCTCTGCTGGAGGTATTTCTAGTAAGTAGAGATATGGACGATGATGAATGGATGAATGTGTGCCTAAATGGACTGAAGGATGGGAATGAAGGATGAGGGGGTGGGACAGAACAGGTTTCTCTAGGCTTTGAGGTAAGATCTTAAAGGCTGTGGAGTGCATACTGAGCAGAGTGGAGGTCTTACGGTTCAAATAAAAATTCTGAGCTGTCAGAGGAGAGGTCTATCCAAGGGGAGTTTACATTGGGCATTTAGCCAGGCATAAGGTCAAGTCGAGGTCATGTCAGATGAACTGTGGAATGGGTCAGAGGAAAGGGAGCTGAGGAGGGTTACACTGGGACACTGCGGCAAGACACACACACACACACACAGGGTCAGGGTTAGGCTGAGCCCTGATGATTGATGCGGAGTCAGGATGAGACGCCAATGACAGTGCCAGGGAGCGAATCAGATTGATCTGATTTGTGGGTGTGGCTAAGGTCCAGAGACCACTGACCCCACTCATCCCAGTACAGGCCAGAGAGCAGGCAGGGAGGAAGCAGCGTGCAGGCCCACCCTGTGTTGCTTGGCCCTCTCGTCCTCAGGTGGGGCTGATTCACAGCTGACACACACACACACACACACAACCAGCCCAGCATGAGCCTGCAATCAGAGAATCTTTCTGTTCCACTTCTTCTGCACAATGTAGGCCTTCTCTCTCTCTCTCTCTCTCTCTCTCTCTCTCTCTCTCTCTCTCTCTCTCTCTCTCTCTCTCTCTCTCTCTCTCTCTCCTCCTTTCCCTTTTATTTTATTTTTTCTCTTTGTCATTTTCTATGTCTGTATGAGGTGGCAAGAAAGCGCTCACCCTCTTCCTCCTCCCATCCCTCTTTTTCTGTGTCTGTTTATCTGAGGGTGTGAACATAGCTTTTCTGTTCCTCTTCCCTTTCTCTGTCCCTCAGTGTCATATCCCATGACATGATGATCTGAACCGCTCAATAATACTGCAGGGCTTGGTGACTGCCACAGTACCTGCCGTGAGGTAGTTATGCCCTACCCATGTTTTGTGCTCTTCACATCTTTCTTCTTCTTTCCTTAGCAGATTATATTGCCTGAGACGTTACATGAAGGGCCCCATTTTCATATTTCTTCCTTCACTAATCTATGAAGTGAATGCCGGTGCCCCAAACTGAGATTTTCTGTCAAGTCATGCTGCCGTGTGAAGTCAGGTCATAGCACTGATGGCAGCTCTCTTTATAGACACTCATTTGTGCCACCAGGCATCACCATGGGTTAACATGCTCCACACTGCCTCCTTGTGGTACATCATATTTTATATTTGCATAGCCTGTCATGTTATCAGCAGTACACATAGTTGAGTCATTTATGTAACTTTGGCTACATTCCTATGACACAATGAAGTATCACATCTATATTGATACAAGGGGACTGGGTAAAGACAATCTTCCAATAGACCTGTTTGAGAACTTACATTTTAGTCATTTGGCAGACACTCTTATGCAATTAGGGCATTCCATTCAGTGTAACATTCAGGTTTCAGCAGTTGTTGTTTTATTCAAACTGCTGTGTCTTTATCAACCTATTAATGAGTCTCTCCTCACAGATATCCTTTCTGCACTGGGATGTTTTCAAAGACATTAAAGACGCACTTCAAACAGGTTAATTTTGTGGGGGAGGCTTTTTTCCTTGAAGAAACTGCGGCGCCTAATTTTAGAATGATCTTTCCTGTTGAAGCCGGTTTTGGTGAGCGAGAGGAAGGAATGGCGGATGGATGGAATAAAGAATGAAAAGGCGTGACTGACTCTGTGACTCCCATTTGCCCCTGCTTTCACATCTTTGTCTTTCTTCACTTCTCGTTCGCAAAGGCCTTTGTATTAGCATCTGAATGAGAGGGCATTCACTACAGGGACAATGACGGCTTTCTGTCTGGAAGTGGAGCACACATTGTCAGGGCAGAATGTTTTGTTGTTCAGTCAATCCGGTCGGTCCAGTACAGAGCCATTCTCCTCAACTGAAATAGCTACATCACTCAACTGGGCCTAAAATATCTCCCGCTGCACTTTTCTGCCATCGAAGAGTGTGAATTAAAATGTCTTTGTCCAAATTTGTCTGAGCAGAGGAGGAGGGTAGGAAGGTTGAGGGGGTGTGAAACGCTGTGTAGTGTTTATGTGTAGGAAGCAGAGCTAAGTGTGTGGTTGTGTGTGTGTGTGTGTGTGTGGTTTTGTCAGGACTGAGTTTGTGTTCTTTGGGACTGAGTGTGTATATCAATTTCAAGGCAATACTAATTGAGTGTATGTAAACTTCTGACCCACTGGGAATGTGATGAAAGAAATAAAAGCTGAAATAAATAATTCTCTCTACTATTATTCTGACATTTTACATTCTTAAAATAAAGTGGTGATCCTAACTGACCTAAGACATGGAATTTTTACTAGGATTAAATGTCAGGAATTGTGAAAAACTGAGTTTAAATGTATTTGGCTAAGGTGTATGTAAACTTCCGACTTCAACTGTGTGATATGGATATACAGCGGGTGAAATAAGTATTGAACACGTCACCATTTTTCTCCCAAAGGTGCTATTGACATGAAAGTTTCAGCAGATGTTGGTAACAACCCAAGTAATCCATACATACAAAGAAACCAAAACAAATAAAATCAGAAATTAAGTTGTGTAATAATGTGAAATGACACAGGGAAAAAGTATTGAACACATGAAGAAAGGGAGTTGCAAAAAGGCATGGAAAGCCAAGACAACAGCTGAAAACTATCAGTAATTAAAAAGCAATCCAGCCCCCTGTCAGTGCAAATTAATGTCAGCTGGTTCAGTCCCAACTGATGGCCTACAAAAGGTCTCATTGCCAAGGTGTCACACAAGACACATCTCATGATGGGTAAAAGCAAAGAGCTGTCTCAAGACCTTCGCAACCTAATTGTTGCAAAACATAATGATGGCATTGGTTATAGGCGCATTTCTACGCTTCTGAATGTTCCAGTGAGCACTGTTGGGGCCATAATACGGAAGTGGAAAGACAAACATTTCACCATAAATATGCCTCGACCAGGTGCTCCTCGCAAGATATCTGACAGAGGAGTGAAAAGAATAATCAGAAGAGTTGTCCAAGAGCCAAGGACCACTTGTGGAGAGCTTCAAAAAGACCTGCAATTAGCAGGTACTGTTGTCTCAAAGAAAACAATAAGTAATGCACTCCACCGCCATGGCCTGTATGCACGCTCACCACGCAAGACTCCATTGCTGAAAAAAAAGCATGTTGAAGCTCGTTTAAAGTTTGCTGCACAACATTTGGAAAAGCCAGTGAAATACTGGGAGAATATAGTGTGGTCAGATGAGAGCAAAATTGAACTGTTTGGATGTCATAATACAGGAGAAATGGCACTGCACATCACCCTAAAAACACCATACCAACAGTGAAGTTTGGAGGTGGGAACATCATGGTGTGGGGCTGCTTTTCAGCAAATGGTACTGGCAAACTTCACATAATTGAAGGAAGGATGAATGGGCAAATTTACAGAGACATTCTTGACAAAAATCTGCTGCCATCTACCAGGATGATGAAGATGAAACGAGGGTGGACATTTCAGCAAGACAATGATCCCAAACACACAACCAAGGAAACTCTCAATTGGTTTGAAAGAAAGAAAATAAAGCTGCTAGAATGGCCCAGCCAATCACCTGACTTAAATCCCATTGAAAATCTATGGAAAGAACTGAAGATCAAGATTCATAGAAGAGGCCCACGATTTGAAGACTGTTTGTGTGGAAGAATGGGCCAAAATCACACCAGAGCAATGCATGCAACTAGTTTCTCCATAAAGCAGGCGTCTTGAAGCTGTCATTACCAACAAAGGCTTTTGTACAAAGTATTAAATAAATATCAGTAAGTGTGTTCAATACTTTTTCCCTGTGTCATTTCACATTATTACACAACTTAATTTCGGAACTTATTTGTTTTGGTTTCTTTGTATGTATGGATTACTTGGGTTGTTATCAACATCTGGTAAAAATGTCATGTCAATAGCACCTTTGGAAATATATTTACTGAGAAAAATGGTGACGTGTTCAATACTTATTTCACCCGTGCATGTACTGTAATTACGTGATCCTAGTTGTAGGATTGATTGCTTGTGTTTACTGGTGTGTGCTTTTGTTGTGATTAGGGGGGCTTTCGCTATTGACTAGAGCAGTGGCATCGACTGTGTATTGTGTACGTTAGGGAAAAGACGCGGTGACAGTGGAGAGGGGAGACATCTATTGAAGCGTTCAGTCAGCGTTATTGACTGCATTTCACTATGTTACTATCTGGGGACAACTAGGGAAGAGAAGAATCACTGCTAGGAACTGATCACAGAGAAGTCTGACCTGATGTAGGATCTGATCCAAAGCCATGTTTTATTATGAGCACATTGTACAGTAACAGCCTGATTGATGATGGCATATGCATTGTTATTCTGTGTATTCAGGGTTATTGTATTGTGGTGTATAGGTTAAAACATTCAAAGTGCTGAGTGTGGGATTGTGCTTGCCTGTGTTTTGAAGTCTTGTCTCATGGCCACGTAACCTAACCAGGAAAAAGTAGCATACCCAAAAGAGACTGCCTGCATCCCAGGGTGTCCTCCATACCTGTCCCCAACCCTGCGTCTTCGTCCTGGAACACACTTTGTTCTGTAGGGACTGACAACATCAGACAGAGAGAATGACAGAAGTAGTTTGGTGTGAATAGATAAAGCCAACTAGGGAAGAAGTAGAAAGCACTGTTATCCTGTTGACTAAACGTAATTGGAGTTCATTAGCATTCACGCCTGCTGTGAAGGTAAAGAGTGTAGATTACAAAAACCCATTATACGAGTTTTCAGATTTCCACAGGCAATTATGTCTCTCTGCTAAGAGTTCTGTGTCACTATGGTTGACTCATTTTCATTAGTGTTTCACTGTGCAGTTCTGTGTTCTGCATAGTGATCGCTGGGCTCATTCTACAGGGGAGCTCTGTACTATGATGAGACTGTCTGCTTGTTTATTGGCTCATTTAGGAACAGGATGGTGATGACAGGGAGGGTGCTCTCCAACTTGCTTGCTGGCTGCTCTTTTATTTTTTTATTTAACCTTTATTTAACTGGGCAAGTCGGTTAAGAACAAATTCTTATTTGCAATGACGGCCTTACCCGGCCAAACGCCGCCCTATGGGACTCCCAATCACAGCCCGCTGTGATACAGCCTGGAATCGATCCAGGGTCTGTAGTGACGCCTCTAGGTGACATCAGAGCAGAGTCAATAGATTTGAATTGGATGCGTTAATCAAAATGAATCAATTAGAAAATTGGATCTGTGCACATGCTTGATCTGTGCACCTGCTTTACAGTGTTCTTGATGATCACCATGTTACTGCTTTGGTCCCATTGGGAATGCTCCACCAGCCAGCCAGTACACAGAGGGACACGGCACCACATGCTGTTCTGGGCAATGGCATCATTTCTCAGCAGAGGGCAAGGATACGGTCACTGCTTAGATGTGGGTTTAAATCTGTGGACTCTGTGGCAGATGCTGTGGTATCTCAGACCATTCTTTGACATTGATCTGTGTTAGTAATTGTGAAAGTGTATTGCTGAATACTGGACTTTTCTGGGTACGGTGTTTGCAAGTAGTGTTGCTCCTTATTGAGTCTGGTGTTTTCCAGAGCCTCTGGCAGAGGAAGGTAGAGATAAGTTGAGTAGTGAGTGAGTCAGTGACATGTAATTTGGGAGGAAGACAGCTATGTTACTCTCCAGCTTGGAGAAGGAGACGCCAGCGGTGAGCAGAGGGTTATTCTTTCAGTTAGCGTAGACAGTCTGAGTATTAGGCCTTGTTACACACACAGATAGAGAGACTGTGTTAGGTCTTAAAAGAGACTGTGTGTGTGTGTGTGTGAGCGTGAGCGATTTATCTGTCCTAATGCACTGTGACATATAATGCTCTGAAACATATCTCCACCCTCAGGTGAATGTGAGTGTTTGCGGCTAGGGATAATAAGGTTGTTACTTGTATGTTTTAGAGGGCCTTGCATAGAGTAGATGAGGCCACACGATGGCTACCATCATATACAACCTTTTTATTTCCCCTTCTAAACCGGTTTAGCCTGAAGCTGAGAGAACCGATATTACTGGTGATATGGTGGAGCTCATATTGATGGTTTCCTCTTCTCCTCCCAGATTACCCTCATAAGTATGGCTCAGAGGGGGGCTGTGCTGACCACTCAGTGTTTGAAAGAATGAAGAAGTACCAGGCTTCAGCTATGGAGGAGCCTCTCAAGGTGAGCTGATAACACCCCACTGTGAAACCAACCCTATAGTTATACAGCATTCACCACTACTGTACAACCATGTACACATTCTGTACACAGTACTGGAGGACCATACAAACCACCTCACATCTTCTTGCTCCATGGTAAAATAACAGTTAGCATGATAAGGAAACATGGAAGTGATTAACTCCAACTTGTTATTGGAGCTGTAACGAGAGCCAGATTCCTCTTATTGTTCCTGGGTTCTTATCCCTGTCAGCACTGTGGAACATTGGATGACTGAGTAAAGTAATGTCACAGATCATCTGGCAGGGTGAGGCGTTAGTGTTCTCTTTCTCTCAGGGGATGAGTCAGACCAGACCAGGGGTGTGTCAGGAAATGTTTCCCCATGTTCTGGAAGGCCTCTCCCTACTCCCTTCAGAAGCCAGGGGCGTCTTTCTCCACATTTGAAGACATGGGATTTTTCCCTGACCAAATTGGCCGAAATCCTTCTCATGTCGTTTCTTAGTCTTGGGCTCTCTTTTTTTCTACCTCCCGCTATCTCCCCTATCTCTCTTCTTCCAGCTCCCCTCTTTCCACCTCACTCTCCCTCACATCCATTTCTCCCTCATAGTTGACTAATGGTAGTTGTTCCTCTGGTTGTTGTCTCTGCAGGAGCCCAGCAGTGTGGTGGAGGAGGAGGAGAGGTTCCATGAACATGGTCCAGTGATCCTGAGGAAGAAGAGAGCAGCTCAGATGGAGAAGAACACCTGCCAGCTCTTCATCCAGACTGACCACCTTTTCTTCAAGTACTACGGCACCAGAGAGGCTGTCATCGCACAGGTACTGAGGGTGTACACACACTAGGGCTGTCCCCGACTAAAAAAGATCTTGGTTGACCGAGAGTCATCTGTTCTTTCAACTAATTGGTCTACATTTTTAAACATGTATTTTTCCATATATATACACACCCTATGTGTTTGAATAAAATCCATTATATCCACTGAGCTTGTTTGGTGCTTTAAGCTCACTGTTTGATTAAATAATGAAGACACACAAATGACTCAAGAATGGAGCCCGATGGCCATGCTGTGTTCAAATGAAATGACGTGCGTGCCTGTGTGACTGGTGCACGTTGTCTCTCTCCTCCCTGCTGCAGAGAACAGGCAGCACAGCACAGCACAGCACAGCAAGTGTTTATCACAGTGTCTGTGCTGAAGCTGCAACATAATTACAGCCATTTCGTTTCTAACTTGTTTCTGACTGAAAGGTTCTGTAACCGAAATACCTAATTTGTTTAGAAAAAACATTCCCTATTCCCTCAACCCTTGCTCTCTCTACGTGACACATGTATGCATTGCATGTACGTGACCAATAGGGCCTGACCTGTAGCATATCATAATCATATCAATAAATTGGTTATAACAAACTCTGAACACTGTAACACATGACAGCAAAATGGATGAGGAGGACATGAAAAGTGCAGTTCAAGTGCAGTCGCAAAAACCAAAGCGCTATGATAAAACTGTCTCTCATGAGGACTGCCACAGGAATGTAAGACCCAGAGTTACCTCTGCTGCAGTTCATTAGAGTTACCAGCCTCAGATTGCAGCCCGAATAGATGCTTCACAGAGTTCAAGTAACAGACACATCTCAACATCAACTGTTCAGAGGACACTGCGTGAATCAGGTCTTCATGGTCGAATTGCTGCAAAGAAACCACTACTAAAGGACACCAGTAAGAAGAGACTTGCTTGGGCAAAGAAACCCGAGCAATGGACATTAGACCAGTGGAAATCTGTTCTTTGAATGAGTAGGTGTGTCCAAACTTTTGACTGGTATTGAATATGGATGACAGTTAGGTTATTGATTATTGACCTAATTAAGTTGGTTTCCTCTCTCCTCAATTAAGGCAAGGGCTGTTTCCTTGACTCCTCACTCCACTGCTGCCTCCGTTACATTGTTCTCAACACCAATATGCTGGTTAACTTCGCTATTATGCACATAGCAACATATAGGGAAAGGCACCAATTCAACGGCGCACTGAAGATTACATTTCAGAACCGTGGACAGAGACTGCTATTCAGCGTGGGAGAAAGCACATTTGTAATATAATATTATTACATTTATTAGTGTTGCACCATTATTCTTACATAATGTAACCATTTACAATTTCAGTAGCACACGTCTTAGAGGGATGGACACTGCCATCCCAGTGGCCTCCGCAATGGATTAGTTCACTGAGACAGGCGCGAATCATACAGGTGTCTTGTGCACCATGAAAATATATCAATTTGCACCTGCTGGTTTATTTGTCACGTGCGCCGAATACAACAGGTGTAGACCTTACAGTGAAATGCTTACTTACAAGCCCTAACCAACAGTGCAGTTTCAGTAGAAAATAAGTATTATGTAAACAAGAGAGGTAAAGAAATAAACAGTAAAGTGACAGTAAAAAATATATACAGGTGGTACCGGTACAGAGTCAATGTGCAGGGGCACCGGGTAGTTGGGCTAATTTAGGTAATATGTACATGCAGGTATAGTTAAAGTGACTATGCATAGATGATAAACAGAGAGTAGCAGCAGTGTGAAGAAGAGAGGTTGGGGGGGACAGTGCAAATAGTCCGGGTAGCCATTTGATTAGCTGTTCAGGAGTCTTATGGCTTAGGGGTAAAAGCTGTTGAGAAGCCTTTTGGACCTAGACTTGGCACTCTGGTACCGCTTGCCATGCGGTAGCATAGAGAACAGTCTATGACTGGGGTGATAATTTTTAGATCCTTCCTCTGACACCGCCTGGTATAGAGGTCCTGGATGGCAGGAAGCCTATTGACCAAACAATCGACAGAATGGGGTCAGCCCTAACATACACACACACTCTGAGTCATTCAGCAGGGGAAAACCAGGGCCTGCCATTTAATTCCGGCAGGAGAAATGGATTACAAACAGAATAGTTTTTGTCTGTGGGTCTGATCAGTTGTTGTTGGCTTCCTTCAGCCAGCCAGCCCAGCAGAGCAGACTTGTGCCCTTCTGACTGTTATATAGTCTAATGAATCAGATGCAGAGAAAATGCTGCCTTCCACAGTAGAGGGTCCAGTTAAAGGAGAGGCTAGCTGATTTAAAATGTAATTTCTGTGGACACTCACTCTCTCCATAGGTGAGATAAAGACAAAGTTTCAGTGTAATGATGAAGTAAATGTGTTCGTTATTATAGCGGTTTAACTCTGAGACTAGAGGCTTGTTTATAGGATGGGCTGGACAGTGTGGAGCAAATCTTCAACATATTGTGTTCATTGGTGGGGTAACAGACATGTCATGTCTTTAATGTCATGCTATGATTTATCTGATGTTCTCTCTGCAGTGCAGTTGTTCCAAAGTTCTCATAATCTAATGGTGACTGTTTTATTCTCTAGATCTCCAGCCATGTAAAGGCCATTGACTCTATCTACCAGGGTACTGACTTCCTGGGCATCCGCAACATCAGCTTCATGGTCAAAAGGATCAGGGTGAGTTTGTGTTCAGGCCTGGGGGTGTGTGGGTGGTGGATACCACTATTTGCCTCACTCATCAGTATTCCACCACACTCCAAAGGACCTAATAAATCCTTAAAATCCTCAGGTGAAAACTAGCTGCCATTTTAAAGTAGGGAGCTCTGGGCCCCATTCCAAAATCAATTCAAAACACCTCTCACAAAAGGTTTCTCTGGGGCCAAGGAGCTGGCAACTTTTTAAGTAGAATAATTTCTCTATCTGTCTAAAGCCTTTTCCCACTCTCTTCAAACTTACATTAGCATAGTTACCTTTAGCAATCATTATAGTGATGTAGACACAGGGGCCGTTATGTGCGAAGTCTCTTCTCCAATACAGGGACCTGTTACTGTAGGCCCCCCCAACAGAGTTCCTGTCTGTTCCCCTATCTTGTTTGTGTCTGTGTCAGGGTTACTGTTAGCCGGTAATAGCTTGCTTTTGGCCAATAAAAAATAAAAAAGCCAATAAGTAAAATTGCCGCCGGTGAATTGTCTAGGAGAAGAAGAAAAAATTCCATTCCGAATTAATGCGTTTTAGCCTAATCATTGAAGGAAATACCAGTCGATGGAAATACATTTAGCGGTCTATAGGTTAATTTGCTTCATTTAGTGGAATTGAATTGGCACTTGTGTACAGTATATTTGTTATGTAGGATTATCTTATTTATTACAAGCATACAGCATACAGATACTTTTAATGGAAATCTGTCAGACAGCACGAGAGCTGCTGCTACAACGTCTCAAATGGCAAATGCACAGGCAAGGGAAGGTAAGCTTCATCAGTGTGTCACACACCACTTTGTAATGACCTGAAGGCAGTATGCATTTCTAAAACATATACTTAGTTGTTTGAAACCTGAACGTTTTTCTACATATTATGAGGCATGTCTTACCTTGGAAGGCCTCTCCCTACTTCAAAGTAGCCTAGTCAAAAACATATCCGTGGAGACAATTATTTTATATCAACTTTCTTTCATTGTCCAGTAGCCGAAGGCAACGGCCTAGTCATATTAGTAACCCATGCTAGTTGTAGCATAATAGATCTCCCCTCTTGCTAAATTTCTAACAGTTATTTCACATGAAACCACTTGCATGTGCGGTGAGCTTTTTCCCCTCTAATTGCATTATGGAACGAACATTCACGCGTGGCTTACTGCCTTGTGTGCATTGCTGCATTTATAATGTAAATCAATAATAGTTTCTCAACATTTTAAGCTAAACGTTCTGATCTGTTGCATCAGACTCATTGCTTTTCTTTTCTTTTTTATTCTCTGTCCCAGAGTCTGTTTGGAATAGGCTATTTGTTTATCGACAAGCTGATCAATAGAATAGGTAACCTTTTCTACTATGGGGGACAGTAGATTGACATAGGCTAGTGATTTTGCTGTTTGTTACTCATCTTGTTGGCTGAGGAAAAGTACATGTGGACAGTTATTCTAACATCAAAGTGTGCTTCAGAATTCAGTAAGAAGCAACTCACATTGTTGCATTCTCGATTTGCATTTTCTGTTAATATGAATTAACATAATCTAAATGTGATTTCTGTCATTCTGAGCACCGTGGGTGGACGCCCAAATGCATATGGGTCCAGTAAATTTCTCAAATGTCCGTTAAATTAAAATGCTGCCGGTCAAATGTCCGGTGCCACATTTTCCTAATGGAAACCTGTGTGTGTGTGTGTGTGTGTGTGTGTGTGTGTGTGTGTGTGTGATTACCTACTCATGACTTATTCAATGAGCCCATTCCTCTCGATCTCTTCAGATAAACACGACCAGTGATGAGCGGGACAACACCAATCCGTTCCGCTTCGCTAACATCGGGGTGGAGAAGTTCCTGGAGCTAAACTCAGAACAGAACCATAATGACTATTGCCTGGCCTACGTCTTCAGCGACAGGGACTTTGACGACGGGGTGCTGGGCCTGGCCTGGGTCGGAGCTCCTGCAGGTACATACACACACACACACACACACACACACACACGCCAATTGAACTTGTGTACTGCACTCATTGGCATGAAGACTCTCAGGGTAGGAGTTCAGTTGAGAATTAAAAAAGAGAACTGAGAAGAGTGGACATTCATGCCTACTTAAAGAGTAGGAAGGTATAGGATCCAAGACGTCACCCAAGTGTTCAGTGGTCTGTGAGAGACTCCCTGGCTCCAGTATCTCTAATGGGATCGCTCCATTGTAAGGAGGAGAGGAAGCAGAAGCTGTGCTGCAGGTTCCCTGCTCTTCCCTCTGTTCTGCACTCTGCAGATGTTTATCAGAACACTCAGTGAACCTCAGTGTGTCCATTAACCCCAGCACAAGCCTTCTGATAAGCTGCTCCATCTCAGTCACTGCATTATCCCCACTTTCTCTCTTTCTCCCCAACCTCTCTCTCGTTTCACCATGTCTGTAATTTAATTTTCAAGGCCGAGGAGGACTGGATTTGCCAAGGAATCTTCTCCACGCTGTTCCCACTTGAAATGCATTTTTAAGTTGTCAAATGTTTGGCCCCTCAGCACTTTTCTGTGATTTCTCCCTCCCTGGGTGTTTGTCAAAACTGCAGCATTCTCCAAACCAGATTCACCCAAGGACAAAACAGCTACATACAGAGTCCTTCTCCTGAAGGAAGTTCTTAGATGTTTGTGGAATGTGAAACAGTCCATGGAGATGATCACACACCCCTTTCTATAGCCTGCAGTTGGGTCTCCCTCTGATCTCCCCCAACCCCATAGTGGTGACAGGCTGTCAGTCAGTCAGTAGTGTGGGCCATGAGAGGGGAGAAATCAATGAGACAGCCACAGCAAACAGACAGAAATGACCCTGTCACACACACACACAAGTGTGCTCTCCAGTGACATGGCTGACCCAGAGCTCTACAGTGCTGGCTGACGGGTCATAATAAGATAGAACAGGAGTCCATTCAGATGCAGGCTGTGCCTGGTTCGGGATATCCTCACAGTAATAGTCAAGAGGTAGATAGATAGGTACTTTATTGATTCCCGAGGGGAAATTTCTTTGTCAAGCAGCTAAGAAAAACACAGGACAGGTGCAAAATGCCAGAACGAAATACACAAAAGACAGATACATGATACATAGTGCGGCAGTATAAAAAAAGTCTGGAGTACAAAAAGCTATAAAAAGGCATTGAGTGGTAAGTGAAAAAAGGATACAATTATTGCAAAAATATTTGCATGGTTAACTATACAGGTCCATGGCAGAAAAAGATACTTAAATAGCTAAATGTGCGTATGATATAAATGAGGGTAATAATAGTTTACTTAATATACAGGTAGAGAGAGTGGACAGTACTGTAGTTTAACTCCAAGTTCACATGTTACTGCTATAGGTTTCTTTCATTGAGCAGCAGCCCCAGAGGTCAGAGTTCAGGCTGTGTTTTCCTTCATGAAGGGTCCGTGTCAGTTGGCCGAGGTATCGTCAACATGTCTTGATTAACTTCTGACTCAGAATCCAGGATGAAAAACAACAACAAACACTAGCAATCAATACAGACAAATAAGCAATGTTCTAAACAGGCTGAATCGATCTGGGTCTGTAGAGCTGTAGAGGGAGGCTGTGGGCTAGTAGAGAAGAGATCTGACTAGAACACTCAAGTAGCGTCGACTGCGAACAAACAGTCACAAGAGACACCAGTCAGGCCTGGGTAATGGGCTTCTTAATGGATTTTATCCATTATCACACACTCATCGGACTTCAATGGGAGCATTCCTCCTACACACACACACACACAAATATGTGCCTATACTGTAAAGTGCATTGGTTTCACGTTTCTGTGTGCCTAAAAGCTGTTGTGGTCAAAGGTGCGGCCTCCTTATGTCTAAGCACACAGGCTATTCTCAGATAAAGATGTCGCCACTGCCTGGTATTCCAGCAGAGCCCCAGTCCTCCTATTCTGGCTGGTTAGAAAATAGGAATCCTCTCTAGTCCACAGTTGTAGTAGAGATTGAACCTTGCTTATTTTTCTTTTTCTCTTTCTTTCTCTCTCTCGCTCTTTTTCTCGCTCTTTTTCTCTCCCTCTCCCTCTCAGCTTTATTGGCATGGGAAACATATGTTTACATTGCGAAAGCAAATAGATAATAAACAAAACAGTAAACATTACACTCACAAAAGTTCCAAAGGAATAGAGACATTTCAAATGTCATATGTCTATATACAGTGTTGTAACAATGTGCAAATAGTTAAAAGTACAAAAGGGAAAATAAATAAACATTCTCACTCACACACACACACACACACACACTCCGTAATCTCAGACAGGGCAGTGTTGAGTGTATAGTGCATGGGGGCCCAGAGGCAGACTGGCAGTGTGCCAACTGAATCTGATAGTACAGTAGGGTGGGGCAGGGGAACATATTCTGACACAGCTCTGTCTGCTACTGCTCACTACCACTATCTGAGCTGACTTTTAACACTCCCTTTGAACACAACGTGAAACTATTAAATCAAAACAGTCAACCAGGTTTCCCAAATTGATTGAGAAAAATCGAAGTGTGTGAGTATGCTCAACGCTCGCACTATACAGCTGACTGGCCATGTCTGTCGATGTGTGTGCTCCAGACAGTGTGTTTCTCTCTTGGAGAATGGGTAAGTGAGCGGGTTTAAATTGCCATTCTCAGCGACTGTGGAGCAGCGCCCTTCAGCTCCCCTGCTGTGCCCGAGCTGTCACTCTCCCCCTGCGGGCATATTCAATACCACCTGGCTGCCCTGCCCTGCTCTTCCTGCTGCTGTCTGTGTCTCTGTGTCTCACCTACAATGGTGGCCACTGGGCCCAAATGCCCTCTACCCCCCTACAGTAGCAAAGACTTGCTTATTCACTCCAGGCAGAGTATCAGGTTAAATTTACTCCAATAAGAGTGTCACTTAATTTCAGTACATCCTCAATGTCATGGAAACCCTCAATATAGTCTGGGTAGTTTGTTGGGTGCTATACAGTGTGAGAGAGTTCTCCTCCATGGTGTGTACTGTATATAATCTTGATGAGGGGTTTTACTGTGTTCTCAGGGAGCTCGGGGGGTATCTGTGAGAAGAGTAAGTTGTACTCTGATGGGAAGAAGAAGTCTCTGAACACGGGCATCATCACAGTGCAGAACTACGCCTCCCATGTCCCCCCCAAGGTCTCCCACATCACCTTCGCACATGAGGTTGGACACAACTTTGGCTCTCCGGTGAGTATTCTGGCCTGGGCCTTGTCTGGTTCTAGTCTGCTCTTTTATCTCAGTGCGCAGCTCTAACCGGATCAAACGGCACATGCCAATCAGCTGTGCATATACTTGATTAACACTTTGTTGAGATACTCACCATAGGATCTCTCTTGGATTAAAGTCACAGTAGTGGAGGAGACTATGTGAATGCCCTCTGTGGTGAGAGGAGAAGGATGCTCATTGCTTCCCTATGGTCTGACAGCATGACTCTGGGACAGAGTGCACCCCAGGAGAGTCCAAGGCCCAGGAGAAGAAGGAACAGGGTAACTACATCATGTACGCCCGAGCAACGTCAGGAGACAAGCTCAACAACAACAAGTTCTCCATCTGCAGCGTGAGGAACATCAGCCAGGTCCTGGAGAAGAAGAGGGGCAACTGCTTTGTGGGTAAGTGCTGTCTTTCTGAGGTGTCTGTGTGTGTGTGTGTGTGTGTCCGCACATGCACCTGCAGGCGTCCATCTTTGTATGTGCAAAGGAAGTGTAGGTGGGTGCGCTTGTCATTGGAATGGGCATACAAGGTTATGTGTCCTCTACTGCATCTCATTACTCCTTCCTGTGTGTGTTTTTGCAGAGTCTGGCCAGCCCATCTGTGGTAATGGTCTGGTGGAGGCAGGGGAGCAGTGTGACTGTGGTTACAGTGACCAGTGTAAAGACGAGTGCTGCTACAACGCCAACGAGGCCGACGGCAACAAGTGCAAACTCAAGCCTGGAAAAATCTGCAGGTAAGTGGTCAATAATGTACAATAAAATGTTTTTACGGTTAGTACTGTTTTATTTATTTATTTAATATAGTATTCAACTTGTGTGTGTTTCTGTTTCATACTTAGTAAAAAGTAAATTGAAGCTGACTTGGTATGTGTTCTCTGTTGTCAGTCCCAGCCAGGGTCCGTGCTGTACACCTACGTGCAACTTCAAGGGCTCCAATGATAAGTGTAGGGAGGAGTCAGAGTGTGCTGAACAGGGCATGTGTAATGGAGGCACTGCCCAGTGCCCCACCTCTGAACCCAAAGCCAACTTCACCGCCTGCCATGGAGAGACACAAGTCTGCCTCAACGGGGTATGGTCTAACTCTCTGACCAAACGTGTGTTGAAGTGCTTTAAATCATGATTATAGAGCATAGCTGACACTCACACCCTCTCTTTCTCTCTCCCCCTCTCTGTCGGCCAGGGCTGCTCTGGCTCCATCTGTGAGAAGTATGGTCTGGAGGTGTGCACCTGTGCCAGCATTGAGGGTACAGACGAGACTGAGCTGTGCCACGTCTGCTGTCAGGAGAGAAGTAAGTCTCTCTTATTTACCTGTTACCTTGATCATTGTTCCATTATGACATGTATCTTAAACCACCAAGACCCTGCAAAGACTGGGACTGTCCTGTTAGCAGTGACCTCACAGTGGTGTTCCCCGTCTCTCCTCCCCCACCCTGAAGTGAAACCCGACACCTGCAGCAGCACGGGCTCCGAGAAGTGGGCCCGCTTCTTCAGCAAGAAGATCACCACGCTGCAGCCCGGCTCCCCCTGCAACGACTTCAAGGGCTACTGCGACGTGTTCATGAGGTGTCGGCTGGTGGACGCAGACGGCCCCCTGGCCAGGCTAAAGAAAGCCATCTTCAACGCAGAGCTCTACGAGAACATCGCAGAGTGGATAGTGGTTAGTGTCCCAGGCCCAGCCAATGTCCCAATTCTACTGTAGCTACCCGTGTTGTTCACCCTACTGCTGAAAATCTCTCCCGTTGGCATTATAACTATTTCAGGCGCTAAATACACCTCTCTTTATAACATTTTCTTACCCGTTTCAATATGAAAGTTGTCCGACACTGAAAAAATATGCATAATCTGTGTTCTGTGTGTTCCAGGCTCACTGGTGGGCAGTGCTGCTGATGGGCGTTGCTCTCATCATGCTGATGGCTGGTTTCATCAAGATCTGCAGTGTCCACACACCCAGCAGCAACCCCAAACTGCCCCCACCCAAGCCACTGCCAGGTACGTCACGCCTCAACACTGGGGGAAAAACATCTCCCCAGCTAGACTGAAGATGGGGAGGGACCAGATTCATACTGTATCACAGTGTGTGTGTTTGGAATAAGTGTAACTCTGGATCATTTTATGCTAGGAGGTATGTGTCTGAGTGTTATGGTGTTGAGAGCAGTGTGTTTGTGTCTCCCATGCAGGCACGTTGAAGAGGAGGAGACAGCAGCAATCGAATGCCCAGCAGGCCCAGCAGCAGCGCAACCAACGCCAGCCCAGAGAGAACTATCAGTTGGGCCAGATGAGACGCTGAGACATTGGGCCTCTCTTTGCCTTGGTTCTTCCTAGTGCCTACAGTGGGAACACTTCACTCCAAAGAGTTACCTGTACCATTCATTGCAACCACCCATCTGCAAAACTAAAACTGGCAACAGAACTGATTTCAATAGACAAAAACGTACAGTTCCAGGACCTAACAGACTTACTCGACACCACTGCTCTGGGAGCCAGCCGAGCTGTCGTTCACACAGCTGTAAGCAGAAAATATTATAGGAAAGCTCTCGGCAATGACGGGAAGAGAAAATTACTGATTTCGGTTATGTGGTCTCCCTGTTTTTTCTTATTTTTTTACTGGAGTGCAGGGGAGAGGAGTAGCATTGTGGTAACCCAGCCTCTCGTCTCCTTTTAGGTTTCTTTCTTTTCCTTTCTGAAGTGCTGCCCTCCTGAGCAGGAAAACAGGACTGCAGGTCACATGGGTTTTTGCTGCCATGCAAGGCCAGAACCTGAGACATTGTAGCAGAAGAGACTAATTTGCCAATGTAATTATTATTATTTTTTAATCAAAACATAAGAAAAAATACGCAGGCTTTTATTTCCAAAGCATACATGTTCATTCTGTGTGAAATTGTACAGATATTGAGATATAGATTTTTTTCTTTATCATATAAAATCAATTGTTTTCCTGCTGTCTGATAAAGATTATTTACTGTTTTAATTCACTCTCTCAGGATTAATAAAACAAAAAACAGCCCTGTCTGTCACATTTAGCAGCTACTGTGGGGTGGATCAGAACAGACCTCGGTTATCAGAACATGGAGGGAATGTAAAAATATAAAGCTGAATAAGATTAAAGCACTCCTCTGTCAGAGGACTGGAGGGTATAGAGAGGTGACAGAGTTGTAGGGACTGTTGTGAAATTTGGGTGTGATATAGTGGGATATCATTGGGCTGGTGGAAGGTGTCATATTCAGACAGGTTTGCTTCTAGAGTTGCAGTTTGGGGATGCGACTGTAGCTTTTAAATTTTTTACTTAATTATATGACATTCTTCTCTTCAGCTATTTTTTATAACTCAATGCATTGATGTGAATCACTGAACAACCACTAAATATAGCAGATGTACTTGTCTATTGACCATTCCATGTGAGAGATGGGTAGGATGGAGGGAGAAAGGAGAGAATCTTCAATGCTTTAGCTGTCCGAGGGCTCGCTGGTGCTACACCTCATGACTATGCCACTGAACTTGGCCACATCATATCCTTCAAGTCACAGGGCCTTGGCCAGAGCCTGCGGTCACAGGCCAGAGTCCATAGGAGGCAATATTACAGAGAGCATCACAGACAGTCACTGTACTGTACTGGACTGGACATGCTCTCACCTAGCTCGGCCGCCCTCACCAATGTTGTTACCTTAATAAATCTTTAAGAGCTGACCTGGGAACAACTGAATCCGCTGTACCATACCAGTTTGAAGGCAGACTGAGGAATATTCTACACTTATGGCATGCATTAGGAATGTGATGAATGGTTTGCCAGATGAAGATCCTGGATGGCTTTAATGTAATGTTTTTTTTCCTTTTGTTTCTCATTTTAGCAATTCAGATATTTGTGTATGTGGAGGAATTGTATTGATGAAGTCCAACAATGGCTTAATGCCTGACTGTCCAGCTATGTGCCCAGCTATGTGCCCCTATGATATGTATCTGTGTTGTATGTCCTGTCTCTCTCCCTTCCCCTATTGGAAGTACATAGCTCTGCCCTGGGGATAATGTCCACCAAAATAAACCTATGTCATAGTTTGTGGTTTATGTAAATACATAAATAATGTGCCTAAATGGAGTTGAGTCTGATTCTCCTGAGCTCATTGCAACTCCACAGTCTGTCTGGAGGTCAGTGGGGTTTGTAAGGTATCGCCTACTCTGAGCCACGGAGACCAGAACAAACCCAGAAGGCAGGATATCCAAAGAGACTTATGTTTATCATCATGGAGTGCTGAAGTCTCAGGAGGCTTGAGGAAATGGATTGCAAAGGTGGCACTGCTTGACTTCAGGTGTCTTTTAGAAGGTCAACTGTTGCCAAGGTCTCTCAAATGAGTTTCCCAGAATGAACATAGACTAGTACTCAAGGTCAGGAGGTAACCCAGAAACCCTAAGTCCTTTTATATTTGATGACTTTGTTCATCCCATAGAAATGATGTGACTATATTGATATTTTTTTGACTGATTATGGCCCATTTATGCCTTATCAGGTAGGTAGGCCCTAGGCAGAGTGTCCTGGAGCTTAATTAAAGACAAGCAGGCCTCTTCACATACTAATGCCTTCATTGTTTCCTTCCAAAACTGGTCAATGTCGATTTATAAAATGGCTATTTGACACATACAATGTCTACAAGAGAGCCTCTGAAATGGAAACAACTGATCCTCTCTTGATTCTAAAATGTCTTAGCCTGTTCTTTCTGTTTGGTGCTGGTGGGTTGGGTGTGTGCTGGATAATAAAATATTGTTTCTCATTACCTTTGGCATTAGTAAGGCTCATCTGAGTGTGATCATCTTAAATCATTCTTATTGTCTTTTTATTCCTGTGGTAAGGTAATAGGTGGGTGTATAGGGGGAGGAGCCTGGGATATTAATTTTTGTCTTTCATTTGTCTTGCTAAAAGTGTTTGAGAAAAGCTTGCTCTAAAATGTAAGTAATGTAAACCGAGAGAATCCAGAGTGGAAAAAGTCTAATACTACTGTCTGATTTTAATGTCCGCTGTGTTTTATACAGTATCTTAAATTTTCCTTATGATTAACTTTTCTTTTCTGTTTTTGGTTCTGTTTCCTGTTCTGTTCACTTTGAAATATTTTACAAAAATTGCTAAAAGTATTGTGCAAAGAATTTTTTTTTTTTTTTTTTGAAGTACTTGAAATGCTTTAATAAAAATAGACTTGATCAAAAAATGTTGTTCCGAGAATGGAAAATAATGGGTTAAAAATCATTCCATGGTTGGTTTGTTCATTGTCACTTTCAGTGGATGAGCAAAACAGAAGGCCCACTTCAATATATGACGCAGCTTGACTGGGCTAAAGTCCAAGGAAATCAAGCTCATAAACTCATGGAATAATGGTTTTAACCTCCCAGACTTGGAACTGTATCAACTCGCCATCCAAGGCTTTTACTTGAGACCTTGTTAAATGCACTAAAAAGGAACAATGGGTAATTATTGAAGATGCGCATGCTCCCAGAATCTTGTCACGTCTCTCTATTTTCAAAGGATACAGCTAAGAACATTTGTTGTAATTTAAAATTTATTTAACTAGGAAAGTCACTTAAGAACAAATTCTTATTTACAATGTCTACAGGGTCAGCCCCTGGAGCAAATTAGGGTTAAGTGCCTTGCTCAAGGAGACACATCAACAACTTAATAGTTAACAACACTAACAATATGCAAGAAAATGAAAGAGATTCTACAAGAACCAATATCACTTGCAGAAAAAAAAATCGTGTTGAACAATCCTTGGATAGCTTTTCAGAATGCACCTATAATAACATGGAAAACTAAAAGGTATAGAAACAGTAAATTACTTGTTAATAGGACATACATGTATTTCCATGACAGAATTGAAAAGCAAATTTGGACTGACCAATGTAGATATGTTCAAATGCATGTAACTTGTAAACATTATACATGAAGGAGAGTCATGTCTTACTGGGCTGCAGGTAGCATAGCGGTTAAAGCGCCAGTAACCGAGAGGTCGCTGGTTTGAATACCCGAGCCGACAAAATTAAAGGCACTTAACCCTAATTTGCTCCCGGGCGCTGACCCTGTAGGCAGGCCGTCATTGTAAATAAGAATTTGTTCTTAACTGACTTGCCTAGTTAAATAAATGTTAAATTACAAAAAAAGAAAAAAAAGTGTAAAACTAACAATGGCTCAATAATCCATGCCTTCTGAGAATGCTATGCAGTCCAAAAGTAACCCGATGGGTTGGACGATACTCTTCTCATCAATTATCTTGAAAAAACATATACTTAACTGGAAATAAACCAATCCTCCATTTTAAGACAATGGACAAATAATATGCTTCATTATCTAAATATTGAAAAGGCGTGGGCTATGGAGAGGAACAAAATAGTGCAATTTAATGAAGTGGTGGAGAATAGTGCTGGCACTGGAGACCGGTAAGAACAGGTGGCTCTGGGGCAGGTGTGATGTCGTTGATGTTCGTGTGCGTCTGTATTTTGTGTTTTGTATGTACATTTTTGTATTGTAAAAAAAATATTATAATAAAAGGAAATGGCTCATTTCCTTACATTGGCATACTAAGTGGTTTCTGTGGATGATTTAGTCTATAGTTTGGCAGCATCCAATAGAGGGGGTAATAGAATACTATCTCCCAACGTTTTTTTAGTTACAAATAATGGCATCTCTCATTATGTTGGAACACTGTTTTCTATATCACACACAGCCCCAAGGTAGCCACCTGTTTTCTGTGGCAGCTCTAGTGAAATTGTACACCAGGCTACCTTTGTAGTACCTCAGCACTGAGAGCAGAGGTAATTTTCTTGCCTGCAGCCTCCCTGACACTGCTCTCTGCATTCCAATCTTCACAATGACTTCTCCATTTCTGCCACACCAGTTGTGCGCTGAAACTACCAAGTCTGTGCAGCATGCTTATCTTGCCCCACAGTCACTTGAACGAGTTGAATAAGACTCCTTCAGCATTAAATTGATTCCATTAATTGATTTATATGATGATTAATCATGTCTCCTCTTACATGGAAATGTTTGTGTAAATATATCGCTTTAGTGAGATGAACATGTATCATATCCTATGACTGTAGCAGAATTGGTTATCATCATCAAGCACACAGGAACTGTGTCAAGTATTTGTATAAGCGGTTTGGATTGATAATACAGTATTATAAATAGCTGTAAAATAAGTGGTTGTAATCAGTGTATCAGTATGCAAGGCTGTGAAGGGCTATCGGCTATGTGAAAAATAATCATGGTCCCTGTCTAATCAGTGTCCTTTTCTGCAGATTGGTCTTATGCCTGAACACTGCAGCCCATAAGGGGGCAGGCTGCAGATGGACGGTCACTTCTTAGCGCCAAGCTATCTCTGGGCCAACGTTCTCTGGGGACACCAGGGGGCCAGTTTGTGGGACAGGGGGAGCAGTCCTGCTGTGTGCTGGGCTGTCTGATCCAGTCTGGTGTCAGACAAATAGCGGGTCTCATTAGAGAGGGAGTCCTGTGAATGAAACTTGGGGACAGAGGATGATGCTCAAACACTGCTCAGCTGAAGTACCCAGTCTGCTTACCAAAGCTATGGCTGTTGTGTGGGGCTCAATGTGTAAAAATACATTGTGGCCAACAAATTCTTGGGATGCTGCAAATTATGAATTTATCTCTGATGCAGTGTGCCCATCAATTCCCCTGCCTACTGGGAGTCAGTAAGAATTGAGATGGAAAATGCTCCAGTTAGATGTTAGGCTTAACAGGACAAATTTAAAGGTTTAAAGGGCAGGCATTGTATAGTTGGTGATAAAAAATAAAATGTATGAATTTGACTTTGGGTACACAGGTTGTGAATCCTAATTTCTACAAATTACATATTTAGAATCATATCACGTGCAATACTGCAAGTAATTCTCAGACCTAACTCACGTAGTCATTCACTCAGGAATTCATATTAGTATCCTGTCAGTTGCACTTTTCTCATTGCTTTTAGTATATCGAATGTGCAATACGTGCAGTTACAGTGGGGAGAACAAGTATTTGATACACTGCCGATTTTGCAGGTTTTCCCACTTACAAAGCATGTAGAAGTCTGTAATTTTTATCATAGGTACTCTTCAACTGTGAGTGACGGAATCTAAAACAAAAATCCAGAAAATCACATTGTATGATTTTTAAGTAATTAATTTGCATTTTATTGCTTGACATAAGTATTTGATACATCAGAAAAGCAGAACTTAATATTTGGTACAGAAACCTTTGTTTGCAATTACAGAGATCATATGTTTCCTGTAGTTCTTGACCAGGTTTGCACACACTGCAGCAAGGATTTTGGCCCACTCCTCCATACAGACATTCTCCAGATCCTTCAGGTTTTGGGGCTGTCGCTGGGCAATACGGACTTTCAGTTCCCTCCAAAGATTTTCTATCGGGTTCAGGCTGGAGACTGGCTAGGCCACTCCAGGACCTTGAGATGCTTCTTACGGAGCCACTCCTTAGTTGCCCTGGCTGTGTGTTTCGGGTCATTGTCATGCTGGAAGACCCAGCCACGACCCATCTTCAATGCTCTTACTGAGGGAAGGAGGTTGTTGGCCAAGATCTCGCGATACATGGCCCCATCCATCCTTCCCTCAATACGGTGCAGTCGTCCTGTCCCCTTTGCAGAAAAGCATCCCCAAAGAATGATGTTTCCACCTCCATGCTTTACGGTTGGGATGGTGTTCTTGGGGTTGTACTCATCCTTCTTCTTCCTCCAAACACGGCGAGTGGAGTTTAGACCAAAAAGCTCTATTTTTTTCTCATCAGACCACATGACCTTCTCCTATTCCTCCTCTGGATCATCCAGATGGTCACTGGCAAACTTCAGACGGGCCTGGACATGCGCTGGCTTGAGCAGGGGGACCTTGCGTGCGCTGCAGGATTTTAATCCATGACGGCGTAGTGTGTTACTAATGGTTTTCTTTGAGACTGTGGTCCCAGCTCTCTTCAGGTCATTGACCAGGTCCTGCCGTGTAGTTCTGGGCTGATCCCTCACCTTCCTCATGATCATTGATGCCCCACGAGGTGAGATCTTGCATGGTGCCCCAGACCGAGGGAGATTGACCGTCATCTTGAACTTCTTCCATTTTCTAATAATTGCGCCAACAGTTGTTGCCTTCTCACCAAGCTGCTTGCCTATTGTCCTGTAGCCCATCCCAGCCTTGTGCAGGACTACAATTTTATCCCGGATGTCCTTACACAGCTCTCTGGTCTTGGCCATTGTGGAGAGGTTGGAGTCTGTTTGATTGAGTGTGTGGACAGGTGTCTTTTATACAGGTAACAAGTTCAAACAGGTTCAGTTAATACAGGTAATGAGTGGAGAACAGGAGGGCTTCTTAAAGAAAAACTAACAGGTCTGTGAGAGACGGAATTCTTACTGGTTGGTAGGTGATCAAATACTTATGTCATGCAATAAAATGCAAATTAATTATTTAAAAATCATACAATGTGATTTTCTGGATTTTTGTTTTAGATTCCGTCTCTCACAGTTGAAGTGTACCTAAGAATTACAGACCTCTACATGCTTTGTAAGTAGGAAAACCTGCAAAATCGGCAGTGTATCAAATACTTGTTCTCCCCACTGTACATCATACAGCACGAACTCATTGGTATACTCAGCAGTGTGGTTTCGGAATCTATAGTGGGTGAAGTAGGCAATTCATGGTATACCATAAAGGTTGAAGGCACCTGGGACACAAATGGCTGCGAAAACATATCAATTCTAATTCGATATGTTTCTGAAGAAAACCAAGCTACAGAGCGCATTCTTACTATAGCAACTGCCGATGCAGGAGATGCTAAAACACTGGCAGACACTATAATAGCAGAACTAACCAAAACTGGCCTGAACACCTCCAAGATCTTAAGCCAAGTGTATGATGGAGCCTCACTCATGTCTGGAAGTCGTGGTGGAGTACAAAAACTCTTACAAGAAAAACTAGAGTGAGAAATACTGTATGTGCACTGTTTTAACCACCAGCTACATTTAGTTGTAAATGCGTGCCCCCTTGTGAAAAAAAAGAGCCCACCCATTTAATTTGTTCTGGAGCCGAGTCTGGCTACGGTGACCCTCACAGTAAGCAACGGGCTTGTGGTGAAATGGAAAACGTGTCTGACTACGGATCAGAAGATTCTAGTTTCGACTCCTGGCAAGCTCGTGGATTTTGTCTATGTCTGAGTGAGATTTGGAAATGAACGATATCTTGTGAATTTGTACTTAGTGTCTGCACCATTCATTTATAGCTCATATATACACCAGCAATGGTGAAGTGGAATCAAATGGCGGATTCGATTATGCTGAGCCGTGGGGTGACCGGTCTATGACCTGTGACATGAACGGGCAAAAGCCGTCATTTTTCAAACTAGTTTTCTTAGGGAAGGCAGCTAAAGCGTAATTATAAAAAAATTAAAAATCTATTTTATAGATAGATACTTTATTGATCCCAGAGGGAACATTTCTTTGTCAAGCAGCTACAAAACAAACACAGGGCAGGTGCAAAATGCCAGAACGAACATACACAAAAGACAGATACACCATACATGATACATAGAGCGGCAGTGTCACGGTGCGCATTATATAAGGGACGGTAAACGGAGCGCTGGTGAAGTGTCATCCTTTTTATTTCAAATGAGATGTCCTCACAAAGCATTCAAATAAAAAGGAGAGTGAAAAAATATAACTATTAACAAACAAAAACACAGTGACTTACTTGCTGGGCTACAGGCAGTGCAGACAAGCAGGAACAATGATCCACAGACAGGTGGATCTGGGCAGATCTTAAATACCATCCCCAATCAGAGACAACGCTAGACAGCTGTCTCTGATTGGGGATGATAATCTCCCTGATAAGTGTGTGAGGACTTGGTTGTGTGCCTCTCATCCTCCCCTAGGTGGGGGTAAGAGGCCTTATCACAACCAAGCCCTCACAGGCAGTATGAAAAAGTATAAAAATACAAGAAGTCTGGAGTGCAAAAAAGCTATAAAAAGACATTGAATAGTATGGGTGGATGGCTGAATATGTACACTATACATTAGTGGATAGTTCATGGTTAACTATACTATACAGGTCGATGGCAGAGAATTACTAAAATAACTAATAGTGCGTATGATATACGTGAGGGTAATAATAGTTTACTTAATATACAGACAAGTTAAATGAACAGGTAAGTGAATATTTTGCATGGTTAAATTAACTGTACAGGTAAATATACAGTTAAATTCACAGGTGAGTGAATATTTGCATGGTTACATGAACTGTACAGGTAAATGCCAGGAAAAGATACTTAAATAGCTAAATGTGTGAATGATAATTTAGGGTAATAATAGTAATTCCCTTCAAATACAGTCCTTAGTGCGCAGGGTTTAATTCCAGATAAATGCACGTATTACACATTCGATATACTAAAAGCAATGAAAAATAAATAAGTCAATAAAATGGTGAAAACACTGAATCCTACTCATTACTTGATGTACTTAATTATGTCACTTTTGTTTTGAGCCGACTTCGCAGTGGTCTTTGAACAGGGCTCATCAACGGGCTTGTGGTGCAATGGATAACGCGTCTGACTACGGATCAGAAGATTCTAGGTTCGACTCCTGGCAAGCTCGTGGATTTTGTCTATGTCTGAGTGATATTTGGAAATGAACGCTATCTTGTGAATTTGTACTTAGTGTCTGCACCATTCATTTATAGCTCATATATACACCAGCAATGGTGAAGTGGAATCAAATGGCGGATTCGATTATGCTGAGCCATGGGGTTACCGGTCTATGACCTGTGACATGAACGGGCAAAAGCCGTCATTTTTCAAACTAGTTTTCTTAGGGAAGGCAGCTAAAGCGTAATTATAAAAAAATTAAAATTAAAAATCTATTTTATATAGATAGATAGATAGATAGATAGATAGATAGATAGATAGGTAGGTAGGTAGGTAGATAGATAGATACTTTATTGATCCCAGAGGGAACATTTCTTTGTCAAGCAGCTACGAAACAAACACAGGGCAGGTGCAAAATGCCAGAACGAACATACACAAAAGACAGATACATGATACATAGAGCAGCAGTATGAAAAAGTATAAAAATACAAGAAGTCTGGAGTGCAAAAAAGCTATAAAAAGACATTGAATAGTATGGGTGGATGGCTGAATATGTACACTATACATTAGTGGATAGTTCATGGTTAACTATACTATACAGGTCGATGGCAGAGAATTACTAAAATAACTAATAGTGCGTATGATATACGTGAGGGTAATAATAGTTTACTTAATATACAGACAAGTTAAATGAACAGGTAAGTGAATATTTTGCATGGTTAAATTAACTGTACAGGTAAATATACAGTTAAATTCACAGGTGAGTGAATATTTGCATGGTTACATGAACTGTACAGGTAAATGCCAGGAAAAGATACTTAAATAGCTAAATGTGTGAATGATAATTTAGGGTAATAATAGTAATTCCCTTCAAATACAGTCCTTAGTGCGCAGGGTTTAATTCCAGATAAATGCACGTATTACACATTCGATATACTAAAAGCAATGAAAAATAAATAAGTCAATAAAATGGTGAAAACACTGAATCCTACTCATTACTTGATGTACTTAATTATGTCACTTTTGTTTTGAGCCGACTTCACAGTGGTCTTTGAACAGGTCTCATCAACGGGCTTGTGGCGCAATGGATAACGCGTCTGACTACGGATCAGAAGATTCTAGGTTTGACTCCTGGCAAGCTTGGAGTTTGTCTATGTCTGAGTGATATTTGGAAATGAACACTATCTTGTGAATTTGTACTTAGTGTCTGCACCATTCATTTATAGCTCATATATACACCAGCAATGGTGAAGTGGAATCAAATGGCGGATTCGATTATGCTGAGCCATGGGGTTACCGGTCTATGACCTGTGACATGAACGGGCAAAAGCCGTCATTTTTCAAACTAGTTTTCTTAGGGAAGGCAGCTAAAGCGTAATTATAAAAAAAATTAAAATTAAAAATCTATTTTATATAGATAGATAGATAGATAGATAGATAGATAGATAGATACTTTATTGATCCCAGAGGGAACATTTCTTTGTCAAGCAGCTACGAAACAAACACAGGGCAGGTGCAAAATGCCAGAACGAACATACACAAAAGACAGATACATGATACATAGAGCAGCAGTATGAAAAAGTATAAAAATACAAGAAGTCTGGAGTGCAAAAAAGCTATAAAAAGACATTGAATAGTATGGGTGGATGGCTAAATATGTACACTATACATTAGTGGATAGTTCATGGTTAACTATACTATACAGGTCGATGGCAGAGAATTACTAAAATAACTAATAGTGCGTATGATATACGTGAGGGTAATAATAGTTTACTTAATATACAGACAAGTTAAATGAACAGGTAAGTGAATATTTTGCATGGTTAAATTAACTGTACAGGTAAATATACAGTTAAATTCACAGGTGAGTGAATATTTGCATGGTTACATGAACTGTACAGGTAAATGCCAGGAAAAGATACTTAAATAGCTAAATGTGTGAATGATAATTTAGGGTAATAATAGTAATTCCCTTCAAATACAGTCCTTAGTGCGCAGGGTTTAATTCCAGATAAATGCACGTATTACACATTCGATATACTAAAAGCAATGAAAAATAAATAAGTCAATAAAATGGTGAAAACACTGAATCCTACTCATTACTTGATGTACTTAATTATGTCACTTTTGTTTTGAGCCGACTTCACAGTGGTCTTTGAACAGGGCTCATCAACGGGCTTGTGGCGCAATGGATAACGCGTCTGACTACGGATCAGAAGATTCTAGGTTTGACTCCTGGCAAGCTTGTGGATTTTGTCTATGTCTGAGTGATATTTGGAAATGAACACTATCTTGTGAATTTGTACTTAGTGTCTGCACCATTCATTTATAGCTCATATATACACCAGCAATGGTGAAGTGGAATCAAATGGCGGATTCGATTATGCTGAGCCATGGGGTTACCGGTCTATGACCTGTGACATGAACGGGCAAAAGCCGTCATTTTTCAAACTAGTTTTCTTAGGGAAGGCAGCTAAAGCGTAATTATAAAAAAATTAAAATTAAAAATCTATTTTATATAGATAGATAGATAGATAGATAGATAGATAGATAGATAGATAGATAGGTAGGTAGGTAGGTAGATAGATAGATAGATAGATACTTTATTGATCCCAGAGGGAACATTTCTTTGTCAAGCAGCTACGAAACAAACACAGGGCAGGTGCAAAATGCCAGAACGAACATACACAAAAGACAGATACATGATACATAGAGCAGCAGTATGAAAAAGTATAAAAATACAAGAAGTCTGGAGTGCAAAAAAGCTATAAAAAGACATTGAATAGTATGGGTGGATGGCTGAATATGTACACTATACATTAGTGGATAGTTCATGGTTAACTATACTATACAGGTCGATGGCAGAGAATTACTAAAATAACTAATAGTGCGTATGATATACGTGAGGGTAATAATAGTTTACTTAATATACAGACAAGTTAAATGAACAGGTAAGTGAATATTTTGCATGGTTAAATTAACTGTACAGGTAAATATACAGTTAAATTCACAGGTGAGTGAATATTTGCATGGTTACATGAACTGTACAGGTAAATGCCAGGAAAAGATACTTAAATAGCTAAATGTGTGAATGATAATTTAGGGTAATAATAGTAATTCCCTTCAAATACAGTCCTTAGTGCGCAGGGTTTAATTCCAGATAAATGCACGTATTACACATTCGATATACTAAAAGCAATGAAAAATAAATAAGTCAATAAAATGGTGAAAACACTGAATCCTACTCATTACTTGATGTACTTAATTATGTCACTTTTGTTTTGAGCCGACTTCACAGTGGTCTTTGAAAAGGGCTCATCAACGGGCTTGTGGCGCAATGGATAACGCGTCTGACTACGGATCAGAAGATTCTAGGTTTGACTCCTGGCAAGCTTGTGGATTTTGTCTATGTCTGAGTGATATTTGGAAATGAACACTATCTTGTGAATTTGTACTTAGTGTCTGCACCATTCATTTATAGCTCATATATACACCAGCAATGGTGAAGTGGAATCAAATGGCGGATTCGATTATGCTGAGCCATGGGGTTACCGGTCTATGACCTGTGACATGAACGGGCAAAAGCCGTCATTTTTCAAACTAGTTTTCTTAGGGAAGGCAGCTAAAGCGTAATTATAAAAAAATTAAAATTAAAAATCTATTTTATATAGATAGATAGATAGATAGATAGATAGATAGATAGATAGATAGGTACTTTATTGATCCCAGAGGGAACATTTCTTTGTCAAGCAGCTACGAAACAAACACAGGGCAGGTGCAAAATGCCAGAACGAACATACACAAAAGACAGATACATGATACATAGAGCAGCAGTATGAAAAAGTATAAAAATACAAGAAGTCTGGAGTGCAAAAAAGCTATAAAAAGACATTGAATAGTATGGGTGGAAGGCTGAATATGTACACTATACATTAGTGGATAGTTCATGGTTAACTATACTATACAGGTCGATGGCAGAGAATTACTAAAATAACTAATAGTGCGTATGATATACGTGAGGGTAATAATAGTTTACTTAATATACAGACAAGTTAAATGAACAGGTAAGTGAATATTTTGCATGGTTAAATTAACTGTACAGGTTAATATACAGTTAAATTCACAGGTGAGTGAATATTTGCATGGTTACATGAACTGTACAGGTAAATGCCAGGAAAAGATACTTAAATAGCTAAATGTGTGAATGATAATTTAGGGTAATAATAGTAATTCCCTTAAAATACAGTCCTTAGTGCGCAGGGTTTAATTCCAGATAAATGCACGTATTACACATTCAATATACTAAAAGCAATGAAAAATAAATAAGTCAATAAAATGGTGAAAACACTGAATCCTACTCATTACTTGATGTACTTAATTATGTCACTTTTGTTTTGAGGCGACTTCGCAGTGGTCTTTGAACAGGGCTCATCAATGGGCTTGTGGCGCAATGGATAACGCGTCTGACTACGGATCAGAAGATTCTAGGTTCGACTCCTGGCAAGCTCGTGGATTTTGTCTATGTCTGAGTGATATTTGGAAATGAACGCTATCTTGTGAATTTGTACTTAGTGTCTGCACCATTCATTTATAGCTCATATATACACCAGCAATGGTGAAGTGGAATCAAATGGCGGATTCGATTATGCTGAGCCATGGGGTTACCGGTCTATGACCTGTGACATGAACGGGCAAAAGCCGTCATTTTTCAAACTAGTTTTCTTAGGGAAGGCAGCTAAAGCGTAATTATAAAAAAAATTAAAATTAAAAATCTATTTTATATAGATAGATAGATAGATAGATAGATAGATACTTTATTGATCCCAGAGGGAACATTTCTTTGTCAAGCAGCTACGAAACAAACACAGGGCAGGTGCAAAATGCCAGAACGAACATACACAAAAGACAGATACATGATACATAGAGCAGCAGTATGAAAAAGTATAAAAATACAAGAAGTCTGGAGTGCAAAAAAGCTATAAAAAGACATTGAATAGTATGGGTGGATGGCTGAATATGTACACTATACATTAGTGGATAGTTCATGGTTAACTATACTATACAGGTCGATGGCAGAGAATTACTAAAATAACTAATAGTGCGTATGATATACGTGAGGGTAATAATAGTTTACTTAATATAAAGACAAGTTAAATGAACAGGTAAGTGAATATTTTGCATGGTTAAATTAACTGTACAGGTAAATATACAGTTAAATTCACAGGTGAGTGAATATTTGCATGGTTACATGAACTGTACAGGTAAATGCCAGGAAAAGATACTTAAATAGCTAAATGTGTGAATGATAATTTAGGGTAATAATAGTAATTCCCTTCAAATACAGTCCTTAGTGCGCAGGGTTTAATTCCAGATAAATGCACGTATTACACATTCGATATACTAAAAGCAATGAAAAATAAATAAGTCAATAAAATGGTGAAAACAATGAATCCTACTCATTACTTGATGTACTTAATTATGTCACTTTTGTTTTGAGCCGACTTCACAGTGGTCTTTGAACAGGGCTCATCAACGGGCTTGTGGCGCAATGGATAACGCGTCTGACTACGGATCAGAAGATTCTAGGTTTGACTCCTGGCAAGCTCGTGGATTTTGTCTATGTCTGAGTGATATTTGGAAATGAACACTATCTTGTGAATTTGTACTTAGTGTCTGCACCATTCATTTATAGCTCATATATACACCAGCAATGGTGAAGTGGAATCAAATGGCGGATTCGATTATGCTGAGCCATGGGGTTACCGGTCTATGACCTGTGACATGAACGGGCAAAAGCCGTCATTTTTCAAACTAGTTTTCTTAGGGAAGGCAGCTAAAGCGTAATTATAAAAAAATTAAAATTAAAAATCTATTTTATATAGATAGATAGATAGATAGATAGGTACTTTATTGATCCCAGAGGGAACATTTCTTTGTCAAGCAGCTACGAAACAAACACAGGGCAGGTGCAAAATGCCAGAACGAACATACACAAAAGACAGATACATGATACATAGAGCAGCAGTATGAAAAAGTATAAAAATACAAGAAGTCTGGAGTGCAAAAAAGCTATAAAAAGACATTGAATAGTATGGGTGGATGGCTGAATATGTACACTATACATTAGTGGATAGTTCATGGTTAACTATACTATACAGGTCGATGGCAGAGAATTACTAAAATAACTAATAGTGCGTATGATATACGTGAGGGTAATAATAGTTTACTTAATATACAGACAAGTTAAATGAACAGGTACTATGAAATGAACAGGTAAGTGAATATTTTGCATGGTTAAATTAACTGTACAGGTAAATATACAGTTAAATTCACAGGTGAGTGAATATTTGCATGGTTACATGAACTGTACAGGTAAATGCCAGGAAAAGATACTTAAATAGCTAAATGTGTGAATGATAATTTAGGGTAATAATAGTAATTCCCTTCAAATACAGTCCTTAGTGCGCAGGGTTTAATTCCAGATAAATGCACGTATTACACATTCGATATACTAAAAGCAATGAAAAATAAATAAGTCAATAAAATGGTGAAAACACTGAATCCTACTCATTACTTGATGTACTTAATTATGTCACTTTTGTTTTGAGCCGACTTCACAGTGGTCTTTGAACAGGGCTCATCAACGGGCTTGTGGCGCAATGGATAACGCGTCTGACTACGGATCAGAAGATTCTAGGTTCGACTCCTGGCAAGCTCGTGGATTTTGTCTATGTCTGAGTGATATTTGGAAATGAACGCTATCTTGTGAATTTGTACTTAGTGTCTGCACCATTCATTTATAGCTCATATATACACCAGCAATGGTGAAGTGGAATCAAATGGCGGATTCGATTATGCTGAGCCATGGGGTTACCGGTCTATGACCTGTGACATGAACGGGCAAAAGCCGTCATTTTTCAAACTAGTTTTCTTAGGGAAGGCAGCTAAAGCGTAATTATAAAAAAAATTAAAATTAAAAATCTATTTTATATAGATAGATAGATAGATAGATACTTTATTGATCCCAGAGGGAACATTTCTTTGTCAAGCAGCTACGAAACAAACACAGGGCAGGTGCAAAATGCCAGAACGAACATACACAAAAGACAGATACATGATACATAGAGCAGCAGTATGAAAAAGTATAAAAATACAAGAAGTCTGGAGTGCAAAAAAGCTATAAAAAGACATTGAATAGTATGGGTGGATGGCTGAATATGTACACTATACATTAGTGGATAGTTCATGGTTAACTATACTATACAGGTCGATGGCAGAGAATTACTAAAATAACTAATAGTGCGTATGATATACGTGAGGGTAATAATAGTTTACTTAATATAAAGACAAGTTAAATGAACAGGTAAGTGAATATTTTGCATGGTTAAATTAACTGTACAGGTAAATATACAGTTAAATTCACAGGTGAGTGAATATTTGCATGGTTACATGAACTGTACAGGTAAATGCCAGGAAAAGATACTTAAATAGCTAAATGTGTGAATGATAATTTAGGGTAATAATAGTAATTCCCTTCAAATACAGTCCTTAGTGCGCAGGGTTTAATTCCAGATAAATGCACGTATTACACATTCGATATACTAAAAGCAATGAAAAATAAATAAGTCAATAAAATGGTGAAAACACTGAATCCTACTCATTACTTGATGTACTTAATTATGTCACTTTTGTTTTGAGCCGACTTCACAGTGGTCTTTGAACAGGGCTCATCAACGGGCTTGTGGCGCAATGGATAACGCGTCTGACTACGGATCAGAAGATTCTAGGTTTGACTCCTGGCAAGCTCGTGGATTTTGTCTATGTCTGAGTGATATTTGGAAATGAACACTATCTTGTGAATTTGTACTTAGTGTCTGCACCATTCATTTATAGCTCATATATACACCAGCAATGGTGAAGTGGAATCAAATGGCGGATTCGATTATGCTGAGCCATGGGGTTACCGGTCTATGACCTGTGACATGAACGGGCAAAAGCCGTCATTTTTCAAACTAGTTTTCTTAGGGAAGGCAGCTAAAGCGTAATTATAAAAAAATTAAAATTAAAAATCTATTTTATATAGATAGATAGATAGATAGATAGGTACTTTATTGATCCCAGAGGGAACATTTCTTTGTCAAGCAGCTACGAAACAAACACAGGGCAGGTGCAAAATGCCAGAACGAACATACACAAAAGACAGATACATGATACATAGAGCAGCAGTATGAAAAAGTATAAAAATACAAGAAGTCTGGAGTGCAAAAAAGCTATAAAAAGACATTGAATAGTATGGGTGGATGGCTGAATATGTACACTATACATTAGTGGATAGTTCATGGTTAACTATACTATACAGGTCGATGGCAGAGAATTACTAAAATAACTAATAGTGCGTATGATATACGTGAGGGTAATAATAGTTTACTTAATATACAGACAAGTTAAATGAACAGGTACTATGAAATGAACAGGTAAGTGAATATTTTGCATGGTTAAATTAACTGTACAGGTAAATATACAGTTAAATTCACAGGTGAGTGAATATTTGCATGGTTACATGAACTGTACAGGTAAATGCCAGGAAAAGATACTTAAATAGCTAAATGTGTGAATGATAATTTAGGGTAATAATAGTAATTCCCTTAAAATACAGTCCTTAGTGCGCAGGGTTTAATTCCAGATAAATGCACGTATTACACATTCGATATACTAAAAGCAATGAAAAATAAATAAGTCAATAAAATGGTGAAAACACTGAATCCTACTCATTACTTGATGTACTTAATTATGTCACTTTTGTTTTGAGCCGACTTCACAGTGGTCTTTGAACAGGGCTCATCAACGGGCTTGTGGCGCAATGGATAACGCGTCTGACTACGGATCAGAAGATTCTAGGTTCGACTCCTGGCAAGCTCGTGGATTTTGTCTATGTCTGAGTGATATTTGGAAATGAACGCTATCTTGTGAATTTGTACTTAGTGTCTGCACCATTCATTTATAGCTCATATATACACCAGCAATGGTGAAGTGGAATCAAATGGCGGATTCGATTATGCTGAGCCATGGGGTTACCGGTCTATGACCTGTGACATGAACGGGCAAAAGCCGTCATTTTTCAAACTAGTTTTCTTAGGGAAGGCAGCTAAAGCGTAATTATAAAAAAAATTAAAATTAAAAATCTATTTTATATAGATAGATAGATAGATAGATACTTTATTGATCCCAGAGGGAACATTTCTTTGTCAAGCAGCTACGAAACAAACACAGGGCAGGTGCAAAATGCCAGAACGAACATACACAAAAGACAGATACATGATACATAGAGCAGCAGTATGAAAAAGTATAAAAATACAAGAAGTCTGGAGTGCAAAAAAGCTATAAAAAGACATTGAATAGTATGGGTGGATGGCTGAATATGTACACTATACATTAGTGGATAGTTCATGGTTAACTATACTATACAGGTCGATGGCAGAGAATTACTAAAATAACTAATAGTGCGTATGATATACGTGAGGGTAATAATAGTTGACTTAATATACAGACAAGTTAAATGAACAGGTAAGTGAATATTTTGCATGGTTAAATTAACTGTACAGGTAAATATACAGTTAAATTCACAGGTGAGTGAATATTTGCATGGTTACATGAACTGTACAGGTAAATGCCAGGAAAAGATACTTAAATAGCTAAATGTGTGAATGATAATTTAGGGTAATAATAGTAATTCCCTTCAAATACAGTCCTTAGTGCGCAGGGTTTAATTCCAGATAAATGCACGTATTACACATTCGATATACTAAAAGCAATGAAAAATAAATAAGTCAATAAAATGGTGAAAACACTGAATCCTACTCATTACTTGATGTACTTAATTATGTCACTTTTGTTTTGAGCCGACTTCACAGTGGTCTTTGAACAGGGCTCATCAACGGGCTTGTGGCGCAATGGATAACGCGTCTGACTACGGATCAGAAGATTCTAGGTTTGACTCCTGGCAAGCTCGTGGATTTTGTCTATGTCTGAGTGATATTTGGAAATGAACACTATCTTGTGAATTTGTACTTAGTGTCTGCACCATTCATTTATAGCTCATATATACACCAGCAATGGTGAAGTGGAATCAAATGGCGGATTCGATTATGCTGAGCCATGGGGTTACCGGTCTATGACCTGTGACATGAACGGGCAAAAGCCGTCATTTTTCAAACTAGTTTTCTTAGGGAAGGCAGCTAAAGCGTAATTATAAAAAAATTAAAATTAAAAATCTATTTTATATAGATAGATAGATAGATAGATAGGTACTTTATTGATCCCAGAGGGAACATTTCTTTGTCAAGCAGCTACGAAACAAACACAGGGCAGGTGCAAAATGCCAGAACGAACATACACAAAAGACAGATACATGATACATAGAGCAGCAGTATGAAAAAGTATAAAAATACAAGAAGTCTGGAGTGCAAAAAAGCTATAAAAAGACATTGAATAGTATGGGTGGATGGCTGAATATGTACACTATACATTAGTGGATAGTTCATGGTTAACTATACTATACAGGTCGATGGCAGAGAATTACTAAAATAACTAATAGTGCGTATGATATACGTGAGGGTAATAATAGTTTACTTAATATACAGACAAGTTAAATGAACAGGTAAGTGAATATTTTGCATGGTTAAATTAACTGTACAGGTAAATATACAGTTAAATTCACAGGTGAGTGAATATTTGCATGGTTACATGAACTGTACAGGTAAATGCCAGGAAAAGATACTTAAATAGCTAAATGTGTGAATGATAATTTAGGGTAATAATAGTAATTCCCTTAAAATACAGTCCTTAGTGCGCAGGGTTTAATTCCAGATAAATGCACGTATTACACATTCGATATACTAAAAGCAATGAAAAATAAATAAGTCAATAAAATGGTGAAAACACTGAATCCTACTCATTACTTGATGTACTTAATTATGTCACTTTTGTTTTGAGCCGACTTCACAGTGGTCTTTGAACAGGGCTCATCAACGGGCTTGTGGCGCAATGGATAACGCGTCTGACTATGGATCAGAAGATTCTAGGTTCGACTCCTGGCAAGTTCGTGGATTTTGTCTATGTCTGAGTGATATTTGGAAATGAACGCTATCTTGTGAATTTGTACTTAGTGTCTGCACCATTCATTTATAGCTCATATATACACCAGCAATGGTGAAGTGGAATCAAATGGCGGATTCGATTATGCTGAGCCATGGGGTTACCGGTCTATGACCTGTGACATGAACGGGCAAAAGCCGTCATTTTTCAAACTAGTTTTCTTAGGGAAGGCAGCTAAAGCGTAATTATAAAAAAATTAAAATTAAAAATCTATTTTATATAGATAGATAGATAGATAGATAGATAGATAGATAGATAGATAGATAGATAGATAGATAGATAGATAGATAGATAGATAGATAGATAGATAGGTAGGTAGGTAGGTAGGTAGGTAGGTAGGTAGGTAGGTAGGTAGATAGATAGATAGATAGATAGATAGATAGATAGATAGATACTTTATTGATCCCAGAGGGAACATTTCTTTGTCAAGCAGCTACGAAACAAACACAGGGCAGGTGCAAAATGCCAGAACGAACATACACAAAAGACAGATACATGATACATAGAGCAGCAGTATGAAAAAGTATAAAAATACAAGAAGTCTGGAGTGCAAAAAAGCTATAAAAAGACATTGAATAGTATGGGTGGATGGCTGAATATGTACACTATACATTAGTGGATAGTTCATGGTTAACTATACTATACAGGTCGATGGCAGAGAATTACTAAAATAACTAATAGTGCGTATGATATACGTGAGGGTAATAATAGTTTACTTAATATACAGACAAGTTAAATGAACAGGTAAGTGAATATTTTGCATGGTTAAATTAACTGTACAGGTAAATATACAGTTAAATTCACAGGTGAGTGAATATTTGCATGGTTACATGAACTGTACAGGTAAATGCCAGGAAAAGATACTTAAATAGCTAAATGTGTGAATGATAATTTAGGGTAATAATAGTAATTCCCTTAAAATACAGTCCTTAGTGCGCAGGGTTTAATTCCAGATAAAGGCACGTATTACACATTCGATATACTAAAAGCAATGAAAAATAAATAAGTCAATAAAATGGTGAAAACACTGAATCCTACTCATTACTTGATGTACTTAATTATGTCACTTTTGTTTTGAGCCGACTTCACAGTGGTCTTTGAACAGGGCTCATCAACTGGCTTGTGGCGCAATGGATAACGCGTCTGACTACGGATCAGAAGATTCTAGGTTCGACTCCTGGCAAGCTCGTGGATTTTGTCTATGTCTGAGTGATATTTGGAAATGAACGCTATCTTGTGAATTTGTACTTAGTGTCTGCACCATTCATTTATAGCTCATATATACACCAGCAATGGTGAAGTGGAATCAAATGGCGGATTCAATTATGCTGAGCCATGGGGTTACCGGTCTATGACCTGTGACATGAACGGGCAAAAGCCGTCATTTTTCAAACTAGTTTTCTTAGGGAAGGCAGCTAAAGCGTAATTATAAAAAAATTAAAATTAAAAATCTATTTTATATAGATAGATAGATAGATAGATAGATAGATAGATAGATAGATAGATAGATAGATAGATAGATAGATAGATAGGTAGGTAGGTAGGTAGGTAGGTAGGTAGGTAGGTAGGTAGGTAGGTAGATAGATAGATAGATAGATAGATAGATAGATACTTTATTGATCCCAGAGGGAACATTTCTTTGTCAAGCAGCTACGAAACAAACACAGGGCAGGTGCAAAATGCCAGAACGAACATACACAAAAGACAGATACATGATACATAGAGCAGCAGTATGAAAAAGTATAAAAATACAAGAAGTCTGGAGTGCAAAAAAGCTATAAAAAGACATTGAATAGTATGGGTGGATGGCTGAATATGTACACTATACATTAGTGGATAGTTCATGGTTAACTATACTATACAGGTCGATGGCAGAGAATTACTAAAATAACTAATAGTGCGTATGATATACGTGAGGGTAATAATAGTTTACTTAATATACAGACAAGTTAAATGAACAGGTGTAATAAATATATTCTTGATGTCGCTTATTACCAACGCTGTATTACACACATTAGCTCGAAACATTACACAACCTGTATTACACACATCTTTTAGAATATCTAATCCTAAACACACACAGATTTATGAGGGCTGGACTCCGAGGACAAAGAACACTGCCAAGAGCCAATGGGAAGTCGATACTGCCCGAGGAGGGACTGCCCTCCATAACAACGACCAGTCAGGAGTGTGAATCTACCTACGTCATTTTATTACTATTGCTCTGTATAAATATGTGCCACGTGTTTAGGAGGGTTCTCTTTGTTCCGGACGACTCCCTAAGAGCTGAAGGAACGAGCCCGTGCACGAGTTACCAAATATCTTTGCATCAAATAAATCGCTTGATTGAATATCAATTCCACCTGGTCCCGAGTTATGACTTGTCTCCTTCTCGAGTAATTGTAAATATCAACAATTTGGTAGCAGAGGATGGTTAAATCACTTCTGATTTCGATCTATAGCTAGTTGATATGAGAGGAGACGGGTCTTTGACGAATCCACGAGGACGGGTGATCTGTTCGCAGGAGCCATCAGCAATTCTTCTCGCCCCGGGAAACTGATCAACGAGCTCGACTAAATAAGGTAAGCAGAACCTGTTTAATCGAATCTGCAATATTGTATTATAGTATTATCCAAATTTTGATCAGTAGTACTGGGCGTGAGTATGAATTGTTGTTAAAATATTTTTTATAGATGTATTACGAATGCGAAGGCTGATTGCAAAGATATTTGTGTAATAGTTATATAGGAAAAAGTTAAAGGAAGAAGTGAGCCTGTGTGGCACCCTGTGGGTCTGTGATAGCCTGTGTGGCACCCTGGGTGGGTCTGTGATAGCCTGTGTGGCACCACCCTGTGTGGGTTAAAGTCTGTGTGACTCCCTGGTTAAGATTAAGAGCCTGTGTGGCGCAATATTGATAGCAGTATCTGCCAACTAGAGAAGGCCTTTTGGACTGGCTGACCAGAAGGGAACACTCAGTTAAGGTGGAGAATTAAAGTAATTATAACTTATACACATCCCCTTAGATAAAGTGTGACATATCCCGTCCTATTGATTTAGAGGACCATATACGTATTAGTTTCGTCCCGGTCGTCTAGAATTTATTCTAGCCCGGTTTGACTTTGTTTAGGGAGGGACCCGTGCGCCTCCAGTGCGTCTAATTTTAGCCACTGTTTTGAGAGTGCTTGTCTGTACGTACCTTTGAGGGTGTACGATCTGTCTGTCTAATTGGATTGAAATAGCTTCGTCCCGGAGGTTCTAGAGCTTTCTAGCCCGGTTTTGACTGTGTTTAGGCAAATTTGTGTTTGTGTGTCCCTGCTTCTGTTTGTCTTACCGTATTGTAATATGTGATGTGTGATAATATATAACTATAATAGATAAGGTTTGGCATGCGCTGATTCCACTGACTCTGAACATATTAAATTGGCGATAACACATTGAAGAATGGCTTCTACATTGACACCTAAACCCAAATTCATTGACTACTTAGAACAGAAAATACAGGATAGAGCAGGAGGGGAGGAACAGTATAAAACGATAAGAAAGGGAAGGAGGAAGAAAAGGAGGGCAACAGAAAACACATGTTCAAGAAGAAAGGGAAAAAACTCTAGAAGAAGCAGAGCTGAGAGTAGGGGTTATACACAAATTTGGGTCAGTGTACAGACCATAATCTCAGGGTCTAGTGGAACGTGTAAATCAAACCTTGAAAGCTAAAATTGCAAAGGTATGTGCAGGCTCTAAATTGACCTGGGTGGAAGCCCTGCCCCTGGCCTTGATGGCTATGAGGTCCAAACCCGGGGCAGGGACCATCTCTCTCCCCATGAGATAATGACAGGGAGGGCTATGCCTGGTTCACCAAGGGAGGGAGGTCATATGCCCGCCCTTGATGTACAACAAATTGTAATGTCTGATTATGTGAGGAAACTGACGGAACTTTCTGCAGCTCTCTACACACAGATCCACAAGGTCCAAGAGGGGGAGCTGCTGGGAGACTCATCACCACTGAAGGTAAAAGTTGGGGATTGGGTGAGGGTTAAAGTCCACAAGAGAAAGTGGCTGGAACCCAGGTGGACTGGACCGTACGAAGTGAAGGAAGTTACTTCACACTCTGTCCAGGTCAAAGGCAAATCAGGAGCACCTTGGCACCACCTTACACATTGCACTCCAGCCCCAACCCCTTCCAGAATTTTGACTGAAACCAGGGCCGACTTGCGCGCCCTAAACAATTCGATTCCAACCACTGACACCTTAGTTGGGGAAAATGGGACCATGGGTTCCGTTATTCACGTAGAGCCTGAGTGCTACATTCTGCTCTTCACACAGAGAGAATTAGAAATATGGAAAAAGGGAGGGGCAATCCTCCGAGATGATATTTGGCATTAGGGTAATTTACCAATATTACTAAAGTCTTTGTTTGGATATGTAGTAATTATGATACATGGGCAAAGCCATGTATCACAGGGGAGAACTAATTACTTAAAACAATTAGGAAGTATGATTGTAGCGTATGGAAGAACAAATTACTTTAATAAAAAAAAAATGTTGTTCCAGGTGTGTTGTATGTGCGCAAAGTAATGATCATAGAACTTACAGGGGATGATAGAGTTTTAATTTTGGTGTATCTTAAATACATTCCAATGAAGGTGGGCTGTGTTAAAATATGAGATTGACTCAATTGATAGGACAGTATTTATAGAATATGGGTTAGTTTTATTTTTTTAGTTGACAGTCTTACTTAATAGGACAATATTGATCAACTTTATTTGTGGTTTATTTCACTTTTGTGATTACAGGTTCTAATTTACTATGATGGCCCTCACTGAGTCATGTAAACTAGGTAGTGGTGTACATGTGAACAGATATTCTGATTTAGATTGGTGTTTGCCCACTATGAGTAGGAGTTTGGAAAAGTAGTGATTTTATGAATGCATTATGGAAATATTAGGTAAATAATATGTTTACAGATTGAGGCCCTGCTGGAAGCTATGTTGCTCCCAGTTAGGTTGGCATTTTGAAGGGTTGTGCCTGCAAGGCAATCAAGATAACATTAGCTTAAGTAATAAAGTTGCTACTGAAAGGTTTCACACCCATGTTGTGTATCTGGTTTTTGCTATGGCCTCGCCTGTTGTTGAGTTGCAACAACAACAGGGGACTGACCATATGTCTCACTCCTTATGGGAGACCAGAGGTTGCTCCCAGGGCCCTGATGGCCTCTGTAGACAACACCTTTCAGGTAAATTTGTGTTGCTAGAGTAACTCATTCCGTAGGTTTGCCGAATATAAGACTATTTTTAGTATGCGTTATGTGCATTTAATATAACATTGCCAAGTGGATACTTCTTAAACCAGGTAATGTTACTTAGTGGTTTCTTTACACACATTGCATTAGACTTTATTGATATGATTGAGAAAAAGTGCTCTTGTCTAGTGATAGGGAAATAATTGAAGTCAGAACCCACGGCCACCCATAGATAATTCTGGATTGAAATTGTATCCCTCGTTAGTAGATTGGGCATGGGGGGAGAATCCAGATGATGAAGTAGTAGTGGTGAGGGACCACCCCCTATCCTAATCAGAGGGAAACTGAGGGAGCTCAGGGGGGAGAGGGGGATAAGACAGATGTAGAGATACGTATCACAGAAATTTTAAAGGAACTATTGGTGAGACAGGGAAGCAAGGGGGTGAAGGAAAGTAATGATGATTGACTGTGATAGAAGTTAGATATTACCAGGAAGAAATATTGTTCATATTCATCCGCAATCGGCAGGTTTAATTGAACGCATGAATGGAACAATAAAAAGTAGACTAAGGAAGACCTATATAGGTATTGGGAGAAACTTGGTAAGATGAGTACCTATAGTGTTAATGACCATTAGAGGAACGGCAGACAGAGATGGGTTATCTTCCTTTGAAGAGGGTTTGGGAGACCATATAGAATGTAGAGTTAGGAGGACCAGAGTAGGCAGAGATAGACACTGAGAATACTCTGGCTGAACACATGAGAAGATTGTTTGCTAATCACACCCGTATGTTAAAGATTTTGTGACCTACAGGTGAACTGAAGGAGAGAGTGACCCACTCTATCCAACCAGGTGATGGGGTGTGGGTCCAATGTTTGAAAAGGAAAGACTGGAAGCAGCCCGGTTGGGGAGGTCCCTACTAGGTCTTGTTGGAAACTGCCTATTTGCCGTTTAGATATGTTCAGAAAAAGAGCGACCTGGGTCCACGTTGCCCACTGCGAGGAGGTAAGAACGCATACAAACACTGCTGAACACACACAGAGTTAAGGAGCAGAACCGAGTACCAATAGGGTCCGGGGGTTACCTCCTTAACGAAGACTCCCTACCCCGACCTATCATCACTGTGGTGTGTTCCTAGAGGTGTGAGTATGGGGTGGTACTCAGCAGACTGACTAAGGGCAGGAGAGGGTTGGCGGTTCTTGGAAATATGGGGGACCCTGAGCTGCATCAGTTTTGATTTTGATACATCCAGATCCACCACTCACAAAAAAATAAAAATGAAACTCTACCATGGGAATAATTAAAAGACAGATGACTCAGGATAAGGATTCCACTGGAAGTGAGTATTATAACATAGTGGCCAGAGAGAGGCAGGATGTGATTTTCAAAATAAATATTGATAACCTCTCCATTAAGTGGGAGTATGTATTCGAGAGAAAGGTGTTCATACTTATGCATTATACCTCTGTACAGGACCTACTGCTAGTTACCTTTGGCCTACAGTTTAAACATACTTGGGGAAAATATTAAGTGAAGGCAGTGTGCCAAGAAGATATACAAGTATGGGGCTTGCGCGGATGACTATGGTTAGGATACCTGTATAGACGTAAATAGCACAAAATTAACTGAGCAAAACAGAGGTGAAAACTGTACAGGGATGAGGTTGGCGAGATTGGAAGAGGCTGCTAACCCACCCCAGTTCACTCTGACTCCAGGGGAGTGTTATAGAATGACAGCAGAGATTTGGGTGATTTTAATGGAGTAAGTCAGTAGTTAATGTTACTGATCTGAGTTCAGAGTCACAGGAGAAACTACTAAACCTTACAGCCTGGTAACAAATGTGTGATGGGCGTGTACCAGTAAAGGACGTATAAGGCAGACACTATAAAAAGTGTGGGTAGGTAGGTACCTGCACCCCAGTCCTATTGGTTAAGCCAGTTAGAATCAGTTACCAGAAACCAAGGAAAGGTTTAATCAGGCGTAGGAGGGGTTGTGCCAAGGAAGAGAATAGCCCTATTTGGATGGATGCGATTAGAATTCCTAGGGATGAGTCCCTGATGAATATGAAGCTCAGGACAATGTTCTTTTGGTGGGTGACGTTCAATAAACATGTGGATTGGATCAATCAGTAATTATTCATAAAGGGGTGTAAGGATGCAGTGAAGGGGATCTCAAACCAATTATCCGCCACCTCGCTCATGACTTGGAGAAATAGGTTGGCTCTAGATATGTTGCTGGCAGAAATGGGTGGAGTATGCAGAATGGTGGGGGGCAGTTGTTGTAAATTTATTCCTAAAGACACCAGAGCCTTTGCAGGATTGACAGCTCTAAGTGAAGGATGGGCTGAGAACTCAGGAGTGAATACATATGTGACAGGATGGTTTGATGAAATATTTGGTAAATGGAAAACCATAGTAGCCACAATTTTGGGGGCAGCTATTGCCTGTATGTGTATGCTTGTATTATGTGGTTGTTGTTTTGTTCCCTGTGTCCGAGGGTTGGAAAGTTTAGGCGTCCAAGCAGATGGTGAGACATGGACCAGTTCCAGATTCTAATCAGTGGAAGGAGGAATACAATTCACCAGCAGTGGTGGACGAGGAGGACACTGATGATCGATTCAATCCAGACGACTACAGATTGAATGAAACATTTCTTAGATCTAATGTGAAAATCTTGAATAAAGAGTGTAACGGGGAGGGGAAATGGGAATTTTGTTCAGGCTAACAGATGTTGTATACATTTAGTGGAATGATGCCAAGCCTAGTAGATGATTGAGATCCTTTCAATTCCAAGGAGCCCAGGTTGAATGAGACACTCTTTAATGATTAGAAAAGACTGATTCTTTATATGAAGGTCATGACGAAGATCCTAACCGGAAGAGTTATGACTGAATAGGCCTAGAACAGTAGTTGATGAGTATGGAATATAAATATATGTATTGGTTTTGTTTGGATTAAGTTTGATTTTGTATGACATTTAGGAATCCTATGAGGATAGATGTGTAATGATCAGTGTGAAAATTTAGTCAAAGGGTGGATTGATAAAGGAATTTGTATGTTTAATGACTAAGATGTTTCACCCTGAAACTGTAATGTGTAAAGATGTATTAGAAATTACATAGACAATGGTTAGAATGTTACCATTTGGAAAATTAGTCAGGATGTAGTTCTTAGGCTAGCAGGAGATTAGCCATAAAAGTTTACCACCCTCATCTATCAGAGTGGAGGTCTCTGAACCCACATATATATTGGACTAGCCGTTGGCCTATTTTTCACGTCTCTTGTGAGACGTGAAGAGGGGGATTTGTAATAAATATATTCTTGATGTCGCTTATTACCAACGCTGTATTACACACATTAGCTCGAAACATTACACAACCTGTATTACACACATCTTTTAGAATATCTAATCCTAAACACACACAGATTTATGAGGGCTGGACTCCGAGGACAAAGAACACTGCCAAGAGCCAATGGGAAGTCGATACTGCCCGAGGAGGGACTGCCCTCCATAACAACGACCAGTCAGGAGTGTGAATCTACCTACGTCATTTTATTACTATTGCTCTGTATAAATATGTGCCACGTGTTTAGGAGGGTTCTCTTTGTTCCGGACGACTCCCTAAGAGCTGAAGGAACGAGCCCGTGCACGAGTTACCAAATATCTTTGCATCAAATAAATCGCTTGATTGAATATCAATTCCACCTGGTCCCGAGTTATGACTTGTCTCCTTCTCGAGTAATTGTAAATATCAACACAGGTAAGTGAATATTTTGCATGGTTAAATTAACTGTACAGGTAAATATACAGTTAAATTCACAGGTGAGTGAATATTTGCATGGTTACATGAACTGTACAGGTAAATGCCAGGAAAAGATACTTAAATAGCTAAATGTGTGAATGATAATTTAGGGTAATAATAGTAATTCCCTTAAAATACAGTCCTTAGTGCGCAGGGTTTAATTCCAGATAAAGGCACGTATTACACATTCGATATACTAAAAGCAATGAAAAATAAATAAGTCAATAAAATGGTGAAAACACTGAATCCTACTCATTACTTGATGTACTTAATTATGTCACTTTTGTTTTGAGCCGACTTCACAGTGGTCTTTGAACAGGGCTCATCAACTGGCTTGTGGCGCAATGGATAACGCGTCTGACTACGGATCAGAAGATTCTAGGTTCGACTCCTGGCAAGCTCGTGGATTTTGTCTATGTCTGAGTGATATTTGGAAATGAACGCTATCTTGTGAATTTGTACTTAGTGTCTGCACCATTCATTTATAGCTCATATATACACCAGCAATGGTGAAGTGGAATCAAATGGCGGATTCAATTATGCTGAGCCATGGGGTTACCGGTCTATGACCTGTGACATGAACGGGCAAAAGCCGTCATTTTTCAAACTAGTTTTCTTAGGGAAGGCAGCTAAAGCGTAATTATAAAAAAATTAAAATTAAAAATCTATTTTATATAGATAGATAGATAGATAGATAGATAGATAGATAGATAGATAGGTAGGTAGGTAGGTAGGTAGGTAGGTAGATAGATAGATAGATAGATAGATACTTTATTGATCCCAGAGGGAACATTTCTTTGTCAAGCAGCTACGAAACAAACACAGGGCAGGTGCAAAATGCCAGAACGAACATACACAAAAGACAGATACATGATACATAGAGCAGCAGTATGAAAAAGTATAAAAATACAAGAAGTCTGGAGTGCAAAAAAGCTATAAAAAGACATTGAATAGTATGGGTGGATGGCTGAATATGTACACTATACATTAGTGGATAGTTCATGGTTAACTATACTATACAGGTCGATGGCAGAGAATTACTAAAATAACTAATAGTGCGTATGATATACGTGAGGGTAATAATAGTTTACTTAATATACAGACAAGTTAAATGAACAGGTAAGTGAATATTTTGCATGGTTAAATTAACTGTACAGGTAAATATACAGTTAAATTCACAGGTGAGTGAATATTTGCATGGTTACATGAACTGTACAGGTAAATGCCAGGAAAAGATACTTAAATAGCTAAATGTGTGAATGATAATTTAGGGTAATAATAGTAATTCCCTTAAAATACAGTCCTTAGTGCGCAGGGTTTAATTCCAGATAAATGCACGTATTACACATTCGATATACTAAAAGCAATGAAAAATAAATAAGTCAATAAAATGGTGAAAACACTGAATCCTACTCATTACTTGATGTACTTAATTATGTCACTTTTGTTTTGAGCCGACTTCACAGTGGTCTTTGAACAGGGCTCATCAACGGGCTTGTGGTGCAATGGATAACGCGTCTGACTACGGATCAGAAGATTCTAGGTTCGACTCCTGGCAAGCTCGTGGATTTTGTCTATGTCTGAGTGATATTTGGAAATGAACGCTATCTTGTGAATTTGTACTTAGTGTCTGCACCATTCATTTATAGCTCATATATACACCAGCAATGGTGAAGTGGAATCAAATGGCGGATTCGATTATGCTGAGCCATGGGGTTACCGGTCTATGACCTGTGACATGAACGGGCAAAAGCCGTCATTTTTCAAACTAGTTTTCTTAGGGAAGGCAGCTAAAGCGTAATTATAAAAAAATTAAAATTAAAAATCTATTTTATATAGATAGATAGATAGATAGATAGATAGATAGATAGATAGATAGATAGATAGATAGATAGATAGATAGATAGATAGATAGATAGATAGATAGATAGGTAGGTAGGTAGGTAGGTAGATAGATAGATAGATACTTTATTGATCCCAGAGGGAACATTTCTTTGTCAAGCAGCTACGAAACAAACACAGGGCAGGTGCAAAATGCCAGAACGAACATACACAAAAGACAGATACATGATACATAGAGCAGCAGTATGAAAAAGTATAAAAATACAAGAAGTCTGGAGTGCAAAAAAGCTATAAAAAGACATTGAATAGTATGGGTGGATGGCTGAATATGTACACTATACATTAGTGGATAGTTCATGGTTAACTATACTATACAGGTCGATGGCAGAGAATTACTAAAATAACTAATAGTGCGTATGATATACGTGAGGGTAATAATAGTTTACTTAATATACAGACAAGTTAAATGAACAGGTAAGTGAATATTTTGCATGGTTAAATTAACTGTACAGGTAAATATACAGTTAAATTCACAGGTGAGTGAATATTTGCATGGTTACATGAACTGTACAGGTAAATGCCAGGAAAAGATACTTAAATAGCTAAATGTGTGAATGATAATTTAGGGTAATAATAGTAATTCCCTTAAAATACAGTCCTTAGTGCGCAGGGTTTAATTCCAGATAAATGCACGTATTACACATTCGATATACTAAAAGCAATGAAAAATAAATAAGTCAATAAAATGGTGAAAACACTGAATCCTACTCATTACTTGATGAACTTAATTATGTCACTTTTGTTTTGAGCCGACTTCACAGTGGTCTTTGAACAGGGCTCATCAACGGGCTTGTGGCGCAATGGATAACGCGTCTGACTACGGATCAGAAGATTCTAGGTTCGACTCCTGGCAAGCTCGTGGATTTTGTCTATGTCTGAGTGATATTTGGAAATGAACGCTATCTTGTGAATTTGTACTTAGTGTCTGCACCATTCATTTATAGCTCATATATACACCAGCAATGGTGAAGTGGAATCAAATGGCGGATTCGATTATGCTGAGCCATGGGGTTACCGGTCTATGACCTGTGACATGAACGGGCAAAAGCCGTCATTTTTCAAACTAGTTTTCTTAGGGAAGGCAGCTAAAGCGTAATTATAAAAAAATTAAAATTAAAAATCTATTTTATATAGATAGATAGATAGATAGATAGATAGATAGATAGATAGATAGATAGATAGATAGATAGATAGATAGATAGATAGATAGATAGATAGATAGATAGATAGATAGGTAGGTAGGTAGGTAGATAGATAGATAGATAGATAGATAGATAGATAGATACTTTATTGATCCCAGAGGGAACATTTCTTTGTCAAGCAGCTACGAAACAAACACAGGGCAGGTGCAAAATGCCAGAACGAACATACACAAAAGACAGATACATGATACATAGAGCAGCAGTATGAAAAAGTATAAAAATACAAGAAGTCTGGAGTGCAAAAAAGCTATAAAAAGACATTGAATAGTATGGGTGGATGGCTGAATATGTACACTATACATTAGTGGATAGTTCATGGTTAACTATACTATACAGGTCGATGGCAGAGAATTACTAAAATAACTAATAGTGCGTATGATATACGTGAGGGTAATAATAGTTTACTTAATATACAGACAAGTTAAATGAACAGGTAAGTGAATATTTTGCATGGTTAAATTAACTGTACAGGTAAATATACAGTTAAATTCACAGGTGAGTGAATATTTGCATGGTTACATGAACTGTACAGGTAAATGCCAGGAAAAGATACTTAAATAGCTAAATGTGTGAATGATAATTTAGGGTAATAATAGTAATTCCCTTAAAATACAGTCCTTAGTGCGCAGGGTTTAATTCCAGATAAAGGCACGTATTACACATTCGATATACTAAAAGCAATGAAAAATAAATAAGTCAATAAAATGGTGAAAACACTGAATCCTACTCATTACTTGATGTACTTAATTATGTCACTTTTGTTTTGAGCCGACTTCACAGTGGTCTTTGAACAGGGCTCATCAACTGGCTTGTGGCGCAATGGATAACGCGTCTGACTACGGATCAGAAGATTCTAGGTTCGACTCCTGGCAAGCTCGTGGATTTTGTCTATGTCTGAGTGATATTTGGAAATGAACGCTATCTTGTGAATTTGTACTTAGTGTCTGCACCATTCATTTATAGCTCATATATACACCAGCAATGGTGAAGTGGAATCAAATGGCGGATTCAATTATGCTGAGCCATGGGGTTACCGGTCTATGACCTGTGACATGAACGGGCAAAAGCCGTCATTTTTCAAACTAGTTTTCTTAGGGAAGGCAGCTAAAGCGTAATTATAAAAAAATTAAAATTAAAAATCTATTTTATATAGATAGATAGATAGATAGATAGATAGATAGATAGATAGATAGATAGATAGATAGATAGATAGATAGATAGATAGATAGATAGGTAGGTAGGTAGGTAGGTAGGTAGATAGATAGATAGATAGATAGATAGATAGATAGATACTTTATTGATCCCAGAGGGAACATTTCTTTGTCAAGCAGCTACGAAACAAACACAGGGCAGGTGCAAAATGCCAGAACGAACATACACAAAAGACAGATACATGATACATAGAGCAGCAGTATGAAAAAGTATAAAAATACAAGAAGTCTGGAGTGCAAAAAAGCTATAAAAAGACATTGAATAGTATGGGTGGATGGCTGAATATGTACACTATACATTAGTGGATAGTTCATGGTTAACTATACTATACAGGTCGATGGCAGAGAATTACTAAAATAACTAATAGTGCGTATGATATACGTGAGGGTAATAATAGTTTACTTAATATACAGACAAGTTAAATGAACAGGTAAGTGAATATTTTGCATGGTTAAATTAACTGTACAGGTAAATATACAGTTAAATTCACAGGTGAGTGAATATTTGCATGGTTACATGAACTGTACAGGTAAATGCCAGGAAAAGATACTTAAATAGCTAAATGTGTGAATGATAATTTAGGGTAATAATAGTAATTCCCTTAAAATACAGTCCTTAGTGCGCAGGGTTTAATTCCAGATAAAGGCACGTATTACACATTCGATATACTAAAAGCAATGAAAAATAAATAAGTCAATAAAATGGTGAAAACACTGAATCCTACTCATTACTTGATGTACTTAATTATGTCACTTTTGTTTTGAGCCGACTTCACAGTGGTCTTTGAACAGGGCTCATCAACTGGCTTGTGGCGCAATGGATAACGCGTCTGACTACGGATCAGAAGATTCTAGGTTCGACTCCTGGCAAGCTCGTGGATTTTGTCTATGTCTGAGTGATATTTGGAAATGAACGCTATCTTGTGAATTTGTACTTAGTGTCTGCACCATTCATTTATAGCTCATATATACACCAGCAATGGTGAAGTGGAATCAAATGGCGGATTCAATTATGCTGAGCCATGGGGTTACCGGTCTATGACCTGTGACATGAACGGGCAAAAGCCGTCATTTTTCAAACTAGTTTTCTTAGGGAAGGCAGCTAAAGCGTAATTATAAAAAAATTAAAATTAAAAATCTATTTTATATAGATAGATAGATAGATAGATAGATAGATAGATAGATAGATAGATAGATAGATAGATAGATAGATAGATAGATAGGTAGGTAGGTAGGTAGGTAGGTAGGTAGATAGATAGATAGATAGATAGATAGATACTTTATTGATCCCAGAGGGAACATTTCTTTGTCAAGCAGCTACGAAACAAACACAGGGCAGGTGCAAAATGCCAGAACGAACATACACAAAAGACAGATACATGATACATAGAGCAGCAGTATGAAAAAGTATAAAAATACAAGAAGTCTGGAGTGCAAAAAAGCTATAAAAAGACATTGAATAGTATGGGTGGATGGCTGAATATGTACACTATACATTAGTGGATAGTTCATGGTTAACTATACTATACAGGTCGATGGCAGAGAATTACTAAAATAACTAATAGTGCGTATGATATACGTGAGGGTAATAATAGTTTACTTAATATACAGACAAGTTAAATGAACAGGTAAGTGAATATTTTGCATGGTTAAATTAACTGTACAGGTAAATATACAGTTAAATTCACAGGTGAGTGAATATTTGCATGGTTACATGAACTGTACAGGTAAATGCCAGGAAAAGATACTTAAATAGCTAAATGTGTGAATGATAATTTAGGGTAATAATAGTAATTCCCTTAAAATACAGTCCTTAGTGCGCAGGGTTTAATTCCAGATAAAGGCACGTATTACACATTCGATATACTAAAAGCAATGAAAAATAAATAAGTCAATAAAATGGTGAAAACACTGAATCCTACTCATTACTTGATGTACTTAATTATGTCACTTTTGTTTTGAGCCGACTTCACAGTGGTCTTTGAACAGGGCTCATCAACTGGCTTGTGGCGCAATGGATAACGCGTCTGACTACGGATCAGAAGATTCTAGGTTCGACTCCTGGCAAGCTCGTGGATTTTGTCTATGTCTGAGTGATATTTGGAAATGAACGCTATCTTGTGAATTTGTACTTAGTGTCTGCACCATTCATTTATAGCTCATATATACACCAGCAATGGTGAAGTGGAATCAAATGGCGGATTCAATTATGCTGAGCCATGGGGTTACCGGTCTATGACCTGTGACATGAACGGGCAAAAGCCGTCATTTTTCAAACTAGTTTTCTTAGGGAAGGCAGCTAAAGCGTAATTATAAAAAAATTAAAATTAAAAATCTATTTTATATAGATAGATAGATAGATAGATAGATAGATAGATAGATAGATAGATAGATAGATAGATAGATAGATAGGTAGGTAGGTAGGTAGGTAGGTAGGTAGATAGATAGATAGATAGATAGATAGATACTTTATTGATCCCAGAGGGAACATTTCTTTGTCAAGCAGCTACGAAACAAACACAGGGCAGGTGCAAAATGCCAGAACGAACATACACAAAAGACAGATACATGATACATAGAGCAGCAGTATGAAAAAGTATAAAAATACAAGAAGTCTGGAGTGCAAAAAAGCTATAAAAAGACATTGAATAGTATGGGTGGATGGCTGAATATGTACACTATACATTAGTGGATAGTTCATGGTTAACTATACTATACAGGTCGATGGCAGAGAATTACTAAAATAACTAATAGTGCGTATGATATACGTGAGGGTAATAATAGTTTACTTAATATACAGACAAGTTAAATGAACAGGTAAGTGAATATTTTGCATGGTTAAATTAACTGTACAGGTAAATATACAGTTAAATTCACAGGTGAGTGAATATTTGCATGGTTACATGAACTGTACAGGTAAATGCCAGGAAAAGATACTTAAATAGCTAAATGTGTGAATGATAATTTAGGGTAATAATAGTAATTCCCTTAAAATACAGTCCTTAGTGCGCAGGGTTTAATTCCAGATAAATGCACGTATTACACATTCGATATACTAAAAGCAATGAAAAATAAATAAGTCAATAAAATGGTGAAAACACTGAATCCTACTCATTACTTGATGTACTTAATTATGTCACTTTTGTTTTGAGCCGACTTCACAGTGGTCTTTGAACAGGGCTCATCAACGGGCTTGTGGTGCAATGGATAACGCGTCTGACTACGGATCAGAAGATTCTAGGTTCGACTCCTGGCAAGCTCGTGGATTTTGTCTATGTCTGAGTGATATTTGGAAATGAACGCTATCTTGTGAATTTGTACTTAGTGTCTGCACCATTCATTTATAGCTCATATATACACCAGCAATGGTGAAGTGGAATCAAATGGCGGATTCGATTATGCTGAGCCATGGGGTTACCGGTCTATGACCTGTGACATGAACGGGCAAAAGCCGTCATTTTTCAAACTAGTTTTCTTAGGGAAGGCAGCTAAAGCGTAATTATAAAAAAATTAAAATTAAAAATCTATTTTAGATAGATAGATAGATAGATAGATAGATAGATAGATAGATAGATAGATAGATAGATAGATAGATAGATAGATAGATAGATAGATAGGTAGGTAGGTAGGTAGGTAGGTAGGTAGGTAGGTAGGTAGATAGATAGATAGATAGATAGATAGATAGATAGATAGATAGATACTTTATTGATCCCAGAGGGAACATTTCTTTGTCAAGCAGCTACGAAACAAACACAGGGCAGGTGCAAAATGCCAGAACGAACATACACAAAAGACAGATACATGATACATAGAGCAGCAGTATGAAAAAGTATAAAAATACAAGAAGTCTGGAGTGCAAAAAAGCTATAAAAAGACATTGAATAGTATGGGTGGATGGCTGAATATGTACACTATACATTAGTGGATAGTTCATGGTTAACTATACTATACAGGTCGATGGCAGAGAATTACTAAAATAACTAATAGTGCGTATGATATACATGAGGGTAATAATAGTTTACTTAATATACAGACAAGTTAAATGAACAGGTAAGTGAATATTTTGCATGGTTAAATTAACTGTACAGGTAAATATACAGTTAAATTCACAGGTGAGTGAATATTTGCATGGTTACATGAACTGTACAGGTAAATGCCAGGAAAAGATACTTAAATAGCTAAATGTGTGAATGATAATTTAGGGTAATAATAGTAATTCCCTTAAAATACAGTCCTTAGTGCGCAGGGTTTAATTCCAGATAAATGCACGTATTACACATTCGATATACTAAAAGCAATGAAAAATAAATAAGTCAATAAAATGGTGAAAACACTGAATCCTACTCATTACTTGATGAACTTAATTATGTCACTTTTGTTTTGAGCCGACTTCACAGTGGTCTTTGAACAGGTCTCATCAACGGGCTTGTGGCGCAATGGATAACGCGTCTGACTACGGATCAGAAGATTCTAGGTTCGACTCCTGGCAAGTTCGTGGATTTTGTCTATGTCTGAGTGATATTTGGAAATGAACGCTATCTTGTGAATTTGTACTTAGTGTCTGCACCATTCATTTATAGCTCATATATACACCAGCAATGGTGAAGTGGAATCAAATGGCGGATTCGATTATGCTGAGCCATGGGGTTACCGGTCTATGACCTGTGACATGAACGGGCAAAAGCCGTCATTTTTCAAACTAGTTTTCTTAGGGAAGGCAGCTAAAGCGTAATTATAAAAAAATTCAAATTAAAAATCTATTTTATATAGATAGATAGATAGATAGATAGATAGGTAGGTAGGTAGGTAGGTAGGTAGGTAGGTAGGTAGGTAGGTAGGTAGGTAGGTAGATAGATAGATAGATAGATAGATAGATAGATAGATAGATAGATAGATAGATAGATAGATAGATACTTTATTGATCCCAGAGGGAACATTTCTTTGTCAAGCAGCTACGAAGCAAACACAGGGCAGGTGCAAAATGCCAGAACGAACATACACAAAAGACAGATACATGATACATAGAGCAGCAGTATGAAAAAGTATAAAAATACAAGAAGTCTGGAGTGCAAAAAAGCTATAAAAAGACATTGAATAGTATGGGTGGATGGCTGAATATGTACACTATACATTAGTGGATAGTTCATGGTTAACTATACTATACAGGTCAATGGCAGAGAATTACTAAAATAACTAATAGTGCGTATGATATACGTGAGGGTAATAATAGTTTACTTAATATACAGACAAGTTAAATGAACAGGTAAGTGAATATTTTGCATGGTTAAATTAACTGTACAGGTAAATATACAGTTAAATTCACAGGTGAGTGAATATTTGCATGGTTACATGAACTGTACAGGTAAATGCCAGGAAAAGATACTTAAATAGCTAAATGTGTGAATGATAATTTAGGGTAATAATAGTAATTCCCTTAAAATACAGTCCTTAGTGCGCAGGGTTTAATTCCAGATAAATGCACGTATTACACATTCGATATACTAAAAGCAATGAAAAATAAATAAGTCAATAAAATGGTGAAAACACTGAATCCTACTCATTACTTGATGTACTTAATTATGTCACTTTTGTTTTGAGCCGACTTCACAGTGGTCTTTGAACAGGGCTCATCAACGGGCTTGTGGCGCAATGGATAACGCGTCTGACTACGGATCAGAAGATTCTAGGTTCGACTCCTGGCAAGCTCGTGGATTTTGTCTATGTCTGAGTGATATTTGGAAATGAACGCTATCTTGTGAATTTGTACTTAGTGTCTGCACCATTCATTTATAGCTCATATATACACCAGCAATGGTGAAGTGGAATCAAATGGCGGATTCGATTATGCTGAGCCATGGGGTTACCGGTCTATGACCTGTGACATGAACGGGCAAAAGCCGTCATTTTTCAAACTAGTTTTCTTAGGGAAGGCAGCTAAAGCGTAATTATAAAAAAATTAAAATTAAAAATCTATTTTTTATAGATAGATAGATAGATAGATAGATAGATAGATAGATAGATAGATAGATAGATAGATAGATAGATAGGTAGGTAGGTAGGTAGGTAGGTAGGTAGGTAGGTAGGTAGGTAGGTAGATAGATAGATAGATAGATAGATAGATAGATAGATAGATACTTTATTGATCCCAGAGGGAACATTTCTTTGTCAAGCAGCTACGAAACAAACACAGGGCAGGTGCAAAATGCCAGAACGAACATACACAAAAGACAGATACATGATACATAGAGCAGCAGTATGAAAAAGTATAAAAATACAAGAAGTCTGGAGTGCAAAAAAGCTATAAAAAGACATTGAATAGTATGGGTGGATGGCTGAATATGTACACTATACATTAGTGGATAGTTCATGGTTAACTATACTATACAGGTCGATGGCAGAGAATTACTAAAATAACTAATAGTGCGTATGATATACGTGAGGGTAATAATAGTTTACTTAATATACAGACAAGTTAAATGAACAGGTAAGTGAATATTTTGCATGGTTAAATTAACTGTACAGGTAAATATACAGTTAAATTCACAGGTGAGTGAATATTTGCATGGTTACATGAACTGTACAGGTAAATGCCAGGAAAAGATACTTAAATAGCTAAATGTGTGAATGATAATTTAGGGTAATAATAGTAATTCCCTTAAAATACAGTCCTTAGTGCGCAGGGTTTAATTCCAGATAAATGCACGTATTACACATTCGATATACTAAAAGCAATGAAAAATAAATAAGTCAATAAAATGGTGAAAACACTGAATCCTACTCATTACTTGATGAACTTAATTATGTCACTTTTGTTTTGAGCCGACTTCACAGTGGTCTTTGAACAGGTCTCATCAACGGGCTTGTGGCGCAATGGATAACGCGTCTGACTACGGATCAGAAGATTCTAGGTTCGACTCCTGGCAAGTTCGTGGATTTTGTCTATGTCTGAGTGATATTTGGAAATGAACGCTATCTTGTGAATTTGTACTTAGTGTCTGCACCATTCATTTATAGCTCATATATACACCAGCAATGGTGAAGTGGAATCAAATGGCGGATTCGATTATGCTGAGCCATGGGGTTACCGGTCTATGACCTGTGACATGAACGGGCAAAAGCCGTCATTTTTCAAACTAGTTTTCTTAGGGAAGGCAGCTAAAGCGTAATTATAAAAAAATTCAAATTAAAAATCTATTTTATATAGATAGATAGATAGATAGATAGATAGATAGGTAGGTAGGTAGGTAGGTAGGTAGGTAGGTATAGGTAGGTAGGTAGATAGATAGATAGATAGATAGATAGATAGATAGATAGATAGATAGATAGATAGATAGATAGATAGATAGATAGATAGATACTTTATTGATCCCAGAGGGAACATTTCTTTGTCAAGCAGCTACGAAACAAACACAGGGCAGGTGCAAAATGCCAGAACGAACATACACAAAAGACAGATACATGATACATAGAGCAGCAGTATGAAAAAGTATAAAAATACAAGAAGTCTGGAGTGCAAAAAAGCTATAAAAAGACATTGAATAGTATGGGTGGATGGCTGAATATGTACACTATACATTAGTGGATAGTTCATGGTTAACTATACTATACAGGTCAATGGCAGAGAATTACTAAAATAACTAATAGTGCGTATGATATACGTGAGGGTAATAATAGTTTACTTAATATACAGACAAGTTAAATGAACAGGTAAGTGAATATTTTGCATGGTTAAATTAACTGTACAGGTAAATATACAGTTAAATTCACAGGTGAGTGAATATTTGCATGGTTACATGAACTGTACAGGTAAATGCCAGGAAAAGATACTTAAATAGCTAAATGTGTGAATGATAATTTAGGGTAATAATAGTAATTCCCTTAAAATACAGTCCTTAGTGCGCAGGGTTTAATTCCAGATAAATGCACGTATTACACATTCGATATACTAAAAGCAATGAAAAATAAATAAGTCAATAAAATGGTGAAAACACTGAATCCTACTCATTACTTGATGTACTTAATTATGTCACTTTTGTTTTGAGCCGACTTCACAGTGGTCTTTGAACAGGGCTCATCAACGGGCTTGTGGCGCAATGGATAACGCGTCTGACTACGGATCAGAAGATTCTAGGTTCGACTCCTGGCAAGCTCGTGGATTTTGTCTATGTCTGAGTGATATTTGGAAATGAACGCTATCTTGTGAATTTGTACTTAGTGTCTGCACCATTCATTTATAGCTCATATATACACCAGCAATGGTGAAGTGGAATCAAATGGCGGATTCGATTATGCTGAGCCATGGGGTTACCGGTCTATGACCTGTGACATGAACGGGCAAAAGCCGTCATTTTTCAAACTAGTTTTCTTAGGGAAGGCAGCTAAAGCGTAATTATAAAAAAATTAAAATTAAAAATCTATTTTTTATAGATAGATAGATAGATAGATAGATAGATAGGTAGGTAGGTAGGTAGGTAGGTAGGTAGGTAGATAGATAGATAGATAGATAGATAGATAGATAGATAGATAGATAGATAGATAGATAGATAGATAGATAGATAGATAGATAGATAGATAGATAGATACTTTATTGATCCCAGAGGGAACATTTCTTTGTCAAGCAGCTACGAAACAAACACAGGGCAGGTGCAAAATGCCAGAACGAACATACACAAAAGACAGATACATGATACATAGAGCAGCAGTATGAAAAAGTATAAAAATACAAGAAGTCTGGAGTGCAAAAAAGCTATAAAAAGACATTGAATAGTATGGGTGGATGGCTGAATATGTACACTATACATTAGTGGATAGTTCATGGTTAACTATACTATACAGGTCGATGGCAGAGAATTACTAAAATAACTAATAGTGCGTATGATATACGTGAGGGTAATAATAGTTTACTTAATATACAGACAAGTTAAATGAACAGGTAAGTGAATATTTTGCATGGTTAAATTAACTGTACAGGTAAATATACAGTTAAATTCACAGGTGAGTGAATATTTGCATGGTTACATGAACTGTACAGGTAAATGCCAGGAAAAGATACTTAAATAGCTAAATGTGTGAATGATAATTTAGGGTAATAATAGTAATTCCCTTAAAATACAGTCCTTAGTGCGCAGGGTTTAATTCCAGATAAATGCACGTATTACACATTCGATATACTAAAAGCAATGAAAAATAAATAAGTCAATAAAATGGTGAAAACACTGAATCCTACTCATTACTTGATGTACTTAATTATGTCACTTTTGTTTTGAGCCGACTTCACAGTGGTCTTTGAACAGGGCTCATCAACGGGCTTGTGGCGCAATGGATAACGCGTCTGACTACGGATCAGAAGATTCTAGGTTCGACTCCTGGCAAGCTCGTGGATTTTGTCTATGTCTGAGTGATATTTGGAAATGAACGCTATCTTGTGAATTTGTACTTAGTGTCTGCACCATTCATTTATAGCTCATATATACACCAGCAATGGTGAAGTGGAATCAAATGGCGGATTCGATTATGCTGAGCCATGGGGTTACCGGTCTATGACCTGTGACATGAACGGGCAAAAGCCGTCATTTTTCAAACTAGTTTTCTTAGGGAAGGCAGCTAAAGCGTAATTATAAAAAAATTAAAATTAAAAATCTATTTTATATAGATAGATAGATAGATAGATAGATAGATAGATAGATAGATACTTTATTGATCCCAGAGGGAACATTTCTTTGTCAAGCAGCTACGAAACAAACACAGGGCAGGTGCAAAATGCCAGAACGAACATACACAAAAGACAGATACATGATACATAGAGCAGCAGTATGAAAAAGTATAAAAATACAAGAAGTCTGGAGTGCAAAAAAGCTATAAAAAGACATTGAATAGTATGGGTGGATGGCTGAATATGTACACTATACATTAGTGGATAGTTCATGGTTAACTATACTATACAGGTCGATGGCAGAGAATTACTAAAATAACTAATAGTGCGTATGATATACGTGAGGGTAATAATAGTTTACTTAATATACAGACAAGTTAAATGAACAGGTAAGTGAATATTTTGCATGGTTAAATTAACTGTACAGGTAAATATACAGTTAAATTCACAGGTGAGTGAATATTTGCATGGTTACATGAACTGTACAGGTAAATGCCAGGAAAAGATACTTAAATAGCTAAATGTGTGAATGATAATTTAGGGTAATAATAGTAATTCCCTTAAAATACAGTCCTTAGTGCGCAGGGTTTAATTCCAGATAAATGCACGTATTACACATTCGATATACTAAAAGCAATGAAAAATAAATAAGTCAATAAAATGGTGAAAACACTGAATCCTACTCATTACTTGATGTACTTAATTATGTCACTTTTGTTTTGAGCCGACTTCACAGTGGTCTTTGAACAGGGCTCATCAACGGGCTTGTGGCGCAATGGATAACGCGTCTGACTACGGATCAGAAGATTCTAGGTTCGACTCCTGGCAAGCTCGTGGATTTTGTCTATGTCTGAGTGATATTTGGAAATGAACGCTATCTTGTGAATTTGTACTTAGTGTCTGCACCATTCATTTATAGCTCATATATACACCAGCAATGGTGAAGTGGAATCAAATGGCGGATTCGATTATGCTGAGCCATGGGGTTACCGGTCTATGACCTGTGACATGAACGGGCAAAAGCCGTCATTTTTCAAACTAGTTTTCTTAGGGAAGGCAGCTAAAGCGTAATTATAAAAAAATTAAAATTAAAAATCTATTTTATATAGATAGATAGATAGATAGATAGATAGATACTTTATTGATCCCAGAGGGAACATTTCTTTGTCAAGCAGCTACGAAACAAACACAGGGCAGGTGCAAAATGCCAGAACGAACATACACAAAAGACAGATACATGATACATAGAGCAGCAGTATGAAAAAGTATAAAAATACAAGAAGTCTGGAGTGCAAAAAAGCTATAAAAAGACATTGAATAGTATGGGTGGATGGCTGAATATGTACACTATACATTAGTGGATAGTTCATGGTTAACTATACTATACAGGTCGATGGCAGAGAATTACTAAAATAACTAATAGTGCGTATGATATACGTGAGGGTAATAATAGTTTACTTAATATACAGACAAGTTAAATGAACAGGTAAGTGAATATTTTGCATGGTTAAATTAACTGTACAGGTAAATATACAGTTAAATTCACAGGTGAGTGAATATTTGCATGGTTACATGAACTGTACAGGTAAATGCCAGGAAAAGATACTTAAATAGCTAAATGTGTGAATGATAATTTAGGGTAATAATAGTAATTCCCTTAAAATACAGTCCTTAGTGCGCAGGGTTTAATTCCAGATAAATGCACGTATTACACATTCGATATACTAAAAGCAATGAAAAATAAATAAGTCAATAAAATGGTGAAAACACTGAATCCTACTCATTACTTGATGTACTTAATTATGTCACTTTTGTTTTGAGCCGACTTCACAGTGGTCTTTGAACAGGGCTCATCAACGGGCTTGTGGCGCAATGGATAACGCGTCTGACTACGTATCAGAAGATTCTAGGTTCGACTCCTGGCAAGCTCGTGGATTTTGTCTATGTCTGAGTGATATTTGGAAACGAACGCTATCTTGTGAATTTGTACTTAGTGTCTGCACCATTCATTTATAGCTCATATATACACCGGCAATGGTGAAGTGGAATCAAATGGCGGATTCGATTATGCTGAGCCATGGGGTTACCGGTCTATGACCTGTGACATGATCGGGCAAAAGCCGTCATTTTTCAAACTAGTTTTCTTAGGGAAGGCAGCTAAAGCGTAATTATAAAAAAATTAAAATTAAAAATCTATTTTATATAGATAGATAGATAGATAGATAGATAGATACTTTATTGATCCCAGAGGGAACATTTCTTTGTCAAGCAGCTACGAAACAAACACAGGGCAGGTGCAAAATGCCAGAACGAACATACACAAAAGACAGATACATGATACATAGAGCAGCAGTATGAAAAAGTATAAAAATACAAGAAGTCTGGAGTGCAAAAAAGCTATAAAAAGACATTGAATAGTATGGGTGGATGGCTGAATATGTACACTATACATTAGTGGATAGTTCATGGTTAACTATACTATACAGGTCGATGGCAGAGAATTACTAAAATAACTAATAGTGCGTATGATATACGTGAGGGTAATAATAGTTTACTTAATATACAGACAAGTTAAATGAACAGGTAAGTGAATATTTTGCATGGTTAAATTAACTGTACAGGTAAATATACAGTTAAATTCACAGGTGAGTGAATATTTGCATGGTTACATGAACTGTACAGGTAAATGCCAGGAAAAGATACTTAAATAGCTAAATGTGTGAATGATAATTTAGGGTAATAATAGTAATTCCCTTAAAATACAGTCCTTAGTGCGCAGGGTTTAATTCCAGATAAATGCACGTATTACACATTCGATATACTAAAAGCAATGAAAAATAAATAAGTCAATAAAATGGTGAAAACACTGAATCCTACTCATTACTTGATGTACTTATGTCACTTTTGTTTTGAGCCGACTTCACAGTGGTCTTTGAACAGGGCTCATCAACGGGCTTGTGGCGCAATGGATAACGCGTCTGACTACGGATCAGAAGATTCTAGGTTCGACTCCTGGCAAGCTCGAGGATTTTGTCTATGTCTGAGTGATATTTGGAAATGAACGCTATCTTGTGAATTTGTACTTAGTGTCTGCACCATTCATTTATAGCTCATATATACACCAGCAATGGTGAAGTGGAATCAAATGGCGGATTCGATTATGCTGAGCCATGGGGTTACCGGTCTATGACCTGTGACATGAACGGGCAAAAGCCGTCATTTTTCAAACTAGTTTTCTTAGGGAAGGCAGCTAAAGCGTAATTATAAAAAAATTCAAATTAAAAATCTATTTTATATAGATAGATAGATAGATAGATAGATCGATAGATACTTTATTGATCCCAGAGGGAACATTTCTTTGTCAAGCAGCTACGAAACAAACACAGGGCAGGTGCAAAATGCCAGAACGAACATACACAAAAGACAGATACATGATACATAGAGCAGCAGTATGAAAAAGTATAAAAATACAAGAAGTCTGGAGTGCAAAAAAGCTATAAAAAGACATTGAATAGTATGGGTGGATGGCTGAATATGTACACTATACATTAGTGGATAGTTCATGGTTAACTATACTATACAGGTCGATGGCAGAGAATTACTAAAATAACTAATAGTGCGTATGATATACGTGAGGGTAATAATAGTTTACTTAATATACAGACAAGTTAAATGAACAGGTAAGTGAATATTTTGCATGGTTAAATTAACTGTACAGGTAAATATACAGTTAAATTCACAGGTGAGTGAATATTTGCATGGTTACATGAACTGTACAGGTAAATGCCAGGAAAAGATACTTAAATAGCTAAATGTGTGAATGATAATTTAGGGTAATAATAGTAATTCCCTTAAAATACAGTCCTTAGTGCGCAGGGTTTAATTCCAGATAAATGCACGTATTACACATTCGATATACTAAAAGCAATGAAAAATAAATAAGTCAATAAAATGGTGAAAACACTGAATCCTACTCATTACTTGATGTACTTAATTATGTCACTTTTGTTTTGAGCCGACTTCACAGTGGTCTTTGAACAGGGCTCATCAACGGGCTTGTGGCGCAATGGATAACGCGTCTGACTACGGATCAGAAGATTCTAGGTTCGACTCCTGGCAAGCTCGTGGATTTTGTCTATGTCTGAGTGATATTTGGAAATGAACGCTATCTTGTGAATTTGTACTTAGTGTCTGCACCATTCATTTATAGCTCATATATACACCAGCAATGGTGAAGTGGAATCAAATGGCGGATTCGATTATGCTGAGCCATGGGGTTACCGGTCTATGACCTGTGACATGAACGGGCAAAAGCCGTCATTTTTCAAACTAGTTTTCTTAGGGAAGGCAGCTAAAGCGTAATTATAAAAAAATTAAAATTAAAAATCTATTTTATATAGATAGATAGATAGATAGATAGATCGATAGATACTTTATTGATCCCAGAGGGAACATTTCTTTGTCAAGCAGCTACGAAACAAACACAGGGCAGGTGCAAAATGCCAGAACGAACATACACAAAAGACAGATACATGATACATAGAGCAGCAGTATGAAAAAGTATAAAAATACAAGAAGTCTGGAGTGCAAAAAAGCTATAAAAAGACATTGAATAGTATGGGTGGATGGCTGAATATGTACACTATACATTAGTGGATAGTTCATGGTTAACTATACTATACAGGTCGATGGCAGAGAATTACTAAAATAACTAATAGTGCGTATGATATACGTGAGGGTAATAATAGTTTACTTAATATACAGACAAGTTAAATGAACAGGTAAGTGAATATTTTGCATGGTTAAATTAACTGTACAGGTAAATATACAGTTAAATTCACAGGTGAGTGAATATTTGCATGGTTACATGAACTGTACAGGTAAATGCCAGGAAAAGATACTTAAATAGCTAAATGTGTGAATGATAATTTAGGGTAATAATAGTAATTCCCTTAAAATACAGTCCTTAGTGCGCAGGGTTTAATTCCAGATAAATGCACGTATTACACATTCGATATACTAAAAGCAATGAAAAATAAATAAGTCAATAAAATGGTGAAAACACTGAATCCTACTCATTACTTGATGTACTTAATTATGTCACTTTTGTTTTGAGCCGACTTCACAGTGGTCTTTGAACAGGGCTCATCAACGGGCTTGTGGCACAATGGATAACGCGTCTGACTACGGATCAGAAGATTCTATGTTCGACTCCTGGCAAGCTCGTGGATTTTGTCTATGTCTGAGTGATATTTGGAAATGAACGCTATCTTGTGAATTTGTACTTAGTGTCTGCACCATTCATTTATAGCTCATATATACACCAGCAATGGTGAAGTGGAATCAAATGGCGGATTCGATTATGCTGAGCCATGGGGTTACCGGTCTATGACCTGTGACATGAACGGGCAAAAGCCGTCATTTTTCAAACTAGTTTTCTTAGGGAAGGCAGCTAAAGCGTAATTATAAAAAAATTAAAATTAAAAATCTATTTTATATAGATAGATAGATAGATAGATAGATAGATAGATACTTTATTGATCCCAGAGGGAACATTTCTTTGTCAAGCAGCTACGAAACAAACACAGGGCAGGTGCAAAATGCCAGAACGAACATACACAAAAGACAGATACATGATACATAGAGCAGCAGTATGAAAAAGTATAAAAATACAAGAAGTCTGGAGTGCAAAAAAGCTATAAAAAGACATTGAATAGTATGGGTGGATGGCTGAATATGTACACTATACATTAGTGGATAGTTCATGGTTAACTATACTATACAGGTCGATGGCAGAGAATTACTAAAATAACTAATAGTGCGTATGATATACGTGAGGGTAATAATAGTTTACTTAATATACAGACAAGTTAAATGAACAGGTAAGTGAATATTTTGCATGGTTAAATTAACTGTACAGGTAAATATACAGTTAAATTCACAGGTGAGTGAATATTTGCATGGTTACATGAACTGTACAGGTAAATGCCAGGAAAAGATACTTAAATAGCTAAATGTGTGAATGATAATTTAGGGTAATAATAGTAATTCCCTTAAAATACAGTCCTTAGTGCGCAGGGTTTAATTCCAGATAAATGCACGTATTACACATTCGATATACTAAAAGCAATGAAAAATAAATAAGTCAATAAAATGGTGAAAACACTGAATCCTACTCATTACTTGATGTACTTAATTATGTCACTTTTGTTTTGAGCCGACTTCACAGTGGTCTTTGAACAGGGCTCATCAACGGGCTTGTGGCGCAATGGATAACGCGTCTGACTACGGATCAGAAGATTCTAGGTTCGACTCCTGGCAAGCTCGTGGATTTTGTCTATGTCTGAGTGATATTTGGAAATGAACGCTATCTTGTGAATTTGTACTTAGTGTCTGCACCATTCATTTATAGCTCATATATACACCAGCAATGGTGAAGTGGAATCAAATGGCGGATTCGATTATGCTGAGCCATGGGGTTACCGGTCTATGACCTGTGACATGAACGGGCAAAAGCCGTCATTTTTCAAACTAGTTTTCTTAGGGAAGGCAGCTAAAGCGTAATTATAAAAAAATTAAAATTAAAAATCAATTTTATATAGATAGATAGATAGATAGATCGATAGATACTTTATTGATCCCAGAGGGAACATTTCTTTGTCAAGCAGCTACGAAACAAACACAGGGCAGGTGCAAAATGCCAGAACGAACATACACAAAAGACAGATACATGATACATAGAGCAGCAGTATGAAAAAGTATAAAAATACAAGAAGTCTGGAGTGCAAAAAAGCTATAAAAAGACATTGAATAGTATGGGTGGATGGCTGAATATGTACACTATACATTAGTGGATAGTTCATGGTTAACTATACTATACAGGTCGATGGCAGAGAATTACTAAAATAACTAATAGTGCGTATGATATACGTGAGGGTAATAATAGTTTACTTAATATACAGACAAGTTAAATGAACAGGTAAGTGAATATTTTGCATGGTTAAATTAACTGTACAGGTAAATATACAGTTAAATTCACAGGTGAGTGAATATTTGCATGGTTACATGAACTGTACAGGTAAATGCCAGGAAAAGATACTTAAATAGCTAAATGTGTGAATGATAATTTAGGGTAATAATAGTAATTCCCTTAAAATACAGTCCTTAGTGCGCAGGGTTTAATTCCAGATAAATGCACGTATTACACATTCGATATACTAAAAGCAATGAAAAATAAATAAGTCAATAAAATGGTGAAAACACTGAATCCTACTCATTACTTGATGTACTTAATTATGTCACTTTTGTTTTGAGCCGACTTCACAGTGGTCTTTGAACAGGGCTCATCAACGGGCTTGTGGCGCAATGGATAACGCGTCTGACTACGGATCAGAAGATTCTAGGTTCGACTCCTGGCAAGCTCGTGGATTTTGTCTATGTCTGAGTGATATTTGGAAATGAACGCTATCTTGTGAATTTGTACTTAGTGTCTGCACCATTCATTTATAGCTCATATATACACCAGCAATGGTGAAGTGGAATCAAATGGCGGATTCGATTATGCTGAGCCATGGGGTTACCGGTCTATGACCTGTGACATGAACGGGCAAAAGCCGTCATTTTTCAAACTAGTTTTCTTAGGGAAGGCAGCTAAAGCGTAATTATAAAAAAATTAAAATTAAAAATCTATTTTATATAGATAGATAGATAGATAGATAGATAGATAGATAGATACTTTATTGATCCCAGAGGGAACATTTCTTTGTCAAGCAGCTACGAAACAAACACAGGGCAGGTGCAAAATGCCAGAACGAACATACACAAAAGACAGATACATGATACATAGAGCAGCAGTATGAAAAAGTATAAAAATACAAGAAGTCTGGAGTGCAAAAAAGCTATAAAAAGACATTGAATAGTATGGGTGGATGGCTGAATATGTACACTATACATTAGTGGATAGTTCATGGTTAACTATACTATACAGGTCGATGGCAGAGAATTACTAAAATAACTAATAGTGCGTATGATATACGTGAGGGTAATAATAGTTTACTTAATATACAGACAAGTTAAATGAACAGGTAAGTGAATATTTTGCATGGTTAAATTAACTGTACAGGTAAATATACAGTTAAATTCACAGGTGAGTGAATATTTGCATGGTTACATGAACTGTACAGGTAAATGCCAGGAAAAGATACTTAAATAGCTAAATGTGTGAATGATAATTTAGGGTAATAATAGTAATTCCCTTAAAATACAGTCCTTAGTGCGCAGGGTTTAATTCCAGATAAATGCACGTATTACACATTCGATATACTAAAAGCAATGAAAAATAAATAAGTCAATAAAATGGTGAAAACACTGAATCCTACTCATTACTTGATGTACCTCTGTCACTTTTGTTTTGAGCCGACTTCACAGTGGTCTTTGAACAGGGCTCATCAACGGGCTTGTGGCGCAATGGATAACGTGTCTGACTACGGATCAGAAGATTCTAGGTTCGACTCCTGGCAAGCTCGAGGATTTTGTCTATGTCTGAGTGATATTTGGAAATGAACGCTATCTTGTGAATTTGTACTTAGTGTCTGCACCATTCATTTATAGCTCATATATACACCAGCAATGGTGAAGTGGAATCAAATGGCGGATTCGATTATGCTGAGCCATGGGGTTACCGGTCTATGACCTGTGACATGAACGGGCAAAAGCCGTCATTTTTCAAACTAGTTTTCTTAGGGAAGGCAGCTAAAGCGTAATTATAAAAAAATTAAAATTAAAAATCTATTTTATATAGATAGATAGATAGATAGATAGATAGATAGATAGATCGATAGATACTTTATTGATCCCAGAGGGAACATTTCTTTGTCAAGCAGCTACGAAACAAACACAGGGCAGGTGCAAAATGCCAGAACGAACATACACAAAAGACAGATACATGATACATAGAGCAGCAGTATGAAAAAGTATAAAAATACAAGAAGTCTGGAGTGCAAAAAAGCTATAAAAAGACATTGAATAGTATGGGTGGATGGCTGAATATGTACACTATACATTAGTGGATAGTTCATGGTTAACTATACTATACAGGTCGATGGCAGAGAATTACTAAAATAACTAATAGTGCGTATGATATACGTGAGGGTAATAATAGTTTACTTAATATACAGACAAGTTAAATGAACAGGTAAGTGAATATTTTGCATGGTTAAATTAACTGTACAGGTAAATATACAGTTAAATTCACAGGTGAGTGAATATTTGCATGGTTACATGAACTCTACAGGTAAATGCCAGGAAAAGATACTTAAATAGCTAAATGTGTGAATGATAATTTAGGGTAATAATAGTAATTCCCTTAAAATACAGTCCTTAGTGCGCAGGGTTTAATTCCAGATAAATGCACGTATTACACATTCGATATACTAAAAGCAATGAAAAATAAATAAGTCAATAAAATGGTGAAAACACTGAATCCTACTCATTACTTGATGTACTTAATTATGTCACTTTTGTTTTGAGCCGACTTCACAGTGGTCTTTGAACAGGGCTCATCAACGGGCTTGTGGCGCAATGGATAACGAGTCTGACTACGGATCAGAAGATTCTAGGTTCGACTCCTGGCAAGCTCGTGGATTTTGTCTATGTCTGAGTGATATTTGGAAATGAACGCTATCTTGTGAATTTGTACTTAGTGTCTGCACCATTCATTTATAGCTCATATACACACCAGCAATGGTGAAGTGGAATCAAATGGCGGATTCGATTATGCTGAGCCATGGGGTTACCGGTCTATGACCTGTGACATGAACGGGCAAAAGCCGTCATTTTTCAAACTAGTTTTCTTAGGGAAGGCAGCTAAAGCGTAATTATAAAAAAATTAAAATTAAAAATCTATTTTATATAGATAGATAGATAGATAGATAGATCGATAGATACTTTATTGATCCCAGAGGGAACATTTCTTTGTCAAGCAGCTACGAAACAAACACAGGGCAGGTGCAAAATGCCAGAACGAACATACACAAAAGACAGATACATGATACATAGAGCAGCAGTATGAAAAAGTATAAAAATACAAGAAGTCTGGAGTGCAAAAAAGCTATAAAAAGACATTGAATAGTATGGGTGGATGGCTGAATATGTACACTATACATTAGTGGATAGTTCATGGTTAACTATACTATACAGGTCGATGGCAGAGAATTACTAAAATAACTAATAGTGCGTATGATATACGTGAGGGTAATAATAGTTTACTTAATATGCAGACAAGTTAAATGAACAGGTAAGTGAATATTTTGCATGGTTAAATTAACTGTACAGGTAAATATACAGTTAAATTCACAGGTGAGTGAATATTTGCATGGTTACATGAACTGTACAGGTAAATGCCAGGAAAAGATACTTAAATAGCTAAATGTGTGAATGATAATTTAGGGTAATAATAGTAATTCCCTTAAAATACAGTCCTTAGTGCGCAGGGTTTAATTCCAGATAAATGCACGTATTACACATTCGATATACTAAAAGCAATGAAAAATAAATAAGTCAATAAAATGGTGAAAACACTGAATCCTACTCATTACTTGATGTACTTAATTATGTCACTTTTGTTTTGAGCCGACTTCACAGTGGTCTTTGAACAGGGCTCATCAACGGGCTTGTGGCGCAATGGATAACGCGTCTGACTACGGATCAGAAGATTCTAGGTTCGACTCCTGGCAAGCTCGTGGATTTTGTCTATGTCTGAGTGATATTTGGAAATGAACGCTATCTTGTGAATTTGTACTTAGTGTCTGCACCATTCATTTATAGCTCATATATACACCAGCAATGGTGAAGTGGAATCAAATGGCGGATTCGATTATGCTGAGCCATGGGGTTACCGGTCTATGACCTGTGACATGAACGGGCAAAAGCCGTCATTTTTCAAACTAGTTTTCTTAGGGAAGGCAGCTAAAGCGTAATTATAAAAAAATTAAAATTAAAAATCTATTTTATATAGATAGATAGATAGATAGATAGATAGATAGATACTTTATTGATCCCAGAGGGAACATTTCTTTGTCAAGCAGCTACGAAACAAACACAGGGCAGGTGCAAAATGCCAGAACGAACATACACAAAAGACAGATACATGATACATAGAGCAGCAGTATGAAAAAGTATAAAAATACAAGAAGTCTGGAGTGCAAAAAAGCTATAAAAAGACATTGAATAGTATGGGTGGATGGCTGAATATGTACACTATACATTAGTGGATAGTTCATGGTTAACTATACTATACAGGTCGATGGCAGAGAATTACTAAAATAACTAATAGTGCGTATGATATACGTGAGGGTAATAATAGTTTACTTAATATACAGACAAGTTAAATGAACAGGTAAGTGAATATTTTGCATGGTTAAATTAACTGTACAGGTAAATATACAGTTAAATTCACAGGTGAGTGAATATTTGCATGGTTACATGAACTGTACAGGTAAATGCCAGGAAAAGATACTTAAATAGCTAAATGTGTGAATGATAATTTAGGGTAATAATAGTAATTCCCTTAAAATACAGTCCTTAGTGCGCAGGGTTTAATTCCAGATAAATGCACGTATTACACATTCGATATACTAAAAGCAATGAAAAATAAATAAGTCAATAAAATGGTGAAAACACTGAATCCTACTCATTACTTGATGTACTTAATTATGTCACTTTTGTTTTGAGCCGACTTCACAGTGGTCTTTGAACAGGGCTCATCAACGGGCTTGTGGCGCAATGGATAACGCGTCTGACTACGGATCAGAAGATTCTAGGTTCGACTCCTGGCAAGCTCGTGGATTTTGTCTATGTCTGAGTGATATTTGGAAATGAACGCTATCTTGTGAATTTGTACTTAGTGTCTGCACCATTCATTTATAGCTCATATATACACCAGCAATGGTGAAGTGGAATCAAATGGCGGATTCGATTATGCTGAGCCATGGGGTTACCGGTCTATGACCTGTGACATGAACGGGCAAAAGGCGTCATTTTTCAAACTAGTTTTCTTAGGGAAGGCAGCTAAAGCGTAATTATAAAAAAATTAAAATTAAAAATCTATTTTATATAGATAGATAGATAGATAGATAGATAGATAGATACTTTATTGATCCCAGAGGGAACATTTCTTTGTCAAGCAGCTACGAAACAAACACAGGGCAGGTGCAAAATGCCAGAACGAACATACACAAAAGACAGATACATGATACATAGAGCAGCAGTATGAAAAAGTATAAAAATACAAGAAGTCTGGAGTGCAAAAAAGCTATAAAAAGACATTGAATAGTATGGGTGGATGGCTGAATATGTACACTATACATTAGTGGATAGTTCATGGTTAACTATACTATACAGGTCGATGGCAGAGAATTACTAAAATAACTAATAGTGCGTATGATATACGTGAGGGTAATAATAGTTTACTTAATATACAGACAAGTTAAATGAACAGGTAAGTGAATATTTTGCATGGTTAAATTAACTGTACAGGTAAATATACAGTTAAATTCACAGGTGAGTGAATATTTGCATGGTTACATGAACTGTACAGGTAAATGCCAGGAAAAGATACTTAAATAGCTAAATGTGTGAATGATAATTTAGGGTAATAATAGTAATTCCCTTAAAATACAGTCCTTAGTGCGCAGGGTTTAATTCCAGATAAATGCACGTATTACACATTCGATATACTAAAAGCAATGAAAAATAAATAAGTCAATAAAATGGTGAAAACACTGAATCCTACTCATTACTTGATGTACTTAATTATGTCACTTTTGTTTTGAGCCGACTTCACAGTGGTCTTTGAACAGGGCTCATCAACGGGCTTGTGGCGCAATGGATAACGCGTCTGACTACGGATCAGAAGATTCTAGGTTCGACTCCTGGCAAGCTCGTGGATTTTGTCTATGTCTGAGTGATATTTGGAAATGAACGCTATCTTGTGAATTTGTACTTAGTGTCTGCACCATTCATTTATAGCTCATATATACACCAGCAATGGTGAAGTGGAATCAAATGGCGGATTCGATTATGCTGAGCCATGGGGTTACCGGTCTATGACCTGTGACATGAACGGGCAAAAGCCGTCATTTTTCAAACTAGTTTTCTTAGGGAAGGCAGCTAAAGCGTAATTATAAAAAAATTAAAATTAAAAATCTATTTTATATAGATAGATAGATAGATAGATAGATAGATAGATCGATAGATACTTTATTGATCCCAGAGGGAACATTTCTTTGTCAAGCAGCTACGAAACAAACACAGGGCAGGTGCAAAATGCCAGAACGAACATACACAAAAGACAGATACATGATACATAGAGCAGCAGTATGAAAAAGTATAAAAATACAAGAAGTCTGGAGTGCAAAAAAGCTATAAAAAGACATTGAATAGTATGGGTGGATGGCTGAATATGTACACTATACATTAGTGGATAGTTCATGGTTAACTATACTATACAGGTCGATGGCAGAGAATTACTAAAATAACTAATAGTGCGTATGATATACGTGAGGGTAATAATAGTTTACTTAATATACAGACAAGTTAAATGAACAGGTAAGTGAATATTTTGCATGGTTAAATTAACTGTACAGGTAAATATACAGTTAAATTCACAGGTGAGTGAATATTTGCATGGTTACATGAACTGTACAGGTAAATGCCAGGAAAAGATACTTAAATAGCTAAATGTGTGAATGATAATTTAGGGTAATAATAGTAATTCCCTTAAAATACAGTCCTTAGTGCGCAGGGTTTAATTCCAGATAAATGCACGTATTACACATTCGATATACTAAAAGCAATGAAAAATAAATAAGTCAATAAAATGGTGAAAACACTGAATCCTACTCATTACTTGATGTACTTAATTATGTCACTTTTGTTTTGAGCCGACTTCACAGTGGTCTTTGAACAGGGCTCATCAACGGGCTTGTGGCGCAATGGATAACGCGTCTGACTACGGATCAGAAGATTCTAGGTTCGACTCCTGGCAAGCTCGTGGATTTTGTCTATGTCTGAGTGATATTTGGAAATGAACGCTATCTTGTGAATTTGTACTTAGTGTCTGCACCATTCATTTATAGCTCATATATACACCAGCAATGGTGAAGTGGAATCAAATGGCGGATTCGATTATGCTGAGCCATGGGGTTACCGGTCTATGACCTGTGACATGAACGGGCAAAAGCCGTCATTTTTCAAACTAGTTTTCTTAGGGAAGGCAGCTAAAGCGTAATTATAAAAAAATTAAAATTAAAAATCTATTTTATATAGATAGATAGATAGATAGATAGATAGATAGATCGATAGATACTTTATTGATCCCAGAGGGAACATTTCTTTGTCAAGCAGCTACGAAACAAACACAGGGCAGGTGCAAAATGCCAGAACGAACATACACAAAAGACAGATACATGATACATAGAGCAGCAGTATGAAAAAGTATAAAAATACAAGAAGTCTGGAGTGCAAAAAAGCTATAAAAAGACATTGAATAGTATGGGTGGATGGCTGAATATGTACACTATACATTAGTGGATAGTTCATGGTTAACTATACTATACAGGTCGATGGCAGAGAATTACTAAAATAACTAATAGTGCGTATGATATACGTGAGGGTAATAATAGTTTACTTAATATACAGACAAGTTAAATGAACAGGTAAGTGAATATTTTGCATGGTTAAATTAACTGTACAGGTAAATATACAGTTAAATTCACAGGTGAGTGAATATTTGCATGGTTACATGAACTGTACAGATAAATGCCAGGAAAAGATACTTAGATAGCTAAATGTGTTAATGATAATTTAGGGTAATAATAGTAATTCCCTTAAAATACAGTCCTTAGTGCGCAGGGTTTAATTCCAGATAAATGCACGTATTACACATTCGATATACTAAAAGCAATGAAAAATAAATAAGTCAATAAAATGGTGAAAACACTGAATCCTACTCATTACTTGATGTACTTAATTATGTCACTTTTGTTTTGAGCCGACTTCACAGTGGTCTTTGAACAGGGCTCATCAACGGGCTTGTGGCGCAATGGATAACGCGTCTGACTACGGATCAGAAGATTCTAGGTTCGACTCCTGGCAAGCTTGTGGATTTTGTCTATGTCTGAGTGATATTTGGAAATGAACGCTATCTTGTGAATTTGTACTTAGTGTCTGCACCATTCATTTATAGCTCATATATACACCAGCAATGGTGAAGTGGAATCAAATGGCGGATTCGATTATGCTGAGCCATGGGGTTACCGGTCTATGACCTGTGACATGAACGGGCAAAAGCCGTCATTTTTCAAACTAGTTTTCTTAGGGAAGGCAGCTAAAGCGTAATTATAAAAAAATTAAAATTAAAAATCTATTTTATATAGATAGATAGATAGATAGATAGATAGATAGATAGATCGATAGATACTTTATTGATCCCAGAGGGAACATTTCTTTGTCAAGCAGCTACGAAACAAACACAGGGCAGGTGCAAAATGCCAGAACGAACATACACAAAAGACAGATACATGATACATAGAGCAGCAGTATGAAAAAGTATAAAAATACAAGAAGTCTGGAGTGCAAAAAAGCTATAAAAAGACATTGAATAGTATGGGTGGATGGCTGAATATGTACACTATACATTAGTGGATAGTTCATGGTTAACTATACTATACAGGTCGATGGCAGAGAATTACTAAAATAACTAATAGTGCGTATGATATACGTGAGGGTAATAATAGTTTACTTAATATACAGACAAGTTAAATGAACAGGTAAGTGAATATTTTGCATGGTTAAATTAACTGTACAGGTAAATATACAGTTAAATTCACAGGTGAGTGAATATTTGCATGGTTACATGAACTGTACAGGTAAATGCCAGGAAAAGATACTTAAATAGCTAAATGTGTGAATGATAATTTAGGGTAATAATAGTAATTCCCTTAAAATACAGTCCTTAGTGCGCAGGGTTTAATTCCAGATAAATGCACGTATTACACATTCGATATACTAAAAGCAATGAAAAATAAATAAGTCAATAAAATGGTGAAAACACTGAATCCTACTCATTACTTGATGTACTTAATTATGTCACTTTTGTTTTGAGCCGACTTCACAGTGGTCTTTGAACAGGGCTCATCAACGGGCTTGTGGCGCAATGGATAACGCGTCTGACTACGGATCAGAAGATTCTAGGTTCGACTCCTGGCGAGCTCGTGGATTTTGTCTATGTCTGAGTGATATTTGGAAATGAACGCTATCTTGTGAATTTGTACTTAGTGTCTGCACCATTCATTTATAGCTCATATATACACCAGCAATGGTGAAGTGGAATCAAATGGCGGATTCGATTATGCTGAGCCATGGGGTTACCGGTCTATGACCTGTGACATGAACGGGCAAAAGCCGTCATTTTTCAAACTAGTTTTCTTAGGGAAGGCAGCTAAAGCGTAATTATAAAAAAATTAAAATTAAAAATCTATTTTATATAGATAGATAGATAGATAGATAGATAGATAGATAGATACTTTATTGATCCCAGAGGGAACATTTCTTTGTCAAGCAGCTACGAAACAAACACAGGGCAGGTGCAAAATGCCAGAACGAACATACACAAAAGACAGATACATGATACATAGAGCAGCAGTATGAAAAAGTATAAAAATACAAGAAGTCTGGAGTGCAAAAAAGCTATAAAAAGACATTGAATAGTATGGGTGGATGGCTGAATATGTACACTATACATTAGTGGATAGTTCATGGTTAACTATACTATACAGGTCGATGGCAGAGAATTACTAAAATAACTAATAGTGCGTATGATATACGTGAGGGTAATAATAGTTTACTTAATATACAGACAAGTTAAATGAACAGGTAAGTGAATATTTTGCATGGTTAAATTAACTGTACAGGTAAATATACAGTTAAATTCACAGGTGAGTGAATATTTGCATGGTTACATGAACTGTACAGGTAAATGCCAGGAAAAGATACTTAAATAGCTAAATGTGTGAATGATAATTTAGGGTAATAATAGTAATTCCCTTAAAATACAGTCCTTAGTGCGCAGGGTTTAATTCCAGATAAATGCACGTATTACACATTCGATATACTAAAAGCAATGAAAAATAAATAAGTCAATAAAATGGTGAAAACACTGAATCCTACTCATTACTTGATGTACTTAATTATGTCACTTTTGTTTTGAGCCGACTTCACAGTGGTCTTTGAACAGGGCTCATCAACGGGCTTGTGGCGCAATGGATAACGCGTCTGACTACGGATCAGAAGATTCTAGGTTCGACTCCTGGCAAGCTCGTGGATTTTGTCTATGTCTGAGTGATATTTGGAAATGAACGCTATCTTGTGAATTTGTACTTAGTGTCTGCACCATTCATTTATAGCTCATATATACACCAGCAATGGTGAAGTGGAATCAAATGGCGGATTCGATTATGCTGAGCCATGGGGTTACCGGTCTATGACCTGTGACATGAACGGGCAAAAGCCGTCATTTTTCAAACTAGTTTTCTTAGGGAAGGCAGCTAAAGCGTAATTATAAAAAAATTAAAATTAAAAATCTATTTTATATAGATAGATAGATAGATAGATAGATAGATAGATAGATAGGTAGGTAGGTAGGTAGGTAGGTAGGTAGATAGATAGATAGATAGATAGATAGATAGATAGATAGATAGATAGATACTTTATTGATCCCAGAGGGAACATTTCTTTGTCAAGCAGCTACGAAACAAACACAGGGCAGGTGCAAAATGCCAGAACGAACATACACAAAAGACAGATACATGATACATAGAGCAGCAGTATGAAAAAGTATAAAAATACAAGAAGTCTGGAGTGCAAAAAAGCTATAAAAAGACATTGAATAGTATGGGTGGATGGCTGAATATGTACACTATACATTAGTGGATAGTTCATGGTTAACTATACTATACAGGTCGATGGCAGAGAATTACTAAAATAACTAATAGTGCGTATGATATACGTGAGGGTAATAATAGTTTACTTAATATACAGACAAGTTAAATGAACAGGTAAGTGAATATTTTGCATGGTTAAATTAACTGTACAGGTAAATATACAGTTAAATTCACAGGTGAGTGAATATTTGCATGGTTACATGAACTGTACAGGTAAATGCCAGGAAAAGATACTTAAATAGCTAAATGTGTGAATGATAATTTAGGGTAATAATAGTAATTCCCTTAAAATACAGTCCTTAGTGCGCAGGGTTTAATTCCAGATAAATGCACGTATTACACATTCGATATACTAAAAGCAATGAAAAATAAATAAGTCAATAAAATGGTGAAAACACTGAATCCTACTCATTACTTGATGTACTTAATTATGTCACTTTTGTTTTGAGCCGACTTCACAGTGGTCTTTGAACAGGGCTCATCAACGGGCTTGTGGCGCAATGGATAACGCGTCTGACTACGGATCAGAAGATTCTAGGTTCGACTCCTGGCAAGCTCGTGGATTTTGTCTATGTCTGAGTGATATTTGGAAATGAACGCTATCTTGTGAATTTGTACTTAGTGTCTGCACCATTCATTTATAGCTCATATATACACCAGCAATGGTGAAGTGGAATCAAATGGCGGATTCGATTATGCTGAGCCATGGGGTTACCGGTCTATGACCTGTGACATGAACGGGCAAAAGCCGTCATTTTTCAAACTAGTTTTATTAGGGAAGGCAGCTAAAGCGTAATTATAAAAAAATTAAAATTAAAAATCTATTTTATATAGATAGATAGATAGATAGATAGATAGATAGATAGATAGATAGATAGATAGATAGATAGGTAGGTAGGTAGGTAGGTAGGTAGGTAGGTAGATAGATAGATAGATAGATAGATAGATAGATAGATAGATAGATACTTTATTGATCCCAGAGGGAACATTTCTTTGTCAAGCAGCTACGAAACAAACACAGGGCAGGTGCAAAATGCCAGAACGAACATACACAAAAGACAGATACATGATACATAGAGCAGCAGTATGAAAAAGTATAAAAATACAAGAAGTCTGGAGTGCAAAAAAGCTATAAAAAGACATTGAATAGTATGGGTGGATGGCTGAATATGTACACTATACATTAGTGGATAGTTCATGGTTAACTATACTATACAGGTCGATGGCAGAGAATTACTAAAATAACTAATAGTGCGTATGATATACGTGAGGGTAATAATAGTTTACTTAATATACAGACAAGTTAAATGAACAGGTAAGTGAATATTTTGCATGGTTAAATTAACTGTACAGGTAAATATACAGTTAAATTCACAGGTGAGTGAATATTTGCATGGTTACATGAACTGTACAGGTAAATGCCAGGAAAAGATACTTAAATAGCTAAATGTGTGAATGATAATTTAGGGTAATAATAGTAATTCCCTTAAAATACAGTCCTTAGTGCGCAGGGTTTAATTCCAGATAAATGCACGTATTACACATTCGATATACTAAAAGCAATGAAAAATAAATAAGTCAAAAAAATGGTGAAAACACTGAATCCTACTCATTACTTGATGTACTTAATTATGTCACTTTTGTTTTGAGCCGACTTCGCAGTGGTCTTTGAACAGGGCTCATCAACGGGCTTGTGGCGCAATGGATAACGCGTCTGACTACGGATCAGAAGATTCTAGGTTCGACTCCTGGCAAGCTCGTGGATTTTGTCTATGTCTGAGTGATATTTGGAAATGAACACTATCTTGTGAATTTGTACTTAGTGTCTGCACCATTCATTTATAGCTCATATATACACCAGCAATGGTGAAGTGGAATCAAATGGCGGATTCGATTATGCTGAGCCATGGGGTTACCGGTCTATGACCTGTGACATGAACGGGCAAAAGCCGTCATTTTTCAAACTAGTTTTCTTAGGGAAGGCAGCTAAAGCGTAATTATAAAAAAATTAAAATTAAAAATCTATTTTATATAGATAGATAGATAGATAGATAGATCGATAGATACTTTATTGATCCCAGAGGGAACATTTCTTTGTCAAGCAGCTACGAAACAAACACAGGGCAGGTGCAAAATGCCAGAACGAACATACACAAAAGACAGATACATGATACATAGAGCAGCAGTATGAAAAAGTATAAAAATACAAGAAGTCTGGAGTGCAAAAAAGCTATAAAAAGACATTGAATAGTATGGGTGGATGGCTGAATATGTACACTATACATTAGTGGATAGTTCATGGTTAACTATACTATACAGGTCGATGGCAGAGAATTACTAAAATAACTAATAGTGCGTATGATATACGTGAGGGTAATAATAGTTTACTTAATATACAGACAAGTTAAATGAACAGGTAAGTGAATATTTTGCATGGTTAAATTAACTGTACAGGTAAATATACAGTTAAATTCACAGGTGAGTGAATATTTGCATGGTTACATGAACTGTACAGGTAAATGCCAGGAAAAGATACTTAAATAGCTAAATGTGTGAATGATAATTTAGGGTAATAATAGTAATTCCCTTAAAATACAGTCCTTAGTGCGCAGGGTTTAATTCCAGATAAATGCACGTATTACACATTCGATATACTAAAAGCAATGAAAAATAAATAAGTCAATAAAATGGTGAAAACACTGAATCCTACTCATTACTTGATGTACTTAATTATGTCACTTTTGTTTTGAGCCGACTTCACAGTGGTCTTTGAACAGGGCTCATCAACGGGCTTGTGGCGCAATGGATAACGCGTCTGACTACGGATCAGAAGATTCTAGGTTCGACTCCTGGCAAGCTCGTGGATTTTGTCTATGTCTGAGTGATATTTGGAAATGAACGCTATCTTGTGAATTTGTACTTAGTGTCTGCACCATTCATTTATAGCTCATATATACACCAGCAATGGTGAAGTGGAATCAAATGGCGGATTCGATTATGCTGAGCCATGGGGTTACCGGTCTATGACCTGTGACATGAACGGGCAAAAGCCGTCATTTTTCAAACTAGTTTTCTTAGGGAAGGCAGCTAAAGCGTAATTATAAAAAAATTAAAATTAAAAATCTATTTTATATAGATAGATAGATAGATAGATAGATAGATAGATAGATAGATAGATAGATAGATAGATAGATAGATAGATAGGTAGATAGATAGATAGATAGATAGATAGATAGATAGATAGATAGATAGATAGATAGATAGATAGATAGATAGATACTTTATTGATCCCAGAGGGAACATTTCTTTGTCAAGCAGCTACGAAACAAACACAGGGCAGGTGCAAAATGCCAGAACGAACATACACAAAAGACAGATACATGATACATAGAGCAGCAGTATGAAAAAGTATAAAAATACAAGAAGTCTGGAGTGCAAAAAAGCTATAAAAAGACATTGAATAGTATGGGTGGATGGCTGAATATGTACACTATACATTAGTGGATAGTTCATGGTTAACTATACTATACAGGTCGATGGCAGAGAATTACTAAAATAACTAATAGTGCGTATGATATACGTGAGGGTAATAATAGTTTACTTAATATACAGACAAGTTAAATGAACAGGTAAGTGAATATTTTGCATGGTTAAATTAACTGTACAGGTAAATATACAGTTAAATTCACAGGTGAGTGAATATTTGCATGGTTACATGAACTGTACAGGTAAATGCCAGGAAAAGATACTTAAATAGCTAAATGTGTGAATGATAATTTAGGGTAATAATAGTAATTCCCTTAAAATACAGTCCTTAGTGCGCAGGGTTTAATTCCAGATAAATGCACGTATTACACATTCGATATACTAAAAGCAATGAAAAATAAATAAGTCAAAAAAATGGTGAAAACACTGAATCCTACTCATTACTTGATGTACTTAATTATGTCACTTTTGTTTTGAGCCGACTTCGCAGTGGTCTTTGAACAGGGCTCATCAACGGGCTTGTGGCGCAATGGATAACGCGTCTGACTACGGATCAGAAGATTCTAGGTTCGACTCCTGGCAAGCTCGTGGATTTTGTCTATGTCTGAGTGATATTTGGAAATGAACACTATCTTGTGAATTTGTACTTAGTGTCTGCACCATTCATTTATAGCTCATATATACACCAGCAATGGTGAAGTGGAATCAAATGGCGGATTCGATTATGCTGAGCCATGGGGTTACCGGTCTATGACCTGTGACATGAACGGGCAAAAGCCGTCATTTTTCAAACTAGTTTTCTTAGGGAAGGCAGCTAAAGCGTAATTATAAAAAAATTAAAATTAAAAATCTATTTTATATAGATAGATAGATAGATAGATAGATAGATCGATAGATACTTTATTGATCCCAGAGGGAACATTTCTTTGTCAAGCAGCTACGAAACAAACACAGGGCAGGTGCAAAATGCCAGAACGAACATACACAAAAGACAGATACATGATACATAGAGCAGCAGTATGAAAAAGTATAAAAATACAAGAAGTCTGGAGTGCAAAAAAGCTATAAAAAGACATTGAATAGTATGGGTGGATGGCTGAATATGTACACTATACATTAGTGGATAGTTCATGGTTAACTATACTATACAGGTCGATGGCAGAGAATTACTAAAATAACTAATAGTGCGTATGATATACGTGAGGGTAATAATAGTTTACTTAATATACAGACAAGTTAAATGAACAGGTAAGTGAATATTTTGCATGGTTAAATTAACTGTACAGGTAAATATACAGTTAAATTCACAGGTGAGTGAATATTTGCATGGTTACATGAACTGTACAGGTAAATGCCAGGAAAAGATACTTAAATAGCTAAATGTGTGAATGATAATTTAGGGTAATAATAGTAATTCCCTTAAAATACAGTCCTTAGTGCGCAGGGTTTAATTCCAGATAAATGCACGTATTACACATTCGATATACTAAAAGCAATGAAAAATAAATAAGTCAATAAAATGGTGAAAACACTGAATCCTACTCATTACTTGATGTACTTAATTATGTCACTTTTGTTTTGAGCCGACTTCACAGTGGTCTTTGAACAGGGCTCATCAACGGGCTTGTGGCGCAATGGATAACGCGTCTGACTACGGATCAGAAGATTCTAGGTTCGACTCCTGGCAAGCTCGTGGATTTTGTCTATGTCTGAGTGATATTTGGAAATGAACGCTATCTTGTGAATTTGTACTTAGTGTCTGCACCATTCATTTATAGCTCATATATACACCAGCAATGGTGAAGTGGAATCAAATGGCGGATTCGATTATGCTGAGCCATGGGGTTACCGGTCTATGACCTGTGACATGAACGGGCAAAAGCCGTCATTTTTCAAACTAGTTTTCTTAGGGAAGGCAGCTAAAGCGTGATTATAAAAAAATTAAAATTAAAAATCTATTTTTTATAGATAGATAGATAGATAGATAGATAGATAGATAGATAGATAGATAGATAGATAGATAGATAGATAGATAGATAGATAGATAGATAGATAGGTAGGTAGGTAGGTAGATAGATAGATAGATAGATAGATAGATAGATAGATAGATAGATACTTTATTGATCCCAGAGGGAACATTTCTTTGTCAAGCAGCTACGAAACAAACACAGGGCAGGTGCAAAATGCCAGAACGAACATACACAAAAGACAGATACATGATACATAGAGCAGCAGTATGAAAAAGTATAAAAATACAAGAAGTCTGGAGTGCAAAAAAGCTATAAAAAGACATTGAATAGTATGGGTGGATGGCTGAATATGTACACTATACATTAGTGGATAGTTCATGGTTAACTATACTATACAGGTCGATGGCAGAGAATTACTAAAATAACTAATAGTGCGTATGATATACGTGAGGGTAATAATAGTTTACTTAATATACAGACAAGTTAAATGAACAGGTAAGTGAATATTTTGCATGGTTAAATTAACTGTACAGGTAAATATACAGTTAAATTCACAGGTGAGTGAATATTTGCATGGTTACATGAACTGTACAGGTAAATGCCAGGAAAAGATACTTAAATAGCTAAATGTGTGAATGATAATTTAGGGTAATAATAGTAATTCCCTTCAAATACAGTCCTTAGTGCGCAGGGTTTAATTCCAGATAAATGCACGTATTACACATTCGATATACTAAAAGCAATGAAAAATAAATAAGTCAAAAAAATGGTGAAAACACTGAATCCTACTCATTACTTGATGTACTTAATTATGTCACTTTTGTTTTGAGCCGACTTCGCAGTGGTCTTTGAACAGGGCTCATCAACGGGCTTGTGGCGCAATGGATAACGCATCTGACTACGGATCAGAAGATTCTAGGTTTGACTCCTGGCAAGCTCGTGGATTTTGTCTATGTCTGAGTGATATTTGGAAATGAACACTATCTTGTGAATTTGTACTTAGTGTCTGCACCATTCATTTATAGCTCATATATACACCAGCAATGGTGAAGTGGAATCAAATGGCGGATTCGATTATGCTGAGCCATGGGGTTACCGGTCTATGACCTGTGACATGAACGGGCAAAAGCCGTCATTTTTCAAACTAGTTTTCTTAGGGAAGGCAGCTAAAGCGTAATTATAAAAAAATTAAAATTAAAAATCTATTTTATATAGATAGATAGATAGATAGATAGATAGATAGATAGATAGATAGATAGATAGATAGATAGATAGGTAGGTAGGTAGGTAGGTAGGTAGGTAGGTAGGTAGGTAGATAGATAGATAGATAGATAGATAGATAGATACTTTATTGATCCCAGAGGGAACATTTCTTTGTCAAGCAGCTACGAAACAAACACAGGGCAGGTGCAAAATGCCAGAACGAACATACACAAAAGACAGATACATGATACATAGAGCAGCAGTATGAAAAAGTATAAAAATACAAGAAGTCTGGAGTGCAAAAAAGCTATAAAAAGACATTGAATAGTATGGGTGGATGGCTGAATATGTACACTATACATTAGTGGATAGTTCATGGTTAACTATACTATACAGGTCGATGGCAGAGAATTACTAAAATAACTAATAGTGCGTATGATATACGTGAGGGTAATAATAGTTTACTTAATATACAGACAAGTTAAATGAACAGGTAAGTGAATATTTTGCATGGTTAAATTAACTGTACAGGTAAATATACAGTTAAATTCACAGGTGAGTGAATATTTGCATGGTTACATGAACTGTACAGGTAAATGCCAGGAAAAGATACTTAAATAGCTAAATGTGTGAATGACAATTTAGGGTAATAATAGTAATTCCCTTAAAATACAGTCCTTAGTGCGCAGGGTTTAATTCCAGATAAATGCACGTATTACACATTCGATATACTAAAAGCAATGAAAAATAAATAAGTAAAAAAAATGGTGAAAACACTGAATCCTACTCATTACTTGATGTACTTAATTATGTCACTTTTGTTTTGAGCCGACTTCGCAGTGGTCTTTGAACAGGGCTCATCAACGGGCTTGTGGCGCAATGGATAACGCGTCTGACTACGGATCAGAAGATTCTAGGTTCGACTCCTGGCAAGCTCGTGGATTTTGTCTATGTCTGAGTGATATTTGGAAATGAACACTATCTTGTGAATTTGTACTTAGTGTCTGCACCATTCATTTATAGCTCATATATACACCAGCAATGGTGAAGTGGAATCAAATGGCGGATTCGATTATGCTGAGCCATGGGGTTACCTGTCTATGACCTGTGACATGAACGGGCAAAAGCCGTCATTTTTCAAACTAGTTTTCTTAGGGAAGGCAGCTAAAGCGTAATTATAAAAAAATTAAAATTAAAAATCTATTTTATATAGATAGATAGATAGATAGATAGATAGATCGATAGATACTTTATTGATCCCAGAGGGAACATTTCTTTGTCAAGCAGCTACGAAACAAACACAGGGCAGGTGCAAAATGCCAGAACGAACATACACAAAAGACAGATACATGATACATAGAGCAGCAGTATGAAAAAGTATAAAAATACAAGAAGTCTGGAGTGCAAAAAAGCTATAAAAAGACATTGAATAGTATGGGTGGATGGCTGAATATGTACACTATACATTAGTGGATAGTTCATGGTTAACTATACTATACAGGTCGATGGCAGAGAATTACTAAAATAACTAATAGTGCGTATGATATACGTGAGGGTAATAATAGTTTACTTAATATACAGACAAGTTAAATGAACAGGTAAGTGAATATTTTGCATGGTTAAATTAACTGTACAGGTAAATATACAGTTAAATTCACAGGTGAGTGAATATTTGCATGGTTACATGAACTGTACAGGTAAATGCCAGGAAAAGATACTTAAATAGCTAAATGTGTGAATGATAATTTAGGGTAATAATAGTAATTCCCTTAAAATACAGTCCTTAGTGCGCAGGGTTTAATTCCAGATAAATGCACGTATTACACATTCGATATACTAAAAGCAATGAAAAATAAATAAGTCAATAAAATGGTGAAAACACTGAATCCTACTCATTACTTGATGTACTTAATTATGTCACTTTTGTTTTGAGCCGACTTCACAGTGGTCTTTGAACAGGGCTCATCAACGGGCTTGTGGCGCAATGGATAACGCGTCTGACTACGGATCAGAAGATTCTAGGTTCGACTCCTGGCAAGCTCGTGGATTTTGTCTATGTCTGAGTGATATTTGGAAATGAACGCTATCTTGTGAATTTGTACTTAGTGTCTGCACCATTCATTTATAGCTCATATATACACCGGCAATGGTGAAGTGGAATCAAATGGCGGATTCGATTATGCTGAGCCATGGGGTTACCGGTCTATGACCTGTGACATGATCGGGCAAAAGCCGTCATTTTTCAAACTAGTTTTCTTAGGGAAGGCAGCTAAAGCGTAATTATAAAAAAATTAAAATTAAAAATCTATTTTATATAGATAGATAGATAGATAGATAGATAGATAGATAGATAGATAGATAGATAGATAGATAGATAGATAGATAGATAGATAGATAGATAGATAGATAGATAGATAGATAGATAGATAGATAGATAGATAGATAGATAGATAGGTAGGTAGGTAGGTAGGTAGCTCGCTAGATAGATAGATAGATAGATAGATAGATACTTTATTGATCCCAGAGGGAACATTTCTTTGTCAAGCAGCTACGAAACAAACACAGGGCAGGTGCAAAATGCCAGAACGAACATACACAAAAGACAGATACATGATACATAGAGCAGCAGTATGAAAAAGTATAAAAATAGATAGATAGATAGATAGATAGATAGATAGGTACTTTATTGATCCCCCGGGGGGGAAATTTCATTATCAAGCAGCTACAACAAAACACAGGGCAGGTGCAAAATGCCACAACGAAAGTACACAAAAGACAGATACACGGTACATGATACATAGAGCGGCAGTATGAAAAAGTATAGAAATACAGGATATCTGGAGTGCAAAAAAAAGCTATAAAAGGACATTGCATAGTATGAGTGGTTGGCTGAATATGTACACTATACATTGGTGGATGTTGGATGGTTAACTATACTATACAGGTTGATGGTAGAGAAATACTTCAGTAGCTAATGCGTATGATATGAGCGAGGGTAATAATAGTTTACTTAATAGACAGACTGGGTAAATGAACAGGTAAGTGAAAATTTTGCATGGTTAAATTAGCTGTACAGTTAGGTATACAGTTATATTTACAGATAAGTGAATACTTGCATGTTTACACAAACTGTACAGGTAAATGACAGGAAGAGATACTTTAATAGCTAAATGTGTGTATGATATCATTGGGGTAATAATAGTAATTCCCTTAAAATACAGTCCTTAGTGCGCAGGGTTTAATTACAGACAACTGCACTTATTGCACATTTGATATACTAAAAGCAATGAGAAAAGGTGCAACTGGCAGGATACTAATATGCATTCCTGAGTGAATGCCTAGGTCCAATAATTACTTACAATATTGCATGTGATATAATATAACAACTGTACATGGGTATGTATATACAGACCTGTATGAATAAGTAGGTCCTGAGTGGATGAGTGCTGACGGAACAGAGTTACTCACGGATGGATGCATAATTGTTAAACTAGGTCCTAGCACCCCAACAGTTCCAGATCTATGTTGCCGACGGCACGGCACCCCGGTGAGGCATTATATAGTCTCATGGCCGCCGGCAGGAAGGACCTCCTGTAGCGCTCTCTGGCACACCGTGGTGGGATCAGTCTGTGACTGAAAGAGCTCCTCTGTGTCATAACCATAGCGTGCAGAGGGTGGGTGACGTTGTCCATGATGGCCAGCAGTTTGGCCAGGATCCGTCTCTCCGCCACCTCCTCTAGAGTGTCAAGGCTCATCCCCAGGACAGAGCTAGCCTTCCTGATCAGCTTATTTACCCGAGAAGCATCACCGGCTTTGATGTTTGCTCCCCAGCACACCACTGCAAAAAAGATGGCACTGGCCACCACAGACTGGTAGAAGGTATGCAGTAGTTTACTGCACACGTTGAAGGACCTGAGCCTCCTCAGAAAGTAGAGTCGGCTCTGGCCCTTTTTGTACAGGGCCCCGGTGTTACCAGCCCATTCCAGTCTGTTGTCCATATGGACACCCAAGAACTTGTATGACTCAACCATTTCCACATCCATCCCCTTTATAGGGACTGCAGACAGTTGTGCCTTGGTTCTCCTGAAGTCCACCACCATCTCCTTAGTTTTGCTGATGTTGAGCTGAAGGTGGTTCTGCTCACACCACAACACAAAGTCACTGATTGTGCTCCTGTACTCCTCCTCCTGCCCACCCCTGATGCACCCTACAATAGCAGAGTCATCCGAGAACTTCTGTAGGTGGCATGTTTCAGAGTTATATCTGAAGTCTGAGGTGTAGAGGGTGAACAGGAAGGGGGACAGGACCGTACCCTGGGGGGCCCCTGTGTTGCTAACTGCCCGTTCTGACACACAGCTCTGTAGTCGCACAAATTGTGGCCTACCGGTCAGGTAGTCCGTGACCCAGGAGACTAAGGGTCCTTCCACTTTCATCCTCCTCATCTTCTCACCCAGTAGCAGGGGCTGAATGGTATTGAAGGCACTGGAGAAGTCAAAAAACATGACCCTCACAGTGCAACCTGCGTTGTCCAGGTGAGAGTAGGCCCTCTGCAGAAGGTAGATGATTGCATCATCCACCCCGATGTTGCGCTGGTATGCAAACTGCAGGGGGTCCATTGATGAACACACCAGGGGTCTGAGGTGAGCGAGGACTAACCTTTCCAGGGTCTTCATGATGTGGGATGTTAGCGCTACAGGTCTGAAGTCATTCAGGACAGTGGGGTGTGCCTTCTTGGGCACTGGGACGAGGCAGGATGTCTTCCACAGCACAGGGACCCTTTCTAGGCTCAGGCTAAGGTTGAAAAGACGCTGGAGTATTCCACACAGTTGGTCAGCACAGACCCTCAGCACCCTTGGGCTGATGCCATCAGGGCCCGCCGCTTTCCACTGGTGTAGTCTCTCCAGCTCTCTCTTCACTTGGTTGGTGGTGAAAGCCAGCCCAGGTAGGGAGGTGGGGGGAAGGGGGGTGTTGAGGATCAGTCCAGGGGGGGCAGGGGCGGAGGTGGGGTCACTGATTGTCTCAGCAGAGGTGCTGTGAGCAAAGTGGGGGTGGGATAGCCGTGAGGGTGTGTGGTCTGGGGAGCTGGAGGGGAGGTGGACAGGGCCAGTATCGAACCTGTTAAAAAATTGGTTCAGCTCATTGGCTCTGTCCTGGGTCCCCTCCGTCTGCCCACTGTTTGACTTTTTGAAGCCAGTGATATTTCTCATACCCTTCCACACCTCTCTCACCTGGCTCTGCCTCAGCTTGTCCTCCATCTTCTCCTTATACACTCTCTTCCCCTCAGCAATCCGCAACTTCAGCTCCCTCTGGACGCATTTCAATTTGTCCTTGTCCTTCTCCTTGAAGGCCCTCTTCTTCTCATTCAGCAGGGCCTTCAGGTCGCTGGTGACCCAGGGTTTATTGTTTGGGAAACAGCGTACCTTCCTGGTGGGTACAGTGTTGTCTACACAAAAATTAATATAGTCTGTTATGCAGTCAGTGAGTCCATCGATGTCCTCCCCATGAGCCTCGCAGAACACATCCCAGTCTGTTGTTTCAAAGCAGTCCTGTAGGGCCTCATTCGCCTCCGGGGACCATCTCCTAATAGTCCTGGTGGTTGCAGGCTGCTGTTGGACCATAGGCCTGTAGAGGGGGGTGAGGTGGACAAGGTTGTGATCCGATCTACCGAGGGGAGGGAGTGCAGTGGAGTTGTATGCATCCTTCACATTAGCATATAACAAGTCCAGAGTTTTATTATTCCTGGTTGGGCACTTCACGAACTGTTTGAACGTGGGCAGCGTTGAAGAGAGAGATGCATGGTTAAAATCCCCCGAAATTGCAAAGAAAGCACTGGGATGCGCTGTCTGTAACCTCGCGGTAACAGAGTGGATGACGTCACACGCTGCGTTTGCGTCAGCAGAGGGCGGGATGTAAACAATAACAGCAATGGCCGCCGTGAATTCCCTAGGTAGATAGTAGGGTCTCAGGCTAACGGCTAGCAGTTCAATGTCCGGGCTACAAAACTTTTCCTTAAGAGTAGTATGTTTGGGATTACACCATCTGTTGTTAACTAATAAAGCCAGCCCACCACCCTTACTCTTACCGGAAGAGACGCGATCCCTGTCCGCTGTAATGGTCTGGAAACCGTCGATAGTGACGTTCTGTATGGGGATGTTATCGTTCAGCCAAGTCTCAGTAAAACACATTAGGCTAGCTTCCCGATAAATCCTTTGTCCACGAACAAGTCCCGCCAACTCATCCATCTTGTTATGTAGACACCTCACATTGCCCATAATAATAGATGGTATAGCCGGCTTGTACTTGAACCTCCTCCGCTTTGCCTTACATTTCAATCCCGCCCTGCATCCACGGCGTCGTCTTTTCAAATCGTCCGGAATATCAAACTTTTCCCCGGGGAGCAGCAGCGTTGCGTGGGCTAAATCCAGGAGCTGGGCTCGGTTGTAAACAATAACAGTTGACGACTCCTGTCGACGTTCAGCTGCGATAAAATCCATAAAATCCATAATCCTGAACTGTTATAGTTCGACTGTAGCAAAATAAAAAATAAAACTAAAGAAAATAGACGAAAGAAAACGAACTAAAACAACACTTAATGCACGGACAACGGGAGCTGCTTAAAAGGCGACCACTCAGGGCGGCGCCAAACTACTCTACAAGAAGTCTGGAGTGCAAAAAAGCTATAAAAAGACATTGAATAGTATGGGTGGATGGCTGAATATGTACACTATACATTAGTGGATAGTTCATGGTTAACTATACTATACAGGTCGATGGCAGAGAATTACTAAAATAACTAATAGTGCGTATGATATACGTGAGGGTAATAATAGTTTACTTAATATACAGACAAGTTAAATGAACAGGTAAGTGAATATTTTGCATGGTTAAATTAACTGTACAGGTAAATATACAGTTAAATTCACAGGTGAGTGAATATTTGCATGGTTACATGAACTGTACAGGTAAATGCCAGGAAAAGATACTTAAATAGCTAAATGTGTGAATGATAATTTAGGGTAATAATAGTAATTCCCTTAAAATACAGTCCTTAGTGCGCAGGGTTTAATTCCAGATAAATGCACGTATTACACATTCGATATACTAAAAGCAATGAAAAATAAATAAGTCAATAAAATGGTGAAAACACTGAATCCTACTCATTACTTGATGTACTTAATTATGTCACTTTTGTTTTGAGCCGACTTCACAGTGGTCTTTGAACAGGGCTCATCAACGGGCTTGTGGCGCAATGGATAACGCGTCTGACTACGGATCAGAAGATTCTAGGTTCGACTCCTGGCAAGCTTGTGGATTTTGTCTATGTCTGAGTGATATTTGGAAATGAACGCTATCTTGTGAATTTGTACTTAGTGTCTGCACCATTCATTTATAGCTCATATATACACCAGCAATGGTGAAGTGGAATCAAATGGCGGATTCGATTATGCTGAGCCATGGGGTTACCGGTCTATGACCTGTGACATGAACGGGCAAAAGCCGTCATTTTTCAAACTAGTTTTCTTAGGGAAGGCAGCTAAAGCGTAATTATAAAAAAATTAAAATTAAAAATCTATTTTATATAGATAGATAGATAGATAGATAGATAGGTAGGTAGGTAGGTAGGTAGGTAGATAGATAGATAGATAGATAGATAGATAGATAGATACTTTATTGATCCCAGAGGGAACATTTCTTTGTCAAGCAGCTACGAAACAAACACAGGGCAGGTGCAAAATGCCAGAACGAACATACACAAAAGACAGATACATGATACATAGAGCAGCAGTATGAAAAAGTATAAAAATACAAGAAGTCTGGAGTGCAAAAAAGCTATAAAAAGACATTGAATAGTATGGGTGGATGGCTGAATATGTACACTATACATTAGTGGATAGTTCATGGTTAACTATACTATACAGGTCGATGGCAGAGAATTACTAAAATAACTAATAGTGCGTATGATATACGTGAGGGTAATAATAGTTTACTTAATATACAGACAAGTTAAATGAACAGGTAAGTGAATATTTTGCATGGTTAAATTAACTGTACAGGTAAATATACAGTTAAATTCACAGGTGAGTGAATATTTGCATGGTTACATGAACTGTACAGATAAATGCCAGGAAAAGATACTTAGATAGCTAAATGTGTTAATGATAATTTAGGGTAATAATAGTAATTCCCTTCAAATACAGTCCTTAGTGCGCAGGGTTTAATTCCAGATAAATGCACGTATTACACATTCGATATACTAAAAGCAATGAAAAATAAATAAGTCAATAAAATGGTGAAAACACTGAATCCTACTCATTACTTGATGTACTTAATTATGTCACTTTTGTTTTGAGCCGACTTCACAGTGGTCTTTGAACAGGGCTCATCAACGGGCTTGTGGCGCAATGGATAACGCGTCTGACTACGGATCAGAAGATTCTAGGTTCGACTCCTGGCAAGCTCGTGGATTTTGTCTATGTCTGAGTGATATTTGGAAATGAACGCTATCTTGTGAATTTGTACTTAGTGTCTGCACCATTCATTTATAGCTCATATATACACCAGCAATGGTGAAGTGGAATCAAATGGCGGATTCGATTATGCTGAGCCATGGGGTTACCGGTCTATGACCTGTGACATGAACGGGCAAAAGCCGTCATTTTTCAAACTAGTTTTCTTAGGGAAGGCAGCTAAAGCGTAATTATAAAAAAATTAAAATTAAAAATCTATTTTATATAGATAGATAGATAGATAGGTAGGTAGGTAGGTAGGTAGGTAGGTAGGTAGGTAGGTAGGTAGGTAGATAGATAGATAGATAGATAGATAGATAGATAGATAGATAGATAGATAGATAGATAGATAGATAGATACTTTATTGATCCCAGAGGGAACATTTCTTTGTCAAGCAGCTACGAAACAAACACAGGGCAGGTGCAAAATGCCAGAACGAACATACACAAAAGACAGATACATGATACATAGAGCAGCAGTATGAAAAAGTATAAAAATACAAGAAGTCTGGAGTGCAAAAAAGCTATAAAAAGACATTGAATAGTATGGGTGGATGGCTGAATATGTACACTATACATTAGTGGATAGTTCATGGTTAACTATACTATACAGGTCGATGGCAGAGAATTACTAAAATAACTAATAGTGCGTATGATATACGTGAGGGTAATAATAGTTTACTTAATATACAGACAAGTTAAATGAACAGGTAAGTGAATATTTTGCATGGTTAAATTAACTGTACAGGTAAATATACAGTTAAATTCACAGGTGAGTGAATATTTGCATGGTTACATGAACTGTACAGGTAAATGCCAGGAAAAGATACTTAAATAGCTAAATGTGTGAATGATAATTTAGGGTAATAATAGTAATTCCCTTAAAATACAGTCCTTAGTGCGCAGGGTTTAATTCCAGATAAATGCACGTATTACACATTCGATATACTAAAAGCAATGAAAAATAAATAAGTCAAAAAAATGGTGAAAACACTGAATCCTACTCATTACTTGATGTACTTAATTATGTCACTTTTGTTTTGAGCCGACTTCACAGTGGTCTTTGAACAGGGCTCATCAACGGGCTTGTGGCGCAATGGATAACGCGTCTGACTACGGATCAGAAGATTCTAGGTTCGACTCCTGGCAAGCTTGTGGATTTTGTCTATGTCTGAGTGATATTTGGAAATGAACACTATCTTGTGAATTTGTACTTAGTGTCTGCACCATTCATTTATAGCTCATATATACACCAGCAATGGTGAAGTGGAATCAAATGGCGGATTCGATTATGCTGAGCCATGGGGTTACCGGTCTATGACCTGTGACATGAACGGGCAAAAGCCGTCATTTTTCAAACTAGTTTTCTTAGGGAAGGCAGCTAAAGCGTAATTATAAAAAAATTAAAATTAAAAATCTATTTTATATAGATAGATAGATAGATAGATAGATAGATAGATCGATAGATACTTTATTGATCCCAGAGGGAACATTTCTTTGTCAAGCAGCTACGAAACAAACACAGGGCAGGTGCAAAATGCCAGAACGAACATACACAAAAGACAGATACATGATACATAGAGCAGCAGTATGAAAAAGTATAAAAATACAAGAAGTCTGGAGTGCAAAAAAGCTATAAAAAGACATTGAATAGTATGGGTGGATGGCTGAATATGTACACTATACATTAGTGGATAGTTCATGGTTAACTATACTATACAGGTCGATGGCAGAGAATTACTAAAATAACTAATAGTGCGTATGATATACGTGAGGGTAATAATAGTTTACTTAATATACAGACAAGTTAAATGAACAGGTAAGTGAATATTTTGCATGGTTAAATTAACTGTACAGGTAAATATACAGTTAAATTCACAGGTGAGTGAATATTTGCATGGTTACATGAACTGTACAGGTAAATGCCAGGAAAAGATACTTAAATAGCTAAATGTGTGAATGATAATTTAGGGTAATAATAGTAATTCCCTTAAAATACAGTCCTTAGTGCGCAGGGTTTAATTCCAGATAAATGCACGTATTACACATTCGATATACTAAAAGCAATGAAAAATAAATAAGTCAAAAAAATGGTGAAAACACTGAATCCTACTCATTACTTGATGTACTTAATTATGTCACTTTTGTTTTGAGCCGACTTCGCAGTGGTCTTTGAACAGGGCTCATCAACGGGCTTGTGGCGCAATGGATAACGCGTCTGACTACGGATCAGAAGATTCTAGGTTCGACTCCTGGCAAGCTCGTGGATTTTGTCTATGTCTGAGTGATATTTGGAAATGAACGCTATCTTGTGAATTTGTACTTAGTGTCTGCACCATTCATTTATAGCTCATATATACACCAGCAATGGTGAAGTGGAATCAAATGGCGGATTCGATTATGCTGAGCCATGGTGTTACCGGTCTATGACCTGTGACATGAACGGGCAAAAGCCGTCATTTTTCAAACTAGTTTTCTTAGGGAAGGCAGCTAAAGCGTAATTATAAAAAAATTAAAATTAAAAATCTATTTTATATAGATAGATAGATAGATAGATAGATAGATAGATAGATAGATAGATAGATAGATAGATAGATAGATAGATAGATAGGTAGATAGATAGATAGATAGATAGATACTTTATTGATCCCAGAGGGAACATTTCTTTGTCAAGCAGCTACGAAACAAACACAGGGCAGGTGCAAAATGCCAGAACGAACATACACAAAAGACAGATACATGATACATAGAGCAGCAGTATGAAAAAGTATAAAAATACAAGAAGTCTGGAGTGCAAAAAAGCTATAAAAAGACATTGAATAGTATGGGTGGATGGCTGAATATGTACACTATACATTAGTGGATAGTTCATGGTTAACTATACTATACAGGTCGATGGCAGAGAATTACTAAAATAACTAATAGTGCGTATGATATACGTGAGGGTAATAATAGTTTACTTAATATACAGACAAGTTAAATGAACAGGTAAGTGAATATTTTGCATGGTTAAATTAACTGTACAGGTAAATATACAGTTAAATTCACAGGTGAGTGAATATTTGCATGGTTACATGAACTGTACAGATAAATGCCAGGAAAAGATACTTAGATAGCTAAATGTGTTAATGATAATTTAGGGTAATAATAGTAATTCCCTTCAAATACAGTCCTTAGTGCGCAGGGTTTAATTCCAGATAAATGCACGTATTACACATTCGATATACTAAAAGCAATGAAAAATAAATAAGTCAATAAAATGGTGAAAACACTGAATCCTACTCATTACTTGATGTACTTAATTATGTCACTTTTGTTTTGAGCCGACTTCACAGTGGTCTTTGAACAGGGCTCATCAACGGGCTTGTGGCGCAATGGATAACGCGTCTGACTACGGATCAGAAGATTCTAGGTTCGACTCCTGGCAAGCTCGTGGATTTTGTCTATGTCTGAGTGATATTTGGAAATTAACGCTATCTTGTGAATTTGTACTTAGTGTCTGCACCATTCATTTATAGCTCATATATACACCAGCAATGGTGAAGTGGAATCAAATGGCGCATTCAATTATGCTGAGCCATGGGGTTACCGGTCTATGACCTGTGACATGAACGGGCAAAAGCCGTCATTTTTCAAACTAGTTTTCTTAGGGAAGGCAGCTAAAGCGTAATTATAAAAAAATTAAAATTAAAAATCTATTTTATATAGATAGATAGATAGATAGATAGATAGATCGATAGATACTTTATTGATCCCAGAGGGAACATTTCTTTGTCAAGCAGCTACGAAACAAACACAGGGCAGGTGCAAAATGCCAGAACGAACATACACAAAAGACAGATACATGATACATAGAGCAGCAGTATGAAAAAGTATAAAAATACAAGAAGTCTGGAGTGCAAAAAAGCTATAAAAAGACATTGAATAGTATGGGTGGATGGCTGAATATGTACACTATACATTAGTGGATAGTTCATGGTTAACTATACTATACAGGTCGATGGCAGAGAATTACTAAAATAACTAATAGTGCGTATGATATACGTGAGGGTAATAATAGTTTACTTAATATACAGACAAGTTAAATGAACAGGTAAGTGAATATTTTGCATGGTTAAATTAACTGTACAGGTAAATATACAGTTAAATTCACAGGTGAGTGAATATTTGCATGGTTACATGAACTGTACAGGTAAATGCCAGGAAAAGATACTTAAATAGCTAAATGTGTGAATGATAATTTAGGGTAATAATAGTAATTCCCTTAAAATACAGTCCTTAGTGCGCAGGGTTTAATTCCAGATAAATGCACGTATTACACATTCGATATACTAAAAGCAATGAAAAATAAATAAGTCAATAAAATGGTGAAAACACTGAATCCTACTCATTACTTGATGTACTTAATTATGTCACTTTTGTTTTGAGCCGACTTCACAGTGGTCTTTGAACAGGGCTCATCAACGGGCTTGTGGCGCAATGGATAACGCGTCTGACTACGGATCAGAAGATTCTAGGTTCGACTCCTGGCAAGCTCGTGGATTTTGTCTATGTCTGAGTGATATTTGGAAATGAACGCTATCTTGTGAATTTGTACTTAGTGTCTGCACCATTCATTTATAGCTCATATATACACCAGCAATGGTGAAGTGGAATCAAATGGCGGATTCGATTATGCTGAGCCATGGTGTTACCGGTCTATGACCTGTGACATGAACGGGCAAAAGCCGTCATTTTTCAAACTAGTTTTCTTAGGGAAGGCAGCTAAAGCGTAATTATAAAAAAATTAAAATTAAAAATCTATTTTATATAGATAGATAGATAGATAGATAGATAGATAGATAGATAGATAGATAGATAGATAGATAGGTAGATAGATAGATAGATAGATAGATAGATAGATAGATACTTTATTGATCCCAGAGGGAACATTTCTTTGTCAAGCAGCTACGAAACAAACACAGGGCAGGTGCAAAATGCCAGAACGAACATACACAAAAGACAGATACATGATACATAGAGCAGCAGTATGAAAAAGTATAAAAATACAAGAAGTCTGGAGTGCAAAAAAGCTATAAAAAGACATTGAATAGTATGGGTGGATGGCTGAATATGTACACTATACATTAGTGGATAGTTCATGGTTAACTATACTATACAGGTCGATGGCAGAGAATTACTAAAATAACTAATAGTGCGTATGATATACGTGAGGGTAATAATAGTTTACTTAATATACAGACAAGTTAAATGAACAGGTAAGTGAATATTTTGCATGGTTAAATTAACTGTACAGGTAAATATACAGTTAAATTCACAGGTGAGTGAATATTTGCATGGTTACATGAACTGTACAGATAAATGCCAGGAAAAGATACTTAGATAGCTAAATGTGTTAATGATAATTTAGGGTAATAATAGTAATTCCCTTCAAATACAGTCCTTAGTGCGCAGGGTTTAATTCCAGATAAATGCACGTATTACACATTCGATATACTAAAAGCAATGAAAAATAAATAAGTCAATAAAATGGTGAAAACACTGAATCCTACTCATTACTTGATGTACTTAATTATGTCACTTTTGTTTTGAGCCGACTTCACAGTGGTCTTTGAACAGGGCTCATCAACGGGCTTGTGGCGCAATGGATAACGCGTCTGACTACGGATCAGAAGATTCTAGGTTCGACTCCTGGCAAGCTCGTGGATTTTGTCTATGTCTGAGTGATATTTGGAAATGAACGCTATCTTGTGAATTTGTACTTAGTGTCTGCACCATTCATTTATAGCTCATATATACACCAGCAATGGTGAAGTGGAATCAAATGGCGGATTCGATTATGCTGAGCCATGGTGTTACCGGTCTATGACCTGTGACATGAACGGGCAAAAGCCGTCATTTTTCAAACTAGTTTTCTTAGGGAAGGCAGCTAAAGCGTAATTATAAAAAAATTAAAATTAAAAATCTATTTTATATAGATAGATAGATAGATAGATAGATAGATAGATAGATAGATAGATAGATAGATAGATAGATAGATAGATAGATAGATAGGTAGGTAGATAGATAGATAGATAGATAGATAGATAGATAGATAGATACTTTATTGATCCCAGAGGGAACATTTCTTTGTCAAGCAGCTACGAAACAAACACAGGGCAGGTGCAAAATGCCAGAACGAACATACACAAAAGACAGATACATGATACATAGAGCAGCAGTATGAAAAAGTATAAAAATACAAGAAGTCTGGAGTGCAAAAAAGCTATAAAAAGACATTGAATAGTATGGGTGGATGGCTGAATATGTACACTATACATTAGTGGATAGTTCATGGTTAACTATACTATACAGGTCGATGGCAGAGAATTACTAAAATAACTAATAGTGCGTATGATATACGTGAGGGTAATAATAGTTTACTTAATATACAGACAAGTTAAATGAACAGGTAAGTGAATATTTTGCATGGTTAAATTAACTGTACAGGTAAATATACAGTTAAATTCACAGGTGAGTGAATATTTGCATGGTTACATGAACTGTACAGATAAATGCCAGGAAAAGATACTTAGATAGCTAAATGTGTTAATGATAATTTAGGGTAATAATAGTAATTCCCTTCAAATACAGTCCTTAGTGCGCAGGGTTTAATTCCAGATAAATGCACGTATTACACATTCGATATACTAAAAGCAATGAAAAATAAATAAGTCAATAAAATGGTGAAAACACTGAATCCTACTCATTACTTGATGTACTTAATTATGTCACTTTTGTTTTGAGCCGACTTCACAGTGGTCTTTGAACAGGGCTCATCAACGGGCTTGTGGCGCAATGGATAACGCGTCTGACTACGGATCAGAAGATTCTAGGTTCGACTCCTGGCAAGCTCGTGGATTTTGTCTATGTCTGAGTGATATTTGGAAATTAACGCTATCTTGTGAATTTGTACTTAGTGTCTGCACCATTCATTTATAGCTCATATATACACCAGCAATGGTGAAGTGGAATCAAATGGCGCATTCGATTATGCTGAGCCATGGGGTTACCGGTCTATGACCTGTGACATGAACGGGCAAAAGCCGTCATTTTTCAAACTAGTTTTCTTAGGGAAGGCAGCTAAAGCGTAATTATAAAAAAATTAAAATTAAAAATCTATTTTATATAGATAGATAGATAGATAGATAGATCGATAGATACTTTATTGATCCCAGAGGGAACATTTCTTTGTCAAGCAGCTACGAAACAAACACAGGGCAGGTGCAAAATGCCAGAACGAACATACACAAAAGACAGATACATGATACATAGAGCAGCAGTATGAAAAAGTATAAAAATACAAGAAGTCTGGAGTGCAAAAAAGCTATAAAAAGACATTGAATAGTATGGGTGGATGGCTGAATATGTACACTATACATTAGTGGATAGTTCATGGTTAACTATACTATACAGGTCGATGGCAGAGAATTACTAAAATAACTAATAGTGCGTATGATATACGTGAGGGTAATAATAGTTTACTTAATATACAGACAAGTTAAATGAACAGGTAAGTGAATATTTTGCATGGTTAAATTAACTGTACAGGTAAATATACAGTTAAATTCACAGGTGAGTGAATATTTGCATGGTTACATGAACTGTACAGGTAAATGCCAGGAAAAGATACTTAAATAGCTAAATGTGTGAATGATAATTTAGGGTAATAATAGTAATTCCCTTAAAATACAGTCCTTAGTGCGCAGGGTTTAATTCCAGATAAATGCACGTATTACACATTCGATATACTAAAAGCAATGAAAAATAAATAAGTCAATAAAATGGTGAAAACACTGAATCCTACTCATTACTTGATGTACTTAATTATGTCACTTTTGTTTTGAGCCGACTTCACAGTGGTCTTTGAACAGGGCTCATCAACGGGCTTGTGGCGCAATGGATAACGCGTCTGACTACGGATCAGAAGATTCTAGGTTCGACTCCTGGCAAGCTCGTGGATTTTGTCTATGTCTGAGTGATATTTGGAAATGAACGCTATCTTGTGAATTTGTACTTAGTGTCTGCACCATTCATTTATAGCTCATATATACACCAGCAATGGTGAAGTGGAATCAAATGGCGGATTCGATTATGCTGAGCCATGGGGTTACCGGTCTATGACCTGTGACATGAACGGGCAAAAGCCGTCATTTTTCAAACTAGTTTTCTTAGGGAAGGCAGCTAAAGCGTAATTATAAAAAAATTAAAATTAAAAATCTATTTTATATAGATAGATAGATAGATAGATAGGTAGGTAGGTAGGTAGGTAGGTAGGTAGGTAGATAGATAGATAGATAGATAGATAGATAGATAGATAGATAGATAGATAGATACTTTATTGATCCCAGAGGGAACATTTCTTTGTCAAGCAGCTACGAAACAAACACAGGGCAGGTGCAAAATGCCAGAACGAACATACACAAAAGACAGATACATGATACATAGAGCAGCAGTATGAAAAAGTATAAAAATACAAGAAGTCTGGAGTGCAAAAAAGCTATAAAAAGACATTGAATAGTATGGGTGGATGGCTGAATATGTACACTATACATTAGTGGATAGTTCATGGTTAACTATACTATACAGGTCGATGGCAGAGAATTACTAAAATAACTAATAGTGCGTATGATATACGTGAGGGTAATAATAGTTTACTTAATATACAGACAAGTTAAATGAACAGGTAAGTGAATATTTTGCATGGTTAAATTAACTGTACAGGTAAATATACAGTTAAATTCACAGGTGAGTGAATATTTGCATGGTTACATGAACTGTACAGGTAAATGCCAGGAAAAGATACTTAAATAGCTAAATGTGTGAATGATAATTTAGGGTAATAATAGTAATTCCCTTAAAATACAGTCCTTAGTGCGCAGGGTTTAATTCCAGATAAATGCACGTATTACACATTCGATATACTAAAAGCAATGAAAAATAAATAAGTCAAAAAAATGGTGAAAACACTGAATCCTACTCATTACTTGATGTACTTAATTATGTCACTTTTGTTTTGAGCCGACTTCACAGTGGTCTTTGAACAGGGCTCATCAACGGGCTTGTGGCGCAATGGATAACGCGTCTGACTACGGATCAGAAGATTCTAGGTTCGACTCCTGGCAAGCTCGTGGATTTTGTCTATGTCTGAGTGATATTTGGAAATGAACACTATCTTGTGAATTTGTACTTAGTGTCTGCACCATTCATTTATAGCTCATATATACACCAGCAATGGTGAAGTGGAATCAAATGGCGGATTCGATTATGCTGAGCCATGGGGTTACCGGTCTATGACCTGTGACATGAACGGGCAAAAGCCGTCATTTTTCAAACTAGTTTTCTTAGGGAAGGCAGCTAAAGCGTAATTATAAAAAAATTAAAATTAAAAATCTATTTTATATAGATAGATAGATAGATAGATAGATAGATAGATAGATAGATAGATAGATAGATAGATAGATAGATAGATAGATAGATAGATAGATAGATAGATAGGTAGATAGATAGATAGATAGATAGATAGATAGATAGATAGATAGATACTTTATTGATCCCAGAGGGAACATTTCTTTGTCAAGCAGCTACGAAACAAACACAGGGCAGGTGCAAAATGCCAGAACGAACATACACAAAAGACAGATACATGATACATAGAGCAGCAGTATGAAAAAGTATAAAAATACAAGAAGTCTGGAGTGCAAAAAAGCTATAAAAAGACATTGAATAGTATGGGTGGATGGCTGAATATGTACACTATACATTAGTGGATAGTTCATGGTTAACTATACTATACAGGTCGATGGCAGAGAATTACTAAAATAACTAATAGTGCGTATGATATACGTGAGGGTAATAATAGTTTACTTAATATACAGACAAGTTAAATGAACAGGTAAGTGAATATTTTGCATGGTTAAATTAACTGTACAGGTAAATATACAGTTAAATTCACAGGTGAGTGAATATTTGCATGGTTACATGAACTGTACAGATAAATGCCAGGAAAAGATACTTAGATAGCTAAATGTGTTAATGATAATTTAGGGTAATAATAGTAATTCCCTTCAAATACAGTCCTTAGTGCGCAGGGTTTAATTCCAGATAAATGCACGTATTACACATTCGATATACTAAAAGCAATGAAAAATAAATAAGTCAATAAAATGGTGAAAACACTGAATCCTACTCATTACTTGATGTACTTAATTATGTCACTTTTGTTTTGAGCCGACTTCACAGTGGTCTTTGAACAGGGCTCATCAACGGGCTTGTGGCGCAATGGATAACGCGTCTGACTACGGATCAGAAGATTCTAGGTTCGACTCCTGGCAAGCTTGTGGATTTTGTCTATGTCTGAGTGATATTTGGAAATTAACGCTATCTTGTGAATTTGTACTTAGTGTCTGCACCATTCATTTATAGCTCATATATACACCAGCAATGGTGAAGTGGAATCAAATGGCGCATTCGATTATGCTGAGCCATGGGGTTACCGGTCTATGACCTGTGACATGAACGGGCAAAAGCCGTCATTTTTCAAACTAGTTTTCTTAGGGAAGGCAGCTAAAGCGTAATTATAAAAAAATTAAAATTAAAAATCTATTTTATATAGATAGATAGATAGATAGATACTTTATTGATCCCAGAGGGAACATTTCTTTGTCAAGCAGCTACGAAACAAACACAGGGCAGGTGCAAAATGCCAGAACGAACATACACAAAAGACAGATACATGATACATAGAGCAGCAGTATGAAAAAGTATAAAAATACAAGAAGTCTGGAGTGCAAAAAAGCTATAAAAAGACATTGAATAGTATGGGTGGATGGCTGAATATGTACACTATACATTAGTGGATAGTTCATGGTTAACTATACTATACAGGTCGATGGCAGAGAATTACTAAAATAACTAATAGTGCGTATGATATACGTGAGGGTAATAATAGTTTACTTAATATACAGACAAGTTAAATGAACAGGTAAGTGAATATTTTGCATGGTTAAATTAACTGTACAGGTAAATATACAGTTAAATTCACAGGTGAGTGAATATTTGCATGGTTACATGAACTGTACAGGTAAATGCCAGGAAAAGATACTTAAATAGCTAAATGTGTGAATGATAATTTAGGGTAATAATAGTAATTCCCTTAAAATACAGTCCTTAGTGCGCAGGGTTTAATTCCAGATAAATGCACGTATTACACATTCGATATACTAAAAGCAATGAAAAATAAATAAGTCAATAAAATGGTGAAAACACTGAATCCTACTCATTACTTGATGTACTTAATTATGTCACTTTTGTTTTGAGCCGACTTCACAGTGGTCTTTGAACAGGGCTCATCAACGGGCTTGTGGCGCAATGGATAACGCGTCTGACTACGGATCAGAAGATTCTAGGTTCGACTCCTGGCAAGCTCGTGGATTTTGTCTATGTCTGAGTGATATTTGGAAATGAACGCTATCTTGTGAATTTGTACTTAGTGTCTGCACCATTCATTTATAGCTCATATATACACCAGCAATGGTGAAGTGGAATCAAATGGCGGATTCGATTATGCTGAGCCATGGGGTTACCGGTCTATGACCTGTGACATGAACGGGCAAAAGCCGTCATTTTTCAAACTAGTTTTCTTAGGGAAGGCAGCTAAAGCGTAATTATAAAAAAATTAAAATTAAAAATCTATTTTATATAGATAGATAGATAGATAGATAGATCGATAGATACTTTATTGATCCCAGAGGGAACATTTCTTTGTCAAGCAGCTACGAAACAAACACAGGGCAGGTGCAAAATGCCAGAACGAACATACACAAAAGACAGATACATGATACATAGAGCAGCAGTATGAAAAAGTATAAAAATACAAGAAGTCTGGAGTGCAAAAAAGCTATAAAAAGACATTGAATAGTATGGGTGGATGGCTGAATATGTACACTATACATTAGTGGATAGTTCATGGTTAACTATACTATACAGGTCGATGGCAGAGAATTACTAAAATAACTAATAGTGCGTATGATATACGTGAGGGTAATAATAGTTTACTTAATATACAGACAAGTTAAATGAACAGGTAAGTGAATATTTTGCATGGTTAAATTAACTGTACAGGTAAATATACAGTTAAATTCACAGGTGAGTGAATATTTGCATGGTTACATGAACTGTACAGGTAAATGCCAGGAAAAGATACTTAAATAGCTAAATGTGTGAATGATAATTTAGGGTAATAATAGTAATTCCCTTAAAATACAGTCCTTAGTGCGCAGGGTTTAATTCCAGATAAATGCACGTATTACACATTCGATATACTAAAAGCAATGAAAAATAAATAAGTCAATAAAATGGTGAAAACACTGAATCCTACTCATTACTTGATGTACTTAATTATGTCACTTTTGTTTTGAGCCGACTTCACAGTGGTCTTTGAACAGGGCTCATCAACGGGCTTGTGGCGCAATGGATAACGCGTCTGACTACGGATCAGAAGATTCTAGGTTCGACTCCTGGCAAGCTCGTGGATTTTGTCTATGTCTGAGTGATATTTGGAAATGAACGCTATCTTGTGAATTTGTACTTAGTGTCTGCACCATTCATTTATAGCTCATATATACACCAGCAATGGTGAAGTGGAATCAAATGGCGGATTCGATTATGCTGAGCCATGGGGTTACCGGTCTATGACCTGTGACATGAACGGGCAAAAGCCGTCATTTTTCAAACTAGTTTTCTTAGGGAAGGCAGCTAAAGCGTAATTATAAAAAAATTAAAATTAAAAATCTATTTTATATAGATAGATAGATAGATAGATAGATAGATAGATAGATCGATAGATACTTTATTGATCCCAGAGGGAACATTTCTTTGTCAAGCAGCTACGAAACAAACACAGGGCAGGTGCAAAATGCCAGAACGAACATACACAAAAGACAGATACATGATACATAGAGCAGCAGTATGAAAAAGTATAAAAATACAAGAAGTCTGGAGTGCAAAAAAGCTATAAAAAGACATTGAATAGTATGGGTGGATGGCTGAATATGTACACTATACATTAGTGGATAGTTCATGGTTAACTATACTATACAGGTCGATGGCAGAGAATTACTAAAATAACTAATAGTGCGTATGATATACGTGAGGGTAATAATAGTTTACTTAATATACAGACAAGTTAAATGAACAGGTAAGTGAATATTTTGCATGGTTAAATTAACTGTACAGGTAAATATACAGTTAAATTCACAGGTGAGTGAATATTTGCATGGTTACATGAACTGTACAGATAAATGCCAGGAAAAGATACTTAGATAGCTAAATGTGTTAATGATAATTTAGGGTAATAATAGTAATTCCCTTCAAATACAGTCCTTAGTGCGCAGGGTTTAATTCCAGATAAATGCACGTATTACACATTCGATATACTAAAAGCAATGAAAAATAAATAAGTCAAAAAAATGGTGAAAACACTGAATCCTACTCATTACTTGATGTACTTAATTATGTCACTTTTGTTTTGAGCCGACTTCGCAGTGGTCTTTGAACAGGGCTCATCAACGGGCTTGTGGTGCAATGGATAACGCGTCTGACTACGGATCAGAAGATTCTAGGTTCGACTCCTGGCAAGCTCGTGGATTTTGTCTATGTCTGAGTGATATTTGGAAATGAACGCTATCTTGTGAATTTGTACTTAGTGTCTGCACCATTCATTTATAGCTCATATATACACCAGCAATGGTGAAGTGGAATCAAATGGCGGATTCGATTATGCTGAGCCATGGGGTTACCGGTCTATGACCTGTGACATGAACGGGCAAAAGCCGTCATTTTTCAAACTAGTTTTCTTAGGGAACGCAGCTAAAGCGTAATTATAAAAAAATTAAAATTAAAAATCTATTTTATATAGATAGATAGATAGATAGATAGATAGATAGATAGATAGATAGATAGATAGATAGATAGATAGGTAGGTAGGTAGGTAGGTAGGTAGGTAGGTAGGTAGGTAGGTAGGTAGATAGATAGATAGATAGATAGATAGATAGATAGATAGATAGATAGATAGATAGATAGATAGATAGATAGATACTTTATTGATCCCAGAGGGAACATTTCTTTGTCAAGCAGCTACGAAACAAACACAGGGCAGGTGCAAAATGCCAGAACGAACATACACAAAAGACAGATACATGATACATAGAGCAGCAGTATGAAAAAGTATAAAAATACAAGAAGTCTGGAGTGCAAAAAAGCTATAAAAAGACATTGAATAGTATGGGTGGATGGCTGAATATGTACACTATACATTAGTGGATAGTTCATGGTTAACTATACTATACAGGTCGATGGCAGAGAATTACTAAAATAACTAATAGTGCGTATGATATACGTGAGGGTAATAATAGTTTACTTAATATACAGACAAGTTAAATGAACAGGTAAGTGAATATTTTGCATGGTTAAATTAACTGTACAGGTAAATATACAGTTAAATTCACAGGTGAGTGAATATTTGCATGGTTACATGAACTGTACAGATAAATGCCAGGAAAAGATACTTAGATAGCTAAATGTGTTAATGATAATTTAGGGTAATAATAGTAATTCCCTTCAAATACAGTCCTTAGTGCGCAGGGTTTAATTCCAGATAAATGCACGTATTACACATTCGATATACTAAAAGCAATGAAAAATAAATAAGTCAATAAAATGGTGAAAACACTGAATCCTACTCATTACTTGATGTACTTAATTATGTCACTTTTGTTTTGAGCCGACTTCACAGTGGTCTTTGAACAGGGCTCATCAACGGGCTTGTGGCGCAATGGATAACGCGTCTGACTACGGATCAGAAGATTCTAGGTTCGACTCCTGGCAAGCTCGTGGATTTTGTCTATGTCTGAGTGATATTTGGAAATTAACGCTATCTTGTGAATTTGTACTTAGTGTCTGCACCATTCATTTATAGCTCATATATACACCAGCAATGGTGAAGTGGAATCAAATGGCGCATTCGATTATGCTGAGCCATGGGGTTACCGGTCTATGACCTGTGACATGAACGGGCAAAAGCCGTCATTTTTCAAACTAGTTTTCTTAGGGAAGGCAGCTAAAGCGTAATTATAAAAAAATTAAAATTAAAAATCTATTTTATATAGATAGATAGATAGATAGATAGATAGATAGATCGATAGATACTTTATTGATCCCAGAGGGAACATTTCTTTGTCAAGCAGCTACGAAACAAACACAGGGCAGGTGCAAAATGCCAGAACGAACATACACAAAAGACAGATACATGATACATAGAGCAGCAGTATGAAAAAGTATAAAAATACAAGAAGTCTGGAGTGCAAAAAAGCTATAAAAAGACATTGAATAGTATGGGTGGATGGCTGAATATGTACACTATACATTAGTGGATAGTTCATGGTTAACTATACTATACAGGTCGATGGCAGAGAATTACTAAAATAACTAATAGTGCGTATGATATACGTGAGGGTAATAATAGTTTACTTAATATACAGACAAGTTAAATGAACAGGTAAGTGAATATTTTGCATGGTTAAATTAACTGTACAGGTAAATATACAGTTAAATTCACAGGTGAGTGAATATTTGCATGGTTACATGAACTGTACAGATAAATGCCAGGAAAAGATACTTAGATAGCTAAATGTGTTAATGATAATTTAGGGTAATAATAGTAATTCCCTTCAAATACAGTCCTTAGTGCGCAGGGTTTAATTCCAGATAAATGCACGTATTACACATTCGATATACTAAAAGCAATGAAAAATAAATAAGTCAAAAAAATGGTGAAAACACTGAATCCTACTCATTACTTGATGTACTTAATTATGTCACTTTTGTTTTGAGCCGACTTCGCAGTGGTCTTTGAACAGGGCTCATCAACGGGCTTGTGGCGCAATGGATAACGCGTCTGACTACGGATCAGAAGATTCTAGGTTCGACTCCTGGCAAGCTCGTGGATTTTGTCTATGTCTGAGTGATATTTGGAAATGAACGCTATCTTGTGAATTTGTACTTAGTGTCTGCACCATTCATTTATAGCTCATATATACACCAGCAATGGTGAAGTGGAATCAAATGGCGGATTCGATTATGCTGAGCCATGGGGTTACCGGTCTATGACCTGTGACATGAACGGGCAAAAGCCGTCATTTTTCAAACTAGTTTTCTTAGGGAACGCAGCTAAAGCGTAATTATAAAAAAATTAAAATTAAAAATCTATTTTATATAGATAGATAGATAGATAGATAGATAGATAGATAGATAGATAGATAGATAGATAGATAGATAGGTAGGTAGGTAGGTAGGTAGGTAGGTAGATAGATAGATAGATAGATAGATAGATAGATAGATAGATAGATAGATAGATAGATACTTTATTGATCCCAGAGGGAACATTTCTTTGTCAAGCAGCTACGAAACAAACACAGGGCAGGTGCAAAATGCCAGAACGAACATACACAAAAGACAGATACATGATACATAGAGCAGCAGTATGAAAAAGTATAAAAATACAAGAAGTCTGGAGTGCAAAAAAGCTATAAAAAGACATTGAATAGTATGGGTGGATGGCTGAATATGTACACTATACATTAGTGGATAGTTCATGGTTAACTATACTATACAGGTCGATGGCAGAGAATTACTAAAATAACTAATAGTGCGTATGATATACGTGAGGGTAATAATAGTTTACTTAATATACAGACAAGTTAAATGAACAGGTAAGTGAATATTTTGCATGGTTAAATTAACTGTACAGGTAAATATACAGTTAAATTCACAGGTGAGTGAATATTTGCATGGTTACATGAACTGTACAGATAAATGCCAGGAAAAGATACTTAGATAGCTAAATGTGTTAATGATAATTTAGGGTAATAATAGTAATTCCCTTCAAATACAGTCCTTAGTGCGCAGGGTTTAATTCCAGATAAATGCACGTATTACACATTCGATATACTAAAAGCAATGAAAAATAAATAAGTCAATAAAATGGTGAAAACACTGAATCCTACTCATTACTTGATGTACTTAATTATGTCACTTTTGTTTTGAGCCGACTTCACAGTGGTCTTTGAACAGGGCTCATCAACGGGCTTGTGGCGCAATGGATAACGCGTCTGACTACGGATCAGAAGATTCTAGGTTCGACTCCTGGCAAGCTCGTGGATTTTGTCTATGTCTGAGTGATATTTGGAAATTAACGCTATCTTGTGAATTTGTACTTAGTGTCTGCACCATTCATTTATAGCTCATATATACACCAGCAATGGTGAAGTGGAATCAAATGGCGCATTCGATTATGCTGAGCCATGGGGTTACCGGTCTATGACCTGTGACATGAACGGGCAAAAGCCGTCATTTTTCAAACTAGTTTTCTTAGGGAAGGCAGCTAAAGCGTAATTATAAAAAAATTAAAATTAAAAATCTATTTTATATAGATAGATAGATAGATAGATAGATAGATAGATAGATCGATAGATACTTTATTGATCCCAGAGGGAACATTTCTTTGTCAAGCAGCTACGAAACAAACACAGGGCAGGTGCAAAATGCCAGAACGAACATACACAAAAGACAGATACATGATACATAGAGCAGCAGTATGAAAAAGTATAAAAATACAAGACGTCTGGAGTGCAAAAAAGCTATAAAAAGACATTGAATAGTATGGGTGGATGGCTGAATATGTACACTATACATTAGTGGATAGTTCATGGTTAACTATACTATACAGGTCGATGGCAGAGAATTACTAAAATAACTAATAGTGCGTATGATATACGTGAGGGTAATAATAGTTTACTTAATATACAGACAAGTTAAATGAACAGGTAAGTGAATATTTTGCATGGTTAAATTAACTGTACAGGTAAATATACAGTTAAATTCACAGGTGAGTGAATATTTGCATGGTTACATGAACTGTACAGATAAATGCCAGGAAAAGATACTTAGATAGCTAAATGTGTTAATGATAATTTAGGGTAATAATAGTAATTCCCTTCAAATACAGTCCTTAGTGCGCAGGGTTTAATTCCAGATAAATGCACGTATTACACATTCGATATACTAAAAGCAATGAAAAATAAATAAGTCAAAAAAATGGTGAAAACACTGAATCCTACTCATTACTTGATGTACTTAATTATGTCACTTTTGTTTTGAGCCGACTTCGCAGTGGTCTTTGAACAGGGCTCATCAACGGGCTTGTGGCGCAATGGATAACGCGTCTGACTACGGATCAGAAGATTCTAGGTTCGACTCCTGGCAAGCTCGTGGATTTTGTCTATGTCTGAGTGATATTTGGAAATGAACGCTATCTTGTGAATTTGTACTTAGTGTCTGCACCATTCATTTATAGCTCATATATACACCAGCAATGGTGAAGTGGAATCAAATGGCGGATTCGATTATGCTGAGCCATGGGGTTACCGGTCTATGACCTGTGACATGAACGGGCAAAAGCCGTCATTTTTCAAACTAGTTTTCTTAGGGAACGCAGCTAAAGCGTAATTATAAAAAAATTAAAATTAAAAATCTATTTTATATAGATAGATAGATAGATAGATAGATAGATAGATAGATAGATAGATAGATAGGTAGGTAGGTAGGTAGGTAGGTAGGTAGGTAGGTAGGTAGATAGATAGATAGATAGATAGATAGATAGATAGATAGATACTTTATTGATCCCAGAGGGAACATTTCTTTGTCAAGCAGCTACGAAACAAACACAGGGCAGGTGCAAAATGCCAGAACGAACATACACAAAAGACAGATACATGATACATAGAGCAGCAGTATGAAAAAGTATAAAAATACAAGAAGTCTGGAGTGCAAAAAAGCTATAAAAAGACATTGAATAGTATGGGTGGATGGCTGAATATGTACACTATACATTAGTGGATAGTTCATGGTTAACTATACTATACAGGTCGATGGCAGAGAATTACTAAAATAACTAATAGTGCGTATGATATACGTGAGGGTAATAATAGTTTACTTAATATACAGACAAGTTAAATGAACAGGTAAGTGAATATTTTGCATGGTTAAATTAACTGTACAGGTAAATATACAGTTAAATTCACAGGTGAGTGAATATTTGCATGGTTACATGAACTGTACAGATAAATGCCAGGAAAAGATACTTAGATAGCTAAATGTGTTAATGATAATTTAGGGTAATAATAGTAATTCCCTTCAAATACAGTCCTTAGTGCGCAGGGTTTAATTCCAGATAAATGCACGTATTACACATTCGATATACTAAAAGCAATGAAAAATAAATAAGTCAATAAAATGGTGAAAACACTGAATCCTACTCATTACTTGATGTACTTAATTATGTCACTTTTGTTTTGAGCCGACTTCACAGTGGTCTTTGAACAGGGCTCATCAACGGGCTTGTGGCGCAATGGATAACGCGTCTGACTACGGATCAGAAGATTCTAGGTTCGACTCCTGGCAAGCTCGTGGATTTTGTCTATGTCTGAGTGATATTTGGAAATGAACGCTATCTTGTGAATTTGTACTTAGTGTCTGCACCATTCATTTATAGCTCATATATACACCAGCAATGGTGAAGTGGAATCAAATGGCGCATTCGATTATGCTGAGCCATGGGGTTACCGGTCTATGACCTGTGACATGAACGGGCAAAAGCCGTCATTTTTCAAACTAGTTTTCTTAGGGAAGGCAGCTAAAGCGTAATTATAAAAAAATTAAAATTAAAAATCTATTTTATATAGATAGATAGATAGATAGATAGATAGATAGATAGATAGATAGATAGATAGATAGATAGATAGATAGATAGATAGATAGATAGGTAGGTAGGTAGGTAGGTAGGTAGGTAGATAGATAGATAGATAGATAGATAGATAGATAGATAGATAGATAGATACTTTATTGATCCCAGAGGGAACATTTCTTTGTCAAGCAGCTACGAAACAAACACAGGGCAGGTGCAAAATGCCAGAACGAACATACACAAAAGACAGATACATGATACATAGAGCAGCAGTATGAAAAAGTATAAAAATACAAGAAGTCTGGAGTGCAAAAAAGCTATAAAAAGACATTGAATAGTATGGGTGGATGGCTGAATATGTACACTATACATTAGTGGATAGTTCATGGTTAACTATACTATACAGGTCGATGGCAGAGAATTACTAAAATAACTAATAGTGCGTATGATATACGTGAGGGTAATAATAGTTTACTTAATATACAGACAAGTTAAATGAACAGGTAAGTGAATATTTTGCATGGTTAAATTAACTGTACAGGTAAATATACAGTTAAATTCACAGGTGAGTGAATATTTGCATGGTTACATGAACTGTACAGATAAATGCCAGGAAAAGATACTTAGATAGCTAAATGTGTTAATGATAATTTAGGGTAATAATAGTAATTCCCTTCAAATACAGTCCTTAGTGCGCAGGGTTTAATTCCAGATAAATGCACGTATTACACATTCGATATACTAAAAGCAATGAAAAATAAATAAGTCAATAAAATGGTGAAAACACTGAATCCTACTCATTACTTGATGTACTTAATTATGTCACTTTTGTTTTGAGCCGACTTCACAGTGGTCTTTGAACAGGGCTCATCAACGGGCTTGTGGCGCAATGGATAACGCGTCTGACTACGGATCAGAAGATTCTAGGTTCGACTCCTGGCAAGCTCGTGGATTTTGTCTATGTCTGAGTGATATTTGGAAATTAACGCTATCTTGTGAATTTGTACTTAGTGTCTGCACCATTCATTTATAGCTCATATATACACCAGCAATGGTGAAGTGGAATCAAATGGCGCATTCGATTATGCTGAGCCATGGGGTTACCGGTCTATGACCTGTGACATGAACGGGCAAAAGCCGTCATTTTTCAAACTAGTTTTCTTAGGGAAGGCAGCTAAAGCGTAATTATAAAAAAATTAAAATTAAAAATCTATTTTATATAGATAGATAGATAGATAGATAGATAGATAGGTAGGTAGGTAGGTAGGTAGGTAGGTAGGTAGGTAGGTAGGTAGGTAGGTAGGTAGATAGATAGATAGATAGATAGATAGATAGATAGATAGATAGATAGATAGATAGATAGATAGATAGATAGATAGATAGATACTTTATTGATCCCAGAGGGAACATTTCTTTGTCAAGCAGCTACGAAACAAACACAGGGCAGGTGCAAAATGCCAGAACGAACATACACAAAAGACAGATACATGATACATAGAGCAGCAGTATGAAAAAGTATAAAAATACAAGAAGTCTGGAGTGCAAAAAAGCTATAAAAAGACATTGAATAGTATGGGTGGATGGCTGAATATGTACACTATACATTAGTGGATAGTTCATGGTTAACTATACTATACAGGTCGATGGCAGAGAATTACTAAAATAACTAATAGTGCGTATGATATACGTGAGGGTAATAATAGTTTACTTAATATACAGACAAGTTAAATGAACAGGTAAGTGAATATTTTGCATGGTTAAATTAACTGTACAGGTAAATATACAGTTAAATTCACAGGTGAGTGAATATTTGCATGGTTACATGAACTGTACAGATAAATGCCAGGAAAAGATACTTAGATAGCTAAATGTGTTAATGATAATTTAGGGTAATAATAGTAATTCCCTTCAAATACAGTCCTTAGTGCGCAGGGTTTAATTCCAGATAAATGCACGTATTACACATTCGATATACTAAAAGCAATGAAAAATAAATAAGTCAAAAAAATGGTGAAAACACTGAATCCTACTCATTACTTGATGTACTTAATTATGTCACTTTTGTTTTGAGCCGACTTCGCAGTGGTCTTTGAACAGGGCTCATCAACGGGCTTGTGGCGCAATGGATAACGCGTCTGACTACGGATCAGAAGATTCTAGGTTCGACTCCTGGCAAGCTCGTGGATTTTGTCTATGTCTGAGTGATATTTGGAAATGAACGCTATCTTGTGAATTTGTACTTAGTGTCTGCACCATTCATTTATAGCTCATATATACACCAGCAATGGTGAAGTGGAATCAAATGGCGCATTCGATTATGCTGAGCCATGGGGTTACCGGTCTATGACCTGTGACATGAACGGGCAAAAGCCGTCATTTTTCAAACTAGTTTTCTTAGGGAAGGCAGCTAAAGCGTAATTATAAAAAAATTAAAATTAAAAATCTATTTTATATAGATAGATAGATAGATAGATAGATAGATAGATAGATAGATAGATAGATAGATAGATAGGTAGGTAGGTAGGTAGGTAGGTAGGTAGGTAGGTAGGTAGGTAGATAGATAGATAGATAGATAGATAGATAGATAGATAGATAGATAGATAGATAGATAGATAGATAGATACTTTATTGATCCCAGAGGGAACATTTCTTTGTCAAGCAGCTACGAAACAAACACAGGGCAGGTGCAAAATGCCAGAACGAACATACACAAAAGACAGATACATGATACATAGAGCAGCAGTATGAAAAAGTATAAAAATACAAGAAGTCTGGAGTGCAAAAAAGCTATAAAAAGACATTGAATAGTATGGGTGGATGGCTGAATATGTACACTATACATTAGTGGATAGTTCATGGTTAACTATACTATACAGGTCGATGGCAGAGAATTACTAAAATAACTAATAGTGCGTATGATATACGTGAGGGTAATAATAGTTTACTTAATATACAGACAAGTTAAATGAACAGGTAAGTGAATATTTTGCATGGTTAAATTAACTGTACAGGTAAATATACAGTTAAATTCACAGGTGAGTGAATATTTGCATGGTTACATGAACTGTACAGATAAATGCCAGGAAAAGATACTTAGATAGCTAAATGTGTTAATGATAATTTAGGGTAATAATAGTAATTCCCTTCAAATACAGTCCTTAGTGCGCAGGGTTTAATTCCAGATAAATGCACGTATTACACATTCGATATACTAAAAGCAATGAAAAATAAATAAGTCAAAAAAATGGTGAAAACACTGAATCCTACTCATTACTTGATGTACTTAATTATGTCACTTTTGTTTTGAGCCGACTTCGCAGTGGTCTTTGAACAGGGCTCATCAACGGGCTTGTGGCGCAATGGATAACGCGTCTGACTACGGATCAGAAGATTCTAGGTTCGACTCCTGGCAAGCTCGTGGATTTTGTCTATGTCTGAGTGATATTTGGAAATGAACGCTATCTTGTGAATTTGTACTTAGTGTCTGCACCATTCATTTATAGCTCATATATACACCAGCAATGGTGAAGTGGAATCAAATGGCGGATTCGATTATGCTGAGCCATGGGGTTACCGGTCTATGACCTGTGACATGAACGGGCAAAAGCCGTCATTTTTCAAACTAGTTTTCTTAGGGAACGCAGCTAAAGCGTAATTATAAAAAAATTAAAATTAAAAATCTATTTTATATAGATAGATAGATAGATAGATAGATAGATAGATAGATAGATAGGTAGGTAGGTAGGTAGGTAGGTAGGTAGGTAGGTAGGTAGGTAGGTAGATAGATAGATAGATAGATAGATAGATAGATAGATAGATAGATAGATAGATACTTTATTGATCCCAGAGGGAACATTTCTTTGTCAAGCAGCTACGAAACAAACACAGGGCAGGTGCAAAATGCCAGAACGAACATACACAAAAGACAGATACATGATACATAGAGCAGCAGTATGAAAAAGTATAAAAATACAAGAAGTCTGGAGTGCAAAAAAGCTATAAAAAGACATTGAATAGTATGGGTGGATGGCTGAATATGTACACTATACATTAGTGGATAGTTCATGGTTAACTATACTATACAGGTCGATGGCAGAGAATTACTAAAATAACTAATAGTGCGTATGATATACGTGAGGGTAATAATAGTTTACTTAATATACAGACAAGTTAAATGAACAGGTAAGTGAATATTTTGCATGGTTAAATTAACTGTACAGGTAAATATACAGTTAAATTCACAGGTGAGTGAATATTTGCATGGTTACATGAACTGTACAGATAAATGCCAGGAAAAGATACTTAGATAGCTAAATGTGTTAATGATAATTTAGGGTAATAATAGTAATTCCCTTCAAATACAGTCCTTAGTGCGCAGGGTTTAATTCCAGATAAATGCACGTATTACACATTCGATATACTAAAAGCAATGAAAAATAAATAAGTCAATAAAATGGTGAAAACACTGAATCCTACTCATTACTTGATGTACTTAATTATGTCACTTTTGTTTTGAGCCGACTTCACAGTGGTCTTTGAACAGGGCTCATCAACGGGCTTGTGGCGCAATGGATAACGCGTCTGACTACGGATCAGAAGATTCTAGGTTCGACTCCTGGCAAGCTCGTGGATTTTGTCTATGTCTGAGTGATATTTGGAAATGAACGCTATCTTGTGAATTTGTACTTAGTGTCTGCACCATTCATTTATAGCTCATATATACACCAGCAATGGTGAAGTGGAATCAAATGGCGCATTCGATTATGCTGAGCCATGGGGTTACCGGTCTATGACCTGTGACATGAACGGGCAAAAGCCGTCATTTTTCAAACTAGTTTTCTTAGGGAAGGCAGCTAAAGCGTAATTATAAAAAAATTAAAATTAAAAATCTATTTTATATAGATAGATAGATAGATAGATAGATAGATAGATAGATAGATAGATAGATAGATAGATAGATAGATAGATAGATAGATAGGTAGGTAGGTAGGTAGGTAGGTAGATAGATAGATAGATAGATAGATAGATAGATAGATACTTTA